>CAVLEF010000280.1:6262500-8662500 GCA_963661955.1 Leptosia nina
GAAATCACTAATATAAATAACGAGTTATATTAATAGCGCGACGTCACGCACTACATTCTATTTTCTCTTAATTCAGTGGGCAGTGACCGTCTCTCAAATTATCAACAAAACTCAAACAAACGATTCGACGAAGTAATCTACAATATAATATTCTTGAGCATTCTTATTCCACACTTCTTAATACCAGTGGCGTCCTGGCGTCACGGTCCTCAAGTAGCTATATTCAAGAATATGTGGACGCATTATCAGGTTTTATGTTGTCTTTTATAACCATTGTACGTACTTACGTAGAACAAAAGCGACCAATGAAAAATATATTTAAATTACGACATACGAATTCTTTAGTCGTTAAGAAAAAATTTCATAATTAGGACATAATAATTTTATGTCATTATTATTATTAACGAACTCTCACCTAGTGATCTGCAGTCGAATATACTGACTTATTTGTGAATAATAATATAATGAAGCCTCTAGAGGCAGAGTAGCCTAACTGCAATTTTATGACTTGACTTATTTATATTTTTATAGTCTGGAAATATTAATCTACAAGAGCACAGTGACCGAACTTGTTAACATAATTCTTAATAAATAAGGGTACAAATTATCCTCCTTATTGAAAATCATGTTTTTTGTTATTAGGCCACTCTACCTCTAACATCCTTAATTATACTAGCTTCTAAATTTAAAAACTATCTATTTTCATTTTCCGTTCTTTCGTTTGTTTATTTTTCAACTCGACGTGAAATTCTCTCGGCTAATATGTTATTGAAGAAAGTAAACACCGAAAGTCAAAGCTTCCTCGCAATAGCAAATGAAACGGAAACTTTCAGCTGAAGTATCTCAAAATAACTGGAACGCCGATAATATTTCCGAACCTCTATTCGCTTACATGGGGCTTGTGTGTATTTTCCTGGGCTCTTAGCTTTGCCGTGATTTTGTCGCAACACTATTTACAAGACGACTTTGAGCTCTGGCACTCATTTGCTTATTACCATATCATTGCTATGCTGGATGGATTCTGTTCACTTTGGTAAGTGTACTTGAAACTCATGTATAATAAATAATTATTACATATCTATATTTCGCCTCTTTGCTTCAGTACAAATATCTCAATAATAATTTCAATCCGTAACGTATTATAAAGACATACATGACATTTTACTCATCTAAAAATAAATTACAATTATAAACCTAACGTTACAAGACCAACAAGTGTTGCCTAACATTGCGTTAAGCCCGAGAGGGCCTGGGTTTGAATTCCGGGGAAACAATCGATCGTTTGGGGTCGGGCAGGGCAAAGTTATGCATAAATTATTTCCTTCTATGTACTGTTTATAAATACAGACAAAGCAAGCGAGCAGACTTATACTAAGTAATAAATTGTTCTAATGAAAGACGTGGTTTTATATTAAATTTTCGTAAAAATTATGTAATTGTAATAAAGCGTTATGCTTGTTACTGAATTGTCTTTAGCTATTTAGCTCAAAGATTAAACTCATTGCACGCATCTGGCTCTAATTGATCTCAGGGCAGATACGCCATCAGCGAAACACGCTTACATAATCACCTATTTAGTCGTACATTAATGATAATGCCATAACTTTTGTTAGTTTACGTCGCACTAAATTATTTTAGATTGTACTAATATTGATTAATTTCAAAATAACGACCTGCAGCGCTCCGTGCGTTTCCTCACGTATCGCCGTGCTTCCTGTTGTTGGTCCACGATGATATCTGGATAGGTTCCAGTCCCATGGTGTGTGTGCGAAATCCCATTTTTCCTCGTGGGGCATAGGACAAACATATTCTTTGGCCATTATAATTATCGCTTTTCTTAATAGGCAAATAATTGATCTGACTTTTTGCCCTGCCTGACCAAAACAATAGATAGTTTCGGTCGAGACTCGAATCCAGAACCTCTCGCGCTTAACGTCTGCTAGGCAACATATTGAATTATTTAGTTATAGAAGCGGTCTAGTCCCATGGTATGAGTTTTCATAATTTGTAGATTTTTATATGCTTGGTTATGACTCTGTGTATTAATAAACGGGGTAACCCCATTTTCCTACGCAAAGTCTATATGCAATAATTATTTGTAAAAATCGTCTTATATATATTTTTAGGTATATCAACTGTAATGCCTTTGGCACAGCATCGAAAGGTTTAGCTACGAACTTGCATAAGGCTCTTGAGGCGGAACATCCGGCGTTGAAGTTGGCTCAGTACCGCCATCTGTGGGTTGACTTGTCACACATGATGCAACAATTAGGTAATGTTCATAAACTATTTTATCTCTAATATGATCTATGAATAATGATTTTTTAATTAATTTCATGCACCACAACTCTCCAGAGCGATAGTTTCGTCCCAATATTTTTTTCGTAATTTTGGTTTTACAGATAATAATACTTTTTGTGACAGACAAATGCGTAAAAATAAATATCATGTATTCTTGATATTTAAACATAATACCTTTCTTGCATATCGAATTAAACACACTTTAAATTCAAAACAAGAAGTTCAATTAGAAGGCAATTAGAAAATACTTATACAAATATTATAAATGCGAAAGTAACTCTGTCTGTCTGTCTGTTCCACGCGGACGAAGTCGCGGGCATAGCTAGTATACATATATATTATTTTAAAACCTCTAGGAATAGACGGATAGTATTAAGTATTCCAATCGTATATTTTTCTCTTATAAAAACCAATTATATTACTCGCATCCTCCACCGACGGCTTATAAGTATTCAATTCCAAGTTTGGATGCGTTATTTGGAGCTTGTACAAGGGCGAGTTATGATGTTGTTATGATTTTTGAAATTCAAATTATAAATCGATTCGGTTTTCAAATCATTCTACGAATAAGTATAATGGCCAAACGATGGTAATTAGCCCTTAAATAATTCCCATAGCTGTGACTTGCTCCTTAGGGGGTAAATAGGCCTTAGCCTTACCATGCTATCCACACAAAACATGTTCTTAGCTTGTACTACATTAACGAAGATTACGACCAGAAAATGAACTCCCGACTTTACAGAAGCAAAACATGTATATAGATCAAAACAATTTTATATTAACTAGCTGACCTAGCTATAAAATTTAAACTTAAGTACTTCTTTAAGTACTACACAAAATTTCATGGAATATTGCCTATTCCGACCGGAAATAAACAGCTTCTGAAATACGAGTCAATTGTCCACAGGAAGGGCCTACTCCAACATGTACGGTATATATTGCATGGTCATCTTCTTCACAACCACAATATCCCTGTATGGCTCTCTATCTGAAATATTAGAACATGGGCTCAGTTATAAAGAAATGGGCCTATTCGTTATAGTTGGTTACTGCATGACCCTACTCTTCATCATTTGTAATGAGGCTTATCACGCTACGAGAAAGGTAAAATGTAATAATGGTTATCTATGCTTCCATTTACTTTGATTAACGCTTTTTCTAGAGCAGTGTAAGTTATCTTCTTCGTGACTTCATGCTTGCTGGCTTGAAAAATGCTGAATATTTTTTTATCCTACTCTACGTCATCTTCGCGAAACGAAAAAAACAGTTCTAGAAATATTTGTGTATGGTATGTAAACACATGGTCACAAAAATTTCATAATCATTTCTTCTACAATACTTCGATGGTAGATAAAACATTAATAACAGATTAAAACGCGATTTATAACAGTTATTTCATTTTTATTTTCGTTTCATGCTAAATATTAAAACCAATCCTAAAAGGACGCAAGGGGCGCTTCAAGAAATCTTAGCAAATAAAGTAAATTTTTCAATTAAGATATTAAAATATTATCTAACGGTGTGAGTTTTCAACGGCCTGAATGAATGGTTCAGTGGTCAGATTTGTATTCAGATATAAAACCGCGTGATATCAATACGGAAAGCATTCAAATAAAGTTATTTTTATAGAGAAAGAGGGAAAATATCAGCTTTATACATTCATCCCTTCGTGATCTATCACGTCACTAATTATAATAAATAATTACTTAGATGTTCTCTATTTCTGAATAACATACAAATGATTTTTTAAAGTAAATAAGTATGACTCGAATGTGAAGCGATTGGTTTTTTTTTATTACGTAACTTATAAAAGTCTTCTAATATATTAGCTAAGAGTTTTTTGGACGCTTATAAAAAAGACAAAGGGTCAATGACCTCTAATGTATTCCTTTGAATTAGTTTGATATGTGTGAAATCCCGTTCCTCTTCGTGGTGCATGGGGCGAACACACTTTTGTGTCCGTTTCACTGATCCGTTCTTTAATAGGCAAGTAGTTGATCAGACTTCTGTGCCCTCGCGCTTAACGCAATGCTAAGCAATACGTTTAACCATTTGGCTACAGAAGCGATCATTAGTTCGATATAAATACTATGAATAGAAACTAAATAAACAAATAATGATTTCGTCGATATTGCATAATAAACATGCAATTAATTATATATAATTTTAAATCACTACATTAATTTACATTTCACTGGAAGAGCATATGTATAGATAAAAGAGGCACGGGGAGACGGCTGCTGCAAAGCATCCGATTAATTTTTATAGAACATGTTGAAAACTTTTGAAAAGCTGGATATTAAAAGGGGGGGTTACGAATATCAAAATTCCGTCTGAGTCACGAACCACTGTCCACAGATGGAAAAGTCGTCGCCTTTCTGTTTCACATTGTGGAGTTTCAAATATCCAAAGGCAATATATTGCTACAGCAATTCACCTACCATCAGCTGTCCTTGCCCTTGTCTGTCTTCCTCTATTGTAAAAAAACAAGGTCATTCGTATTCTTTAGATTTGGTATATAATGTAGCGTCCACTAAATCCGTTCAGTAATGTGGTGAGGCATAATTACACCTGTTCATTAGGTCGGTCTGGAATTCCAAGTGCGCCTGCTGAACGTAAATCTAGGTGCCATCGATCGTAGCGCCCAACGAGAAGTGGAAATGTTTCTCGTCGCTATTGCCAAGAATCCACCGATAATGAACCTGGATGGCTTCACTAATATTAATCGTGAATTATTCACTGCTGTGAGTGAAGATTTTTCCTATATAAAATTATAATTCCTCTGTATTTCGTTAAAACGGGTTATGCACATTATATACATTACTTAAAATAATTTTTCCGGGCTTGTTGGTCTAATGGTAGCAATCGTGTTTTCGAGTCGTGGTTTTGATCCCCACCAGGTCTCATGTTTCTAATTTAAATAAAACACTTTTACGGTTTAAAACGCGATATGTTAGTTAAACTTATTGAAAATGATTTTTAACTTCAGCCCGACGTTTCGGATGGTTTGCAGCAGCCGTAGTTACGGGGAGACTCCCGAAATCATTTTCAAATAAGTTTAACTAATATATCGCGTTTTAAACCGTTAAAGTGTTTTATTTAAATGTGTACTACTCGCGCAAACTTTACGACAGTGTGTTTCTAATTTTTCAATTTATATTTTTTCTCAAACATACTGGATATCGTCTGGAAACCTGGATAAAAAATGGGTGGTAGGAAAATAGAAATTCCGTCCGGGTCATGTACCATTAACCACAGATGAAAAAGCCGTGATGCTTAATCGCGTTTAGGTTTCAGTCTGTGGATTTCCCGTAGCTCAATTCGTTAGAGCAACAGCATGGAGCGCTGTAGATGCCGGTTCAAGTCCTGCCGGTGTCGTTTTTTTTTCACTTTATTCTCGATTTTTATTTTTTACATACTCTGTTTTTAAAAGGAAAAGTCCCGTTTTGTTTTACTTATTCATTTTTTCAGTCAGTTAACAAATTTTCATTACTCTACAGGATCAAACCCAGTAATGCAACCAATTTATGATATAGTATATAGTTAATATTTGTCTAATAAAATGTTATTTGTTTGCAGAATATATCTTTCATGTCAACCTATCTTATAGTCCTGATGCAGTTCAAGCTGACACTTCTTCGTCAAGGCACCAGGAAGATAATTAAAGCAATAACTAAAGCTATTTTTAACGTCACCACACCAGAGACAGAATTCGATGAAGAATAAAATATTAAACCTACCCTCAATATACATTTAAAAGGAGTATATATTATACAGTATGGTCGTTTCTTAAAAGAAAAATCTAATTTGTTTAAAACTAATTCAAAGAAAAAGTTATTTGAATTTGAACTACTTGCATAAAGAATAACAACGTTGTTATTTTAAAATATTGATAATATATTCTCCTTTTTAATATAAAAATCTACCTTGTTTGCTTTTTTGTAAATCTTTAATTCTCTAACATCATTCTTATGTAAAGCGTAGTTATCTTAATTAATGTTCGTAGTTTATATAATTTAATCGTTCATTTATGTACAGCGTGATGGAATAGCAAACTGTATGGTTATGTTAATGCTCCAACAACATCACAATTTCCAGTAAACTCGCTGAGCTCACAAAGGCCACCACTGTGAGAATAGATTCGACTGATATAGTAATATTAGAATTACTATCTTGGGAATTTAGCCGAGTAACAAAACGAAATGAATGGCTTCAGATATCTTTGTTTAACCATACGTCAATCACACAGTGCAGCTATTATATTTTTGTCAAACTTCGTTTTAAATTTGGCGAAAGCTATTTAGCGTTTATAACTTGAATTATCATTATTACTGCTTTCGTCTTAAAACACTTTGGCCTTGTATTTCACATTACACTGCTTGCATTGGAATAAAATTATTTTATTATTTATTTCCGTTGCAATAATTGAAATAGTTATTTACAGAACCTGAGATCAGACAACGTTTAATGTTTGTCATTTCACCGACAACATGTATGGTCCTTCCTAGGATCCGAAATCAAACCTCTCATGCTAAATTCTCTAGTGGATTTACCTACAAGGTTGGATTTCTTCTGTAGATAAGTCTCTCGTAGAGCTCATAAATGTTAAACCAAAAAATACAAATTTTATATTTTACGCTAAACAAATACCGCATTATAGTTTTTCTGCCCGCTTATTTATATTCTTAGCTCTACACTTTCAAGCAAACTACACCTGGGGCTATAAACAGATCGTGAAGAAATGCTGCTTAAAGAACGCCGTAGTTTTCTTAAAGTTTGTGAAATAGTATAAATTTTCGTCTATAAAACAAAAAGCAAATTTGACGTATCACTGTGTACGCTACTACACATGGTGGAAAAATCTTTAAGTATATTTAATTTATAAGTTATTAAATGTTAATTTAGTAAGGGTGTATTCAGTTAATTGGTTGTGTCTCCGTAGATTGTCTACGAAGTTAGAATTGTGAATTTTCGTACGACGTACGACTAAATACAGTCCGCACAGTATACACAGTACAGTATTCTAACGTGAACTATACGTAATTTAGTTACCTACGTAATTCTGTCTATACTAGTTTGAATTTAGAACCTTTTAAATTACTTACGAGTTTAATTCATTTCTCACGGATAGAAGTAGAAAATAAAATGAAAACTTCTTTAGAGCTTATTTTCAATTTATGAACTTGTTTGTTTCATATTGTATGACTCCTATAAAACTTTATACTCCGAGGTTACGGCATCGCTTAGAATATCTGCGTTTCAATCTTTATTTAAATAATTTATATATTGTCTATTTAATAAAGAAAAAGCATAAAGCATACACAACCGAGTTCATATTTAAAAACAGTTTAGTAATTTCAATAATAGATATATTAAAAAAGTAGTAAGACGATGATATATTAAATAGAAAAGTAGGCATATACCTAATATACGCATAAATGTCAGGTTTTAAGATCTTAAAGTATACCAGGGTAATCAATCTTAGGTTACTTAAGAGGTATTTGACAGATATTCATTATACCTACATTTTCGAAGAACACCGACATCCCTTTGCTTCTGTAAAAGTAGAAAATATAGCGAAACCTAATTCGTTACAATACGCTACGCTTACAATATATTTTTAAGTTACTTAATTTATTTCTAAGTCAATTATTTTGAATGAATTTATATCAGCAAAAATATGCGAATAAAATTATAAAACTGAAAATTTCAATAAAACACTTTAACAGCTTAAAACGCGATATATTCATTAAAATTATTTGAAAATTAATTAAATTAATTTGTCTCCCCGTGACCACGGCTGCTGCAGAGCATCCGAAGCGTCGGGCCGAAGTTAAAAATCATTTTCAAATAAGTTTAACTAATATATCGCGTTTTAAACCGTTAAAGTGTTTTATTTAAATGTGTACTACTCGCGTAAACTATAGAAATTATTTAAACTGAAAATTATTCAAGAAAACCAAGCGCAAAACATCTTTGTAGTTTGAATACTGAGTAGTAAGTGGTTATGTAGACATATTTCGCTGATCGCATAAATATGAAATTCCATATAAGTAGTATCAAGTAACCGTTCATATGAAATGATCTAGGCAATAACTCAGGCTAAGCATCGCTTTGAGTGGCGACGGGTGGTGGGCGTGGAGCCACTTGTTGCTATGGTAACCGTCTTAATTTTATAAATACAAAGTTACACTCGTAAATCGTAGGAACGCGAGCTATTAGTACAGCAATCTGGAGTAGAAACGTAAGGTTTTCTCTGAAGTGACACGACTAAAATACCTAAATCAAAGCCAACCGACACGTGTAATCCGACAGAACTTTGTATAGCACGTTTCAGAAACTTGCTAACAAAGCTAGATTATTCCTCTAGCTGTGTACAAACCTGCGCAAAATCGATAACTATTGTTTCTAAATTGTACTGGAACATTCTAACTAATGAAGTACTAGTTTATATAGAAAATAATGAAGCAGTATTATCACTCTTGTAGTGCTTGACGAACATCCAGTTACAATGTCGTTTATATAAAGAAAAGTCAAGAAACTGTACATATATTAAAACATTTTACATTTTCGTTAAATATTGAAATGGTTTTAACTAGATAATACCTATCTAATTATGAAACAATTATGTATTCTTTGCAGTCAATTGCATGAAGAGTTTTTATTTATTTCATGCATGTGTTGCAAAAATTTGTATTCTTTACATATATTATTCACTAACTGTGCCAGCGACTTCATCCGCGAGAATCGTTATTTTGGGCATCCACATTAGTATTTGCAAACCCCGTCATCTTTATAAACTTAAGCTGTTAGGCACGACGTCGATCGCGTCCCTTCCCGTCGTTCTTTCAAGTTAATCTTAAAAAATAGACATATACCATTCCAAACTCTTTTTTTGATCCTTTAAGGGGATCATTCTTGCATACACATTTTATAGGTATCTTGAACCGTTTTCGCAGCGTACGTATCTGAAACCCACAGAGATGAAAAATTTCCCCCGTTTTGTTTTGTCTGTATCTTCGCTTCTATTAGTCGCAGCGCAACGCGTTATAGCCTATAGCCTTCCTATATATTTAATATCCATATATATAAATGTTCCAACCAACACAAAAAAAAACATAAAAATATTTTTCCATTCTAACCCGTAGTTCTTGAGATTACCGTGTTCAAACAAACAAACAAGCAGCGTCTTTATTATTAGCTTCAGCTTTATATATTAGAAGATATTATTCGACATATCGTATCTTGGTGATCAGAAGAATTATTTAAATAAGTTTTAATAAGAAACATTTCTTATTGCATATTATTAACTTGAGTAATAGGTACGTTTATTAAGTCCCCTTTCCATTTAAGTTCATAGGTGAAACACATTTGCTGAAGGTAATTTGTCGCCAAAGTAAACACTCAGTGACCTGCGTCTCATCCTGTCGTCAAGAAATTCAATTAATTCAGGTGCCATCATAGCATGTCCTTGCCTGAAGATATACAGCCTGGCTCTTCAAACTCGACTTTATTGTTAGATACATAGAGCACATAATTATTTACATCATTTGTGAACTTTAAAAATATTGTTCAAAGATTGTTTTGATACCGCAAAATTTGTTATAACTGAAATCCTAGTCACATTTTATAAGAAGTAAATTAATTAATTCCTATATTTTTGTGATATCGCTACTTCAGTTTATTGACTTTGAGAATAATTAAACATCCACATAATTAAACAAACACAAAATTCAAGATCAAGCTTTTTTGATGATATTGGCTGACAACATAAATAAATTGTATTATTATTAAGTTTAAGTAGCAATAGTTGCAACACGAAATGTAATTCTAGTGACATCGCTATTTAAAACAGATATGATTCAAAATTGACACTTTTAATTATTTAGTGGTTTGTCAAATAATGGGAAATTAATGCTTACCTTAAAGGAAAGTAGGGAAAACTGATCACAAAATAACAACATGTAACATAAATCTCGTGAACTTGTAAGCCTTTACGGAGTAAGCACAAGTTTAAAAGCTTCGTCAAACATGAACCCCGATCAATCTAACCGCCATTTTCCCATAAATTGAACAATATGTGTTTACGATTTTTATGTAAAAACAATAATTCGACAATCTCATATATAAGATCAGGATACTGTTCTATCAGTATATAGAATCCCGTTTTTCTTGGAGTCGTTCTAAAACATCACGCCGGTGTTAAAGTTACTTGTATGTAAGAAATAACTTTTTCTTATTTATTTATGTCATTTATTTTTGCATTGCCGTCATTACATTATATAGTACAGTATATATTATCAAAGTTTCACTTTACAACATTTTATATTCAGTAATTTAGGTAATCCCAGGCTGTTCGAAGTAATTTTATAACAAGAGTTTGAATAAAATTTGAAGTAGGGGATTTTTATTGTAAACATTACGTGTTTACGTCACTATTTGTCTACAAAGCAATTATTTATGATTATCCACAACATAATATGTCACACTTCAAGACCAAGCAATCACTGCTAGATCATAGTTTGTCAAAGTCAGATCAGAGTCATTTGTATTCATATATATCTAAAAGGTTGTGCGATTTTGTTATAATGAACACCGCTCAAAGCAGCTACGCCGTAGCCAAATATCGAAAATTTAGAACAGGTTACTTGTATGGAAATATTTTTATAATAACGTGTCTGATTTATATCATATTTCAGATAAATGTAACGTTAGGTTAGGTTAGGAGACGAATAATTGAAGATTTTTTAGTATCATGCCATCCGCCTACGCAGCTACGACCTACGTATTTCCGTGTCATGTTTCAACCCTCTTCCATAATGGAAAAAGACATAATAAAGCCAGGATACACACAAAAAGTAACTCGTATAATTCAGTTTTCTAAAGCGACATTCACAGTAATTATAATATTAGATATTTAAAAAAAACATATTTTATTAACATTATGTAACAAATATTCAAAAAAAATATAGGTGTTTTCTGTATTTCTGTAGTACACATTTAAATTAAAAACGGTAAAAAATTTAATATAATAGTTGAACTTACTGACGTTCAACTATTATAATTTACTAGCTGTGCCCGCGACTTCGTCCGCGTGGAATTGTGACTTGGGTTAGAATTTTTAATTATTTAGGCTGTTTATTAATTTATGTAAGGGCGCATTTAAGGTAGTCAATCTATGTTGAAAGTGCTACTTTGCCGCAACACTCTCACCTCACATCACCCATACTGTAACTGTCACTCTCATTCCTACACTCCCACCCCCACCCCCACTCCCACTCCCACCCCCACCCCACTCCCACTCCCACTCCCACTCCCACTCCTATTCTAGCTTTTAAAATCAAGAATTTCCATAAAAACTTTCATCCTCTTTGAGTTAAATCCGGACAGACAGACAGAGTTACGTTCGCATTTATAATATTATTAAAATCTATAATTTACTTAAATAAAAATGTATAAATTTGATGGATACGGTTTGATTTTGTTCGGCACTTCTATCAAATTGTTAAAAGTAAAAAAGTAGTTATAGTGACTTAACTACAATAGTTAGACATATTGTCTCGTGATGTTTTTTGTAGATATTGATATATTCTTTAATATTGTCGAACATTTTTTGTCCTATCATTAATACTCTTCGCAGCGTATGCGATGAAAGACATGTTATGCCTAATTTTTTTACACCTCCCGTTGCTTTTAATAAAAAATTGTAAAGATTTCTATCGTAATCTAAGTATAGTCTAAATAAAACACTTTAACGGTTTAAATGTGTACTACTTGCGTAAACTATAGACAGTATTTAAGTATAGTCTATTTTACTCAATGATAATGTAGCTGTCTAATGAAAAAATAATTATTAAAATCGGTCCAGTACTTTTTGAGTTTATCCATTACATACAAAAATACAAATCTTTCATCTTTATAATATTAGTGTAGATAGCTGTTACCCACGATATTCGTATTCCGTCGTACGCCCCTGTCGTTCCGGTCGTTCTTGCAAGTTAGTCTTAAAAGATAGACATATAGCGTCGCAGACTTTTTTTAGATCATTTAAAGGAGAATCATTCTTTCATACACAATTTAGGTATCCTGAACAGTTTACGCAGCGTACGCATCTGAAATCTATAGAGATGAAGAATTTCCCCCGTTTTGTTCACATTTCTCGCTGTATCTTCGCTCCTCATAGTCACATCGCAATGTGTTATAGCCTATAATCTTCCTCGATAAATTCTCTAACCAACACAAAAAGAAATTCGAAGCCATACTTCCTGAGATTAGCGCGTTCAAACAAACAAACTCTTCAGCTTTATATATTAGTATAGATTTAAACTTAAATCTGCGTTTAAAACCATTAAAAGTATATATTTAAATAAGAAATAAACATAATCCAAACAAAACGTGCCTTCTAAATAGTAAAAAAAACTTACTCAGTTGGTAGAAAACAGATTAAAAAACATAAACAAACAAAACAACAAGATACACATATACAGGTTACAAGGATAGAGTTAGGTCACTCACAAACAGTTTCTACGTATTATTTAGGTAAACGTTGAGTCAAGTCGATCTTTGATGACAGTTAATTAGTTCTTACACAGTCTCATGCCAATATCGTCTTCAAACAGTGTTCTGCATAAAGAAAGACTCGAGACTCGATTATAAATTAAAAAAAAAATACGACACGAGCAACACTAGAACTGCATCCACAGCATTTCACGCTGTTGATCTTACCAATTGCTCTAACAAATTTTTTCAACCTATATTTTATTTATAATCGATTTCAATTTATATATTTATCGTGTGCATGTCATAATAACATGGAAAAAATACTAAAGTTTTCAGACATAGTCTTAAAAGTTGTCTTAACGTCTCGAAATTCATTCCCTCATTCCCTGACATCAGTTAATTGATGGGCCGCGCCTGTACATTACTACATTTTTTCCAACCATCGATTATTCGGCCCTTTCACGTTCTTGTGACCCTTTTATAGGTTCTTGAAGGTTTATTGCGTTTTATATAGACGCTTTCACTCAACGATACCATAAACTATACACATTCTACTAAAATCACCTCCAATTATCTCCATTCAATAATACAAATAGTAACCTAATATCGGGTATATTTATAGCCTTCTACCCTCAATCAAATACAATTGCGTTAATAGAATCGGACCAGATTATCTCGGGGGCATTGTTTCTTGGACAGGCAGGTGAACAATAGACAGACAAATGAAAACGTCGAATCCTTGAACTGCCAGAGGACATTACAAACTCGTCATGCGAGAATATCGCGATCGATGTTGGACAATGGGACGGTTCTACGAGGAGCACTTGCAAAACGAAAATTGAGGGGAGCACAAAACATATCAACAGCGTTTTATCAGGAAATAACTGAAGAGCTATTACCGACATTGGCGTCTATACGTAAAACTGGGTTGTTCGGCTCCACTCGTCTAGGGCGGCGGCCGATCTCCTGAGGGTGGATGTCGGGTGTATCGTAGCAACCGGCAGCATCCCTGCCAGTGTGGTGCTGTCCACGAAGCCGACAACACGTGTCATGACTCACCCCACTGCTAGTGACGAACTTAGTAACGTGTTTTGTGACCGTTAAAAATGTTTATTTTGTTTATACTCCTTACAGTATATCTTATAACGCTGTGTCATTAGACGTGTGTGATATTGGATTGTCAGTGACAATTATTCGGTGAATATATAGTTGCTGGTGAGTGATTTTGAAACCTATTGTATGTTTTAGTTTGTATTCGTTAGTTTTTAAAGTATTTTTAGGTCCTTTGTTTTTTATTGATGACGAGTGTGTTTTATTGATTTATTTAGTAGCCTAAAATTGAACCAAAGTATTTATCTGGTTTAGGGTTTTTTTTACATTTAATGGAACGGTTCGTAGAATTTTCGGCGTTCTGGATATTATAATGACGAAAACGAATTAATGACACTAATACTAATATTCATAATATTACGAGCAAAATACTAATTTCCTATTAAATTCGTGTTTTTGGTTATGGAGTTGTATAGAGAGATCGATTATCGCATTTTGACAATGAGAAAAGTTATTCAAAACCGTGAAGTGCGTATTGGAATCAGGTCCATTAAAGTAGGTATATCGGAGACCAATAAAGGGATCTCATTACGATTCTAAAACTTGGCCTATAGTAATTACAAAGTTTTCCATTCTACGAACTTCGCTTGGGTAGGTGACTTTGGAATAGCAGGGATTTATTTTGTGACGTCACTCGAGTGTGAATTTAATGAGTTTCTTCCAAAGGGGTTCTTGTTAAACCTTCAGTTGTGTGATTTAGTACAGACGGCATATTGTTTGTATTGTTGAAGTTTTACGGTGTGTATTTTTTTAGAAAAGCCGTTTCACAAACAGGCTAATTCCAAAGAAATTAAATAAGAACACTCTTGACCAATATCTCTTTAATTTTGACAATATTATATATTAAATATTCCAGAACTTAACTACATTTCACAATTCTAGAACAAAACGAAGTAGAAACGAGTAAACTATTACTGGTTTCGGATTAGCATTATCCGATGCACTAGGTCTAACGAGACGCAATCGAAGTATTGACTATATGTAACTACAAGTATAAGCTAATTAACATTTGTATGAAGGCTTCGATATTGTCTATTCGTGTGTATATATCTGTCTTGGTAATGAAAATGTTTTTTCAACGAAGCCTCGTAATGTATTAATTATGTTATTTAAATCGAATATAATATAGTAATTAATATATAAAGTAATCTAAATCTTTTAAACATTTTTTTTTAATTTAAAAATATGATATCTAATTATATCGTGAACAAAAATAGAAAACCTTATACATTTCATGGATTTATGATATAAATGATTTTGGAATAATAATACAAAATTATATTTTAATCCCTATGAATATTGTTAAAATATACAGTCTTAAAAATTAAGCTATTCAGCTATTTCGTTATGATGTCTGCACAAAAGGGTAGTGACTAGACAGCTTCACAAGCTACTCTTGAATGCACTTACAGAATCACAGAGGTGGTACTCAACAATGATCAAAGGTTTTCAAGCAAATACGCCATTTCGCTTTAGAAGGATGTAATTGTGTCATACTTTACAAACTCGGTCGTGGTACAGACTTAAGATAAATGTAGTTTTTCTATAAGTTCGGTATAGTACAAGTCTTGTTAAATTTAAAACATTAAGATCATTGATCTATTTTTTTTTTGTTTATGATAAAGGCTTCACTTTCAGATGAACAGAAACGCGAATCTTCACGGCATCTTTATCTTACGGCACATTCCTAGCACCAATTTAATATCCAGATTATTAAACAAGTTCCAACATTTTAACTCTTTTATTTCTTTCATGTCACGAGCCTTTAAATCAAATTAATTTTCGTGTCAGGTTCATGTCCTGCCCGAGTCGAATTTTTTTTCAATTTATTTTCGATTTTTAAATTATAAAGTTCCAACATATTTAAAAAAATTTACATTGATTAGAAAAATATTGGACCCGTTTATAATATTCTACGGGTCCAACATTATTTCACAACGATCGTAGCTTCGATCCCCACTATACAATAAGTTTTAGCCATACATTAGCTATCATTACACCAATGATCCCATAAAGCGTGTTTAAAAAAATCTTTATACCTTGAGTGTAAGATGGCTTAACCCTGGGTCTTCGTTATACAAATTGTAGATGTATTATCATGATAACGTGGTAATAACAAGAAAACAGCTCTCGAAAAGCTGAAAAAACACGAAGCGAAAAAATAACATTTAAAGTAAAACGGAATTCGTGGAAATCCAAGTGCTGTCAGCTTGGATTAAAATTGTAATGAAGCTGTTTTTCACAATTTCACCTCGTCGCTGTGTAACTAAGCTTTCAATCATGTTTTTCGAAAAATGTTAAGGTTATTGCGAAGCAAAAGCAATTTGCAACTTCCCACGTCTTTGCAATCCATCATTGAATTACATATTATTTTGTAAATTTACCTCTTAATATTGTGTTGCACGTTATTAAAGACTCGGCCACCCCTCAGAATTGATGACGTCGCGAGGGTTGTTTAATTTATACTGAAATGCTTTCTTAAGCAATTGATAACGATAATAAGTACAATATTTTAAACGTTACATCAAAACAATGCGTGAGTTTAAAATTAACTGACTAACTAACCGATGCAAATTATTATACTCTAATACATACTAAAATAACATTTAAATTAAACACAATTAAAGTTATTTATTGGGTTTTAAACCGTTAAATGGATTTATTATTTTATTTTAATGTGTACTACTCGTGTAAACTATAGACAGTATTATTATCTTTTCATTCGTCCTGTGCCGAACCCATAAAATTATATATTTTTTTATAGACTCACTTGAATTTATACCGATGTAAAAGAACAGCTAAGCGTATACGAATTAAAAGATAACCACAATCTGAAAGAGAAATCTTTATGATCTCATAAAATGTGAAATTTACTACATCTTCTTGAAAACGTAGAATGGAAACTTATTACAGGGCGGTATCTTGCATATTTTCGCAACAAAAGCTCGAAGCGTTAAAAGTAATTTATTTTTGTGTAGGGCAAAGTAATTCCCGACGTGCGTCAACAATCACCTGCCTACGTGATAACTACTTTTCAGTCTATTCGCACGCGCCCTATCACCTTTTCGCTTGAAACATAACCTTTTAGGCTGTTGCCGGCTATAAACACACGGCATTTGAAAACCCATAACAGTTTTCATCAATATAATACACGCAGTAAGGATAAAATAATTGTTCCTACTCTATAAAACAAGTATATCTTTTCAAGGGTACGGTATTTTAATAAAATCCCTAGTGAAGTACAAATACTGTCTATAGGTACGTTTAAATCTTTTGTTAAACAAAAACTGCTTGGAAGGGGTGATATTACGTGAATGAATATTTAAATGATAAAAATGCTTGGGGTATGTAGGATCCCGCTCTAGCCAGGAAGAAGATGTATACATTAAGTTCGTAAGGATTTAAACAAAAACTTAGCAATTAACAAGAGTGGCGGCGACTTTCTTGCCAGTTCTTCTTGTTCGTTCGACGCCCTTAACTTGGGAACTGGTAGTAACTATAAAATTAGAGTTTTAAATTTTTGAATGTTATGACATTCATAAGCGTTCTAAGCTACCTACATGAATGAATAATTTTTGATTTTTGTCGCAATGTAACGCACCAAGCCAGGTAGCTTCTGTTTGATTTTATTGTTCGGATTTTAATGTATGTGTCTTTTGTCGTCTCTAGTGTTCATCGCATACATGAGAGACGACAAAAATTACTGTTATAATTAGATCGCGGACTTTAGCGTGCGAAATAGACAACAATAAATTTCAACGATTAGCGCTGTACGCAAGCTTTTATAGGAAACCGCAGCCTTACGTATCTATCTTCTATATAACTGTGATAACGGTGTTTCCATTACCGTTTTATAATAATTTCCTTTTCGCGCGAACGAAACTGGAAACCACCATTTTATATATTAAAAAGATATAATTTAATTAGATGTTCCTTAAAGAAAGCGAAATCTTTGGAGAAAATTAAGCTATTCATAATTAGAATCTTTAGTTCTTTAGTATTTATAAAAAACAAAAATCTTATTAGCTTAAACAATTTGCCGACATTTTCACAAAGCATATGTACATACTTGAAGCGGTATACAGCGATCCGTAGATCTGCTCTAACCAATTTAGATCTGGAAGTAATTAAAAAACTAGGAGTCTTTATTTGCAATTATTTTTTTACAAATCCATATAACTATCGTTCGAGAAACACAAACGACCTTGATAGTCATACCGTACACAATACACAACCTTTACACATTTTACAATAAGCTTCATACAATAAATTAAAAATGATAAACATTACTATGTAAAAATATTATTTTATATACAAACTTGATCACAAATATCAGAATATAAGCAGTTCGTGTGTATACATAACATGTTTTATCTAAAATATAGTTCAATATAAGATATTTGGTTAAATTCCAAAACATTTTTGAAACTGTTCTGATGTATGAGTTTAGTTAGTGTAGTTGAAATGTACTAGTTAAATTTGGACATTTCAGCTTGTCTCTTAAATTAGGAACGGCCAACTTCAGAAATTCGGGTTTGTTAATTAGTAAAATAACCGTACTAAGTTTGTTTACAATTAAAATTATCAAATCAAAAGATCTATACAGTGTTGTAGCCATTGTGCATGATACTAAGCATTTGTTTTATGATACAGGAGGACAACTAAGCTAAAATCTCCGTTATAGATAATCTAAGATGAGCGGTTGATTTATTTTAGCTATTCGAAAATTATCTACATGGCTTTTTATCTATGGACAGTGGTTCGTGATTGGTCGTAATTTGGGACAAATATTAAATCTGAATATTAAATTGCTCGTTTAATATATAATTATCTATTTAATTAGTATATAATCATTTATTATTAATTAAAATATTATAAATAACTTAGAAACAATTCGGACCCGTTTGAGATCGAAATCACGACATACCTTAACATTAATACTAATAATCAACGAGCCTGTGAAATCAATAAATCAATGTTCGAATGTGGCCTTAAACACCATTAAGTGTAAGCATTTATTGTTACTGGTTCACCTCGTGGTAGTACAAAAACGGTAAACATAGACCGCTAGACGGATTGCTACCGGCCCGGCTTTATATATAATGTAAAGTAAAAGATTTCAATATGCATATTATAATAATAATTAAAATAAAATAATCAAATTCTAAGAATATGCTCCCGAAAGTTCTAGATATTAGGTTCTCTTCAAGTCTAAGAGGTTGTATTAGTGTCCATACGACCAACTCCCAACACAAGTTTGATATAGAACTCCGTCTGAACTTCACAACAGTGGTTTTATTCAAAGCAATCTCATATAAGTATATACTACATACGAAAGGGAATGATAGGCCAATTTGTTATATCAGACAACGGCATCACTCCCTGGAGTCCGCTATGAGAGCCGAATTATTTATACCTACCGTTAAGCTAGGTTTTGCAGTCTTAGTTTTTCAATTATCTAGTTTAATACGACACTGTTTATACTATGAACGCCTGAATAGGTCAATTTTTTATGTAAAAATAATGTTAAATGTTCCTTTTAATTGTAACTATAACACTGTAATGTTGATGCCTATCATTGTTTTTAATGGTCTAGTTGTGTAAGTTATTTTAAACCTCGATTATTAAATATTTATTTATTACTATTTAAATGTTATATGTCTGGAGTATTTCACCTACCATAAAGTGAACTTCAATGTTTGAATTCAATGTTTCAAACTGATTTCTTAACTAAATACTGTCTATAGTTTACGCGAGTAGTGCACATTTAAATAAACGTGGTCACGGGGAGTCTTCCCGTGACCACGGCTGCGGCAAAGCATCCGAAACGTCGGACCTAAGTTAAAAATCATTTTCAAATAAGTTTAACTAATATATCGCGTTTTAAACCGTTAAAGTGTTTTATTTAAATGATTTCCTAACTCTCAAGCAATATCTTAAGGAAAAATACCATTTTCTATTTGCGAGATTGTTTTTGTCACTGAGTGGTTTGTACAATCCAGTAGCTGATCTTAGTTCTGCCTTATTGACCCGTGGTTTTATTCCTGCTCGATCGAAATATACTCATATTTTATGTGTATGTAGATGTGTTTCGATTGAAACTCGAGACCTAGTTTAGTGTAATCAAGTTTTCTTATTATGTAGAATTAGCTAGCTGAGTCAGCAACTTCGTCCGTTTATTAATTTAAGATGTTACCCATGACATCGCTACGTCGCTCGCGACCCGTCGTTCGGATCCCATCAATCTTGAAAGTTAATCTTAAAAGATACATTTCGCGGACATTTTTCTACATTATTTAAAAAGGAATCACTCTTTCACATATATATATATATATATATATATATAGTTTTGCAAGGTGGTTCTTAAACCGTTTTCGCAGCGTACGCGTCGGAAACCTACAGAGATGAATTAATCAATTTCTCCCACTATTCCCGCTGTTCGTTTCGTTCGTTTCGCTTCTATTAGACTCAGCACGATTTTATAGCCTTCCTCGATAAATGTTCTAACTAACACAAAAATAATTATTCAATTCCAACCAGTAGTTCCGTGAGATTAGCGCGTTTAAACATACAAACAAACAAACTTTTCAGCTTCTGTATTAGTATAATTAGTTGTTTTCGCCATCTAAATTTGTTTTTACAAACCTTATAAATTACAGGTTTTACCCACGACGTCGTCAGTGTCCCTTTCTTGCAATTTAATGTTCAAAATAGACAAACACTGTTGTGGACATTTTTAGATCATTAATCATACATATTTTTTTAGTATCTAGAATAGTTTACACAACGCAAACTACTAATATAATACATAATATTAGTATAGATAACTAAGTAATGCACGCAATCAAACATTCTTACCAAGTTTAAAAATACCAGAATCTACCGTTTATTAACAAAAACTGAACAACTACGTTCAGAAGTTGATTTATAGGGACGATACATTTATAACAGTATAAGAGTCATAGATAGGTAGGTCGATATAATCCCTCACAGAAACGATTAACGCTATATTTTGCGGAGTGTGCGCATCTCGCTATTTGCATATCGTCCTCATCCAACGAGCCTTCATTTGAATAATTGTTTAATTCCATTTGTTGTGGGATTGCATTAATTCGGGCAATGAACCCAATTTATTTTCCGCCAGTTCTCATCAGTATCAGGTATCATCTATAGAATTTGAAAATTCTAACCTTCTACTAAATTTTTTTTAAGTTGGTTTTTTTTTTTTTTTTTGCGGGGAGTTAAAATTTTTTTAAAAAAAATTTTTTTTTTTTTAAAGGAAAAGGGGGGGGGGGGGGAACCCCCACGCCGGGGGGGGGGGGGAAAAAAAATTTTTTTTTTTTTTTTTTTTTTTTTTTTTTTTTTTAACCCGTTAAAGTGTTTTATTTAAATATATTAAAGTACATTTACGAAGGCTATCACATACTTTTTTTTCTTTATTTTTTTTTTAATAATACAAACAAGTTATGTCACACACAAAAAATTATAAAGCAAAATAGTTTGTTTTTACGCGCGAATATCGATTAAATATTACATTATAATATGATTCGAATTACTTCCTGTACTGGTTCGAGTATTGAACAATAGGACGCGGACGACATCGCCGTTAACAGCTATAATTTATAAAGTTGAGCTAGGTTTGCAAAACAAGTAGTGATACCCAAAATAACTGTTCTATGTGGTGTAATCTGCGGTCAAATGTATTGCCAACCCCAAGATCACGAAGTCCCTGGCTCAACTCTCGGAGTTAAGAGAAATGTATGAGAAACTTTTTGAAGAAATTTTATAGTTCTAACCTTGAATTTGGAAGTAGGAAGTGTGATCAACCCTCTACTAGGTAATGGAACACTCTAGTGCCACTTGAAACAGCGTAGCCCTTTAGTAGATCCTTTCTCCTATGTAAGAGGAGACTTGTACCCTGGACATTAATAGGTTAAACGACATTGAACAGTCTGAAACGTTTTTGCTAACATTATAAGCTCTTTAAAGGCATTAAAATCTGAATTTCCTCCGCATATTCTATGAGCACTCGTAAATCCAATTTCGCTCCAAATCTACGATGCAATCGTGCATAATTCCCCCCTCTCAACGCTGTGTGAATTGTTCAAAGACTTGGCAAAAGGCACAAGTGGCTGAACTTATAATGCGCACCTGCCAAAAGGGTGAAACAGGTGGATAATATACCTTATATTTTGAATATATAGTCTACTTATCTAGATTCTCTAATACTTGGTATATACATAATATATAAAAAAGAACTAAACTCACAGAAATAAAGATAAAAGCAGGCAGAATATATGTATCCATACTTTAAACATACTTATTCTACTTTTGAGTAATTTTTATTCTCTTAATTTTTTATTTATCTATTGCAACATCCCATTTGGAATTTTAAACTTACTTTAAGACACAACTAAGGTTATGTTTAAACCTAATATATGAATGTGAAAACCACATCTATTATTATTTTTAATATTTTAAACAATGTGATGCAACGGTAACTAAAATAATAATTACTTTAGCTAAAGTAGATGTAATGTGTAATCAAAGAGAATTTAAATTTCGAACAAAAATTGTAACTTTTAAATAATATTTTATTAAACAAAAAATATGCGGCAAATGGTATGGCCGCTAATAAAATTTTATATTTGCTTTGAAACTTGTAACTTCTTTCGACTTCTCACATTTCTCGTCTTTTTTAACTGTTTCTCAAACTTCGCTCAAAAACATGTTCTTAAAGTGGTTGAATTACTTCCTAAGAATAATATTTTCTTGGCTACTTTCAACGTTCAAACACTTATATATATTTATTAAAAAGTGTTGTTACCTTACTAGAAGGAAGACTTAAATAATTGAAATGCTCTGAGGAACACATTCTGTTTCTAGAAATTCTTGTCAAGTCAGTATTATTCAAATAAAGCTGAATAACGCTTCAACGAGGCAGCGTATAGGTACTTGAATTGTGAGGTTATTATGAAGTGTGGTATGTTTCTGACGTTATTAAATTTCTTTATACCTACTATATGAACGTGACGTCATACGGAGATTATCAATATTTGTGAGGATTTAATATACAACGTTGCTTCAACTTTAATTAATATTATTTTACCTCCTTATAACAGCCATACTGTTACTATAGTAGATTTCTACTTCAATATTAAACTACAGAAAAAGATTTAATACTATGTTAGTTAATTGAAAACCTATATACTTTATACATTATATATTTATACATACTTTTTCATGCTATAGTAAATTGTAAAAATAGACAATTATACATAGACTCGAATTGCGATCAACAGAGTAGTGTGCAGCCGTTGATGGCAATTCGCAAATGTGCGATATTGGATCTGGTATAGTGTATTTTCTAAATTGTCATTTTTAGTAAACAAACACTCAATTTACAATCATGATTGTCTCGCAAGATTTAAATAAATAAATCTTCACTAAAAACACTTTTGAATCATATATAAAACTAATGAAACCACAGATTAAAAAAAATAAATAATAAAAATCTTTAAAATTAGTTTACGTAAATGGTCAGATTAAAGTTTCCTTGGGTTGACATTTACATAGGGACGGCATGTAAACAAAGCCAATGACGATAGAAGGAAGAAGTCCCACTCATGCACGATCGCTGCAAAGCGTTCGAAACGTCGAGTTCAATGATAACGACATAAAAATTTTCAAAATTATATTGTCATAAAAGTGAATGTATAATTGATGATTCTTTATCCACGTGTCATCTGTGACATCTACTATACTATATGTTTTGGAATCGGCCACATTAGTTGGGGATTTTTCTCAAGTTAGAAAAAGTGCACTGTACGTGATCATTAAATTTCTCATTTTTTTATACATTTATCTATTAATAAACTAACATATTTGTTAAAAAAACTCTATATAATCAAGTTAAATCTTTTAAAGAGAAAATGTAGTTTGGGTTATTTCAAAAATGACATTACATTAAATATACTCTTTGTTAGAAACGAACAACGTAATGTGATATAATAACCCTTTGTGCATCGGACATGTCTCTTTGCGTTGCACGAGTGAACCCATACAATTTATAAGCTTAAGCGGTATAAACATCTTCATTTACTTAGTTCATACGACTAAAAGATTTTTCTATGACATGCTTATGAAACCTATACCTTCCAAATTTAAACTATAATTTCTTAATTTAACCGTTACATTTTCTTCAGTACTACAGCATGTAGAACTTCTGTTCTCAGTTCCAGTATTTTAGGCATTGGGATCATATTATTGTTTCAGTTACAATGATCAATTGTTTTTCACCTATGATCTGACTTCTCTACCTTCAACGTCAGAACCTCTTTTTTTAATGCAATAAAAGACATTATAACCATTGTGTCGTAGAGTCGATAAAGTTATCTACTATCTAGTGATCACTGTAATAATGATTATGTTACAAGTTTATCTCCTCTACCCTATGTAGACCAAACATTATCCTTAGAATTTCTAATTATATATCAAGATAAACCCATGCTACGGCGTTAAAGTTTCACCAGGACTTAACTGATATTTAATGCTAATTGTTATTCCGCCCACTCTCTTATGTCTCAAAGCAATAAGCATTACTGGCGCTAGTGCCTGTACTTGTTTGCTTTAATTAAACTCTTATCTAGCTGCGGTAATTAGATTGACCACAAACCAATTTGATTCCGCACACATTGGAAACGTCTAAACCTCTCGAGTAGATTAATTTGGAATAGTTAAATAAGATATATTTATTTAGCTGATTATCGTACATCAAAATCTCAGTATTTGTGTAGCGCTCTACTCCTTAACTAATAGTGAATACACGGTCGGTAGTCATTTGTATAAAACGTTTTAATATTTTTCACTTGTTATTGCATAGCTTTATATAATTAAAAATCGATTTTAGATAGAAAAAAAAATTAGGACTGGGGCGGCCGCGGCGCATACACAGTTCCGTGCTGTTGCTCTGAACGGTCTCAACGATTCAAGTCCCGCCGGCGTCTTAAAAATAATTATTCAATTTAGAATCGATTTTTAATATTAAATATTATTTTTGCTTTGTTATAATACTATACAGAAATTGAAATATGTAAAGTATAACATATGGTTCAAATAAGAACATACTTATATTAGAACAAAAATGACTTATGATGCAAAGACTTTTTAACAGAATTTTGAAATCTACAATATATAAACTAATTTTGAGTTAGCAGCGTTATAAAACGAACGTTAACTAAATTCATTTTATTAATGAGCTTGTTGAGTACTTCCATAAATAGGTAAGTTACATTTCGGAAATGGTATTTATTAGATATCTTAGTTGGGCAAAGAGGAAATTTTCACTGCGTAGACTAATCAATCAACGTCAACAATGGAATTGTACCGAAGAGCAAAAATATTACGAGCAAATGTCGGCTACGGACCTTAGCCGGATGAATTGAATTTTTCACTAAGCGAAGAAAACGTTTTCGAATTATTAAAACAACCTCGTTAAAAGTTAGCCATTTGCGCCTTGTTATTTCATTAGTGTTCACAGCGTCTTAAAAAAGCAATGCATTTTCAGAATCTTTCAAGTTAAATTTATAAAAAATAAATTGTGTAAGGCAATTGTTTAGCATTGTCTTTCGGGCTGTTCGACCGATGTGGGCGAAAAGAGGTTCTTCGACTGTTTCGCCATCAGGAGATGTTAACTCCTCGATTGCTCGAAGAATTAAAGTTAATTCTTCGAGCAATCGAGAGAATTAATGCTAAATTTATTAGTTTGATTTGAATCGTTTAGCCAAAATGTTCAATTAGTGATAACATTAATTTATTTAATATCGTAAATTATAAGATTAATTTACACCACGACGACAGCATACACAGTAGCTCAATTGATCCGGGTAAACTTATCACGTATCAATATTTTCGAACTTCCAGAATTATCTTTTATTTAATTCTCGTTTAGAAAAATATATGATTCGAGTTGACCTTATACTACAAAGCTCATTTTGACGGAATTGGTCCGAGGTTCAAGTCCCGTGTTTGTTTGAAATTTTATTCGATCTTTTTTAATTTCAGACTCCTCTGATAAAATAATTTTACTCGCTAAGATCTTTTAAATTTGTAAGTGTAATGCAGTTCTTGTCTCAAGGGACTCGTCGCGTTTCAACAACTACTTACTACTGACTTTCTTTCTAATTAATGTTGTCGGAAAATTGTACGGACATCTTTTTACGTAGACTAAGGCGGAAATAATATCTATTGGGTCTTAGAAATTCTAATGCATTTTTTATCCCAATAATATACATCATTATATGTCAGTTTGGGAGCTACTTCAAACGATTTACCATGAAAGGACATATAAATTATTGTAATTCCTTTTTATACTTAGTTATCAAAATAAATTCTACCGAAACGGGATTATTTTGATAACAAACAGGATGAAAGCTTTATTAAACTTTCCTGGAACCTCGTAATTACGATTCACGACCTAGTCAAGTTTTTCAGACGACTGTCCTGTTTTTTGTCACTCTTCAAATTCTTATTGTTGTTAGTTGCTGTAATTTATTTTAAGATTGTTGACATACAATTTGTATTTCGACTTTGTTTTACGCAAAACAAAGAGAAATGCTACTATACAATACTTTTTCCATACTTTGTAATTGTAATTATTTTAACTTCAAAACTTATCGTTTCTATTATTAACTACTTGATTCTTGATATTTATAACGTAGTACATCCAATTGGGCAAATAGATTTTTGTTGACACTACTATAGAAAATTAGTTCTCCAGACTTGAGGCATTGCCGACTCGGTCGCTTTTAGGAACATTTTTTGTCGAGAAATCGACTTATTGTCGATAAAGTAACTACCGATTAAAAAAGTATCTACAAGACGTTATTAAATTTATTGTGTTTTATAAAACATTATTTACTATTATTTATTTATAAAAATAATTTCGGTGTTATAAATTAAGAGCAAGAAATAATTAATACTGATAGAGGAGGACAGACAAGCATCGGGTTCACTCAAGCCCTAGCCTAGCCTATAACATTTAAAAAAGATGGCTGTCGACTTATTTTAGCTTTGGATATTCGATGCAGACGAAAGGGGCTATAGGTATGTATAAGAAACCTCTTTACCAAATATACTTACGATTTTAAGATTTAAAGTTTGTTTGAGACGATGTGCTTAACATTTCGTTGTTCATCAACGTCTGTGCATTATATGCATGAAATATAATTTTTATCGTTGCTTTGCTTGCTTGCTTGCATAGTTCAGTTAGCAAGTGCAACAGCAGGGTTCAAGTCCCACGCGCAGCGGATTTTCCTATGAAATTGAATATATTTTAACTCATACGTATTACACACAAAGACAACTTCAAACAACTTTTAACGAGTTTCTGTTTCTTTCGCGTAATTAAGAATATCACTTCCGTTGCTATTGTGTAAGTTTTCCTAACAGCCAACATAATCACTAATCAGGATTGTGTACAGAATACCTACTTATTTGAGCCAGAGCATTGGCTACAATTGTCTGCGGCGTTTGGCTTTCGTCCAATTAATGCGTAGCTCGATATCCAGTCTCTTCGGACTTTTTAATTAAATCCACTCATTACCATATTCTAAATTTCAATTTGTACCAAATACGCGATTTAATAAAACATTTTTAACTGTCCCCCCGTGGCTATGGATGCTGCAAAGCATCCAAAATGTTGGTCCGTAGTTAAAATTATCTAAGATTTCGCCTTTTTAACCGTTAAAAGTGTTTTATTTATATTTTTACAGTTTTAATCGTGAAATGTATACCTAATTTATTTTTAACTACACCCACTTCGATTTTTTTGCAGAAGCCACACGTTACATGTGGACTTGCGTTTTGTGCTCCTTCACCATAATTTTTAGTGCTAAGCACTAAAAATTCTTGGTTTCAATCTCATAGAAAAAAATATTGTTTCGAGTCTAGAGTGGTACGTTTACTTGTTTACTTACCTGTAATAAAAACCTAACGATGTGTGCAACAAGAACTGAACAGCTGGTGAAATAAGTACGATGTTTCTAAGTAAACTTTGATCCCTTCACCATTTTTTTTCGTTGATTGCAGCAAAATTTTGATTAACGTTTAGTATGTTATTTATTCGAACAGCGTCTCTATGTCAGCGTTTCGTCAAGTCTTCCAACTGTAAACAACATAACTCTTGCTTAAATGTATATCAACGTATATTTAATACAAACTTCAGTAGAGTAAAAGTTTTAATTTAAAAAGTGAATAACTTTCATCTGAGATTTAATGCTGTTACTTGAGAGGCTCGCTGACAGAACGTGAGTGGACTGCGGTCAACAGTACATTAATAAAACTCAATTCCACCAGTTGCCTACACTTTACTAAAATAATTACAGTTTCTACCAAACTATATTTTCCTTACAAAAAAGTGTGTCTTATTTCTATATTTTATTACTTACTATCTTTAATATTTTAGAGCCAAAGAGTTTGTTTGTTTGAACAAACTAATTACAGGAACTAGGTCAGTTCCTGAAATAAATTATATTATTATATGGAAAAAAAAGAGGAAACTTATTCATCAATGTGAGCCTCCGTTACGTGCGCTGGGAAAGCAGTTCAAGAAACAAAAAAATATGTATGACGGAATGATTCTTCTTTTAATGATCTTAAAAGAATGTCAGCCACATCACTTTTATGTTTTTTAAAATTAACTCCAAGCTATTATAAATAAAAAATAAAGCAAAATTAAATAATATTGAAAAAGTAGTAAAACGTTTCAAAAAGGTCCAAACCAAATATATGTATTGTATATGTATATAAGGGGGATTGTATTCTAAGTGAAGCGATATAAGATTTATGAGCATGAAATATCACATTATAATATTAAATACTAATTTGGCACAAGGAAAACTGTACTGAGTATATTTTTGTACAACTTGGTCAAAAGATATCGCAATTGTACCCTGTATAATCCATGACATTTACGAAGTCCGACCATGTTTTGCACGTGAAAAACGTTGTATAAAAGGACACTGTCAACAAAATATGTCTGTAATGGAGAGCAAATAATAATACATTTGAAACTGAACCGCGGTTGGCACAGTGGCAGAGTGCCAAGTACTCTTGTCAAGTGACAGCGGGAAGCAAACATTAGCTGCTCTCGGTTTTAGGATTTTATGTTGAATAAGCATTAATTCAATATAACATTTTTGACCGAATGTCTTAGGAAAGCTCTGCTTGAGCCAAATCTCTGAAGTTCTTAGCTTAAACCGTAAGTAGCGCTACGGGGGGCAATTCAAATAAAATTGATTTAAACTTTCCTCGACGGAAAATATATTCACTAATGACTAATGTTGTGTATCATAACATATGCTAGAAAATAAAAAGAACTTGAAAATAGTAAAAGTAGTCATAAATAAAACAGTTTAACTTATACTGCTTATAACGTTTAATTAACTAATATTTTTCACATTTCAAGCCGTCAAAAATGTTTTATTTTGAATGTGAACATTACAGTACTTAAAATTATCAAAGCTTGATCTCATAGATAAGATTTTCATTCTAAATTTAACTTTTCTCTTCTTTTAGAGTTACCAATATCACATTCGATAAATCACAAAGGTCCGAGTAACCTCGATTTTACACGAGAACCATTAACACTGACCGATTTTTACCTGAATTTACTACATTTTCTTATGTGTTTTATTGCGAGGTACTAATAAAAATGTCTTCACGGAGATTTATGTTTAGTTTTACGTCACTATATCTTAAGAAGGCTGTTGAGTTTACTTAAAAGGTAGGGGCAATAGAATTGTCAATAAAAAAGTAATAATCATTTATCACTTGTGCACTATTTTATCATATCGTTGAGAGAACATATTTAAATTTACAACAATTACGTTTATTCTATACTAGCTGTGTCTGCAACTTCTCTTCGTCTGCGAGAATCGTTATTTTGGGCATCCAAATTTGTTTTTGCACACCCCTTTCATCTTTATAAACTTAAGCTGTCACCCAGGACGTCGTTATTCAAGTAAATCTTAAAATATAGGCATATAGTGTCTTAGTCTTTTTTTAGATCATTTAAAGAGGAATCATACTTTCATACGCTGCAAAAACGGTTCAAGATACCCAAAAAATATGGGTATCTTGAACCGTTTTTGCAGCGTTTGTCTCGGAAACCCATGATAATGAATAATTTGCACATTTTTTTTCACATTTCTCACTGTATGTTCGCTTGTATTAGTCACAGGGCGATGTTTTGTAGCCTTCCTTGATAGATGCTCTAACCAATACAAAAGATAAGTAGAAAGAAAAAAGATTTTTCAGTTCGAACCCGTAGTTCCTGGGATTAGCGCGTTAAAACATACAAACAAACAAACTTTGTATATTAGTATAGATTTAAAACTGCAACATTGTCAAACACTTGAAGCAAACGTCCCAATTTCTGTATATCGCGTTAAATAGCTATTTTACATCACAATATCTACACAGCAATAAAGGAAGGAGTGTTCGGTCCTTCGGGAGCTGGCAAGATTGGATTAGGTACTAAGTGTGTGTTTACTATAACTTAATCTACCCCTTACGCAGGCTAACAACGGGTTTGTTTAATTTGAGCGTCGGGATAACGGTTCACTTAAAATTTCTACATGCTATGTAACATTTTCGTTGTACATACATGTCATGATGAATTTAAGTAACAAAAACTTGACGATAAAACGGAGCGGCGACGAGTTTCTTGCCAGTTCTTCTCATTGGTTCTGCGCCCTTCATTTAGGAACTGGTAGTAAATGTAAATTTAAAGTATTTAATTTTTAAATATGTTCATATGTACACTTAGCTACCTTCGTAAATAAATTGTTTCTAGTTTTTTTTTAATATCATGATAAAAAAACCCGGACCAGTCTGAAAACCAGCGCTGCTGAGTGTGACAAGCATTCAGCAGCACAGCTGAGACTGGTACCGATTGCCATCTCTTATATATATTTATTACTTATATTATTATTATTTTTATGCACACAATTTAGTTATAAGTTTGTTAGTAAGTTGTAGTTGTAGTTATAATCTTATTATGGCAATAAAAGTTTGAATTTCGAAATAATATGATGATGAATTTCAGTTCTCAGTTTAGATTGCTATTGTTAATATAATTTTTGGTTGAAATTTAAAAACATATCAAACAAACTTACATTTCATATAAATGTTAAAAGTTTGGCAATTCTAGATAAATATAAAGTAAACGGGTAGCTCAATTGGTAGAGCAAGCACGAAACGCTGACGATGCCGATTCATGTCCTGCCCGAGTCGAACATTTTTTTATTTTTTTTTCGATTTTTGTATTAAGTATATAGTGCCTTCATGTGCATGTAAAAAATAATTAAGTTTTCAAACGAATCAATCTTCCTAAATATTATAAATTGCTAACATTTTATTATAAGTTATTTAAGCAGATACAATATTGCTATAAATGTACAAACGTTGTCATTCGCAGCTGAGTTTATTCGTTACCAAGTAATAATAGATGTAAATATTCATGAGAGGAAGTGGAAAATCAATATGCATTCATTAGTAGCCAGCTTTACGATGTCTTGTTACTTTCTGAAGCCTGGTCTTACAGTCAGCATCTTAAATATACATAATCTATACTAATATTATAAGCTGAAGAGTTTGTTTGTTTTAACTCGCTTATCACAGGATTCAGAATTGAATTGAAAATTCTTTGAAATCTTTAATATTTGTTTACATGCTGACTCTATATCAATTAAATATTAATTTAAATTAAACTATGACGACGGGCAGGACTTCAACTGGCATCCACACCGTTCTGTGCTCTTACCAATTGAGTTACCATGTCGCAAAAATAATTCAAGTCCCAAGTCGTCAGCGTCGTTAATAATTTTTTCGTTTGCTTGTTGGATCTGAAAAAATAAAAGTTTTAAAATTTTATTTTCATACATTTAATTATCCCTTTATTAAATTCGCTTACAAAATGTTATTTTATTAAAATCAATAATCCATGTTAAAAAAGTATGTTTCCGCCCGGGATCGAACCGGGGGCCTTCTGCGTGTTAGGCAGATGTGATAACCGCTACACCACGGAAACGCTACGCTTAATTTCATATAAACAAGTCTCAAAGAGCGCGTATGTAAATTATCTGGGTCATTTATTAGAGCGATTAAAAAACTTGATAACGGAACCGGTTGCCAACGACCGGTACTTACGAGTATTATCATTCAATTCATAGCTAGCTATACAATATAGTAAATTAACCCAATATGATTTATATAGATAAAGGAATTAAAGTTTGAGTTTATTCCAATATTTATAAAGGCAATTTGTTATGTTTAATTAATACTAAATATGTCTCTCGTGACCACAAACACTTAAAAGCACCACACGTATTGTCGTAGTCAAAAATATCTTAAATATCAGCTATACATTTTAGTATACGTTATATTCTGATTCCACTTTTATATTTATCATTATTTATTTTTTCCCTCTTAGTAATAGCTTATAAGAATACAAATTTCGATGAAACAAAATGAAGACATTTGAAGAACAAAGTATTCACTCGCTTCTTCGATTCTCCAAACCTCTCGTAAACTAGACGAGATAATAATGATGTGATTATTCCAATTTGAACTTCAACTAGTAGACACCGAGTCTTCAGTGACATTCAACTAAAGGAATGCAAATTGACAGCTTTTTCTTTACTATAAACTTATAATTCTAATATAAAACCTTTTTAGCAATTTCGTCTATAAGAATTCGATATTTAAATTTAGAACTCACTAAAAGTTAATAATTATTTTGATATCATAATTATTAAAAAGCTTCATATCGAATACAACAGATTTATCAAGAAGAAATCCTAACTACCTCCACGGCTCTAGTCTACTCTCACGGTGTAACTTGCCTTGCGCACGAAAAATCCCAGGTTCAAATTTGAAAGAAAGATTCTTACGGTCTATTTCTGTCGGTCTGGAAAGTTTCTTCCCCAACGCCTTGCGGAGGTATACCACTTTATTGCTTACTTCTAGGGTAAGAGAAATTATTGAAGCCGAAGACCTTGCAAAGCTCTGGTTTTATCGAATTCATTTAGGATCTACGGCGAAAGGACGTGTGGAAGTGTGCCGGTGAAGATAACGTTAATAATGGCTCTTCTTTTGATTCATAGCAACTTAGCATTTTCCCTGCGAATATTTTTAGGCGTAGAAAGCATTTGGTATAGACCCATAGTCTAGGAGTCGGTGTGAATAAAATGTGTTTTTATTAAGACTTATGCCTCCAATGCCTGCCATTTTATTTTTACACAAAAGAAATACCTGTCTGTATTTTTACGCGAGAAGTAAACATTTAAATATAACATGTTATTTTTTTTATCCACGACACACAGCTAATAATATTGGTATTAATATTTATTTTGAGCTTAAAAATTGTTTTGCCGTTCATCTTTCTAAATTTAAATTGTTGCCCACGACGTCGCGTCGGTCGCGTCCCGTCTTTGCAAGTTAATCTTAAAGGATAGATGTATATTGTCGAAGACATTTTTTTAGGTCATTTAAAGATGAATCATTCTTTCACACATATTTTTTGAATCGTTTCCACCCAAAAAAATCACAGCGCACGTAACGGATTAAAGATAAATAATGTTCCCCGTTTCTTCCACATTATCTTTCCCACTGTATCTTTGCTTCTATTAGTCGCATAGTTTAATTTTCGCACCAACACACAAATAAAATTTTTGAATTTGAACCAGTAGCTCCTGAGATTAGCGCGTTCACACAAACAAACTCATGCTTTATATATTAGTATACATGAATAGAATAAAAAAAGATCTTGGCAATATATCCTCGCCTAATATTAATATAGGCAGAACGTATTGTTTCCTTTTATGAAGGTTCTGGGCGGGATGGCGGGTGGCGTTAATTTCGCTCGTCCTGTGTTCTGAATGCTGATGTTATAAGTATACGTAATGAAAAAGTTCAGGCAATCATACAAAGAGGCATATTGTGAGTTGTGACGTTATTCCTTTTTTAAACTTACCAACTGTGTTAAAGGATTTACGTAACGTGTCTTCTAACAAATAGATGTATTATTATTGTTTATCTATCTTTTTTACAAAACCCTTTTAAACAGCCGATCTCCTAGGTAGATTAGTTTAGGTCCGATAGTCGTTGAAGCCCAATATCAGGTTCCAGTTACGGCATGGTGGGTCTTAACTCTGTTTACTACGAGTAAGAGAGGGAAGACCTTGCCAGTAGGAAATTAAAAGATATATACAATTCATTGAATATCTTACGAACTTGATTCAAAAGGAATATGATTAGTGTTATAATATAGACAATGATTATATTCAGGGTTGGACTACAATAGTTTTCCGGCAAGTCTTTATAAAGGCGCGCCAGGGCGTCGCCACACCCATGCAGAAAGCTTTTTTAATCAGTCATAACGCTTACTTCATATTATCTATTTGCCATATTAAAGTAAGTTCTACTAAACATTCTTTCATTAGTTTTTGAAAGGAATGTATCCAGGTTATGTTAGGTACTAGGTATAGGTTATAAAGTAGTGATAAACATTATAACTACTTTAAACAGGTTTGGTATTCTTTCAAAAACCCTTATTACGTATTTTTATTATAAATTTTGGTAAAAGTTTGGTAAGCTGACAGGAAAAATTAACGAATGATTTTTTGTATTTGTTTTGTTTGCTTTTTGTGCTTGTTTATTAAGAAGATAATTATTATTTATTAAAATATATGTGAAAAATATTTTAATTTTTCGCCAAAAAAACGCTCTTTTTGTACGACTCCACTTATATTTTTTTTAATGACCATGCAAGTAAAAGACTACTACGACATAGAAATCAAATCAAATGTGTCATTTATTTAAAAAAAAGGGATGAAAAATAGATTTTTGCTGCTTAAGAACGAGATACAACACACAAAAATGTAATGTAGTTCCATTTACGCATTTGGCTCTTCACATTGAAAGCGATATTCGTAAAATTAGCAAAGTACGGACACGAAGTCACGCAAAGTAATCGATCACGTTTTTACCATAAACCTAATGAATCCATGGCTTAGTGCTACAACTCTCCTATTTCATTACTTTGCCAACCCTCGGGGATCTATTAAATTAAAATCTAAAGCCGCTTTTACGTTGAGTTATTATTTAGGAGTCGGTAATTTTATCTTGTTGTTTTAATCCATGAAATTAACGTAGTTAGTTAATCGACATTTTTATCTTTATTATAAACATTTAACATACTGTTTATTAAATAAAAGTTTTTCGGTTTAAAACCAAAATATATTTAAGTTTTTCTAAATTAACTATAACTAGTTTCTTTTCAGCAACCGTTGTCCCGGGGGGACCTCCACGACTGGTGCAGAGCGTAAACGTCAGGCCATAGTTATATTTCGTAGTTTAGGCTGATATATTTCGTATTTTTAACTACAAACATTATTTACATACTATTTACCTTACTAATAAACGCCAATGAAGTAATAGTCTCTGTTAGAAAGACATACAACTCGTCTGTACACAAACCCTGATCAATAAAACGGACACAGAAAGTGTGACTGCTTTATACCCAGGCGTGTTCCACTCTAAAACATATTTTGTTTCCTTCATAAAATATATGATTTCCTGATTTTATTATTGTCATTAAATTATAGACAAAAGAACGGAATTAAATCTTGAACTTTAGAAGTGCAAAAGAGAGAGCTATTTCTCAGTTTACACTAGCTTTCATTAATTCTCGGCAATTTTACTAGTCTTTAGAGCTTGTTATTTTCTTCAAAGTCCTCATCGTCATTTAATCGTTCACTACTCCCTTGGTGTTACTTTGAAAAGATCTTTGAACGAGAAAATAGACACCTCCCTTTTTGATTCTCGAACAATACTGAGATTTTCAGAAACAATACGTGTACCAGAATCTGTTATGTGATTGAATAGATAGCAAAGCTTTGCGATTAAAGTCTTGAACTGTGTTTATATTTTTTGTAATGTATAAGTAGGTACCTATAAATTAATTTAATTGTTGTAAAATGTTTGTGATAAAATGTGTTATCTCGCTTTTGTTAGCTCTGCCCCTGAAGGGGCCACAGAATATCAGTGTTGGGACATTAGTCCCAACGCAGCTGATTGGACTCCTTCTTTTCTATTCTATAACTGTCAGTGAACAGAACAGAAAATTAATCTACACTAATATTATAAATTATGAAATTTGGTACACATATATTTTAGAGCCTGAGAAAGTTGAAGCTAGAACAATGAAACTTCCTTCTTTGGCTTTTTGGGAAAAGGAGTGGAAGTGGGAGTTAGAGTAGGAGTGATGTGAGGTGAGAGTCGGAGTGTTGCGGCAATGTAGCACTTACAACATAGATTGGCTTAAATGTGCCCTTACATTACAATTAATAAATAGCCTAAATAATTAAAAATTCCATCCCAAATCACTATTCCACGCGGAAAAAGTCGCGGACACAGCTAGTTCATTATAAGGTAAAAATCTTGAAAAGCACGTACATTCAAACAAGTAATCAGAGAAATGCTAAGAATATGTATTGCGTATTGATATTCAAAGTATTTTTCAAATAAATATTCATCCGACGATGTCCTATATCGTAATACGGGATAAGCCTGTTCCCGTATTTCCGTTATTTGTGCTTTTTATACTATCAATCACTGGGTAAAATATGCTACCTTTTTCATATCGATCGTTTCGTTTCATGGTTCTAAGTTATTTACATATTTAAAAATATATAAGAAAAAAGAGAGAATTTATATGGCATAAAACAACTGAGGTCTGAAAGTGAATAATTATCGCAACCTATAATCGATGTCAATATTTGACTAAGATTTAAACGATAGAAACGATCCGGACTCGGTTAACTATACATATATATTAATACTAGTGTGTGTGCCCGCGACTTCGTCCGCGTCCCTTTATTCTGCATCATCATTCGTCATCGTTAAAAATAAGTTGTAATATATTATCGCAGACATTTTTTTACATAATTTAAATATGAATCATTTTTCATACATATTTCTTGGTTTCTTGAATCGTATTCGCGGCGCAAAAATACCGTTTTACCATATTCCCACTGTTTTCGCGTTCCAATTAGTCGCCGTTTAATGCTTTAAAGTTAAAAACATTATATAAATATTCCAACCAAAGCAAAAATATTTTTCAATGATAACCAGTAATTCCTGAGATAAGCGCATTCAAACAAACAAACTTTTTTTTGAACGCAGCTTCAGCTTTATAATATTACTAGTTAACCAAAGAGCTGTAAAATGTAGCTTTTCTAATTATATAATTTCCGTTAAAAATATTACTAATTAAAAATTCTTCTGTCTAATAAAGTAAGACGGTTAATTACAGAGTTCATGCGAAGTGATAAATTATGTCAGTCTTTACAATTTTCCGCATTTGATACGAATAAAAAGAGATAATGTTAGGCTGTAAAAAATGTCCATGGACCCTTTTTAATACGCACCCCATAATTGAAAATCCCACATGAGTTTTTAATTTATTTGGCGTGTAATGGATGTTTCAGATTTGTCGCATTCCCTAAAATGTAATCTATATATAAAGAATATTGAAGTTCAAACTGTTGTTGTTTCAAATTTTAGCCTTTTGTAACGCCAACATATTTGCTGATTTGTATATAAATGTATATTTGTGTCTGTTTGTTTTTTTTAAATGGAAATCTTAGGATTAAGGGAAGAGGAAGGTAGTTGTCGTCAAGGGGAATCGTTATAATATAAACGCTGTACTTTACGAAAAGAGACTTAAGTGAGTAGGTTAAGTAAGTCAGGCAATTACAGAAACTTTTCAAAGAACGGGGCAAGAGATCATATTATATGTATTTTCTGGTACCAAACTCTTTTATTTTAGTTAATTTTAGTTTGCCAATGATTATATAATGTTGATTACTTATTAATTATTCATTGTTGATAGAAATCATATTTCATTCTTTGAAGAGAGCAGACAAATACTTGTTAATTTATACAGAACTAATATAAATTAATAAGTATTATATAAATTGAATTGTAGTTGATTGTATGGAGTACAAAGATGTACACATTTAAATAAAGCACTAATAACGGTTTAAAATGTGATACATATTTGTTAACTTATTTTTTATTTATTTTAACTGCAAGCCGACATTTTAGCTGCTGCATAATAAGTTTTGCAAATAACAAACTTATATTACGTTTTTAACAGTTAAAAGTGTTTGATTTAAATTGTATATTTGTTATAAGTGTATTTCATAGATTTCCTTACATCAACTAGTAAGGAATATGTAATATAATTTAGAAATCGAAAATAAATTGAAATAATGTTTGACTCGGGGAGGACTTGAACCGGCATCGTGTGCTGTTGCTCTGCAATTTTCGGTTTCTTAAATTATGTAGTGCCTTCATGTGCATACATTTAAAAAATAATAAAGTTTTCAAATATGTAATATATTTTTCACATGCGTTACATAAATTAAAAATCGAATTTACATTGCGCGAGAGGTGAATGTATCAATAGTTTGAAAAAAATCGACGATGGATGTGTAGGACACGGTATTACAATTGTTTAGATCACTGTAGATGCTGGTTCAAATACCATTTGTGTCGAAATCTTTAATCTAAGATCGACTTTTAACTTTAATTAAACACATTTTTCTAATAACGTATAACAAAGAGGAGTTCTAGAACTAAACGTCGTGTCATTTTGCCTTGCCGCATTCTGTATTAATTTTGTCGTTGTGACCTTAAATTCGTAATTTAACTGCGGTAAGTGAGGCGATCAATCACCCTCGTACGCTCGTTACGTCACATACCATGAGGTGTTCACGTACGGGGTGTGGCTTAATGGTAATGAACGAATGAGCCGGTACCTGGAATACCAAGCCATCTTTTAGTGCATTGGCTACAACTGACATAGAGTTTAATATATCTTAGCGAAAAAGGAGATTGATTTTCGCCAAGAACTCCGATATAAGACTTGGGCGTGAAATGTGCAAAACATTGACTTATTACTTCATCATGAGACAACCAAGAAAATATGAGTAGGGCTTCTTGGAAATAAGACTTCACTTAAAGTTATTCATGGTTAAATAAAAGTGTAAAATATTTCAAAACAACGATTGTGCGATTCTCTTTAACTCTACAAAATTATATTTATTCTACTATATAGTCATTTACTTTATCTAATCTAATAATATCTAATTTATTTATTATAAGCCGTACCCAAAGACTCCTTATAGAGCCCGAAAATTGCATAATAATAGTATTTTTGTCTTCCAATGTCAAAATCAAAATGTTTTAATAGTTTTAAGAATATCCTTTTTTTCATAGCTCTTCTGAAGACCAATATTAAATAAGATCGGGATCTGCTAAAAATATATTTTACTAAGACGTAATATATAAACTCTGACGTGAAAAGAACTTTCCTAATCGAACCGTTATCACAACGTCGATAAAACGGCCGAATTGCAGTTATAAATGCTATTTTCATTCAATCTGACATCTTGAGCCATTTATCTTCTGAAGGTTGAGTTCAAAATCAAATTATTCTTTGTTTTATCTACAAGGGTAGGCGTGACACCGTTTTTATAAGGCTGTGGTCTCCTATAAGCGCAGGGGGCGTGTAATGTACATCTTTACATCGCTTACAAAAAAAAATATTGTTGTCTATTTCACACGCTGTTTTAGGTATATAAAAACGAAACTTAGCTTAACTTAGGATTGTTGGCATAATGGTAGCAATGTATTGCTAATAATCAAATTTAGAGCTGATAAGAAGGCGTGGGTTCGATCCCCATCGGGTTTAATATTTCTAATCTATTTATAACTTTTCTAAAACATATAGAACTTCGTCTGGAAATTGTCTGTATATGGGCGGTATCAATATGGACATTCCACCAGGGTTACAAACCACCGTCCACAGATGGAAAGGCCGAAGAATTACAGCGCTTCGGTTTAAATCTGTAGATTTCCGAAAAGCCAAAGAAGCCCGACAGCCCACCTAGGGTAGATGCCCACCGGCCGGGGAAAAACCCCCCCCCCCCAGGGGCCCCCCCAAAAAACAGCGTTAACGCCCAAATTGTTGACGCGAGCTAGGCTGTTGTAAACCCGACATCGTTACGTGAAATGATAAGGATCTAATAGCAATCATATTGACGTCGCGTAATGCGGTATACACAACTTACAGCGTTTATAGGCAGCCACATCCTTACGTAGGTTATATCCATTCATACGACTTAGCTGCCAATATGTTACTAATGTAATTAAGTTAAGCGGTTTTCATTTGTTATACTTAAATATTTTATAAAAAAAATATTTTTATATTATTATTTTATATTAATATTTATGAATTTTTATTTTTAGATAGTTGTTATTTATATATTTAATTGTGGTAGAATGCCAATTTACGTGCAAATAGTTACATAATTGGTTAAACTATCGATTTGAAAGAAATCCAATTACCTCATGCAACATAAAGAGTCTTTTCAACCGAAAATTTCCTCCTACCGATACAAATTGTGGAAAATCGCAAAAAGAAATAAAAGTGAAGCGTATTGAAAAAGTTAGTATGGTACCGTGAGTGGTGATTCACGTCACGAATTTGTGAGTAAAATCAACTTAAGTCGGGCTTTATTGATGCCACTCGGGTCTAATCTTATGCTATTTTCGGCTGAAAGAAATCATTGTATCTAAATAAGACGTAAGTGTTTTGTTTGTAGCGGTTGTGTTTTTGAGAAAAAATGAACCTTTGTATATTTGAGAAACTTACTTACAAACTATTTTTGAAAATACTTTCTAAAGTAATCTTTTCGAGTTATTTGTTTTTTTTTATTTATGTAATAAGTATTAGATTTGTTTGAGAGTAGTTCCATCCTGGGTGTTTTACAAAATTATTTAGTTTCTAGGTTTATTCTGACGTTTTAGATCACTTTCGTAAACATATTAGCATATCTTATAATCATGTATTCGGTGACATTTGTGATCTATAAATGCGTTAAATACGGTTATTACCTTAGCTAGTTAGATTAGTATTTAGTTTAATGGCAAGTGTGGTAGATAAAAGTCGTTATACCATCTTGGGGCCCATGTTTTGGAGCAATATAGGAGGTGATGGTGATGACTTACATAGTTGGAATCACTATCATCATTATTTATGCATTAGATGATGGTGTGATGGAAATCTTCTTCATTAAACTTTTTGCCTTCAATCACACATATGGCACATAAAATATATGTAAATTGCATTTAATGTTAAACTCGTGAAACAATAATAATAAATAATGAAACGTAAAACTTCTATACGGCTCATATAGAATGAAATTCACTTATTCAATCTCCCGTAGTGACGTATCTGTGCCTCGCAAATAAGATTTATTTTTAAATCCGGACAGGTTTCACTGTAAATTCGGACAGCTTTCACATGCGAAGTTTTTATTAAACCAAAAACTAAATATACATACTTATAGGCGTCACCTATTAGTTTTTTGTTTACACACTGTTAAAATTGTGTAAGCAGTAATTAGTATAATAAAAGAAGAAATGCCAATGAAATAAAGTTTTCTGTTCTCATTATTTATATTTATACAAATAAAAATATTTACAATTTTAGTCTTACTTTCATTCTAATTTTACTAATACTATGTACGTTTATCTTAATTATCAGTAGATATCCCTTTACCTGAGTACAATGCCTAAAAAAACTCTTTTAACCTATTTACAATTTATTTTTACTACGGCCTGGTGTTTTGGATACTTTGCAGCAGCCGTGGTCACGGCGGGCAGTCCCGGTTGTACATATTATTATTTTTTACCTTCAAAAGCTTGTAGTGGTTAAAAGTATTTATTAGTTAAATGTTGAAATTTATTATCACAATACCCAATCTTCGTTTCTTAATCCTAGAATCTGTTTAATGATAGAAGCGTGGCAAGAGTGTTGGATTAGACAAAAAGACAGCGTAAGCTTGTTCAAGCTATAACGACTATAATGAATTAATAGTAGGACATTAGTGCCGAAACTTAGTTAAAATCCTTTAATTCCTTCCGATTGTTGAGCGCGGCGCCCCGATAAATCCGGATTACGGATTTCTTTGTCGTCGGGTGAAGTTTTCCATCTGTTCTTAATTTATTGCTTGATTACTTACTGATTGACTGAGTACATTTACTTTGCCGAGTTACGCAGTTGCTGGGTGATCTTGAATGGCTTTCTAGTTCATATGCAGATAACTTAGTGTTAATAAAGTCACGTTTCACAGATTTATGGGGTACGCACTTTTGGTCTTAACTGAATTCTGTTCGCTTTATGATGAAAATCATAGCTTGTTTCCAATTATATTTTTTTTATTATATAAGAAGGCAGACAAGCATAAGGTTCTCGTGATGGTAGGCGAAATACATCTGCCATATAAAATCTGAACAATAAACGCTGTCGACCTATTTTGGCTTTGGATATTCGTAACACCACAGACTGAAACCGAAACGCGATTAAGCTTGACGTCTTTTTCATAATAAGTGGACGGTGGTTCGTGAGCACCCACTTAATATCAAGATATCCGATCCAACTTGAATCAGAACAATTGATTGGAAAAATGTCGGGCCCGGTGGGGATCGAATCCACGACCCGCTGATTAATAGTCACACATTGCTACGATTGCACCAACGAGCCTTTCTCAATTTTTATTAACAGATAATTTATAAGTTTTCTGTTTTTTGATTTATTTAATTCTTTAAAGCTTTTATGAAACTTATCAAGTAAATAAGATATATCATTCATTTTTCAAAATTGGAAAATAAAACTTCCCGTGCTTAGAGATCCAAGACAACGCGTTAAGAAATAATCAGCGACCAGTAAACTAGATAAGAGCAATATACTAATTTTATTTCCGAGTGCGACTATACCCGCTTTCACAAAAGTTTTCAGAACTATAATCAACTGCAGTATTTACGAACGACCAACAGATTCTGCCAAACGTAATAAACAAACGGATCGGAAGCGATATATCTTGATTTTTATTTCGATTCTTCGTTAACTTGGTCATTCATCGGTGGATTTTGCTATCGATCTGTGCTTTCGGGCTATAGTGTCTAATTGTAATAGCCGCGGTGCAAGAATTTTCAATTTAGTGATTTGTCAACGAGCGGTGCGTATTTTATTTGTGACGTAGTTTGTTTTCAAGGTTCACGTACAAACGGATGCAAGAAATATTTAGCAATGTTTATATGAGATTCTTTTACATGCCAACATAATAGATTTCAGTTGACAATACTTTTTACTTAACCAACTTCTTATTTTTTTGTCTGTTGGCATGTTTAACATACAAAAACAAGCTATAAGCATAACATTAACTTTGTTATTTTTTTTAAACATGTGTTATTACATTACATGATAAGTTGAGTTAAAAACATAAAGCATGCATGGCTTATACATATCTCCTACATTCGTCTATGCAGTTCGAATAAATTTAAAATTCACTTTGCCCTGTAAAACTTCAATTGGTTTTCTGTGGGTTGCAAATCGTTCAGTATGTACTGAAACTTTATTGAATATCTTCACAATGTTTGACACGACTATATAATGCATAAACTAGTTAAAAGTGAGACATAACACGTTTTATTGCTAATATAACAAGAGCTTATAAAACATCGCAAAGTATCATAAAAGAATACCCTTACAAGTTTATAACCGATTTTTATGGGTTTCGTATAATCTGGAGAAAGGCAATTTTTTATTCGACATACACTACTAACGATTGTTCCTATGTACGCGGCTTCTCACGAAAAGCTTTATAAAAAAATGCTAGTAGAATACATACATTTGGTGTGACGCAGCTAGTTTCTGCGCAGATATCATTGATAGGTAGGTAATTATCAACTTTCTCTGAGTTCTCTTCCTACAGAGTTCGTTGTTAACTCGAAATTTATAAATTTTCTGTAGCCCTTTGGGCTGAAAACAGAAAGGTTTTGGGTAGAAAACAGGGTTTTGGCTGGCTTGCAGATAGATAGCTGTTAAATGAAAAAATAATGCTTATCGTGTAAAAAAGCTATTGTTATTAGTTGTTCGTCATCGGAGCTAAAATTCGTTCACATGCCTCTCAGTAATACTACTCTTCGTAGGGCCTAAAAGAAAATATATAAACTCTTTTGTGTCTATAACATTACTAAGTATAACGCAAGTCGCGTTATGTTGTCGGGCTCGTCGGTCTAATGGTAATATATGGGTAATGATCAACAGGTCGTGTGTTTGATCCCCACCAGGTCCATCATGTTTCTAATTTTTCTGATATATGCTGCACTTCGTCTGAAAATCTGGATGGAAAAGCCATGAAGCTTAATGGCGTTTCAGTTTCAGTCTGTGAATTCCCGAATATCCAAAGCCAAAATTGCAGGCTGCGGCTGGGGTATATCACGTAGGCCATGCCATGTCTGTCTTCCTATATCATAAAAAAATAGAAGTTGCTGATAAATTCCCTGCGCACTATTACGTAAATAAATTGTGCCGCCTCAACCAGCTGCCCCCGTGAATCCTAACATTTTGTGTGGAACTATGTTATTATAAGTTATTTTTGAAGCTGAAAAAAATCATTGAGGCGTGATTAGGGAGCGGCGCGCGTCAGCCGGTTCTATTTTATTGAAAGGCTTTTTTGTCCACAGACCGAGAGTTACAGTTTTTTGCGCTTTACAATACGGCTTTTATTTTGGCTTTGCGATACATATTGCCTGTAATATTTCATCCTTAATAAGGTGTTTGAACACCACATATTTTATCATCAATAAGCGTTACGAATTCTAGATGAATCATAAATCTGTAAAAACTGGTACCTGCAGATTAATAAACAATTGATAATAAATAAATTAAAAATAAATTATACATTGAAAACAATTACGACACGGGCAGGATTTATTCTGTTGCTCTAACCATTACCTTTCGCGCAATTTAATTTCTACCTCAACACTATAATAATAATACATCATAAATAGGCATTTTTGTAGATCAATCTACCTTTACCGGGGCTAAAAAGTAAGAATTAATCGTGATCATACCTGGGTTCGCAGCCCGGAAACATATTACTTTTTAGCTGGGCACGACATAAATAAATTGATTAGTAAAATACACATAAACATGTGTTTGCCTCGTGCCCCTAATAAGCAGAATGTATTGTTTTAGATCAATCAAATAGTACAAATGAAGTTTCATCTCTATATAATAAGCCGTGGAGAGTATCTGAAACGTCGGGCCGTAGATAAAATAATATTGAAAGAAAGTTTAACTAATGTATATCGCGTTTGAAAACTTATTTCTTTTTACATGTAATTTGCACGCGAGCAATAGCACGGAACGCTGACAATGCCGGTTCAAGTCCTGCCCGAGTCGAAAATTTTTCAATTTATTTTCGATTTTTAAATTATATATCGCGTTTTAAACCGTTAATGGGTACTACTCACGTAAACTACAAACAGTCAGTTAAGTGAAGTGAAGTGAAGTGCAACAAGAAGTCAAAGAGAATTAAAAATGTGTAATTGAATAATTATTAAATGAGTGCCCACTTTAAAACCAATAAAATGTTGACTTCATAATTAACGATCAGAATACAGTTACATAATCGGGATAAAGCTTTCAATATGCACATATTAAATTAAGCATTTACAGTTCAATTAATTATTATTATGTGCCTACACGTCGACAGTATCGTTATTTTGGAATCCTTTGCTGGATAATGGATGACACTGTTAAAATATTCGATCTATGTAGGCTGTTTTCAACAATGACATGATTTTGCTTTCACGTTTCATAAAGATGATATGGCAAAGGCCATATTAAAATACCGAACTAATGTGTACTAACTACTCAATGGAATAAAAAAATTGTAATAACCGTTATAATACACCAATTTTAAAAATAGAACGTCTTTTTATTACGGTCTGCATAAACTTTTCAAAAGATTCAGTTCACAGCCGCGAGGTGTCAGATTAAGATAAAAAGATGTATGATCTGTACGCGAAAAGAATATTTGGTGTTTTGATCTTCGGAACGTGTGCTATCATTATTTTAGTACAAACCATATTATTTTTCATTTGTTTTTGTTATCTATAACCTGTAAATTAAAATCTAACCACAATGCTGTGATAAAAAAGTTTTAAAATACAAATATTTCGTATTGGTTAAACATTTTGGAAACCAAGGCAGTATAACGTACTATATTGAATGTGATTATAAGCTAGCTCACATAACTCTATGCAAGCATTGTATTCAACCACTGGTTCGATCTATCCGGAAAGTAGAACAATACCTATAATATATAAATACGATAACAAACTGTTCTTAGATGAGAATTCTTAGTATCTTTATACATTACTAAAACAATTTGGCACTTTAATAAAGACTCTTCTCGGGTTTGGGATAAGCTTGAAAATTTCTTGGTTTGATTCTAGGAAAAAATAAAGATGTGTTTCAACCCGCTCTGACACACAAATCTAAGCACTAACTTGCCCGTAAATAAAGTTAAATAGTAAACCGAGGATTGACGTTGGCCCCATACCCCAAGAGGACGGGGTTTGGTTGTTGAAAGAAGTATTAAGAAGTTTCAAGATTGTATTTATCCATCCATTTATTACAACATTAATAATGATATTTTAATCAGCAAATTTAGTCATGCGGCATTTCAATTTACGAATATAGTACACTAGTCTATGCTGTAGGTACGTGAATATTGATTTCGTGCCCCAAATGTTCGCTTAGATAACCCGAGGAATTATTCGCGTGGAATTTATAAATAGTGGATGTGGTTAGAGTTTACTAAAATAAAAGTTAATTGGATTGGTAGATAACTGGATAACACACACAGCGTACAATAAAAAGTATCTCCACTGAAAGTGAGTTTTCATTCTAAGTTAGTGATTAAAGTAACTACCATAAAATATTATTTTTTATATTAGTAATATAACACTGTTAAAGAATATAGGTATATCGGTAGTTATGTAAATTCTTATTTACATATTTTTATATTTAAAATGAAAGGCAAAATACAAGATTTGTTATTTTAAAACAATATAATTACTGTGCATTGACACGAAATTCTATTGTGTAATCTTTAACGAGTAAAAAACATTGTCATAGCGCCTTTTAACTTTAATATGTTATCGTTGTCGCCAACGTCAACAAATCATTGTTACGAAAAGGTTTATATTTGGAGAGGCCTCGACTACCCTTCCCGAAATATAACATAAATTAACTGTGTCAGTTAAAGTTGACACTGTAAAACTTTGTGAAATAACAAAGGATTTTCATCACATTACCACGTTCCTATGGGAAATTCTATGCAAAAGTCAAGCTAAGGCGAAATATTTACAACGTACGTGGTGAGCAATTTACATAAAATAATAATTTGTGCGAAATATATCGTAGCATTATACCGGTTTGGGCCGATATTCGTGTTGAAGGAACATTGGAAACTTTCATCGCCTATATGATATAAACAAAACAGATACATGATTTTTATAAATATTTACATAAAATTATAAAAACCCATTGATGAGAAAATGTGATAGAATTGAAAATCAAATTCATCTCATTCTAACTGTTTGTGCATATGTGTTTTCGTTGTCGTTCGGTTCCCCACTAGAATTTCAGATTGAGGTCACACGAAGGCTCAGTTATCAAAATCGCTCTCATATTTTATTTTGCAGCGATAATAAGTTAAGAATAAGCAAAACACAAAAACACATGTGAAAACGAGGGTTAATAGTTCATTGGGAACTGTTAGTATCATGTTATTAAAAGCCCAAAGTGAAGTGAAGAAAGCTTTCTTTCGTATAAGTTTGTAACTTAAAGCAAAAGACAATCACGACGAGCTTAGTGCAGCCGACGAAACTGTAATCCTAGATGAAGACAAAACTTGCTGTATGGAAGGCTTAATAACTAATAAGGCTTTATAGTTTGATACTTAATATTCTATTTAAAACCAAAGAACCTTATCTTTGAATGATCCAGCCAAAAAGTAAGTAGAAAAACATCATCTACAGGACCGCCAGTGTTTGTGATGTTACCTACTTTAAATCTAAAAACTCACTTGTTGTTGAAACTTGTTAGATATTATTTTTTATCTATATTAATACTATAAATCTGAAGAGATTATTTCTTTGAACGTACTTAACTCAGGAATTTCTGATTATCCCTAAATGATCTTATCTATAATCTATACTGCGCAAGCATTCCCTTTAGATTAACTCACAAGAACCATTTTTATCGTAATTAAACTTGATCGAAGTTAATGCATTATTACCAATGATTTATTAGAGTTGTATCAACATAATAATACTAATCTTGCAAACAGCAAAACAACGTTTTCCGGATTAGCTAGTGGAGTATAAATTCAGTATAGGACAATGCAATATTAATATCGTTATATATGCAATTTGATATTACTTGAGTGTGTGCCGTATATTCGACATTTTAAGCGAGTATTCATTACTCCTGTTCACAAAAGTGTGAAAACTGTGTTATAATGAAAGCTACCAACGAAATGAGCACGAGGGACCGGGAACAGAAATAGAGAACAGAGATATACATGGAAAGCCGCGTTTTTCTATTTCATATATCATTTCGCTGCTTTAGACATTTTAGTGCAGGAAAATGAATATCTCTCGGTGGAGACACTTTTTTGTGACATCAAGTAACGTTCCAATAAGAAGGCGTTGAAGTGTGTTTGTGGCACAGCTCTTTGTTCACGTTACGTAGATGATAAAGTTGAAAATGAATTGTGAATCAAAATTTGGCCACCGTTGGTTAGTACTTTCAACTGCAGTTCATAAGATCTAGATGGCGCTCAGGTTTGAATCACGGATAGAGCGTTATATTTGTTAGATGAGGTTTTTTATTTTGTCCATTGTGTTTTACCAGCCTACGACGACGGGGTCTCCCGTTCCTCGACGAGAAGGGACCTGGTCTAGTTATTATTAATTACTACTTATTATTATTATAATGCTATTATTTTACAATCCTTATTATAAATATGTATTATTTCTATTATTATTATACCGTGGGACTATCTATCAGCTCAGCAGGAGGACTTAAAGTTAAAAGCAATGCTAACAATGATCCGTCTATAATTGAACCTATACACATGCGGCGCCTATACGTAATCTAGTAGATACTAAAGTAACAAGCCCAATATTCTCGAAGCTTCATTTAAAATTCAATTATAATGGGACACTCTTTATGTTAAAAATACTTAATAATGCATACACTAATTGAATTAAAACACAATTTTACAACAATTTTATTACGTCTTTGACGTGTAGAGGTACGTAGAGCAAAACATTTTACAATACAGGGCTGTATCTATACTAATATACATATAAACGTGAAAAGTGTGTTTGTTTGTTTGAACGCGCTAATCTCAGGAACTACGGGTTCAAATTGAAAAACTTTTTTGTGTTATTTAGAGCATTTATCAATGAAGGCCTTTGGCTATAAAATATCGCCTGTGACTAATAAAAGCAAAGATATAGCCAGAAATGAAAATAAATTTTTAAAAAAATATCATCATTATGGGATTCCGAGACAAACGCTGCAAAAACGGTTCAAGATATCCAAAAAATAAGTATGAAACGATGATTCCCCTTTAAATCATCTAAAAAAGTCCACGATGCTATATCTACTAAGAAGCGCGTGACGTCGTGGGTAACCTCTTAAGTTTATAAAGATGGGAAAAGGGGAAGAAACGGTTTGCAAAAACGAATTTGGATACCCAAAATAACTACTCTACGCGGACGAAGTCGCTGACACAGCTAGTCTAATATAATCTGCGAAAGTCGAAGTACTGAATAGTTAATGTAACATTGGAAAGATTTTAAGACAATCTTTAAAACATCAAAGAATAAATGTTTAAAAATATATCACATTTTATTTTTTAAAGTAACCTCTTAACGTTCTAAAATGCCGTTTTAAATATAAATTCAAACTACTTTTTTAGTTTAATAATATTTAACAATAAGAGAATGTCCATCTCCTTTCGTAATAACAGAGTCCTTCAAAGTCCATAAAATGTCTTCATATTCTTCGTTCCTGTAATTTTAAATCAAACTACCCGACTATACGCAAGAAGAAATAAGAAAGGGTACAACAAACGTAGGTGATTACCATAATCATAATAATCCTTAACCACCTGCGATATGCTTACTTTGTTGCTAGTTTTACGACTACAAAAACTTACCTGTGCACTTATAACTTATTATGGACGTACACGATAATGCACAGCTTGGCATATGCATATTTATATCATACATTTATGAAAACATGCAATGTCTTAACAATAATTTGAAACATTCCAAATTGTCTGTTCGATAGAATGTTATATGGCTGGATTTCACCTATCCTAATAAAGCGTACTACGTTTTTTTCTCGCTGCAGTTGAAATTTATTGAAGAATGTCTTCCTTTCGAAATAAAAATGTGTCACTTCTAACGCGTCACCTCTTTGAACGTCGGAAACAAGCTGAATGCCACAACATGTGCTAACTTGGCGGTTTGCCGATGCTCCTTTATCACTAAACGATACCAATTTTCAGCCACATTTGTCAAGAGTGATCCAATAGTTAGATAGCGAAGCATTATTGGATTTTATCGACCGTCGTGTATCGTATTTTAAGAGAGATTTATTGAACGACATCCGAATGCTGTTTGTATTTCGCCGTCGTACCTACTTAGGATGTTCTGGAACTTTTCGAGCTTTTCTGCTTCCTTTGACATAATGCTTTTCTTTAGTATAAAGTTCACACTGTTATAAATATACTATTGTTATTACAACTCACTTATAAGTATAAATGCATAAGTGTGATATTAGTGCAATTGTGAATTAATGTCTTGGCTGATTTTTATAGACTTAAAATAATGTTTTGCCGTAAGATAACGAGGAAATTCTTATAAAGTATGTTTTATTTACCAAGTAAAATTTCTCAGACATTGCTTACAAGAGTAGAGGTTGGTATAGGCATATTTTAGCATCCTGCAATATCAATTAAATGTAACCATTCATATATTAATCAAATATTGTACCTGTTAAATAAATATGTATGAAAATTTATCACAAAACAGCTGAGATTTAGGTGAAAGTATTAAAGTGTAAAAGGAGATGAACTGTGAGAATTTTTTAAAAGTTAAATTGAACTCGAGTACTTGAGCGACGGCGATTGATGAGACGACGGCCGCTTGGGTATATACCCTGTCTATTGACATAGAAAAAATATTATGCCTGTTTATTTCAACGGCTAAAGAAAAAAAGACTCTAAATCTATATCCTCAGCTTATGTTAATTTTGTATGAATTTTGATTGAGAAGAAACTGGCAAATTGTGTAACCAAAATTCGCTTCAACTGCTAACACAATTCTGATTGAGAACTCCAACCAATCCATTTAATCATTTCAGAACTATTACATTCGTATTGTTCTTGTCACAACTGCTTTGCAGTTTCTTCGTTGTTTAAAGTTTAAACCTTATTCAAAAGTACTCGGGACATAACTAATTGTTTTATTCTTGTTCTCGTTACAAAATCAGTTAATTTGCTTGTTTTAACATCCCTATCTTGAGTATGAATGTAATATTTATGATAATAATTGAAATAATTAACAAGTAAACACTGTCTATAGTTTACGCGAGTAGTACACATTTAAATAAAACACTTTAACGGTTTAAAACGCGATATATTAGTTGCTGCAAAGCATCCGAAACGTCGGGCCGAAGTTAAAATTCATTTTCAATAAAATACTGTCTATAGTTTACGCGAGTAGTACACATTTAAATAAAACACTTTAACGGTTTAAAACGCGATATATTAGTTAAACTTATTTGAAAATGATTTTTAACTTCGGCCCGACGTTTCAGATGCTTTGCAGCAGCCGTGGTCACGGGGAGATTCATTTTCAATAAGTTTAACTACTATATCGCGTTTTGAACCGTTAAAAAGTTCTTTTTAAATAATTTTTAAGTTCTTAAAATGTAGCAAATGTTAAACAAAGAGCAATAGTATATCATATGTAAGAAATGACATTGATTTGTAATTCTTAAAAAAAATACGGTCTCATTTTGATAGATCAAGGATGTTTTCTACTGTACTAAACGTTATTCACTTAAAATTTAGTAAGCCCAAATAACCAACGCATATATGGAATAACGAATTTCCATCTTGGTCACGAATCACCGACAAGCCGTGAAGTGCAATGTACACGTTTCGGCTTCAATCTAGTTTCGCTATGATATACATACAACGTTATTGGTAAGGTATATCGATTAACTCAAAGGGTGGTAGGTGGTAAAGCCTACAGCAATCTAATAAATCATAGTCTATAGTCTATTCAAAAAAGGGGAAAATAAAGAAAACTCGACTCACTCCTTTAAGGTAGCTCTTTAAAAAATTCTACCTGTTTAATACATATTTAATACATATATACTTACAATAGTTATACAATAAAACAAGATATTCGATGTTTTATGATTATTTTAGGAAACTATACAGCGCTGTCTCCGATGATAAGTAAAACTAATATACACATTTCTTATAGACTAGCAACTTTCTTATAGAAATCTAAATGTATATATATACTCAGAGACAGTTACTTAACAAAACATTACGTTACAAGACGTTGAACCTTAATAAGCAAGTGTTAAGGTCGAAATTACATTTCGCGAGTGGTGCATCTATCAATAAGCTGAAAAAAATCGACGATGAGGTGTAGGACTCGGTAGCTCAATTGGTAGAGCAACAGCACGGAACGCTGGCGATGCCGGTTCAAGTCCTGCCCGAGTCGAAAATGTTTTCAATTTATTTTCGATTTTTAAGTTACTTAACAAGTTTTACTGTGAACATTGTAAGGTATAATAAAAGAAATATCTTGAAATTTACCTCTGCCCCCACTTAACCCAGGGCTTCGATACCTCCACCACTTATAAGGTTCGTTACAATATGCTTAAAGCTTTACACCTAATACCGTAAACATCTGTCCATCATAACAAAATGTTAGGACGAATCAATAAAATCGCTCCCTTGTATTTTCCTTTCTCGGAACTCGTATATCATCCATAAACGGGCAACACTGCACGATATATCTTCCATTCTATTTACCCGCATCCACACTCGGACTTGAATAATGCTTACACGTTTACAGCTTTGATAGCGACTTAAAATATTGCAACTCTTTATTCTTTATACGATATCTACGTGATGAGTGTTGCCTTAATCTAATATTTTAGAGCTAAAGAGTTTGTTTCTTTGAGCGCGCTAATCTCAGGTCCTTTTTGTGTTTCTCGAGGAAGTCTTTATTAAGCTATAAAGCATGACGCTGCGACCAACAGTAAGAACTATGGAAAATGTGGAAAAAACGGGGAAAATTATTAATCTTTGAGCGCTACCGTTGCGTGCGCTTCGACAACGGTTCAAGATACCAAAAAATATGTATAAAAGAATTAGTCTTCTTTAAGAACCGTATTTATAATAAATAAAAATCGAAAGAAAATATCTCATGGCCTGGGAAGAGCCATAAAGCCGTAGAGCGTCAATTCTAATTTCTTAATATTAAGAGGCATTTCCTACGTCCATTTACAACCGTGCTTTCTAATTTACCTCTAAAGTCAATTAGGCCTAAACGGGTTTCGGTCTACAAATTAGTCCTAGACTCGCCGGCCTGATTATTAACGAGACGAGCTGTGGTATGTTTAGCTTTGACATACTATGCACTTCATTATTATGTTTGAAGTGAACTAAAGTTACGTAGAGTTTAGACGGGAGGGCGTAGTACATACCGACAGGAACGCTCACTATTCGAACTGCTATATACAATTATAGGATATGAATATTCATAAAATGAGAAACTAGCGCATATTTCTGTTTGAAGTGTTTTCTTTATTAGAGAGGCAAGCATGATTCACTTGATTGTGGGTCAAATTTCCCAGCCATATAACATTTTAACAACATGCGCTATCGATCTATCACCGTTTTTGGCTTTAGATATTTAGAAATCCACAGACTGAAAACGAAACTTGATAGCTTTTTCATTTGTGTGTTCCTACCACAAATTGATTATAAACATTATGGACCTGGCGGAGTTCGAACATAGACTCGTTGATTACTAGCCATACGTTAGCCAAATGAGCTTGTGCCGTTAAAATGTTTGCCTTAAACTTACGAAATAGAGGCACCTTTATTACGTCGGTTTAAGACGCTCTCCGCGTGTCAAGTAATTCTAAACAGCGGATTATACTGAACATTAATCTATCAAACGGTCAGTCTTTCACACACAAATCATTTCACATGATTGTGTGTGAAAGACTGATGGTGATGGTTCTAAATATATAAAATGTTGATATAAGTAGTATGCCATTTTCTTAGTAGGTTCAATAACAAGATTTTTTTTAACATATCAGGGTAGTTTAAATGATTTACATAATGAAATATGTTTCCTTTGTCAGTTTAAAATAATATCCGATTTCACGTTATGGAGCATGGAGTGAACACAACTCCGTGTCCGTTTTACCAGTCGGTTTAATTTACAGACAAGTAGTTGATCGACTTCTGTGCCTTGCCTAACAGAAATTATCTATTGTTTCCCCTAACCCGGACCTTTCGCCATTAACGAACACACATAACAAGTTTAACCATTGAGTTACAGAGACGGTATTTTAGTTTAGTATTTTTGATTACAGATGTCTCCTTAATAAATTATTTATGTGTCTACCCGTTTGTTAAATTTTGTTTCGTTAGCCCAAAATCTTGTTACGTTATGCACTAGATACTGCGGTGCTTGGTAATAGCTCTTAAGTGTTACTGAAACTTTAATGACACACGATCAAAGTAATATTATGGAGTATTGGTGCTACATATTCACAAAGGAATACTGGATGAGAATGGACAAATTAAAATGCTAAGACGACAAATATTTTGCATTACCGATTATGAAGTTGTGACGTGCCACCAATACGATTTGAAATTTGTAACTATATAGCCTTTGCATTTGTACAATTGATTAGGTCCGTATATTTTTTTTTTTTACAATTTGCAATGTTATAACATTTGAGTGTTAAAGCTACAACTAGCGATCTGGAGCTAACATTAATAGCCTTAGCTTTTTTACGGATATCCGTAGCTACGTTTCTTAAACACAGCTTGTAGGTAACTTTCTTAGATTCTTCAGAAGAATAAGTTGCTTCCGTAGTCGAGATTACAAAGTCTCCGAGCGTATGTTTTGTTCTACAGATGCAGTAGTGCAACAACAATCTTCTTCTACGAGTTCTAATAAAGTAGTTTTCGTGACATTTTACTAGGTCATCGCTTCTCAACCTCGTCGCGAATCCTGTAGTGTAGAATCTTGACATAACACAGACGTATCCTAGATTCGCGCTCTCGTATACATTTGTTTCCCTCCACAATTCTTAAGAATATTCGCAGTGTTATGAACTCACACAAAAGTTCTTATTATTTTTAATTAGAGGACTAAATTAAAAATCTATAATATTTAGATTAAACAATTTACGAAACGGACGGGACTCGACCCTGCTACCGTGTCTCAAACGTCATACGGAGGAATAATAAAGTAAAAAAATTAAAATACTGCTACTACTAAACTACCAAAGTTTGCAAAATATTTAAACACAATAAAAACAATATCAGAACTATAGTAAAAAAAGTATACATTAATACAGAAAATAAAGTTGCCGTGGCAAATACCACTACTCTAATGGCGGTAGTTTTTGAAGCTCAGAAACCCCCGATTGAGCAGCTTGGTACATTTAGACTTTAAGCACCTTACTATCCTCCTTATCTAGAGGACTCCTGTGCCCAACAGTGGGACAGTAATGAGAAAACATAATTGAAAATATAAAAAATACCAACTATGCACAATATATGAAGGCTATAATAATACCATTGTGGAATGTGTATTGGGCATTTATAATCCCAAGCTCTGATTTCAGCAATATTTTACTATGTACATACTCGTAGAACGTAGCTTATCGTATTCCTGTCTCACGCAATTAATCTATTTGTCCTAGTAACTAATGATTATGCCTTTGTTATCTTTAAATTGATGGTGAAAGGGTCTGTGATAAGACGGCGGAAATTAAAAAAGTTTTAAACGAAAAATTTTGAACAAAAAACACGTTAGTGTGTCCCGTCGTAAGATTGTATAAATACTTTATAAAGCGTGTCTTTGTAGTGTTTTAATAATATTTTTATTTACGACGCAAAATGTCCTAATAATGAAACTTTTTTTTTACTTAAAATTGTAGATTACGCTTTCTGACTGAAACGTTGGTAAAGTAGCAAATTTTGGCTTTTAAACGAAAAGCTTTAAGTTCGATTTCTACCGGGTGCAACATGTTGGAAAATCATTTTATTTCGTCTGCAATAACCGAAATATTAAATGGGTCTATATAGAAATTTCGTTCAGGTTACGGACGACAGATGACATAGCCGTAAAGGGTAATAATGTAAGCAGTTTGTATAACTGCGTTTCGGTGTCAGTAGTAGATCTCCGAATATCCAAAATCAAAATGAATCATTATACGACTGCGATATCTTCAAAAAACTCCAAGCTTGTCTATCCTCATTTATCCCTAATATTTTACAGTTGAGAAAGAAACAGTTTTCATATTTTAAGACTGCCGAGATTGTTATAACAATGAGGCCGCTACAACAGGACTTTAGGACGCGACACTCATTGGGTTGAACACTTGACAAAACACCGCCGTTTCAGATGAAATACGAAATACTTTTTTCATACTTACGTATAGATGTTGTCTAGCGTGTGAATCATTCTTTCATACATATTTTTGAGTACCTTGCACCATTTTCGTAGCGTACGCATCTGAAACCAACAGAGATAAACAATTTCCCCCGTTTTGTTCACATTTCCCGCTGTATTTTTGCTCCTATTAGTCACAGCGCGATGTCTTATAGCCTATAGCCTCCTCGATAAATGCTCTAACCAACACAAAAATAATTTTGTAATTCGAACCTGTACTTTCTGAGATTAGCGCGCTCTAACAAACAAACAAACTCTTCAGCTTTATAAATTAGTATAAATTAAACAAAGTACTACGTAACCTCTACGCATTTTTCTTGTGGATATACTATATTCCCTTTTACTTAGCGCGTTTATAATTCTACCCTCTAGTAAGTGGTAAGTGTAGACAGTGAAGAAACGTATATCTTCGTATCAGAATTAATATGCTTTAGAAATCAAACAAGATTTTCATTAAACAAAAATATCCCTATGCCTGCTACTAATAAAGGCTATCTATTTAAATCATAATAGAGGCATCTTTAGTACATCCGTGACTAGGGCTGTTGTAACGTATTAGAAAGGTCGGGTCGTCAAAATTACGGCTTTTTGAAGAGTTAAATAATATTTAATGTGTACTCGTCCTACCAACACGTATTAATGAAAACCTATATAGATGATGTATTATAATAATTATAACGTTTGAATAACTTATGTAATATTATATTCGGTACTGGCGTTTCATTTACTGCGTAAAATATTTACAAACAACGTACAGCCGCCGCCAAAATTCCGTTGGTGAATCATAAGTATTCTCCCTAATTTTCTTCACAATACGCTTAGAGAGTACTTCTGCCAACAGCCGCCGGCTCGGTTACTTATATTATTCTTTAAACGTAGATACAACAATATGAGAGAGAACAGGAACTGAAGGAAATTTTGTATTTCGTTAGAACGACGTGAAAATAATCTTCAACTTTGTACGTGTTTAAAATTTTGAATTGTTATCTATACAACAATAAAGCAAATTCGTTTATTGTTTTAACTAACAACAATCGTGTATTGAAATTTAGAACAAATATTATTATTAAGGTAAAACAACTTTATCTAAATTAATCTTATAAGTCTGTCTATCTGGTATTATATATTCGAAAGTATGGCACGTATCGGTTTACCAATAGCCTAGGTTATAGGCTTCATTTTATTAAAATCTCATGATTGAAAAGGAAAATGTAAAAAATAATTTGGCCTTGAGCAGATAAATCGATAAAAAATAATTTATGTAGTAAATAGCAATCCAATAATCGCCATTTTTAAATTTCAATTATAATGATAATTGTAATAAAATGGTAACAATTTAAAATTGTTTTAAAAATTTAAATATTTACGACACTGGCTGGGCTTGTCGTTACTCAAACCAATTGAGCTATCGTGTTCGTGTCAATTTATATTCAATGTTTAATTTATATAGTGCCATCATGTGCAAAAACATGTGAAAAATATTAAAGTTTTCAAATTGTATTATTACCAATGTATGGCAGATATATTATATTTCAGAAAATTATTTATTTTTAAATTTCCGTGGCATGTTAAACTGTCACTGTAGTTTCCGCGGTGACGAAGCCCCGAGCGCAAGCTAGTTTTATAATAAACATTAAAAAATACGTTTTACTGTATCAGTATCAATGTGTTTCCTTTTTCAGGTGCTGAACTTTAAAAATGAGCTACAAATACTTAGATTGTGAGTAGATTTTACAAAGATTTAAAGTTTTTCACTACGCTCTAACAATATTCAATTCTACTAAAATTGATTTATAACAATATTGTTTTTAATCATAAACTGTAATTGTCATATATTAGTCTTATTTCTTAACAGCTATTCCACAATTTGTAGAGCAAAATAAGCACTGTGTAGTCATACATTTTTAATATCAACAATGTGAAAGTTTCATTTAACCAAAAACTGCGGTATAACTGTGAAATAAATAACAATACACATTTCCAAATGACCTCTTGTAAATAAATGATATTGCAATTAACACCAAGCTGGCATGAAAAATTTGAAAACGGTTTTAATTAACCTCTGAATGGCGACTGTATATTTGCCATAATATTGCTGTTTTGTTTCACAATCATATACATATTTTAAATGTTTCTATTCCTTAGAGATATATTTTTGCTAGACATCGTTTGGACTATCATATAATTTTATTCTTTTACTAACTTAATTGTCGTTCTATATTAATTATTCTCTCGATAAAACTTAATATATTTATCCTAACTGTACAATAGAATGGAAAATCATTTTCCATTATATCTTTAAATCAGATCGACCCTCAAATGTTATTTTCGTTCGGAGTGGCTTACGATGAAACTTCGAGATTGAGTCTGAGCAAAATCCATTGTGCTGCGGTTGAATGCATAAACTATACGTCGAACTAAACAATATACATAATAGATTATCTATTTAGATGGTAAATTATTTGACTTTTAATTAGTACTAAGTGAGCTCCTTTGTTGCTCAGTGGTTAAAGTCTTGATTTTGAATCCTCGGAAAACATAATGGTTTCATATTTCATAAGCACTTATTAATAAAAACAGTCAGTGAAACAGAAATACTCGTATATGGGGATAAATGCAGAGAATAATAGATTCTTGAGATAAAGGAAATTTACAAGGCTAAAATAAAAATATTATTTATCAACGGTCTGATAGATGAAATCACAACAGAGTATAAAACAAAGTCGCTTTTTCTGTCCATATGTGCGGTTAAATCTTTAGAACGACGCAACTGATTTTTATGCGTTTTTTAGTAGTAACGATTCTAGAGAAAGGTTTTTGCAACTTTCACAGTTTTTCTGTAGTGTATTTAGTACCAGCATTGTACCCGAGCAAAGCCGGGACGGGTTGCTAGTATTACTCAAAATAACATCAGAAATGTTAATTACTGTAATTAACGTCAAAGAAGTCTTCACACAAGTTTTTGTAATGAATAGACAAACAATAAAAAGACAAAATTGTTATGAAAAAGTTCTGTATTATTAATTACAAATATGAAACAAATATTCTAAGCGCATGCACCAAAAAGCGTATTCAAGTTACTATTACAACCAGCTAAGCGCGTTACACCTCTCTAATTGTGTTATAAAAAACCGTTTATTAAGAAATCTAATTCTAAAATATGACCCGACCCTCTCACATTTGCTCGGGATACGCAAATATCATTAACTTTTACAGTAATGGAATGATAATAAAATAAATTTATATAAATCCTGTTCAAACAGAATTTATGGTTCAAATAGAAACTCGGTATTTTCCAGAACTTCAACTGAAAATAATGAGTTAAAGCGAATGAGAAAATCTATGCTTAGATGCGATAAATAAGTCATTATTAGGTACACTATCGAGCTGAAACGCTGAAAATGAGTTTTTTGTATTAATAGTGGAGCACAAACAAGTACAGAGTTCACAGGTGATATACCCAAGCCTATAGCATCTAAACAAGAAGCGCAGTCAACCTGTTTTGGCTTTGAATATTCGGAGATTCACAGATTGAAACCGAATCGCGATTAAGCTTCACGGAAGGAAGGAATTTCTATATTGCTGCTACCCATTTAATATTTAGATTTCCAGGCGAAGTCCAACATGTTTTAGAAAATACTGTCTATAGTTTACGCGAGTAGTACACATTTAAATAAAACAGTTTAAAACGCGTTTTAAACCGTTAAAGTGTTTTATTTAAATGTTAAAAAATTAGAAACACGTTGGACTGGGTGGGGATCGAACCCACGACCCGTTGTTGATCAGCCATACATTTCCACCATTACACCAACGAGCCCGTCCAACTGAAGAGATTTTAGTATGAATTTTTGTATAAAGAAAATATTCTAGGTATTTTTGTAGACTTCAAATTTTGGGATTGTCAAAACAAAGCGTTATTCCGACACTTCTCTCTAGTGGCAATTGTTTGTTTGGGATCTGGCTTCGTGATTAGCATAGGGAGCGACTTCTCCGCATTGCTATTCCGCCCCGGTCCACACTATTCGATATAAATACTTGTGCCCTTTCAATAGCTAGAAATGTATTGCGGGAAGTTGTGTTCCAGCCAATTTAAGCGGTTACTAGATTTTCCAAATTTAAATAAGACGTGATTTTTGCCATAAGGACACGTTTTTTTCCTATACTAAAACTTTTTTGTTTGTATTGTTTCAGGTTATTTTTTTTTGTTATTTGCCACATTTTTTTTTATTACAAATATTTTTAAACTCGTTTTACTTGCAGCTTTGTTAGTCTAATAATTTGCCTGATAATAATGTATTAAGTAAAAGAAAATCACCTCTATCAAATTATAGAATAAACATTTTCCATAAATTAACAGAGAAACTTTTATTTCGATGTAGATCTCCTTAGTGTGTTTTATTATATTTTCGCACTTCCTTTCTATGTGCTTCCTTTCAACAGTCTTCTAGCAGTATTGTATTAAAACACTTTAACGGTTTAAAACGCGGTAGCGCGTCACGGGGAGACTCCCCGTGACCACGGCTACTGAAAAGCATCGGGCCTTAATTTTCGAATAAGTTTAACTTAATATATATCGCGTTTTAAACCTTTAAAGCGTTTATTTTTAATGTGTACTACTCGCGTAAGCAAGAAATAGTATTTAGTATGTAGTAGGTATGCCAAATAATAGATTGGTTTGGTTTAGTGGTAAGACAAGTTAATGAACATTATTTGTTTGTTTTTTCTGAAAGAATGTTGTATTTATTAAATAAGATATGTCTAAAATTATATACAATAAGACTGGCTTACTTAATTCTGAATATCAAAATTTAACTAATATTTGTATTAACATTATTAGTGCCATTAGAAAAATTAAAAGCATTACCATCATCTGCTTTTAAATGATCTCATTATACTGCTTCAACTTAAAAGTTCCATCTATTTCATAGAAACGGTCATCAAGCGTTTATTTTCCAGGTTATTACGAAGCGTCCCTTCTGTGTCTTGCACTGACATTGACGCATTGTCTAATTCACGGCTCCAAACCATTTTATTCTTTATGAACCCTCAACATGCCAGTGGCTTAAGGTTTATAGTCGTGTGGTGTTATAAAAAGAACGTCCGAGATTATACGATATTCTCGAAGGAGCCATTGTCCTCGTATGAAATAAAACCACGTCTCGCTGTAACTTCTCAACGTAATCTGAGTACGAGTAACATTTTGCTATGCACATAATATGATAGTGCCTATGTGTAATCTTCCATGGGATGTGCTATATAGGAATACAAATATTGTTAGGACTAAAATCTATTCGAATATAAAGACATTATTTAGCTTTTTTAGATAAATAATCAATGTCAAAAATAATACACATTTTTTTTTTATCATAGAGGAGAACAGACAAGCTAGTAGGTGAAAAATCCCAGCCATATACCATAAAATCAAGGTGTACTGTTGACCCATTATGGCTTTGGATATTTCAAGTATATTCTAAGGCGAGAAATATCACCGTGAAAACTTAATTTTAATTAAATAAATTGTTTAATATAAACCACAAATACATTACGTGCTCATTTGCATGTGCCCAGATTCCATTCTAATGCAAATGCGAAGCAAACAGCGAAGACTTACACTCTATTAGAATACGTAGTACGTCTAATATGGTTTTCATAGTAAATGGATTATAGGAAAATATAAATACAGAATGAATTAAGAATTAAATCAGAATCCGTAATTAAATTATTGTAATTGGTTGTGGTTGTGGTAATTAAGCAATTAAATGCATTCGAACTTGAATTAATGTATGTTAACGGTATCACCACAAGCTTTTAAAACTACTATAATAAAAAGTATGCAATAACAGTGAAACTTATCGTCCACTAACAAATATATTTTGTTCACAGATTTTCCGGCTGCTCTCCTATCGCTTGCCGCATGCCTTTCTGAAACTCTAACAATGGAAAGTCTCGCTTTTGACTAACCTTATTCAGGGCGTTTCCCCTCGAAACTAATTTTATAATGAAGTCATGTGTGTGCGAAAATAGGTTAGTGCAGAACTGAATTAACGAACATTGATAAGTGATAACTTTTGTGATGTGCAAATGATTGGTGATGGCGCGGTTACTGTAAGCGAAGGAGCGATTTTAGTGTGGCCTCGGTTTTCTATTAAACGCTGTATGTGGTGTCTAACTTGACTGATGTCGTAAAACTATGTTGACCACCAGGGGGTAAATAACAGAGATGATGTCGAAGACAGACAAAATACGCTACAATGGTTAAAAATAACTAGAGTCCAGCAAAGCATTTGTATGCGGCCTACGTCTTTTCTGCGTCATCAGCAGCGTGTAAAAGACACCATAATATACTATAGATACTTTGACGCGGCGTAACGCGTGACGCTGTACGTGACATACAGTGTATATCGGAGACCATAGCCTAACACTGGGTACGCAACGCCACGGCGTCGTCGCTGGAGGGTCGAGCGGGTGCGGGCGAGGCCGAGGCTCCGCCCGCGCCCGACGCGGAAGCACCCGCGAGACGCCGGCGCCCGCGTCCGCTGTATCGCCGCCTCTTCCACTATGTTCGCACCGCATGGACTGGCGTCAAGTTCGCTCTAGGTAATAATAAATCTCATTTTCCTCTTAACAACTTCGAATACTTTCAAAGTATCATATAGCACGCTCACCCAACAAATCTCATTTATAATTACTAAATGATTCATTGTAAGTTGTAAAAAATTACAAGAACAAATGTCCTACTTTCGTCACACAAGATTGTTCAAAAGTATTGCTTATTTCCTTACCAGCCTATCTCAAGAGACCCAATATTTTTTCTTAACAGCGAATCTTCCTCAAAATGTCTTCTTTTTCTTAGAAAAAGTTTCGAAACAACAGAACAGTGAATTAGGATACTTCAAAATTAAGTTAGGTGACTTGTTTACAAGTTCGTCGTTCCTGAAATATATTTTATTCTTTAAAAGTGTCAAGCCGTTATATTATGTTGTTGAACCTCTAATACTTGTGAAATAAGTACTTAATTGTCTTTGATATTAACAACAATTAAGCACTTGACTTATTCAAGACTTTTTTCCTATTGTTTTAAAAAACATTTGAAGTGAAAGTACTAAGCTGAAAAGATTATTGTTTATTGTTTACTCTTGTAGTAACAGCCTTATTCTTTTGTTTCACTTTTGAACTATAAATTATAAGTTAAAAAATTAGAGTAAGAAATGTTTCAGTAGTATTATCCAGTCAATAGTTAATAATTTCCTTCGTAATTGTTATTATTTTCTATTTAGATGTATTTTTTCAAGCCGACTCATTGACTCAGTAGTAAATCTATTACCCAAACGCGAGAGATCTTGAGATCGAATCTTGATTAAATATAATAGTTTCGCAGTATAAGGAGCGCACGGAAGTTTTATCAACCTGAAAATAACATCGATCAGTGTAACCAACACAGACGTGTTTGTGTATTTAGATCGTGACACGTATAAAAGCAAAGTAGGGTGTGGATAAGGTTATTAATTATCCGGAAAGCTTTAATCCATATAATTATTACCAATGCAATAACCATAAGGGAAGAAGAAAACAGTAAGCCCCGAGGTGGTCAGAGGTCAATCACAACCCTTATATGAAGGCATAATTCTGATAATAGCCTACCATAATGGAATACGGTCCCTTGCGGTCATCATAATACGAGCTTGTAGCGTTCGATTTACGTTAATGTAACTTAAAGATTCATTTTTAAAGAATCAATTGACAGTGCTTTAGCAAATTTTACCGTTATTTTACGCGCGCGTCAGAATTGTAAGTACTTTTAAAATTCGAATTTATTTTAAAATATTGCATACCTTTTTCACCTTGGTAACGAGACAATATAAAAAAATGTGTACAGTGTTTACATTACGAAATAAATCGAGATGGAAATAATGTATATTATTGTAGTATATTTTTAAGGTCATTATTAATTTCTTCTTTCTTTCATTGATCATATATTTATATACCTTTATCTATGTTACATAAATTCATGGCATGAAAACTTTGCAGCGGTTTATTTATCGCACGGATTACTCGCAAACATGTAACCTAATATTTAAACTAAATATTACTTATGACTTAACTATTAAACTAACTAAGTCTTCTTATTATCTTTTCCACGTATTTTTTTACTATTTCAGTGGTCTTAGTTTTAGTTCTAGTCTTTTGGACCTAAAGTTAATAGTTGTTGACTTGACATAAAATGTCTCTCACATCCTCCGCGTTGTAAAAATGAAAATGCTTTCAACCTCAGTACATAAACATACGCAATCTCTTATTTTCCCGAATATGCTACTTATCTGCATTTAGTTTATATTTAAAGGCGCCCTAAAAGTCAACAGTTGAAACAAAGCCAAGTGTCGTCTAGACGCGGAGTTGTGTTGAGAAATATTGGCGTCATAGAACAACTCAGTATTGCATTGTATATACCGTGTGATACACAAAGTTCATAAAATACATTGTTTCCGTGGATACGATACCATATCGGTAAAATAATTAATAAAACGATTTTGAAAAATTGAACGCGATAATTCTGGTACTTCTAAACGGCTATAGCCTGTGCGAATTTAGTAGAACTTTTATTCTTAAATAAATTAAAAATCTTTTTACTTTGAAAAAAATTAAGACCCAGAAATTTTATAACGCTGCTCTAGCCAACTGAGCTATTTATGTCAATGTCGTCATGTACATAATATGTGAAACATATTCAAGTTTTATCTTCCCAAAACACGGAGTCGAAAGGACTCTAAACGTGGATTCAATAAACGTTAATGTAACCAATCACATAGCGGCTCATATCGTGAAATCAAATACGTAAAGTGGAAAAGTGTTGAAGAAAAGAGATTTTCAAATGAAGGAAAAACATCGAAACTGAGCTTATTGAAAAGCAAAAAAACTGAAAGCGACAAAGGAAATGCGAAAAAAAGAGTTAGGTTTGCAGGCGCTGAGCCGACCTCTGAAAAGATTCCGTTCAAGGAACGCTTTGTGAATTTTTTCCATTTCTTGCGGAACTGTACTGTAGGATTACCCTGAAAACTGCGCGGAGTAAGTTCCCCCTTTATTTCATGCTTTCCACATTCGTTTTTAACTTTAAGTAATTTCTTTAAAGATGAGACGGATCTATATTGAATGAAAACGTTGAATAGGCGCGGTTTAAACCGAAAACGAATTTTGTTCCATGTTTCTTTCATTAACTCAGTCCTTGGAAGTATGGGCGAGTGCGTAATGCAATTTATCTTTAACAGCATTATTATTTGGCAATTACATGAGTAGACATATAGCAAAGAAAAGTATACCAGCATGCAATATAAGGTATTAAATTAATTTGGAAAGTACAAATTGAAAAGTACTTTCCGTAGGGTACACTCCGTCGTTCTTGGTCAAATCACTTGGGGATTCAATAATGAATACGTATAATTTTGTATCTAATAATGGTGGTTTGAAATTTTCTATACGCTGTCTATAGTTTACGCGAGTGGTACACATTTAAATAAAACACTTTAACGGTTTAAAACGCCATGTATTTGTTAAACTTATTAATTATTAGTTAAACTTATTATTATTATATTATGTCTCCCCGTGACCACGGCTGCTGCAAAGCATCCGAAACGTCGGGCCGAAGTTAAAAATCATTTTCAAATAAGTTTAACTATTATATCGCGTTTTAGACCGTTAAAGTGTTTTATTTAAATGTTTTCCATACGACTTAAACGGTTCATTATAAAAGTTGAAAAAAGTAATGTAACCAACTAAGATAAAACAAATGAAAAATACTAAATATTCGAATTACTACCAACTGTGACTCTATACGTTTTAACGATCTTTATAACGCCAATAAAAATTGTTGAACAAAATGTCTAAATAGCCCCGACAGTACACAATCTCGGTTAGCAAATGTGTTTCCCCTACAACCCCGGACAGTTGGGTTAACGTGCAGCTTTGTCAAACAAACTCTTGACTGACTAATGAAATTTCTGATGTGCTCTCTATCGATTAATCTAATGGAAATTTTTGCATGAATAAATTAATTTTATCGGCTCTCACAAACGTAGTATATAGGTCGCGTTAATTATTAACATTTTAAGCGAACTGACAAAAACGAAGGGCTTCAATCGAGCATAGTCGCAGCTTTTTAGCTGATGGAAACTTTATGTAATTACTTCCTTGCAAAAGTTGTGACTGAAGTTTCAAAGTCGCTGGATCCAGCTTTTAGTTAGATCTAACCTTTCTAGTTGCAAGGACATTGATTAAGTTCTAACCGTTAAAAACCGGTTCAAATTCAATTACTTTATTTATACTGCGTCGTAAATTTTATATTATTATTTATCATATCGTTGTCTTTCGAACTGTTCGGCCGATGTGAGCGAGAAGAGGCTCCAAGAAGAATTATGATAATTCTTCTTTGGAGCAATCGAGGAGTTAACCTCTCCTGATGATGCCGTCCACACGTGATGGCGAAACGTCGAGAACCTCTTCTCGCTCACATCGGCCGAACAGCCCGAAAGACAGTGATATGCTGAACGATGGCCGTGAAAGCCTTACACAATTTATTATTATTTGTGTTTGAATAGTATCCTTTTTGTATGAAGTAGACTATTTTTCTAACCATTTACTAAGAATTTTTTTATTATAACCAATCATTTAATTACATCAACACCCATTAATAACCTCGATTACAAAGAGTTACTCAGCTTTACAGTTCTAATAAAATTCTTAATCCATCTCCCCTCTGCAATGAATGTAGATTTCATTACCAGTGGTCCCTTAAGAATAACGTGTCACATAATCATAAAGTCGGTTCAGACGGACAGACCGATAAAACCCCTGGGTCACGTCATATCTTCATCGTAAACATTGAAACCCAGTGAGGAAACATAAAAGGTGGATTATATGATGAAGGTCAATTGATAGAAAACAAGACAAAAGATGGAGAAAAAAATCGATGACATACGATAGAGATTCATTCTTTTTTCAAATGTTAATAAGATCTCGTGTAAGTTTCATTGGAGATGTGAAAAATCAAAGCAAAATAAGGTGAATACATATTACGTCTGTTTCAAATTATAATAAAAAGAATTAATACAACTATAAACTTTTATAGCAGACTAATAGTAAGTTATAAAATTAAAAGTAAGGTAGAACAATTTATGACAATATCATTTTTCGACATGTCCCTTGTCATAGAATTTTACTTTTGACGATAATTATTGGCTTTTTTGTAGCACTCTTTTTTTGGTAAAAGATACTAATTATACAAATATGGCTTATGCAACAACTTCCTGTATGTAACAGTAGTCGAACGACAAAGTTGCACCCTGTTAGATACTTAAACTTGTCATGTAATTTGTAAGGCTTGTTAAGTAAGGCTATCAGTAACTGTCATGAATGATAAGAGAGATGTCTCCAATTATGCCCCAATTATACGGTCCAGTTTAATTGAGTCCGAAGCGTATATATTCCTCCTGAGGGGGTCAATCTCTTGTTTAAGTATCTTGATACAATGTATGTAATATGCCAGGTCAATTCACACTTAGTTATGAGAAAGTTTAACTAATTGCCAATTATTAATTAAGTTTTAAGTAGGTTATAATAATATGCTTTTCATTTCGTGTATTTTCTTCCTCTTTGTTTAAAGTTTCTTTTCAACTAGCTTACAGTCATTAGGCCGCTATAGTTTTTTTACTTTAGAAGCATGTATTAATTTTGACTCGATTCCACGTTACTAAATAATTATTATACATTAGTACGTACATCAGAGTTACTTTCTACAAGTGGTAAAGCAACAGTACGCTGGTGAAGTGGGTTCGAATTCTGCTTTATCGATTGTGTTAATTTAACATTGTTTTTACATTTAATGCTTGCATAGTAATGAATGCGTATACATATAAATATTCCTCATTCTTATTTAATTAATTCTACTATACTGTTTATTTGTAGCTTATCTTATAATAGGTTTCCTTTGAAGTTGCAAAACTATATCACAGTGCTGTCTCGATGTCTGGCGAAGTAAATCTTGATTACATTAATATTAATTATGCTAACTGAACTGAATTAATTCGTGTTTCAATTTATTAATCGCTTCTCTATATGAAACGGAGTCTGTTCCTTTCAATATAATTAGAAAAAAATGATATATAATTATTAATCATTCGATATATTTTTATAAGTTCAAAATCATTGGTTAAATCTTCTGTTCCACAAACATTTCACTATGTGTCCTTTTACGCATTTTAATATAGTGACCCAATGTCTATCAATCATATAAAAATATCATGATCTACCATATATACATATAATTTACCAATATTATCGTAGTATATTTACTAGCGGTTGTTCTCTACAATATACTCGAGAATACTTTTGGGAGTAAGGGACTTTTCAGGGATAAAAGGATCCTTTTATTTCAAGATGGACAATAAGTACGTATCTTTCATTTATATTGAACAGATTTATCACAATAAACATACTATTATTAACAACTGCCATGTTTACTATCACGTGAGTTAAGTGTAGACTAGGATTTAGTGGGTTTTTGTAGACAAAGAAAAAGATTAATTATAAATACTCTAGGCTCTATTTTAAGTGTCGTAATTTATTAGAAGTTCCTTAGTATTAATGCTTGCACACGATAACAGTTATTTGAAATGGCAATGCAATAATTTGAGAATTTTAGAGCGGTTATAACGTTCAGCAGAAACCATAACGACGTATTTGTGAAATTGCGTCATATATAAAAAAGTACAATATAATATATTGAATAGAAAAATAAAACGCCTTTTAAATTGTTTACATAGATTAAAATACATAATAATAATGGAATACGTACATTGTTTATAATATGAAAAGTCATGTAACCTCACATTTATCATCTTCAAAGCACCAATCATTGTTTCATAGTCTATGGTAGATCAAAAGAATTTCCCGCCCAAATTAATAAAAGTTTACGCGCGCATTTAACAATGGCTAAGGTCATCATCTGTTAATGAACCTGATGCTTGTCGGACGAGAATAGATGGGTGTTTACATTTCCTAGCGTATACACAGCTAAATAGGCTTCTAATTTATCAGTTGCTGCGGTCCGGGCGCGAAATAAACATATTTTATGGCTTATCTGAAACTGGCTGAAGATAAGCATATATATAAAAAAAAATACCTTTCATTTAATTTCCATAGTGTAAAACTTAAGTGGTAAGACAACAATCTGAGTGCACATTATATGTTATGACTATATTATGTAATTAAAAATATAACATATAAGTAGTTAGTTCTAAAGCTATATATCGTTTTAAAGCCCCGTTTCTTTATTTCCGCCGAGCTAAAATAACCACCCAAAAATCCAATCCTTCATAGATTTCTGAGTGTTTTATTGATTTATCTGTATAGGTAGATTAAGTTGCTTTAAAAAAAATTAGTTGATGAATCATCGCCAAAGATCAGTTACAAAAGCTATTGTCGAGAGTTTCTGAAACCGTGTTTAATTGGTGTAACAATGGTCTAACGTCTTTTAGTATCAATAAAATGACGTTAAAATAGTGACTTCAATTTTGTTTAAGACAAACAGAGGATTGCCGTGAATTGAAAATTATAAATAGAGTGTCCTAATTAACCTGTATAATTAAAAAATATCACAATAAGTATATTTTTCAGAATATAATAAAGTACACTTTAAAATTAATCAGTATTTCTTATAAATTATTTACTATAAGTAAAATTTAGTCTCTCATGTACTCTACAAGTAAACCGTTCTTAAATAATTGACATCATAATTATGTACTATATTTCATTTAATTATTATATGTCTGTCTTAAAAATTAAGGTTTAACTAATACCATTGTAATTAAACCTTAATTTTTCAGTGCTCGTGATTAAATTAACAAGATATATTTAGTAGCGACTCCATAGATTTTACTGTCTCACTTGATCACTCTCGACTTTTCGCATGTAAACTGACTGTTACTGATATGCATTTACCAGTTTATTCCCGTCTTCCTATACAAAAGGTATTCTGCACGATTAATTAAAAGCCAACGCAGTAGTGATGTCTGTGAATATTGACATGGAGAACTTTTCCTTTAAGAAGAATTTCCGTCGGCGAACATTGAATACTTTAAAGTCCGCTGTCACAGCGCTGAGACAAATTGCCAGTGAGTAAACTTTAATAATATTTACTTATAAAAGCTCATTTTCTAAGAACATTCCTAAACATTCTAAACTAAAACTGACGCATAATAAGTACGATAACTATACTTATAAAATCTTTGTCCTGACTGACAAAGCAAAACCACTGAGCGTTGAGTGATCAAACAACGAGGATTCATTATTTATATTACGTAAAATAAAAAATGAATATTCGTATTTTGTTCGAAAACAAGAGAACGTGAAGGGGAGGACTTAAATGAGATATTCTTCTGTTAACCAACTTAAGTTCTGCCTGTTAATTTTGCAATAGTATTTAAGATGGTATAACGTTTCTGGTCCCTATAGTGTCTAACTGCAATTTGATAACTATACATACTACATACTACGAGCGACATAATTGTAATAATAATATTTTAATTTAGCCCACCACAAAGCTCACACTTGATTAAAAAATATGAATAATCGGTCTGAAAACTGCTTATTATTGTAAAAGTTGTACGTTTTTGTGTGTTGAATTAACGACATAACGATTTGCACCTACTCACAATACTGTGGTAGTAAAATACCTCTATTTATCAAAGACGGGAAATGTGTAAGCGCTAGCGTAATACGAAGTGACACACGCATTAGCACACATTAGTAGAATGGAAATGTACGAATGAAAATGGCGACATTTTCAAAGTTAAATTTGTTTGCGCGAGAATTCTCGTAAACAGTTTCAGTATTGCAGGACAAATAGTGAATTCCGTTTTTATTTACACATTTCAATTGTACATTACACATAACACGATGTTGACTTTAAGAGACTTTTATTTAAATGACGATACTGGTTAATATACTGTTTGTAGTTTACGCGAGTAGTACACATTTAAATAAAGCACTTCAACGGTTTAAAACGCGATATATATTACTTAAACTTACTTGAAAAATAAGTTTCACTAATATATATATCACATTTTAAACCGTTAAAGTGTTTTATTAAATAACCATTTCAAAATTAAGGACAGAGAATGTAATCTGTATAGTATATAGCTCACCAGAAACGTAAAAAATTACGGCTAATTAAGATGGGCTTGAATCCCTTGAATGGGTATAGATAAGACATCATTACAGTTAAGTCACTGAAATCTAATCAATTCCATTAGTTTAAAAATTAAATGCCGCATGAAAATTCTCTTTTATGTTTACCTGTTATTGATAAACCTTTTTCATAATAAAGGCTTATAAATTACCCTAATAGCATCGATAATACCAAGTTTGAAACGATATAAGTAATAGACTTTTAGCTGCGTACGAATACGTATCCACGTAACTACGTTATTTACGTAACGCGTTCCAAAGTACGCAATGCGCGCAACGATTCAAACGTCAACACCTGTATAATGAAGGTGTCATTTAGTTGGAGCGAGAGCATTGTTCGCATTTCCCACCTTCAAATACTTGTCACCTCCAAGCCTGGTATAATTTGCGTCTGGAACAAATGTTGCGAAGCTACGCATCTATTCTACGCAATCGAGGTAGATTATGTGGAAGTGTTTAGACCGTTGATGTGTTTATTTAAAACATTTTTTTTTGCGTTTGCCACTATTGTAGTAACTAGCTAACATGGTTAACGCTATTTTGCCCTATATAGTATTGCAATGAAACTTGATTCTCATACAACGGTTCTAGTGACATAATTTTAAAAGATATCCACATACTGTTACAGGTATTTTGAACAATGGCAATGGAAACCCTCAAAGACATTGAAGAATAATTATCCCCGTTTTTTCCACATTTCTCTCTGTTTCCCCGTTTCTATTGGTCCTTCTTATAGTATATTGTTATGCCCTTCTCCATTAAAGACCTAATCAACACAAAAATATATTTTATAATTAAAACCTGTATTTCCTGAGTGTTCAAAAAAATAATTATCAGCTTTATTTTATTAGTATAAATGTTTTAAACAAATTTATTTTGTTTTCAACATACACAAGAATACTCTTAAAATATCCTTTTGTTACAGAAATAGACGCAATATTATTCGTAATATACAAAATTAACTATATTATACAAGTAATAAGCAAAGAACAACGAAGAGCTATACCGTATTTATGAACATACTCTTGCCATGAAATTGCATAAATATTCATGAATTCTCATCGCTCTTTACTTGATATTTGTTTTGAATAATCCCTCTTTTAATTATAAATGTTTAGCGTAAGCAGTAATTAATGCATTCACTTCATCTAAGATTTATCCGCCGAAAACCTCATAAACTTCTTAAAATAATTAAGTGGCTTTATCAGGTTTTAAGTGTTTAAGCTGGGAAAACTCTTTTAATTTACTGATTGTACACTCGGGAGTTACGGAAAATTTTAGATTTAAATACAAATTGAATAAATTACAATTCGAAAAAGTATTTGAAACGCCTTTCAAACGCCATGGTTCAGTAGTTAAATGTTTTAGTACTGCTATTAGTCTCCTAAGTTCGAATTTCGGGAAAACATAAATTGGTGCACGAAAAATACAATTACATAAAAATAGAGGTGAAAAATTCTATGTGACTTTAGTCTTCAAACTCAGCCAAAGCTTTGCTATACGAGGTACATACCTACGCCGTTCATAAAATTAAAAATACTAGTTATGTTGTGATAATTTTCTTGCATTTGGTATGTGGAACATAGCTTGACAACAGCAAATATGAACGTCGTAAGGAAACGTGGCCTGAGGTCAAGAGCGTAGAACAACTCTTCAGACTTGTCTTAGACAAAAGAAACATTTCGGAGGATGACTCCCACACCCCCGTACGTACGGTACGGTTTTCCACCAAAATAAGGAATCATTATTTAACTGTAAAAAAGATTGACAATGAGCAACAATAGAAAAATAACTACACAATACCAAAACAAAAACAGAGCAAGCCTTCTTTTTAAATTATACATCTTACAAAAAAAGCAATTCTATAAAAGAAAATCTATAGTGATAAAGGTTAAATACTGTATCTAGTTTACGCGAGTTGTATACATTAAATTAAACACTTAAACAGTTAAAAACGGGATATATATTAGTTAAACTTAATTGAAAGTTATTTTAATTACGGCTGCTTTGATCCTTACAGCAACCGTTGTCACGGGGACAAATAAGTTTAACTAATATATACCGCGTTTTAAACCGTTAAAGTGTTTTATTCAAATGTGATAATAATGATTATCTTAATTAAAATATTTTTATGATTTAAAACACAAAATATATTTCTTAATAATTATATAATTTTTTAAATTGAGTAAAACCTTAGCACGGCTACCTGTTACTTCGAATCGTTGGGTCACGGTTAGAAATAAATTACTAATATAGTTATTTCGTTTAGAACCGTTAAAAGTATTTTATTTCACGTTTCGTGTTAAACTCAACTCAATTTCCTTATTATTTTATTGTAATAGAATTAACTTTGGTCATAATTTTAAAGCAAACTTTGCTCTCTAAATTCAGTACCAATCTCGCTAAGCAGCCGCAAATTCTATCTAACAAAACTAATTACATGTTTCCGCCAAATAAACGTGCGGTTAGCCAAAACTTTCACGCAAATTGTTTAAAATCGTTGTCAGGTTACTATTAAGATTAACTACAGATTCGATAGAACGAACTAATTAGTTATTTCATCGATTGACGACCGATGCAAAAATATGTCTACATCTATAAACAAATACTAGAGATCGCTAGCTTCTCACACTAACATTTCGCTTTTACGAAAAGTTTTAATTGCCATGTCTCTAAACTTTGTATTGTCTTGCGTGTTTTAATGTGTAACGGAAAAACACAAAACGGTGACTATATCGATTGTTTAGTATGAGAACAGTAAATAGGAATATTTTAAACCTTAACTATATGGTCAAACGGTTGTGCTAGTATCTTGATTTTTTAAGTGGCAACATCTTGCTTTTTTTAACACCGATTTGCCAGTTTTACGAGAGTAACACACATTTAAATAAAACACTAGTTTAACTAATATATATCGCGTTTTAAACAGTTAAAGTGTTTTATTTTAAAATAGACACAGTTAAATGTTATGTTAGCTAACAGAATTTGATAAAGAAAGTTGCAGCACAATACATTTTAAGCAAAAATTATAAATCTCCATAATAAAACGAAGACAAAGGAAAGTCCGTTTTCCTCTGAAATTCCTAAACAGCAAAGTGAATTCTCGTAAATATTGAAAAAACCACCATACCCAACTATCTTCCAGGCCGATGAAGTTTGCGGGCGAAATTTCACGCTTCAGATCTTTTTTTACTTAGAAGCGTCCACAATAGATCCACCTAATAAAATACCCTAAACTTTTACGGATACCAATGACGAAAGTGCCCTATGTTGTTATTTTCTTTTGTCGTTTTTCGATTGTATTTTCAAACTTTCTCCAATGACAATTCTCGTTGTTACGCCAGCGAACAGATTAGCTAGATTGCATTCTCTAAAAGCTTAACCACAAGGTGCAATACTGTTTTAAAATTTTAATCTGTAGCATTAACATTTTAATCTCGTTAGTACATTGTTGTGCACAAAGAGATTTAACATCTCTCTTTTTAGCCAGCGTCGTCGTTAGGCCGGGTTTGGAAATACGGAGCAAAATTATACAGACTCCAACGCCCCGTGCTCTAATCTCTAATCGACAAAACTTACGCATATAAAAAACTATTAACACTTAATTGTTATGTCCCAATGTGGAAAAAATATGTATTTATATTTTTATAAACTTATTTTATAGAGTATTTATTAGTTTCATTATTAAAAAAAATAGGCTAATAACAAGGAATAGCAATTTTTTGTTTTCTTTTTTAGAAAAATGTAGAATATCAGTTGTGGCAAAAGACGAAAGTATTAGTTAGTAAAGTTCGGATTTTAAACAATTTTATATTGTTTTGCTTCTTTTTTATTATTGTAATGTACAATTTAATTCACATAAGTGCACTCCTCACTCCTGCATAAATAAAACATCATTTATGACTGATATCGCCGCCGTCAATTTGGGGGGCCAAGTGTTCTAGCCAAGAGTCTGTTCCCCTGATGCCGGCACTGTCTTCACCGCATTATACAGGCATCCGTGACGAGATAGCATCAACAACGCTCACTTCGTATTCGTAAAGCTGGAACCAATTAAAAACGAGCGAAGTAAGCTTTGGACTGGAGCAATTTTGGACACCTAACGCTTATTTTTCTTTTTACGAGCATGGCGAGCATTTCAATCGTGAATGGAAGCTTTAATACGTGACTGTGCACTATTTCTAAACGATAGATGTATTGTCACAGCGGTTTCAAAAAGAACTAGATTGCTTCGAATCCAATTGCCATCTGCTATTGACGAAAATAATGAGGTTCTCTTTTTGCTTTGATAAAGTCTACTCTTCATTAGCTTCTAACCTTTGAATTGACAGTCGTCGTTTTATCCTATTAATGTCTCAATGCTGGGCTAGGTTTCTCTTCCAAGGAACTACATAGCTTAGACCCACCAAACTACTCTGATGCGACTGTTTAGCGGTGAAATGGAACATTACAATTGTTCAATATTTGTTCTGCTTATGTTTCGACTTGGTAAAAACTATATATAATTATACATTAGTATTTAGTTTGTTGAAGATAATTTTTGGGAAGCAGAAGCAGTATTCCTTCATATCATTCGAGGGCAAACATTACAATCTGTGAGCTTCGTTCTTGTTTCCAAGTTAATCTGTGAATCGATATATCCTGCCAGGTTAGTGAGGGTCGCGGAGGTCGTGATCCGCGATTTCAGTAAAGTGCCGAATGACAAATGAGGTGCTGAAAATAGCCTCCCCGCATCCATTTATTTCGGTTTCGATCAATCGCAATAAATTGGAACGTGAATAACTGATTACACGATGTTTTAACTCCGACAACGTTTTTATTATCGACATCGGCATGTTTTGATTCTTCCCTTCCAAATTATTACACCGAGAACTATAAAAGCTTATGTAAAAATACCAGTATTGTCTTAATTCCTTAGAGCATTGAGATTGAGATCATCAGGACATCTCCTGATGATGCCGTCAGCTCATGATGGCGAAACGCCGAGAACCTCTTCTTGCGTCGGTCGACTATTCAAATTCCAATAATTCAAGAATTACAATACTTTTTTACATGTCTCACTCTTATAATGTATACTACCGTGGTTCTTCTGATGAATAATTCCCTTTTGTCATTTATGAAATAGTCAAGATCGCTATACAAGGACAATGTCATAATGGCTGCCGTCTCGCTAGAATTCGATAACCACACTTCGTAAACTATGTCACAATGATCTTTGTAACGGGAATATCGAATGCTTGATGAATAAATTGTACCCTAAGACCCATTTCTAGCAATGATTAATTATTCCAATTCCCAAACTAACAATGGTAACTTGCTATATTTTAAAGTACAAAACTGTCGTCATTGCTTATTGTTTGTTTTAAGGACCCTAACTATTTATCTATTTTTTGATGACACGAAAGACAGACAATTGGGGACGTAATAGTGGTTTTACATGTAATTAAAGTCCATTATAAAATATGGTTTATTTTTGTAATTGATATTTTTATAAGTCGACCGACTGAAACGGTAATTGGGTATACATTTCTCCCATTACGAACGAGTTCGTCGAGGTCCCTTATAAACCTGGACAAATATTTCAGCATACAAAACAACTACTTCCTTATTTAATTTGTACGATAAAATACTAGCGCAATGAAGAGCTTTAAATACAGCGTTATGCGTAATCTTTAGTCTTAAGTTCTTATATGTTGCAAGTGGGTAGAATTATTAAAATAATGTTGAAATGCAATAGTGTTATTGTATCTTTTATACAATTAAATGTCTTTAAACATTAAATAATGGTAACCGAAAAGAGTTGCAGTAGAGTTAAAAAGTCTTCAATTTGTAAACGTTGAAAATAAAATCATATAATTCATTGAATCAAAAGCGTAGCGTTTTCTCACTTGTATTCTATAATCTTACGTCTACGAGAGAATATTTCATAAGCTGGAAAAATAAACAAAGCAAAGCATCTAAATTCTTAGCTTAATATCATGAACTTTGCTGAAATGTATTTTATACTAGAAGGCTGTGTCAGCAAATGCCTTTGATAGGGCGTAAATGTCCTCAATGGAAATTTCCTCTAAGGGAGGATGAAGTGCTCTCCAAAACTGATGACGTGTAAAGGATGATAGCCCATCGGGGTTTAAATGGCCTTGCTTCTAAAAGTTAAGAATGGCGAAATCTTAATACTGCCTTAATTTCAATATTTTGTACTTGAAACCGGTGATTAAATTACGTTGGACTACATTTTTTAACTATATTAAAGTCAAATACTTTATGAGGGTTAGAGCCTTGATAGGGCCGTTGGTCTAATAATAGCAATGTATGGTTAATGATCAACGGGTCGTGGGTTCGATTCCCAACAGGTCCACCAACATGTTTCTAATTTACCAATTTATAATTTTTCTGAAACATCATCTCTGAGACTTCGTCTGGAAGTCAGGAAATTAAATGGGTGGTAGGAATATAGAAATACCGTCCGGGTCGAGAACCACCGTCCACAGATAAAAAAACCAAATCAAGAAGTAATAAAAGTCAAGATTTTTATTGACGTTTCGGTTTCAGTCTGTGGATTTCCGAATATCCAAAGCCAAAATAGGTCGACAGCGCATACCGTAGGCTGGGGTATATAACCTACCATCAAGTAAACCCCATGTCATGTCTGTCCTTCTCTATCATTAAAAAAAGAGTTGATCAGACCTTGTCTGGACTGGTCAGGACTGTTTACTTTTCTTGTCTTATGTTGGCAGTACATGTAAAATGTCTATGTTTTCGTTTTCCCGCTGTCTTGCATACGGATCTTTGTAGGAAGTGTCATGCAATATAAAAACAGCTTGATTATTTAATTAAAACTCGGCCTTTTATTTCAAAATAACCTTAATAATAAACATAATAGTCTTCAGGCGTCTTATAGACGACTAGGTTATTGCCTAAATTTTGTATTGGTGGTACTTATTAATATACCGACATATATTTACTACTATTTGTCAAAATAGTTAATCTGTCGATCGCATCATTATTTATTTTAATGCACTAGACTATTTGGCACGTACTCAACATACCTACTATAATGTAAGTAGCTTCTGCGATAAATTCTAAATTACATAAATAAAACCGTGAAGATAAGATAAGACTAACTGTAATTGTCTTGACTTATAGTTTTGTGTTTATAGTAAGAGATTTTTAAATTATTGCAATTTCGACCTTTTCTTTGACGCCGCATTGACTTGGTATCGGCTATTAGGATATTTTTAGCGCTAGACTGAAGAGGATTCGTCCTATGATTCAAATAATTCTATGTAAATAGCAAATTATGAAATTGTAGCATAAAAAAATAAACGGCTAATTTAAGTAATAACCGTGCTGTAAGAATTAGAGCGGTCTTTTATTTGTAACACAATATTCATTTGCAATGACACAATAAAATGGCCGTAAAACAATTGAAATCGAGCTGTGTTGCGTACATTTCGCTTTATTGCTGGCACAGCCGCGTTTAAAGGTCTCACATTATTTATACTGGTGGAAACTTACCAAGTGGTATTGTGATAAAAGTCTAATAGTACTTCAACGTATATAGAGTCTACTTACACATATAACTACGAGACTACTAATAACTGTTAGTTTATTATTAACGTAGAGATTTACCTTATTTCTTTTTTATAGACATATACATAAGCACATTTGAAAAGTAGGAGAAATTAAAAACCAAATAAAGATATACTCAAACGTAAGATTCCTTTCGTTATTAATATTTCGATATTTTGTCAATTTTCTCTAAATTATGTCCCCATAAGACCTCTGATAAGAGATAGGATTAAGAAGATTTACGAACGTATAAAGAGAAAAGCCTTAGGGACACTCATTAGGTCACCAACACGCAAGCTCCACATACATATTTAACAAGCTTTTCTATTTCAATGAACGAAAAATGTTCTGTGATAAAAATGTAACGAAACTCTATTCCATTTCACGTACATTTATCCTATTTTATTTTTAATTCTGAATTTCAACTGAATTAATTTATATTATTTTAGAACTACCATAATTTTAATATCAGTAAAAACTTTCCTTAAAAATATTGTTCAATACAAATATGGCTTGACGTTTTGGATGCTTTGAAGCAGCCGTGGTTTGCAACGGGTACACTAAGGATGGAGGGTGTCCCTAATGTCAAAATAAAAACTGCTACGTTAGCGCCATCTCTCGTAGTTGGTTTTCGGCGAATCTGCCTAGGTCGTTAATGGTTTCCTCTCGTTTACCGGTATGCTGTCTTTTGAAGTAAATATCAACTTTCAATATCCCGATTTTATTTTGACAAAAACAATATTGAAAGTTTAAGCGAACATCCTGTGCCCTCTCATTTGTTAAACCAACGTTTAAAAAATATTTCAATTGTTTTTTTCGAAGCTCAAAGCTTGCTAAGCTTTTAATCAGAGGAACAAAAATAAATTCACACTCTACAACCGTTTGCCCAATAAACTTGCGAGCCCACTCAACGAACCAAAAATTCGAGATTCAAACTGCCGCTTGTAATGGCGTATGTCTAGTAAATGGTTTTATTAATCACAAAAATTTGGGAAAAATATAATCTATTGTAACAAAAAGCACGTAATATATATAACTAGTTTCTATTAAGGCAAAAATATATCTGTACTTTCCTTATGGATATAATAATCTTTCGCTTTCTTTCAGTCCTGAACTTTTAGATAAAAGGATATAATAGGTATTTTTGTAATACCGCTAAGGTTTATTGACAACTAGCTGTGCCTGCGACCTCGCCCTCGTGGAATATTTATTTTTTGTCATATTTTTTTTGGCAAATCTCCTCAGCATTTTAAATCACAGCTCTTACATACGACCACGCCCGCGTCTCGTTGTTCTTGCGAAATAATCTTAAAAGTTATCGCGGACACTTATTTTGATCATTCAAAGAGGAATCTATCTTTCATACTTATTTTTTTGGTTTCTTGGACCGTTGAAAGCCCTCGAAGAACCTTTTCCTTTTGTCCATATTATGCACTATTTCTTCACTACTTCATGCTACCATGTGGCTTTTAGCCTTCCTCGATAAATGGTCTATCTAATACAAAAACAAATATTAAATTCGAACCAGTCATTTCCAAAATTTGCGCGTTTAAACAAACAAACAAATTCTTTAGCTTTATAGTATCAGCAGTACCAGGATTCATGACTTAATAGCATTCGGGGTATTTGTTATTATTGTGTGGGTATTGGCAAAAACAATGAAACAACATCTAGACAAAAAAATAAAACACTTAGTAAATTTAGGGAAAAATTAAATGTTCTTTAAATAAAACACTTTAACGGTTTAAAACGCGATATTTTAGTTAAACTTATTTAAAAATGATTTTTAACTTTGGCCCGACGTTTCGGATGCTTTGCAGCAGCCGTGGTCACGGGCGTTCGAGAGACTAAAGTTTCTCAGTTTACATTTTTAAACAAGTTTAACTAATATATCGCGTTTTAAACCGGGAAAACTTTACTCGCTAAACTATAGACAGTATTTAAATGTGCCTTTATAACGCGATATTTTAGTTAAACTTATTTGAAAATGATTTTTAACTTCTGACGTTTCGAAAGCTTTGCAGCAGCCGTGGTCACGGGAAGACATCGTGTTATAAACCGTTAAGCCGTTTTATTTAAATGTGTACTACTCGCGTAAACGATAGACAGTATTTATAGGTCTTATTAATAACATGAATAAAAAATATTTCCTAAATAGACGTCCAATTTACGACATTTAAAACATTAATCACTCTTTTAATGCGAAGAGTGTTAATTTATTAACCATTATCGCGGTGATCCAATGTTGACCACTCGAAAAGAAATGTTTTTGACGTTATACCCGCGTTGATTGATTGTGATATTCATCAATATTTCTTTTCATTGTGAAGACACGATAATATATCACCGAGGGCAGAGTTACGTGCTCATAAATTCATGTCTCCTGTTTGGGGTTCGGTAAGTTATGAATACGGACAAGCTTTCTAGGTGAACTGCTATATTCGGGTACAAGAAACAATATCTCTCTGCGGAGTTTTAATCGCGCTATATTTCAAAAGAAAGGATGAAAGATATTATCATAAAACTTCCTTTATTTTTTTGGAATATAACATTAGACCAATATTATTTCAACGCTGGGAATTCGAGTACAAAAGCTAGTTCGTAGGTGTTCTGGTATTAGATTTTAATAGGAGTATTGTTATTATTCCAGACACAAAATCAAAATAATTTATTCAACCTACAAAAAAAATATAAACAATTCGAAGTAGAACAGAAGACAATTTTGTAATTGATTCAACTAAATATATACATACCCATAAATATATTTACAATGCAAAAAATAGATATCTACATATAACACACATTTATAATAGTAAAATGTAGTAAGGAGGAAGTATATAAAATAAAAAACAAAAAATTAAATAGGCTAAATTATTACTCTAAAGTGGCCCATAAACGCTCAATATTATTGTACAATAAGTCGGTTTGTGCAATACGTGTGGGAAAACGTTTGCAAAATTTATTTACAAGGATTTGAATTTCACGCAATATATTGCACAACCTTTCAATATCAATATTGATTGTCTATGGGCCGCCTTATGTATACGTACATGCGACTAAGGCCGCCTCTAAAATTCTCCTTTACGTTCTAAAAATGTACACTTTAATTATAATTTATACTAGCAAGTTAAATGTTTTTACTAGACGATACTAAACAGTAGTTTAAGTGGAGTAGATAGAGCGATTTAAGAATTTTGCGTCTTTTTTTTTTGGATCTTGCTAATTTTATATATAAAGCTGAAGATGTTTTTTGAAGGCGTTAATCTCAGGAACTACTGGTTCGAATTAGAAAGTTTTGTGTTTGATAGACCATTTATCGAAAAAAATTTACGCTAGAACATGTTGCAATACAGTGTAGACAGTGGTAAAAGTGTGAAAAACGGGGAAAATTATAAATATTAGAGGGATTCCGTTGCATGCCCCGCGCGGCGGGGTACGTACGGTAGGAGATTCTGAAAAAATACGCGTGAAATAATTATTTTTCTTTAAACAATCTTAATAAATGTCAGCGACAGTATGAGTCTATGTTTAAGGTTAAGTCACGAAAAATCCTTTTTTATGTTGTTTAAATTTAGTAAGTACTTCATATTTAAATAAAACACTTTAACGGTTTAAAACGCGATTTATTAGTTAAACTTATTTGAAAATGATTTTTAACTTAAATTTAATTTTTTAAATGGCTTTTAACTGCTGCAAAGCATCCGAAACGTCCGGCCGAAGTTAAAAATCATTTTTAAATAAGTTTAACTAATATATCGCGTTTTAAACCGTTAAAGTGTTTTATTTAAATGTGTCACTCGAGTAACCAGTCTAGTACTTCATATGGCAAAAGAATCTTTGCCATGTCAGATGGTCTTAGTTAAACTTGTAGAGGCGACATTTCATAATATTGTGTGATTCAACTGCTTATCTCTCTTAAATACTCGTAGCTAAATCAAAGCAAATGTCACTTCTTCAAATCTATATTCTGAACTTGGAAATTCAGTTTCGGAAAAGCAACTCGCCCCTTAAGCAAACATTCAACCTATTTACATAAACATATTTGTTCAAACTAGATACGAAATGTGGTAGCACTAGCAATTTTCTTAAGAAAATAGGCAGCGAACGCGAATGACGAACTAATATTTACGTAATGCGAGTTTTATAGGCTATTACACAGGTTATCGTTCGTCGTAAATGAATAACGCCATTGCTTATTGAAAGCGAAATACATTAATTTTACTATGGCATTATCTTATGTTATAATGCTGAAGAAGTGCGCCATTGTTCATAATAGGGTCACGACATTATCTGTTCTAATAAATAAAGCTGAAGAGTTTGTTTGTGTGAACGTGCTTATCTCAGCAACTACTGGTTCGAAATCAAAAGCTAACCAAATCGAATTGTGTTGATTAAAGTATTTATCGAGGAAGGCTATAAATTGTTGCACTGTGACTAAAAGGAGCGCAGAAACTGCAAAAAAATGTGGAATAAACGGGGAAAATTTTTGAGTTTCCGATACGTTCGTTGCCAAAAAGGTTCAAGATACCTAAAACATATGTACGAAGGGATGATTCCTCTTTAAATGATATAAAAAAATGTTCTCCAACCTATACGCTATTCTTTTAAGCGTAACTTGCAAGAACGACGGGACACCACCGACATCGTGGACATAGCTTAAATTTATAAAGATGGTCAGCAAAAACAAATTTAGATGCCCAAAACAACTATTCTACGCGGACAAAGTGTGACACAACTAGTGTTTCTTATAAGGGAACAATAAGATCTCTTGATCGCTAAAGCTTTGATGTTGCGACATTGTATGGTCTATTTCGTAAATACTTCCTATATAGACATATAGTAGATGATAAAATCAGTACTTAATTACAGTCTTATATTTACTGTCTTAATTACTGACTTATCTGTAGCTTACGAGAGTAAACAGTTTAAAACGAGAAATATTTTAGTTAACTTCTTCCCAACGTTTCGAATGCTTTGCAGTAGCCGTGGCGAGGGGTAGAAAGTAAAGTATATTTCGCGGTTTAAAACCGTTTAAAATGTTATTAATCATAATAACTATTACTTTTTTCTTAAAACAATTTGCATTTTAACCGAGTCAGAAAAAGTTAACGCATTATTTATTTATGCATTCGATTTCACAGTTATCCTTACACATACTTTTCATATATATGCAAAATAAAGTCTATATTTTTACAAGTACAATACTGTACACATAAAGTGTTATGATGTTTTACTTGTATTTTGTAAAGCTTAAATAAAACCTTTAATGTTGTTCAACCTTTTCTCTTATGATTAACATTAACATTCACATTTTTGTAAGCACCACTAACAACCAACTATATTTCCCAGGTCTCACAACGCAGTCAGAAAGTAAGACAGTTTCGAGTAAGCATGTCGTAGAAACAATCATACTACAACGAAGTGAATAGTATAAAATAAAACCTACACTATTAGTAGGCGTTAGTACAGTCACATAGTATAGAGTACATTCTCAGATTTCATACACAAGCATGAACTCTATCCAACATCTTCATACTGTTATAGATTTTAGGAATCCTCAGAAATTAGACATTTTAATAGTTCATAGTAATACATTTCGTTAAGGAATGGCGAGCTGGTAAGTTTCTTATTTTTTGATTAAACATATATATTCACTATCTGATAGATGACATGTAGAGTTAAATAGATCTATGTAAGTGATGAACTTTAAAATTTTATCATAGTCTTTAAAAAATTGTATCTTTAAAATTAAAATAAGATACAATTGTACCACTGACATAGTTCTTTTTCCACTGCTGGGAATGATAGATATTGTGGGAAATATACTAGATATACACTGGCTAGATGATATATATTTTATTTATTGAATATGCAATAAAAATAGTAATATTTTACTATACACACTGTAACTTCGCATTGTTTATCGTTTTAACATCCAAAAAAATACAATAAACTGCTAAACGCAATCTTGTTTCGTCTAGAATCCGATGCATGTTGCGTTAAAACTGAAAACATATTAAACTAATTACTAATTTATTTTCTTTTTCTTGTACTACAGTAAAGACTTTAAATAAGAACTTCGGTTGAAGGACAAATGCATTTGCAAAATAGCTGAAGCGAAGAAAAAGTCTCGAAAAGGAAACACTAAAAATCAATCAAAAGAGGACATGGCTTCTACAGGAATAATAATTGAGCAGAATTCGTTTATAAATTGGAAGCTCAATATTTGACGTAAGAAGGGAATATTTCTCGTCCAATAATGTCGTTTAATATTCACCAATCGAGAGGCCGAGCGCACTTGTAACCAAATTGTTGTATTTCTTAACGAATCCTTCCATGTTATATTTTCGTTGCTTTTGTAATACAACAAACGTATTTTAGATTAATACAATCTATACTTATTTTATAAAACTGAAGAGATTGTTTGATGGAACGCGCTAGTCGCAGGAACTGGACTGGTTCGAATTGAAAAAAATATTTTTGTGATAGCAATGATTGAGAAAAGTTTTAGGGTGTATAACGTGGGAAAATTATTCACGTTAATGTTCAAGATACCCTAAAAATCATGTATGAACGAATTATTTCTCTTTAAATAATCTAAAAAAATATTATATACGTCTCTCTTTTAAGACAACTTTTAACGGACGACGTCGTGGGTAACAGCTTTAATTTATATACAGCCAGTCAATGATGAACACGAACCCTACATCTATCAGCGTCTCGTAGAGCAAAGAGCTACGAGCAATTTTGTTAGATACTTAGTAATTATATTTAATTAACGAATCGCTGTCAAATGTCAGGATAAGCCAACTAGTTGAAGCAAACATAATTTGACTCAATAAAACTTAAGATTTTAAAACTCGTAATTCTTGTCTATACTGTATTATTGTGTGTGGAAAACATACAAAATGTGAGTGGTCTTAGCCTCTAAACATATTATACCAAAAATAAGGATTACAAAAAAAAAACAATAAATCTAGCACGTTTAACGATAATGACGTTATTTACTACCGACAGATCTGAGCATCGACATTTTAAAATACATTATGCGCTCCATCCGATCCTATATATTTCTTTTCCCGCTTCACAGTGAAAAGTAAAAATATAAACAATAAAAAAAAACTATTATTCAGCAGCAGAAAGGCAGATAAATGAGGGTCCAAGTTCCCGGCTGACTGCGCTCAACCATTTACCATCATTTTTATGCAGACACTGTTATCTCTAGGGCGTGATAGATCGGTTCGAATTGAACGATATATTTTGTAAGCAGACATATAGGTCTACAATAAAAGAAATATAATCTCATTTTTTATGATAGAGGTGTACAGACAAGCATGGATTCACTTGACGGAAGTTGAAATACCGCAAATCTCAACAAGATCCGATGTTGACCTATTTCTTGAATATGTGAAACTCACACACGGAAACCGCGATTAAAGTTCACGATCTTTTTCATCACGGGGCGGGGGTTTGTGACCCGGACGAAATGTCGATATTCCTTCCACCCATAAAATAAAATAATAAATTGATCAGAATATAAATTATATGTCCTTATAAATCAAAAAAGACGACACGGTTTCGTACTGTTGTTCTAACCAATTGAGCTACTGTGTCCGATGTGGATGCCAATTCAAGTCCTGCCCGTGAAGTATATTTTTTCAATTTTTAATCGATTTTGCATTTATATAGTCCCATTATGTGCAAAAACGTGTGTCAAATATTATGGTTTTCAAATAATAAGAACCATGTTGGACCCGGTATTTCCCCTAGTTGGCGAACTTACCCCATCAGTTCGGTTAATTCTAAGAATAATCATAAAATCTACGATATAAAACCAACTGGAATCTTGTATACGTGTACGTATCTTTTATTTTGTTAATATAGAATTTAAAAGTCCTAATTAGCTATAAGACAATAACATTAAGATTGCAGTGCATAAATATATTTTTTCCGTTTTAACGTATCTACGGCGAAATTGCGGATTCTTCAAACAACAGAAACCAACTTCATTGAATGCCTTTTTTATCGAGTTTTACTTCCACAGCCCTGACTTCAATAAAGCCAGTGCCGCCGCGAGATTTTTACTTTTTTCACAACCGTGAAAGTCAGTAAGAAACAATTGTTTCTTTAAGCAGGTATACATATATACACAACAAAGTGGTGATAGTGACTTGATCATGTTAGATCTTGTCATTAATAGTACAAATTATAACATCTCTCAAAGACTTCGATTACCATAACTTTATTTTAATGGAACGCTAACGTAAAAGTGGAAAATTGTGAAACTGAAAAACCTTCAGCGATTTGCAAGTTAAAATGAAACGTTTTAACTTAATTCCCTACGTTTCGTTATCTCAGATTTTTCTTTTGCCTAGTTATTCTCCTGACGACCATCTAGCATCAGAATGGTTCTATTTATTCACACAATAAAAATATTAATTTCACTACATATTATTTGTTAACCACAGTTTACTTAAAAGTATGCTTTGTGACTTTAATATTATACCTATAATCCGCTAATAAATAAAATAAACGCTCAGTATCATATTCAACAATAAACAATATTTAAATAAAACACTTTCACGGTTTAAAACGCGATATATTAGTTAAACTTATTTGAAAATGTTTTTTTCCCCCGGCCCCCGGGTTTGGGGGGTTTTGGGGGGGGGGGCCCCCCCGGGGGGGGGGGCCCCCGTTTTTTTTTTTTTTTTTTTTCCCCCCGGAAACAAAAAAAAGTTTTTTTTTTTTTTTTTTTTTTTTTATTCAATATATTTTATAAACAGTGTACATAGATAAATTGTCAATGATTTCTTTAAATAGTAATGATTTAAACTCAGTACACTTGGCCATTTGTATCGCTCAAAAATATTTTAGAAAGTCTATTTATTGGTAGGTATCGCAAAATTTCCGGCAGTAACAAAAATCCACGTAGAAGTTTATTAAACGAATTTCTCACGACGACCAACAAAAATGGGATAGAACCGCAAACTTGATAACGGATATTAGAATTTTCCATTACAATCTGCTTTGTAATAAACTCTGAATAAATGCTCTCCTGACAAGTTTGCGGCGTAATTCAAAAGAAATTTTATTTGCAGAACACTTACAATTTCAAGGTACTTTTCCGTATTGTACAAGTAACTTGTTTTCTCTAGTATTTACTGAAATAAAATTTCTTGTTATCAATGGAATAGTAGCAAAGACTTACTACACTACAGCTAAGACTTAGGGTTAATTAATACGCATTAATTAACCCTAAGTTAAATCTTAAATAGATGCAAATTTTTTTTTCAATTTATTTTCGATTTTTAAATTATATAGTGCCTTCATGTGCAATAACATGCGAAAAATATTAAATATATAATAATTATATATCTTTATTATTTTAAACATAAAAAAAACTATCCAAAAATCTGACCTATACATATATATATAAGATGTATTTATGTGACAAACTGCGTACAGAGTTGTAAAAGTTTCCTTTAAATAATCAATGATCTCTACACAATATTGTACTAGATATCAAAAAAATACTTTGAACCAGCTTTCAACATCATTACAGAACAGAGTCTTCTTATTCTTTTGAACTATGAAGATAATTAAAGTTTTAATGAGATTTCTGCAAAACTAACAGCTGTAAGCTTTGAATAAAAATATCGCGCCCTTTGAAAGTTGAATTTCTCGCAGATCAGCAGAGAACAAACAACTTCTATTCGATATTATGAATACTCAGCAAAAAGTCAGAGTCAGATGAAGTTTCGAGATTATTTTGAGTGGTAATAGAAACCGTATAAGACGTGTTTCTTTAGAAATTTTTGTTACTATCGCTTTAATGTTTGACGATTTTCATATATCTGGACCATTTATAACATTGTCTCTTTAGATTTGTTGATATTTAATGATAGCTATTAATATAGCTAGTATTGACGAACACTAAAATGTAATAGTCAAAGTCTGAATAAAGCCTTTACTTAAAATGAAAGTTACATTTTAAGTTCAAGGGGCTCTGGATATCAGTTGATTCCATAAATTTTGTTATTATTTTGTAATTCTTAGTTAGCTAGGCTACGAACTCAAACCTCAAAAGCATTTCGACTTAACGTCCGTTACGTAGAGGCGTCAGCACTAAATTTCAACATTGCCAAAATATCAAAGGTCAAATCAGGATTCATCTAAGCGAAAACGCAAACTATCTATTGTCTATGAATAGTTTCCAACTTCGTTGATGCTCATACGCTATTTCGTTAATCTTAGTTCTGTTAAACAATATTGTTCTTGCTAAGAAACTTCCACATGACTTGTAAGTGAAAGTCCTATACTCGCTCTTGTATAATATTAAACAAACCATTATAGTTAAGTTTAGAGAAAACCTACATTACTCTGAACATTGAATAAATATATTTTTAACTTTGGTATTTGAACATTTAATATACTACGAGTAACTTTATTATCTACTTCTATATAGTGTATGATTTACAACCTCCGTAGCTTAGTGGTAATATTCACTGTCTTAAGTGCGATCGGTCCTAAGTAGAAATATAAAAAATGTAACCAAAGACTAAATGAAATCTATCAGTGATACAGATATAACATAGCGTCCTATGTCCTTTAAAAGACGGTATTTCATAAATAAAACTAGAAGGGAAATTAAAAAAATATCTTTCGTTTTTTAAATAAAACACATTCACGGTTTGAAACGCAATGTATTAAACTTATTAAATATTTTAACTACGGCCCGATATTTCGGAAGCTTTATAGCAGCCGTGGTCACAGGGAGACAGCCAAATCGTTATTTTTTTTTATATGTACTACTCCCGTAAACTACAGGCAGTATCTTATACCTTTGTAAGATCAGGACTTTTGGGACCATCTTTTCAATATAACCATTGTAAAAAAACATAAATATTATTCAATGAGTTTCACTCGGCACTGGGAGGGACGAGTATTACCAAAATATTGTACGTGCTCAGAATATTTTACCCCAGGGTAATAAGATTAACACGATGCGGCATTCAAATATTATGCATTCAGTATAATATTTTAGTATCGATAACTTTTACCTTTTTATTCACTCTCTAAAGACCAATTAGTTACTACTCATACATTTACTATGGTTGTTGTACGTTTAAAATGTCACGATCAAACTACATATTTTTTTAAACTATAGTAAAGGAAACAGTGAAGCTTTTAACATGTTATTAAAAGTAATGCTAGTTATACATATACATGCGTAGTCATATACAATTAAGGGTATAATGAATGGTGTACTGTAGGAGAGAACAGAAAACTACACGAACAGGACGCGAAATAGAGAAAACGAATTAAAAAAGCTTAGACCTCATAGTAGGAATAAGTCGTACCAACACTTGTATATGTAAGAAAGTTTTCTCTATTTGTAACTGTGTGACGAAGAAGTAATTCGAAATGCTTATTATAAATGCAATTGTGTCTGTGTGCCCTTTATAAATGCCTTTATAGATCCGTAGAGCATACAGTACATACTTAATTTTTAACAGGTACTAACATTCTCATAATTTTGTATAATATTTAGTTATCATTTAAATAAAACACTTTAACGGTTTCAAACGCAATATATTAGTCAAACCGTTAAAGTGTTTTATTTAAATGTGTACTACTTGCGTAAACTATAAACAGTATTTAATATATAGTTCTGTCATAAAAAAATAAACATATTTAAAGCTAAAGTAAACATATAAAATGGACAGTAATGATATGGACTGTTGAGATGGAAATTTATTTCCTCTAAAGGTGCATGCATTGATATAAAAATGATTGAAAAATTCCATGACCACAGCTACCGGTATTGGCATTAAATTCTACGGTACAAATAAAACTACCGCGTCTGTTCCTAAGTTCGAGTTCCTAATGTGTTCTGTGGGTTTTATATTAATTTATAAATTAATAAAATTACGAATTCATTTATTTTATTTTTTATTTTATATTTTATTAAAGTTGACAACACGGCCGTGACTTGAACCGGCATGTACAGCGTTCTGAGCTGCTTTAACCAATTGAGCTACTTTGTCCAAACTTTTTCAATTCATATCAGACTCAAAACACGAATAGAAGTGGACCGCGTTATCAGTAGGCCGTATTGGGTTTCCCGGACATACAATGACGTTTATTTTAGTAATGTGTGATGAGGGTCGAGGTCACGATCCATCACTTTTACATTCAATCAAGTGAGATATAACTCTGGAAAAAACTGCCTAGATGAACCTTAATTCAATATAGATCCTACTAATATTATAAACGTGAAAGTTTGTATGTTTAGATGAATGTTTGTTACTCTTTCACGCAAAAACTACTGAATGGATTTGAATTAAACTTTCCAATAATATATCTTAACAATCAGAATAATACAAAGGCTACAATTTATAGAGACATTGTGTCCAAAATATGACATTAAGTGTCAAGTAACTAGGAAAAACCTACCTTTCTGCGAGCTATTCTGGCGTGCGCTGCCATTAACGTTAGTTACACATATTTATGCCATAATGTTAGTTCTTTTCTAAAGCTACTCCAAATACTAATCCTGCGTAGACGAAATCGCGGCCACCAGCTAGTTAGAAATAAAGCAATTCTCCTTTTCAGTATGCAGTATAACATGTTATCTATAAAATAAGGCCAAGTGGCTATGTGGAGTAATACCACTATGCCTATAGTAACACTGATTTATGTGTTTTATCTGTATATACATTTTTGTATGTAAATAACTAAGGTTAATCCGTTCTTCTTCAATATTTTCGACTGTATTTAGTTTTAACACAGCAATAATAATTGTTTTTTCAACGTCTGCACTAGTGAACACTACATTATGATCTTAGTTCAGTAGAACTATATTATTATTAGTAAATAAAAAACTAAAATGTTTAAGACTCCCAAAATATGCTATATAGCACATATCATACAAATTTTAACTTATTACATGGACAGCATGGACCGTCAGCAAGTCACCATTTTGACTCTTCTTGACTTCAGTAACGCCTTTTGCACTGTCGATTTTGATATTCTGCTGAGCCTTTTGCGTACCATTAACGTATCTCCAACAGTGATTGGCTGGTTTCAAAGCTATTTATATGGACGTCGGCAGAGGATTCATGTTGATGATCATACATCTGCTTGGCGTCTACTTACAGCTGGTGTTCCCCAGGGCGGTGTGCTTTCTCCTCTTCTGTTTTCTATCTTTATTAATTCTATCTCTAAAAAACTTTCTTCTCTTTACCATATGTACGCAGACGACCTTCAGATAACAACACTGTACCTTGACATCTACTACGGCTATCTCGACAACTGATTTACAAACTATCGTAGATTGGAGTTATAGTTATGGCTTAAAAGTCAATCCTGCTAAGTCTCAATGCATCATTGTTGGTAGTTACCATCTGATGAATCGGGTTGATTTACGTAACATTCCACCTGTTGTAATAGATACAACCATAATCCCTTACAGTAAGTCTGTCAAGAGTCTGGGGATCTTTATTGATCAAAATCTATCCTGGCGCCACCAGCTCAAAGAGCTCAGTAAGAAAATTTATCGGCCTGCATTCCTTAAAACGTCTTCAAAATTTTCTCCCTATACCCACTAAAATCCTACTCTCTCATTCTCTACTCCTTTCTATCCTTGACTACGCCGATGTCTCTTACATTGATGTAACAGAAGAGCATCTGAATAAACTTGAGCGACTACAGAATGCGTGTATCCGTTTTATCTTTGGGTTACGCAAATATGATCACGTATCCGAATATCGCCGAAAACTTAACTGGCTTCCGATCCGCTCGCGTCGGAACCTTCATGTCCTTGTTCTCCTTTATCGTATCCTTTTCGACCCTAAGTCCCCGGCCTATTTAAAAGAAAACTTTCTTCCTTTAAGCTCACATAATTTGAATCTTCGCTCGATTCATAATCTTTTATTATTTATTCCTGCGCATAAGACTTCCTTCTTTAACAACTCCTTCACAATTAAAGCCATTAATCTCTGGAACTCTCTTCCCTTAGAAATCAGAAAAGCTCAATCTCTCCGTACTTTTAAAGTCTCAGTTACCAAATTTTATCTTTCCAGCTGTTAATTGCCTTTCTTTTTCATGATCCTTTCTAGCACCACCTACCTATAGTCCTTTTATTTTATTTTTTGTTTTTCCCTTCACTTCAGGTTGCCTGGAAGAGATCGCTGCTTAGCGATAAGGCCGCCTTTTAGTTATAACCTAGTACATAAGAATTTATTGTTGTAAACCATTTCTGTGGTGTGTGTAACTAATAAAGTTAATAAATAAATAAATAAATAAATAAATACAAAATTTTAAGTTTTTTTCCTTTAAATTAAACACTTTTAACGTTTTAAACCGCGATATATTGGGTAATTTAACCCAACGTGATGCTTCAGAACAGATGCTTCTCAGCAGCCGTGGGCACCAGGGGAACTTGTATTAAAGGTGTTTTTATTAAAACTATGTGCACTGCTCACCTAAACTACAGATATTACTTACGTTTAATTTAAAATATCAATTCCGCCTCCATTATGAAATGGTTAAATTGCTAAGCGCGATAAGTCCAAGATTCGAACCCTGAAGAAACATAATACATAGTTTTATAGGCTGATCAACTTCTTGCTTTGAAATAAAATTGATTAAAAAAACAACCACCGGGTACCCATAACTAACATACGTAATAAGTAATTTCACAACGTAATCTGTAAAATTGACATAGTCATTATTATACATTATTGGTGAATCAATATGCAAATTGTATTACTCAAAACAATACAAAATCAATTTCAACATTAGTTGTAATGTTTTGACAAAGTTATTTTGGGTCTATTATTTGATAACGACGGCCAATTTGATAAACGTCAGTTATGAATACAATTTCCAGCAATGGGCAACATTCTGTAAATCAATATGAAATGGCTTTCAAAGGCGAAAATTGGTTTTGAATGCAATCACTTCATTAGTTCCCTATAGCCAGTGAGAATCAAGTAATCGCTATGATATTCTCAAATTGGAAAAAATATGTAAACGCTATATTTACGAGTAGTTGAAAAAATGTTGAACACTACGAAGTCATTTTAGATTAAAAGATCTGGTTTGAATTAAGGGAAGAGGAGAGGAAGAGAGTCGGGCACTGCATAGAAGTCAGAACTACTTGCCTGTTAATAAAATCATTCAGTGAAACACAGAAGTGTGTTTGCTGTATCCATCACAGATTTAGACAATAAAACAACAACTATGATTTAATTGATTGTAGTTCAGTAGCCATAGGCCTTTTAGCCTCGATCTTATTGCGATGACATTGTCTGTTTGTAATCAAGGTATGCCACGTAAATCGTTATACAATAACGAATAAATCTCAAAAGTACATACAATGCAAATTCATATAATAATTTTAGTAAAATATTGTAAAGGATTGAAAATGGAACATCCATTCTCTATCATACCAGGACAAAGGTAAATGTCAAAAAGTAATTGCTTCTCCGATAATTACCTGTCATAGACAAAGTCTTTTTAACTCATTCATATTAATGACATAGCCATTCCACGAAAACCTATATATTATAGGATATAATAATGATATTTGTGTTAAATACTGTCTATAGTTTACGCGATTAGTACACTTTTAAATAAAACACTTTAACGATTTAAAACGCGATATATTTTAGTTAAACTTGTTTAAACCCCCCGTGACCACGACTGCTCTAAAGCATCCTAAACGTCCGACCGTAGTTAAAATTGATTTTCAAACAAGTTTAACAAAAATATATCGCATTTAAAACCGTAAAAGTGTTTTATTGAAATGATATCTATGTTTTTTTTACAATAACTATATTGAAAACGTGGTCCTAAAAGTATTAGCCTTACAAAGATATGAGATATCTTTTGTGATTTATCTTCTAGTTTTATATTAAAAATATAGTTTTTCAAAAGGGCATGGGACGCTATGTTGTGTCTGTATCATTGCTAGATTTTTTTAGGCAAGACGTTGGTCATATATATTATGTTTCTTTTAAATTTGTACTTAAGACCATTAGCGCTTTAGGTAGTGAGTTTCACCACTGAGGTAAGGAGGTTGTATATATATAATAGTTACTCGTAGTATTAAACGATAAAATAATATTGTTGTGCAAAATCTTCGGCCCATATTTTGCAGGACTTTCGATTTTCAAAAGTGCCGCACAGTGATTTTGCTTAAGCTTTTATATTTTTCGCAAGTGATTATGCGAACCAATTAAGCTGTTATTAATGAAATTACGCCAGCAACAATTTCGTTTGTTTGCATAACAGTGCGTTAAGTAGACAGTATTCTGAACTCGGTAATAAAAGGATTGCTTAATTAATTAAACGCTCTACTGAACAGCGTGTCTGCTCTGTCGGTGACTTTAATGAATGGCCTGAAATTAATTACAGATTCTTAAATTATTCGGCCCAAATATATATCATTTAAGGCACATGTTTTGAGAGCCTCGACGGTCTAACGGTATCAGTAGGTGGTAGTGGGGACGCTCTATCTGCACCATTATATTGTTATACGTTGCACTACCTTTAAAAAACTCTTACTATATTTTGTAATATAGTAAGGGTACTCTATAGTTTACGCGAGTAGTACACATTTAAATAAAACACTTTAACGGTTTAAAACGCGATATATTAGTTAAAGCATCCGAAACGTCGGGCCGTAGTTAAAAATCATTTCAAATAAGTTTAACTAATATATCGCGTTTTAAACCGTTAAAGTGTTTTATTTAAATATAGTAATTCTTTAGAGGTAGTTTATAAGTAATTTCTTAAAGGTAGAGCAACAAACTCGTCGTGGGTCTAATCTCACCTGTCTGGAATTTTTCTATATTATTGAAATTTAATAATATATTTCAATATTGTGAAGGGGTCGCTTGTTTAATGGTTGCATTGTTGGCCAATAATCAATTGATCGTGTATTCGATCCCCCCTGGGGGATTAACACATTTTTCTAATCAATTTATAATTTTTCTAAAACATCTTGATCCCGATTCTAGACTTCGTCTGGAAATCTGGATATTAAATTGGTAGTAGAAATATCGAAATTCTGTCCAGGTCTCACACAATCTACAGATGGAAAAGATGTCAAGTTTAATGACGTTTCGGTTTCAGTCTGTGGATTTGCGAATATCTAAAGCTAAAATAGCTGACGACAGCGCATATTGTTTAGATGCTAGGGGTGTATCACTTATCATCAAGAACCCCATGTTTGTCTGTCCTCTTCTATCAAAAAAAAATGATTTTGACTTCAATATTTTAATTAATATTAAACAAAGTTTGAAAACTTTATTATTTTTTACATGTTATTGCACATGAAGGCACTATATAATTTAAAAATCGAAAATAATTTGAAAAATTTTCCGACTTGGGCTGGACTTGAACCGAACGACAGCAACAGCACGGAACGTTGACGATGCCGATTCAAGTCCTGCCCTAGTCGAAATTTTTTTCAATTTATTTTTAATTTTTAAATTAAACAAAGTTATCAATAATAAAACTCTTAATATATAGAAAGAAATATTGAAGAAAGAATATTCACAAAGTGCTAGAAAATTACTTATAGAACTTGTTGAGAACTTATAACTTTTAAGAAGGCAACTCAGATAGTGCTCCTTTTATATAATTTTCTCGGTATATTGTTAGTTAAAAAGAGAAAAGTTCATATTTTATGTGGTTAAAATATATACAGTGTCCCGTCAGACTTATGACATTAATTCAACTGTGTATTATACTAATTGTTATAAAATTATTTCCAGTAACAAAAATCAATTTCGATCAAATTTTTATTAATTTGTGCTTAATCTGTACGGATAATTAATTTTACACAAAATTACAAATAATTATACATAATTGGCACATGTTAGCACTAATTGAGCACAATGCGGCCAAACTGTTTACAACTACGCCAAAAAGCAGAGCTAAGTATATATGAAAAAGGCCTTAAATTATAACTTCATATCTCAAAACATCCAAAATACAAAAAAACATATTTCTTTCTACAGCACAACTACGATAGCCAAATCAGTACGGAAAATGATATAATTTTTCTCAAAAAGTTAAGTGAATATGTAAAAATCATATTCCATTAAAAACAATGTGATAAGTTTGATAGCACACTATATATGTGTCTCTACGTTTTCGATTTAAAACAACTGCTACGCCGTAGAGTCGTATAGACATTTTACTCTACAAAATTAATATTTTATTCAAGTCATATTCTAGAAATCAATTTTGTTAAAAAATTTAGACCCTGTAATGTCATACTTTCTTTTTTTTCCCTTTTTTTTTTTTTTTTTTTCTTTTTTTTTTTTTTTTGAAATGAAAAAACGGGGCCCCCCCCGGGTTACTTATTTGTACTTTTTGCGAATTTTTCAACTTATTGATACATGCACCTCTCGCGCAATGTAATTTCAACCTTAGCACTAGCGTCTTAAGGATCAACGTCTTATGCTTGGCAGCTTAAGAAATCATTGACCTGCAGAAAAGTGACGCTTTGCGTAAGTTGCAGCACAGCTACGTTATAAAACTGATTTTCAGCAAAACCTTACCGTTCGTTTGTTGTACAGTGCTTATATTATCATTTAATATTATCTAATGGCAATAATGATTAAGTAGTGTATTAATAATTCATTTTGTTAGTAAACATTGTATATAAAATTATTTTTAGTGTAAATATTTTGTAAACTTCATTAATGAGGTAAATACGACGGTGTGATTCTTGCGCCTAGCGGCAAAGTGCTTTGAAATTCAATAAGTAGGCTTTGTAATCATTTTTAAGCTCAATTATAATTTCTATGCGCAGGTGGTGGACTATTATTCTAGTATTTTGTCGCCTGGTAGTTAAACGATCCCCCGAGGACAGCTGAATTAAATTTTGGAAGTATCAACCCTTCTCAGTCGTATGTGGTAATTAAAAAAAATACCACGACACTATTAGTATATTTCATGAAAGCCACAGCTCGAGCTTCAAATACTATATCGCTAAATATCAAATTTTACTTCCAATAGAACAAACAGACCGGTGTGTTAAAGTTGCCTATTGATTTTGTTGTTCCCGTGTTTAGAAAATGCGTACCTATTCCTTACGTTCGCCAGATGGTACACGCTTGACGGAACAAAGGAAATATTGCGACAGTTTACCTACTCCATAGCGTTGGGCCGACTTCATTGCGATATTGTATTGAATTATTTACTTCTTATAATCCTTGAATATAAACTTTGTGCATGGAATACCTTAGTTGTTATCATCTTACAAAGTTTTGTAAGTTTCAGATACGACTCGGTTTTTTAGAGCTACAGCACGGAACGCTGTGAATACCGGTTCGAGTTCTGCCCGTGTCGTAAAAGTTTTTCAATTTAAAATCGCTTTTTAATTTATATAGTGCCATTGTGTGCAACGTTTGAAAAATATTAAAGTACTTTTATGTTATACTAATTTGAACGAACCATGTTTGGTAATCAATTTTAAGAAAGAAAAAATAAACCGTATCCTCTTAATAGGATAGGGCTGAGCTAACAGTGAACTACGTGATACAATAAAATTTAGAGAGTATCGAGAATACCACTTAATCACGTACATACTGCTATGGGTACTCAAGAAAAAGGAAGTTCGTTCTTACTTTGTATTGGTGACTTTAGATTGTATTTTATCAACATTAATACCATATCATATATGATAAATTCCTTTATTTTAGACTTATTCAAGTACTATTACGCAGGCAGTGTATATTTAAATAAAACACTTTTAACAGTTAAAAACGTAAAAAGTATTAATTAAACTTATTTACAAATTATATCAACTACGGCAGACGTTTTGGATGCTTTGCAGCCACCACCCGTGATTTATTTAAATTCAGACTTACTATACAAAATCTACGTTTCATTAGGCTAAATTAAAGATTAATAAAACGTCAACCTTCATAACAGTTTCAAGGTGGATTAAGTCATCACTTTCAACACCATGAAAGTAATTTAACGGAACAACGTCATTTATCATTACCTTATTCTATAATTGCATGAGAACAATAGAAGTCAACCTGATATTAAAATTATGCAAAACAAATATTGTCGAAAACCACTTTTATATAAGCCAAACATTCCAATAGGCTCCATGTAGGATTGTAAGTTGTCGGCGCAATAAGCTCACAACTACTCTGTGGGCTAAGCCAACTAGATTTATTGCATCAATTTTCTACTTTGTTTCTATTCAACGAAACTGCGTGTCTTCCTCGAACCTTTGCTCTGTGGGAAGATGGACTTTTTCATTTGATAATCTTCAGTTTTATATATTGCGACATATTTTCATTTTACACATATTAAAGAAGTTATTTTTGTATATAGATGAAGACACCCCCAGTTATATAACATTCGATTTCCATGTACCTACTAACCATTTAATACGCAGATCTTCAAACGAAGTTAAAAGATGTGCCTTAAATGATAATTTAATTATAAAATATCATTTAAGGCACATAATTATAATAACATTGAAAAAAAACCCACACAGGTAAGATTAGACCCACGACTAAATCTGTTACTCTACCCTTAACAAACTCTTTACTGATTACAAAATACATACATGGTGCAGATAGAGCTTCCCTAGTACCCACTACCACCTACTAACGTACCAGTAACTAGCCCTTTCCAAATAGTACTTCAGGTCTAAAGCTAACTCATGTATACATAAATTAATGTATATGCTCTTCTGTTATCCATGACAAAGTAAGTGGAATGATATGTATGTATGTAGGCCGATATGGGAATAGAGTAAGTGTGGTATGTGGATAATGTGTATCCTAATTATATAGATTACTAAATATACAAATTACAATATAAATATAATTAGATAATTTTTACATTTTATCTAGAGATACAAAGCACAACCTCCTTTGAATCTACAGTGTTTTTTATTAGTTTGGTTAACTTATATCTTGAAGTTTAATTTTTCAAACTCTATTCTTGCCAATCTTAAGTTAAATAAATCGCTTATGTACCTATTAAATGTTAAAATTTGTATAAGCTGTCGTATCTGAAGTTATGTGGACGTATCAATTTATAGATCTCAAAGCTCAAACTACTTAAAGTACATTAATATACAATTGAAGATATATATATGATTTTTTCATAAATGTTATAACGACATTTCATAGTATCAACTAGAAACCTTAAATAGTCAAGTACACCCAAAACTATACAATACATATTTCAGGACATTGAGAGTTCTGAAGGGCCGAACTTGGTGAATAGAGAATTGAAGTTAACCACCAGCGATTAAGCGAACGAGTTGGCCGATTTGCCAGGCCGAGTCGTTTATCACTAGAACGTCCGCAGATAGCTTCAGCACTTCGAATTAGTTAAGCGGTTTATTACTGTGATCCGAAAAACGTTATTGGAGATTCTTCTTCTTTTTATTCGGACCTTTTTTAAATAGATTTGACTTAGTTTTCGCAAAGCTGACTCAGAGGTCTGTCGCTCTCTTGCAAGATTTTTATATTTAAATAAAACACTTTAACAGTTTAAAACGCGATATCTTAGTTAAACATGATCTCCCTGCGACCACGGCTGCTGCAAAGCATGCGAAACGTCGGGCCAAATTTAAAAATCAATTTCAAATAAGTTTAACTAACATATCGCGTTTTAAACCGTTAAAGTGTTTTATTTAAATGTGTACTACTCGCGTAAAATATAGAGAGTTTTTAAGGTTTTTCTATTTTATATATTATAGATTTTTTATTTTTTTTATGATAAAGGAGGACAGACAAGCTAGCAATTCACTAGATGAGGTGAAATAACGCTTTCTAAACAAGATGCGCTTATTTTGGAATTGGATATTCGGATATCAGCAGATTGATACCAAAACGCGAATAAACTCCGCGAATTTTTTTTCAATAGGTGACGTTTTCGGGACGGAATTTGGAAATTCCTACTATTTTTCCTATTTTATTTCTTCCTATTTAATGTCCAGATTTCCAGACAATGTGTTTTAAATTGAGAGAAATTTTAAATTGCTCAGAAAATATGTTATACCCAACAGGGATCAAATCAAGAACCCGTTGATTAGCAATACATTGCTACACCGTCGAGCCAATGTTTATTAAGCTATCCTATAAACACCTGATATATATACACCTATAAGTAAGCCATGTCAATGTGATATTTAATGTTTAAAGTAGAACAATACAACAGTTTATTAAATAGTGGTCAAATAATAAAGTCCTAAAATAGATTTAATAAAGGGTTTCATACAAGTTCTATATCGTATATATTTTAAAAAATTATCTATTTAGTAATAAGAAGTATACATTTTAAAAATCGAAAATAAATTGAAAAAAAATTCGACTCGGGCAGGACTTGAACTGACATCGTCAGCATTCCGTGCTGTGTTATATTGCCTTATGTGCAATAATATGTAAAAAATAATAAAGTTTTTAGACGTATACCTTTTTATTTTGTTTTGTCAGGATAAATAATATTAAAGCGAAGGTCTTCTTTTCCCTAATGTCATGAATAACCTAATTAGGGTCATCCCAGGCTATTTGGGTTGACGCTCATTTGGGTTTTGATGACGTCATACAGTAATATAGGGATATTTTTATTTATGGAATGGTAAAGGATTGATTCTGCTCCCGTCAAAATAGTTACTACTAAACTTCCGTAGCAAGTTGTCCTAATATGATGGTAGGGAAATTAAAAATCGATTTTAGATTGATATAAAAATACGACACGCACAGGACATCAACCGGCAACCAAAGCATTCCGTCCTTATAATCTAAACAATTGAGCTAGCGTGTCCTACATGTAATTGTCGAATTGTTCGACCTATTGATGACCTTTGGCGAAATGTAATTTCTAACCTTAACACTTCCGTGTTAGGTCACTAGGTATTTTTTCAATCTAAAATCGATTTTTAATTTATATAGTGCCACCGTGTACAGTAACATGTGAAAATATAGAATACAATGTCCTCATCAATTCAAATGTTTTGAATCAGGAACAGCATTATGTCCTACCGCTACAAAGTTGTAATGGTGTATGTGATAATTGTTACCCGTTTATTTTCTTCTATCATTGTATATTTCTGTATGTATAATCTTTTTTGTTCTATGGTGTAGATTACATTATTAGAGGTTCAATTTGCGCGATTAAAAAACATTAAAAAAACATCGACACTGCACACCGGGAGTTAGTTTCGTAAGGACCCAACTAGTTTTGTATATTTGTACATTTAAATTAGGCATTAGAGACACCCTCCGTCTTCAGTCTCCAAGTGAACATGACTGCTGTAAAGTTAAGAAGCACATTTCGCGTTTTAATCCGTTGAAAGTGTTTTATTTAAATATCTCTTTCACTTCAAATTTGAACACACGAAAACTCTTCGATGTTTACAATTTGCATGACAAATACCAAATTGTGAACACGACTTCGTTCAATTTGCGCACCGGCTGCATTTTATATTTAGGTCTACATGCAACATGCGACTATCGGGCTTCGATGAACGAAACAACTCGCCCGATAACAGATGCATTTTATTGCTGTTAAATACGAAGCTAAAATACGTCTGCAGAAAAGAATCCACGTATTTTTAAATCTGATATCAAAAGATAATACATACCTAAGCGCTCATATCAAACTGCTCGATTAAACGCATTGAAATTTCAATATTGTTATGAATATTCAATAATAATAATAAGATTAATGATGAAATACTATATAAAATGTAACTATATAAAATATATGTTACATTATTAAATACTGTCTATAGTTTATGTGAGTAGTACACATTTAAATAAAACACTTTAACGGTTTAAAACGCGATATATTAGTTAAACTTATTTGGAGCAGCCGTGGTGAGATCCCGTCTCCCGTGAGGACCACGGCTGCTGCAAAGCATCCGAATCGGGCAAAAAAATTTCCAAATAAGTTTAACTAATATATTCTTTTAAACCTTAAAGTGTTTTATTTAAATGTTACATTATTGTTAAAATTTTTGATAATGTGTATATTTAAAAACTTTAATATTTTTCACATGTCATGCTCATAAAGTCACTACATGAGCTACCCGAGCAGCTCAATTATAGAGCAACAGCACGCCGCATGCCAGTCCTGCCTGAGTCGAAATTTATTTTTGATTTTTAAATAATAATGTGTATATTTTTTAGAATTAAGAAATTCATACAAAAAAATATCACAAAGCTTTAGTGCCAGCTACCTTGTAATGCACGCTTACACCTCTAAAATTATAGTTAGAAACTTTGGTTTCAGTTTCATTTGGAGATAAGAAAGTTATATTATCTGCTTTTCTAATTTTCTTCTATCAGTAAGAAGATTATACTAGAGGATCCAATGAAAGGAGAATGCAATTTAGCGATCTAAGTCAGCGTAGTCGTAAGCTCTCGTGATTAAAACTAGAGTAATAAAGCGCTTAGTATTCTACTTTATCCTTTCCCTCTGATTGAATTACCAACTATGCGTAAAGATAAAAGCTCGACCGCACAGCGTGTCCGTCAATTTTACAATAGTAAATCAAGATGGCCGCGTAATATTTCAATCCGTTTTCGATTCAGTGGTACATTGCTTCCGATGCTTGTCCAATTGGAATGTGAATTAGCATTGTACGGATGTGGCGGTAGTTATATCTACGGTCTACAATTTCTAAAAATAACATACGAAGTCGTTTGGAATTGTACTAAGAGAATTATAGCTATAGAATTGTTAAGTTTATTGTGGCTGGAACATGTAGCCTAACATTTTATATAACTTGAATATAGTTATTGTGTAGTTTGGTGGTCCTTTATTAATAACCCGAAACGTCAATGTGTTTAATTATATATGATAATAAGAAAAGAAAGAGGAACTTTAAGAAACAAATAACATTTAGTAATAAAACTCTAAATTTGCTCAAAAACCCCTAACAGGGTATGGTTGGTTATCTCTCCACTAATCTACTGCTTAGTCTTGCATAAAATATCTTGACTATAAAGATATAGGTACTAAACGACGCATCAGCTGCAACGCCTTATGTTAAAAAAGCCATTTTAAGAATTAGTTTTTCTACCAACTTAAGCATTGTATAAGAATATCTACTCAAATTATTCTTCACTTCAGTTAAATAGCACCGAGTGTTGTATATATACCATATTCAAAACTCATGAACCAAATTTTACCTATTAGACCCGTATTACTGAACAATGAAAATTCGCGTCAAAGTTCACGAGGTAACGTAGGCGAGAAATGAGTGCTTTTCAAACAATGTGGCTTTGTTTGTTCAAACAATAATGATATTAGTGGGCAGCTATTACAAGAATTTTGTAATTGGATAAAATATAGGTGCAAAGGCATTTTGAATATTTTATAGATTATGCTGCGTTATATTCATTTAACGATTACTTGACATTTTGAGGCACAAAGACTGATAAAAATATAAAACCCAAATTTTTGTTTTTTATTGCTAGGTACATATAATTATATTGTTATATATTTTATCCATATTTCTCCGTACTATGTCTTCACACTTAACAGACACGTATGTAAATGTGAAGTAATATACTATATAATATATCAACGAGAAAATGACGGAAATATGTGCAACAGCCATTACGTGTAGCTTTGTAATTTAAAACCGCTGTTGTCAGCGTTGTAATTGTTTGTACGTAGTGTTCGTGCTGTGTTAGTGTACCTGTTAATTTATAAAGAGCATAATTTAGTTGCGAGAGAGGATCGCTAACAACGTGTGTTGAACATACGTGTTGCCTCTGTTATATAATCATGTTTATTTTGCTTTATGTCAAGAACTATAACTTTCATAATTAAAGTTTACTGTGACTACGTAAAAGCATCAATACCCTATAATATACATCTGCCTTCGTGGCTAAAGCTTCAGTCGTGAAGACAGAATTCTTGTCAACAACTACTTGTCAATAAAGCCTTAAAATCTGTCTGTTCCAAGCCTTACATAGTCGGAGGTTTAAAGCTACTGCTTTTATGCTGTACATATTAAGTTTGTAAAGTTGTTCCCTTTAGCCAGTTAAAATAAGTAAAAAGATTAGTGCTACAGCTGTCGTAACATCAAAGTAAAAGTCGAGAATATTTAATTCGCTCGACCCTTGGATAATGTTTAAGTGAAATGAGATTGAATCGGCGGCCATTTTGAATCACGGGGACCGAGATTCAAATCGAAGCCGCAGAATTTTAAATTAGTTCCCGGCTTAGCCCTTACACGTTTTTGAAGAAGTTGAGACCAAAAAATCGAAGATTTATTATTCATTGGTCTTCTAGATTTGTATTAACGGTTCTGTAGAGGAAATCTTGATTTAATTTTAATAGCTTCTTTTTACAATAAAGGGTAGAGTAGTTTCGAGTAGTTATCGCAACAACGAGACATGTGTAGTTTTTAGATACTTCGTTTATAAGTCAACTTCCGGGTCAACTCTTTACTCCATCTTACACCAAGGACGCGTTCTTGGATTCGAACCCGAAACGCCTTTTTTTAACACACTATAAACATATTTCACTCTGTTAACAAGGCTAGGCAGTCTACAAAGTAAGGCGCGAGAGAAGTTTAATTTGTAAATTTACTTCAACATAATGAATGACCTGTCATATAAGTCGATTTGTCAAAGATAAGAATCTACGCAACTTCGCTCAATAAATGGTTAAACTTTTCATAGGTACAAAGTTTTAAAACTTCAACGTAACGTTTTGCGAAAACGTAAATAACAAGATAATTTAAAAAAAATGTGAAATTCCTTTGGGCGTGGCGCAGACATATTTCTGTGCCCATTTCACTGATAGAGGTTAATATTCGTCAAAAAATTGTACAGCTTTCTGTACGACCGTAGCTTTTTATTCCTCTAGGTTTCAAACCTAGGACATCTTACCTAATATTAGGCAACTAGCCTAAACATTAAACATTTTATTTCAATATATGATGTATTCTAAAATTGCCTGAATTTTCCTGCGAGTAAGTGAAATAATTATTTAAACCCTTTTTTGTATATTCAGATGTTATTTTAATTTAAAAATCGAAAATAAATTGAAAAATTTTCGACTCGGGCAGGACTTGAACCGGCATCGTCAGCGTTCCGTGCCGTTACTCTACCAATTGTGCTACCGAGTCCTACACCTCATCGTCGAATTTTTTCAACTTATTGATACATGCACCTCTCGCGCAATTCTTCTTCTTTATTCAGATGTTTTTAAAAATTATTTTACTCGCCTTCTGATTTAAGCAGGGTCCTTGTAATTTGCCACCGGGGAACACTTAAGCTACCCACTGAAAAGGTACAAGGCAGCCTCCCTGAAATATACTGACGTTTCGACCTTCAATAGCAATAAATACCGTTTCTCTGCATTTTATTACTCTCCGTATAATAGAAATACCAAAATGGTATAAAAAGGAATGCGTAAGAATTTATTAATTCAATTTCTTTTAACGCAGACACATAAATAAATATTATAACGAATACTTAAAAGACTTATAATGCTTCAGTATGCTATAATATATAAATAAATACCATACTACCATTTAATATAACATTACCTTAACTTCAAGGACGAAATATTGAAAGTTAGAACCCCGGGAAATCATTATAAATTGCTTCGACCATTTTAAGTTCAGTCTACTTATTTCCTTTAAAATCATATTTGAGTACGTTTGATACTTTGAAAAAAATAAGCCATTGAATAAAACACTATTAACGGTCTACAACGCGAAATATATTACATAGTTAACCTATGTACAATTTATTCTGTGCAACAGCAACGTCAAGCTACAGTTAAAATAAATTTTAGTATATATCGCGTTTTAAAGCGTTAAAAGTGTTTTATTTAAATATATACTACTCGCGTTAATAACAGACAATACTTAACAAGGATTTGGTTTTTAAATTATTATGCATTTCACAACAACATGTTGTTTTTTGTGATAAAATTACGTGTTATTCCAGGGTGATATAGACAGCTACACTGACATAGAATTCTAGCAAAAATTTGTGAAGCCTTAAACATACCGCCTTACTTTACTTACCTTAGAATATGGATATTTCCCATAAATTGGTTATTATGACTCCCCTGTCAAGAAGGTATCCGTTTCCTTGCCAATTAATTATCTTTAAATGAATATCTTCTATTTTTAGACTGCCGATTCATGTCGGCTTTGAGCTTATTAAAGATGCCGACTCATCCAATACACTTTGAACAGCTGAAACAATGAAATCTTCTTCTAAAAGGGTGATGTAATCAGGCTTAAAGCTTCTGTAAGCTTACCCGTGTGCATCCATTAAATATTAATTAATTAAGTAATATATTGCTAATATTTTACATAACATCAAAGTAATATATTTGAGGATTTCGTTGTAATAATCATTTACATGAATATAAATTTAATTAATTACTTAATTTGTGATATACACAAAAAAACTATAAGTCTCATGTTTTTAAACACCTGGGATCCCATATTACAAACTCTGGATACCAAAAAACAGCATACCGGTAAACATGAAGACGCCTAGTTCGTTAATTCTGCAAGGATCCGGTCAGTTTCTCCAAATACCAACTACGACGGAACAGATGGCGTTAGGTTAGCAGTTTTTACTTTGATTAGTGACACCCTCCATCTTTAGTCTCCCCGTGACTGCGGTACAATGTATCCGAAACGTGGGGCGGTAGTAAAAATATTTTTTAAATAAATTTAGTTTATATGTTTTGCGTTCTCAACCGTTAACAGTGTTTTTTTTTAATGTGTACTACTAGCCTAAACTACAGATAGTGTTTAATTTTTGTTGGATAGGCACAAAGACCACGTATTGAAATCCAGTTGGATCGAAATATTAGTTGCACTTGGAATGGCTCTAAGAAAACTTCAGCTCTTTGACCAGATTTGAAATAGCGGGTCACCTCGTAATGTGGATAGCATGCTACATCGTCGGCCCCGGTAGCACCGTGGATAACTTTATTACCATGACTAATTGTAGACTCGAGACACAATCAACTTTGAGTAATAATCAAGCAGTAGTTGTACATAGGGTTATGCTTGTAACTTGAATATTCTTGATTGTAATATAGTATGTGCATTACTGAAGCGGCCGCAAAGATAGTCATTGTTGAATGAATGTGAATGTGTACCGAGATGAAGCCGAGGCGCACGAGTAAGTACATCAAAGTTTGTACAGTACTTTTCTCAAATAATGCGTGGAAATTAAAACAATTTTAAAACCAGTGACGAAGTTATCGAACAACTAATAACAATATTTTTTACGCGCCAAAGTATTATTTACTAAACAACTTTCGATGTTCAAGCCAATTGGTAATTAAAATTAAACCTTTCATAAATTACCTCTTTGGTCGCCATGTTGCGTACTAGGATTTTTTAAGTACACGACATATATGATGTGTATTTTATAAAGTGATTTATTTGGCCGCCACCACGACAGGTATGGATTTTTATGCAACAAAATGCTGAAGTTTCCAAGCATGCTTAAGTAAAAAAATTAAAAACCAAGGTAAAAGTGTGGAAAAGCTTCATATGTTCCCTGAAACAATTAAAGAAATCGCAAAGTTTCACTTCACTTAAGTAGCAACCTCGAATTTAGTTGCAAGCTCAAGCATCTTTGCAGTTTGCCAAATTAAGTTTCTTTTGTGAAACTCCTGTTCGTAATCGTAGCTAATTTTCAAGTTGCGGAAGTCTTTAAATGGAAGTTAGAAGTAGCTATAGCTATACGAAAATTCTGAAATTCAAGTACTCTCTGGCATATTTTCATAAATGTTGGTATAGAATTCCAATCATTAATTACGTCTAATGTGAAAGTTCTCAAAAAGAAGTTGTCTACAACTATAATTAATATATCTACTTTCCTGTACATAAATTAATAAGTGAAATACACAAAAAATACCTGCCCCGCGTCTCACGAAGAAGACTTAGATCACTTTTACAATTATCAATGTGTTATTTGAAAAATAGTTCCCGTATAGCGAAGTTACGTTTGCACAAACATTTTTTATTTTGTTTAAATAACTTTAAGTGTCTATGTTCTTATGTTTAAGAAGAGTTCTAGGACACATGATAAAACCAGCATTCGCAATGCTTTATTACATTCTATATACAAAAGACATGGAAAGCCAAATTAAAAAAAAAATGTATTAGTCTTGTCGTTTTGAAATTAAGCGTCATTTATTCTCGAGCCGGGGGCTACTCTCATGCTTATGTCTCAATTTACTGAGCAATTCCTCTAGCTAAAGTTGCCTGAAGGCAGACCTTAATATAGTACAGCGCAATATTGGGGGCTTCTATCAATTAGTGTTTGAACAATACGATATAATATTCTTGCGCGTTCTAGATATTTCTATAAATATTCATGCAGTATTTCAAATTCAAACTCAATACTTTTTATTGCCCTTTAAAAGTTTAAGTACAATTACTAAACTACTAAATCATAAAAATAAAACTCCTATATTAATTATTAAAATTAATAAAAAATAGATAATAAAACAGATGAGAATGGAAAACGGTACCTGTCTCAGCTGTGCTGCTGAATGCTTGTCACACTCAGCGGCGCTGGTTTTCAGACTGGCCGAGGTATAGTATAAGAAAAGTGAAGTTTACAAAATGAAATTATATAATTAAGTCTAAAATTGCACTCTTATTTATTTTTTAGTCTCATTTTATTCTCATTCAAAGGGATTTTATTATTGTCATAATTCCCACGCGCCCAGCCAGTTGCTAATTACGTGGTGGAAGATGCCACAATTGGAACCCAAAATGCTAAATATTCTCAGAACACCGGTGGAAATCGAAGTACCTTCTTCACATACGACTAAAACAGGACTAATTATCTTTTTGTATCCAAATTAATCAAAGTCACGTGAGATCCCTTTAGATCTAAATAAATCTGCATGATATAGACTGTAATAAATCTGCTCAATTTGCCCGCGCGTCTGGGGACAGACCACAAATGGTGTAAAGCTACCTACCTATTATTTATTTTGAATAGTTTAAGGTGTATAAAATACGAGTAGAATATTTATGTATGATAAACACGTCGACGACTTATGTAATAATAAGATTCTACTAAAATTGTATCCCCGAATATACTATAATTATATACCCGGTTTTTTCGAAACAAGCCCCAATACACAATATATCGAAAAAGTTCTTCCATGCCTACTAACTGTAGTGTTTAAATTTGCAAGAAAAAAAAACCGAAGTACCCACCAACCTTTTTTTTTTTTTTTGTAATTTCTGACATTGTTGAATTTCGAAAAAATACCGACATCTTGTTCTACAGAAGAAAGAAAATATATCATATATCAAGAAGAGAATAATATTACTGACTGTAATAGTAAAACTACCCTCATGTTCAGCTGACACTTGTTGCTAAGCCCCGTTTCGACATTACAGCTCATTTACATTTCATAAGCGCACGATCGACTCGAACGATTTGCATAATAGATACCTTGTAGTGATTGCGAATTGTTCTCGATTAACCATTTTGTTAATTATGACTCTATCCGCATTTAATATTTGACAAGTCGATTCAGACATTGACATATTGCGTAGGTTAAGGAAACTATATCTATTCTTAATTAATTATAATCCTCACGCTCGTGGGGACTTAAAAGTTTATGAAGATTTTAAAATTGAAGCACTCACGCGGCCGTCTTTCGATCCCTCGACTGCGCACCAACCAATTCGCGAAAGGTGCCTTTTTAAATGAAAAAGACAATAAGTTGTTAAGCTGAATAAGAAGCATTATTATTATTGCACAAGAGTTCAAGAAATATAAAATCTAGCAAAGTAGTCATTTACGCAAACAAATGGCGCATGTTTTTCGCATGCGTAAGCTCGTTCCAAATTAAGCCTTTTATTTGGTCGGTAATACCTTTTCATTATAATTACGCCATTCTGACGAATAGATCACAGGTTATATGCTGTCATGTCAACTCACACCTAACATGACACACTGAACAACCAAAACCGCTCATTACTAAGCGCTAATGTATATTTCATTATCCCACGAATAATACTGGCTATCGATAAAACCGCAACTTTGAGTTTGACAGACTGGTGTAATCTCTCCGTATATAGCTGCAACAAACTATAATATGCTAATCAGCCATTATAAGACAATTCAAGAAATTAACCATTGTGCTACGTAGGCCATCACGATGATATTAAATATAGAACAACATTTTTTTAAAGATAGTATGAACAATTTATTGGATATTTCTTCTGTTAATGTTTATTTGGTTTAATAATATAAGTCGATGGCAAAAACTAATTTATTTTGAAGATTTTTAACTGTTTATATAGCTAAAAAATCTGGTTTCACCCGGAATACGTTATCCGGGGAAATATAATACCTTCGTTCCTATAAATAAGTGGAACAGACAGGAATTTCCCTTTTTCTCCATTAAATTTACAGAAAATAGTTGAATATCTTCCCATCAACGTCAACCATTCACAGGTTGTCAACAGAACTAACCGCAATCAACAGAGGAAATTAAATCCTACACGTAGCTTATAAACAATACCGTGTATAGGTCGAATATTACGCGAATGGCTATTGGCCGTTTATTGCCTATGCTTCTGTTTACTTTTAAACATATTAAAAATATGACCATTTATATTTAAGATACATAAGACCTAATTGTAACGTATTGGTATTTTAATTTGGTTGTTGTTTTCCTTTAGTTTTGTACAAGTATTATTTGGTATTAGTTTAATAAAAGGAAATGTTGGACATAATGTAACAAACCCAAAATGTTTGAAGGATTTGGTTCGAATTGAAAAATTATTCTTGCGTTGGACTGACCATTTATCGAGACAGGTTATGTTATATCAAGAATTAGTGGAAAATGTGGAAAAAGTAGGATTGTTGAAATGTGGAAAAGGAGAATTATTCATCGTTGAGGAATTCCGTCGCAGGCGCTTCGAAAACAGTTCAAGAAACCAAAACTCTTACTTGAATGGTCTACAAAATGTCCACGACAGTATACCTCTTAAGATTAACTGGCAAGACGACGGGAGGCAGGCGACATCTTGGATAACAGCTATAATTTATAAAACTGAAGAGATTGTTGGCAAAAATAAATTTTGATGAAATGCATGTCCAGTCGTAAATAAACGTACTCTCGTTTGAAACAAATCCCAGCTGTGGGAACTATTAATAAGGCTGATGATAACGCCGACCGCATAAAAACTTTATGACAACATTTTATTCATCCAGTAATCGATATGTCTGGTTTATTCGCTTGTGGTTAATTTTGCAGCACGATACAAGAGTAAATATTGACGCAGCGTGATCGTTACTCTGAATATATAGGAAACTATTTGGTGTATAAATATGAACTAAAGCCGACGCTTTGTTGTTTTTCAATTACTGCTTCTCTTTAAAAGACTTCAAGAGTTCACTTGATAGGTCTCGCTGACGACCTATTTTGTAATAAGACATTCGGGCAGCCACTGCCTGAAGCCAGACCTACCACCCATTGAATGTCATACGACATGCTCGGAAAAATCAGAAAACGGGTCCAGTATGTTCGTTGTCCAGGTAGCAAACCAACGACCGTTAGTTATTAAACATGCCTTACTAATACTTCGCCATGTTGTACATTGTTTAAACTTTATAAGGAAGGTCTAATTGACTTTTTCCTTTATACTCGTTAAACCTTACGCGAAATATATAACTAATTCATAATTTATAAATCCGAGATATTTAACAGAATGTTAAGTAGAACATTATGCAGCATGAGGCAGCTTTTGAAACTTAGTGGTTAGTACTTATTTGGTCTAAAGAGCTTGCATTCCCAGGCTTTGTGTAACAGAGTTTAAGCTTGTCCACCTACTAAAGCAATAGTTTCAGCTGTAAAATAGGATGACTATAATAATGCGGAAATAGGTAATTCATTACAGTAACCATAAGGTTTTTATCATCTTGATGAAAATTCATCATTATGAAAAACTTTCTTTTGTAATCTCTTTTTTTCATGATTGATCAGTTACAGTATATACACATTAGGTAATATACCTTTATAACATATTTGCCCGTAAAGTGGTTGTAATTACACCAATTTCATTTCATATCGTAATCTCATTAAGTACTTGTGCGATAATGTAATGTAAAAGGCACGTGTTTTTTTTAAATAAAGTTTTAAGATACTACGTCTAAAAATGAACGATAGTTTTGGGTTTTTTTTGTCACGAATACAAGAAAGCGAATTTATACAATATAACGATCTTGGCACAACTTATTATTGAAACAGTAAAACCTCGTTACACACAGTAAAAACAAAGTGAAAACTGCCAGGTGGCACATCAACAGCTTTATCGTTCAGCTCTGAGCTGGCCCAGTTTCAAACTAATAAATTCTACTAACGGGAACCGAATAGTGAATTAGATAAACCAACGACCCGTATCGACTTGTATAATATTGGTAAATCAATTTCCTTTCCACACTTATTTTACCACAAATGTATGATGTAGTATTTTGTATATGTATCAAGTATAATTAAATGACTCAAGATATAAACAACTAAATGAATTACCTTTTCACCTCCCCTCTGTTACATACACACACTCAAATATGTGTGCTTAGTTCTCTTGTCGCGTTTTTTATTAATGTTGATTTTAAGGTAGCTGTAAGGATGGTAAGTAATAGTATTTTAAATACAATTATACAATAACTGAAATTGCGCGAGATTCACATGAAGGATTGAGGATGATGATACAACAAATAGATGTCTCACTGTCACTAACGCAGTCTCAATTGGCAAGATGGCTGCCGGATAAAACATACTTATCATTAGTGTAGTACCAGAATGAACGCACAGAAATCCACCTAATTAAAGTAAACTTATTACAAGAACTGTATAAGAAACAATAACATCTTGCCTGAACTTCACCAATAAAATATAAGAATGTAACTAAGTTTATGTAAGCAAATAGATATTTATGACGCATCACTAGGCAATAAAGCTGTGTATTCCTTATTTACTCAAGCTTGAAGCCAATAAAACAGCGTTCCGCTGCCAAACAAGAGAAATACATAGAAAGCTTGTTTTATTTCGGCTAAAGGCGACATTTTCATGAACGACACAATAGGTTAGTCAAACCATTGGTACAACAATATTTCTACGATTTGATTTGCACGAAAAATGCTACGAAACTAAGAGAGAGAGGAGACAGAAAACTTAAACTGTATGAATAAAACCGTTTTCGGAATCATTATTTGTATCTGTAGCGAGTGGTACTCGTGAAACAAAACACTAAGAGAAAACACCATTTGAAATAAAACATTATCTGACTGCTAAAATTTTACAATCAATACTTTATATACTAATATATAAAACTACAGACTTTCTTTTTGTTTGTTAATTTGTACTAACTAACAAACTATTGGTTGGAATTGAAAAAATATTTTTGTGTTGGTTAGATTATTTATCGAGGAAGGCTGTAGACGTTGTGACTAATAGGAACGAAGAAACAGATGTAAATTTGAAAAAAACGGGGAAAATTATTCATCTTTGTTGGTTTCTGATGCGTACGCTGGAAAAACAGTCCAATATACCAAAAAAATATGAAAGAATGACTCCTCCGTCCGACCGACGTCGTGGGTAACAGCTATAACTTATAAAGATGAGAAGGAGGTTTGCAAAAACGAAATTTAATGACCAAAAAGAACTATTAAACATGTAATCACTGATACAGCTTGTTAGGAAATATATATTACAATGAATTCTAGGAACTTCACTGGACGACATACGATAAATTAAAAATTGCTGTCGCCAAAATCATTTCGCTATTACCAACGCGATCCAGCGAAGCGTTTATTCACACCGAATTATCGGAACTGCCTTTGTGAACACGATAGTTCTGCATTGGCTAGCAAATTAATATCAGGAGATTATTATTTTCGGTTCGGAAAATAATTTATTTCCCTAACAACATTTTATACATGATTTTCAGACGATATGCATAGTGCATTTCTTATTTTCTAGCAGTTGCTCTTTTTTATGTTTTGCCCTGATTTATAAAGAAGGATTTTAGAATATGCTATATTTTGTGAGATGCCCATGACTTGTCTACTAACACCTTAGAACGAAATATTTGGCAATATATGTCATCTACTATCAACACTGGGCACGACCGATAGTGTATACCATGTCCCCTCCCTTGCAGCAAGTAAAACAAAATTTTCGATTATTTTTGAAGATTCGATTTTTTTTATAATTCTGTTTTGGAAATTAAAAAAAAAACATACCTATAAACAAGCTTTAAAACTAACATAAAGCCCATTCATTGCTCCACCTATCATTTACTATTAGCTAGAGAGGGACAAAACACTTTTAAGCCCGATAGATGCATCCGACAGTATAATACTCTGGAGGTCTGATTTTCAGTATCTTTAATAATTCCAATATTAAAAAGCTTATTACGATATATTAACGGACTGCTTTTACTTGAACCGCGTCAACCAATTCAACTTTTTATGTAAGCGAGGTGAATAATGTCAGTCAGTGGAAACAGAATCGCCACGAATGGCAAAGATGAAACTTTAAAAGGACCATTACATATTAGCTTAAAAAAGGATATTTTATAAGTAGCAGTATAAAGTGCTCATAACAGAAGCTATCAACTACCAAGGAGTGACAGTGGAGACACGCGATCGCGTGGATACCAAGTGTAATATTGAGCCTATAGCTTTTGCGGTTCCATATTCACACACATAGGGTATTTCACATAAACTGGGAATCTCTATCATTTCTTACTAACAAAATTCAAAACTATAATATTGTTAATAAATCATCACACAAGTAAAACACTTTAGTTGTGTGTATTGAAAACCGTCACCATCAAAAATAGCGTATATTTTATTTCCTACAAATAAAAAAAAAACATAATTTCTCTCTTCAATCTTTATTCTCTAGAGAATAAAAAAGTAACTAACATTCACCATCGCCCAAGTCCTTTTAAGACGAGTGTTATTCACATATTGACATATTCTGTGGTTTCGCAAGCAAGTACAATTTACCGAGAGTGCTTCTTTACAAGTGTATTCAATCACAAACTAACCTACATCTCAACAGAGTGAAGCTATTGTTCAAACGCCCTAGGATATATTATTCTAAACTATGGATTCCACTCCAATCCACGTGAAGTGTCCCCACGAACCCTTTGTTCCGATAAAAGTTGCCCTAAAAAGAAATATCTAGAAGACCCGATAAATCGCTTCACAGAACTAACCCGAACTCATTCGTTAGGACACTCGTAATCCTATCTTTTCTAGAAATGACATTGACAGATTTATCGGTAGGTAAAAATGTGTATGTTTTGTTTACGATCTATGTGAAAATTATTCTGGGAGTGTCAGGCGTCGTTTTTAGATAACTTTTTTGTAACTAACACCTAGAAATGAACTTGAGACTAATATATTTTGCAGCTCTTAATTCTACACTAATAATTATGGATTATATATTAAAATATATTTGTTAGTAATTTTCATTATTAATAGTCATTATTTTGATATTACTACTTGAGCTCAACGTGAGCGCAGTCGATTTCCTATACGAAATGCACTCGGGAAATTGTTCTCACATCTCTTTGCTCGTATAAACTGCATAAATAATGACACAGTAACGAGTATGTGCATTTTTACAATACTCTTTACGTTTAAAATACCACACGCTTCGATACGAACACTTCATTTCAAGATAATGGATTTTAAATCTCGTATGCTTTGAAATACATCACTTAAATAATAAGTATAACATAAAAATTAACCGTTAAAGTGTTTTATTTAAATGGGTACTACTCGCGTAATCTGCAGACAGTATATTCAGTCTACAGTGTACTAAAAATAATCATTTCCTACTGCAATAATACCCAAAAAAGTGTGTACTTTCAACTCACAAAGTCACAAAAAAATTAAGTCCGACGACTCAGCAGTTACTCGACATTAGTAAGATTAATTAGAGGATAGTAGGATTATTTTTTTACTTTCGCGTATATTTTATCTTAAAGATTAATTATCTTTTAGATATCGCTTTAAAAAAACATCTACATTACAGTTTGTTATAGATTTTTGTACATTATGTTTTAAACATATACAGACAAGCTAAGAGATGACTAAATATCAACAGAGTACAAACAAGGTACAGTTTTTTTGGAAAGTCTCTGTTATCTTTGAAGGATAATAAAAAAAACATAATCCACTGACTCCGCAGCTTCGCCTAGCATGGATTAAAGTGGCGGTAAAAAAATTTCGAGTTCAGGGAAGACATAAAACGTTACACTGTGGTAGAGCACGGACAAGCACAAATAATGTGTTAAAATAAAATTGATCACTAAACATATGTGTCTGTCTATACACAGCAGGGCATGACAGATACATATATAGATATATTAAAATAAAAAAAATAAAGGTTGATATCTAATCTTTATGTTTAGAAATTAGACGATACATAGTCGATACATCTGTAGTATTATGCAGATTTTTACTTAGTTGTGTGAAATTAATTAACATAATTATTTAGTTTTTTTTTTACCATGTCATTTTGATTTTAGATTATAACGATTTTTTTTTGTATTATAGGTATATTTCCGTAAATCATTTATCACTTATTCAATTATATGTATAGATAGGAAGATGCATAACTATGTAAAATATATTGTACAACTGTACAATATATTTTTGTACTGTCGTAGTTACTTAAATCAGAAATACTTACGCAAAGTTTTAGTTATATAGGAACTTAATGTAACGTTGTACGAATTTAATTAAATAAATAAAATATTAGGGCGTATACTTGAGGAATGAATTTAGATTGTATCGTAGTCCAACTTCGATTTCGTCAAGCCTCAAACGGATAATCGGATCAGGCAAATGTGTAGGTGTGAATGCTAGCTTTGATCCAGCTAGATTTGTCAGTATTACCGTACATCTAAACAGACTCTACGTTATTGAGAAAAACATATTGGAACTCGAACTTTTTCAATTATAGTCTCCCACAGGAATGTTCCATACTGGAGCCTGTATTTGAAAACTGTTTTGTTTTTCTGTGCTTCTTTTTGATGCAGTTTTAGATAGTTTAAAATAACCAAGAGAACCTCTCGCTTACGGCGACCAATCAAGCCGAAAAACAATGATATGCTGAATTCAAGGTATTTTTTAAGTAGTATTTAGCTTTATTAAAAATCCGTTAAAAGGAGGAAATTATAGACAAAGTATTCGTAATAGTTAATTACTTTTAGATTTTGTATATTTTCTTTCTTATAAACCGGAGATATACCCTAAAAATCTCCCAGTTACATAACTAGGGACATCTATATTAGTTTGTTTGAAGCCACTTCATAATTGTCTGCCTTCTGACGGGCTTCATAATATATTATGCTACACAAGTCCACTCGTAGAATATACTTCCGCGCTACGAACCAGCAAAAAGCAATTTCCTGTCGCCAGTGCTGATGTGGTGTGACGTCACGTCATAAGCTCAGAGAATTGTGAATGACGCACGGAACTAATAAACCGAGATATAACTAAGGCTGGGAACATCAGGAATTTTTCCTAGCTACCCACATCCTTCTAAAATGTTCTGAATATTGACTAGTTTTCACAGAGTAGCCTCCACTGACCACCCATCTATCCAGAATCATCTCTCACCAGAATGTATCTAATAGTAACAAATATATAAAATAAGCTCAGATATCATTTAAATAAAATCACTAATCGATCTTTCTCGACGCGGTCGACTAAACTAACGCACCAGCCAAAGAAAAAGAAGAAAAAAAATTTCCAAAAGAAATTGATTTTTGAAAAACGGTACGCGAAGAAATTAAATTAACAAAAAAAAATTCAATAGGGAGATCGTTCTCAAAATATCAAACACCTGGGTCCCATATTAAAAACATAAGATCCCAAAAATAACGGTAATCGAGAGGACACCCGGCCAGTCTCGCTAAATACCAATTACGACGGAAAAGATGGCGCTAGCGAAGAAGTTTTTACTTTGACATAATGGACATGCCTTAATCTTCAGCCCCAGTGACCACGCCGCGCCATGCTTAGAATAAATTGCGAATAAGTTTAACTGGTACATTTTAAACCCCCCTGTTTTATGTTAGCGCGAGTAGTACACATTTAAATTAAACGTGTTTTCTTTAATATGCACGACTCGCGTAAACTACAGAGAGTAACTGATGTAAACACTTACATCATATTATACGCTTTTCGCTCGTTTACAAGGGTTAGGTTACAGTTAAGGTTACAAATCAATCGAGGCAGGTTGTGACTCGTTTTAAGTATTCAGCGTAGTGCGTATTTGTTAACCTGATTAGCAAATTCACAGCGAATTTCAATTCAACGGGATGTGATTTACAGCTTACAGCTCGGAAATTTAATTGAGTTTCACAGTAGAAAACTTACAGGCGTACAACTTTGTATATGATTTCCTAAATTCTAAACTTCTAGCGGTTTAACACGCGAAATATATTAACATTATTATCTTATTGCAGCAGTCATGGTCACGGGGGAACGTTTTCGTATTTCAAACCGTCTTTAAATTATATTATCTTCATATTTATTATTTAACTGATTCGGAAAAAAACGGAGTTTTTAAATAGGTACGTTAAAACAAGCCCGTTTCCACAATAAAGTAGAAGTGAAGAAAGTTCTTTGGCCTACGGAGGGAAACGCGGTGGTCGCGGTAAGGAACACCTGCTGAGCTTTGTTTTTCCTACAAACCTTTTATTCAGGGTAGCGAGACGCACTGCGACAAACGTGCTCAGATTTCTGACTCTTGTCCACTCAAAAATATGCGTGTCACATTGTCTGATTACAAAAATGGGTACCGTCTTTTTACGCGCACGTTTTATGAATACGGTACGTTGTATTACGTTCTTATTTCATTTTGTTCTTTCTGTGAATTGTATAAAGAATTTGCGTTCTTTTTAGAAAAAAAAATGTATAGTTAAATTCTCGAACTGATAACAACTATTATTTTATATCACACTAACAATATCTACGCGAAGCTTAGTACATTTTTGTCAATATTGTCAAACTGTTTCTTTTTAGCCCCATTAGTTTAACGAGGCTTATGCAACTATAGAGCAATTAATACATTCGAAATTCAATATTTTAAAGTAGACGTCTTGGATGCGCAACTAACCTATGTGATGGTAATCTTACCAGAAAGATAAGGTATAAAACAATCTCAACTGCCGAGATTTTTCAATTTAACCCGAAACAGTTTCTATGAGGAGTTTAAGATCAAAATCAGTTAAGTATCTTTGATCGAAGTATCGAAGCCAGATGTTTAGTATTCATGAGACAGATTGGACGCCACGCACGTCCGTCGTACACCTGAAAGTGCCGTTGCGAACGACAATATCTGAAACAGTATGAATAACCGATGGAGAGTTATGAAATCGATAAGGATTAACTAGAAGTATTCAATATCCATTATCTATGATTCACACATTTAATTAAGTTTTATTTTTATTCCAAATTTAAAAGCATAAGTGAATAAGCCATCATTTTGAACATTTTTATATTAAATACTGAAAAAAATACCTCAAAAAATCGTAACTGTCTTATGTTTGATATCCAAAAGTTTCATATTATATTAATATAAAAAACTTAATATGAAGATCTTTTAAGAATGCGATTTGTATTTCATAATTCAATCTTTAGGAACGATTTACACCTTACTTATTACTAGTAACAAATCTTAATGTCTATAATAAGTATTCGTATATAGTTCTTGGTTCACATCCAATATTAAGTTAGGGGAATGATAATTAAGTGACTGATATTGCTAAGTAGTGTATATTAAACTAAAGTAAGGTTCTTTCGTAATTACTAATTATTTATAGGGGTATTATCAATATGATTTTGTTATCATTTTTCAAAATCATTACATCCAAATTAGGCATAAATTATTCATATAATAACACCACAGGTCAAAAAGAAATACAAAGTAAAATTTTCGGATTTTGAAAGACAAATAGATAAATAATATCTTAATTATTATATATGTTATAAGCCTAGCGTATTTCACCTTTAATCAAGTGAATGCCAAGCGTGTGTGCCTTACAGAATCATAAAGAATTTAATACTGTTATATCGAAGAGAAGAGGCGACTGTGGATGGCAATCTCTCAAAAATGCAAACATGCTACGGGTACGGCATGAGTTGTAGCAACTAGTAATCCTGTGTGAAGAAAATTATCCTCCATTGTAAATTCGCATTGAATTTTGACAAAGAAATTCTGGGATACAAATTCACTTTCAAGAGTAAAATGAAACTTGATGAATTATTTTTATGCTACTACTTCATCGGAAGTTCTGCGGTGCATATAATAAAACCAAGAGAAAATGTGGGACCAGTTTTTAACTTGTAGAATATGTGATTTCCTTATACGAAATAATACTCAGATAATACATATGTTTATAGTGTGAAACTATTTATTTTGTTTCCGTTGCCTCCGAACCCACTTCTCGTACTTATTATTTTATTGTTTCTTCTTTCAAATGCTTGAAATAACGTGGACCTTAAAATAATGCACTGCGAAATGTGGATTGTCTTTATTCAATCTACATACAAATCTACTGTCCAAAGCAAACATTTAAATGAGACGGGATTGCCGTCACCCCTTGGGATTCGGGTTCGGATTTGAATAATAAGGACGCGCAACAATAATAATTTTATCTCTTAATAGATGGAAATTAAACCCTGTAGGTATATAATTCATATATACGTTTCTACCAAAGTAATAAAAATGTTGTATAAAGTTATGACCGATTGAATATTGAAACTGTCTAAGCAACTTTTGCGACAGCGCTATCGTGGTTAAAATATATTTTACGGTCTAAAAGGTAATATATTATCTTTAAAAAGCTAAATCCAAAATAATACTTTTATTTTTGTACTTTTGTAATATATCTAGCTAAGAAATAAAGAACAAAGCCCGCGTCACATTCTGTGTCGTTTCGTGCCTTCATTAAACAGGTGGGACTTTTCGGGAATGCAATAAATTTCTCGTTATCAGCCCTAATTGTTGGGAAAAGGGAACGAATCGGCTGCTAGCAATTAGTCGAAATACCAATTAAAACGAATTTGGCGTGACAGCCGTGTAACTTTTCAAAGGAGTCGACACATTTTGGAAAATGTTAAATATTACAGAGAAACTGAGCGTCTGCTGCTCAGTTTCTGCAAGATTTATAAGATATTGCTTTAAAATTGACAAGTAGTATTTTATTTCACGATACAATGTGCCAGAAACTTAAAAAAAAGTTTTTTTTTAAATATGATTGTTCTTAATATTAAATATTTTGCTAACCTCGTTACTACAGATGTACGTATTAAATTAGTACCTACCTTACTTTAAAGATTTCTTAATCTCAATCTTTCGATCATTGTAATTAAATCAAATACCTTTAAAGCCCAAGATAATACTATATCCCGCTATAATCCATTTCCATTGTGTTGGCTTCTGTTTTGTCGATAAAACACTATATCGCATCTTTGGATAGATAAAGCCAAGCTTTCATCTCCAATGCTTTTAAGACGTCACTGTTGATTTTTACGGCCCCCATAAAGAAGATCTATACAAACACAATTCTATTTCGCATCCTGGTTTATTCCTAGTGAAATTTATTTGCTTTTTCTCTGATATTTTTTAACAGAAGAAAACACATACTAAACACGCCTTCGGTGAACTAAAAGATACAATCATTCCATTCTTGTAAGCTTCGACGGTACGGAACTTCCGTTAAAATAGGTGCCATCTTTATCGATATAATAATTATTAAATAACTGTCCCAAAAGAAGTGAGTGAGTGTACTAAAAAATTATGAATGCATTGGGTTGTTTTTATATATACCTAACATTCGTAACTGACGATTAATCATATAATCTATATTAGTAATCAGGAACGTTGAAAACAAGAATATTGTATTATTGTCTACAGATTCGGAATTCGAAGAGTTGGGTGAACAGCTTCCAAGATACCGGCCTGATTCTATAGCAGCATTACGACGCCAGACACGCTTCACCGAACCTGAACTGAAAAGGCTCTATCGAGGCTTTAAAGCAGAGTGTCCGACAGGAGTCGTGAGAGAAGAAACTTTTAAACTTATATACTCACAATTTTTCCCACAAGGAGGTAAGTGAGTAAAAAAATGTTTATCACTAGGCCAAAAAGTAGCTATAAAAAAAATAATAATATTAAATCTAATCTCCGTATTATACTTAGGTAAAAAACGACATGACTGTTTTATGTATTATAACTTTTAAACCGGTTCTTTACCGTAAAATCGATAAATGAACATCACTTCGTGAAAGAAGTACGTCACTAACTAAAAGAAGCACTTCACTATTTCGTGGCGTCAACTTTCAAATATTAGGTTGGTACACTTTGTAGGATACGGATCTTGGTCTAATGAGATTCCATAAACCTTTGAGGCATTCAAATTTCCAAATATTATATTATTTATGAGTGTATAATAAAGCTTATTTTTTTAAATACATATAGATTTTGATATGTTTACAATTTATTTCATCCTAGGAATAGTAACTAACGTCTACACAAAATAATATATTATTTAACAATGTAATACTGAAGACACGTATATAATGAATCCTAAAATATGACAAATACACGATCCGGGATGACTGAGAAATCTGAGTGAGCTGTAACGCGCAGAAGCGCGGTAAAATGCTGAATGCGCCGTTGTTTTCGCGCATTTATGTTGGTACGCCTGCTTCTGCTTCAACAAGCCGCTGTGTGCGTACGGCAGATCGCAGTTCGGACGCCATTACCACGCTTTCGAAGAACCTACTGTCATAAGTTAACGCTTAGTGCAAAATTAGTGTATTTATCAAGTGTACCCTGTGTTTGTGTAGAAATAAAAACCAGTTAAATAAAGTACAAAATGGCTGACGAAAAGAAGGTACGAGTTTCCTTGTATTTACAAATTTAATTCAAGTTCTCCAGACATGGCGTTTTGTTACAATGTGGAGATTTGGACTACATTTATGCGGCATAGTATCGTTTTTAATACATTTGCGTTTTAATTTCCAGGGAGAAAGTGAACACATTAATTTAAAAGTCCTAGGTCAAGATAATGCCATTGTGCAGTTTAAAATAAAGAAACACACACCTCTAAGAAAACTCATGAACGCGTACTGTGATAGAGCGGTAAGTACTTAATTATAATGTCGAAAGTACATATTTTCGAAATTAAGCAATGCATTGCATCGATCAAAATTAATATTTATACAAAATTGTAAACAAAAACATAAAATGAAAGCAATAGTTTAGGTTAACAAAAAACCGGGTAAGATGTAGGTACGCCCTATTTTCAACTTACGGCTGGCTTACACACGACATGTGCCAGCACGACTAATAAATTTATCCTGAAAAATGTTATTTAACATAACATTCACTTTTTTGTCCAATAAATGTCTTAATTTTATTTAACAATGCTTGAGGTTATGAAAACAATTTCATGGGATAGACAAGTTCTAGTGGAATTGTCAAATGCATGATTTCTGTTCTATGAATTACGTTCTGGTATGTTTGACTTGTTTATAATTATATTATACAGTGCTGTTTTACTTCATATTAAGCAATCTGTTAAAACAATAAACATATGCTTTATGTTTAGGTATGCTATGCTGTATATGACAATTTTAATAGAAACAATTTGCATTAATATCTTGAAATTCTATCATAAAATTTTGTATGCATACCTCTATAGCAATATATATTTTTCTACCACTACTGCAAGTTAAGTCAACTTTGTTATATATTGGCTTCTTTTAATTGCAGGGTCTGTCAATGCAAGTAGTGAGATTCAGGTTTGATGGACAACCCATAAATGAAAATGACACACCAACTTCACTAGAAATGGAAGAAGGAGACACAATAGAAGTGTACCAACAGCAAACTGGCGGCACTTTAGTGTAATTTCTTGTTTTAAGGAACTGTCCGTTTTTTCAGTGGGAGATTGTCAGGGTACTGCCCTTCTCAAAATATAAAATTAAGTTGTTTCTAATAACATTTGTAACTACTATTAAGACATGAAGCTTTTGTTGTGAACCTTGTGTTTGATTAGATGTATTGCAGCGTTCATTGCAAAATTTTCAAAACCAAAACCTTAGGTAACTTCTTCATAATTCCATTGTGATAAGATCTTTTTTTTTTAAAACAAGTCAGTATTGTAAATGCTGAAGCACTGGAGTATGTCATATTTCTGTGTGGATTGGTAAATTTTAGACTTGAAAATGTTAACTTTCTTGTCTTATAACCATTCATATACCTAACTTAAAAATAAATATATGTAATTTTTGTTGTTTTTTTTATTTATTCCTCCTTTAACCATAAATTTAAATAGAATATTTAATTGAAATTATGTACATGAACATTTTTAGTTTGAAAACTTTATAAATTTTTACATGTTGTTGCACATGAAGGCACTATATAATTTAAAAATCCTACAGTAGGACTCGGTAGCTCAATTGGTAGAGCAACAGCACAGAACGCTGACGATGCCGGTTCAAGTCCTGCCCGAATCGAAAAAATTTTAAATTATTTTCTATCATTTTTAAATTACTAACTTCTGTGTATCTTATTATATGTATTTGTTGTGATTTTATTACTTTAAATGTTAATGGTTAGCAAACCCAAAGGTTAGAAAATCTTTCAATTTCGAATCCAACTTATAAGGTTACTTACATTGCATAGCCAGGAGAGAGCCATATATTTTTAATATAGCTACCGTAAGTATACAGTATATTTATTTAAAATGGAACTGAACCATACGGTCCAAATTCATGATCTCTGCCCTCTGAATTGTCCACTATTATATCACTATCCTCTAATTAAACTTATATCAACGACTTACATCAAAGCATTTAAGTTTCCATATTATTTTTTTCAGCCAACACCGCACAATATGCTCACTACGTTTTCAACACACTAGACCAAGATAGGAGTGGACTGTTAAGTTTTGAAGTAAGTACTATTTAAAAAAAAATTTACTCGTGAAATTCACAGGGCAAGCTTACCTACTTATATATTTTGAGAAAATTTTACTCAATCATTTATCAAGTAAAAATATTAATAGCTGTAGAAAGAAGTATTTACGAATCTATTGCATTTTTTACAGGAATTTGTAACAGGGCTATCAGTTTTATCGAGAGGCACCTTAGAAGAGAAGTTACGATGGACATTTTCATTGTACGACATAAACGGTGACGGCTACATAACAAAAGAGGAGATGACAGAAATCGTCACCGCTATATACGACCTCATGGGTAAAATTGTGGAGCCTATGATCGACGACGACGCTATTCGAGAAAAAGTGGAAAGGCTGTTTCAAGTAAGTTGCATATTTTTAAGTGGTGGTATTTCTTAATGAATAATGAAAATTGGTATCTTTAGAAAACCTCCTCAAACTGTTTCCTTGTGTATTATATATTGTAAACACGCCGTTAAATTTTCAGAAAATGGATCTAAATCGCGACGGCGTTCTTACTTTGGATGAGTTCCTCGACTGCTGCCTGCGTGACGAAGACATAACACGTTCTATGGGGGTTTTCGACAGTAATTTCTGACGCCCCGCTGTGAGGCGACCACGGCGCCGAGCATGCTAGATGTCCTGGGAAACACCCGAATCGACAGAAAAATATCTATAAAATGGAGTTGTAAAGTTTTGTCATGATACGAATCCAAAAACAACTCGATTCAAAAGTAATTAAGTTTCATAACTTCCAATTGATGTGTACATGGATGATGATTGATGTGGACACATTTAAAAATTTTCAATGATAAAGGTTTTCTTTGTAGGTTAATTTAAATTATACCAAATCGATATTGATGTTGTATCTAATGGATGTAAGACGAGTAGGTAATTTATAATTAATCATGAAATTACCTTTATTGAAAAATATCAATATTTTTATAACAATAATGTAACATGGAAACATTTAATTATTAAGTAAATATTATAATATCTTGTCTTAATAACGATTAGGGCTCGCTCTTTTTAATTATTGTGATCGGAAAAAACAACATATTTAAAATTTGAGAATATTGACCAGTTTAGGAGCCCTGTTTAGTGTCGTTACTCTTAAAATATAGTGGATAAAATCGACCTACACTAAAATCTTTCAAACTATGCACTTACTAGCCTATCACTAAGATAATTTTAATATCTTAACGTGTTGTAGCTTGGTATTATTTAAAATAGCATTAATAGCTAATACATGAGCCATGAGAAAGAAAATCTAAAATTCTTAATAATCTTTGTCCTATTAATTTACCTGTTTCGGCTCTTAACACATTACAATGTGATTTTAATTAAATTAAAACGCTGCTTCTCTTTAGTCTTCCCTCGTTTACTTCGAAAAACCTTGAATTAATTCCGGCCATTTTTCTTAGGTTTAGAAATAACTAAGAGCCTAATTACTATACCACACAATTGCAAGCGGACGACAAATTATGACTTTAGTTTAGTTACCGCTTACGAAAACTCACTCTCTTCCTCTTTAAAATTTTAATTAATGTCATAATTTAAGACTAATGGAATCTTAAATTATTATAACTTCACCGCGAACTGCAACTCTTAAAAGTTACGTCACAAAAACACTGCCATTGAATAATTGTAACAAAGTACTGAAGGCGTTTAAAGGTAACCATTGACTTAACTACTTTTGAGTTTCATACTACCATAAAATGTTACTCCGTTAAACTGTAATCGGGTACTATATTATTTTTAATGGACATTTCTTATCATATCTACGAGTTTTCCAAAATGCAGTCCCAGTCTCGCTCCAAGATATTACTACAAGATCATTCCGACCAAAATATCACTTGCTTCAAGTTGCGTGCAGTTCTCAGCGAGAATTAGTCTATTTCTCATTTGTGGCGTGCAATAAAATTTTTCTTAATAAAATATTGTAAATATTTGGATGTAAATAGTTGACTCTAGATCTAAAAGTATATTTTCATAGTGGATGTTAATTAAACGGAACCAAATAACTAGAGAAAAATAAATTGCATTTTTACATTTAAGTAAAGTGTAATATTGATGTATAGATAGCATACTTATATAATATAGAAACCATAATGCGAACTAATACTGTCTTTTACAATTGAGCAAAATGAGCCATTCCAAAATATTGCTTTGGTATTTATTAACTTCCTCTTAGAAAATACTATACAGTTGTTTTATTATGACACAAACTTATTTTTCTTTGTAAGTTACATCAAAAGACAGTACCTATATTATAGGTACACAACTTGACACGCCTTACCTATCTTAGTTGTGTTATAGTGTTTCTATAAATATAAATAAAAAATATAAACTAAAATGCAACGTCTTATGATAAAATTAAAGCTGAAATAATATGCTGTAGAATTGAAATCTAAATATGTAGTTACAATTATGAATGTTATACTTTCATTATTTTCATTACTTTGGGAACTAAAAGTAAACGACAATAGTTATCTATCGTAAAACAATTGGAAATTGTAATATTGTGTACCTGCCAATTCATCCCCTAAGGTAATATCTAAGCACACGTGATCCTTTTATCTTTGTAATATAATACAAATAGCTTATTCAAATTATAAATGTGCCAAATGTTTTGCTGTATTTCTTCTGCTACTAATGTCTGCCCGTTTAGTAATTGTATAAAGGTATTTTAATATAATTGTATTATATTTGTGGTAGTTCTTAAGATTCGAATCTGAGACAAATTGGCAGCCGACTGGTCTATTTCTTATTTTGATTTATTGAACTTGGAAATGACCTGTTAATATTATGGATAGATTAGTATAGTCCTTCGTTGCCAGAGGATTTTTAATCAATACCTATAAATGGATATAGATAAAACACATATCAGTCAGTCTTGAAGAAGTAACTATCGAGTCAGTCTCTACACCTACCCTTAACTAAGTAGCAAGATTGTGGTTTTATAAACTTAATTACAATGTAGATAGCCAATAATAAATACTTCAATGTAAGTCATTGTCATCATCGTAAATAACATTGCGCGATACGAAGTTTTTTTTGTTGATCTGTCCTTGCCCGTGCTTAGATTACGATCGCTTTAATCATAATTAAAAGCGATGATCAGGGTTCAAATTTGCGGGAAATGTAATACAGTCTAACGATTTGCTTATCAATAAGATTGGTGACAGCCACATAAATTGGTCTTACCCACGTATAGGGAATTCGAATTTTATTTTATGTAACTTATTCTTGATATTCTTCTAAATAATAAACATTCTTGTGTTGTATTGATCGGCCGTGGTTAAATAACGATTAGAATTCAAAATGTTCGTGTTGATATGAATGTTATCTAGTAATGATCTGTAACTAGATATTTATTAATACGGAATCGTTTATTTACAAAATATTGTACTTATATGTGTATTTGTTTTATAGAAAAATAAATATAAAAATAATATAATAATGTAAAGAATGTTTTTTTTTTATTTCCCAAAAAATATGCCACTATTTTTATATTTGGTTGAAATAAAATACAAAAACTAGATTTTGTATAAAAATTTATTATCTAATCTATCAATGTAAATTTACAATGAAAATCTTTATTTTAATAGAAAAAATACTACTGTTTATAGGATAATTATAATATATATGTAAAAATAGAGTTCTATTTCTCTACGAGTATTATAAAAGAAAATATTGTCACATAAATCAGTTTTTAATCTAAATTAAAATACACAGTAGCTAGGTCTTAGGTCTGATGCGCGCCTTTGGTGTATTTTTGAACTATAAATTGTTGTTCTTATATACTTTTAAGCCACATGGTTATAATATATAGTCTATTTCAGACGCACCAAATTAATAATACTAATTAAAAAGTAATACAAAAAGGCTTCATAAAAATAAAATGATAATACCCACATTCGGAAATTACTTAAAGTAATATAAACCATGATTAAAATATATAATTCCATTATTAACCAAGTAAAAATGGTGTATTTTTAAAATATAGTAGCAATGCTGTTCTATTTTAATATAATAAACTTTAATATACCTAGAAATTTGAGCAAAATAACAATAACACTCTAGCACACACTTATATTCAATCCATGATAAGAAGTCTAAATTAAATCTAACTGAATCCAGATCTAAAAGTAAGGTGGTACTTACAAAATAGGTGATATGGCAAAGAAAAATATTTTTTTAATGTGTAATAACCTATTTTCTAAATACATCTCAATTTTAATTAATGAGATCGTCAGAATTTTAAATGTACAAACAATCGTCACTATGTCTAAACATAGTATACCTAAAATACATTTAAAATATAACTCAAATTAATTAATAAGTGCGTCATAAAACGCCAAAAAAATAAACTAATTAAGAATGTTTAAATAATTCACAATTCATTATGAATAATGTGGCAAGTGCATACCATAAAAAATGATTTATTTTTGTCGCATAATTTGTTGAGAATTCTTAATGGTCCCCATATTTTGTTTTTTGTCCAAAAGAACTATAATACAACATTTTTCTTACTACCCTCCAGGATATACTTTCATACAATTCATTAAAATATCTTTGGAAGTATTATGGACGGTACTCTCTTGCAATACCTCTGCCAGGCAGCTCCATATCTTCTTTGACATCTACAATGGTCCCGCCATGCTCGATGTATCAACATGAATATTGGAAGTAGCGCCGGCAGTACAGCTGTTGCTACGTGGTCTTCGTGAAGAGATAGGGCTCCAGGTAACGCAAGCGCCAGGTGTATAAGTATATCACCCAAATAGTTCGGGTGGCGCACGAAACCCCATAAGTTGGAGACGAGCAATTTCTTGCCATGAAAAGTAGGCATTGAATCAAGATCTGCAATATAATTAAAAAAAATAAATAAAATCAAACACTTATATTTTGAGTGACAGGCACCTTTGTACGAATAAAAAAAAGTAGGTAATGGAAAAGACATTAAACAAATAAATATTAAAATGAGTCTGTTCAAAAACACAACAATAAATAAGTGTGTTAAATATAATATAATGTTTTACTGGTCAGTTCTATTTTCATACAATTAGTTAAAAAATTATTATCTGTGTATAAAAAAATATGAAGGTCAGTAATTGATTGCCATTACAGTAATTACAATAATAACAATTATTAAATGAAGATTCTTATTAGTAAAAATAGAACAGGAAAAGTTTACTTACGAACTATGCCTGGTTGAAGAGGGTTTTTCCTGAATTCATACTTTATGTTGTTGCTAGTTAGCAATATTATAAAACCCACAATAAACAAAAATGATGCAGCAATCAAAGCATTAAAACCCAAAGATAACTTTGAATCAACCACATATTTGGAGATTGTTGTAAAATAATATGGATAGAGTGCGCTTGCAGTCAATTGCATATAACCAAGTCCTTCGCATTGCCAATAGAAAGTATGGATCACTTTGTATTCTTTTACAATAAAATGGAGAGTGTAGATAATTTGCATCAAAGTAACAACCAGAGTTGTAGATCTCAACTGCACTTTGCTTATTAACTCCTTATAGTTTTCAAAATTAATACTGTCTATATCTTGTTCTTTCATATAAAAGCTGTGCTTGAACAATAACAGCAGTAATATTAACTGAAAAATAAATTACAGAGTTATTAATCATACAGATTACTTTAATTGATCCACCACATTATTTTTTAATAATATATTTTTTGCTCTTGTAGTTTAGCTAGTTTAAAAGTATTTTTATAATGTGAAAGTATATAGAATGTAAAAAGCAGATAAGATCAATATTATGAATACTCACAGTTCCCACATTGCAGATTCGGTAAGTCCAAAGTTTAAGAGAAAACTTTTTAATTTGGGGGTTAATTTCTCGTCCCATAAAGAAGTCATACAACTTATACCCAGTGTTTCCATATGGATTCAAGTCATTCTCATTTGTCTTTCTACTTTTTATATAAAAGATAAGCGAAAAAGCAACAGCTATTATGTAAGATATAATGGCCATTTGAAAGTAGGACTCAAGAATTGTATTAGAATCAAATATTCTAAAGTAGTCCAGGCTATAAACAAAAATTAGCGTCACAATGCAAGAGAAGAAAGCATTAAAACAATATTTCTTGCCAGATTCGTCAACTTGCTTAGTACCAAGAACAGGCAGCGTTAGAATTATCGCTTGAAGAAGATAATGACACATTACAAGAATAAAAGATGTAAATGACCATATATATATTGATTTGATTTGAGATAAGTCTAATAAGACTTTATAAGAGCATGAATAGGTGCATGTCAACAAAATGGCTAGTGCAGCAAATGGAATACATAATATTAAGCAGGCAGAACCAAGTTGTCCACCAAATTCAAATTTATTACTTATTTTTCCCAGGGACCCACTGCTAGGAACTGGTGTTGAAAGCTTCCTTACTACTGAAATTGATTTCTCCCTTGAAGGCATACTATACTCATCATCAGAATAAGCATCAATACTTTTACTTATCGACTTGCTGACAGATTTGCTCAAAGATTTACTTATACTTCTATGAGTGACTGGGGCATTTTCCGTTTGCAGCACAGAATGAGGTCTCTTTTGAGCATCAACAGAACGTCTATTCCGTAAACTGTACTCACTCGAGTCTGTACTATCAAACCCATTCACCTCCTCAACAGCCTTTGATGCAACATCCTTCACATAATATTCTGTACGTTTAGAACGCGTACCCCGATAAATTTCAAACTTAAAATCATCTAGTTTGATGGCAGGGTTCGTGTTTATTGCTGGTCGTTTTGCTGGCGACTTAGGTAAGGAGTCTTCTTTTTCTTTGACAGCGCGAAATGGAGATTTTCGTGCTGGATACTTTGATATGCTCTTACGACTGGGAGATTTTCGCGAAGGCGATTGTCGAGTAGCTGTCCGTTCTCTGGAACTTTTTCGATTTCTGGCGGGAGAGCGCGACGGCGACACTTTTCTTCTTCGAGAGGGACTGGAATCTGCTATACTAGCTCTTACACGGCCACTTCTTGTAGACATGTTGGTTCAATGACAATATCTTATTTAGCAAAATTTCCGTTTTTTCTATATTTATCACTATACCACACACGACGGCATACAAGTTTTATATAGAAGCATCGTTTATTATTTAACACAAAATATTCTAATCATAAAAGTGTTGTTTCTTTAATCTAAAGAAAAACGAAAGTAATGCAAAACCAGAAACTATTTACATAAATTCAAAACAACTACAAGCATGAAGCAACGCTACACAACAACACAAAACGTATAACTCCGTGCGCGTCAACGACGCTTCGAACAATTTAAAAAAATGCTTTTGATTGGTTCAGCTAAGTTGGCGCGATTCTAACTATCCGGAAGTGATGTTTACTAACTGTTTGAGTAAATGTACGAGAAAGAGATAGAATATAATTCTCTAGCTTCGTCTATGGTTTGCTATGACGTCATTACCGATTGCATAGACGATTAATTATTATTAATATAATATTGTGTAATGTATAATAGCAAACTGCTATTAGCAGTACTTGTTTTAACTTACTTGCTCAGTAGTTTCAACCTTGTACTTAAGTCTCATATTGTCTACATTTATGTTTTTCATAAAATAATACATTTTTACATTTTTTTTAAATAATAAAGTTTACTCTTATAAAAACAATAATTGATAATACCATATTTTACATATAATAATTTTTTTTTTTTTCATTTGTGGCAAGAAGAACTGACTATTTGCCAGTGTCAAGTTAAAAAAATAATAATAATTTAGTTTGCTATTGCATTTAATATTCATAGAGTAATGATCATATTTTTATGAATACTATAGTGACTTAAGTCTGTGCACCATTCTTGTGCTTATTACATATTTTAATAAAGAAACCAAAATCGTCTATGCCCTGCCATAGTTTAAAAGAGTAATATCTAATTATTTCCTTAAATTTAACTTATTATCCAGATCTATTGGGAGAGTAGCTTGATTTCCAAATTAAAAACACATACATTTTAAATATATTTTTATATTAACACAATAATAAAATTAAACAACTTAATAAATGTGCAAATTCTTGCAAAACCTAAAAGTAGTGAAAATGCATACATGTGTAGAAGTTTATATGTATAATGTGTAGCTTCCTAATCACCAATATTTCTCAAGAGACTGCACCAAGTTAGCAGGATCAACATTTGGTCCATGTCTTTCAACGGGGATGCCATCCTTGTCAATAATGAACTTAGTAAAATTCCATTTGATGAAATTGCCCAAAGTTCCGCCTTGTTTATACTACCAAAAATAAAATCACTCATTATAACAATATTCAACTTCTACACTTTTGTATTTATATGTTCTTTTGTGGACCTTAATAACCTGACCTGAGGAATCAGTTCAAACTAGTTGTTAATTGTTTCAACCATTTCCCAATTGTGGAAGATTTCGGGTTATATCTATATATATCTCATTTTTTGCACATCTCTTTGTGGTTGAAATAAAAAAAAATGGCAAATTAAAATGTATTTTAAAAACTGTTCAACACATTTTACTCATGCTCTATAGGTTTCATGTACAAAATATTAAAAGAACTAAGACTTAATCATACCCATTAAAGTTAAGCAAAGATGCCATATAATGAATATTTAATATTTGAAGTACTTTTTGTCTTATCCTTGAATAAATTTTATTTACCTTTAAAAATTTCCATAATGGATGGGCTGAGTCACCATTAACATCAATTTTTTCAAACAAATCAAATTTGACTTTCCGTTCAGAGGCAAAACAAACTATATCTTCCGAGTTACCAGGTTCTTGACCAGCAAACTGATTACATGGGAAGGCCAAAATCCTCAAACCTAAAGAGAAAATACAATGATTCATAAAACTGATAACAGAACTTGTTATTAATGATTGATAAGTATAATCATTAAAAATTTATAATATTGTAAGGATATTTGTATTTCAAATTACCTCTGGTTTCGCCGTAATGTTCATATAATTCGTTTAGCTGTTTGTAGTTATTAGCAGTTAATCCACACTGTGAAGCAACATTTACAATGATGCATACATGACCTTTATATACATCCAGCTTGACATCTTCTTCTTTTATATTTTTTACTGTAAATTCGTGAATACTTGAAGCATTTTTATAATCAGGGTTATTTCCGGACATTTTTCTGAAAAGTCAGTTTATTAAATAGAGGTATAAAAATATGCAAAAATGTTAATGTAGATTAAACTAAAAAGCCGTAGTAGTAATAGAAAGGAGCCGGCGGCTGGAATTACTATCGAGCATTATATAACTTATAAAATTAAAACATTAAACACATAGTTTCCACACCTGAATACTTACAACGTACTTAATTGTAAACGAGAAAATCCATATAAATTAGTTAAAGCAGGCACAACAAGCTTCGATAAAGTTCTAAAACCCATTGTCATTCAGGTTTTTCACATATAAGTTTTATGCGGACAGAATACAAGGCTATTAGCCAATTAAAAAGGCATTGCTACTACTGTGGCAAGAGTCAAGATTATTCAACATTCTATGTGCGACACAGATATGACACATATATTATGTGTCAAAATAGTCTTATTAAATCATTATAAAAATCTGAAATTTTAAGTAATTTGGATAGAAAAGTGGGAGATCATTATAATTTGGACTAATTATTGTGAATCAGGTATTATATTGGGTAGGTATTTATGAATAAAAATTATTATTACCAGACAATCCAAGTTTATTTTTACATTACTATGTTCAATCAACCATTGAACCATATTAGTTTTGTTTTTAGGTGGCTAACCAACTACCGAATTCACAATGGCATTCCTCTTACCGAATATATGTCGGTGCGTATGTTTGAGAAATCGCAGCGGAATTAATGTAATACAAACTGCGTCATATCATGCAAATGTGAGTATCGATTATTTAGTAGCCAATGTCAAGGTCACTGTTTGAAAATTATTAAGCAATATTTCCTTTCATTAGGTAATTGACCATTATGAAAATCCGAGAAATGTTGGTTCTATGGATAAAAAGGACAAGAATGTGGGCACAGGTTTAGTCGGTGCTCCCGCTTGTGGTGATGTTATGAAGTTACAAATAAAAGTTGATGAAAATGGGAAAATAGTTGATGCAAAATTTAAGACCTTTGGATGTGGTTCTGCAATTGCTTCAAGTTCGTTGGCCACTGAATGGGTAAAAGGAAAGACAGTGGATGAAGCCTTGAAGCTGAAAAATACTGAGATAGCTAAGGAGTTGTCTCTGCCCCCTGTTAAGTTGCATTGCTCTAGTAAGTCTAAAGAATGAACTATTTTTATATAAGTACTTATTTAGATGTGTTTGAAATTTTATATTTTTCCTTTCAAATTTTCAGTGTTAGCAGAGGATGCCATCAAAGCAGCTCTATCAGATTATAGAATCAAACAACAAAACCCTGAGAAGTAAATGAGGCTTTAAGGATAGACTTGGAACAGATCTGTGATTGATATAAGGATGATGGATAATTAATCAATGTTATAGATTTAGGCATTCCTGCAATCAATATAAACACTGCAGATGTAGCAGATAGTTCTCATTATTTAATAATTAAAGTAGCTATATTCCAACAGGAAATAATGTTCTAATAAAATTATGTCATTGAGTTTTGTTTTTACTTATCTCCTACTTTTACTTTTTACTTACCTAACTTAAAAGGGTAGTATTATAAAAAAACATTATTACATTGTGTACTTGTCTGTGTTTGTTACATACCAGTTTTTAAGAATAAGATTATATTGCACGCCTCAATGTTAAAGGAAACAATGAAATAAAAGTATATTTTGTTATACTTTATTTTTTTGTAATTACAAAAGCAATTGCTAATTATATGTACACATACAATGCAGTGCAAAATAATACAATAATTTAAATTTTAAATGATATATCTAAGAATTCATTATATTTTTATTATACTGTACAGTACCAATAGTATATGATAAAAGAATTACATCTTAAAACCAGTGTTACATTATACAACCTAGTGTATTAAATCTTTTCATTGTAAGGAAAAGATTTAATACACTTTATTTAAGGTTATCAAACCTTAAAATAGCCCGATTTCAATTTTTGGCTAATAAATTATTTACATAGCAATTAGGAATCACAACTAATAATTCATGTGACTATGCCAAGCTTTTGCAAAGCAAGTTGAGCCGCATCAGCTTTAGCTTGCTTCTTGTTTGCACTAGCCACAGCTGGCTGATATTCCACACCTGCCACCTTAACCTGTAACAAGTCATTAAATTTAAGACAACAAGACAGTTCCACATTGGATACACAAATAAGTTTGAAATTATCAAATCAATCTAAAAAAGGTACTTTACATATTACATACCCTAAAAAGGAAATTTTTCTTATGATCCGGCCCACACTCGAAGCAGAGGTTATATTCAGGAGGGCCTAATTTTTGCTTAGAACAATATTCACCAAGCAATGATACAGGATGTTTTCCACCAGCTATAAGTGGTGCGGGGCCCCTTCTTCCCAGCCTGTTCTGTTTCATCTAAAACCATTCATTAAAATTTGAAATAGACATACATTAAATTTACTTTCACAAGTAGAAGTACAATACTTGTAGAATATTACAATTTATGGAATACTCCTAAGTTTATCAAAAATCAGACTCAAAAATACATCATACTAGTCTGTTACAAATAAAGAAACGTGTTAATAGGGCTAAGGTATTTGTTTTATTCCAATATGTAAACTACAAATACGTAGCTTGTATGTAACTTAAAAAATCTAAATGATCTATGTACAAAAACACTTACTCCTTTATTGTAACGGCTACTGACCTCTTCCTTAGCCTGTAAGCCCCTTGTGTCTAACTTGACTTCCAATAAGAGGGGCTGGAGGGTACCGGTACCCTCCTTACCAAGGCCCTGGCCAGGACACCAGCCCATCTTCTGGAGAAGATGCATACCCATACCTCCTTCCACTGGAGCCGCACGCACTAATTGATCCTAACACAATAAATTCATTAAAATTTATTCTTTCAACGTCTGTTTAATAATGATGTTGGCGATACACATTAAAACTAATTTCTGTCCCTTCAATACTCAAGTAATAGTAATAGTAGACTTAATAATTATTATTATTGACTCATTACAGACAATCATTTTTAACTGAAAATGGAGAAGCAATATTATTTTTTTAAGATAATGTGGCACTTGAGCATTGAAGGTTTATTTTTAAGTAAGAATATGCATTGGTCTCCTCAATTCGTTGAATACAAAAAAGTAGGGTACCCTAAGTTTTCACTTCCCACTATTGCAGGATACTTACCTCCGTAAGGTAACATATAGTCGATGTCGTTGCGTCTAAGGTAGGGCTCGTGTCTCCTTATCTTTTAAAAGCTGCAACAAATATTCATGAATTCCCCATATAAGCCATATTTTTCTTTTAACTGCGTGTCCCTAAGAAATGGGACGATACCGTCAAAAGAGAAACTAGGCTTTTCACTGTAGAACCGCTACTCAGCTCCTAGCAAGTTGGTTTCAAGAATCTGTTTGTAAAATAATCACTTGACAGGAAATGGGGAACACTGAATATTTGTTTGCGCCAACAGTGATATCTAATATGCCAAACGATGGCATAAGAGTTACCACTTTGAACTAACTCAATCATGTGTAAAATGTAATTAGAGAACTAAAGGAGGAGTACCGAGAAAAGGCTGCCCACTCTCTATAGTTTCATTGGCCAAAGATGGACATGAAATTATCAATATTGGTGATTATTTGCCCATATTTACCTAAATGTTTGCATTATTTATAGATAAAATATTTTTTTCTCAATCTATAGTCCATCAGTGGCCTGAAATGAGCAGTCCCTTTGATCCCCTGATGAGTTCAATCATTACACTTACAAAGTAATTTATTTGTACGTCGCGTATTGGTTACAAGAGCATTGGCTGTGTTGACATGTAATGTAATCTTATTCTGTGATCTAAATTACTTAGACAGTGAGATATAATCAACAAAATAATGAAACGCATATCAATTTATCACTAACGAAATTTAAGCGAAAGTTCACCTCTTGATTTTTGTAAGCTATATACTAATATCATCAACGTACATGACAAATCATAACGTGACTAACGGATATCTTTTGTAATAGGTTATTGACAATTATTTTATGTAACACTTAGAATTGAATGAAGATGATAAATATCGATGGTTTTGTTAATAAGAACGCACTTGTAACCACGACACAGACGTAACAACGGTCGGGAAATATAATACTGAGTATTATAGGTCTCGACCGCGACCACCGACCGGCGTATGAGCGCGAATCGGCGCACAAGATGTTCAACTGAAAGAAAAGTCGTTCAGATAGCATGCTGCATTCAATAAAACCAGGAGAAAGCATCCTACTAATAATGACTACTTGTCAGTTGCAAGAATAGATTTGCTTTTGAAAGCCACTTTAAATTTATTTTCATTATACCGTTGCATCAAATATAATCTAAAAGCTATTACAGTATGTTAATTATTATTTATTAATGTTAAGACGAAAGTTTCATTAATTTTAAAGTAGCTTGGCGCAACACAGTGTTTCTTGCAACTTACTGCATACACAACGAATTATGATATTAAATAAAAAATATTAACGGTACTTAACGCGACTTAATAATTTGAAAATGATTTTTAACTTCGGCCCAACGTTTCGGATGCTTTGCAGCAGTGGTCAGTGGGCAGTGGTCACGGGGGGAGAGAGAGAGGGTCTACTCGCGTAACTACAGACAGTATTTAAATTAAGAACTGATTAGATTTAACTTTTTGTAAAAACTAGTCATTATTAGACGGCCTGGTTCTCTTAAACACTCATACTCTTATTTCCAAACAATATAATTCAAGAAATAAATGTTGGAAATACAATTACTCAGCTATATCTCGTTATTAATAAAAATAGAGTGTATAGTGGGTCTAGCCTTAATAAAAAAATTTGGTGCCACTTTTAAGTAGTGTAAGTGTGTGTTAGTTACGAAAACATGTGACAAGGTAAAAAAATTAGTTCAAGAAATCTATTAATACATTTATGCTTACTTCCTACATTTTTCAGTTCATAACTATATAAAAAAAGTTTTTTTGAAATAACGTAAAAAAAAATGACGTCATAGATAAATGTAAGGTTTTAAAGCTTAAATGTTGGGGATTTATTATGATTTAATTTTAGTGATCGTTTCTGTTTTTTTCATTTAATTTATTTTTTTATTATACAATATATTCACATAATTATTAAGTTGGATCCACTATCTGATCATTCACACTTTCATGTTACTAACACGTGTATTTTAGTATAATATTGTGTGTTTTACTTTGTTATATAATCATGGTATATTTGTTACCTTTTTAGCCCAAGCCTGGCTACCGGAAGCAAGTTCACGAGGTGTGAGAATATTAGCGCCTGTCGAACCGGTGAATTGACCAAGTGAAGTCGTAGAACTCAGGTCACTGGCCGACCAACCAAACTAGAAAATACAATGAAAAATTCTCTAAATGTGGATCATAATTTGTTTATTAAGACATCGTCTACGAAATATTTAAACAAATTCAAACGTAAGTATTATTAAATTATGTATATTCATTCTTAATTATATTAAATTCATACTAAGATTATTTTAATTTGTAATAAAAAATGTTAAGTATTTTCTGTAGTTTACACAGTAATACACATTTGAAAATACTTGAAATACTTCCGTTAAATTGATTTAATTTAATTTGCGTTTAAAAACGTAAAAAATGTTTTATTTAAATGGAAAATTGATTTATGTGTTTACTTACACCTCTAGTACTACACAGTTCATTTTGTTCCTGTTCTTTTCGTATTAATGACAGCTTCTGGGAAACTATAGCGGCCATGTCCTGGAAATTATGACATTAGGTGCTTATTAGATTGATTCATATTTATCATTTCCCAAAAATAAAGGTAGAAGAGAAGGAAATAAAAATCCAGATATATTTGTTCTTTTAGTAACTTAATCATAGAAAAAACTGTTTGCATTCTTTATAAATGATCTTTGTAAGCTAATAATTACGTAAACTCACCACTGCAGGATGATTATCTGGCATCGCCTGAGGTCCAGGTGGCATCAACGCGGGCACCGAAGTCAGTTCTAAAAGATAATATATGTTGTATTGAAAACTGTGCTAATATAAATAAAATGAATACACTGAACATCATTTTGTTAAAGGTCTCTACTTACGACTTCCAGTTGTAAAGCTTTTCATGTAAGATGGGGGTGCAGGTGGAGCTGGTAGTGCAAGTGGCTCTGCAGTCCTGATAGAAAAGTAATGATTTTATGTTATTGTTATTACAAAGCTGTAATCAAAACAATAATGTGATTGGTTAGTTTTGTAGATCTATAATAAGTAATGTATTATGTTCTTACTTGTTAATAGGATCGAAACCCAGCTGCGGTTTATCAGGCTGTGTATTCACTTTTACAAGTTGCTGAAACCAAGCAAAAATATCTTTATTCACAAACTAGAAAAAAGTAAAACTTAGTTTTAAGTACAAGTACTTCAAAAGACAGACACGCTTAGTATAGAGACATAAGTTACCATATTATCTTTCTTAGGTGATACAGGCACCCATTCCGATGCTTTTTCACGATGTTGAGAGCCAGAGGACACAGGAAACTGCAGTCTCAACTCGTCTTTGTTTGCTATTGGCAGCGTATTTGATTTTAAGGGAAGGGGTGCACCACCCTAGAATCACACAATCCTCAATTAGGACTTGTATAGTCTGAACAATAAAAACTATATCTATATCTAAGTCAATGGTTAATTTTGGAAAAAATAAAAATACTACAATACTTCAATAAATTTCTATGACATTTTATTAATAGAAAGTTTGAGTGACCAGCTTACTCTTATATTTAGAACGATAGGAGCTTTCTCTTTAACTAGGAAAGGATGGTGGAATGCAATAGTGTCCTCGTTCTCACTTTCCCCATCATTAGATGAAACCGATGACAACTCTCCAAGAGCTTCCTTCTTGGACAGATGCTTGCAAAAATCTGTCAGCTCGTCTACAGATTTGCCTGTTAATGAAATTACATATTATATAGATGATAAAAGTAATACTAAATTAAGAAAATATATGACACAGGACTTCTTAATATTAATAATTCGTTAATTTTATCACCCATCAACAAATAATAACTATATAGTATAGACTATAGATTGAATATAAAGATTTAAACTCCTGAATATAACATTTTCTTACCTCCAGATTGAATGGCAGCCATCACTTGACTTCTAGTATGAGGTGGTAGAACAGCAGCACCAGCTGGTACAGCACCATTTTTCAACATGTTAATAGCATTCCGGCGAGCCACCTCTAGCAAACGCTTCTTTTCACTGTCTGCTAGCTTCACACCAGTTGGTGATCTAGGATTTAAAAATATTTAATACGGTCTAGATAAAATCTGTATATGTATATGTACATTTCTATATTAAAAACTAGTTCAAGACATAAATATATTTATGTAGCACTTTATCATTGTTAGAACTTTTCTGTTTATTTTTAAATTATTTCTTATTTACCTGTCCAACAAACTTTTTATTACATATTTTGAAGCCATATATTTTAATATAACAAACATAATACCTTCTGCCTCTATGTCTTGGAGATGTATGTCTAGGCCAATGCCTACTTCTAGATGTAGAGCGATGCCGGCTTCTAGATCTAGATTTTCGCCTAGATTTAGATTCTGATCTCCGTCTAGAACGAGAACTCTTAGAATGACTTCTCCGACGCGAACGAGATCTCGAACGATGTCTATGATGACGTGAACCTGAACGAGAGCGGGACCGTTTATTACTATCAGACCTGTAACAATAAGTGGTAACTTTAACCTGTAACTTACTTTATTTATTATTAAAATGAACTTTTTTTTACTTCATTACAGAAATAATTCAATAAGCATTATTTGCATAAACTGTTAATAGTGACAGTTGTCAAAACACCAACAGTAACAACTGTTGTAATTAATTCTTTATTTTTAATATTGTTCCAGGACTCTTAAATAAAAATACTTAATAAATTAAAGTTACGAACACAAATACTAACCTTTTTCTAGACTCACTGCCATAGTGATCAGAAGATTTATTTATGCTATTGGTTTTATTTTTCTTTGATTTCTCCTCTATATCAAGTCTGTTAAATAAAAACAATATATTACAACAAATTTAAATGAAATACAATAGCTAATGCAAATTAAAACTTACAATACATCTTGGGCTGCTTTTTTAAGTATTCCTCCTGGATCTGATGATTTCGGAAATTGTGAATATGAGCCATCATCTCTATCAGTACTACTAGATGTATCGCTATACTCTCCATCTTCAACCTTTTCTGCTTTCTTGCGGGCTTCCTCTTCTGCCTTTTTAACAGTTTCTTCAAACACAGCGCTAAACTTTAGGTTCTTAATTTGTATTTTACTTTTGTTTTTATCATTTTCTAGGTCTGATTTTTTATCCAACTTGTGTCTCAAATCAGATGCGACACCTTTTCCATCTTTAGGTGAATCAGGCATGGGAATAAGACTAGCATCAAAAGATTCAAGTGGTGGTGACATACTATGCTCATATTTATGGTGTTTTTTTTGGTCTGGGACTCTTTCCAGTGATTTGTGTTTATGTTCTTTAGGTCTTGGTTCATTTGTAACAGTGGGCTCTTCTTTAATTATTGGCTTATATTCTAATGTTACTTTTACCGGCTTTCTTTGAGTGGATGTCGAGCGGGCATCCCTATGTTTCTTTGATTTGCTTTTTTTCCGTTTTTTACGCTTCCGATCGCCATCAGAATCACTGCAACTTGAGCTTCGACTTCGTTTTTTCTTTTCCTTTTTGTGTTTTTTCTTGCTTTTCTTAACTTTTTTTATTGCTATATCTTCTAGTTTAGGTGGATCAGCATTAAAAGCACTAAAGAGTTCGGAAAGAATTTCATTTGATGACTTTTTGGTATCATCCTTTTTGCGATCAGGAGTAGTTTTTTCTCTCTTTATTAATTGTTCTATTTTATCGATTAAGGACGTCATGATTACTCAAAAGTCAGGTAAAATACATTCATTTCTTAGCAAATATTTTCAATTAATTGTGTCACTGTATACATTTTCCTTTTAAGAACCACTTTTACTCCATAAAGTATACATAACAATTATTGTTTTAACTGTGCAATGAATACTTTCTTTTTTTAATAAACTAATCAATCACAAATTTCGTCGTCAACCATAATAAAAATAATAAATATATGGTTTTTTACTGAGCCACACGGCACAAACAATCGGTAATAGAGTAATGTACCATAGACAAAGTTAAGATGCACATATAAATACAGATTAAATATTTTACTTTCTGTTGGTACAGATTATACAACTCTTTGCTATAATGTACGATACAATGGTCATTTATCAACTACATAGTACATATTACACGAATGGCCAAATAGTACCTGACAAAATCGTATAAAAAATTCGTTATTTTTTTAAATGTAGGAAATATAAATAATAACTATATCTGTAGATATATTCTGCTTTATAATTAACTTAATTTATAGACTTAATGAAAAACCACGTTAACATTTTACAACAGGTTTAATAACATGTTTCAATAGCAGAAATGAGCTTCTGCTATTGAAACATGTTATTAAACCTATTTATTGATTCTAACCTCCAAAGTATTTTTGACGATAATTGATTATCTTACCATTTTTAATAATACGCCAAAGTAAATCAAAGTCCTTATGATTCATTACTGGTAGCGTTTGTTTGTCAATTTTTACACATTGTACACACATACAGTGCATTTAACACACGAGTTAAATAGAACAAAAAATAGGCATATCTATAATATAAATCTTTTATTGTCTCTGACGCATAATGGATATTTATTTTTAAATTGTTTTACAACTAAAACTAAATTTAAATTCATTGTACGTTTTTATTGAGATTTTTGAGATCCTTCTCGCTTTTATGAGTTGTTATCGAAGCTGGTTGAGGAAATTTTCACGAAACACATGGGAAATAATACACAGGAGTAATTTTTAACTCTTTATTTTCGTAAATACCTTTGTAAGGTATGTGATGAATTAAATACAGATCGGACACTACATTCTCACGTAGCGCGCAAGTTCAACATAATGGTTATTTTAAACGCAGTATTCCGTAGACATCAACTGTTTTAAGGACGGAAAATATGTCCTTTTGCAATAGTGTTCAATAGAGGAGCTAGAGAGAATTCGGAAAAGGCATATCTATAGTATTTGGAGAAATATCACCTACTTACTTATGTAATTTATTTAAAGAAGGAAATCTTTATAAAGCTTCAGCATGATTGCGTAATGTATGTAGGTGGCTGTGAATAAATAAATTTGTTTAGTAGGTAACTTATAAAAGTCGTAATCACGAATTGTTCAAAGTATACGGTTTAATTAGGTAACTCTTGTGTTATCAAATAAAAACTACCAAGAAAATAAAGGGCTATTCGTGTAAAAATCAAATAAACAAAAAACTTTTTAAAAAATATCAAAGATTAAATCATGAGGATTAGTAGAGTTGCATCGAACAATTTAATGTGGAAGCTCTGGGAATTGAGCAAGAATCTTGTTTCAATGATGTACTTCGTCGTCGTTAATGAGGTGTTGTGCCAGCAGTGTTTCAGTGATAGGAGTTAATTGGCTTTATATTATCTAAAATTATTATAAGTGTCGCTTTTCATAACAATCGTAACTTTGCCTTCATAGTTCGCTCCCATTTGAAAACATATAAAAATATTCTCAACATCTTTCGTTTTATTGAAAGACGTGTTTAGTAAAGCGTAATTATAAATAAAATTAATTACATACATCAAAGTAAATGCATTCATTAATAAATAAACTGCTGAACATTTCATATCTCTAAGTTGTTTTTTATAGGTCGTAGAAAATTATGAAGCCTACGATTTAATCAATATTTGTAAAAAAGTTGGTTTTCCGTATTAAATTCCCTACCTACCTAACTTTTGTATCAAATGTTCTTGATAATTTATATAGTATTATATAACAAGTAGAAATGTAAGCTACAAAATATAGGAAATAAAATCAATACAAATATGACAAAATCCTATTTTGTCGCGCTATTATGTATAAACATCAAATAATAAATTAACTACAATTAAACGTTTATAAATACAATACAGCGTCAAAAATAAATACAGTAGTTACTTACATAAAATTATAATTACCTTTTGAATAGCCTACTTCCCATAGTTTATAATTCTATCAAAATCTATCGTGTCGTACAATCGAAAATATCCGTTACAGGTATTTCATTTCCAAATCCAGGATACATTTTGTCATACAAAACTGGCGAGCCTTAAGATGTTAGGTATATTTATTAATATTATTAAATTCAAAATAAGAATGTGATCGTGCATTTAATGTATTTGAACAATTGTGCATCTCGAGTGTAACGGTCGCTACCTTTCTCATGTTTAATCTAGTATTTTCTAGTCAGTTCTCGTTTCTCCATATTTTATACTCTCAGTATCTCCTATGGTCCTTATCATCACCTTCATGAGATAGAATAGCACCGCTCAATCAACGAGTGGTAATAAGCATTTTCTATATGATAAGATCCTAGCCATGTCAAGAATTAAAAACACCAACTACAATAAAAATTGGCAGTAAGTAATTTTGAGAACGCAGCACGCCGATTATAGTTCCTATCAAATATTAAGAAAAAGAACGAAACGTTTTTAATTTTTAACATGTTAGTACCGTTGATTGCCTGATGCTAAAACGCAATGAGCGACTACTGCTTTCGCACTACGAACGAAAATAATAAATTCGTTGTATCGAACAAAAGAGAATACTGAAAATAGTTCGGTAGCAATAGTCGCCCCAATCTTAAAGCTACTACTAAATTTTCTAACGATCAAAGATCGCAAGCTATTTGATTTATTCAAAAGTCTTAAAAAAATAAAATCTGCTATCAACATCAACGTTTAGCGCGGATGCAAGACGGCGCGGACCGTTCGGAAACGTTTCTCGAAACCGAGTTTGGAATAGAGAGAACGAGACGCGTCGTTTTCCGGACGAATCATAACGAACGGCTTGTAGCCACGCGCGGCTACCTCCTTCGTGAGGCGCCTGGCTAGATAGATCCCGTAGCCTTTTCGGCGGAATTCGGGTCGAGTTTGCATCGAAAACATGGCTCCGTAATACGACTGCACCATCCAGGCGGCGAGTTGTCCCTCAACGAAGATTCCGTAGGCGGGCAATTCAGCGACGAGCTTTTCAAATACCTCTCTACATTCTATGTCACTCGCCGGATACAGATCGTGCACGGCTTGCATGTGCTCGGGCTGCAAGCGAACTAACTCCACGTCCGGTGGAAGTCTATAACAATAAATATTTAATTAGCAATATTTTGAATCTTATAATTTACAAATATTAAAATAAATCTGGTCAGGTTTGTAGGATTCTGTACCTACTCATAAGGTAAAATGGGTCCCAATTAATAAGACTCCGCTGTCTATCTCTATCTGATATCAGCTTTATATTCCGTCATAGACGGTAGAAAGTTCAACTCTAAACATTAAAAAGGGTTATGCAATAAAGAGACTTTTACCATTTTAATACATAATAATTCGGCACAAAGCCGAATAGCTCGCATTTGAAAACGAGAAGTTGTTCTATAATAAAATTTACTCACTGTTCATTGCTATCTGTAGGAGGGTTATCACAGACATAGACATCGCCGGTGATCTTGTCTTGAGCCTCATAACGTTTCTCGAAGCGATTCACGATGGCTTCGTGAGTAAAATTCAGGTACAGTGGCTTGGTGAGATCTAGCAAGATGTCCTCAGTAGTGACTAGGTCGACCAAATCGGCACGCTCCGATGGACAGAATATAGTTACACTTTCATAAGGATGGCTGTTTGGCTGAAATAAGTGATACATTATATAAATAAAAAACGTTTTGTGTTCTTCCACATTTAAGAGTGTCTCAGCATGTGAATCAGGAGCACTGCGGAATTTAATTTAAACCTATGATAAGTTCATTTTTGATGATGTCTGAAACATTATAGGTATAACTAATTGAACATAAGTTTTAGGCGAATAAGGTTTTTTCAAACCCACTTTACGCATTCGGTAAAAGTAATTTTATATAATGCGTCTCGTGTTCCAATTTAGAGGTGAAATTCTATCCCAATATTTGGTGACCTACTTGGCATTATACCTACTGCAAAATGAAACTCGTCATTCAAACATAATTAAAGATGTATCATATTTTCTCATCTACTCGTAGCGAAAGTCAAATGTCGTTATAAATTGTGCATGTGTGCAACCTGAAACCGAAATATCTTTTTTTTTTGTATAGAGGAGGGCAGACAAACATGATGTTACTGAAACACCCCAGCCATCTAAAGAAGATGTAATAGGGAGTCGACGTCGTTTGGCTTTGGATATTCGGAAATTTGTATTGCATTTTGTTTTAACAGCCGCTTAGAGTACATAAACAGACAAACAAATTCTTACCGTACTGGTGCAGCCAGGAAAGTGCAGGCAAATCGGATCTTCTGGCCAATTTTTTGCTACATAAAAATGGAAGTCCCACACTTTGTTGTTTAGATATGTTTGAATCGTCTGATGGAACTGAAAGAGTACAGTTGTTATTCAAATTAGTTTTTCTTAGCACTACTTGACTTTTCGTGCTGTTCAAATACTCGAAGAAGCTAAGAACGACTTTGCTTAGTCGAGGAATGCGTAACATCTTCTGAAAATATAATCCGCTAGTGACGGGGAAACGTCGAAAACGTTTTCTTAATTACGGCGGGCAAAGAGCTCGAAAACCAGTTACCTTAATTAGATAGCCATACGCCCTAGTATATATACCTATTTATGGGCTTAATGTTATAAAAACTATAAAAATCTTTATATAAACAGACAAATTGTTGCTAGAACTTGCTTAACTGAAACTTTAGTGTTTCCATCAAATCTCTCGCGAGTACGTATTAAAAATTGACGTATTTAGATGAATTAGGTGTGATAACGATTTTGTCCGCGTAAAACAGTTATTTTGAGGGTAAACATTTATTTTTGCAAACGTCATCCTTATAAAATATGACTGTTACCCACGTCAACGTTCGTCCCGTAGTTCTTGCACAATTATCTTAAAAGATAGACATACTGTCACGGACTTTTCTGAAAATCTTTTAAAGAGGAATAATTTTATATACATATTTTTTGGGTATATTGAACCGGTTTCGCAGCGCACGCAATGCAAATCCCCACCATTAAATAATTTTGCCCGTTTATTCCATTTCTCCCCCTGTTCCCTTTCCCCCTATTGTTTGCAGCGTGATTTTATGTTATAGTCTATAACTTTCCTCGATAGATGTTCTAACAAAGAAAAAATATTCTTTCAATTCGAACCAGTAGTTCCTCAGATTAGCGCGTTAAACACGCGAACAAACAAGCTCTTCAGCTTTATAATATTAATATATATTTTATTGGTTTTCTGATCCACTCTATAAGTACCTTTAGAGATTCAGGCATATACTGCACTAATATATCGGCCACCGCAGGGAGCTCGTCTTTTGTTACCAATCGGAAGTTTTTTCCCTCAGGCACGATTTCCATCTCTGTAACAAGTAATATTACTTATTTTACAAGACGTGAAATACTGTCTGTTGTTTTCGCGTGAAGTACATATTTAAATAAAACACTTTAACGGTTTAATACGCGATATATATTAGTTAAATTTATTTGCAAATTATTTTAACTACGGCACGACGTTTCGGATGATTTGCAGCAGCCGTTAAAATAGTTTTCAAATAAGTTTAACAAATATATATGGCGTTTTAAACAGTTACGAAGAAGTAACAGTCGATTTTAGAACTATCGTTTCACAAATTATGTTATTGCGCCATTAGAACAAACAAAAACTCTTTTTGGAAGACACAGTTATAAGTTTATTATTATGTAGACCACATCTGGTTAGTCTGAATACGGCCATATAATGCAGTTTATTGATTAAAACTTTATGAACATGGAATTATTGAATTATATAGTGTGAGAAAGTTGCAATATGGTTTGAAAATTTAAAATTTAACAAGAAATTTTCATCGCATACAGTTTTTAATATATTAATTTCATGAAAGCGACCAGGCCCGAGTCGGATTCATGCACTAATGGCTTCGTATCATCGACTTTGTAAGCAAGGAAAGATATCTATACTAATGTATTACAAATTTATTTTACTATTACATATTATCTGTTACGATTTATTGATATCCTGCGAAATGTATAATTCACGGCATATTTTGTATGGAAATATTTGTTTGCTTGTGAATGTTTTGCTGAAATGTTCTACAACAAATAATTTGAAATACCTTTAAAAAAAAATTGTTTGTAGTGTTTATTGGACTGGCAACAGAAGTATATAAATAATTTGCAAAGGTGCCAACTGACTAGCTGTTACAGTGGTTGAGCATAGTATTGTCCGTCACAAACAGAAAAATCTTAGTAATAGAGTTCCGTTTTATTCCGGTTACGGAAACCTAAAGAATATAACAAAATATGAACGTAAATCTAAAACAAGTACTAACTTAAGTTCATAAGAGTGAACTCAGGAGCTACGGAACAGAGCTACGTCGTAGCGTCCGGCGTAGCACAATTCACGACGCGGTATAAGAGCCTCAGTGGTCTTACACAAAATTTATGTAACATATAAACACGCATGCAGGCCACCAGGAAAAAAAAATATCATAATTTTAAAAATCGAATTTTAATGTTTACATTATTTACAATTATTTAAAATCGAAATTTAATGTTAGTTGGTTAACAATTAGCTTATGAGGCATATTAATATACCATTTATTTGTTAGTTTTTATACCATACTTGGTATTTTCAGCAGATCAGTTTTGTTTCCATATAAGGCCATTTTATTGGAATTAGTAGTTTTAGTAACAATGCAATAATCATAGATATGTATTTGAGGCTCGATCGAAACAATTGGCAGTTTCTCCAGGGAATCTAAGATCTTTAGTGCTTACGGCAATTCAACTCGTTTAATTATTTAGTGTGCATTTTGGTTACTTGGTACAAGTATATATTTTTAAATATCTTTTCTACGAACAAACAAAACACGCAAATACCTAAAAGCACATGTTACACGTGTACATGCAAGGATCACCAGTGCCCTATTGTATAAATTGCATTAATTACCACTGCATCGTGGGTCAAGGTCCGGATGTTTGCGGACTGAACAGATCGATGTAAACTTTTCCTTTATGTTGTTGCAACACGATACAAAATACGTAAGGCTATTAGGCAAATGTTTACATCCTTATTATACGTATTCAATAAAGAGATTGAAATATGTAATCCTAACTAAGAACTATGTATTATTATTGCATTATGGGGTATGCATATACAATATTCAAAGAGAAGCGTTATTCTACTAAACATATAACTAATAAAATTTTACAAGAATGAAGGTAGCAAATATAATAATTTTGTTATCTTGACTCAAAATTAATAAATATATATATTTAAATTTAAATACTATATTCTTCACGGTATTTATATGTCTTCAAACCAAGTTTGTATAGTAATAAACAAGATTATTGTTTTTACATTTCCACTTTTATAATTTAGTTACTTAACAAAGAAAAGTGAAACCACAAGCCATAAAAGCGACATCGTTATATAGAACAAAGGGCCCTTGGATTCCTGCTTTGGCATGAAGCCAAATTCAAGACTTCGTTATTTACGTTTTTCACACTCCTAGCTAGAATTGTAAGCTATATATGAAGGGCTACTTAAAAGCCAAGGTTAGATAGACTTCTCAAGCTATAATAATTTATCTTAGGTTCATAAGAAAAAGAATTCTCGCGTTTTTACCCTGCCAGATATAAAAGTTGGTTGTCACACAACGCTAATACGTTACATTTTGGAAATTATATAAAACAAGAAACTGTAAGATACAAACGATCTTTTAGCACGTTAGCTAGCATTTCTTGTGAGTTAATATTAAATAATAGACACATACTGTCGCGCACATTTTTTAGCTTATTTCAATGTTCTTGTACATGTTTTTTGGATATCTTAATTCGTTATCGCAGCGCCCGCAACGGAAACCCTAAAGGATGAATAATTTTTACCGTTTTTTTCATTGTTTCTTCTTTCCTATTATATGCTCCTTCCTCAATAATTAGTCCAACCAACGGAAAAATAATTTTTGGATCAGAACTAGTAGTAGTTTCTGAGAGTAGCGCATTAAAAAATCTCTTATAATATTAGTGTAGAGTATTGCAGATAAAATGCAAGTGTATTTTTACGCTGTAACTGGTTATTTCAGTTTGTCGGGGTCGTGTAAAATCTTAATTGCGTAGAAATTTTATAAATCAGGTGTAAGCGGGCCTGCGCCCTTGGGCCAGGAAATCTCTGCAGCGCCTGAATCGATCAGGGGTTTTCTTCTATCTGCAGTACCATATTCGCTGTACACTATATACGTATAATTTAAGAGAAAAAAACACGATTTATTATATTCATAGTTATTGATCCTCATGTTCTTATCAAACTCTTAAGTATGTATATATTTTTAAAAGGTTTATTTGTTTTCTTATTTCATTAACAAATTCGTTTTTAGAGCTCCATCTATATTTTGACTAAACAATAACTGAAGCTGGTATTATTTCTACTAGAAGATAAGCAAAATACAGCCAAAATAAAATATGAATTACCTCTGAAAAAGTTATCTGAATTCGTTTTAAGTTGTCATAAATGAATAACTTATGTCCCACAGTAACATCTGCTTGTGGCATATTGATGAGGTGTTGTTTAAGTGAATCAGTATATTGATATGTTACACAAGCTTTATAAAAATGACATAGGAATAAATATATTTTTTCTCTATCATTATTATTTTCAGATAAATGTGAACGGATTGGTTTGAGATATTTTAATCTGTAGTTACAAAGTTTTTGGCCAATAACCATACCGAACATCAATTTTAATTGAATGTTGTTAAGAATAATAATTGTTATACTTATTTTAAGAAAATATTGTTTTATTTTTTATTTTTGCAGGTTGAGACAGAAAAGACGCAAGTACACGTACAAATTTCGATACACCGATAATAAATAATTACATTTTACATAAATATTAATATTTAAAATAACTGTCGTACAATACCTAAGTAGATTGTGCCAAATGGGGTTTCAAGCGGAAATCACTTAATACACACGAAAACACTTGTTAAAAATTAAGTAATCAATTGAACATAATATATTTTTACGTGGATCAACACAATATGGCCCATGTAAAATCGGTCAACACTACTGTAATGCATAGCGCATTAGCTCATAGAACATTCTATAACCAGTTTGGCTATAATAGATAACGATCGTATTATACGACAATACTTTAATGAAGTTTTTTTTTTAAATACAGTTAATGTAAGAAATTACAAACAATGCAAAAATTGCCTAAATAAGCTGAACTTATGTAAATGGGTTAATAATAATAGAATGACTTACATAACTTACACGCGACAAGTAATAAAGAAAATCATCTGTTTATATCATAGATATAGAAATAAGACAAATAAATATAGGAACAAATATATACAACAAAGGTTAGTAGCAAGTTTTCTAATACTAAAAATTGTGGAAAATTATTAACGAACTATCTGGAAATATATGGAAATCCAAAGACGTTTACAACATTTATAAAGTACATTGAACAAAATATCATAAATATGAATGTAAGAGAATTTAAAAATAACGTTAAAAATGTTTTTTATTCGAGCAACTACAACCTCTATATGAGGAAACATTAAAATTATAAAAAAGCTACTCCTGCGGCTTTCATAACTATCATTCAACAAATGAAACATAGAAAAAGTTCAGGTCGGGACGGCGACCGCATCCCGGATATCAAATGCATAAAGGACAATATAACTCCAATTCTAACAGACGGCATATTAAAAACGGGCATCATAAAGCCCATATACAAAAAAGGAAGTCGTAGTGATGTCAACAATTTCACGCCCAAATATAGCCTTGACATAAGAATGCACAGCCCAGGACTTAGTAATAGGCTCAAATACCTGGCGTACTGCAACAACTTGCACCAGATATTGAAGGAGGGTTGATTTATCAGTTCACTGATGACACTTGCATAGTAGTTGGCAGAAGAAATATTGAGACTGCACAAGAGAAGCTGCAGCGCAATCTTACCCTATAGTGGGCGCATGACGTTAGTTTAGTTATTGACTACAAAATCTAAGGTCTATTAGTTCCCCTTATGTGTTGGGCAGGCATAGTCCCTCTATTCTGCACTCAACTTCAACTCAACAAAGAGCGAGCACGAAACCTACGCGATCTGTCATAGCTACCGAGGTACCTGCTACCGAGATATAATAATAAGTGTGGAGAACGAGTAACGGATTAGATTTTGTGCGACTATTTGAACAAAATGGAATCAACAACATGCTCTAAATTGTTATGTGCGCAAGTATAAGGAAATAATCATAAAGCATTTCTTACATCTGTCCCGAGGTGCGATATTCTCGTTAATTTAGGTTATAGTAGCATTAATATTATATACTAGCTGTGCCAGCGACTTCGTCCGCTAAGAATATTTATTTTGGTCATCCATTCGTTCGTCGCGTCCCTTCCCGTCGTTCTTACAAGTTAATCTTAAAAGATAGACATATCGTCATAAGATAAATATAGCGTTCCGGACTTCTTTTAGATCATTTAAAGAGGAATCATTCTTACCTACATATTTTTTGGGTATCTTGAACCGTTTATGCAGCGTAGGTATCGGAAAAACATAGAGATGAAAAATTTCCCCCATTTTGTTCACATTTCCCGCTGTATTTTCGCTCCTATTAGTCACAGCGCGATGTTTCCTCAATAAATGTCCTAGCTAACACAAAAAGAATCAATTCGAATCAGTAGTATAACATCCGTGGCATAAATAAACCGCTGCTCGGTTCATGCCTGGCGAATATATGTATAAAATGGATAAAGAAACAAAAAACAAATTAGAAAAATTATATGTCAACGGTAAGTTTCATTTCAATAGATAGAAGCGGTACGAGTAGTTATTATTAGATAATTTGGGAAAGATGGCGGTTAAAAGAACACTATGGTTATCATAAATAACGTAGATACAAAGTACACTTCGCTTAGAGAAACAATTAAACAGAGTTTGCTTTTTATAAAGAAATAATTGAGGCAATGTTTGTTATGTATATACCTACAACAAATAAAAGTGAAGAAAATTTCTAAATGTTTACGCAAGCGACTGCTATTCAGAAACTCAGCCCGCTATTTATCCTTGAGTTTAAAATAAAATATGAAAGCTTACCCAAGCCTTCAACTAGATGTACATATATATAACTAAATTGTTAAGATTAACTAAAATGTAAGTACAAAAATCTTGATTTAAATTTTTCTGACTGTATTTTTAATTATAACTAATAAAAAAGGAATGCATGCATGCATGCAGGCTAGCTCAGCAGAACTCATGTGGCCTATAGACAAAGAAGATGACTTTCAATAAGGAGAAAAATAAAAAAAGCAAGACAAAGAAGAATTTAACTACTGTTTCTGTAAAAATTATGTTGACAAATTTTGGAAACTGCGCTTTTGTAAATAAACATTTTTAGACTATGAAAATATAAATAACTTAAGTCAAATACTGTCTGTAGTTCACGCGAGTAGTACACATTTAAATAAAACACTTTAATGTTTTAAAACGCGATATATTTTAGTTAAACCTTTTTGGAGAATTATTTTTAACTGTTATATATATATAACTACGGCCCGTAGTTAAAAATAATTCTAAAAAAAGGTTAACTAAAATATATCGCGTTTTAAACCGTTAAAGTGTTTTATCAAAATAACTACTCTGCCTCTAGCGGCGTCATACTGTGTTCTTTGAATTCACTTCGCCAAATGAGTAAGCTGCAACACTGCATAAATCGATTGCAAATTTCTTATAAAATAATCCTACACCGTGTTGAATATTAAATTATTAATGCGTACTTGTTACGCAAGGGATATAACGTACGAAATGATGACTTGTTCGTCTAGTAGTAACGGACGCTTAGTAGATTAGATTATTTATTTTTATTATCAAGAATATTGCTACTTAAAGCAAAACTAACAATCAGCGTACCATTTTTCTAAAATAAAGAGTTTTCCAATTGAATAACAAACAACAATAAAGTGAATAGTTCTGTTGTTTTACTCGCAGTTGAGGTTTTTAGAGGCAGATTAATTATTATGAACAATACATTGAGTAAAATAATGAACAAATAAACAAGAGCGTTATTATGGACAAGAAATAAAGTTTACTTATAAGGTTTGTATAACAAAACTGAAGGCAATTGAGGATTTCATCCTTTGACGATTAAAAGAAAGTGTTTTAAAAATATATCTCAATAAATTTTTTGACAGACGGCACAGGTAGAATGTTAGTACTTCAGCCCCATTTTGTGAAAAGATGTCTTTATGTCTTTCAATAAAAACGAAATAAACGTTGTCTTTGTTGCATCAAATGCCTTCCTATTATTTAAAAACTACATAGATATGATTTGTCATTTAAATATGCTTATACGAAAAGTATAGGTATGTACATATAACTTTCTTCATAAAAGCTAATCTTAATTTTTTTTAAACAATCACAAATTACAAGATCATTGCGTGAGTTTTCCATAGCGTGCTTAAGAAATGTCGTTGAACTCTATTAGTGTGACTTTTTTAATAGGCTGGAAAGATCGATGACACAGGTGAGACTCGAACTCCCGACCGATTCAAACTTATGGTGTTTTTTTGAATAATGAAAATACGTCGTACATGAAAAAGTATACCCTATACATTGACAACCTCACACATTAATTAAAAACTTACCAATAAGTAATTTTATAAAGAGTTATAAAATATAGCTCGACCTCTATGTGGAACGTTTGAGCTAAGTTGTTTACTCCGTCTCAAGTATTTAGCAATTAAAATGTTGGTAAAGCCAAGAATAACCGGAAAGTATTATAACCATGGTAATTTTATAAGAAATAAATGAATATTGATATTACTAGTCGCAATTCAAGATAAATTTAAAATCATAAAAAAAATTGTATTAAGAATGTCTTGTTCACTCCGCATGCACTTTATTCGGGAAAAAAGGATTCCAGGGTATCAGCTACAGTGACAATTGACACCCATAACATGAAAATATATATACAGACATAAACTTTACAACAACTTGGTCCTTTCACAAGCCATTACTATCTTTTCGGGACACACTATTTTTTTATCGATCAGCTGTCAACATTCATATACACGCCATATTGCTCGTGAAAGGGCTGGAGAACATGTCTTCGTGTATCATATCCTAAATAGTATGTAAGTTTTTTTTTATAATAGAGTAGGACATACACAGACTGAAACCGAAACGCGATAAAACTTTAGGGTTTTTTCAATTGTGGATGGTGGTTCGTTATTTGAACGGAATTTCGATATTCTTACCATCTATTTAATATCCAGATTTCCAGACGAAGCCCAGTCATGTTTTAGAAAAATTATAAATTTGTTAGAAATTTGTATGACCCGATGGAGATCGAACTTACGTGTTGATTATTAGTTATAAACTGCTACTATTACACCAACGAGGCGTAGCCGAGATTTAACGGTTTAAAACGAGATATAGGATAAACTTCCGAAAAGCGCATACCGCCGATCGATCTGAAATTTGGTATATTAGTTAAATTTATTTGAAAATGATTTTTAACGAATATATCGCGTTTTAAACCGTTAAAATGTTTTATTTAAATGTGTACTACTCGCGTAAACTATAGACAGTATTTACTGTTACTTTTTATTTTTTTAAATTGATTCGTCTGTCTGTCTTCCTTTGCATAGAACCTGTCTTAAGACGTAGACAATAGCTTATTTTGACACATTCAATTGCAGCAAATAGTACTTCAGCTTAAATACTGTCTATAGTTCACGTTTATTTAAATAAAACACTTTAACAATTTAAAAAGCGATAGCAAAGCATCCGAAACGTCGGGCCGAAGATAAAAATAATTTTCTAATAAGTTTAACTAATATATCGCCTTTTAAACCGTTAAAGTGTTTTATTTAAATACTACAGCTTGACAGAAATGTTTACAATATAGAACAAAGGTAAAAGGAAAATATTAAAAAGCTGCTTTGCTAGTTTGCCGTAATAATGGATATTGTTACTCTAATAATTGGTAACAATAAGCCTTTAAGCTTATACCTATTAAGGTGTACTAAGATATAGATAGTGGAGATCAAGGAAGGATCATGAATAAGTTTCCGACGTCTTTTCTGTTAGTATTATTTTGAGCTTAACAAATGCCTTTTGAATTTAATAATGCTCGTGTGAATCGAAACGGGCACCGCGTATTTTTGAATACGTTAAATAGACGAATAAATCCGATTTGGCAGGTAGAGCCATTGGTAACGATTATTAAAGGCAGATTTAAAATGATAGAGTTTTCTTTTTATGTATAAGGAAACACATTTCTCATTTATTATACAGACGGCAATTGAAACTCACTTTTTCGAATATTCTAACGCCGTTCCTTTATTTAGTAAAAAAATTAATGTATAATATTAGATTGTTTATTAATTTCTATAGAACTCGTTAATTCGTTATTAGTATTCGTTGCTGTGTTCCGAACGGATACTTTATCGGTAACGAGAGACGATTGTGGAATTATATTCGTTCCTTATTCGCATTTGTATCATAAGGATACTGAATTATTAAATAAATCGCACCCTGCAGCAATGCGGCTATCCCTAAATAACTGCAATATGTTCGAGGGGAGTTTATCCATTATGGTATTGTAGATTTTATATAGAGCAGGGAATAAATCGCGTACCTTTGATCCGCCGTACCCTTTGTGCGAACGCCGGCGCGGTGCCTCGCAGATGTTTCGGTGTTTGGTATCGGAAGCTCCTGAGGGCTTCTGGCCGCTAAGGGCCGGCGTTGCTTGGTGTAGCGGATCTGGAGCGCGCGTGTGCCTCAAGACCAGTTTGCCGGCGGAGTGGCCACTGACAGCCGGGGACCGTGGGGTGCGCGCGCAGACTCGCATGCGCCCTTTGTCGTTGTCGCAGGAGATTTTACTAATCTACGCATTGTGCTACATACTTAATATACGCAGCTTTACCCTTTGTGCTCAATTCGACTTTTTAATTTCTCACCGATCTTTTGAACTGAGCTATAAAAACTGTCTATTACCAACATTATTTAGATGGAAACCGAGTTATTGATTAGGTGTGCACCTTCTAAATGTGTTGATTTTTAATGCGTAGATGGCGTAGGTTAAAACAGCTGATCTGTTTGTGATAAGGTTAGGTCTTATATCGATCGTGGCTAAGTGCCGTATTCCATTGCTTTGGCTGCTGTCCAGGATTTTGCATCGACTTACTGCTAAGCGCCAATGAAGACATAAATGTTAATTATATATTCTTCTAATGAAATGATATAATGTGAGGTCTGGATTCTTAGAATTCAATGGTATAGTAAGTAACGCTTCCCTCGAACGATATGCACCTACCTGCTTAATAGGTAATAAAAGCGTTATTTACAATACACGGTTAGATCTACAAAGTAGGTAGGTAGGTCTCTACTGGATTATGCCAACATTATGTTGCATTTGTTTCAATTAATGTTGATTAATAATTGTCATGTAATGCATACCTACTGTTAATTAAGCTATACAATATTATATATACTTATTTGTAGGTTTCTGAAACAATATTTTCTTTATTGTTACAAGTACATAATAAATCGTTGTATACATATTTGATGTAACTAGTAAATAAAACACTTTAAACTGTTCAAAACGCTATTAATTATAATAGTAATTTATTTTTAACTAATACATTTCGTGTTTAAATCCTTTTAAGTACCTTCAAAAAGATCAATATATCTATTAAATCGTACTCGAAAGATGCCAAAATTCCTAAAAGTCGAAATTATAAAATGCAAAAAAATATTTTATGTAAGATGTGATATTTCTATAAATATTACAATTTAACCGCTATCTCTGCGTGTGAGATCATACTTTGAACGAATAGCGTTATTAAAAAAATATGTTACGAAAATAAATATATAAGGTTTTATATTGTTATTTAGTATTTACTTTTTACAATTTCATATGTTTAAGTAACAAAAATTTTACTTTATACCCATACAACCTACTGCAGCGGTCCGGTTAGGTCAAGGACAGTGCAGTTACCAAGTGACGTGCTCGAACCTCGTAAATATTTGATGAAATCTTTTGAACGCTTACATTATGGCGTAGAAATTGCAAAGATGTGATATCTGTTATTATTATTATTTTTTTTAAACATAATAGTTCAAATCCAAATAATGTGGGTGTGTATTATTATGATTCTCCTTTAATATATTAATACTAGCTGTGCCAGCGTTTGTTAAAACGCACTAATTTCAGAAACTACCGAAGTGAAAATTCTTTTTTTGATTAGTGCATTTATAGAGGAAGGCTTTATGCTGTAAAACATATAAAAGAAACGGGGAAATTATTCATCGTTAAGGGTTTCCGTTGCGTGGCGCTGTGAAAACGGTGCAAGATAACCAAAAAATATATATGAAAGCACGATTTCTCTAAAAAATATCTAGAAAAATGTCCGCGAAACTATATATTATCGACCTTTTAAGATTGACTTGCAAGAATGACGGGACGCGATCGTCTTCGTGGTATGATCGTCTTCGATGAAGAGGAGGTTTTGAAAAATACATTTTGATGCTAGTTGCTTATCTGCATCTGTAGTAGAACTAAAACTCGTTTAAAGGAACAATTAGTTAATAATAAATAAACAAAGCCCTGTTACTACCGTACAGTAAAAAAGGTAAATGGAAACATTTCTGATAGCTCATGCAGTTGAAATGAAGTACGGCATTTACCATAAGATGAACCTAATAAGTACTTAATATATTCGCTATAAACGTTCTATTGTTTCAAAGCTCGTTTTATGACATTACCATAGATTAAAGTTGATGCCACAGAATATTTTTTCGATACGGTAATATTGATGCTCCACATAATATACTAGCATCTAGTGAAAATGTTGTAGGTATCTCTATTATATTCGCACTCTGTGGTAGTCAGCATCCATTGTCATTGAAAATAATAAACATCGGTTTTACGTTAAAATTTATTTGTTCTAATTTTATTGCTATTAATTGAATACTAATGTTGAAATAATACGATTTAGGTTTATATCTAATAATTTCAACTCTTTGACTAATGTAACAATTTCCATATCGAACTCTACCTAAACAAGGTAGAATTATTCGATTTTAAGAACTAACCGCATATTTTAAAAAGGTAGATTACTAGCTTCTATGTATCGATTTTGGTATTATTACACGATAAATATATTATTTTTTTTCCAGAATGTCAAGGTTTCGATTTGGACGGACAAATAATGGTTATACTCAAGTACCGAATGACGACAGTGGCTTTTGTGATTCCCAGTTTGAAATACCACCTCAGAAAATCCCATGGAAAGCTATTGCACTAGCTTCATTTCTATTTATTGTTGGGTCAGTCCTACTGACAGTTGGAACACTTATAGTGACTGGGCACATTGATACTAAATACTCAGACCGTCTATGGCCCATCATATTGTTAGGTTGTATCATGTTTCTTCCAGGTGCTTATCATGTTAGAATAGCATACTATGCTTATAAGGAATACCCTGGATATAGTTTTGCTGATATACCAGAGTTTGAATAGTTTGTTGTTGTTACCTACTATTAAGTATAGTATTTTGTTAAGATTGAGTTTCTATATAAACAAAAGTTGACACTTAAATAAAATTTATTTAGGCATTATGATTCATAGTTTCATTTCATAAATAGAATGATAAGTCATTTTACATATTTTGTAGAGAGATAAAGGAAATCATTATGATTTTTAAATATTATTCAGTTATATTTATTCCTAACTATAGTATTTGCGTTTACCTATTTGCCTTTTTCCCTTTCTTTTGATTAAGGTTAGCCTGTTGAAGTGGGACAGAGTGGCCTGTTTTTTTTAAATGCTCAAATAGCTTATTTTTAGAGGGAAAGTCTGTTTGACAGACAACGCATCTAAGATTTACAGCACTACTAGAGTCCTCTGTCTCACTTGCTTTGGGCCTCATTGTTTTTCGTTCAACTACCTTTTTGGGCTTAATATTTCTTTGAACTTTAGGTAAAACAGGTCTATCTCTAGGTAAGGCTGCTTCTCCAAGGGCATCATCAGTTGGTGTGGTGCTTGATACTTCATACAGATTTTCAGTAGAGGTTTGTGATTGAGAACCTTTTTTAAGGTTTGCTTCTTTTTTAGCCTGTATTTGACTTTTCAGCATATTAAACTTCTTTGCTTTTCTGCTGCGAGCAGGCCCTTCTATTTCATTAAAACTCATTTCATCATGACTATCATTACCTTCACTTTCAGGCATAGGAATAAAGGACTTCTTTTTGTTTTTCTTTTTTTTGTGGCTTTTTGGTAAAGCCTGTAACAAAAATTTTACAGTGAGGTTGATTATATTAAAAAGTAATCTTAATAATTAAAAGTAACATTAACCAACCTGTACTTTATCAGAGTCATCACTCAATGACTCTCTCAGTTCAATATCTGTTGTAGAATTTCCAATGTGGTCAACTTCAACTTGCGCTTCACCATTTATATTTGCAGTGTTACAATCTTTATCAATAATTTCCTCATTTTTATCACTCCCTTCTTCCTCTTGCTCTGAGATTTCAACTTCTTCGTCTAGTATCATATTTGAGACATTTTCCTTGTGTTTTTTACTATTTTCGTGATTTTCAAAGGATTTTATATTTTTAAATAGTTTGTTACAAGCTGAACAATATAAGTTTTTTAAAACTGTTTTGCTTTTTGGTGAGAATTTAGTTTTTGAGACATCACTTGGCTGAAAATGGAGTTAAGTTTTTTGGTAGAGTTAAAAAGGAAAAAAAAATACAAGTTATATAAGTCAAGGGTAAACTTGGTATGACAAGAGGATTTGAATAAGGTTCTCAGTTCTAATCAATTTAAAAAAGAAAGTTGGCAAGTTTCTTTACTAATGTTAGTACTTAGTAGTTACTAATGTTCACATTTAAAAAGTAATATGATTACTTACCTCTTCTGTCTTAGAACTATCCTCATTACTACTTTCCATTCCACCTTCTGATATAGTATCATCTTCAGATGACAAACCAAACTCCTCAGCTAATAATGACTCAATTTCACTTAATTTTTTTTGGTAATCCTCACTTTGCAAAAATGATGATTCACCTTCCTTCTGTTTTGCTTCCTCAATTTCCTTTTGTCGTTGTATAATTCTGTCTCTTCTGATTTGCTCAGCCTGTATTTAACAAGTTATTAATAATAAAAATATTTTGCTTTGTAATCTAACTTGAGATATCAATAATCTAAAATATATAGCACTTATTTTACCTTCCGTTTATTTTCTTCAGCTTTTTCTTGCAGCAGCTTTGTATGTTTAATCACTCTCTTATCTCGTCTTCGTACATAACTGACAAGTCTACGGATTTCTTCATTTCGTTCTTTGCGAGCTTTTTGCCTAATTTTATTGTTTTCCTTTTCCATTAATTTTATAACTCGACGATTATCACCTTGTGATATTTCATACTGATCAAGCCACACATAGCCTGAAATGAATAAGTAAATTTGTATTATTACAGTATTTATTTTAATAATAATGTTGCATTTGATCAATCACTTTAATTTACAATAGGTAATAATCATTTACTTTTGTTAGTCGAGTAAGCCATCCAATATGCATAAAACTCATGGACTTCTTCATAAGAAGTCATTGAATTTCCAAATTTAGGTATTTTAGAAATATCTTCAGGATCATCAAGAAAATCTATTTCTTCAGATGCAAGCTTTGAAAATACCTGCAATGAACGATATATCAATCTTTTATCCAAGGAGGTAAGCCAATAGTATAATGCAATTAACCACCACACAACTTTAAATCTTTTGCATAAAGTATTTTATATACTTTCAGTATGTTTTGCTAGAAGTAGAGGAAAAGTTTCGCACAGTGTTCTACACATCACATCTTTTTCAGTTTTGAAACTTAGTGGGTCAATCAATTTTCATAAAATATGGGACATCTTTCCTAGTAATTCAATTGCATGATGTTGTTTTTATCTTTCATGATATTTGTGTATTCATTATTAAGATGGCGTATTTAACCAACACTTTTATTTACAAAGCTCTATATTTCGTCTGTGCACTGATCAGTTAGTGAGTCAGTTTAGATGTAGTTATAAATGTATGTAATTTGTATATAGTTCAACATAATTACCACTGAAATATTATGTTAACTAGATGTAATTACCTCAGAATAAATTGTATAGAATCCCTGCGGATCATCTCCAAAGCCTTTATAACAACTTGGACTAAAGTAGGGGTATACATCAAGACTATCATCATTGTATGAGCTTCCTGCACCTTTTAAAAGCTGCTCTCTGTGATTATCATACCTAAAGTAAGATTAATAACTTTTTTATCCAATATAAGTTACTATATAATGTTAATTATATCTTCTAGATATACAAACTTTTATTGTTTAACAAGAAAATGGTAAACTCACCAGGCACGTTCCTGAGGATCAGACAGCACTTCGTACGCATTCTGTATGAGTTGAAACTGATCCTTAGCCTCCTGCAAGTTTTCTAGGTTTTTATCGGGATGCCATTGCAGTGCAAGTTTGCGGTAAGCTTTTTTTATTTCAGACGCACTCGCATCGCGCGAAATGCTTAGAATTTCGTAGTGGCACTTCATTCTGATTTCATTTTAAATTACAGGTTAGTTAATGTCCTTTAAAATACCGCAATCTCGGTGTAGAATAAATAATTACTTGAAATGTAACACTAGCGATCGATGAGAAAATGGTTAAGAAGTTTCTTTATTGATTATACCACTATTATTATAATTATTAAAGAATTAGAATTAAATCTTAAATAATTAAAAATTTGTGTCGTAAAATTTTAGAACCATATTATTTGAGACGGTCCATGCTTGTCGAAGTTTTTTCTTTTCAGTTTCGACTTTTGACATTTCGTTTCTGTTATCAATTGAACAGCTGCTGAAAGTTTAATATGACATTGACACTGTTTAATTTACGTCTATGTTGAAAAGTTTTTTTTTATGATAGAGAGGTTATTCGGAGATTCACAAACTGAAACCGAAACTCGATTTAACTTGACAGCTTTTTTATCTGTGGACGATGGTTTGTGACCCGGATGCAATTTGGATTTTCCTACACTTATTTAAGTCTGAGATTTTCCTTACAAGCTCTAACATGTTCAGTTTAAATATAAATTGGACTAATGAGCCCGTCAAAAGTTAGGAAATCGATTATCTTTTTTCTAGTTAAGTATATTTTATATGTCATTAATATACTATTAACAACAGCTTCTTCCTCTTGAGGATATTGAGTCCCTAAAGTTTTACCGTTTCTCTACCTATGATTTTATTTCTATAAGTATAAAGAAAATACAATAGGTATCCGAATTTATTAGAAATGTCCTATGAATCATAAAATGTTTGTAAAAATCAATTTTATCAATAAACTATCTCTAATTTGGAGCCGATGGTTCAAATTTAATTAGCCGCTTATTCCATGTTCCCTCTGACGGCTTTCTCCAAAAACACATTCCAAATTCGTACACGGACTGAAATAAAAAATAAGGTGTAGTAAGCAACAAAAATTTGTGTCGTAAAAAAGTATGAATGTGTACGTATTGTAAAATAGATATAATATATTTTTTTGCTACTTAACACGTAACACACAACATTATCGATGATGTATAATATAGAATTATGCTCTAATTTTTCCTTACGTCATAATCTTGCTGGAAAGAAGGAGTTGATTTCGTTGAAGGAACATAAGCTGTGGAGTCCTGACGGGAGTTTCGAGGAAGTTTAAGCAAGGGTTCCAGCCATTCTTCGTAGAGATCTTTTCGAGGTCCTAAAGGTTCCATGGGGTTGGTGCGACAGTTTTCTATAATCCATTTTTGTTCACGCACAGATGGAGATCTATATGGTATACTAGATTTGATGAAACTGAACGTTAAAATTTTGGCATGTTCGATCGATGTACTTACACGCATACAAGTGTCTATTATTAAAGCGTTCTCTAGCATAAACCCCGTGGAAATATGATAGACGGCTTGGTTGAGCACAGAAGTATGATGAAATTACCATTTATAACTGCGGAGCGGACCCGTAGTTTCACTCAAATAACACTTACCTTATAATCGCTGTCAAATCGTGTACACTGTACACCACTTTAGTCTTTGGGTCATAAAATCCATCGCCGGTGTCGTAGTAACCTGGTGGTATGTCTCGCGACGGTTGTTCAGGTGTTATATACGACTGCCCAGCTGGTTGTAAGCCATTGTTGATTTCTATTGTAAACCTAAGATAAACAAAATTATTTTAAAGTACAATTTTCGTTAAAAACATTGGCTCCAAAAGGAAATTACAAGTGACAGATATTTTTTCTCCATTCGGTATATTATAAGTTTTAGTTATATTATTACAATTTCGTTGGTATTCGTTTGTTGTTCAAACCAGGCTACACTTGGAGCAAGAGAGCTCAAATCTATCAGAAAAGAAAGACTCCTATGCTTATTATATTGCTTAATAAATAGTTGAATGAAACAATGACAATACATAAAAAAATACTTGTATGGTTATCTAGCACAGAAGATTATCTTCTCTTTTAAGGGATTTTTTTCTCATTGTTATTAATAAAACATGGCCATTCCTTTTTTAAGATTCAAGTGTTTTTACCTTCTATCGGGCATTCTGCAGTATTTCCAGTCTACATCGTCATATTCCAACCCATCATCGAATACCAGTGTCTTTTCAACTAGTACACCCTTCTTCCATTGACCACGCAAAGTTTCCCCGCTAGGGTACCTAAGCTCACCGTGGCCGTGAAATAAACCGTCATCTAGCTCTCCTTCATAAATAACACCTGGAACACAATTCACGCTGTCTATATCAGGCTCCCTGTAAAAATACAGAATGTATCTACGTTGGAAACGAACAAGGAATATAAATTAGAACGTGTTTCATTATAAAAGTCAATGTTGGTTACCGCGACGTTGAACGAGATTAGAAATTTTGTTAGGGCCGTGAAGTGTACGCGACAATTAGTTTAGCAAAAAAAGAGCCCACAATTTATCAAGGTAAGACAAATTTAAACACTATAGTAGTGAATTTAAATATTATTAAAAAATCGTATTCGGTTTCAAAAATAAATAATTTCCACTGTTTTTAAAATACGATAAATGCTGGTGCTAACTCCAAACACTAATCATGAATCAAAAAGCTAAACATATATTACTATTTATGAAGTCGTATAATCAATATACACAATAAATAATGATAAATTTGAAAGCCAATTAAAAATTTAAACTAAAAACATTTGTAAATGTGAAAAAAAATGAAGTGCCCTTCCTAGTCTACTAATTATGTAGTTTTTCTATGTGCGTCGTTTCTAAACTGTCTATCGAATTTAGTTAAGAAATATACCATTTGGAAACGTGTACACGCCGTATCCACTCATCCCCAGAACATCCCAGGTGCCTTCGTACTGCGATCCCGTCGGGAACTGTTTGACAGATCGCTGAATACGGGGAATGTCCAATGAAACTGACCTAAGCAATAAAAGGAATGCCTTACAAAATCGAAAATTTAATTTGTTATTAGATGTAGTAACATCCCAACGGCAGTATTTTATAAACCATCTAAAATGTGTGTTAGCTTTAAATTATATACTTGAAACATAAGTATGTAATTCAAATGAAACGGAAGATAATTCTTCTTTGTTCTTTTCTCTTTGTTTCTTCTTAGTTTTAACTATTACTAAGTTTGACTAAAATAGTAAAAGACTACGTAGTTGGCCATTTTAAATACTTTTGATTGCTATTTTGCCTATAGAGCTGGTACGAGATATACCGACTTCGAATCCTACATCATGCAATATCTACATATATTATCGAATAGTTCTTATTTGGATTCTGTACTTATATTAGCCAAGGCTTTGGTAAGTACAATAAAATATGGAGCTAGGAAATAATATTTGTTACTTGCACTGCTCCTTGTGAGATTCAGAAAACTTCCGCATTAATCCTTCCCATTGCGATATTCGTTTTGCTCCCACGCTGTAAATAATATTATTCTATTGCGCTTATTATATTACATTATATTTTAATTCAATTTAATTTAAGGCTAAATCTTAAAATAACTTTGTAAGACCTTTAGGGCCTATGTTGTTATTTAGTTTATATTTTTAACGATTCAAATGGAAGTGGGCCCTTGTATCCCAGCTACATAGTAATTTTAAGCGTCAATTAACAATACTAATATTGCGAATATGTTTTTCAAGTTATAAACGTTATGTCAGCGGCGCCACTATCACGAATCTTTCGAGTTTTGACCATTACAATTGGCTCAACTTTTACTTCAACTTAAAATTTTAAGGCTTACACTAACACAAGGTTGACAAAATAGTTACCATAATTAGTTAAATAGTTACCCCATTATTTGTGTCGCCGTTGGGTAGAAATAGGAATAAATTACACCTTCTATAAACCAGCAATATGTTATTAGATATTGTACTTACTCAGAATTATCTCGGGACTTTAATATTGACATAACAAATTGCAAGAAGTGACACTGGTTATTTCATTAGTGCTCTCGAAGGAACTCGTTTTATTTTCCCATTCACTTAATCTTCGCGTTACTGTATAAAATAGAAATTGTTGGAGTACAGTATTATTGCAAAATTTAACTACACATATAAGATACAACTTTGAAATAAATATACTGTATATTGGTGTTTCTTTTTCCTACTTGAGCATTTAGGAATATATCTTTTGAAAATATTTATTGATTCATTGGATAATGATGTGGTATCAGATTATATGAAGAACTTCCCAAACTAAGATAACATTATATCTGTTTACAATGTTTTATTTGCCCCAATGCGTCGTTTGAACGCCTATTTTAATTTTTACATATTTTTTTGTTTTCTTTTCATTATGGAACAATACTTTTTAATCTGCAGGATTTCTTTTAAAACACTTTCGCCTTACATATGGCAGAGTTGAATAAATAACACTAGAAATTTTAGGTGGCGAAGAAATGAACACTATTGTCCAATTATTTGGTATTCACAACAAAGAACCTCGGTCATGGTCAATCACAATATATGAATTATTTATTTGGAAAGAGTGAAATGTTACTCATGAATATAATATTGTTGTCGACAATGCCTTCGGCGTCGTAATTTCTGAGAACCAGGACCCAAAACTTTTGCTTTTCGATCTCAATATTTAAATTAATTCACACTGCCTTACTTGTACCTTTGTAATATCTAAGAGTATGTAAATGTGTTTATATTTTTCATTTATTAACACGATATTGCACCAGAGATGAGAAAAAAATACGCACTTATATACTAAAAATATGGAGTGCAATGGCGCAAGGCGGGCTTATGTGTTTATAAGCAATCTCTTTCAGGCAACCCAGGATGAGAGATGAGAAAGTTGACGGGAAAACGAGATGTTCAAGGACAAAATATACAATCTTAAAAACTTCAAAACAAAACTTACACAAATTATATTTGTTTATTTCTTTCATGTATTTAATCAAGAAATCTAAGATGTCGTTTACGTAGGAAATCAATAAAAAAAGTTCACTAGTTGAGGTCGAGAAAATCTAAAATAAAACGAATTTTATATGACATTGACATTTTTATTATTTTTCATTTGCAGACAGTAAATAGATAAGTATTCAGTTATATACTGTAATATTTACTTTTAGCAGAAGTAACCCTTATCTCTAAATCGAGAGTTTTAAACGAGACGTCATTACAATTACGAGATTACTTTAATAAAATAATGAGGTTACTGTTAGTAAAGGTATTACAAAAACTTGGAATTCTAGCGTTTGGTGAACTTTCAAGAAATGCAGGCGAAGTTTACTTAGATCATAAAGTCTGGGATCTTGGTAAGGATAGTCCTACAGTCTACGTCTAAAGAATGGTGAACGTGTTTTTATTAAAACTATTTTAATAATTATTTTCCGTGGCAATATTTATTCTCATATAATTTTGATTAAGACATCAAGTGCGTAACGAACGCGCGTAAAATCTTGATGATAAAAGAAGGGACGGCGAGTTTCGTGCCAGTTCTTCTTATCCGCTCTATACCCTTAATTTGGGAACTGATATTTTCATTTAAATTTAGAGTTTTTATTTTTAACTGTATTGCGGTTCACAAGTGTACAGTTCTCTCCAAACTTTTTGGCCGGGGTGAAGTTTAGCGAGACCGCTATCTTTCGCATAGTACTGTCAGTTTTAAGCAAAAAGTCGAGTCGCCCCGTACCCGGGCACCCCCTTTGTCGCAACTGGTACCTGTTTTTTGGGTTCTGCGCAACCATGCACGCTAACTTCAGCCCGACCAAAAAGTTTGGAAAGAACTGTACATATCCACCTCCGTGAATAAATGATTTTTGGTTCGATTTGATAAAGCGAACGTTATAAATAAAATAAAAATTAATTTGTTTTATCCGTTGACCAATATTTGGGGTTGTTTCATATATATAAATACTTAGTCAGATTTTCTTTTGTAGTAGTCTATCGATATAAAAAACTTATTGAGAGTTTATTACGAACGTCTATAAACATATCATATACGTAGAATATAATAATATTATTCAGAAATAAATATTTTTATTTTCCTACTAGCTTAGTGCTTTATACTGTATATTAAAGCCACTGCTAAGTCGTTGTATGAGAAGATCTTAGTTCGCTACGATCCATTAAGTAATGGTTGATGCAGTACAAACATTTGGGATGCTGACTAGAAAATATGTGGCTAAGTAAGAACATTATACCAAATTTGTGTTCCTTTGCTCTGTTTTACGTGTCAGAACTTAGAGTTCAATTTACATACGGAATTTAGCGGGTAGGAGAGGAATATTATGCATTTTTAAATAAAATGTTTAGAATTCTATTCGTAATATAACTCTCATACGTTAGTAATTTGTTAACTAGCTTAAGACGCGACTATGTCTTTGTGCAAGTGATTTTCGGCAGTGGTTGTTCTAACGTGTTTAACGGCTTGCGTTACGAATACACAATATTTTATTTGTTATGCCTATAAGATAATAAGCTGGGCTTATTCTTTTGTTGAGAGCTATGTGAATATCCGTTTAATACTTATAAAGATAAGACACGTATAGACAGATAAAAAAGTTTTAAATATAACCAGTGGCGGCTGCACCTTAAGTCCGCTCGAGCGCCGAACCACCAACTCAAAAGACTTAGAAATTACACAATTTTACTTCAATTTTTTTTTTGAATTACTATTTTAATATTTATTATATAAACATACATAATTAATTTCGGATTATGGTAGAACAGTTTGACCGATTTACAAATTGCCATCGTGTTTTGTTGAATTTCCTAATTTTAATATTTGGTAAGTACCTAAGCAAAGTGCACTTCCAATTCCATAACCCACCAGATGCCACAGCTAATAACAACCTCACTAGATTTAAATAATTTTATTAAATACGTAGAGAAACGTATCTATTGCTTCATATGCAGAGGTAGGAAAATCGAAGTTTCCTTGATTTAGTTACCGAGAAGACGAAGAGAACTTTAATAATGCAGTGTGAATTATTGCATTTATGCATGGGCTCGTCGAATTGCCCAACCAATTCTGCGAAGCAATCGCCGTTGCCTAATTTATTCTAACAATGGGTTCCCTGCGATGAGCATTGATTGACATTTTGGATTCAAATCGTCTTTCAAACAGAAATAAGTTTATGATGCTGTAATAATATCTTGTTTAGACCAATCTAAATTATTATTGCTTTTAACAACCCGCAAGAGCTAATGTTTCACTAATCCATCGTTGTGTTAACTAATGGAATGTCAAGTGGAGACAAACCGTGTCTAAAAGAACCCAGATCGTAAAAGTTTAATCGCACATCGGTTTCAGTCTGAATTTCCGAATATCAAAAGCCAAAAAAGGTCGATAGCACATCTTGTTTTGTATTATTTGGCCGGGGTGTTTCAACTACCATCGAGTGAATCCCATGCTTGTCTCTCCTTCTCCATAAAAGAAATGTAAATGTCAATCTGATATATAGTCTTAATTAGTAGTTCTTTGCTGTATCTCTTACTGTCATTTTCAACAATTATTACTTTATCGATAAAAGGGCAAAAGAATTGTGGGCCTGCAAACAACTGATATACAAGGAAATGAAAGCTTATTCCACGCTTTGACTAAGTTTTTTCATTTCGTTGCGACGCGTTTGTAATTAGTAAGAAAAGTAATTAAAAAGTACAACTCAACCTGTCCGTCACTTCTTGTGATATAATAACTGAACTTGCGAAGTATTTTCTCTAATCTTATGAGACAATCAATCTGAACCCGTCTAAGAAATCTTACACGTGCCTTTATGTAAGATTCTGTTGAAAGTTATTCTTGAGTAATGATAACAACATACCTATATTCCGAAACGACCTTTGTTCGAATTTTTTGCGCGGCAAATGCAATGCAAATTGAATCAATACTAATATTATAAATCTGGAGAGTTTGTTTGTATGTTTGAATGCGCTGATCTCGAGAACTACTAAAAAAATATTTTTGTGTCGCTTGGATCATCATTTATCGAGGAAGGTTATGAAAGATCAGGCTGCGACGCGATATCAATAGGAGCAAGGAAACAGAGGGAAATGTGGAAAAAAACGGGAACAAATATTCATCTTTGAGTGCACTGCAAAAACGTTTTAAGAAACCAAAACATATGTATGAAAAAATGATTCTTCTTCATTTTTTTATCTTTATTTAATATATTAGGGAACAGTACAGTATAATATGTCTATCTTTTAAGATGTACTCGCTAGAACGAGACGCTGACGACGCCGAGGGTAGGTATATCAAGTGTTGAATATATTTGTTTACTCCTAACTTAGTACTTTTACTGCCTGTATCCTATCGCCTAGCATTGGATTAAGCTCTAGAAGTCGTAAGGTAGAATACCAAGTACACAATCGTTTTAACCGAGTAGAGCTCCGATAAACGTTCAGTTCAGTTTAGTCGTGTTTGTAAACGAAACTGGCATTTCTATAAAAAAAATGCCTAACGTTAAAAGTCTGATCCACTTGATTTTTCCCCTATACATCTCGAGGAGCCAAATTTATAGTCGACATTTGCTATAGAAAGGATAGTATAGTACACCAAGTTAATGCTGAACTTGATTAAACAGTTTCTGTGAAGTGGTCACTTTGTAGAGTTAAATTCTACTGAAACTAAACTGGGTTAAGTTTGAGTCTGCGTTTAGATTTCGCCGCCATTTTCTTGTTAAATATCGTGCTTAGACTAAGCAACTATGATAAGTAAGCATCTAAAACCTAGGTATGATCTATTAAAAACTTTTGCGCGTATCCGGGACCAGGCGTTCATTTTCTTTCCTATATGGTTATAACAATAAGATATTTAACTTATATTTGCTGATGAAGAACTAAAATAGTTCAACAACATTTAAGGTCTATTTAATTGACGTAGATTCGTTACTTTAATTTAAATGTTATTGTCACTCTTGCTACTACTATTAAATTATGACACAACAAATATATATTTGTTATTAAATAGCAACGAAAGACTAAAACCATTTTAAGTGAATTATATGAAAACTTATTTGTTCAACACATTAAGGGTTTAAAACGCGATATATTCGTTTAATTAAATAATACATAATGATCTGTATATGCCAGATCGAAAGTTTCGCCTTTTAATGGTGAATTCGAAACGATAAGTGCTCTTGTAATTTTATTGAAGCGAATACTGACATCAATAGCATTGAATACAATTTACAAAACAGCCCGAAGCGCATTATCAATATTGCGATGGAAACACACTCAATATTCGCAATACGTGATTGATCAACGATAACGTTTCATTTCAATACTGCATTCCACTCATAATATTTTAAACAATCATACAATATTCAGTGAAAACGGTCTGAAAATTGTGAACGGCGTGCGTAAATTCTCGTTGCCTCTGTTAATTGTTTTTAAAATGACTATAAATCATTGTTTATTTGCATATTTCATGATCAAGGATCCGTGTTCATGCATTCTTTTAAACTTTTAAAGAAACAAGCATTTAAAAGCAATTAGCAAAAAGGACACGGATGGATTACGCTCACGGACAGGGAAACTATTATTGCCATTTTATTTAAACCCTTAATATATGTCACTCGTAGGATTGCAGTGTTACAAAACGAGGAAGCTCACCTCTCGAAATCAGGCCAGAATGAAAGGTACGTTTTGCGTCTGTAATTTTTTGAAATTACCGTGGCCCATGTCACGAAGCGGGCGATGCTAACTTTGCGAAACCTCCACGGAAATATTGCTACAGTTGATTGCTATTGGCTTTCCAAACTCAAAGCGAGCTTTTTCATAGAGCGAAACGTACAAGCATGCTTTTAGGATTAAATAGTTTTATGATTTTAAAAGGAATATAGTTTATGTTTTTAGTAAAATTACATGTGAATGTATGTGAAAGCCCGTTTCCCCCTCGTGGGGCATGGGGCGAACACATTTCTGTGTCCGTTTCACTGATCCGTTCTTTTAACGGGCAAGTGTAGATCAGACTTCTGTGGTCTTTTCGACCCAAACATTTTTATGTTTCCCTGGTAGTTAAATTACATACATTTTACTAAAAGCATAAGTCAATTTAATTTGTATTACTCTCATAAGCTCACAGAACTTAAGCCAATCAAACTAGGTATTAGTTTGATTGGAGTAGAAGAGTGTGTAAGGTGTTCTTAATGAGTATGTATAGAGACCTGACTACGGAACACTCGTTTTAACGAAAATTCGCGGGATGCGAGTAAGTAATTAAATGTTGTCTGTAGTTTACGCGAGTTGTACACACGTCAATAAAAAAATTTAACGGTTTAAAAAGCGATATACATTAGTTAAACTTATCTCTCCGTGACCACAGCTGCTGGAAACCATCCGAAACGTCGGCCCGTAGTTAAAATAACGCTCTCAGGGTCATAGCAAGACGCGCAAAACGCTGACGATGCCAGTTCGAGTTCTGCTCGAGTACCGAAGAATCTTGAATTATCACATCGACAGTGAATTTTCTTTTTCTATTCTTTATTTGAATATCCGTCACAAAATCCAAATTACATTGAAGGTGTTTTAACCACAACGTGACTTATATATACGTTGTAAAGTCCCATCAAAAGGATTTTTATAATAAGAGCTCACACCTTTTAAAATTCCATTAAAGCTCGCGTCCTTGCGATTAGTTACAGTTGCGTCGTTCTTCTTTTTAAGTTATAACTTTTGTAAGCCGATTAACCGTCGAGGAAGGATTGTAACAGGAATATAAAACTTTCATTTCACGTGTAGGATTTTATTTATTTTTATCCTCACAACACTGGAAACCTTTAATAATATTCAGCTTAATTATTAACTCTGTTATTTTTTTAAGTTTCTGTAGTGACTTTCGCATTTGTTAATTTACCGTTTTAATATATTAATGCCATACATAAATCTTATTTCTCATAGTTACTATGATCCAACGGGGAAGTGCAGTTATTTACTAAAACTACTTGCTTACAAAAGCACTAGCTGTGTTAGTGACTTCGTCCGCGTAGAATAATTATTTTGGGCCTCATCTTTATACAATTATGCTGTTAACCACGACGTCGTTTGCGTCATATTGTTCTTGCAAGTTATCTTAAAAGATAGACGTATAGTGTCGCGGACATTGTTTTAGTTTTTATATATTCGTAGATACCTACTGTTTAATTTTCTCTCTCCAGAACTTTCTCTTCCAATATTTCGACTAACTATTGAACATAAAGTGAGCCATTTCGTATTGTTATAATTTCTATGGGAATATTATAAAGAGGTTAGACAAAAGCTCTTGTGAATAGCGGGGGCCGTATAACTGAGGCCGTTGCAATTATATCTATAAATGTAAAATGAGTCAGTAGGAGAAAATCTGCTTAGTGCATTTCCTATGACACATTGACCTACTACTTAAACCTTAATATCAAGACGAGTTATTTGATATTACTGCTAGAAAGGTCTTGAAGATGTTTTTATTGAAAATATTTTATTAAATTAACAATAATCCTAGTACTAGTGCCTTATAATTGAACTTACCTTATGAATATTATTGCCGCGTAAAAGTAATAAAAAAGGTAACTCGTGGTGTACCACACTTTTATTAAAAAAAAAAAATTAATATCAACCACAGCTGTTTATCTGTAACTTTGATTGAAAATGACAAGTTACGATATCAATGGAGTATATAAAATAATAATTAATATTAATTTATTTTGTAATTGAACAGATGAATTATATAGATTTTTTTATTTAGGTAATTTGGGCATGTCAATCATGCAAATAAGGCCTTTATTTGCACGATTGACATGCCCAAGTTATATTTATAAATAATAAAAAATTTAAACCATTCATTGAGTTACCGCGAACTGGTCAAACATGTTATGGTTTGCGTATGTTTGTTTACAAACCATACACAATTCACACATCAATGGGAGGCAGTTCAATGCCCGTTCGAGCTGGAAACGTAAGAAATTAACGATTGCAACGAATTTGCTCTTGTAACTATTTATCAGCTTTTTTGGCGCCATTACGCGGTCAATGACACCGATACGCTGTTAGTGATGTGCAAGAATGTCTGATGCTGGATGGTACTGTTGATCTCAAGTTTTTATAAGTACATTTACAGTTTAAATCATTTTTTTGCTAAATAAATGTAAAACATAAGGTTATCTCCGTAAAAATACAGCGTTGTTGGGGATGGTGTGTTGCGTTGGATTTTGTGCAACATTTGGATGCTTCGAGCGCAGATATAGAGATGATAAATCAGTCTCGTCGCAGGGGAGAGAATATAACAGAAAGTGGAGTGATGCCGGAGGGGCCAGCTAACTGAAGGCAGGCGTCAGTGTAACGCAGCCTTTTCTCGACAAAGCTCGTGTGGTGGCGCAGACGGACGCTTTTTTCGTTATTTCCGCTAATGGCTATGAAATTGATGAGCGCGGTCTGAAATTGATTTATAAGCGGTAAGTTTCTTTAATATATACACATAAAAGTATATTTAATTTTATAGAATTACAACTTAAGTTGGAATAAAATTAAAATTTAATCCATTTTTCCTTATTAGAGAAATTTAAAGAAATGAAATACCAATAGTGAAGAAACCAATTAATTTTTAAAACCTTTTAAACACAATTTTGTTGCTTCTTATTTTTAATAATTTATAAGTACAAGATTATACACCGGTATGTTGCGGTCTATTCTTGTGAGAAATACATAAACAGTATTTTGAAAACCGAAATAAATATTTTTTATAACATAGTAAAAATATCCTTTCCGTATAATTAAGAAGCAATTTCTTAATCATTATGCATCGAAGCTGCACTGATAGCGGTCTTAATTTTGTAAAAATGGCTGCTTATAAAAATAAGAACTGTACAAACATTTTAGGTATAGTAAACTCCTACTTTTTAAACAACATTTTTGAAAGATTGTTTCACTGCTCTTGCCAACCAAAGCTGTTATGTTTCTTCTTCATTTATGCTTAACCATTAAGATATTACGTAAATTATAATATTTTAAATAACAAAAAATAAATATTTCTTTGGTACAAGCAAAAAGGCAAACGTATATTTCAGGGTTTAAGTAATAATAGTGTTTTTCTTTTTTCAAGTTCATATTGCCATTGTAAGAAGCGATATTTGTTTGCTTAAAATTATGATAATTATCGCTTGAAGTTCTTTTTACGTTTTTCTTACATTTTGTTTATATGGTTATAACCGCTAAGTCTTCTTCTTCTTTCTATTGTCAATTTAAGTGTGTTTTCGATTATAGCTAATGGATTTCATTAGGCACTAAATGCTAATATAATTTTATTTTACACACATGTTTGTATGTCGTTTAACTGTTAACAAAAAAAAAACAGATGATAATAACATCTAACATTTTTTAATATCTTAGACCTTTCCTTATTATTAAACATTTTTAAAAGGTATACCGAAGGTACCTATAAATTAAACTTACTAAAAACGAATTAGGATTTAGAAAACCGTTCAGGGGAGGTATAAAATTGTTAATGAGTCGTAAATCTTCGTTTAAGGATACGTTTAACTGCGCGTGTTGTAGGTACTACCTGTTCATAACTCACCTTTTTCTGACGTTTCCAATAATAATATGTACTAGCTTTAGACTGTGGTTTCCCTCACAAATGAGTGGGTTTCTCACTTAGTTAGGAAAGAGAAAGAAAAAAACACACTTTCGCATTGATAAGTCGAGATAGTGCAATCTAATATTTGGTTTATTAAAGGATGTTAATTATAACAGTTCACGACCGTATTGCATTTTTCGACATGCAATGTCGTAACTATACTATTTGTTATTTCAAGATCATATTTATTCAAATGTTAAAGGTAGACTAAAATCAACTTAAAAACAATTCCTTAGAATTAGCTCGTTCTTACTTACACATTGCTATTGCAAATTGTCAAACTTAGCAACCTATATTAGGCAAAGTATAGTTATAATTAACTAAAGGACAAATAACTGACTAGAACGACAAGTCACTGACATGTAAATAGTTGTAAGGTCAGTTTGTCATGATCTTGGTGGCGTGTGAAATTATTTTCTGCTATCTTTGATCATTATGTAACATGGCGATAGCAGTCTTCTCCTTTAAAGTTCTGGTTAAACAGGTCGAGTGGGCTCATGTGAGGATTTAATTGCTGTAATCTGTAATTTCATTATGTTTTTCTCAATACAACCTGCTATAGCAAATATAGCTTAGTTTCGCTTGATATAAGACGTTTATGATTCTTAATTTATTTATTTGTTTAAGTTATCTAATAAAAGTGAAGCCCTGATTCCTTTTAGGTGGGTTTTATCTTTCTGTGTCATATGATGGACCGGTGGAACACTAGCGCCGTAGATATAGTAATTTTCTAAATTGTTATTTTTTTTTACGTTCGATTACTATCTCAATAAAACAATTTTAACGGTTTAAAACGCGAAATATATGGATCAAACTAATTATTTTTAACTACGGTCCGAAGTTTCGGATGCTTTGTAGCATTCTAAGAATAAACGCATTTATTCTGTCACGGGGAGACCGTGACAGAACTTAATGCGTTTTATTTAAATGTGTACTACTATCATAAACTACAGTCGTCTATTATATATGTGTTTTCTAAATAACAAGCAGTGTTTATTATTATTAATTTTATAACAGCTAGCCTGAAAATTACCGCTCAGCGAGCCGTGCATTTGTGCATGAGCTGAAACCTGATGTCTTTTAGCATAAAGTTTAAAATTGTACTTGCTTTATTATTATAGTTTTTTAACAAGTCTCTGAATGAAAATTAAAATTATTCATATAAACAAATGAAAATTATTCATATGTTTATAATGTTGTAAAATTATAGATTGATAGATGACTTAACCATATTGTCTATTTAATGTTGAATCCTCTCTGTTTCTTGTTCTTTCTATCTCCGTCAAATATTCTAATTATTATCATCTCTTGTTGAACTGAGATTAAAATAATATATGAAAAGTATACGCATGTCAATCTCGAAGTTATGATAGAATTCAAACTTCTTCGTATAGAATATTCACATTTCTTTGTCGCACTAATTGTTCAGATTCGAAATGGAGGTTGAATTATTCAAGGGTCTCATATTGTTGTTATTACTTTTTAAATTATAGAAGACAATTATTTTCATCTTAAAAATGAATTCTATTCATTGCCAGTAATCAATTTAGTACATTTTTAGTTTCGAAGTTCAAATATTGTTTGTAAGTACATATTACTATACATTTTACTATCGCCTTGCTTTTCAAGGGAATTGAAATATCAATTAAACAACGAACAGAAAGCTGGACTTTTAGAATTTTGTTACTAACCATCACTTGTTATAACATAAGACACGTTTTTCCTATTTAAATTGGTACTAAGCCATTTTCAGGAAGAACTAAAATGTTGTCATTATATTTGTTTTGATAAATAGAAAAGCAACGTCAAATGCGTCGGCGATGTTCAGCGTAGGCTTGCTGCATTGCAGGTTATAAAAATTAGGTCACTTCCTACTCCTATTTGTCATGTTTCCAATAAGTTTCTGGAGTTTGATTTATAAGATCCTTCGGGGTTAATTACGGCCTCCGAACATTACCGTTATATCGCTCGATCTTTTTTTAAGGTTATTGTTTCACCCGTCACTGCGGTTTAATGGTTAAGCGTTAACCACGAGCTTGAATCTCAGGGAGACAATAGTATCGATCTCAGAGCTCAGGATAGACTTATAATTTTTTTATCAACAACAGAGTTTACACGTGAAACAAACATAAAAATGAGTCTGTCTTACTTGTTGGAAATGCGATTACTCTTATGATTCAAATAAACCATTTTAAACGGTCTAAAACGCGAAATGTATTAGTTAACTTATTAAAAATCACGTTGCAAAAACCCTGGTCACGGGGGATCTCTGTGTTTTGTTAAGCGTGTCCTACTCGTTTAACTACACACAATACTAACTCTAATGATGTCGTTCTGCCTAATATAACTCAGTTCCATATATAAACAAGTGAATTTTATGAACTCAATTGTTTAAAATGTAAATCTGTCACAATTAAAAGAATATGATATACAATTTAGGAAGTGCACATAACATAGAACTGCACTTAAGCATAAAAGAGTTGAGAGCAGTGCAACTAAATAACGAAATGGTGCACAACTCATTACGGCGAAGGAAGATTCTCTGTTGTATTATTTACAGAAAACAGTCTGATTTTCTTGTATGTTTTTATTTAATATTTTCTTACTGGAGATATTGTAATGCACGATTATAGAAGAACAAACCTAAGACGACTAAAAACATTATAATTACGATTTTTTTTAATACGACTATACTTGGTTAATACGAGTATACTTTCTTAATTAAAGAATATGACATTTACCCAGTACGATATTAAACAAGCGAAATAAAACATTATCATATTTTAATGTTATAAGTTTAAATTTTTCAGTTAGACTTAATTTCTTAGTCTCCTACTGCTGTTACGAAACGTATGTTACCTTGTTTAACAAAAAAACAACACAGTGTTCTACAGTAGAATATACATAGTTATACAAAATCTCTCTCTTTTAGTTTCCTCGTGCATAAAATACAACCCTTTTAAGGTAATTCTCATTACGTGCATTCCTTAATTGCAGTTCGTATTGTTATACGCAATTGATTGGTTCGTGACAATTAGAGCCGTGTAGCTCAAATCGCTAGTCATATTAATTCAGTTCTGCAACTCAACTAGATCACTATTGTTTGCGAAAAATGTATTTTCTGAACTGTTTCGTATTGTCATAACTTCTATGCGCTACGGTTTTTAACGAGAGCTTTCTCGTATAATTTAACATTAGCTGTGTAAAATTATATTTCACGAAATGAGCTAAGCGTTAGTTACATGAATTATTAGAATAATGTTCATAGTTCGTGGAAGTTAGCCGTTGCTATTTTAAAAAGCGTAATCTGAAAAAAATAACTTCAACTCATTCCGAGTTTTAGTTTGAAGTAAAGAGTGTTTTAAACAATAAATATTCGTTCACGCTTCGACTGTAAGACTTGTTTTAGAATTATTGTAAAAATGCATCGTACATCAGATGGGAACAAAAAAGCGGTGTGGTCGAGATATAATGGAAACACGTAGAGACCAGTAATGACTTCGTAGAGCAAAAACGGCTCGAACATGTTTACGACGGGCGCGGGCTTGGCTCAGATAAATTTTAATACCGCAAAAGTTAGTTTTGATGTTAATACTTTTGGGCGAGGCTTATGGTTTTTAATGTTCGCTAAGTTAAGTCTAACTTCCTGCATCTCTAGGGTATAATTCCAAAATACTAATATATACAATAGACCAACTCCATACGGTGGTCATTCAATTTTCAAATAGTCGGCGAAGTCTAGTCTAGATGAGCTTAAATGTGATTTGTAAATAATCACAAAGTCTTTATCATTCATTTTGTTTATACTCATTATAAACAAAATGAATGATAAAGCCTTTCCCATTGATATTTTTATTTAAGTTTTCTCGAGTTTAAAACTCAAGAATTCAGATACTTATTATACTGTAAGACAAACCGTTTTACAAATGCTGCAAAAAAATTAAGAACGCACTATATGCAAATATAAAAATTGCGGAAGTCCCTGCATTCGAATCCCGAGAACTAATTCTTTCGGTTGGTTGGTACAGAAGTGTAAATCAGTTGCGTGTAAATAAAAATAAAATCAGAAACATACATAGGAATATCTGCTGTAGGAGAAGATATATTGTAAATACACCTAACGCAACTTTATTGGTTTTGTTGTTTCTCATTATCGATCAACAAAGCGATGGAAATAACCGTAGACTAGCTGTGCACAAAATATCATGTTAGTTGTATAGTCTGTGGGCCACAAAAAATAGCAACGACATCAAATTGGGCAACACATCCAGAAACCATACTTATCATTATCACACCTTATTTCTAGTAATGAATCTTTTTGTATACACGAGGAGGCGATGTGTCGAAACGATAATTGTCCCAAAATTACATCACTTATAACCCTAATTCACAAGCCTTTGATTTATAATGCTATCTGACGCAAAACTTGACGCATTCTAATATGAGTCGTAACAAATTACAGTTATTAATAACTTTATACGTAATGAAATGATAACATTTTAAAGGCTATTGAGAAATACGTTTTTACTATAATAAGGTATTATGAAAAGGTAGCGGCACTTTATTTTGATGTACTGGGAGGTGTCTGTGCATATTATAAGTCATTTATTAACAGTAAAACTTTTCATAAATATTTTTCGTGTTACTGATAGAATAAATATGTTTTATATAATGATCTATTTAAACAGTGTCTTTCGCATTTTTTTTAAAGTCTGTTTTTTTTCGCATTGCGATCTTCGTTTCTCTTTTATTATTGCTTTTTAAATTATTTTCTTTGGCTCAAGGCCGCCCATTACAATGCATTGTAATATTAACCGTTTTAAACATAAAATCAAATGTGTTTATGATCTAAATTTCAGCTAATGTTTTATGACTAAACATATACGCTTATACTATTGACAGGTTAACGTAGTACTACAACAGTGCAACATTTAAACATGAAGCTTGAATATTAAAGTCTATTTAATAGCAATTGTCAGCCATGAAATGTTAATTTTAATGCGCACTAAAGCCGTAAAGTAGAAAATAAACAAATAACCTCCAATTTGGTAGCGCTACCTAAATTGCCAGTGAATGTGGGAACAGTTCCATACTGTTGATTACAGTTATTCGCTGAGAAATTATGGATTTAATTAATTAAACCATTTCACACCAGCTGTCTAAAGAATACGTGACAAGCGGGGTAATTAGCAAGTTTTTCGTGTTATGAAAATACGAGAAAAAGTTGGTGATTTCGGTTTGAATAACAATGTGAGCTTTATATTAATGTGCTTCCAAATTTAAATTTGTATAGAAAAAGAAATGTGTTGAAATGTTTAATGTGAAAACATAATATCCATAATTATAGCCAATATGAATATGTATATAATAACATTTCCCTTCTTGGTTAATACATGAAATGTTTCTTACTCCTTGTACGGGTCTATAATCATTCATTCAATAGTGAAGATTACTACTTTTTATACTATATATTAACATATTTCGTCAGTACTATTAACTTCTTATTAATTTTTGGTCAATCTAAGACAACAAATATTTAGTATTAGGCGAGATTTGGTTGAATTCATTCTAAAATATTCACAAAAACTTAGATAATGTTTACGCTCAGCGGAAATGTTTCGGCGTAATTTTTTCAACGTTTGGATATGCGATAAGTCGGGATTTCTCCTTTTGTAGCAAACTCGATGTCAAAGAATTGTTGCCAAGAAAATATTCATGAGATGGACGAATGGAAAGATTGTGCGGTCCCATTTCGCGAAATATAAATAGTGAAGGAGTTTCTTTTTTGAAATCATTTACCTTTTGGCGACAAGAATACATTTAAATATGCTTTAAAGAAGTGTATTCTTTGAATAAGAGATATCTTTTAAGATTACAACTGGGTAAATAACTACGGGTGTAACGTAATTTATAGTATAGTTTTTTTTTATCATAGAGAAAGACAGACAAGCACGAGTTCACTTAATCGTAGGTAGATCATAGAAATACCCGAGTTTAGTTACTTCATACATTAAAATTAAAATTTTCATTACTTTAAACACAGTGTCAACCATGTTTTTTTATGATCGAAAAGACAGTCTTACTTGAGTGTAGGTAGAACATCCCAGCCATATAATATCTAAACAAGATGCGCTGTCGGCCTATTTAACTTTTAATATTTCGAAAATCCACAGACTGAACCCGAAACCTGAATTAAACTTCACTCTCTCTATAAACGGTGGTTCGAGACACGCATGAAATGATAATATTCCTACCAACCATTTACACATTTGCAGACGACAGGCCAGTCTTAGAAAAATATAAATTAATTAGAAAAAATTCGACCCGGCACGGATCGAACCAATGGCCGCTGACTATTAGCCATAATCGTAACATTACACGAAAGCCCGACGATTCGTTTATTTTTTTTTAAATTTACGTTCGTTTAAAGTTGTTCTTTTGCAAAATCCAACCGAACCCAAATAAATAAAGCATTCGTGTAAATTAGACTTATTACCATCTCCAAGAACATTTGATCTTAACTTCCTAACTTTAATTTAGAGGTTAGAAACTCCAATCAAAGCATTTCGCTAATTCCAGCCTCACAAACAAGTGAGTTAAGATTTCCTTTCAAGTTACCATTAAGTAGGACGCAACTTGAATACCGACGCTTAATAAACTTATAAAGGAAGGAACAAATTATCCCAGTTGGCTATAGCTGCTGGGAATGAAGTACTGGTTCGTTCAGGGAAACTAATGGAAGTTGCTTTTATTCGTTTTGTTAAATAGGTCAGATATTATGCAGTTTGTAGTTGAGTGGTGCCGACATTGTAACAGAGTATAGGTATAACGTATGATTATACCCTTTTTTGCGTTCATACAGGTAGAGTGTCTATATGAAACCATGGTATTTGTATTTTTAATAAAACCTTTGCACGCTATGAATAAAATAAACGCAAAAAATACTCACCCAAATACTAAAATATTAATCTTGTCACTAGCAAGCCATCTGTTCCAGTATATTAAATAAAAACTAAATAGGCGAATAGATTTTATATGTATAACATATTTTTCATTAAATTACATTTAAATTTAAGGGAAATTTATATTTATGTACATAATATAAATATACGAAACCATATTTTGCATTTTGAATATTTTAAGCTGCCAACTTCACGGGCCTTACTTTCTAGGCATCGCGTCAAAATATTTTCGTTACTTAATAACTTAATTTCAAATCGCATTATAGCTGAAATAGTTACTTAGTTGAGTAATGGTAGAAGTGTGTGGCTATCAATGATCAACGGGTCCAGCATGTTACTAATCAATTTACAATTGTTCTTAAAACGTGTTGGACGTCATCCGGGAATCGGGATATGATCTGGATCAAGTTTAAAATCGATTCGGTATCAATCTTTGCATTTTCGAATATCCAAAGCCAAGTTAAGTCGACAAAGGTTAAATTTGTATTAACCTTAATTAGAATTTTAATTTATTTGTCATTCTTTGATGCTAATTCTAAAACGGTATTTCTGAGAATAAAACTACATGAAATGTATTTTTTTCTATATTTCTTTGATCTCTTGCTACTGATTTTACTTATTACTGACTGGTGTAGTAAACTACATAACGATGTAAATAATTGTGTTCGTAACTACTATATTAGTAGATTTGATGTTGTATGAAGCTTGTCCGAACGAAAAATATCTTTCCCCAAGCCAATAACCAAGGACTGTTCGTGGTCAAGCGTTTACTAAGAAATCTCTGCAGGACTCGTACGGTTTTATACTATGAATTGTACATGCATAGTATAAAAGTATATAATGATAGAGCTTATAGTGAAAATCTTTTCCCACCCTGTGAGATATATTCTACTCAAGTAAGTAAGAAGTGGTTCATGTTTATTCAGTAGAATTGTTCAAGCATTCCCATCTTGTATTGTAATAATTCTGTTGAAAGCCCTGATTCCACCTATATATAAAGGCATACTCGAGAATTTTCTGTAGTTAATGCGAGTACAACTGAGAATACTAATATATTTCGCGTTCTAAGACGTTCTATTATAGTAAAATATCCTTCTATATTACTATGAAGAATTAGTCATTTTTAATATAAACAATGCGTTTTAAATCGTCTAAGTATTTAATGTCATCGTCTTTGAGTAAATATTCCAATCTTCAGATTATGATCATAGATTGAAAAAACCCGGAAAAGCCCATCAATTCTGCAAACAATCTAGTTGCAAGGGGCGAAATCGAATTAAAGTCTTCTTCGAAGTTAATCAAAAAGACGAATAGGACTCATCGATCGAGACGTGAGTGGCGTGATACTATTGCCAATTTTATCAATATGAATCCTGATAGCTACGATAATCGTTCTAGAGAATCGCCACTATCTACCATTAAATAACCATACTAATATTATAAAGCTGAAGAGTTTATATCTTTGAACGCGCTAATCTCGGGAGTACTGCTTCGAATAGCAACATTATTTTTGTGTTATTAAGACTATTTATCGGGGAGAGTTTTAGACTATATAGCATCAGGCTGTGTCTAATAGGAGCGAAGAAACGGAGGGAAATGTGGAAAAAACGGGAAAAATGTAAATAGGTACATGAAAAATAAACAAAATAAAATAAAATATGTTAGAATATCGAATAGAGAGTTTATAGACACAAACTTATGTTTAAGTGTGGTTCTTCGTTAACTAATAATACATTGTAACATCCGTAGATGAAACTAATAACGACGGTACTAGTAACGACGTATCAAAAATCATTTTCTAAACAAAATGGAGCCGAAAGTTTACTTCGACTCACGCTCAAAACGTTTACACAATGTACTTTCAAAAGCTATCTTTTATCAAACAATCGACCGAGAACTTCTAAGATCGCACTGATATACCGTTAGCGGAACGTGTTTCTGATCGTTTAGCAAAAATAGCTGACGATAACACTGAGATAAGCTGTGGTATGCCACTAAAGAGCTTTAATAGTACTTTAAATATCGTAAAATCTCTTCCGCGTTCGTGAGAATGTCCTAAAAATTAACAGCGCAATTAAAAAGACAATTATGTCAGGTACTTCTAAAGAGTGCTAAGTTGTTTGAAATATGTCTTTTAACGGATATAGGGTATAAGAGCAATCTTACATTATGGATTTTATCAATATTATCACATTGGATTCTGAGGTCAAAATCTAAACGAGGCTATGTTTTATAGTAACTTACATTTAAGTTAAGTTTTATGTAAAAGTATTAGTCCCAGCGAAGGTATTATTGTTAGTAACTGGTTTGTTACCAGTACATAAAATGCAAGAGGCAAAAATATAATTTAGGCAAATATAGCCGAAGGTGCAAAAAGTGCTACAAAATTTAAATTACGTGAAAAGCGGAGTACTAAAGCAAAACTTAGCCAGTTTTTAACTTGCGAAATTGTGTGGACAGAGTTTACGCCGACGCTTTTGTTACTGAGTGGTTTATACAACCAATTTAACTAACATAAATAATAAATCAACTAAGGGTCGTTTTATCTGAAAATGTCAACGATTCCTATTGTATTTTTAAACCACATTACATCGTCTACTATTGTAGTTACCATTTAAACGAAAATCTAACTTCTGACCGGATTACAGACTACCATCCACAAATGGAAAAGTGTTATATATTAGCTCTTGTCTGCCAACACCTATCTAATGCCATCAATAAGCCTAGCCTTTAATCGTTCGAATTTCGACAGATTTTGCACTAAATAAGCTAGATTTAGGTTGGATTAAACAAGGACTTTAGAAGTAAATTTGTCCGCGTCACTGTCATCAAAGCGCTAAGCCTTCTGTAACGAATCTGGAGCACTTTCATCACAACACGTGAAAGGATTAATCCTGTGTTATTTTAGGACTAAGTAAGCGGTTAAATACTGCAAATTGTAATAAAACGTTTATAAAATAACAACAGCACTACATATTTTATTTCAGCTTTATTAGCTTAGTTATGTACGTTTGACTTAATTAGATTTCTTAGTATATACTCGTAAAAGCAAAAAGATTGAGCACTATGAAGTGAAATATACCAGGGGTAAGATATCGATACAAGTAAAGATCGTAAGGAGAACTAGCACTAGAAAAGAAAAAAGGCCGCAATTATGAAGAGGCCTTTGATAAATCGTGCTGTCGATCTTTGTCTTTGTGGATTTCCTTCTGATGTGATGGGATGAGAAAAATACGGTGGAAATCGCCCATGACTCCTTGCATCTTTACCTTATTGAACAAATGTGTCCATCCAAAAACTACAAATAAAGATCATGCAGCTGAAAAGAAAGCCCCTTTACACGATCCATAAAATGCTCATTCCGTATAATGTAATCACCACTACAATTCCTTTATTTCATCTCGGGTAATCCGACTCACTCCAAGCTTATTACTTCTTGTTGCTGAGAATTTATTTTCTCAGTACATTTTCGCTTTATGTACAGCGCGTGTTACCCCTCTTTGTTAATGTCTTTGCGTTGCTGCAGATTAGATCGTGAACTTTTCTTCATCAAGGGGAATTTAAAGTCAAAATTATTTAGGACGCACGTTATAAGTATTACTAGTTTAATAAAATACATATCTGTGTGTCCAATATTTTCATTAAAATGCAGACTAGTATAATTATACACAATAATTCTGGTTCACATTGAAAATATGACATTGGATGATTCGGGCGACAAACCACTGTGAATTTTTATCACTCTTTGAGGATTGTCCACGTTACAAAATTCCGGCTTCAATATTGTCTCACTGAGTAGACAAATACTTCCCGGATTTGTAATAATCGCGGGAAAATTATAAACGTTCCCTTAAATGACCCCTCTGGTGTGTATAAATTTGCAACATTGTCTCCTTTCATTTTATATTACGAGACTTACTTTTTTCAATACGCTTTGTTCAATTAATTAAAGCAAGATAAAATAAAATTAGGCATTTATAGAAATGATACAGAAGAATAAGTAATGAAAGCCGAAGTACTGACTAATTAACATTAAAATGCAAAATGTTACTGTTGGGTTAAACAGTCGTAATTAAAGTCAAAATTAAGTTTAAATTTCAAGGGGTGTTTGCCCTTTGCAGAGAGACATGAAGTAAATTTTAAACAATAAAGATACATCTTTTGTAAACATGGTAGCATGGTAGAAATGTAAACTTAAAAAACAATATGCTGTTTGAAAACTTTATTATTTTTTACATGTGCACATGAAGTTTGGTAGAGCAACAGCGCGGAACGCTGACGATGCCGGGTCAAGTCCTGCCCGAGTCAATTTTTTCAATCTATTTTAGATTTTTAAAATAATATCGTGTGTGTAAATTTTTTCTGTAATTGATGTGCTTTTAGCTTATTAGCTTTTAAAATAACTAGAAATACATAATATTAGTAACGTTATAAAAAATACCCTATATTTTATGTAAAAAATACTGTGTCAGTCTTTCATTTCTTGTCTGTTATTATTGTAAAAGTCCCCGTTAGCTTAGGTAGATTACAACAATAAAGATTTCAGCCGCTTCGAGAATTTTTTACCGGTCGTTCGGAGTGAATACACAAACATAATGTTGACGGATTGGACTCATAAATCGACTTCTTTTATTATGCAAAACGGCTCTTTTATTGACACGTAACTTCACTTTATTTTTGGGAACATTAATACTAAGAAGTTAGGTATGCTTTTTTACTATAGAGTAGGATAGAAAAGTTACTTAATGGTTTACTTAATGGATAGTGAAATATGCCAGGCACATAATATTTAGAAAAGATGCGCTAACGACCCATTTTCGGCTTTGGATATTCTAAAATACTAATAACATTGAATGTGTAGTAACTTGTAACATTATATTTATTGACAATCGTAACAGTTTTTATTTTTTAATTTTTTTAATAATAATAATAAATCATTTTGGTGCTGTGAAATAACTACCTAATCTAGCGTACCTACATTAAAATGTGAAACATTTGTCTTCACCCTATTCAATGACAATTAGTCGGTAAACAATTCAGAAATTTCTAGACGTACATACATTTTAGGTCTAAGAACGAAATTGGCTGGTTCATAATTCAGTACATGGTTAAGACGAGTTTAACATAGTTTGAAATATTGACGTTAGAAGTGTAATCCATAATCTGGCGAGACGCCTCAAGCTACTTTAGGGCTGAAATATTGCTCGTCTAACTTAGAGTGGATGAGAAATTCCCTCATGTTTTCATGGCAATTTATTATAGATAATTTAAAAAAGGAAATCTTAGAATATATGGCAAACACATTTCTGTGCTTGATTTACCAATCGATGTCATTAACTGCTAAAAATCAAAATAAAGAACATTAACGGTTTAAGTTAAACTTGTTAACAAATTATTTTTAACAATGACCCGACGATTTAACTGCATTGCAGCCGTGGTGACAGGGAGGGTAAAAATTATTTGTAAACAAGTTTAACACATATATATCGTGTTTTAAACCGTTAAGTGATTGGCTAAAAAATTACTTCTTACGCTGTCCGACCGAAACCTCGAGATATTATCATCCTTCCATTCGTCCATCCCAATGTTTTACGTATAACAGTTGACGGTCATCGTTCGTCTTATTTAGCTCTGTATTTCTCGTGAAACGGGTTGTGTGTGTTCGAGACCTGTCACATGTTTGTAAAACAAAAATTTAAATACATGCTTACCGTCTCGAGGATAGTAAATGGTGATAAGATCCGAATTTTTCCAGGCCATGAAATCTTGAAATCAATCTAGGACAGAACATCTTATCTTAATTTGATGTTGCAGATATTTAACTTTGCAACTAGCGAGTCCAATACTTCTTTGTTCTCCTCTATCATGACAACCATGGATCCACAGACCGAAAGAAATTTATTTAAAAAATTGTGTTTTACGGGAAAGTAGAGATATACCGCAATTGTTTAATGGAAGTTTAATGCGCGTGATCCAGTTACTTGAATTGTGCAGTTAAAATTGTGGCACTTAGCTGAGTTAAAATTGATGGTAGAAGCGGTAAACGCTGATAAAAAGCTTTTTTCTTCTATTGAATTCTGAATGGGCAATCTCTTAAAACGATAACGAAAGATGGTAAAAAAACGTTTCCGATATTTTTAATAATCGTATCTATATATAATTTGTTTTAATGATAAAAGAGGACAGCCAAGCATGCGTTCACTTGACAGTAGGTGAAATAAATACTGTCTATAGTTTACGCGAGTAGTACACAATTAAACTTTAAAACGCGATATATTAGTTAAACTCACGGGGAGACCCCCAGTGACCACGGCTGCTGCAAAGCATCCGAAACGTCAGGCCGAAGTTAAAAATCATTTCCAAATAAGTTTAACTAATATATCGCGTTTTAAACCGTTAAAGTGTTTTATTTAAAAGTAGGTGAAATAACCCAGCCTATATCTAAACAATGCTATCGATCTATTTTGGCTTTGGATATTCGGAAATCCACAGACTGAAACCGAAACGATTATACTTCGCGGCTTTGTCATCTGTAGACGGTGGTTCGTGACCCAAACGAAAATACGGTATTCCTACCATCCATTAAATATTCAAATTTCGAGACGAATACCAACATGTTTCAGAAGAATTATAAATTGATTTAAAAATGTTGGACCCGGTGGAAATCGAACCCACGACCCATTGATTATTAATGGTTTAATGATAGCCGTACATGGCTATCATTAGGTACACCAAGGAGCACGTGGAACGTTTTATGCCGAAATATATTTTGCTTCTTATTTGTACAATATGCTATAACAAACAAAGTGACCATTCACATTAGCAGATGCGAACGTTCGCAACTGAAACAAATTTACAGCAATGTACTGATCGAGCGACGGAAAACAGCGACCGATGAAGCGTTGGACAAGCCACGAAGCGCGAATTTTCGCTTTGCTCGGCGCGTCGCCGTTCGTACCGCCGGTAAGGCAGTATCGATTCGTTAGGAGAAAAAAATGGCATACTTTCTAAGTGCTTTACGACTATTGCAGCCGTAAATTTGAGTTAAAAGACCATCGATTACATTTATGGCTAACCTTCTTCGGTAAATTGGTGATATATTAGAAAATTTTACCATTTTCGTATTTACTTGTAAACGATAATCCAAGCCAAGTTAACTACTAATTACAGTATCAAATTATTCGCTTATAAAGGGGAATTTTTATGTCTTAACAGTTCAATCGATTTTGATAGAAGGAAAATACATGATATATTTTTTATTACGAGATGAAACTTACTTTAATAGTAGGATATTTTTCAATTTGGTATTTACATTAAAGTTAGATGCGATTTTTCGAACATACTGTGCATATAAATAGATATGTACATATTTGAAGATCCCTAGAGGCTATTTCTTTCTTATGAGAATTTATTCAACGACGCGAATGCCCTGGAAACGGGCACATCAAGTATTAATGGAAAAATAACATTTAAATTTGATATTTACTGACGTTCGTAAAGTATAAAAGTTTACGTCTAGATGTGACATATTTCACTTGTTTTGTATTGTTAATACACACAATATTATCGCACTTTATAAACGGGTAAAAGATTGTGAGTGAAATAGTTTTTGTAATAACTTAACACATATATTTCTACTGTCTATAGTTTACGCGAGTAGTACACATTTAAATAAAACACTTTAACGGGAGCCGTGGTCTCCCCGTGACCACGGCTGCTGCAAAGCATCCGAAACATCGGGCCGAAGTTAAAAATCATTTCCAAATAAGTTTAATTAATACATCGCGTTTTAAACCGTTAAAGTGTTTTATTTAAATAAATACATATATTTCTGTCCTCTCTGTCACTTCCAATATACATAAATACAGACAGACAAGCATAGTCTTCACTTGATGGTAGGTGAAATATCGTGTTGTCGACCTATTTTGGCTCTACATATTTGTAAATCCAGACTGAAACCGAAACGCGATTAACCCGTCAAAGGTTTTTAATCTGTGGGTGATCTAAGAAGTCGACTATGTTCGGAGACGAAGTCCAACATGTTTCAGAAAATCTATATTAATAATTAAAAACGGTTAGACACACTGGGGGTTGAACCCACGACCCTCAATCAATCAAAAAATCACATCAATGAAAATATAAACGTTTATAGAATTGTAGAGAAATTATCGAATAGATTGATAAAAAATACATGTTCACAACCATTAAACGTATCATCTATATTAGACGAATATTTATTTATTTAAATTAATATCTCTGGAAACGTGAAGATTATACTATGTTTGTATCTTAGCTCGTTAGCCAATACTTTCTCGCGAATAGGTCATAGCATTGGAGTCAAGAATATTCAAGTGAGTGCACTAAAAGCCCTCCTAGCCGTCCATTAAAATGTAGCGAACCTGGTGCCACTAGGAGTAGCAGCTTTGACTAAATATATGTCAATGGAGCTGAGCGTTACTTTTATATATTTATTATGACTGTCCTATTTCACATCTTCGAATGAGTTAGGTCAAGACATTCATCGTCTAAAATTAAAAGTGTATAAGCATTTTACGTCATTTTGGAATCAATTAATCAATAATAAATTTTTCATCCACTACCCTTTATTTATTGAAAATGCGGCTGAGTTGAATGAGCACTAATTGAAGTGAAAATAAAAATCAATAGGTTCTTTTTGTGTGTTTATTTAAAGTTAAATTCTGTTCTGAATAGCGTGGTCGATTTTATTTACAGGTATATGTAGTTGATCAGACTTTTGTAGTCTGCCCGACTGTAACTATTTATTACTAGGTTTCAAAACCGGGACATCTCGTGTATAATGCAAAGCTAGCTACGGAGTTGGTGGTTTCTTTGTATTTTTAAGCTTATTCGCGTTAATTAAATTAATATAACGTAATTAGTAACGCATTAAATAAGCAGACTGCCAACGAAACTATTTAAAGTAGGTTACGTGCATGTACCTAATTTATTTGAATCTAAAGAGTTCATGTGTAACAAAAAATAAAATAATAATATCTAGGGCGACACAATTCGGGTATACGGCTGTACGCGCAAATGAGTTCTTCTTATAGTGGGAATGCAAAGCTTTGACGTTTTTAGTATCACATTAGGTCATGATTTCCATATTTAGGCTAATAATTATGACTTTAAGAACGTAGTAACGTTATTAGTCACAGGCTTGTCAAGGACAGTTTAAAATAGTTTTATCCTTTTAATAAATGTATATTACGATTTGGATAAAAATATTTATTTATAATTTTAATTGTGTTCTATGGTATGAAGAATAAATCGCATTTCCTATCTTCCTTTATGTATACAAAATCTATGATTGTCTATTGGACTGTATCCATGTAGTCGTGAGTCAACGCGTTTCCGATACAGGTCTATACAGACCATCAGCTAAGTAAACTAAACGGTCGTAAATTTTTCCGCAAATATGGAGATAGCTGGTGCAATGACCTCAGTTGTCACGGCGAAGTGTACCGTTATGCGCTTACCTTTACTTTCGACGAGAAACGCCGAAAAACAGCGTTTAAATTGAGCTCGGAGCAACGTACAAGTTCCCATTCGCCTCTATGTCAAGGTCTCTTGTGTTTTAGCTTTAGTAGTTACTAAAATAGGTGATAATTTACAAGGATGTAGTGGAATAGCGTTATCCCCCGTGAGACATTGGGGCACACATTTCAACTATCAGTTTTATTTACAGACATGTAGTTGATCAGACTTCTGTACCCGACTGACTTAGATAATCTTTTGTTTCCCCGGGGTTCGAACTCAGGACCTCTCGCGCTTAACACAATTCTAAGCAACGCGTTAACTATTTAGCTACAAAGGCGGAATGGAGGTGGTATACGAAGATGTCATTAGAGCTATGTTTTTAAAATCACACATAAGTCATTAATAGATTTAAAGAACTGGAGTAATTATGTGTAAAGTTATGTTTATATAATATTTCTCTTCAACGCATGGCTATGTAAAATCCCAAAAAACCTTTTTAGTAATGAAAAGTTGAAAATTGACTAAAAGGCCGTTAAGACTATTAAGAAATTAAGTCGAAATTATAATTATAGACGGAGTTCATTTTTATTGTTTAATAAAAACGATCTTATGTTATTATGAAATAATAACATTTAGTAAAGTTATTCTAGCTTTTTTAAACATTGATATATAACGTATGAAGTAACCAATCGTTTATTTATTAGTCTTGAATTTAAGTATATATAATATTGCCTTTAAAATATCCGGTGGTTTTATAAACGACTCACCGGACAATTATCGGCATCCGTTACATAACCTCACGTCTTCAAGAGATAGCATAGCAATTAGTCTCACGGTAACTATAGATATAACGGAGATGAAAATCATCGAACCGTGTTATTATTAACTGTTATCAACAGCTGATGTAATAAAAAGTCGAGAAGATTTTATTTATAGAAATGTTGATGGGGACTTTTGGGGACATGATTTGACAGTTGCAATTTACATAGTGAAAGACATACATATGAAAACAACATAAGTTCAAAATACCTATATGACATTCTTCTTTAAGATAAATATGTAGGCAATTGTAATTTTAATTACGTCAAATTATAAGCGTCTCCGGTCTCAAAGTATAATACCCGTTTTCCCTGTAACGCTAACAGTATTCTGTGTTTAATTGCTTTAATGTATTGGCAAGTAGTTGATCGGAGACATCAGTGCCCCGCCCGACCGAAACTATTATCGTTTCCGGGGAATTCGAACCTAAGACCTCTCGCCCACACAATAGGCAATGGATTTAACCACAACTTCGGAGTTGATTACGAAATTTTGGTAGTAACTGATCATTAAGAATAAATAAAACAACTTTCCAATAATTTGGACTCAGTGTACTAAGATACGTGTAATTAATACACAACGTCTATGATTTCAGAGAATTCAAGTTGTATGGATGTCGAAAATGAATATTTTGGTGCATTTAATTGTCTACGCAGCCATCGCGTGTGCTGAGAATATTCAAGAAAGGTGGGTAACTTAAAAATGTAATTTTTCGCTTAATGTCCGTCCTTCCATGTTTTTCGTTATTTCACGCTATTTTCAGATTTATTAATCATTTTATTTACCTTTTCAGACGTTCTAAACTTCCATACATTGCTGATGCTGTTGGTAACAGCATACCGCGGCCATCAAGTGTTCCAGCAACAGTTGGTAGCCCAGTAAACTTACTTACGCCTGATAGATATGAATTCTATACGTTCGACGAGTCTGGAGAATTAGTAAAGAGACTAATGACATTAGAAGAAATTCAGGCAATAGTCGCGGCGGGTGAAGACGCCGATGGCCTAGTGACGTTTGCCAATGAAAATCAACCAACTATAGCATTTAATTTCAGCCAGCCACCTTATACGAAAGTAAATAGTGTTGTAACGAATGTGCAAAATGTCCTAAAGGCTCAAATGGAGGCTCATAAGAATAATCCTCAAATGCAACCGACCTTAGATACGCCGGATGTCTCTGATTCTTGGAGTTTGATCCTACCTTCTATCTTTGGAAATACGGGAGTTGATATAATACCTGACAAGACGTCTGGGTCCTTTATTACTCCTGAAACTGAAACAATTGAAGTTGACAACTTGAATGGAGACTATTTATATAGTTTTAGCAAGGAGGCCAACAATCCACAAATCACCTCTTCACCACAAATGATTGAATCTACTTCAAAAGTATCTACGACAGTTCTTGATAGTATATCTAAGCATCCACCTTCCTTGCTACCACAATCAACGATAATGGTTAAACCATCACAATCAGTTACTACAACAGTATCAATAAAACCAACAACAGAAATTAACAAGCTTAGTACTGAAAAACCAAAGATTTCTCACTCGACGCTAAAACCGACTGCTGCAAGTACTACTGCAATCAAACCACACTACTCTTCTTTACGCAACTACACTACAAAACCTAATTGGAAAATAACCCCAGTAAATTTGACTACTTTGAACAATGAGATAAGTAGTCTTAAAGAAAAACAAACCACGAAAACGTTTACAACAGTAACTGAAAAAACTGAAAATTCATTTATTCCAGTTTCTACTGTGTCCTATATAACGCAATCAGTAACGAATAAACCATCAGCTACATCTATGCAATCCACAACAGTATCAAATATAAACTTATCAAGTAACAAGGTAACTGAAAAAACTAATTTAACAATGAATCCTCACCAAACGTCCATTGATTCTCATTCTGGAAGTAAAGATGACGAATACTTTAAAACGAATACTACTACTATTACAACGCAATCTGTGTCACCGTCTACTATTCCATCATCTACAGTAGTCACTTCTTCCGAAAAATCCATCTTGAACGGGGATTCCATAAACAAAGAAACTCATAATACGGAGAGTGATGAACCCACTATAATGCTATTTGACGTTGCACAAAGTATAAGTCAAATTGCATCAGATTTAGGAGGTAATTTTGCACCATTACCTACTTCTAGTATTTTAGATACAACAAAAGAGACTAGTGTTAATATAGAAAGTAAAGAAAGTGTTGATATTGACATTCCCCAAGAAAATGAAAAGATTAATACGGAAAATCCTGATGATATCACTACACCTGATATTTTTGTCAAAGTTTCGACGATAGATGCACATTCTAGTAACAATGCCAAAGAGAGTATTGAAAAAGTTACGAAACCTGAAGATAGTGGTTACACTACGACATTTGTTCCAGAGACAACTACTCAAATGGAGGCTACTACAGCTTCTAATTTTATAGAAACTACTACGCTAGATTTAATTTTATCAGACTCGATGGGTGATTTGCTATCTCAAGTCGTTTATCAGACTAATAATATTATATCCACTTCAAAAGATGCATATAATTCAAAAAATAATAACAATACAATAGATCCAGTCCTTATCAACAACTCTGAATATCAGAATAATGACAGCACGGCAAACCAAACGGTTTCAAAACAAAATGCTGAAGTTCAAGTAAAAGTTGCTGAGACTTCAACAGTATTATCTACGACTACTCCAAAAATTTTAATCGACTTTAACTCTGAATCAAAATCAAAAATGACAACGGAGAAGTCAGAAATACTAGAAAATACCGAGAACAACCTAAAGGACGATGAAAAACCTCATTTTGTACCAGTTTCATTATCATCATCAAAAAATTCAAGTGAGTTTGAAATTTTAAAGCCATCACATAGTAATAAAAATTCAGTACTTATTCCCAAAACAGAAATAACACACAACGATAGTTTACTCACAGGAAATCAAGGCAGTTTGCAATCACAAATACATAAAGAAATACCGGAGTCAAGCCTAAAAATTGATACACCCAGTAGCATAATTTTAAACAAAGATATTAATGCTGCAGGGAAAGACAATACCATCAATTTAACTAAAAATAAGATAAACAACAAACCAAGTGATAAAATCGCTGAGGTACCGAAATTCGATGAATTAAAAAAGAAATTTCAAAAAATTAATATAGACGATAAAGAGCTATCCAATGAACGTAACAGTTCATGGAAACTGATATCCACTGTAACACCGCCAAAACTGAATAGTGAACTTAACAATAAACATAAGCCAGAAGGATTTTATACTCCAGAAAATAGCGCACATAAACATATAAGCTTAGAATTTTCTAAGGAAAATCAAGGCCTGGAAGTAACTACTAAAGATTTGGGTGAAGATATTTTGCAATTTGTAGAATTATGTAACGAATTAGCTTTCCAATATTGGGATGACATTACCAAACACATCGATAAGAAGCGTAGTTTAGTATTATCGCCATATGCCATTACTTCTATGCTAGCCATGATGTTTATGGGTGCTAGAGGAGCAACATCTGGCGAAATGAATGAAATTTTAAAACTGGATGACATGGTTACGTTTAATCCTCATTTTACTTTGAAAAATATATCAGACTCGATCGACATTTCCCCTGCTTCTGGCGTAGCCGTTTCAACATTCATTAGAGAACTGTATAGTGACAAAACAAAGGGCAAAATTTTGACTTTCTACAAAGAGAGAGCTCAACAATTCTACAACGGGCATGTAGAAGAAATAAACTTCAAACTAATTAGTGATGTAATACGCCGTAGGACCAACTTATTAGTTAAGCGGTATACCTTTGGAAAAATTCAAGAATACATGAAAACAAATGATATCGTGATGCAACCACCTTTGGCTTCATTTTCTATGAATATTTTTGAGGTAAGATCTACATGTTTCATTATTCATATATCTTTTATTACTCGTATTCTTAGAATATGTAAATAACCTGTAAAGTAAAAATATATGTCGATCTAATTAATAAAATAATGGTAAGATAAATGAAAAACAGATAGCAGTATTTTAGTTGTGTCGACTATGAATATTTATATGACTTTGCACAGCATTGAAAATTCAATTTCTATTTAAAGTAAAATAATGCATGTTTATTATTTCCAGACTGACTGCACAGGATCATCTGTTGATGGCAGAGATGGTGAAATGTATTTTGTGGTATCACCAAACGTACGACAAAGGCGTCTGGTCCCTGTTCCGGCCGTGGTATACAGAACCAACTTTTTGGCTGGTTATGACCCCGTTTTAGATGCCACTGCTGCAGCTCTAGGAAACACAAATTCTATTATTAGTACCCTGTTTCTCATGCCTGGTCAGCAAGGAAACATAGTACACGGTGAAGATTTAGAGGCTCTCGAAAGACGGCTGCTAGCGTCAAATCCAGCCGTGGCTTGGAATCGTCTTTTACGCACTTTATTGCCGCGAATTGGTCTTGAGCTTCAAATTCCAAGATTTTCACATAAATCAATTTTTAATGTTTCATCAACTCTACGTAAAATGGGTTTAAAAGATTTGTTTAATGAAGAGAATGCAGATTTGGGTGGCTTAAATGGACCATCGAAGAACCTATACCTGTCTGATATGGTACAACTAAATTCATTCGTTACTTGCGGCGAAAGTGTGATATCGGAACAACATCATATTGAAGAATACCCGGAGTCCTTGGAGATTGAAAAAATTCAAAGACGTCGAAGTGCTAGATGGCTGAATTGGGATGAACCAAGGGACTACCAGCGGGCATTCCACGATCCACACGATGTAGGAGACGCTATGCACCTTCCATTGCATCTACGACCAAGACAAGCAAGACTACCAGCAAGGAATTCCCAACCAGCTAGATTAAAATTTGACAGGCCATTCCTATTTTTTGTTAGGCACAATCCCTCCGGTATGATTTTGTATGTAGGAAGGTACAACCCAAGACTTCTTCCGTGAGTTTAAAAAGAATGTTTTGAAATTTAAAAAAGCTCATGTCTTAAGAAAAGTATCAAAGAAAAACATGAATTGATCTTTCAACTTACTTGATTACTGTTTTTCAGTCAAGAAAGTTATTGGCTTCTATAGATATAGATAGTAAACTTGATACCAGCCACCAAAATTAAAATTATACCTTTAAGGATGTCGATTTGCTTTTCTTGGGACGACTGCACAATATAATTTCCAGTTTTATCAAATGTAAACTTTATTTTAAGTGACAATTGAGATAAAAATGGTCTGTGGGTGTTACATAAGTGTAGGTTAGTGAGCATTTACGTGACAGTATTACGTGACTTTGGTATGCAGGTACTTCAATGTTACAATCTTCGGGGCATCATCGTACCTTCATACTAATTCAATTGAATAGTTATTAAAACTTTGAGTATTCATAGATTAGTGGAAAGAATATAGAGAGTCTTCAAACTTCAAGTTAGGTTAAGATTTTTTTACAGTTATTTAAGACATACATTTAGTAAAATAAGAATCTGTAAAGAGTAAAGCAATAATTGAAATATCATCCGTAATAATTTAAGGAAAGAAGAGTCGCGATTAGAAAAATAGGTACTTTATTGTAATTACAATAATTCTAAATAAATAACATTTGACACTACTTATTGCGTTTATGTTTCCTTAAATGTAGAATTCTGCGCACTCATCGAAAAATTCTTTCCACTTAAAGCATTCATCTGTTTGAATTACCCTTGGACAATTCTGTAAAGTAAAAAAAAAACTGCCGTATAAATTAATGCAGAAAATTAGGCTCAGGGACAACCCACAACCTTTTACACAGTTTACATTTTTGTGCTTATTACACTTAAGGCATCGTAGAAAAGTTATTTGGACAACAAAAATTGTTTCTGTTTAATTCTATAAATTTAAGTTACCCACTAAATCGTCCGCGCCCCGAACTTCTTGTAAAGTTAATGTTAAATGATAGACATATACTGTCGTTGATATTTTTTCAGATCATAAAAAAAAACACATTCTTTATACAAATTGTTTGGGTATCTTGAACCGTTTTACACAACTGAAACCTACAAGGATAAATAATTTTCTCCGTTTTCTCCACGTTTTCCGATGTTTCGTTGCTCGCGAAATGTTTTCACCGACACAAAAAGAACTTTTCAATTCGAACCAGTAGTTCCTGAGATTATCGCGTTCAAACAAACTCTTCAAATGTATATATAGTAGGTAGTTGACGGATGTCACTGAAACGATTAACTTACCAAATTCATAAAATTTCGAAAACACAATAAAAATTGGTAGAATTCACAAATCATTAGCGGCATGAAAAGTCTAAATCGTTGTCTGCAATGAACCTTGGCTTTCAGTATTACAGCGGAGAATTCAGAATTAAGAGCAGCCCATTTCTCGAGATGTGTGTAAAATTTTTCATCGTTGACTGATCGGTCTGTGTTAAGAATTTTATACTTATCCAGAACACATTCCCAATACGAACACTGTAATTATAGGTACAATTTAAGAAAATCTATTCTGTAGTTATAATATACTCGTAGGTAATATAATAAAGTTTTTTTTTATCGAGTTCAAGTAACAGTGGAACGTATACCGGTCAAATAATTATAAAATATATAATAACGCCTATAAAAGTGGTAGCTCTATTGTATATAATTTTAAATATCCCAAGACAAAAGATAGATCGACAGAAACGGTCTTGTTTAAAAGTTTACATGGCTGGGGTATTGCTGTCTCTATGGTCTGTCCTGCTCTATCATACAAAAATAATATTAACGTTAAAGTTAATATTGGCATAAAAGAACATCTGTATGAAAAGAAAGTGTAAAAAAATTCGAACGGCACTTGTTATTTGGTAAGCAGAGCACAGCTCGTCTGTCTGTTTAAAGGTTTTTATTATGTAAACAAAATTTTATTACTTGTCCTGGATAATGTCTTTTTACAATAGCTGTGTCTAAAACTTTGTCATAGTTCGTTACAACAATAACACCACCGCAGGATCGAAAAACCTCACTGTCAAAAAATCCTGGTAAATGACAACAGTGTCGTTCCTGAAACAGAAGATAATATTTTACACTGGTTAAAACACGAACTATATAAGTTACTAGCTGATTCGAAAAATGTTGTTTTGTTGTTTACAAGATTAATATTATTATGTTGATCTAATTCTAACATTTTCGAGCAATTAATTACCACAAAAACGGTTCTTGCGAGTTAATCTTAAGAGTATATGTGTATTTACTGTCGTAGACATTTACTTTGATTATTTAAACAAGCAACCTCTTCAGCTTAATAGTAATAGTAAAGATTTTTTTTTCTTAACCGTCACCCGGCGTTTCCCAAAGGCTCTCTGCAGCCGTTGTCCCGTAGGGACTAGTTATGCTAAAGTCATAATTTCCTCGAAACACCAGCTAGACCGTAGTTTAAATTATTACCTATAGTTTAGTTATGAAATAGTCTGTTTTAAAATGTTGCAAGCGTACTTACAAAGATATCATTTGTGCCATAACATCTTTCCGGCTTCACTGGCATTTGCGTAAAAAAAACTCCGTTAACCTACAACACGTTGAAAACAAAAACAATCACATGAAATAGGTAGTAATAAATATCTAACGTTCACACATACATTACCTCAAAGATTAAGTCGAGAAATATTAATTGCAAAAGCATCGTGTCTGTTTCAAACAACCATTAAGAACTAATAATGCTTTGTAATACGGACCTGTTTAAAACTGTCATTTGATACATCGGTTTTGTTGTTACAAAATAGCTCAGTATTATGTGAAACATTTTTAAGTGTAGTCTGTATTTTACACGAGTGATACACATTAAACAATCTTTGACGTTTTGAAAAGAGAAACATTTAAATAAAACACTTTAACGGTTTAAAACACGATATATTAGTTAAACTTATTTGAAAATGATTCTTAACTTCGGCCTGACGTTTCGAAAGCTTTGTAGCAGCCGTGGTCACGGGGAGACCAAAAGTATTTTCGAATAAGTTTAACTAATGTATCGCGTTTTAAACCGTTAAAGTGTTTTATTGAAATGTGTACTACTCGCGTAATCTATAGACAAGAGAAACATGTTAAAAATTACCTACAGCAGTGTAAGTGGCTATACAGCAGCCGCGGTATTATATTTAATTTATTTTCATGCTATATGCTCTTAATATAATACACAGCTTTCTGTCAATAAGTACTTTATTATTTTATTAAACATTATACTCAGATAAATTAATTTTAGTTTCAAATGTTTACACAAACTTCGCTCTGCACTGGTTAATGTGTTTCAATAATTTGTCGCACTTTTCGCTCTTCTCCCAGGTTGGACAGTTCTGAAAAAAAATATATAATTCCTTATTTACAAATACATTTTCAAACGCTATCATTTATGTTTAAACATTTCTTGGATTTAGAATCATCAATCAATAATAATCCCTTCAACTATAAAAAGTTTATTTCTTCGCATAAACACGTTTTAATATAAAAAAAGTAGAAAGAAAGAATTAATCCACCAACTCACATGGAAAACTTCAAAGAACAAGCAAGAAATCACTTTGCTAGGCCCACATATTCCGGGAGGTCCAGGTAAATTTTCCTTAAGGCAAATGTCTTTCGCATTCTCTACTGTTTCTTTAAATTCAGTGTTTTCTTCTGTATACTTGTCTAAAAATGCAGAGACTGCATCTAAGTCGAGGTTTTCGTCATCTTTCATTAAATTTTTCTTCTTCATTATGCATATATTTTTGGCGCACTGTAAGTTTTAAAGTATTTAAATATATAATATATATGTATATATAGTACACAAAAATAATATAATAAAAGCAAGTATACACTCGACATAATATAATAATACAGGCTCCAAGTTTTATTTAACTATTCTTTAGTCTAAAAGACTAATATAACCAAAATAAACTTCAAACAGGAACCTGATAAGAAGAATTGCTTTGCACAAAGTAATAATTATTTAGATTCAGCTAAAAAATGATTTCATAAATATTTTTATAACATAATTTTACGTCTGTGCCAACTACTTTGTAATTTAAAAGTAACCCTGATAATAGTAGTTGGTACCGATTAATATTTTTTTCGAATACTGATTCTGTTTTCTAGTTGCTTTAATATTTTTTACAATATTGTGTGATACTGTAGTAAAGTTGTTGGAACAACTTGGCCGATAGGGCATTTTTTCTAACACCTACTTAGTAACTAAAAAGTATTATCAAAATCTGTTTGAACAAACTACTTTTCTGGTGTAACTTACACAGAAAAATTTTAATGTATTAGACATTGAAGCCAGCGCCATCTAGTGATAGCTACTAAGACTTACATCAGGTGGTCCTTTTCTAGGTTCTTCGCGACCTGGCAAACCGCACTCAGCGCGATCTTCGTCGGAGAACAAAACTGGTAATTTACAACACTCAAAAGGTTTGTCCTGAAAATAAAAAGCGTTGTTATTAAACCCAGTAGATGACTCTCTCGCACAGATTTTTTTTTTTTCAATATAATCTCTAGTGGTCAAGTTTCTCTACCTAAACAATCAACTGTCGGTTAAAACAAATATTGTAAGTCAATTACCAGTAAAAAAAATAAATATTGATACGAGATGCTTATAAGATGTTGATTCTATAATTAAAAATAATACTAGAAGAAAGTTATATTCAATTTTAAATAATTAAAAAAAAAATAACAAACTTACTACAGGAGGACGTCCACAAAGTGCTTCACCTGAATTATCAGGAATGACACCCTGAAATGTGTTTTCCAAATAAATAAGTTTCTATAAGATTGACACTTGGATTTCACATAATCATCAATATTTAATGTGTACATTTTGACTCGATCTATTTATTAAATTACTTTTAATATGCTTCTACATCATAATAAGTAGAGTTGAATTTTAAATTAGAAAGATTTAAAATTTTAAAGGAGTTAAGTTTACTACATATTTAATTTAGTTTTAGTAGATTGTACGTGTAAGTTTGCAATACCCCAAAATTACACGTTAAATCTAGTATAATTTTTATTCCGATTTATATATGTGTGTCTTAATGAATATACCAACACGCACTTGGATAATTTGAAAAGATAATTGTCAAAGTGCGCATTGTTAGCATTTAAGGGCATATACTGGATAATAGTAAAAATAATAATTAGCGAAAATTACCTGCAACATTGATACCAAAACTAGAAAACTCTTTAATCCTAACATGGCTGCTGCTGGGGGTAAACTGATGGTGTGATAAACTGTCATATGTTATATAGTACCAAACACTGGCCCTGACTATTGTCCGAGACGGGAAACCACCAAGGCATTGTCATAGATTATTACCAACATAACACAATGTTTGGCTGAGATAATTATTATTATTATACTTTATTCGCAAATTGTGTTTTAAAAAAATATTTTTATTATAAAGTGACATTACTATGTGTTAGGAATATTAAGGACTACAATACCACAAGACGACACATCAATAAGACTATATAAACATTTGTGCTGTTTTTTGTTATTTATATGTAAGGAAACGACCAATACTTAAGGTCTCAAAATAAAACCCTTTAACGTTTTAAACCACGAAATTTCTAGATTAATTCATTTCTCACTACAACCCGATGTTTCCGTTGTTTTTCAATCATACCAATAGTTAATACCAGTAGTTAGGGCTTACAAGGGCAACAGATAAAATTGTGTTTTATTCAATGTACAAAACACTAAACTATAATTGTAACTTAATTATTTTTATCTATATAGATAAAAGTAGGTATTCATTATAATGTATACCTACTTTACATAAGTAAAATTGCTTATTTAAAAACCATTTAGGTAAATGACTGAAATTTTTGCATTAAATTTAAAATGTTGTGGTCTGTTGGAGATGATTATCAACATTACAATAATTTACTTTTTGCACCTATTTATTTGAGTAACAACGAAACGTGTGATTCTGTTTAACCATAATCTTTATAATAAGTTTATTCTTGAATACTTTTATTGTTTCTTTGGGGTTTCCGTTAATTGTTTACGCCTTTGTTTAGAATTCCCTCAGCGCGAATGCAAACACACTAATATTTTTCTTCGGAGCGCACCTGAAGAGATCGATAGTCTGTGGTATTATATGATAAAAACATATGTATTATCTAATACCTATTATAAAAATTCTTCATTGAACTGGTGGTATTGTATTTATTATTATGTAAGTTTTCATGTTCGCTTAAATATATGTAGTTTTGAATCTTTCATCTTTGTATAGCCCAAGCATCCTACCGAAGCCGACGTCGTTTGTTCGGCATTTCCTATATTCGTTGTCGACCAGAAGTTGTAAAAGCAAGAAGCATATTGTTCAACTTTGGTTACAATTTCTAATGTGCCGAAAATATAATTGATGGTGTCAGTCAGCCGGGGCATAGAAAGATGATCAACTGTGTGGCTGTTAATAAAATCGATTAGAAGTACATACACTTAAATATTATGTCCTGCATGCCCCATAACAATTCTTTACGGTTTTTATCATGTAACAATCTTTAGCTCTGAATTTACTGGTGGCCGAAGCCGTTTAGTTCTTTAAACTTAAAACATAACATGTTAAAAACCATTTTTTTAACATGCAGGAGGACAGACAAGCAAGTGTTTAATTGGGGAAACTACCCTAGCCATATAGCATCTAAACGAAATGGGCTGTCAACCCATTTTTGCTTGGCTATTTAGAAAATCACAGACTGAACCCGAAACGCAATTAATCATGAAGGCTTCTTCATCTGTGGAAGTCGGTTCGTGACCCGGACGGAATTTCAGTATTCCTATTAATGTAATATCTAGATTTCCAAAGGACGTGCAACAAGTTCTAAATAAAATTTATTATTAGCCATACATGACTACTTTTGCACATCAAAATTACTCTACCTTATAGGATTAAGGAAATGTATAAAGTTTTTTATTTGTAAAAAACCTTTCACTTATCTTGGAAACGCCCTTAAGCCTTCATGGTGGTTGATTCAGTGTCACCTGTTGACACGAAACTCTTTATATAAGATTTTTACTTATTTATATTCTTCGAAATTTTACATAACCAGTATTATATAAGTGCTATTCTTGTTCATCAATAACATTTATTTCCTTCGTAACATATATTGCTACTAGATACATAATAAGATAAGGGTGTATTTTGTTATTTATTTTATTTCGATTAAATTTTTACAAATAATATATTATAAGCTTGCAGTTCAAATTGTAAATAATTTCTTCAACACTTCCAGAACTCTTTAGGACATTTCTGAAAAGGAAACAAAACTTTTATTTGTTTACGCTTTGTTTTTCTAGAGCGATGATACTTTAGTTGTATAAGAATAACGTTCTTCATATCGGCAATTTGATTCCCGCTCCTGTTTCATATATTTTGTTGCACACGCTGTTGCACTTTCTTCATAAAATTATAATATCAGTCATAAACAAGCAGGCGTATTACGAATTCCAACTGTAGAAGTTCTGACTAGTTATATATTACTTATTTTAATAAAACATATTTACCTTCAGCATAGCGATTCCTGTACAAGTAAATACATCATAAGCTTTACAGGGATAATCCAAATACTGTCTAAGGTCTCTGTCTACACAGTCCTTGATAGCTTTGTCGATGGCATCCTTCCACTCTTCATGACTGTCTAGCCACTTTAGTAAGTGTTTCTTATAAGCCTCTTTGTTCAAGCTGTATTTGTCATTGAGAAAACCAGACTTCTCAAACACGCATTGCACGTCATTGCACTGGAAAATGCAATAATATTTTGCACATGTTACTGCACACGATGGCACTATAGAATTTAAAAATCGAATGTAAATTGAAAACGTTCTCGACTCGGGCAGGACTTGAACCGGAATCGTCAGCGTTCCGTGCTGTTGCTTTAACCAAAAGTAAATATGAAATCCAATATTAATCGCCCCCTTTCTAAATTGTTTGTTTGTCCCTCACGTGGGGTATAGGCCAGACACGTATCTAGTGAAATGCTTATACTTAGAAATCGTTATTTATGTACATACACGATGAAACCTTCTGTCCCCTGCCTGACCGAACTATTTTATTTCTTTCCCGGGGTTTCGAACCAAAATCTCCCGTGCTAAGCTGGCCCGTTAGTAGCCGTTGAGCTACGGATTCGGTCAAGATAGTATTAATAGGGAGTGAGACACGCTCTTGTTTGTCGGTTCAATATCCGCCTGGGTATTTTCTATAAATATATATAATCTACTCACGGGTCCTGGTAACTTCGGAATGGAACATTCGGCTAATGGTTCTTCCTCTCCTATTTCTGGTATATTACAGCATGTTGAAATAGGTTTCTGAGTAAAAGATAAACAAAATAATAATATCTTTCAGTCATATTATTGTAAATGAATTATTATTAGTAGACAATTGGGATACTCACTAGAGTAGCACGACGTGTTCGTTCTTCACCCAAAAAGTCTGCTTTGCACGCCTGTAAATATATTTAACAAACAAATGTTTTATACTCATTATAAATTGAATGAATTGCTGAATGAAGAGAAGCTTCGCTTTACTTACTTACTGCTCTAAAAGGTTATCTATAACTTATAAAATTACTTACAATTAAATGGTTTTGATATGTAAAAGTAGTATGTATACTGATGGGACTCAAACTCACTATTTACAGCGTGTCATACCATTGTTCAATAAGCTATCGTGTAACCATCGTTTGCGATTAAAAGAGACAATAGTCTATTTACAAGTTTTTGAATCTAAAATTATTATTAGCTTCAATAACCAAGATTGGAATAGAAAGAACTAAGTTGTTACTTAGGTGCAATTTAAAATGAACTAAGGTGCACCTAAGAGTTTATAAGTTTGAGATTTTACTGTTATTTATAGTCATATGTTAAGATCTTATATCTTTACAAGTTGGTAACTGATATCATATGCAAGTAAAATAATAATGGATAAACAATGTTCCGATAAATGCGATTATGTCGTGCGGAGCTAATTTAATTATTATTTTGGTTGTTCTAGTCAGTATTCATGATAAAATTACCATACATTATAATATTGTTATTCTACCAATAATCTAATGGATAGAAATAAGGTTGTACAAGATCAAGCAGATGAATTAACATGAATTAACTTTTTGCCTGTAAATAAAATTAATCAACGAAAACATACTGAAATGTGTCACAGTGCTTTGATAAATTTTACATACCAAGAGAATCACAATAATCATATATGTTTTATTACTTCATCATCTAAATGAATCTTTTCGGATGCCTGATGTTATATAAAACTCACTTTAGTAAAGCAAGTCAGTTTTATATGATTAACATTTTAAACTGTGCGTGTATCAGTTAACTATCAAAAGACTAAATATAGGCGCATTAAAAATCAGATTAACCTATTCTAAGAATTATTGGTGTAATTTCAATTAAACAAGAAAACGATTTTTCTATAAGGAAATAACTCTACATCTGAACCACAGTAGTAAGAAAATAATAAGAAAAAATCCACTTACCAATACAAATAAGAGAAATGAAAATATTGGGAGCATTTTGCACTGTGTCCTATTTCAACATCTCCCGCAAACAAACATAAAAGTTATCTGCACTGTTATAATATAAATATGTTATTGAAGTAAATAAAGTTATCTTGTGTCAGAGGTTAAATTACTTGAAGAATGCGAGACGGGAATGTTGAACTTTCTACTAATAATATATCATGACCTGTCTCTTGTTAATAATTATCTTATTAATACCTCGGGGATTTTTTGAACTTTTGCTGTTGTATTGCTTATCGTCGTAATAGAAAAAAAATCGACGTTTGCCTAGAGTCTATGACAACTGCATGACATGCAAATTGAGCGCGAAAACGTTATTCACTCTGCATATATTACAATATTAGGACATACTAGATGTTGTATTATTTAAATCTATATCTATACTAATATAATAGCTGAAGAGTTTGTTTGTTTGAACGCGCTAATCTCAGGAACTACGGGTTTCAATTGAAATTTCAGTTAGAGCTAATTTGTTAGTTAGAGCATTTATCGAGTAAGGCTATAGGCATCATCGCGCAAACATCGCGCTGTGACTAATAGATGCGAAGATACAGCGGGAAACTTGAACAAAACGGGAGAAATTATTCATCTCTGTAGGTGTCTGATGCGTACACCGCGGAGACGGTTCTGAACACTCAAAGAATATACAAAGAGAAATGATTTCTCTTTAAATAATCTGAAAAAATGTCCGCAAGAAGAGCTTTGCAAAAACAAAATTTGGATGCCCAAAACAACTATTTTACGCGGACGAAGTCGCTGACACAGCTAGTTCTTTTTAACATATAAAATATTGTAGTTTTATTTCTTAGTTATTAGCCTCATAAATAAAAAGATATTCCTTAGAGCTCAGGCGATTTCATAGAATAAAATAGAAAAATAAATCCGAATTTCAAAGTAAAAAAATTTCGATTTATAAATTAATCTGTCGGGGCACAAGCTCGGCACATTGATTTACGACGGTCACTGATCGTAGATAGTTCACAGTTAGGTTTTATTTTCATGCAAATAAAACAGACTTATACCTAGCGAGAGCGAAACAATATGTGTGATGTCGGATACGACATTCGAACCTACACACTATTGTGTATAGTGTGTAGGTTCGAATGTCGTAAACACAACCTATTCTCTTTAAGCCATCTAACCTAATATATAAAGCTAAAAAATTGTTTGCTTGAACGCAGTAATCTTAGGAACTATAGGTCGAATTCGAAAATTATTTTTGTGCTAGAGCATTTATTGAGGAAGGCAATAGGCTATAAAACATTGCGCTGTGACTAACGGTGGGAATATACAGTGGGGAATGTGAACAAAACGGGGGAAGTTTTTCTTATCTGTGGGTTTTAGATGCGTACGCTGCGAAATCGGTTTAAGACACCCAAAAATATGATTCCTCTTTAAATGATCTAAAAGCTTGAGTTTATAAAGATGATGGGGCGCAAAACCGAATTTGGATGCCCAAAATAACAACTCTCGCGGACCAAGTCGCTGGCACTGCTAGTTTACAATAAAGATTAACAGAGTGTCGGAGGAAGTAAAACGTTAGTCACGAGTAATGCCTTACATCAAGCAAAAATAACACGTGGTAGGATAGCTTTAATTTATAAAGGTTTATAATCTTTTTAAATGAAAGGTGATCGCAAAAATTTATTTGGCTGCCCAATATAACTAATAAACGCGGTCGAAGTCGGGGGCGTAGTTATAAAATAAAGTACTAAATTATGCAATTCGAGTCTAGCTCTGGAACATGGTCAGTTATAGATATATTTGGTCCCATCAAAGACATATTATTTTTCGTCCAGATATTAGCTGAAAGGAAGTTACTTTTCGATATATTCTCAGAAAACAAGGTGCGATAGTGCATTTACGCTTATCTACGAGACATTTTCAAAGTACACAATAGGTAGTTTATGTTGCATTACTTTAATGTGTTTTATAAAGATCTCTGTGTGCTCTATGTATGTGGTTGATTGTTAATAATAATCTTTATTAATGTGTTTAATGTACTATTACTTGAACTATTATTATTATTAACAAAGTATTATAATCGTGATACTCAATTTTCAATTATCTACCTCATAGTTTAAGTTTAAAAATATTTAGGAATGTATGAAATACCATAATAGTATTCACTTATCTATAATTGTAACTACGCCTGCTTATTTATAAAATCCATTTGTATTTTCTCAAATAGTGATTCATGTAATCTTCTGAAAAAAAAACGTAAATAAATATTATTTATTGTTAATCATAGCTCTTTACATTCCTTTTATTTCTTACTAGCGGTGTCTGCGACCTCAGCGACCGCGGTCGTTATTTTGAACATCAAAATTTGTTTTAAACCTCTTCGTCTTCTTTATAAAATAGAGATTACCCACGCCGTCCGTAGCGTCCCGTTCTAGAGTCGAGAGCGTATATAGAGTCGCGGACATTTTTAGATAATTTCAAGAGAAATCATTCTTTCATACATATTTTTTGGGTATGTTGAACCGTTTTAGCACTCATAGGTAACCCTCGAAAACGAATAGTAATAAGTTGGTTTATATGTGCACCGCGCCCTACAGGTATTTAAGCTTAGCGTTCGTTTTGTATAAAGTTTATACACAAATATATATACACAGGCAAATGAAATAGTCTTTAAATCCATATTGGTCATATTGTCTACGATTAAACTGTTAAGTGTACACTCCCCTTATCTCATTAACACATTTTATGTGTAATAAGCAGTGGAGTGATCACTTGTATTGAAAGTTTTAGTTTATGTGTCGTAAACCAATCTTACTGCCCGCAATTGAGAGCTTACAGCCTAGGATGGTGACGCGACGAATACATTACGTAATTTGTCATAGTCTAAGAGCTAGTAACAAAAATAAACTATTAGTAAAGCAACTACAAAAATAGCAGGATATTCTAAAAACACTCAAGAAGATGAAAGAATGATGAAGCTATAATTTCACCAAGCGCAACATACAACTGAGGCTGCTAACCAGAGTAGCCTTCTACCAAACATGATTTTCAATAAAGAGGAAAATAAAAATGCGCAAATGACTTAGTCCAAAATGAATTTAACGTTTTGTGTTTTTACACAAATAATGGTATGTTAACAATTTTCAGTAAATGAGTAAAATAACTCTAGTTACAAAAATTGCAATTAGGCTACTCTGCCTCCAGCGAATTATTAATTTATTACTGAAAAAAAACAATACCTATTATATTATTTGTATCTAGAATTACTTATTCTTGATATTCGTAAAATTATGAAAACCATTAGTTTCAATTTATAAAATTTAATCAATAAAGTAAACCTTCACTTGTAAAATTAAATGCACTCCTTATCTAGACACAATAAAATTAGTACGTTACATTGTTTTTTGTATACTATATTAATTTATCGTATAATTTAATTCAAATTTTTAGACGAAGAATATAAATTAGATGTAATTATTGCTGTTTTACCAAATCTCTAGAATAGAACATACATTGTAGTTGTAAAGGGTGAAAACAGTTAATAGTCAATGTTATAAACTACTATCCAATAAGCTACTTTTACATAATATTACATTTTTCTTTAACAAATTCTTGAATCCAAATATATCGATTTGTCAAAATCTATTAACAAAATGAGGTGCGATGTCTTTCTGGTGTTCAACCGTACCAATTATTGTTATAAAAAGAATCTTTAAAGATCTGAGTATCCAATTAAAAAAATATTTCAAGGCTTTGTCTGCCATGGCGAATACTTAGATAAATATGAATAGATAACTTCTTGAGGATATTGTGATTCCTTTTTAGTTATCATTTAGCTAGGAAAAGAATATTTAGAATTATTATTTGATAAATTAAAAGAATATCACACGGATGGGACTCGAACCGGCATCACAGCGTTCCGCCGTGACCAATTCCGCAACCGAGGTCTCGGATACGGACTGGATAGCTAAAATTTTTTTTTTTTTAAGTTACGCTCTTGTTATACGTACAACCTTAAAAAATGTCAACTATTTATTTTTCAATAATCGATTTACTATTTGATATACTTTGAATTATCACTAAATGTCAGGTAGACATAATAAAAGTAAAAATAGAGATTAAGTTGTTTTTTTATTATTTATTTAGCGGTTTTATCATCAAATATGACCATAATCGCACCACAGAACACAAGTAATACCAAGAACACACAGATGACCCAAATCTTATCGCGTGGGCGCCTCCTTCCAATCATATTTCTTTTGTTTGCCCATCGTCTCCCCATCGGAGCATTGTTTGTTCGATAGAGTTCCTACGACCTTTCACACGTGAGCTATGTGTTAGCGGACTATATTAATTATACGCACAATGTGCGACCTCTAATGCGATAATGCAATTTTGCATTTCATTCATAGTCTTCGCCTGAAACCTGAAAACACTTAGAGCTGGAATTGGGCGAACCGTGTGCTTAGTAGCATTTAAAAATATAAACTAGAAAGAAAGAATTATTTCTAGAAGAAAATATTTTTTGAAACACATAAAGATGCTGACTAATTTTTGAGAGTGTTTTAAGTTATAGATAACCTTTCTTTAACCTCCAATAATAGACATATATTTTTTAACCTTTAAAAACCCATACATTTTGTTTTTAATATACTCGCAAACACCGTATTACATTGATCGTCAGGGCTTCTTGCGTTGGAGTGAACGAAAAAAAAAAATATAAACTCACTACAAGGAAAACACCTAAAAAGTCTTTTCTATGTCCCTTGTTCGGTATTTTTATATCAATAAAACGACATAAAATTAAGAAAAAATATTATCTGTTTCTAAAGTAGATTCTACCGATTTGCATTAAAATTATATTTATTTTTGGTTACAGTCACCGTCCCTATGGCTGTTTCACTAATTGAATTATATAAAAAGTTCCCTCATCATATGCACCCAATTAAAAAAAGCAAAATAATTTATCTACTGTTCATGCTACAAAATACGACAAGCATTTCTTCCGTTCCCTTAATGGTTACATAATTTAAAGTAACAGTACCCACATTAACCTTAATGTTATTTTCTGCCCCGTGACTAGTAAACCAAATGTAATTCAAACATTAAAATTAGAAAGGGTTTGCAAATGTTAATTTAACAATTCAATTTAACCATTTGAATTCAAGAGTCAAGAGAAATTACAACGTCTTGTTTCAGAAATTTTAAGAAATGCTTACATTACGTACGTTACCAGACCTAAACAATTTAACGCGTTAGTCCGGCGAGGCTTTGAACCCGGGCTTCTTACCTTTAACGCAATCCTAAGCAATGCATTTAACCATAGTGCTGTTTAAAGTAACAAACCCATCACTACAGTGATACAATTAGATGGTAAAATAAGATTACATTGTTAAGATTTTGTATTTCCATTTTGTCTTAACACTGCTACACAATATTGTGCAAATAAGTTCTCTTATCCTTTTCTAATAAGTAATAGGATAAAGCTAATTAATATACTAATAAGCTCTCGAAAATAAACTTATAAAACCAGTATTGTATGTGTGAAATATGTATCACAGGTAATACAAAACGGATTATAGTTTAATAAAACAAATGAAAGAGTCTGATCAAATCGACAATGTATCAAAAAAACAGACAAAGACGTGTGTCTGTATCAAACATAAGCTATATTTGACTTAGTTTAAGTTCTCAAAATCCAATGAAAAACATTGGGAATATTAGGATCTGCAAATTGCTATAACTGAATAAGAAATGATTCTGTCTAGAATAGTTTTCACTTGTATTCTGCATTTCTGCATTCTACACATAACAAGCAAGCACTTACTTGTCTGGAAAATAAAACAAACTGCTACTTTTATTACGATACAAATTACAGCTTTTAACTCTTATCTTATCAGTTTTTAAATTTGATGCCAAACATGTTACAATGTAACTATTTATTAATTGGCTTATCCATGTGACGTTTATGATACTTAATTTGAGTGTTCATTTCTATCAGTTATCAGTCACTGTTCCCACGCCTTACTTAGCGAGCACGGTCATGGAAAAGCGAAAAACGCAATCAGATGTAGGTACTATTTTAATTAAATCAACAATTATGACTTGCGTAATTATTATATAACACATACTTCGTGGCACCTTAGAATAATATAATAACTTTTTAAATAAATTATCAAGTACACATATTATAAGTTCACATATGTGTCTTAAATTAAAAAAAAACCGTTTTAAATATAAATATTATTATTTTTTATGATAGATGTTATAGTTTTTTATTGTTGATTGCTTTGCTACGATTTTTTAAGATAGTAAAAGACTTGGATTTATGAATGAATGCGGTAACTACGTTACGTCTATCTATCAATATAAAAGATAACGACACTCCACAAATCACACAGCAAAACAATCTATATAATTCACAAAATTGCTCACATCAATATATTGATTGTTATAATAATATATTTTTTTTTCCTGTTGATTATTTTTATCCTATATTTATGTTTAATCATGTTTATTTAAAAACACTATATTCCGCGAAAGATCGTTCCTCTAAATATTTAAAAATGCTTATACCATTGTCGTTTCGTATCTTTTTTGTTTTGGTAGAAAAAATAATAAACAAATATGGATAAAAATTGTTAATTTTGATACTGGAAATTGGAATGCAAACTATGTTAGCCATCCGCTGATTAGGTAGGCGGCGATGGGCGGCGACTGAGATCGGTATATAAGCGAACGCTTGGGCGGGCGGCGGCACAACACTTGTTGCCCTCGTGCAGTCTTGCCGTCGGAAAAGTCGTCGCAACTTTACGTCAGGTAAGTTGATTTCACAAAAAAGAAAACTTAAAGTGTTACAAACATTAATACATTGTCCAAATAAGAAAGGTTCCGACAACAAATAATTTGCAAACAAAACGGGAACAATTTTTTTATAGTGCACCTAGAACCAAAACTAGTGAATATGAAACCAATGAAAAAATAATAATTACGTTTTCGTGTGATAAAAGTACTACGAAGTGATTAATTTTGCTAATAACGATAAGTTGAAAAACTATCACCTTTACGAGGTAAGTTCTAAAGAACTTCCCATTTTCCTTGGCCAATAAAAACTTGGGTAGCTATTAACCGTTAAACTTTAGTAAGACCTTACATCTGGTTTTCTTAAAAAACAAATGAGTTTCCAGCGAATTTATAATCGATACAAAATATAATAAACTAGTATTTCCATAAAGCTAAATATATAAAATTATTATTTAGTTTACTATTTGCAACTTGTTCGTGAAATGTATAAGTTTGACATTATTCCGTGAAGACTAGGCCTTTTTTGTTTATTCCACGGGAATTTCCCGGGCACATGCCGATTATAAAACACAATTAAATGACACATGTATATAGCCAAATGTTATAGTATAGACAAATGTTTGATACAATGTAAATAAAATTATTTTTTCGTCTCAAACTATGTTTTTGCGGTAGCTCTTGTAAGATATATTATCACATCATTTCTTAATTAAATGTAAATGAGATTAGCCTAAGTGAAGTACGTGTTGATTTTTAATTAAACGTACGCGTTTCATTACTTAACAAGCCATACCATGTAATACTATTAGTTACATTAAAGATCTATATGGCTTGAATGTATTAGGACTATTTTTACTTCCAAGACAAGATATGGAAGTTATTAATGTCCCTTTTACCCTTCTCTCTTTAAGGATTAGACCGATGAAATGTTTTCTAAATAATCTTAACAAAATAAAACTATTTCATAACGGAAGAATGTAATATATTAAACCGAAATAACTTTTATTTTACGTTTCGTTAAAAGTAATATATAAATTTCCACGTCTTAGTTCAATCCGTTAAAATATATTATATTGTAATTATTCAGCTCGATCTACTATTTTTGAATAATACGAAAAAAGTGCATTATTTTTGCATTATGATGTCTTAATATAGCCTACACTTACGTTAAAACTACAAAACATAACTCGTTTTTTTTGGGAGAAATATGGGATTAACATTAGATTTTTCTTTTCTATTCTTTTGAAATTAATTTAATAAATTGAAATAAAAATACGATACTGGCGGGACTTGAAACGGCATCCACAGCGTTCCGTGCTGTTGCTCAGTAATTCTTCTTTATGACAGTTTTTAAGTTATTTAAAGACGTACAAAACCACTGTCGCGACTTAATAATGAGAAACGTACAGGTATTAATTATGTGTTCTATATCACCCCTTGATTAACAAATATATATTACTACAAAGTAAAGTTACGTTATCATTCATCTCACAGCCCGTATTAGAAACTTTTCATTTGCAATTGATGGAGGCCCAAGTAAAAGTGTTTCTACTAATAAGATCTACCCTTTCAAAAGTTTAGTTTGGCGCTTCGTGACATCAATATTATTAACGAACTGATTTTTACATTGATATTCTTGTTTCAATCAAGAATATCAATGTAAAAATTTCCTTTGTGGTTAGAGTACGAATATTTTACTACTAGCTGTGTCAGCGCCTTCGTCCGCGTAGAATTATTGTGGGTATCAAATTTTGTTGTGAGAACTTCCTGTTCAACTTTAATTTTAGGCTGTTACCTACAACGTTGTTTACGCCCTGTTGTTCTGGTAACTTAATTAAAAAAAATGTCCGCTATAGTATGTATCTATACTGTAGTGGATTTTTTTTACATCATTTAAATAGAAATCATTCTTTCGCACATACTTTTTGGTATCCTGCGCCGTTTTCGCTGCTTTTCCGCTCTTATTAGTTTATGCGCGATGTTTTATACCCTATAGCTTTGCTCGATAAATGCTTTAACCAAAACACAAAAAAAAAATTAATTCGAACCCTTAGTCTCTAAGACTATCCCGTTCTAATAAATAAACAAAAACTTCAGCTTATATATTAGTAGATAATTTGAATTTCCTCGTTAAATAAGTAAAAAGTGTTAAAAAATGTAAAAAGACCATACCTAGATGCTGTGTCAAAGATAGTTTTTCTTTCTTTCTACGAGTCTTCTAAGAAGACTCTAGAATTTTAGAAATGATTTTAGTTTTAGTAAAATAAACTAATAGAGAAAAAACCGATTCATGCGCAAGTCTTTCTTGTACAACGTTGAAAACAAAGTAAAACACAATATTCCCATCTTGTTACATGTATCACGAAATACAACAGTGATAAAAGCCACTTATAAAACGTTCTAGGTGGAACGTGCAAAGCTAAGTACTTTAACATCCATCAGTTCTGACTTCTACAGTACTGAGTCTACACTTTACTTGCAGTAAGAGCCCACTATGTTACGTCTTAGCGGAACCAGAATTAAAACCAAAGGGGTTTAAAACGTCTTAAGATAGATATATAAAGTTTAATTAGAGATATAAATGTAATATTTCATACATATTTAAGAAACATTATTTAGTTACCTCCTCAAGAGGGTCATAAGGTACGGTGGAGATAGTGGTCATCAAGAAGTGACTCACTTCTAGAAGACGCGAGAAATTTGTACACTAGTTTGTTATCAATAGTAGTACGTATGAAGCTGCTAGAGACAGAGTGGCCTAATAACAAAAACATAATTTTCTATGAGGCAAAAAATTGCGCAGTTAATCTTAGGCAAAAATGAATTTGTTCTATTATTTGTGTACGATTTATGTTAACAATTATCGGTCACTGTGCTCTTGTAGATTAACATTTTTAGACTTTAAAAATATAAATAACTCAATTCATAATAATTGCAGTTAGGCTACTCTGTCTCCAGCGGCTTTATATTACTGTTGGCAATTGAAATCATATCAATCAATAAATTATAACTTTACAATGTCACCGTATTGATTTCATTCTTAACCATGGCACTCTAAACACAAAATATTTCATCAATCCGTTCCAATTTACCTTTCCTCAGAACTGTCTGACAACTTTATTGTTAATGTAATATTATTACATGGCTACCTTTGAAATGTCAAAACAAAAGAACTCGCATCTCTATGCTGTATTGTAGTCACCATGTCACTATGTCAAAGAAAATGAGGTAAATTTTACAGTACTCGGGGCATACATCATTACGGGGCACAGAAACAGGCCCCAATTAGAGGAGGCTATGGTACCATAGAATGCGCGTTGACATTTTATGATTTATTTTATTTTGCGTAGTTTATACAGTGGTATAAACCGAACGATTGAGTATTCGGTTCTAACTTATGTTCAAATATATTAGTCTTCAACGATTAAATTCACGCAAAACCAAAACATATCAATTGAACTAAAGTTTTCACAAATTAAAAATCGATGATCGATCGAGGACGAGAACCGGCATCCACTAAATTCCATGCCGATGCTCCAGACAACTAAGCTACCATGTAGAATCATGTCATAATCGATTTTTTTTAAATCTATTGATACCTGCACCTCTCAGGCAATGTAATTTGAACCTTAACACTTGCTTATTAAGTTACAGCATTTTCCTTGAAAAATTGTACGCTCTTGTAAATATTTTATTAGTCGGTGACGTAAAAATGTGCTTAAATTTTAGAAACCAATTTGCGGTTGACCCGAAAATTTAATTAAGATTATAACGCCCTTTACTTATCAAAAAACAAGGATACGCCTGTATTTATAGAGGCTAATCTCAAAAATTTCATAGGCGATATCCATTTAACGCAACACTTTATTCCCAACACTTAAAGGATCGGCATAATTTAATGAAACAATAATTTTAAGCACCCCTCGTAATAGATGCATAAATTTTCATCGCTATAATTCGACGATTCGTTTGTGTACCTACTTAGCAGCTATAGAAATATACAAGTGAAATAAAAGATATATTTTTTGATTGATAGCTTCAGAGATTATCGCAAGAGCCGATTTCAAGACGCGCTAAGTACACGCTTTATTGTATCTAACAAACGTGTAGGATTTCACACGATCAATATTAATGTGATATCTTTATAAAGCAATCATTGCCTTTATACGAATTCTTAGAGATTAACGACGAACACATATTGAAAACCAAATGTAAATATAAAAAATATAGCAGTTAAGTAAATAACCAGTGAACGTATTTTATAAGTGAGGCCCGTAAAATAAAATTTACGAGACAATCCGCAACGGTCTCAATTTATTGATATTACTTAACGAACCGAACTTTATTCTTTTCGTTATGAATTTTCAAGTGAAAGTAAAGAAACTGTAAAGTTCAAATTTTCAGTTTTTTTTTCCAAGAGCGTCTCCGCGGTTTTGCTTCCCCAATATTTTATTGCTCATTTCACAAAGAGAATCGGTTACATTTTCAATTTCCTATCGGAACGAGTCAGTAGAAAGAAGTTATTTCCCGACGAAGATATTTTAAAGTATTTGTTGTACGTAATTATTAGTCCTTTCTAATTAAATATCTTTATGCTCGTTCGCGTAGAATAGTTATTTTATCCAATTTTTTTGCAAATATCCTCATCTTTATAAATTTTACCTCTGCATCGGTCGTGTCCCGTCGCTCTAGTAAGTCAACCTTAAAAGATAGACATGAGAAAGTCCTCTTTAAATTTTTCATATAATTTATAGAGGAATCATTCCTTCATACATATTTTTGGAGTATCATTTTTCGCAGCGTACGCATCGGAAAGTCACAACGATGAATCATTTTCCCCGTTTTTTCCACACTTCCCGCAGTCTCATCGCTCTAATTGGTAACAGCGCGCAAACTTTCCTCGATAACTAACCAACACGAAAAAAAACAATTAGAACCAGTAATTCCTGACATTGGCGCGTTCAAACAAACAAACTGTTAAGAAATAATTTTCACGTATTATAGAAAAACTAATCTCAACGTAACGTGCTTTATCCTCATTTATTAATATCGTTAATGTATCTAGTTACGCTTGATGTGCCAAACACTACTAATAATCTGGTGAACTGATAAGCGGTATTATCAAACGAAATAGGTACTTCCTAAATCTAACACCACAGTATCTACACACCGAGATAAAATATAGGAAATTAAACTAAGTCTCCGATAATATATAAAACAAAAAACTATTTTAATAGTATTATAAAAAGTAAGTTTCAACGATGATGTTAAAAACTGTCTGTAGTTTACGCGAGTAGTACGCATTTAAATAAAGCACTTTAATGATTGAAAACGCGATGTATGTATATTAGTGCTTAACTAAACGGGGAGACTCCCCGTGACATTACCCTGGATTTTTAAATAAGTTTAAGAAAGAAAGAAAAACATTTATTGACACAGGCACACAAAAACCTATTACTAAAACATAAAAAAACAAAACATAATTTTATCTTAACTTAATATTAACAGAATAAGATAATCTTGTGTGCTGCTACTAGAATAGGATCTTACTCATTTTATATCAGGCCCTTAGTTATCCTGACACTGATTTTCAGTAAGTCATTATAGTGTGGACAGCGGTGCCACACTCAAGTGAAATAAACAAAAAAAATTCGCTGTTGTACAAATAAAATCACAGCCAACTTAACTAATATATATCGCGTTTTAAACCGATAAAGTTTTGTTACTAAATAGTTAGGTTTTTAGTAACATTAATATAAATAAAAAATTAAAAATAAAGTTACCTAAACAGATTTTGACCAATTTACTATCTGTAGCCCTTACTTTGTGTACCTTAGAAGAACGGACATACATTTAGATGATCAAATAATGTCGGCAAAGCAACCTTTCTTGGCACGTGCATCTTAAGGGTAGCGGAACTAAAATAGCATCAAGTCCAATCTCAGTAAACGTTTTTAAATTACTCAACGTTGTTTCGTGGGATCTAATTCCCCGGTGCGTATTTCAATTAGTTTTTTCTTATTTGTAAACAATCATACATAGGTGTAACAACTTTTTACAACACTAGGTCATGGGACGCTATTGAAAAGTTTTTATTCATCGTCGTATTCGGGTAAGTAAGTCTTTAGGCTTTTGTTCAATATCCGATTAAATTTATTTTAAATAATACATAATTCGATCGATAATTGATTTTAAAAAATAGGGCAGGACTTCAACCTTGTTCCGTTCTCTGACCAATTGAGCTACACGTTAAAAATATTAAAACGTGCAGTCAAAAACAATTCGTCTCTCATGCTAAATGCACAAATATAATAATAATAAGCAACACACTTAACAACACAGTTACGGCGATAAAGAATACGTATTATATATTGTTTAAATTGTTAAATGAATTCGTCCGTTTCAATAATACGGGCAGTGCATTTGATTATCTGCTTGCGACGGATATTTGCCTTCCATTAACTCTGATTCATTACTTACGATTCATTAGCTGCGTAATTTACAGAATGGCTATGTCGCTTCATATGAAGTTATAGTAAATCTATACTAATATATAAAGATGAAGAGTTTGTTTGTTTGAACACGATAATCTCAGGAACTACGGGTTCGAATTGAAAAAATGTGTTTGTGTTGGTTAGAGCATTTACCGAGGAAGGCTGTAGACTATGAAACATTGCCCTGTGACTAATACAAGCGAAGATACAGCGAGAAATGTAACAAAGATTGGGAAAATTATTCATCATTATGGATTTCCAAGGCGTACGCTGCAAAAACGGTTATCTTTAAATGATCTAAAAAAAAGTCCGCGACGTTATATGTCTATCTTTTAAGATTATACGACGTCGAAGGTGTTTGCAATACGAATTGGGATGACCAAAATATCAATTCTCGCGGACGAAGCCGCCGACACAGCTAATATTTAATAGAACAGACAGCATTCAGCTGTTGTTAGTTTGGTTAGTCTTACAAAAATAAACAATCTATTTTGATTTAGTGTCACACCCACTTTTAATAACAAAAATATTTTAATTAGCAAGTAAATGATTAATAAATTCCCTTACTAAATTTAAGATATTAAAATTATTCAATATGCATCAGACGACAAATAACAGACAGCACTCTTAATTCTTAAGAACTCCTTTTTCCTATACAAAATTTTCTTCCCTCCATTTAACGACCGCCCTTTATAACGTCCCTAGAGCCTTGTTGCACAAAATTTACCCTATAATAAGAGTTGAATTGAATTTCACGAGTAATAGCGCGGTAGTTTAAATTCCAAATAAAAAGAATAATTCTCCGTTGAAACATTATGCCCCGTTTTACTTATGAATTGTATGGCGCATAGGGCATACACTGACGATGTGTAAAACTATTCATTAAATTAAATCTGCCTGTAGTTTACGCGAGTAGTACATAGAATACTTTAACGGTTTAAAACGCGATATATATTCGTTAAACTTATTTGAAAATTGTTTTAACTACGCCCGACGTTTCAGATGCTTTGCAGCCGCCGTGGTCACGGGGAGACACGATCCGTGACGTTCTATTTAAATATTTATTAAATATCTCAGGATTCGAACTCTGTATCAAATCTCTTGCGCTTATCGCAGTTCTAGGAATACATTTAAGCCATTAAAGCAGACGCGATCGAGCATAAACATAATTTTATACTATTTTGCCTTTCTCGATATTCTTAAAACCGATTTCAACAGCTCAGTAAGAATCGATGTGTACAACGTACGAATCTCAATGGGATTCTAGCCACTTTACATAAACCTCTACGAAGAGAAATCACATTCGCACAAATGCAAAACGGCTCTTATCCCTCACCTCAGGTGCTCGCTTACAATTGTTAAAAAATATTAACATCGTAGCGAAATATTGTAATCTTAGTACAAAAAGTTTGGATTAGGTTTGGCACGGAGAAGTGAGTAATACGTATTAAAACTCTGAAAAGAGATCCGTCATGAGAAGAATACGAAATTCTTATTTTTTTTTCCTTCTCAACCATTTTTACTTCGGACTTTAGGACGAATTGTGCCATTAGACTAAAATATTATTGTTTTATTATGTGTTGTTAATTTATTTATTGTTCTGAAGGAAGTAACTCTATTGGAGAAATAGGTAAGAGTAATATTATATTTATCTCTGTTTACCTTAAATGTTGTTTATATTTAATATATAAACACTTTCAATAAAAATAATGGGTGTACTTCCAAAAAGCGCATACCGCCGATCGATCTGAAATTTGGTATACTTATGTATTTTGACCTCCTAATCACGAATAGCATAACGAAAATTGGCGCAAACGCCATTTTGAATATGAAAATCGGAAAAACCTCTTTTCGTTCAGTGTGCCTAATCACGCATTTCTAACCAATGTAGACTATTTGAGCTTTTCCCGAAAAGGGTGTGTGTATGTGTTTGTGTGTGTGTAACCATTTTTACCCATAGTGATCCAAGTTCGTCAAAGCGTTGGAGGTTGCATGGCCGAATGGCGCAGACTATTCTCGTTATCCAGAATGCACCACGTTTTGTGTGTGTGTGTATGTGTATGTCCGCTATAGTAATTGCATTTTCCATTTACTTTCGGCAGTCAGATATAAACTGCGTATATTTTTCTTTATATTAGTCGAACTCCGTGAATGTTTTTTACTGTAATAGTCGGTCTATTATTGTCGCTTTTGTCGATAGACTTGAGATCTATTCCCGCTATAGTAGTCTAATTCTCGAGTGGTTTTTTGTTCTAGTAATCGACCTGGGAATATTTCCCGCTGTAGTAATTCCATTTCGTGAAAATTTTTTGCTTCGACATTATGGTGTCTAATGTGGATACGTGGACAAAACTTATTAATAAAAACCCTTGGCTTCGTGAGAGAAGAGAAATGCGTGATTAGGCACACTGAACGAAAAGAGGTTTTTTTCGATTTTCATATTCAAAATGGCGTTTGCGCCAATTTTCGTTATGATATTCGTGATTAGGAGGTCAAAATACATAAGTATACCAAATTTCAGATCGATCGGCGGTATGCGCTTTTCGGAAGTTTATCCAAAATAATTTTAACTCGATAAAGATTTATCACAATATTGCTTATTAGTATTAATTACATCTCGACTTTTTAATGATTGAGTATCCTCAGACATATATAACATCTTATTTGGCTTTAGATGTTCGGAAATCCACACACTGAAACTCAAACGCAATTAAACTATACGACTTTTTTATCTAAACACTTTAACGGTTTAAAACGCGATATATTAGTTAAACTTATAATATATATATATTAAATGTGTACTACTAGCGTAAACTATAGACATTTGACTTTTTTAACTGTCGGTGGTTCGTAACCCGAACAGAATTTCGATATTAATATCCATTAAGTAAATTCAAAAATACCACCAAAGCATAAAACAGCCTTAATACTAACCTTTTGTAACAAAAAAGTTCAGTATTGTTTCCGTTTCCGGTTAATATTTTAACATTCAGACTAACGACATTTTACTGAAAATGTTCGCTTCGTACTTTGCAATATATATGAAATAATGTCGTTTAATATTGTGCTACTGCTATCTGCTATCCCAGTTTTAATCTGCAGTCGCGTCCTGCGGGAGAACTAGGGAATATTTTGTTACATAGCTAAGGCATTAAAAATAAGAACTACGTACAGCAAACGCAACACGTTTGTGCTGATAGCCTATGTTCATTTTAAATTTGGAAGTTACCTTTTAAAGCACTAACTAGTAATTACAGGCCTAATATACGTTTCCATCCAAGGATATAGGTTAATGCCTATAGAAGATCGAGTATAAAAAATGATATCTCGATAATTGGAATTATAAATGAATCTTATAATTACCGAGCAAAATAAATTTAAATAACAAGGCGTGATATCGGACGCTTTATAGGCTAAGGCTTCGTTTTCGTGATAATAATTAAAGGGTGGACCTGTAACGGAATGTTTTATTTTACACTTTGTAGCTAGTTAATAGTGTTTTTGTAGTAGAGTGTGCATCTTAGTAGATTTTAATTGTTTATTAGAATAAAACACTTTAACGGTTTAAAACGCGATATATTAGTTAAACTTATTTGAAAATGATTTTTAACTTTTAAAAATCATTTTCAAATAAGTTTAACTAATATATCGCGTTTTAAACCGTTAAAGTGTTTTATTTAAATGTGTACTACTCGCGTAAACTATAGACAGTATTTGTTTATTAGAAGTTTAATTTGAAATAGCCGCTTTGGTATAATGCACGTATAGTTTAAATTAAAAATTATGGACTCCTTTTGGCGTCTGAGCATTTATACAATGCATATACCTATAATATATATTTAAAACGTTACTCTGAATGTTTAGACGTTCTTTGTGTTTTGAGTCAAAAAGTTTTATAATTCATTCACTAACAACCACCTACAGGTAAAAAAGAAACACCCAAATAAATTGGCGTTTTGCCAAAATACATATCTATATTGTCGGCGCATCGCATTACGATATTATAGGTACTCGAATTTTCTCCTTCCATTGAGTGAAGTCCATGTTTTGATATCTTACTCTGTTATAAAAATATATCCCCCGGGAATAGATGTTCGTATAAGAAAGTCCTATCAATAAATAGTCATTATTAGTTGCGACACCTTTCCTACAAAAACTAATGATAGTTTTCTCAGAATCCTTCAAAAGGAATGCGATACCGTAGGGAGTACTAACTATAGGCAGACACGGAATCCTTGTTATGCCTTTGTATCATAAACAAAAGGATTTCTTGTATTTAGCTTGGGCATAATACGCCAACAATATTGTGTTATACAAAGGGCATAGGTGATAAATTGCATAAATGACATGCGGGTCTATTCTGACGGGAATTGCCCAGTTCTCACTTGTCGGCAAAAAAGATTGATAAGCGCAACAGACGCAGATATATGTCTAACCCTATATGGGTTATCAATTTCCTTAGATATTAATTTGTTAAGTTGAAATAAAATTCTTTCCATTTTCGGATGTTACCCATAAGAAATATTTTATCTATTGTTAAATAGGTTATTTGTGGAACTGTAATATAATTCTATATTTTTAAACGATGCATCGAAGTCAATAGGGTTCCTCTTTTCTTATGGAGAAGGATAAGGCAAGGGGTTCTCTTAATGATGGGTGAAAAATCTCATTTTTTTATCAAACATCTCAATAAGATGAAGTCACGTGTGGAAAATCTAAAACCAGACCCAAAACACCCCGCGTTTTGGGTCAGTCTGTGGATTTTCCACTTCACGGTTTTCCGTTATCTGTGATTCGTTAGCCGGATGGAATTTCGATATTTCTAACACTAATTAAAGTTCTTATTTTCCAGTTTTATAGAATCTACAACCAATTAATTGACATACATTTTTATCAATGGGATAATTAAGGACTAATTAGCCCCACTACATTATTTGGCTATAGATTTTGCATCCACACAATTAAAATTGCTAAGAGAACTTATTCTAGTATAATATTAAATTTAATATTGCAATTCAGGTTTACTATTGTTACCGTTATTTTTGAATAAATTAAACTTTTGTCAAAATTCTCACTATAAACACGTTGTTTTATGACAGAATTGTCTCGATTTAAATAATTACAATGAGCCCTGAAGTTTAATTGAAGCACGGAGGGGTCCTAAATATCCATTATTGCGCCGCTGGGCGCGACTGTCGCGAACTCGAAATATTATTAATATTCTTATGATAGGATGGTTTTGAAGCAATTATAACTTTAATTATAGTTTTCTATAAATCACTGCGTACCGCGGTTCATTTGTGGCAATTCACGTTTTGTCATTTAAAACAAAAATCTTTTACAGTCTTATAAAGGAAACTAGTTGCTGGCAAACGTTTTTTTCATATGAAATTTGAAACGGTTCTTGTGAGTTCATCTTTATATATATATACTGTCACGGTCTTTTTTTTAACTATTCAAAATATAATAATTTACTTAATACTTTTCGGATATCCTGAACCGCTTTCGTAGTGCATGCAAAGGAATCCATTAAACCTGAAAATTTTTTCAGGTCAAGTCTTAAGCTTTACTTAAAAAAAAAACTTTAGGCCGTTATTGAAACCCCTCAGGACCTCTGACGATTAACGCTATACTAGACAACACGTTTAACCATTGAGCATAGAGATTCTAAAACATATATTGTACAAATGAATACCTCGCTTTTTACTATAAACCACTAAGCTAGGCTAAACAGTATCGTTCATGAAATAAATATTCCTACGGCGTATTTATTATCTGAATGAGATTTTATACTTAAAGTTATAAAGCTTATCAGATTGTTATTCCACGGAAATGTTATGGTAAGTATTGTAAGCGGATTTTCGCATACATTTAGCGTTATTTTCGACACTCTTCAGTAATAACCGTTCTCTTCTCGCGTAATCTCTTTATGTGAGAGCGGGTCTTTTATAAACTTTGTCTACTTAACATAAAATCGAATTAATGCAAGTAAAAAATAATTGTTACGCGACCACTTCAGAGTAAATTACACAGCGGTAAAAATTAAAAAAGGATTATTTATTTTTTACTTATCTTCTCTTTTTTTACTTGTCTTCAGTAGTAAGTAGTACGTGGGGTTTATATTCGTTTGCACGTAATATGAGGTTTGAAATTATTTATATTTTTCACATGGTGGTACTATGTAAATTAAAAATCGATTCTAGATTGAAAAATTATTTTCAATACGCAAGTGTTAAGGATGAAATTACGATGCGCGAAAGGTGCAATTATCAACATGTTGACAAAATTCGACGACGACGTGTAGGATTCGGCTCTATTGGTTAGAACATCACTGTAGATGCCTGTTCAAGTTCTGCTTGTATCGTAATATTAGTTTAAGGTTAAAAATATGTTAATAAAGTTATCAAATTTATTTTTATAACTTTATCACTGGCAGTATAGTGTTTACTTTACTGCCAGTTAGACACAAACTAAAGTACCCAACTGTTATGTTAATATTTATCTTGAACATTATCAATTATATATTCCAAAAACTAAAAGGGCTGTTCTAACGAAATTACAGCGGTGTTTCAGATGCAAGGGCCAAAAAAGCGGCATCCGCTAACGGATGGTGGGCGGAAAATTATTCCGTAAATGTTTATCAAGCCAATTAACTTTAGCCTCGAGATCTTTCCACGATGCTTATAAAGTGGGCATTTAAACCGACACTTTTTACAGTTATAGTAATCGCTGAATAAATATGAATTACGCTGAAAGAAACCCACCATGCCAATCTTGGTAGGCTTTTATGTCTTTGTTCACCAATCAATAATTTGATTCATTAACATGTCACATCTATAAACCTCCCCCCCTCACCCCGTAATATATTTTTTATATAATTCACCAGATTCAAATCTGAAACTTTTTTTTACTTAACACAATGATAGCCAATGCGTTTAATCTCTGAACTAGATTTAAGTGGATTTTAATAAAAATTAAAGAAGTCAAACGCAATATGTATCTATTGAATGAAATAATTTTCGGTGGCTTTTCCTTGAAATACACGATAAACGCGTTTCAGGTTGACAATTAATTATAAAACTCGGGAAAGCAATCATCGGAGAAAACTCTTGGAAAGATAAGGCAGAGTCGGTAAACAATACAATTTTTCAAGGAAAAATTGTATTGTAATAGCGAATGTATTTTTCAATACACAATAACAAAGTATGTTTTGAACACCCTAATACAAAAACGTCCTTTTTAAATAATAGGACTTAGTTCTCATTTTTCGTCCTATGAAAGTCCTATTGCTGGGCAAGTGTCTTCTCTATCACGAGAGAGCTTAGACCTACCTAGTTAAGTATAGTGATGGCTATTTTTTAATTAAAACTTTACGCTTTTAGACGGCAAATGAAAAAAAGGTCACCATAGTACATCCACAAACTTTATGTGCAATGTTACCGACACAAAGCGCCGAGCAACAAATTCTTGTTTAAGCCCAATTTATATGGATCTCACTAAACCAACCGCGCATTAAAAGGAGTGATGTTGTTTGAACGCCAGAGTGCGGTGTCGTGTTATCCATTACCAAATTTGCTGAAACAAATACAGCCGACAAAAATGCATGACTCACTCTTTGATGGACGGACAGCTTGGCGATTTAAAATACTATTTATAATCAAAACTACTACTATTTACTATTATCTGAATAAATCAATATTTTTTATAAGATATTTTATGTTACAAGAATCATAATATTTAGAATCGAAATTTATCTATAATCTAAATAAATCAATTGTTTTTTTTTAATATGTGAAATTATAATTAAGCGAATATTTTTATTAAAGTAAAACTTTATCTAATATTGTTTGTTTTTTTTTTGTATTGTTGGTTGCTTCGGTAAATAATTATAAATAACAAAATCACTAGTTTTGGTTTAATGTTGATTTATTAACAGTCCTCGAAATGAATACACTCGTTATGTACTTTAACGTTTATTATTAATACAGTCAGGTTTTTTTTAACATTGATGCATTATTTAAGTAAATTTAAAACCTTTTCGTGAAATCTTGTTTTCCGTGATAGGGATAGACACAATTCTTTGTTTTAATGATTAATGACTGACAATTAGGTGAACAGAGTTTTTTGCCTTGGCTTACCGAAATTATTATTTTTCCCCGGGACTTGAACCAAGAACCAAACGCGCTTAACCATCACACTTAGTTATATATTCTATTTTATCAATCCGCGATACTTATCGATTACATTACCGATAACGAATTATTCACAAAATACAATCTAACCTCGGAGATCCATAAAATGTTGGCATTATGAAGGAAATTGAAATTCGGATTAGTTTTTCGTTCATATCAGTGACATACTTGTGACTCATGCCATAAACGGGTTGGATTTATTACTTGTTGTGGACAAAAATTCGTCCAAAAGACGTGTTATGAGCGCGTCATATAAATTCCTGGGTGTATGTGTACTACATCTGCGTATAACAGCATTTGAACATATCGTTGAGCTTTTTCTCTTTCAGATTTTGATAATAGCCCATATAATACTATTCACAAGTGATTGACTTGAATTAATAAGGAGTCATATAAAAAAATATCCAACAATTACCCTGAAATTGAATATTATACTAGCTTTGTCAGTTACTTTGTCCGCGAGAATCGTTATTTTGGGCATCCAAATTAGTTTTTGCAAACCCTTCTTTATAAACTTAAGCTGTTAGCCACGACGTCAATAGCGTCCCTTTCCGTCGTTCTTGCAAGTTAACCTAAAAAAATACACATATAGCGTCGCGGACTTTTTTTTAGATAATTTAAAGATAAATTATTCATACACATTGTTTAGTTATCTTAAACAGTTTTCGCAGTGTACGCATCTGAAACCCACAGACATGACAAATTTCCCTCGTTTTGTTCACATTTCCCGCTGTATCTTCGCTTCTATTAGTAACAGCGCGATGTCTTATAGCCTTCCTCGATAAATTATCTAAGCAATACAATTTTTATAATTCGAACCCGTAATTTCTGAGATTAGCGCGTTCAAACAAACAAACAAACTCTTCAGCTTTATATATTAGTATAGATTTTAATAAGTTGTATGTAGGTACCACCACCTTTATAAGGTAAAACATTAGGTATTATTTTATAGGTATAATATTTTATATACACAAAAATTCTTGAAAATATATATCGTCAAGAAAATTTGTAAACATTTATGAATACTTTACAATATTCTTTGTATTATTGTTGGTACTGCTTATGCGACGATGTAGACGAAGAATATCTGCCATTTTTCTTCTAGTTCACTCAAAAGTAATAAACCAATAGTTCAGACAAGCATTTTATTAGATCGTGGAATTATCTAGTACTGTTTTTTTACAGAACGAAGCGTTATATATATATATATTTAATTAATCTGCGACATATTTTTCCTTTCTTTTGATACACGTTTATTAACTTAATAATCTTCTGCACCTTGAAGTGGCGTCTCGGTGAGTTTTACGGCGCTAAACCCGGTTAGTGTTGACATTTTTACTGACACAACTTTTAAATAAAAATTCTCTTGACGCGGTAGAGAAATGTGAAAATATTATTAAAAGCCGGTTGCTTTAGCACATATTAAAATAAAAAACAAATTCAAGAGTAAAAGTATTTTATAATATTTTCTTGCTGACCACTCTAACTACCTCCTAAAAATGACGTTCGAATCCAGAATTTCGGGAAACACGCAAGACGCACGTTATCCCTTACTTCTTAATAATTGTTTGATTTGATAAATAGCTTAATATCTTTTGTTTAATGTCTATTTAGTTTTTAATATTAAAATTTGCACTTTATTTTTGTCTCGCTGCAACCTAGAATTGCAAATGCAATTTTAAAAGTCACTTCGAAGCTATCACAGTGCCATAAGTATATTTCACAGCTAATTAGATAGTTCTTGGACTAATTGCGCACTAATTTTCTTAAAAGATTCTATTAACTTCGCTACTTTTTGTCATAAAATGTATTCTATTTTAATGCCACTTTCGGTACAGTTATAATTATTGTCTAGTTCGATTTCCGAGGAAAAAAGTGAAAGTACCAGTAGAGCAGGACACTTTTAATTGTTTAAAATATCAATACAATAGACACTTTGACGTCTTATTCGTTTAATGATAACATTGAATAGCCTTAAATCAACGAGTAGTGGGTTCGATTTCCGCGCAAATTCATTGTCTTTCAACATGTGTGGTAGGGATAAAGAAATTCCGTCCAAGTCACGATGAAAAATGCGCAAAGTTTAATCGCGTTTAGGTTTAAATCTAAAGACATTCGAATGTTTAAAGCTTAAAATAAGTCGACAACACATCATGTAACCATGATATTTCAACAGCTGTTGAAGTCTATTTAAATCTTGAGTTTTTATAGCTATAGCTGGTTAAGGATCTTTGATGCATAAATCGAGAGGATTTAATTAAATATAAAACGATGACTATAGATATATTGTGTATAGAATAAATTTCAAAGGCACCGCATTGTGGGGTGGACAGGGTATGTGACATTTATAGAACGCGGAGGGGTTTCAGCAAGTTATTGACACGTGATTATATATTATAAACAGGCATATAAAAATACAATACTAAAACATACGTCTAATAATGGCAAAATTAAATAAACACTTTTTAAACGGTTTAAAAACGATATATTATTTATTAATTGATGTAAACTATGACTTGACGTTTCAGATGCTTGGCATCAGTCACCGTAAAAAAAACTAGTTAAACTAAAAATAAATGTTTACGCGTACTTGTTATAATCTAGGAATTCCAGATAACTTTACCACTGTAGAATGTGGTCACTTATAACACGCTTTTAAGTATATCCACTGTCACTTTATTCGAACTTAATCCGAGCCGTAAAAGCCTTCGTCTCGGGTGCGTGGAGACTTTATTACGTCTATATATTTAATTAAAGTTTAAAAGTTTTTTTAAGTACAGGTAACATATCAGTCACAAATTGTTCATCAAAATCTTTATTCCATACAGCAAATAGCTTATTAAAAAATAAAGAAATTTTGTATTATTTTTTTAAACAGAAGTCATTTTATTTCTAACACCATTTTAAGCGAATAAATACGCAAAATATGTACGTCTGACTTACTGACAAAAGTTCATATTTTATTATACATATATTAGATCAACTTGGATTTTTTTTAAACTACGGTCCGACGTTTCGGATTGCAGCACGTGGGTAAAACTTTCCAAATAAGTTTAGCTAATACACATGGCGTTTTAAACCGTTGAAGTGTTTTATTTAAATGTGTACAACTCGCGTAAACTACAGACAGTATTTTATTTATTTATTTATTTATTATTGCTTTATTATTTATAAACACACCACAGAAAATACATATAATTGAGGAAAAATCTTACATGCTAACTTATAAATAAGAGGCGGCCTTATCGCTAAGTAGCGATCTCTTCCAGGCAACCTGAAGTACAGGAGAGAAGAGATATAAAATAATTTATTTATTTAGTGGGTAGGAGTAGGGAATAACAACTAATATAAAAGGTACATAGTGAAAGTACACACATCGAGTAGGAGGGAAACTAACTTAAATGTTGGAAACGTAAAACTTATACAGCAAACTCTTAAAAGAACGGAGTGATTGAGCTTTTCTGATATTAGTGGGAAGAGAGTTCCAAAGACGGATAGCTTTAACTGTGACGGAATTATTGAAGAAAGAGCTTTTATGTTTAGGGACAAATAGAAGCAAATTATCGATCGAACGAAGATTTAACTGGTGGGAACTTAAAAGGATGAATATCTCTTTTAAATAAGAGGGAGTTTTGGGATCAAAGAGGACACGGTAGAGGAGATGGAGTAGATGCGAATTCCGACGAGTTCGGATTGGGAGCCAGTTAAGCTTTCTACGAAATTCAGAAACGTGATCAAATTTGCGAAGGCCAAAAATGAAACGGATACACGTATTCTGAAGCCGCTCTAGTTTGTCGAGTTGGAGTTCAGTTAAATCCGTGAATGAGACATCGGCATAATCTAGAATAGGGAGTAAGAGAGACTGAGCAAGCAAAATTTTTGTAGGGATTGGAAGGAAATTTTGTAACCGTTTTAGGGAGTGTGAAGCGGCGTAAATTTTTTTGCTTAACTGGTTCAGATGAGGATGCCAGGACAGATTTTCGTCAATAATTAGACCCAAACTTTTGACAGAAGAAGTGAAAGGAATGATAGTACCGTCTACAACAATCGGTGAAATACTTTGCCTGTCAATCCGGCCAATAAGCTTACTACTACCAATGATGATACTTTGGGTCTTAGTTGGGTTAATTTTGAGACCAAAGCGGGTGCACCAGTCAGTAATTATATTTAAGTCGTGATTAGTAGACTGGATCGCGAGAGGAAGTTCCTCGAGACTGGTATGCCTGTATATCTGTAGATCGTCTGCATACAGGTGATAGAGAGAAGAAATATTACTAGTGATAGAGTTAATAAAAATAGAGAAAAGAAGAGGTGATAGCACGCCACCTTGGGGTACGCCAGCAGTAAGATCACGCCACGAGGAAGTCTGTTCCTGTATGTTAATCCTCTGGCGGCGTCCCTTCAAATAACTGTGAAACCATCCGATCACAGTTGGAGATACGTTAATAGAACGCAGCACGCTGAGTAGTATGTCAAAATCAACAGTACAAAAAGCATTGCTGAAGTCGAGAAGAGTAAATATGGTCACCTGCTGGTTATCCATACTGCGCCGGATGTCATCCGTGATTTTGACAAGTGCAGTAGTCGTACTATGACCAGGACGAAAGCCGGATTGGAGAGGATTAAGAAAATTAGTTTTGTTAAGATACATGCAAAATTGACGGTGGACTAAGCGTTCAAGGACCTTGGAGAGAAAGGGGAGAATTGAAATGGGGCGGTAGTCGGAGAATGTTAGAGGACGAGATTTTTTAGGAATCGGTATAACATAGGCATCTTTCCAGGAATTGGGAAACACGCCCGATGTTAAGGAGAAGTTTAGTATGTGACTAATCACGGGAGCAAGGATATCGATAATAGGAAGGATCATGTTACGACCAATGCAATCACTACCGACAGCTTTAGAAGTGATGGAAATGATGTTCTTTTTAACGTCACAATCAGTGAACGGACAGAAGCTGAACGGTGGAGCAGTGGGGATTGGCACAGATGAAAGAGAGTTTAACGTACGAATCTTATCATTTGTATGAAATGAAAATGAGGGACTAGTAAAATATTGGTTAAGTAAATCCAAGTTAAGATTATTAGAAAGTGAATGATTCTGTGTGCCAATTCCTAAAGTTTTCAAAAATTTCCAAGTCTTAATTGTATTGCCGTTCTCAACAGACGAGTAGATATGGCGGCATTGTGCGTCCCTACACATAGTATTGCAACGATTTCTTAGCTTGACATACTTGTCTCGATTGGCGCTGCTATTAACCTTTTTATACGCGGCCTTCGCTCGGTCTCTAGCCCTTTGAAGTTCCCTAATATCATCATTTAGCCATGGAGCTGGCAAATGTTTCATCTTAACCGGTTTAACAGGCGCATGTTTGTCATAAAGCTGGGTTAAAAGGGAGTTAAACAGAGCCACTTTCCTATTGATGTCATCGCTTTCAAGGATTATATTCCAATCAATATTTTGAGCATCTTCAGAAAGTAGTTCTCTGTCTATCGCGTTAAAATTACGCTGAAGACTTAATCGAGCCTTGGTTTTTGGAGGTCGCAGTTTATAAGAGAGAAATACAAGATCATGAAAGGAGAAAGCATCTGCTGAACACTGTCCGTGTGAAGAAACAAAATCAGGTTTAGAAACTATCATAAGGTCAATAAGAGAGGGAGTAGAATGGGGATAGCGGTGTGTAGCAGTAAGCGGGAGAATGTTTAAATTATAAGAGTCAGTGAGAGAAATAAGCCTTTTGGATCGATGATCATTTTTAAGGACACACGTGTTAAAATCGCCCATCAAAATAAGATGATCGTATGCCGGGACAAATTTTTCAAGAAGGGAATCAAGTGAAGGGAAGTAATTAACTGTAAGAGAGGGACTATAGAAAACAGCAAGTAGAATTTTGGTGAAGGATATTACCACCTCAATAATGAGGTACTCTTCCTCACTGTGAGGTCCAGTAACAGAGGAACTACTGAGGATAGAGAAAGGTATGTGAGATCGAAGATATATTGCTACACCGCCACCGACACGGGCCATTCTATCATTCCGGATCAGGTGAAAACCGGGTATAGCATAAGAGGTAGAAGGAAGGCTAGGTTTTAGCCAGGTTTCCGAAATTAAAATGGCATGTATATTTGATGATTCAAAGGAAGTTAAGAGGTCATTATAATGGGAAGGGACACTTTGCGCATTAATGTGTACGATATTAAAGTTTTTTACATTTGTGGGAAAGCAATTTGACAGATTGGCATTAAGTGACAAATAAGAGTCGTTGAGGGAACTATCGTCTCCACTAATATCAGATGAACATTCTGTGTCAGTATCAAAGTTATTTGTGCCAGTAAACTTAACCATTAAGCGTAGTACCTAAATCTAAGTAAGCAAGAGCAAACAAAAAACAAAATAAACTAATTATCTAGACTAATAATAACTAAAACTAAAAATACAATCAAAAATAATCATAAAAGGCCAGTATTTACACATATACCAATAAACTAAAGTTACAGTTACAATTCAGTAATAAAATCAACTACAATACTATACAAGGAAGAATTAGAAAATGCAAACATCGACGACGGATATGTTAATCTATGATCGATTATCGCACGAGTCTGTATTTCGTTAGAGAATCGACTAAAAAGGTAGCAAGGTCATTTGCAGCAATAATATGTCAACTGTCAATGAAAAAAAAAATATATTTTATTTTGCTTTTTAATTTCAATTTGTTAATAGAAACGTTAACGTTAACGAAAAGTCTGATAATGCAAAATACTAACATAGATATATAGATTTTCAGTTTTAAGCCAACTCAATGGAACAAGAACTTTTTATAAATGACATTTAACAAAATTATTAACGCAGCGCATATCAAAGCAATTTCAATGTTCAACTATGGTTTAAAGTTCATACTGTTTAACTCAAAGGTTAAGGTTGAAATTTTCACGTATTTAAACAAAATATTTTTTAAGATAGATGGATAGATAGAGGACAAGCAAGCATGAATATTTGATGAAAGGTGCAATAACCCGAGCCATATAAAATCTAAACAAGATGTGCTGTCGCCCTTTTTTTGGATTTAGATATTCCGAAATCCACTGACTAAAACTGAAACGCGATTAAACTTCACAGCTTTTTTATCTATAAACGATGATTAGTGCGTGACCCGGACGGAATTTCAATATTCCTACTTCATATTAAGCTTTCCAAACAAAGCCCATGTTTCAGAAAAAAATAATAAACTGATTAGAAAAATGTTTGACCCAGTGGGGATCGTATACCCGTTGATTATTCGCCATAAAATGCCACCATTACACGAGTCTGTCACAATTTGTAACTTAGAAAAATAAACTAATTGTCATTTATCATCAATTGTGGCCTTGTTGACTTGTTTTGCCCAAAGGCCCATGAAAAATCTCTCAGCCATCACCAAGGTTCGCCTGAGGGACCCTTTCGAAAATATGTCACGTTAAGGAGGTGTCACGTCTTATTGCTATCAGTTATCACCGGTGAAGCGTGACCGACCGGACAGGTTAATATAAAGGATCTAAGGGAGGTTTTTTTATCTAACGTAACGCACATATAAACTTTACCTCGAAGGCAGACTCGATTGTAAAATTTAAAAATAGAATTAAGGAATGTCAATTTTGAATTATCATATGGTAACGGTTTAAAATGCGAGATTTATTAGTTAACTTATTATGGGGCTAGCATAGCGGATATGAATTTGACCTTAGGGACATGCTCCATCATCAAACACCGCTGCAAAACCTCCAAAACTTCGGGCGGCAATTATAATAAGTTGACTTATAGATTTTCCGTTTGAAATTGTTAAAAGTGTTTTAATTATAAGATATTTAATTTAAAGCAGATAAACAAAAATAGAAATGTTTTCAAACCTATTTGATATGTGTAGAACAATTGCGCATTAAATATAAAAAAGTATATAATCCGACCTAAACTGAAATTATGTTGACTCGAATAGATCAATGTCGAAATATTGATACATTCCGATTTAGTTACGTCCAACAAAATTGTTTAGCTATCGTCCGCGGAATCAAATCTCGCAGTTTACCCAATACCGGAGTAATAAAAAATACATGATCAAATTACGACGTTGAGGTAAACAAAAATTGCTTTATAGAAAATAAACCGTTTGATTAGATTTGAAACGATTCTAAACGGATATAGGGACGAGAGATAAAAATGAAAGGAAAGCAAGATTTGAGATATTTGTTATATATCGTAGGATTCAGTTTTAGGATCAGTGAATTTATCGCTGTAAAATTATTATCGTTTTGTAAGATTCAGTAATCTGTTAAGTCCATAGTACTCTACCCATGAGCCTTGTTTGTGGGTCACGTTTCTTTTTACTTTTTATCAATAGTGTAATTGAAGGCGGTACTGGAACGAGGAATGGAATAATTCATAAATGAATTTTATATTATATATTTTCATACAATTATTCTTTAGTTAATGTTTCATACTACAGTGGGTATTATTATTTTATACGTATTTTATTTTCATACATTTTTTAATAACCAAATACAATGGACCGACATTGTTCAAATAAAAACATGGTAATGCGGTTTAAAACGTGAAATATTTTAGTGATCTAATATTTAATTTCGACCGAATGTTGCATATATTTCACTTTTAAAACCAAAAAAATGATTTATATAATTGTGTCTACTTTGATAAAAGATTAAACTAACTAGATTAACTAATTTCTAGCTTTATAATCGGGTTGTCTGCTTTATTGCGATTAAATAATAACTTAATATTGTCTAATTAATTTTATACAAATGAGAGAATCCTTTCGAAAATTAACTAAGCTTAAGTGGGACAATCAAAATTCTGCTTAAACTTCGCTAAACACGACATATTGCGAATACTCTAATACTAACTAAAGTGGCTAAAGGAATGCCTAACACGCTTCTCGTGCCGTGGTCGAGATGATCAAACGGTCGAAACTCGCTCATGCTTACGCAATCTGGATCCTAACTTTGGGTGACATTTAACGTTTTTGCGGAAAATCTTAGTAGGGGTAGTTTCAAAATAGGCAAAACCCTTTTCACCCACTTGACTTGAAAACGGTCCATACTATTTTATTGTCCGTTTTTCAATTCAATTCAACGTAGTAATCAAATATCCTAAATTCCTAAAACACCTAAATGAATTTGCCAATATATACTTTTTCTTAACGTGTAGGTACTATCGTTATTACTAAAGACATTATGTGTATATATTGGTTGAATATTTTACAATTGTGTTAACGGATGGTTTGAGAACTTGTAAAATTACTTTTGGTTGCATATATAATTGTGTTACACTTACCGAAGCACTTTTAAAATAGTAGTGTTTTGTTTTTAAACAGTTATATTTAGCTCGACCCGTATAGAATTTATTTATTTAGGTGAAAATTTAAATTTAAGCACCTTCCCGTTGTCAGAATGAAGTGAAATTTGGTACACACATTTAATTTAATGACAATACAATATAATAAAATCAATAACATTATAAGTCCAAGATGCTCGCCGATACAAAATGGCGGATTACATATTTTTCTTAACCCCTCAATATGGGTATCAAATGAAAGGGCTACACTAGTAAAACACGATGATTATGTCAAAATTATTTTTTTTTTGTAGTTTTCAGTGCACAAAAATTAAAACTGTTTCATTTAAAAGATTTTTTAAAGTTGATACTTGTTTAGTAGTACAATTGGTTTATATAAATTATCAACAACCTACAAACTAAACAACTTAAAAGTTGTAATTGTATTTCATATAAAAGAAACGCAGTAAACCCTTAGGATTCAGAAGAAATGGCTTCTACTTGAGAACATTAAAAAGTTAGTCACTAGTTTCCACGTAACTCGATTTGGTTCAAGTTAACGAAAGTTTATTTAGGTACATGTACGTCATGTATACGGAGTTCGGACATCATTAGATATTTAAACAAGAGTTAAGTCTTTTATTGGTTACTTGCTGACCCAGCCAACGTTTCATTGCCATATAAATTATTTCTAGGGAATTTCAAGACCTATCTAAGACCGGCTTCGGTATCATCCCAACTTACACTATTAACTGGGCGCGAAGTGACATCGGTAGACTCTATAAGGGGGTCAAGAATTTATCACTAATCTAGAGAAAAGTGGTGAAAATTCAGGGTTGTATGTTAATGCCACATTATAAAGTAATATTCAACAAATTAAAAATAGCATGTTTGGGGGTGGATAACCATAATCACTCAGGGGTGTGAAAAATATATATTTGCATGCATATAAAATTTCATAAATATCGGTTGAGCCATTTGGGAGGAGTATGGTAACTATCACTGTGACGCGAGGATTTTATATATTAGATAGAATCACTTCAACTATGTGATACTATATACTATGGAGATCCATCCCTCCTTCATATATTCCACGACTGGGACTCGGGTCTATAGCCTGTCTTTTATTGGTGCAAGCCTAAAAAAATTCAGCGAAGTACTTTCTTCGATGGAGAGAGAGTACCTCATTCCAGAAAAAAATTCTTATTTTTTCAATTTATTTATCATATCAAGATAACAAATACATTTATTTATATATTGATAGCAATCAAAAACCACTAAGGTTTAAACTGATGCCATCGTGAGTTTACATAACATCTAATTAGCTAAGTTTATTTTATAAATATACAAGATAACTAGCAAGCTACCATCTTGTCTAAGCATGCATTAAGAGAGAAAACAATAACGCTAAAATAACTTAAGGAAATGATCCTTTACCTTACATTTAAACTTGTATATTAAATGCGTTACACTTCACATGTCGAATTTTACAATTATGTCTAAATATATATATAATTCACGAAAACTTCGTTCTTTCTCAATATTATTTATTTATTGCTTCTATAAATAATACGATTTCATTTTTATAGTAAACCCAATAATAAATAACCTTGTCTGCCTATTTTTGATGAGAACATCTTATTTATTGAAACCCGATAACATTTGAATATAATAAAGACAAGTCGTGAGTATTCGCACTCTATCAAGTACAAAGTACTTTGAACTTCGTAAGTCTATTTTTTAATCCGATTACAACTTTTAATATTTATAAACACCACCGCCATTATGGGCTCGTAGTCTCAACGCAGCAACTCTTGGCTTATTTTGACTACTGGGTCATCGATTCGATTCCCAAAAAGTCCACCATATTTGTAAAATGCCTAAAATAATCTCAAGGACGGATTTTTCCAACACTATATGGTGCAATTTGCCTACTGTTTTAGTTCTTTTTCGATTGTTTAAAGCCAAGTATAGGCCATTTTCCGTCAGTCTGTATCATAAAAAATAAAATAATCTTAAATCTCTACTTCAAAAAAATACGTATCGATACAATGTCTTATTCTTTACAATACCTACCTTAAGGAAACAATATTCATTTATTTAAGAAACAACGTGAGATATAGTGTCAAATTGGATATAAAGGGACAAACTAGATTAATTGTAGTTTTAGAAACAGATCAGGATCGAATTAGTAAATCCATATAGATTCTATGCAAATCACGATTATGTCAAAAACATGAGGAGCAAGTTATAAGCCTAATAGATAAGGGTTATCATCCCTTCCCTGCCTGAGGGCTTATAAAGTTATTTAACTGTAAGAAGGAATTACGTAGTTTTGCTTCTTTTACGCATTATTTGTGTCGTTATTGAATTACACGTATTTCAGAGTTGCGTAGGTGTCGTTTATTAGTTCCATTTTATCGTTCTTCAAAAATAAAAGTAAATTTAAATTGAAGTCAATACTTTTATGAAACCTTAAGATACATAGAAATTGCTTATACCGTTTAAAATACTTTGAAATACCTAGTTTTATACTGTCAACAGTTTACGCGAGTAGTACACATTTAAATAAAACACTTTAACGGTTTAAAACGCGATATATTAGTTAAACTTATTTGAAAATGTGGCCCCGTGACCGCGGCTGCTGCTAAACATCCGAAATGTCGGGCCGAAGTTATAAATCATTTTCAATATTAATTTAATATTTTGTGATAGAGAAGGACAGCCAAACATGGGATTCGCTTTGATGGCTGTTGTTTTTATGTGAATAGTTCATTTAATTAACGTGCGCTAAGACTGACAGCGAATAGCGGATTTACACTTTGTGGTTTATCCATCTGTTGAAGGTAGTTCGGTCTTTGATTTTTAGATTTTAATTGTTAAGAAAATCTTAAAAGTTAGAAAACTTTATTTTTTTTTTAACGTTATTGCACATGAAGGCGAAAATAATTTTTTGGTAAACTCGGTAGCTTAATTGGTAGAGCAACAGCGCGGAACGCTGACGATGCCGTTTCAAGTCAGGCCGGAGTCGAACATGTTTTCAATTTATTTTCGATTTTTAAAATCTATAAAATTATTTAAAATCATGAAGTACTCGATAGGGCCAACCTGTACTTCCAACGTCCGTCAAACTATCTTTAGTAATATAATTTTTCGCATCAGTCACCAAATATTCAAACGGCAATCCAATTTTTGTAGAAAACGTAGATAACGAAGGTTTTCAATACAATTTCTGACAAAGCTTTATCTCTCTTGTCTATCTCCTTTGCGGCTGCGTTTTCTTTACAAAGCAGTCTTGCTCATGTTTGTAAAGGTGAATTTTGTTAGAGACCAAGAGATACAATAATACAGGCATAATTACTAGTAACCAATATAATTATAATATCCTAAAATCACTATACATTGCACTGTTTCGCGTTGTATAATATATATGATATTATGTTACGTAGCGCATCAAAATGGAAATTCAGAATAACATTGATAAACACCGGAACAGCTATTTCTCTATGAATAAAATCAACCAGTAAGACAATTCCAGTAGTGTCTGTTCAGTACAGTCGATATTTTAGTGGGAGGCTACAATTTTTAATTTAATAAATACATTAGAAATTGAATCGATATTACCTTGTTAAGAACCTAATCTCACCCCGATTGTCCTTTTACCCTAAAACTGTTATTTTTCAAATTGAACTTTTATAAAAACGCAATAGACATTGTAGATTCATTTATTTAGAAACGTTTCTTTTATGTTCCTAATCTTACTTTACACGAACAATGGCAGTTGGTATTGCGGTAGAAATACAATCTTTAAAAAATTCACAAACGCTGCAGGGAACGTTTGAGTAATGTGCCTTTTGTTTTAAAAAAATAATTTAGGAAACAGACTTTCTTTGATTCAGTTGTCTTATTTTTTTAATTTCACATAATTTTAACGATTCTATAAGATTAGTATTGAGTTCATTTTTTAATATTAATTTTTGGAGACATTTTTTTTTGTTACTCAAACCGTAATTTGTTTCCGAAGCTTCTTTTATTATAATGAATAAAAATTTTTTGTTCTGTCCCGTATGAATTATTAATATTACAATATAGGAGATCCTCATATTTCATGAAAAAACTTGTTAGGTTTTTCTAACCTAATCTCAAAATTTAAACAAAAGGAAAACAAACAAAGAAAGTAATTCTGTTTTTCACAAGATTTTTCGTTAAATGTTTAAATAAAGAATACGTAAGATGTAAGGTACATGTTACGTTAGTTTCTTTAATGTGTTATGTTGTATTAATAACGACAAAATACAAAAATGCAGGGAAAATCTCGTCTGAGAATCATAAGTAGAGACAATGCGCCGATAACGGCAGCATTTTCAATGTAATTCAGAACAATGTGTTTGCTATCTTAGCAGACGTCACACAGTGTTCTAGCATCTAGCAACATGACTTGGATTATTATAAAATATTTCTCCTATATTTTTAAGTAAGAGAAGTTCTCTACAACTATGTATGTAGCTACCCAATGATATACACACAGGTATCTCGCAGGTATCTAATACATATCTGTGTACTTCCTACCTTAGCTTTGTTAACACTGAATCAAGGGGCATATGCTAGGCTTGTGGTGTGGTGGTTCGAATTCCACCAGGTTCTAACATGTTCATAATTGCAATATACATTGTCTAAAACAGGTTGCACTTGTAGAACCATGAAAAAGTCATAAAGTTTTATAGCGTTTTAGTTTCAATCTGCGAAATTTCCGAATATCCAAAACTAATATAGGTCGACAGTTTATTTTTTGCTACCATCAAGTAAACCCAAATGCTTGTTTGTCTTCCTTTTCATAAATATATATATATACATTTAATATAAATTAATTCGTGATAGAAAGTTATAAATTAAAGATATATGTTTTAAATTGAAATATTTGCTTTGTGCTTTCTTGGCTTAGGGCTTAAAAACTTTACTAAATACTGGCTTATATTTTGTAAGCTAAAGCTAAGATCTTTCCAACTTAGATATTTCTTCTAGCATTTATCGTACAATGCAGATCACGAAAAACAAAATTGTATTTATGTGTTGTACGTGGGTCACTTTGACTACCCAACCTAAAAAGTCATTAAGTATTTAAGACACATTTTATTTAGAATATTAATTAACTATGATTAAATAATCTAGAACATAAAGGATAGTTAAAGGAAACATATAACTGTTGTAAAAAAGCAAATTGGTATGTAATAATATTGTATCGTGTGTTTAGGCGAGGCCTTAGTTAAGGAAATATTAACCTATGTATTTCGCGTTTTAAACGGTTACAATTAATTCAAGATAGTGCCATGGGACAGATCCATTATCAAAGTACATTTTAAGACTTCTGTGCCGTGCCGCACGAATTATATTTACCCGGGAATTCAATTCGCGACCCGGCTGGGTCCAAGAACTGGCAACGAAGACGATAAATAATGTTTCTGCGAGTTTGCATATAATTTTAATAGATATAATGATTTAAAAACCACGTCCAATCGCCATCTAGCAGAATTAAAGTACTTGAATATATTTTCATAATAAAGTATAAAAAGGAGATTTTGTTTGAGAACAAAATCCTTCAAATTTTAGAAGACTGTTATGCGAAATATTTCAAAATAAGCCCACAAAAGCGGCGGTTACTAAAATTTTACTCGGTCATAAAGTTTGCTCCATAAAATACTTGTTTATAGGTCTTGTAAAATAGCTCTAAAATTATTACCGTTTGATTTCCGTTATCGCTGGCCGTACAATAAATGGGATATATTTTATAATAGTAATGGCTTTGTTCTTTAAATATCAATCTAATAGAACAAAGGGGACATACACGACAACCTATAGTAATTATTAACAATTTATATGCTCAGTAGCTGTGCCCGCGACTTCGTCCGCGTGGAATAGTAACTTGGGGTAGAATTTTTAATTATTTAGGCTGTTTACAAAATTATGTAAGGGCGCATTTAAGGCAGCCAATCTATGTTGTACGTGCTACTTTGCCGGAACACTCTCACCTCACATCACTCCTACTCTAACTCCCACACTCATTCCTACACTCGCTCCCACTCCCACTCTCGCTTCCACTCCGACTCCCACTCCCGCTCGCACATAGCCCATGTCCTTTCTCAGGCTCTAAAATATCTGTGTACCAAATTTCATTTAAATCAGTTGAGTAGTTTCGGAGTTAAAGCCGGACAGACAGACAGAGTTACTTTCGCATTTATTATATTAGTATAGATAAGGAACTCTTATGATCATAAAACTGTAGGTACCCTACTTATTCTATAAGTGAAAACTTTAACCTTATTATTTTATGCTTCTTTAGGCTGGTATATTTTCCAATTATTATAAAAATTTCATAAAAATAAATTAATATCGAAGGCAAAGATAATTTGCATTACGGAAGAAACTCGACCAAAATTGAATTGTAACTCAAAGTTAATTTTACACGCCACAAAACTTTGCATAAGCGATATATTACAAATATATTCTCCGCTAAGTTAAACTTTTGCGCTCATTCTTAAGCAACATTTCCGCTATGTTATAATTTTCTGTATGTTCGAGCAAGTGATTCTTTGCAGACTTTGTTGCAAGTGAAATTTATATTGAGTTTCCCAACTACAGTAGGAATTAGTTTCCTTGAATGGTAAAATGTTTTTCCTAGATATAAATGTGTGTGTACAATTTTAATATTAATGTATAGATACATTTATATCGTATGTATAAAATAAATAAAGAAATGTAGCACAGTTGGAGTTACATTTTATATTTTTTTAAAGATAATTAAGGCACTATATATTATACTATCAATTCTGAAACACATAGCATTAACTTAATATTATTCTTATAGTAAACCTTATAACAAATGTATACATTATATATAAGACACACATTAAAACCCTAAGCCACGACATGTTAAGTAAGTTGGTAGAGCATTAGGCGCGTTATCTATGGGCGCGGGTTCGAGACCCGTGTGATAAATTAGTTTCAACCTAAAAAAGATTTAAATTGGAAATCTTGTATTAAAACCAATCGCAACTAAGCAGAATTTGACGTTTTCTTGTATCCGATAACTATCGTTAAGAAAGCAACAAATTTTCCGTCATTACTTTAGCTGTGAAAATATAAAGTTAAACACTTATGTAAGGAGTTCATTTTATAATAATTGCACCACACATAAGTAAGATCTCTGAGATCAGTTCGTTATTAATAGTTCTTAGGAATTCGTAATTAGTTTCAGAAGTTACGATATTCAAGCTTCAGGAAAAAGTAAAAGTTGCTAGTGAAAGATCATAATGTATTGTGAAACTTTCATACCTAATGGAGATTTTTATTTTATGATATCTAATAAATAACGGTGTGTTCTATTCATTGGTAGTTTCTGCTATGGAACTAACATAATAGTTTTATTGATATTTAAAAATTAATTACACCGAACGAGGAACATAGCAACAAAGAAAAATCTTAGTTTTGTTTAATATTGACTATAGTTTAAACACTCTAAAATAGTCAAAACGCCACTTGTTTCTCATTTGTGTAAAGTAGATTATGCAGAGCATTTTTCAAAGTGTCCCTTAATTATACATTTGGTAAATATATTTTCTTTAAATAGTACCTACTACAGTTTATATTAAACTTTTGATATAACTTATTAATATTTGATATTAAACATTTATTATTTATACCTATTGAACGAACAGCAAGTTTTAATCAAATAAAATCACGACACAATAGCTATTAAAGTTTCCCATTTCGCCGAGTTTATTTGTCAACTCTAAAGCGAAAATTACCACATCATATTTAATGCTTTGTGGACTAAAACATTTACTCGACCGCAACTACAGCAGTATAGAAGAACTAATATATAGGGGCCTTCAATACTTCAACAAAAATAACTGACGTGAATTTTTTCAATGCATAATTTTTCATATGTTAAAAAACATATACAAAAAGAAGTGCCTTGCCTGCACTGTAAAGATCGGTTAGCCTGTACAATTCTTTTAGAACACGCTGTATCTAAAATTGCACTAGAGTAGAATTGTGCCTGAACTAAGCTCAAAACGCAGCCACCAGACACGTCTGCACACAAACACAGTGTAAAGAACGGAATAGTAAAACGACTAGGAAAGGTTGATCCCATCCATTCTTGTGTCACAGCTTTACGACTTGTGCGCTTTAAATTTTTAATATTGTTAGACGAGGAGTCGGAGAATATAATATGGCCTTTGTCACTATAACAAACCTGCAGAAGTATTGTTTAGTTTGACTCGAATAATATAAAAACAATAGTGCTTTGAAACATAATATTTTTTTTTGTTTTTTCTAATCCTCTAAACTATCAGTGTATTATGCCGTTACTCACCAATCAAATATTTAGACCTCAGTTTAAAAAAAAAACATATATATTTTATATTTATATAGGAAGGTGACACTTCATCGTGATATCGCGTACATATTCGTTTTCTGTAAATAGTCTAGTACCATTTAAAAATCGAAAATAAATTGAAAAAATTTTCGACTCGGGCAGGACTTGAACCGGCATCGTCAGCTTTCCGTGCTGTTGCTCTACCAATTGAGCTACCGAGTCCTACACCTCATCGTCGAATTTTTTCAACTTATTGATACATGCACCTCTCGCGCAATGTAATTTCTACCTTAACACTTGCGTATTAAGGCTCAATGTCTTATGCTTTGCAGCTTAAGAAATCATTGAAGATGAAATTACAAAGTTATAACGTTTGAAAACATTAATATTTTTCACATGTTATTGCACATGAAGGCACTATATAATTTAAAAATCGAAAATAAATTGAAAAAATTTTCGACTCGGGCAGGACTTGAACCGGCATCGTCAGCTTTCCGTGCTGTTGCTCTACCAATTGAGCTACCGAGTCCTACACCTCATCGTCGAATTTTTTCAACTTATTGATACATGCACCTCTCGCGCAATGTAATTTCTACCTTAACACTTGCGTATTAAGGCTCAATGTCTTATGCTTTGCAGCTTAAGAAATCATTGAAGATGAAATTACAAAGTTATAACGTTTGAAAACATTAATATTTTTCACATGTTATTGCACATGAAGGCACTATATAATTTAAAAATCGAAAATAAATTGAAAAAAATTTTTTTTTTCGACTCGGGCAGGACTTGAACCGGCATCGTCAGCTTTCCGTGCTGTTGCTCTACCAATTGAGCTACCGAGTCCTACACCTCATCGTCGAATTTTTACTACGCATAATTTTAATACGCAAGTGTTAAGGTAGAAATTACATTGCGCGAGAGGTGCATGTATCAATAAGTTGAAAAAATTCGACGATGAGGTGTAGGACTCGGTAGCTCAATTGGTAGAGCAACAGCACGGAAAGCTGACGATGCCGGTTCAAGTCCTGCCCGAGTCGAAAATTTTTTCAATTTATTTTCGATTTTTAAATTATATAGTGCCTTCATGTGCAATAACATGTGAAAAATATTAATGTTTTCAAACGTTATAACTTTGTAATTTCATCTTCAATGATTTCTTAAGCTGCAAAGCATAAGACATTGAGCCTTAATACGCAAGTGTTAAGGTAGAAATTACATTGCGCGAGAGGTGCATGTATCAATAAGTTGAAAAAATTCGACGATGAGGTGTAGGACTCGGTAGCTCAATTGGTAGAGCAACAGCACGGAAAGCTGACGATGCCGGTTCAAGTCCTGCCCGAGTCGAAAATTTTTTCAATTTATTTTCGATTTTTAAATTATATAGTGCCTTCATGTGCAATAACATGTGAAAAATATTAATGTTTTCAAACGTTATAACTTTGTAATTTCATCTTCAATGATTTCTTAAGCTGCAAAGCATAAGACATTGAGCCTTAATACGCAAGTGTTAAGGTAGAAATTACATTGCGCGAGAGGTGCATGTATCAATAAGTTGAAAAAATTCGACGATGAGGTGTAGGACTCGGTAGCTCAATTGGTAGAGCAACAGCACGGAAAGCTGACGATGCCGGTTCAAGTCCTGCCCGAGTCGAAAATTTTTTCAATTTATTTTCGATTTTTAAATTATATAGTGCCTTCATGTGCAATAACATGTGAAAAATATTAATGTTTTCAAACGTTATAACTTTGTAATTTCATCTTCAATGATTTCTTAAGCTGCAAAGCATAAGACATTGAGCCTTAATACGCAAGTGTTAAGGTAGAAATTACATTGCGCGAGAGGTGCATGTATCAATAAGTTGAAAAAATTCGACGATGAGGTGTAGGACTCGGTAGCTCAATTGGTAGAGCAACAGCACGGAAAGCTGACGATGCCGGTTCAAGTCCTGCCCGAGTCGAAAATTTTTTCAATTTATTTTCGATTTTTAAATTATATAGTGCCTTCATGTGCAATAACATGTGAAAAATATTAATGTTTTCAAAAGTCTAGTACCATTTAATCAGCTTGAATTGCCAACCCTTAATGTGGAAGTTACCCATCGTTACATCATTTGAACTTAAAAATACAAATAGCTAATTATGACTTAATACATAGACATTTTTATACAATAGATCTTTCTTTCAGAAAAAGTCTTTTCATTGATCAAAGTAAAAAAATATATACACACACAGTAACAGTGACAAAAATATTAAGAACGTAACACTACTTTTATAATATATATGTTTGCTATGAGGCAGTATGTGTGTATATGGCTTTATGCCTACAACATTTATACGCCTTTTTGTTTTCTCAGGATTTGAACCAAGATCCCATCGCTTGCAATTGCGATACTTTTACATATACAATTAGATACATATATTTCGAGTGTATGTTCTTATAACTATTTTCATAATCGATCGCATACAAATCGATTGTCCAATCAGAGCGATGCTAATTAGTACCAAGTGGGTTATGTCAATGTTGTGCATGATTGGCCACCTGTGATAAAAAGATAATCGTTTGCGAACATAGCAGTGATGCGCGTAATTTATGCTCATTAGTGTTTGTTGGGAAAATCTATTTGCACGCCAGTAGCACAGATTTACGAGTAAGTTATTGTTGGCTGTTTAGGTTAAATAATTTCAAATGCAATGAAACGCAAACTACTTACTTTTTACTCACTACTACTTTTATAAAGCCTGCTGAAAAGCATCCGAAATATTGCGACATTGTTTCGTTTTTTAAACTTAAATATGCTCACGTTTGAATCTGTCAAAATTGTTGTGTGTAAACTACATATCAAGTTTGATAGAGAGATCGTGTGCCTGATATAAAGTTAGCGACTAGGCCATATCACCGGCTCGAATCTCAGCCGGTCCAACGGTTTTCTTCATAATTTTAAAATATCTTTTGAATGCAAAAATATATGTCCTTGATTGCCTTTTTTCTCAATACTTACCAAAGTTAGTAATACACTTGACTTTTGTTAATACATATAAGGACAGTGGACATACTTAGTTAGGCCATGTTTCTAGAATGCGAACACAGCCGCTTTTAAATGCTAGTTAGTAATAAATTATTAACGCCTGTCTCATTGTTTTCTTTTTCGCTCAAGTTAAATACCGTACGAAAAGTTTTCAGTTGTCGGTAAAATAAATTGGCGACTTACAAAGGCAAGGTAAATTCGAGTTTTTGGGCCTAAGTTAAATATAGGCATAAGGGTCGTAAATTATATTTAACCTTAAACCAACTCTTTAAGCCGTTGTTGACACATTTTCACAACTGTGACGAAACTTTTGTAATTTTGTTAAATCTTTAAATCCTAAGCTAAGCTACGTTTAAAAGCTAATAACTTAAACTTGGAGACGTGTGGGCTGGCGTAGCTTTTTAATTGCTGAATAATTCCCATTAACATTGCTTAAACATCTCGCAGAGAACTGCGAGATTATTAACAAAGGGCCTTATAAGACTGCTTTATAAAAAGTAAAGTATACCCAAATAATGTATAACAAACTCCCTAACTATATTACAAATAATATATGTAGTAAAATTGTGCATACAAGTGATACACACTACTAAAATAACTAACTAAAAACTATTTGAAATTTTCGCTTCTGAGCGTTTGCCTACTGCTCTGTCTTTTTTTAGTACTAAGTCATATTATTGAAACTTATGACGTAAATTAATATCACTCTGTAAGAATATTCCAATATACTATAGACTTTGCTAATATGTTAACGTTCCTAAAGGAATGGCATATGAAGTGATTAATTGAATTCAAATAATTTATTCCACACTAAAGAATATACATACCGAAATTAAACAATTATATAACAAAATATTTAATGCATTATAATTATCTGTACTAACTTTTCTGTGGAAGGACATCACTCAGCTGTTGCTGCAACAACATGATTTGTTGCAGCAACAGCTGGGTAGACACTAAAAGTGACAGCCAGAAAATTATTTATAATCATTCACAAGTTACACAACATCGAGAGAACACAGAGTTTTAATCGAGGAATAACAAAAATACTAAATCACAGACCAGTACTTCATTCCAGTGAAAAACAGAATGCAAGCAAAGCACAATTGTAGCCGTTCGAGCGTCCTCCAGCAAGTCAAGCCCCCTGATCCAATTGTCTCGCAGACCCATTTGTTAATTGTTCAAATAAACACTACTCTAAGAGCTATAATTATGAGTATTTTGTGGCTAGCTACAGGTTTTCATGCTACAAACAGTAATGGCCGAATAACATTATTCCAGACAAGCGATCGAATCTAACTGCTAGTTTATTTGGTGAAAAATCCATTAAAAAAACTATTAGCAAATACATTTTTATCCAATGTAGACGGCCAATATAGTGCCAACTTCCGACATATTTTAAAACTAGAAGTATTTAGGTGATCCGGGCCATCTTTTCCAATGCAATGTAACAGGGTTATTGGACTGGAACAATTGAACAGGCCCTAATGATAGCATAGACATTTTTTTGCAGAATGGTACGACTTAGCTGCTTGTTAGCCGTCGTCTTGCTCGGCGCTATTTTGCTAGCCATACCAGCAGTTGCATATCCAAGGATGTAAGTATAATTTTTATCTTTTATTAAATGATTTTTAATTATAAATCTGTTGTGATTTTATAAGATCTTTATCTCTCTAGGTACTTGCACAAAAATTGACTCTCGTATATCAATTAATGGGCTTTGGGTAGACATGTATTCATATATTCAGCGACACCACTTCATAAAAAAAAAAATGTATAACAACAGCTTTATAACACTTATTTAATTTACCATTGCTTACATTATAATGTAAAGACTGTGCTAATATGCGTGTTAATAATTTCAGGCCCGCCAACTACTATCTTGATGACGGTCCTTATGAGCCCGAAGAGATCATGGAGATGCTGAACCGCCTCGACAGTTACCTTCAGCAAGAGGGCAAAATCGCTAAGTAATATATATATTTTTACATTACAACAATAGTTAAATATGGTTTTCATAGTAGTTTTAATAAAATACATGCAAGAATACTATTACATTAGTAAGTTAAATGCCATACTATGTTATTTAAAAATCGAAAATAAATTGAAAAAATTTTCGACTCGGGCAGGACATGAACCGGCATCGTCAGCGTTCCGTAGTGTTGCTCTACCAATTGAACTACCGAGTGACTCAGTAATCGATTTTTAAATCATGTAGTGCCTTCATGTGCAACATGTAAAAAATAATAAACTATTTAAATGCCATATTAATGCTAAATCAGTGCATAGTTTTAACTACACTCGAGATACATATTTGATGTCTCGTATTTTTATTTTCTTTTTTCTGGTAAATTAAAGATTAAATACCCAAGCCATATAAAAACCAATCAAAATGCGCTGTCGACCCATCTCGGCTTTAGATATTTGGTAATCCACAGATCAAAATCGAAACGCGGTTAAACTTCATGATTTTTTGTTTGTGAACCTGGCCAGAATTTTGATATCCCTACCGTTCCTAAACAAGGACAAAGTAACGTGTTCCAACAAAATTAGAAATTAATTAAAAACATGTTGGACTCGTAGAGATCAAACCCGTGACCATCGTTAGCCATACATTGCTAGCATATAACCAACGAACCCGTCAAGTTGTGTCATGTCACTAATTTAATTTTCTTTTGTTTTCAGCTACAAAGACATTACTAGGTAAGTTGAATATCTACATACATAGTCTGGAACTTTCAATTTTGTTTGATACTGGCTATTACTAACAGTTTTAAAGCATAAGATTTGAGTAAAAATGGCTACTTACTATAATACTGGTCCGCCCTCCGAATACCTAATAACAGCCACGTATGTGCACAGGCTCAACACTATCATTCAGGGAATTAGTGATTAAGCCTGTCTTGTGCTTAAGATCTCAGAGAAAGCATACACAATTAGATTATGCATTAATAATGATTTGCTAATGATAATTAGCAAATATTATTATTGTATTAATATATATATATAAAAATTAATATATATAATTAATATATTTAATATATATAAATAAATTAAACCACATTAAACGCAAAAATAAAATAGATCCCTGCAAAGTAATTCGAGAAAACGTAGCTTTTCGTATAAATCGTAAGAATTCTTCATATAGATTGTGATATCTTTTAAAGTAGGTTTATAACTATAAACTTAATACATTTATAAGTAACCACCCAAATTAAACACCAAACTGACGCCGTAATGCGTTACATAACGAAATTACCTTCCAAAACTAGATCAGTATAAAGATCACATTTGTTTATCTCTGTTTCACGACGGGATAACAGAATCACATTTCACTAACCAACAATAATCTAATTTTCAGTGAGAAACGCGCTCTCGACTTCGGCCTGAACCGCGGGTACTCCGGCGCACTCCACGCAAAGCATATGATGGGTCTCGCCGCTGCCAACTACGCAGGAGGCCCTGGCAGAAGGCGACGCGACGCACATTAAGAAAACAAACACGCAACCAGTCATACTATAAAAATTGGACTTACATTTTTATAGGATTCCATACAAACTTAACGTAATTATTTAATTTAATAAACCATTCAGTACTTTGACGTACCAAATCGTAAAATAAATAATTCATTTAGTCCTTATTTTTATTAATGGATCGCACAATACCTACCTTTTATAAGTATTAAATATTGATTACATATTTTTCCTAAATTACTTCAAAACCTTGCTGTTTGCTGTCAGTCAAAAATTGTTATGACGTTGTTCTTTTATTCTGAAGTAAAAATCATTATGAATGATACAAAATATCGCTTAAATGTAGATCGGCCTATCGCTAATAAAAAGTAGTTACTACATTTCATTAGTATATTCCTAATATCGATTATCGAACTGGAAAAATTCAAGTGTACCTGTTTCTAATAGATAAGATTTCTTTCATCTTCCGTAGTGATATTTCATCTTTCGAGCAGTATTAATTATTAAACTTAATACGTGTAAAAATGTCTGTTTTCTAATTGTAAAAATTATGTAGTTTCCAAATCATCCTTGCTTCTATGAATAGCTTTTCTAAGTACTTTCTTGTGTGATTCTAGTCAGTAAAGATATAATGATAAATGTAATAATATAGGTTGAAATATTCTTCTTTCGAAATTGTTGTAAAGACGAAATAAAGATATTCGTATTTTATAAGCTTGTTTATTTGACTTTTTATTACTGAAGCGGTGAAAAATAATCATAGTATTTAAATACAATTGCAGATTTTAAAATAACAGAAAAATAACAATTCGTTTTTATTTTAAAGTCAAGCCAAAAACTAGCCTTTTAATGATGCGCATTAATTTGTCTCATCATTAAAAAATAATTATTGTATCCCCTTTCTGTTTCCTACGCCTGCAGTGAAGTCAACTAGTAGCATCCATATATGTAATAACAATGATAAAATATATAAATAAGCGTAAAAATAGAATTGCCTAAGCGCCATGTATAATAAAATGAATTTTTTGCGTCAACATCTTTGTCCATAGATTTTTGAGTATAGTGACATCTAGGTCCCACCTAAAGAACTCTGTGAAGTTTGTAAAATGTTCATCTAACGAATATAGCACTAAAACTAAACAAACATTGTTCCTTAAATCATTAAGATGCTAGGAAAATTCAAGAGATGGCGCTTAAAACCAAACTTGTTATATTGTGTTTTTTGTTGTTCTCAGAATTTTATAAGGATTTATCTTTGGGTAAACATTATGAACTTAACTATAAATTACTCACAACATTTTGATACGTTTCATACACTTAAAAATTATATATAGGAATATTTCAATTCAATGGATATATCCCGTATGGTCTAGTGGCTAGGATACCTGGCTTTCACCCAGGAGGCTCGGGTTCGATTCCCGGTACGGGAAATGTTTTTGATCACACTCTTTTTTATTGTGATATCTCGGAAACTTAAGGAGAATTATTGTTTTAACAATGCTTTGGTGAAGCTTTCCTATCAGAACAAAAAAATTACTTTTTTATGAGTTAGATAAAATGTAACATCAAGTTTTACTGAATGAAAATCCGTGAATGAATTTAGTTAAATACTGGTAGATGGTGTGATATGAAAAAGTAAACATTCTTTTATCTAGTCTTCACCATATTAAGTGAACATAATAGAATCTTAGCTCACGACGTCTGCTTAGCTAAAGCTGTATCAACAAAACGTGAACTAATGGGCTCCATTATACAGAGACCCATGTCCTCTCAAATAACTTCCACGTGTCTTTGTTCTGATATCCATTATACCTGCCTCCACAGATCATCTTACAGCGGTCGGTATAACGAGCGAAAAATCGTGCAGTCGCTTCACTAACTTCTGAAGCTTTAAATTCCTATATTGCAAAAATAAACCTATACTGCTTTATTTTTTAGAAAAGGAAAGATTTTTTAGTCATCCATGCATGATCTATAAAATTATGTTCAATTCATTTTCGGCTTTATTTAATTTAAAATGAGTTCAATTATTTCTATAATACGTTACAGACATACGCAGAATACCCAGACATAACTGTATGTCTGTTTATGTAACGGACACAAACGCGAAGAATGGGAGGTAGATTTCTTTTTTTTTTGTATGTCTGGCACCTTACAAAACAGCGCAGGAAGACACCTGTCAAAATGTGATAGACATTATTTTATTACGTTTTTAAACATACCAAAACTGTTTGAAATGGTATATATTACTGAATACACATAGATATTAATAGTAAATGTCTAGTATAGACGTTTCTTTTAAAACACTGTGCCCGTCTTAACGCTAAGCTCATGCTATTGTTCACTTACAAAGAACTTTAAAATTAAGTAAATCTCTAATAGGAATTCTTTTTAGTGTATTGTTAAAATGTACAAAGTTAGAAATTGTTTATTTTTAACAGTATTTTTATAGTGGACGCGTTGTTAGAATTTATAGAACAACAAGTACGAATCAGATTTCGAGCCTTGGGTTCCGTACCATTTACTGGGTACACACAAGTGCCTTCTTTCTCACATTTATGAATATCGAGGAAGAATCGACCAAAATTGGCGTTTTCTGTGTAGGAGACCCCATAAAAAATATTATATTTTGTTTTTAAGTTGCTACTTGTTGTAATAACAGAATTAATCTGGCTCTAGCTGTTCGTGTACTACCTACAATCCGGTTACAGACACCGAGCCCAAAAACGTACTGATTCATTTTAGTACCCACTAAACAATTTTGAATAAGATACAATAGATATTGAAAAAGTTATTACCTCTAAGCGAGTTAACATATTACACCGCTTTTGCACAATGGCTGAATAATTTAGATGTCTTAGATCATAATAAGCTTGAAAGCGAGTTCATTGCCCGTCGCGAGTACAAAACAATGTTTCGTGGGAAATGGCGTTTATCCGTAATGCAAGCTAATCTTTTAGAAAATTACAAAACACAGCATTCTAAGTACAATTTATACATACTAAAAGGTATGACTTAACTTATATGTAAATTATTGAGGTTGAAAGAAGTGTTTTGGGTCTACTTGATGATAGGTGAAGGTCGCTCTATTTTGGCTTTGGATATTCAAAGTGCGAGGACTACTGAGGCACCAATATTTAATTAATAATACGATAATTATATGCTTATCCATATCATTTAATCAATTAAAGGAACACACAAATGTGTCCGCCGCATGTCCCACGTAGAGGAAACTGTATTTCAGTTCTATAATATCAATATTTTTATTTTTTACTGTCCTCTTGTAGTTTTACTTGTAAGGTTTTTAATCGTATAAGGTTGATGTAAATTATATTAATGCGTATATATAATAAGTTTTGTAAACTGGAATTTAAAATATGAGAAATAAATGCAACTAATAAAAAATAATTAAAAATTGTTTTAACTACAGTCCTACGGTGTCCTACTCGCGTAAACTGTAGAGAGTATTTAATAAATGTAATGTCAAACTGTAGGTAATAATGAAAACGAAGACTTAAAAGATAAAGAAAGATGTTAGTCTAATTCTTGATTAATAGTCGCGATGTCTCGATAAAACTTGGCACACGATGTTTTGAGCGTTATCTAAAGGAAGTGCTAAACACCGAATTAAGTATGCGATGGCCAATGAAAAATCGATATAGCACAGGAATAACTTACGTCTACCGAGGGTCAAGGTTCCAGCCAGCTGACTCATGGTCAGATCTGAAATACACGTGTTAAAATTACAAACTATTTATTACATAAACAGGTGCAGGTATTGCACGCTGAATCATACGATCGTACCACAGTGTGGTTACTTTGGCGCAAACGAAAACAAACACGCCGTCTTTAATAGATGGCGGATCGAATTCGGATCTTCGCATCGAATCGAATTGATATTTCATAGAAACTTAAAGAATTAAAACAAACTTAATCTATAAAAGGAGTAGCGGCGAGTTTATTGCCAGTACTTCTCCAGTTTCACCTTCGTTCACGCCCTTGCCATGAGAACTGGTAGGAAATGTAAATTTAGATTCTTAAGTTTCACAAAACTTTCATAAGTCTAGGTACACTTACCTACATGAACAAATGATTTTTGACTTTTGGTAACACTGCTAGACAAAAGTCTTCTTTCACATAAGAAACGAAAAACAGCTTAGACCCACCACGCTTCTCCACACCACACTGCAGGTTAGTGCGGTCTAAAAACTACCGCCACTATAGTAGTGGTGATAACCGGGGTTGGTGGTTTAACATGACCGCTGCGACCCATATTATGAAAAACAATCTACATTTTTCATTTTGTTTATAAACTACGCTAATAACGTTTTCTATGTTTCAGGGGCCTTTAGTTAATTATAAAACCATAACAATCCTCTCTTTTGCTAACGTACTCCTGAATCGTTAAGGGGATATTTATATAGGTATTTTTTTTACAATTATGGATCCGTTCAGATGGGTTTTACGTAAGTATTTTGTAATGGGTGTTTGCTCAAAAATTTCAAAATAATGTTTGTATTTTTTTAAATTTATTTTTTTCTATTACTATCTGCTTAAACATTGCAATCCGCCATTCTATGTGATATATACTCGTATGAATAAAGAAGCGAACATACATTTTTTTATGATCGAGAAGGGCAAGTTTAGAGTTCACTTGATGGTAGGTAAACTACGCATGCCACAACATCTAAACACAATGCGCTATCGACATTAGCTTAACTTTGGATATTCGGAAATCCACAGACTCAAACCGAAACAAACAAAAAATCGTTTTATAATTAACTTGTCGCTTTAAACAGTAGATGCCTTTCAGAAAGTAATTAATGAAATTAATAATGAGAAATGTGTTATTATGTTAAAATAGAATTAACTTAAAAATTATAAATCAACTATTTATATTTTTCTATTCTTATGTGAATAATAGGAGCTAAATAATGAATTTCTATAAATATTTCACATTAAGTAGTTCTTACAAACACATAACCTTTTAAAAATATACTGGACTAAAAATAAAGTGGTGCGTTTGAGGTCGTTCCATATGAACTATGTGTGAATACATATAGGAGTGGTTTCCAGTTGAATGATCTTGTAGGGAGGCTTTCCGTGCCAACTGGCTTGGAAAAACCTTCGTTCATAGATTGTTAGTAACATAACTTTGACGCTATGCATTAGCATATATACATAAAATTACTTTATTTACTTTACTGAAGTTTATAAGTCTTTGATTCAGTTCATCTCTGGTCTAGTAGACATACCGTAATGGATTTCTTTTGTTTTTTTTTAATTTATTATAGAGGTGAGCAGGCAAACATGTGGTTTACTTGATGGTAGGTGAAATTCTAAAGCCAACCTCTAAGCAATATTCCTACCACCCATTTAATCGAAATTTCGTCCTAGTCACGAACGAACGTCTTCAGATGATAAAGCCGTGAAGTTTAATCCCGTTTTGGTTTCGGTTCATGGGTTTCGAATATAATATATAATATAGTTACATATTGATCACTACCCTATGACTGTAGAAAAAACAAAAAACTACTTATTTATCTATATTAAGTTAGATAGTTAGTTAAACTTAAACTACTCAACAAATAAAGATGTAGAAGAAAAGAGACTGGCAAGAAACTCTCCGCCAAGTTTTATTTTACAAAAGTATTCACGTACTAACGTAGGTTATAATAAGAACAAAAAGCAAATAATATGGTACATCAAGTTTCCATTCGTAAATATTTATCTTCAGTGTATTTACTATATTATGCTCGTTCGGTAAAGAACATCAGAGATGCTCATGTTACATGACAAAATGACATTGATTTATTGGATTTAACTAATCGATGATGCGAAAGCCGACGTTCCTAATGGTTATAGAGTGACAGTATGGTTACGGAGATGCGGGGGGGGGGGGGTGTACGCTATGAGGTTCAGCACTGTGATCGTCTTATACCATGGGAAGAATAATATATAAGATGATATTGGTTATCTACTATACAATTAAATAACGAATTCAATTTTTATTGAACAAACGGCATCCAGAGCGATTTGTACTCATCGATCATCATCTCTTTTTTAAATACATTATTCGAAGAGTATTTTTGTCTTTACCGTCCAGACACGAAACAGACATCAATTCCACTGGATATAACGAACAAAAGGAATCCGAGTAAACTTAATTGATGTCTGAAAGCGGAAATGAGTCCCAGTGACTTTTTACTGACAATTTTTACGGCGTTAACAGCAGTTGAATATTTGTATTCCATATTTAAAAGCTGGAACATCTTTATGTTACTGTATATTCTGTATTATTTTGGGATTTCACTGTACTATTTAAGCTCAGATGTCTTAAGAGGTATATCGTAAGTATTTACTTACTTAGGTATAACAGCGGGCCGATTCTCGTATTAATATAAGTTAAGCAACATCGCAGTTGCAGAGACGTTTTGTTGTTTTGGTATTCTCGTCTAACGTCAAACACGTTCGCGTCAAGTTTGCGTAACGCCAGCGTGTATTTGTCAATTCGCTGGAGTACCTTATTGTATGCGCAGTTGTCAAATTAAGAGAATACCATCGGTGCTGAATCCAAACCTAATCGCAGCGTGACTGCAACTTGATCGAAACGTCATTAAATTAGTAGAATCGGCCTGCTGATAACTATAATTGAAGAAATGCTCACATACTGGAATATACAAGGTAAAGTCTGGACTTTCTATTTGCGATGGTTGTTTGACTTAAAAAATCAAGGAGCTTCATAGTGTCAATCCCTTGTCGAATTTTTCACTGCACAGTCACCATTATTTTATTATACTTCATTACCTTACTCAAATTGATTGTAATATCCCTATGACACGATTGATTTTAACCCACGACCTCAACGGCTTACAGTACCGTTACCCTACCAACTTAGCTTAGTTGTGTCATCAATTCTTCTAATTCATGTAAATCTGTACAATCTTCTGTGCGTCTTTAAGCACGTTAGTAATATAAAAATTAATTTATTTTATTTTTTTCTTTATTCTAACGAACAATGTTCCAGAACAACACAAAGTGTAAAATTGTATCGTCGTTCATAATTTAAAATTCATTTCCATTTCAGTTCTCTCGTTTTACCTTTAAAAGACCTTTCTTCTTACATACCTTTTTGCTTACATTTTCACAAACAAAATATAACGTCTCTGTAAGTAAAAGCACGCAAAGTTATGACCCCAACAAAGACAACCTTTTATTACGCTGTAAAAGACGATAGGTCTATTTTTGGTCGGCTCTTGGAATTATGGCTGATTTTGATATAAAAGTGATATTGAAGATGTGAAAATTATAATCGTTACCTATCTTCAAATTTACAATGGACCTTTTTAAATTTGAGGGTAGATAAAAACTACTGGAAATATTCAATAAAAAAGTATAACTTTTAACTTACTTAACTTACTATACGTTTACTTCTAAAATTGATGTTTCTTGATTTCTCCGGAACTCTAAATGATTAAAATATTATATCGTTGTATACGTACATGTGTATGCCAATGTGTATTGAAATAGAATTGCCTTCACTGTTGAACAAGAGGTAGGTGGGCGCCATCGCCTGTTGGCGCCTAAAATATAACCGTCTATGAATAAGGCATGTCGCTCGGAAAACGAAAATATCATAAGCGACTTGATGCTGAAATTAAATAAACAACATCTGTTGGATACCATCGCAACCTCTCTTATATAAAATTCAAGTATTTGCATTAGAGAATTTTTGATATCAAAGTCTGAAATCTGCCACCAATATGTCGCATGTCTTGTAACAATTTGGTGTTTTAGTACACAACGGTTTATTACTTTGGCTACACTGTCGCGATAGTGTATTATCGTTGTCATTGTGAAATATCGTTTATTGGAATGGCGTGTCTATTAGAACTGCCAGGCTACTTATACTAAGCGCGGTTAGACCAAGGGTGCCCCAAAGGGCCTCTGCCACGGCTTGGAGCATCGCAATGTGGGTGGAGACTTGAAGAGCTCGACGAATGCTCACACGGGGTTCGCGGAATAGGAGTTTTGCCGATCAGCGCCGGTGCTGGTAGAACACCTCGTCACAAGGCTGTCTACGGCTTGGTCGTCAGGGTCGCTAAAGACCTCTAGAAGTCCTCTCCAGTGGGGGGGTTAGACGCGGTGCAGTTGATGTCCAGGCCCATTAGGTTACCTTTTATAGTATATCACTGGTCAAGTTGACTGCTTATGCTTGTATATGATTACGTGGATACTATTGGGCATACAAATATTTTTTTTCATAGGATTAAAGATTTTAAACTTACACTATTTCAGTGTCGGGTCAGGGGTATAAAACTACACCTTTTGCAGTGACGTAACCGGGACCGAAGGCTCGACCTACTCTCCAAGTACGTGCTGACTTCCAAACTGCAGGTTGTTTCTAATATTTTTAAAGTATCTCATTTTATACCTACCCCTGAATTTAAAGCTGGGATTCTGAGAGCTCCCATGAAGTGCACTAACCACTAGACTGAGGAGGTACTCCACTCTACAAAGATGCACCGGCTTCAAGCTTCAAAACTATTCCATTAATTTCACAATCGACTTTCATTACTGAGAGTCTCGCGAATCAATTAAAGGATATCGTCTTATACTCCACTTTGAACTTCAATACTATGGTTGTAAAGTTTAAAATCAGGTTGTGCATTTCTGACCCCCATGTCGTGAACGGAAATGGGTCAGCGAGGTGGCTCACTTCAATTCTTTTTAATTACTTCCAAGTGCTTTTAGATGTTACGATAAGTTATAATAATTGTTTAGTTTTACATTGTTAAAAATTCGCAGCTGTTCATACGACAGAGTAACGATGAGTAAGAAATTAGAAAAACATTTAACTTTCTTTCTTTCTTTCATTCTAACTCACTTACTCATACGTATTTATTTATATTTTCCGATCTTGCCAAGATATATGTAATTAACTCTTAGAAATTATTTTGATGCACATCAATCTGCCAAATAATTTAATCGGTCGCATCTTTCAGCGAATTTAAATTAATAGTATTTTATTTTTAATCTCTCCTACTTCAATTTTTCGTCCCTTCGTAATATAATTATTTCGAATTGTGCATTATGTTTCTTTATATATTTGATTATATTTGTAATGTTTTCTGATAGGGATCTATTTCACATATACTCAAAGTACAATATGAAAATAGGGCATACATAAATGTTATAAAAACACATTTTGACATACCATTTTGCGGATTTAAAACTTACTTTGGTTTATTTTGGCCACGGATACTAGGAAATCTACAGCCTGAAAACCCGAAACGCACTGATGATGCATGACTCCTTGTTAATTGTAGATGTTGATTTGTAACCCGGACGATATTCTATATTCCTACATAACAGGTCAAACTCGGTGGGAATCAAACCCCGTTAATGATACATAATAAACCAACGAGCTCGTTAATGGGTGAATAATATTTATTGAAATCTTTAAATTTATTATTAATGCCACTTACATACAAGGAAATACTTAACTTCAACTTAGCCGACGTGAATAAATAGTTCTCCTCCTTCTTTCTCTTAGTTATTCCGCTGCCGCAGTGACCCAAATCTTCACTCTAATTTAAGGGGCCAACCCCGAGTCATGATGCAGTTTTCAGTTCGGTCTTTTCATTTCCCACTTTATACGACTAGAATATATTTAGTATGTAATCATTTCCACATATTACAAGTAATTACTTTTATTAAAAAAGGAATTTGTTTCTCTCCCTTGTCAATGCACTTCCACCCTAACTAATATGGGAAACGTTTGTCAATATTAGGTAATCTATTTAATTATAATATTATAGAAGCTAAATATGAAGTGTAAATACGTAAATAAATAAAATTTGCAATCCGAACTTTTCAAGAACTTGTAAGTCTTTCTATTGGTTTATACTGTAACAACATATCAGATTACATCATCACCTATGCATGCGAATTCTGGGAATCGATGAAAATAGCCGGCTAATGCCGTAAAATAATGTTATATTTAAAAAAGTACTTGGTTTAAATACTGTCTATACTTTACGCAAGTAGTACACATTTAAATAAAACACTTTAACGGTTTAAAACGCGATATATTAGTTCAACTTATTTGGAAATGATTTTTAACTTCGGCCCGACGTTTCGGATGCTTTGCAGCAGCCGTGGTCACGGGGAGACCATGTAAGTTTCCAAATAAGTTTAACTAATATATCGCGTTTTAAACCGTTAAAGTGTTTTATTTAAATGAGTACTTGGTTTGGTCGCTATTAAACATGAATGGCATTTAATAGATATATAGAGCATAAAGCATAAAGCATATATCAAGTATAAAGCTCGATATTGTTTCAATATTTTGATGTTGAAATATTTCCTGACAGTTTCGTCTTAATCTCGAGCTCTTTAAATATTAAAATGGTTACAATTTTAAGTTTCAAAGGTGTCTCTCCCTCCCATGTTTCGACATCGGGTTTTATTTGCAACATGTGACGTGTAAAAATGGCGGAAAATTGACTTTAACACATTATTTTTAAGTTTTATGTAACCTCTTTTATCCGCCTAATATAGGTACAATCGTAATAATATACCTAAATACGAACACTTAGTTACTGTAATCATAAAATCTACGTTTGCCTTTTTTTATTTATCTTTAGGCATGTATCTTGTTAAGTCTTTGTTTGTGTGAATTTAAATATGTTTAATGAATCGGTACTTGACTGTGTGTTCTCAATAGTTCTCGAGAGCAATTAATACAATACGCCTTAATTAGATGTCGTTTACCGACGTGCAACACGTTGTTAGTACGAGAAAGCCTAGTTCAATTAGTGATTGAGGCTCCATATGCATTTAAGCTGCATTAAATACTAATAAAACGGTTTAATAAAAAATCGTTAATATCAGCCTTTACTTTGTACGTTCTTTAGTAAACTAATAGATTACAGTGAATACTGTCTATAGTTTACGCGAGTAGTACACATTTAAATAAAACACTTTAACGGTTTAAAACGCGATATATTAGTGAAACTTATTTGAAAATGATTTTTAACTTCGGCCCGACGTTTCGGATGCTTTGCAGCAGCCGTGGTCTCCCCGTGACCCAAATAAGTTTAACTAATAAATCGCGTTTTAAACCGTTAGAGTGTTTTATTTAAAAGATTACGGTGATTTAAAAAAATATGATAGAGGAGGACAGTCAAGCATGGGGGTGACCCGTTCCTTGGTGGTAGGTAAAATACCCCAGCTATATAACGTCTAACTATTCTATATATTCTGGCTTCGGATATTTGGAAACTTGGCGACTTTTTCATCTGTGGACGGTGGTTCGTGGTCCGGACGAAATTTCAATATTCCTAACACTCCTCAAATATCCAGATTACCAGACCAGGTCCAACATGTTTCAGAAAAAATATAAATTGATTAAAAAAATGTTAGACCAGGTAGATATCGAACCCGCGACCCGTAGATTATCAGCCATACATAGCTACAATTGCACCAACGAGCCCATCAATCATTGAGATATGTTAGAAGAACATAGTCGATATATATATATATATCTCTTTGAAAACGCTGTTGTCTCCTATTTCATTGAAAATATATGCTCGATTTGGCAGTGGTTTACAAAGCAAGCGCGCCAATGCGATCGTAAAACCGACTGGTTTATGTATGTTGTTAAATAACAATGAATTTTAATTACTCGAAGATTAGACACGGCTCCGCTTTTCATTTAAATTCATACGCTTTGTCGTAAAGTTAGATTTTATTTGGCATCTCGGCTCAATCGATATTCTAATCTAATGTAGATTACATTGAGTGAAATCGTTTTGGTCATAAACGCGTGGACAAACACACTTCGTTATGATTCAAGGAATCGCTGATATAACCGAATAACAATCGTTACGTAAACAGACACAAATTATCCACAAACAATCAAAAGGCCGAGTTAATAAAAGTGGAATTCACAAGAAAAAAGTGGGTAAATTCCAGTACTATAACAAAATTGTGTAGGGTAGACGTAGGGCTGTTACCACTTCGAAATTAAATACGCAACCTTTGATTTGATGGATACTTCAGTTCATATGATATAAGAGAAAATAAAAAAATATTGCACAATATTACAATAATACATAACGCGATAATCAATGTATATTATCTGAAAAACGTTGGACTCAATTTGGATATCTGGATATTAAATAAGTGATAGAAACATCGAAAATTCCGTCGGGTTACAAACAACAGATGTAAAAACCATCAAGTGCAATCGTTTCGGGTTCAACCTGTTTATTTCCGAATATCCGAAGATCGCGCTTCTTGTTAGATCTTAGCGGATTGAACAAATCATGACGACGATCACAATTAAATACTTACTGTCAATAGTTGACGCGAGTAGTACACATTTAAATAAAACACTTTAACGGTTTAAAACGCGATATATTGGTTAAACTTATTTGAAAATGATTTTTAACTTCGACCCGTCGATTCGGATGCTTTGCAGCAGCCGTGGTCACGATCACAATTGGTAATCAACAGCATGGAACACTATGGGTTCGAGTTCTTTTCGTGATATAATTTTTTCTGAACTAAATTGGGATTTTAATTCAAATATACTTATTATTGATCTCTGAAAAACCCTCAGTTCGTTATAACTTTTGATATTAGAAGTTTGAAACAACGATAACCCTATAACATAGGGCCGGTGGGCGGTGGGTTTAAAGCGAATAAAATTTCCCCCGAGACATTTTGCCCTCTGCTATTGTCATGCGCGTGTGTTAACGTACTTATACATCTTTATACTCTGTGTTTTCCCCAAGTTACACGCAGCGAAGTATCTGAAATACACGAAGCTAGTCCGTTATTGTAACCTTTCAAAACTTGACTTTGCTCCCAATTATTATTATAATTCAGAAGATAACATTTCTTAACAATATACTAGAGCTTGAGGAAACGATATTATTAGAAAAAAACAATTAAAAGTTGTTATCCTTTCTACGCCTATCAAAAAAATATGAGTGACATTTTTCTAATTTTTATTTTTGCCCATAGTGTTTAACCAGCTAAGCCCCAACGGGGTTTTCCACGGTCGGAAGGGAACTGGTCTACTTATGATTACCTATAATGCCTAACGTAATCTACGTTAGTTATTTTTTATTTATATTATGTCTATTATCATTATATCGTACTTGAGCGCTTTTATTTTCTAACATAAACATTGATAGAAATCGAAAATAATAATTTGATAAATGAAAATTAATTCGAGAACGCCTTTTGCGTGGCACGAACATGAACGTAGAAAGTTCAAAATTGTATTGATTCTAAATAAACTACGGCACGCATATTTCAATTCACTTCGAATTGATACAGCAGAATACTAACGAGTCGAGAGTGAATTTGCAGGAAAAGCGAAGATGAATATTTGATATGACTACTTTGATTTCTGGTTGGCCTCAATTCTTTGAAGTCACTACATTGAAACATGACTGCTAAATAAAAGAACAAAAGATTTCGTTAGCCGGCCCATTACTGCCTGTTTGTGTATTTATGCTTAGTTATTTTTACAAAAAGATATTCTTGTTCTTTTGTTATGTAAAACGGTCTAGTTTTGTCTCCGTTTGTTAGGTGTTGTGATTTCAAGTGATTTTCACGAGGAAGTTTGAATAAAGAGCACGTGAGGGGTGTTTCACAGTTATGGTACTAAATACTTGTTGAGTAAGACCTAGCCCGCCTCCGCGTCACCATAGAAAAAAACTCCTTTTTATTATATACTTTGACGTACACGTGGGTTCAGTAGTATTAAATTTTAAATAATAGTTCGAGTCGTTGATTCTTTTCAGGATTCAGTATGTTTGTATACGATATTGTGTATTTTATAATTAGACAGAGTTTCGAATATAGAAATTCCGTTCTAGTTCCGAAAAGTGTAAAACGGTAACTGTTCCAGTTTTAGATTATGGATTTCCGAATGTTCAATTTATTTACTTATAAGTTTACCGACATTTATGGCATTAATCATACAACAATTATTTATACAAACGAATTAATAATGTAATATACAATTATAGGTTCACATAACATGCTTAAAATAAATGAATAAGAAAGTTGTGAATTGGGCGTTCATGAATAAAAGTAGACAAAGATCAAATCCAACATAGGTTAACATCGCATCTTGATTAAATGTTAATGAAGTGAGTTCCACGCTTGACAAGATTAATATTGACCACAGAAAACAGATGGGAATCAGCAGTCTTTATAACAAGTAAGGAGTTATAAATATAATGAAGTTCTGCTGCAAGGATCCCACGTCCGCGAAAAAGCGTGTATCCTTCAATTTGGCTCAGTGTGAAGCCGATACGTGCGCGGAACAGTGAGACTATATTCGGAGCGAGAGGCAGGACAGGACTGCGGCGACCTTGAAAGGACGACCTTCACAGATCTATATTGCTAGATAAACTTAGAGATTTAATGAAGCTTCAATCTTACATGAGGGTCATACATTGACAACTAGTCGTAAAGCTAACCGTTTTATAAGAATTGGATTAGTACAAAACTTATTTTTATCTGTGGGCTTATTATCCAATCGCGACAATGATTTTTTATTTTTTTTTTACTTACTAAAAATAAGGTTTAAGTTCTAATAATATAGACAAAGGTCCCTCGGGATTTTCAAGGGAACACAGAAACTAAGACTAGTTTTAGATTAGTATGTGTACAATAGAAGTTATAACGCCACGCAGATAGATAAATGCCTCAGTGCCACCATGAACTTAACACCATTACTGTACAGATAAATTGAATAACCATGTAAAAGCATAATAATTAAAATAATAGTGTATGATAAATAAACATGTTTTTTTTATTTACAAATCTAAAATCAACAAAATAATAATTATATTATGTGAAAATCCTTCTAGCAAATATAGCTTTATGTGATTGAATATGACGTAATATGAGTAGGCGTAGGTAGTATCCCAGCGTAGATAACCGCCAAATGATAACTTTCAACGCTGCATAAAGCCTTACGCGTAATACAGATAATGAATTTATATTTATCTATTTATATCTCTTTCAGCATAACAATATAAATGCATTAATTATAGAAGAAATAGTTTTGGAAGTAAAGCGAAATACACTTGGCTGACACAATTCTATGCCTATTAAATTAATGTTTAAGTTAGTGTGCACAAAACCAAACGTTTTAGTTTCCCCGGGTTTAATAATAAGTTTATTTTAATATCAGATATTACATAGTTATTGTCTGCTATAAAGGGGATTGAAGATTTATGGCAAACTTACTGCCGCCATTTTTATCAAAATCGCGTCTAGCCTTGAAACATCTGTAAATCGATAGCTAACATCAATACCAATAAAAGATATTCCTACAACAACCGACGTGTCGTGTTTCAGATAACCACCAAAGTTCATCACTTGCTATCAATACCATTTATAGCTAGCCGCCATTTTGAAAAAATAATTAAATGGCGACTATATATGCCATATCCCATACTAAAATCTTTTAACGCCATATTTTTTATTACCCTGATTAAAAGCTTTCAAACCTAACAATCGCCAAAATTTCGTTACGACATTTGTAAACTGTGCGAGTTATTTTTAATTATTCTTGATAGCAATTTCGAAACAGGCTTATTCAAAGTGTTCTTGGAATCCTTGTAAATAATCTTTTAATACCAGTTTCAAATTTATTGTCACCTTCTCGCTTAAGACAAAGGAAAATTCGTGTAATTAAGACGCAATTAAGAAGGTTTCTTGTTATTTAATTCTGGCACTTAGTATTGCTTTTTATGTTTTATATTGAAAGTCTTTATATAGATTATATCGTTAGTACATATGTATCTTGCAGATCCCTAGTTACTGACTTTCGTAAATTCCAAAAATAATACATTTTTATTTCGCTTTAATATAGGATAATAATTTTTTCAACAGACATTTATAATTAAATAAAACACTTTAACGGTTTTAAACGCGATATATTAGTTTAACTTATTTTTAACTTCGGCCCGAAGTTTCGGATGCTTTGCAGCAGCCGTGGGTTAGATATTTATATTATATTGTTTTTTCAAGATCCTTTCAAAAAAATATTTTAAAACAATTTCATTTATTTAGGTTAATTTAATTATACAATTAATGTAACAAGTAAGTAAGTACTTTTGTTAGAACATTATTCTTTGTATATCATTGTTTTTCGGGCTGTTCGACCGACGTAAGCGAGAAGAGGTTTTCGATGATTCGCCATGACGACCGGACAGCATCATGAGGAATGTTAGCTCCTCGATTTCTCGAAGAATTAAGGTCTGCCGAACAGCCCGAAAACCAATGATAATCAGAACGGTGGCCGTGAAAGCCTTATACAATTTATCATTATTTTTTTATCAATTTTCCTTAAAACAATAATAGGTATATGAAATACATATTTTGTTTTAAGGTGAAGTGATTGATTTATATGTTTAAAATTAAAATTCCTGAAAAAACTCTTCTGCACCTGCAAAATTCTTAACACGGATATAAATAAAAACCCCAGTTTGAACAATAATCGCACTTTAAATATTTACTAACTTTTCAGCACGCATATAAACTTCCATGTTGGTAATTTATGCTGTTAACATGTCTAAAACTTTCATCACATTTTATTTTTGGGTCTCATTAATTTCACTTACAGTGGTTATTTGAAACTTCTCCTATGCTCATGAGAATAAGAAATTTGCAGCTGGTACAGAGTAGCGGGTACAAAAGTATAGAGAAAGCCACAAAATATGTAAATACAATGATATATTTAGTTTTTGATTAAATTAATAGCAACAAAAGTAAATAAATAATTATGAACAATATAATATAGAATGTTAACATTGATATATTATATGATTTATTTTAATTCATTAATAACTATTATAACCATTAGAAAGTAAATAAATAAGTATTTTGAGATAAATATACAAATTAGATACCAAGTCTCTGTCGTTTTATGATCTATGTGCCAGTGAAACCTAAACTCTATATTCTTATCGCTGAGCTGAAAGTTACGACTTACGAGGGTCATGCTGGCTCAGGGATTTCTATCCCTCGTGAAAAAACTCATTAGCAGTTATTATGGATCATACGAAGTGTATTTTATGGCAATTTCAATAAATCGACGAACGATCAAGTTTTTAAGAGATTGTTGTTAGAAAATGGCCGATTTTGTTTTACAGTTGTGAATACACAATCAAACACAGAAACACTCTACCGAGAAACACTGTACCATTTTACAAGAGGCACCATTTTACAATTATATTTTAATATATAAAACAATGTTTACACAATTGAGTTACTTGAAACTTATATTTTTATTTGAGAAAAAGATTGTCAGTCATCTTTGAGCTGTTTTATCTTTTTTTATGTCTTACAAGTTTTAAATAAAATATTGATAAAATAGTTAAGCGAGCACATGTTATGTGTGAACAAAAAGATAGCTTAATACATGTGGCACCGCATTTTGTCATCGGAACAATTTTACTTACAATCTACAAAAAACCTTTGACCTTGAACAACACCATGAAACGGTCGCGTATGGTGAATAATACGCGCATGCGCCTTACAAATTGACATCCACGTTTCCTGATAAACAGCGATTTCAAAATATAGATCGCTTTTCAGCTTTTCCATCAGCGTAACCTTGGTTGGTTTAAAAATGCCCGGGAAAGCGGTTCTAATATTCATATATAACCTGAAAATCTTATATTTTGGAAGCAAAATTTGAATATTGATTTTGTGTTACTTCTAAGCCAAAACTAAAGAGTAATAGTTCCTAACCTTACATGCTAGGTTTTTCGGTTTTGGAGTATAGAATAAACATTGTCTATAGTTTACGCGAGTAGTACACATTTAAATAAAACACTTCAATGGTTTAAAACGCGATTCATTAGTTAAACTTATTTGAAAATTATTTTTAACTTGCCGGATGCTTTGCAGCAGATTTCACTATCGTATTGTAGGTAGTTCTACGAACGTGCGTAACAAAGTAACGAAAACAACTCACCCTTGACCGGTCCATTAACTTCTGCGTATCTCCATCAGCGTAATCGTATCCCGTAATTAAGGGAATTTTCCCCGATTTACGACACACGCCAAAATAGATGTCCTCGCTCGTATCTCGTTGTCCGAAGATTGCGTTTTGTTTTATCTTGTTTCCGAATCATTATGCCTTTAGAATCAAATATTTTACCACTAATCTTTTTATAACTTGACTATTGGCGGGCTTCTTCGTGCAATATATGGCTAATAATCAATAGGCTATTGGTTCGATCCCCACCATTTTTCTAATCTGTACATATATATATACATATTTTGAAATATTATATGTTTATATTATTAGACTTTATTTGGAAATCGAGATATTAGTTGGGTAGAATATCGAAATTCCGACCGGGTCACCAACTACCATCCACAGATTAAACACCGTTATTAGGTGAATCGCGTTTCCGTTTCAGTTTTTGGATTTCCAAATATCCAAAGCCATAATAGGTCTACAGGGCATTTTGTTTAGATGTAATATGGCTGGGTTATTTCGCCTACCATCAAGTGAACTTTATGGATTTATATATATACATATATATTTATAAAAACCTTAGTGTCAATTGTGACCTTTTGTTTTACGTACTACGTACGCGTCCATAGTCGTGACTCGTGATCGTAGGAAGCAGGTTGACACGTTTTCATCCCATCCCTCATAATTGGAACATGCGCCTCATTAAAATGCAGCCTCGGCTTTTCCCTACAATTCAGACGATTCTGCGGTTTCCCGTTTCCAGTTTCCTGATTTTGGAATTATTTCCGTTACTAGAATGTTCATAGAAATGTGCAAAGAATCTGACATATTTTTGTGGACGTTTCACTCAGAGTAGAGGCAGCGAAATTGGGCCGCTTTTTTATAACAATATTCTATGGCGGTACCATGAAGTTAAATTATATTCACAACTATGTTCCGGAAGCCATCGTTCGTTGATTGTAAGTAAAAACATACTACAAAGAAATAATATGAATTGTTTACGTTAATATTAAAAAAATAAAAAATACGAACGGCTAGTATATATCAATAACTCCACGTTGGCTAATTTCTTAATAATAAATTACCAAACATTTTACACAATAAAATTTCCAATTTTTATATACATATATTAATCACAAAGTTAATGGTTTAATCACCCGACGATGACATAAAGTTGATTCATATTTGCAAATGCCAAGGGTTTTTTTTTATTACAACTCAACCTTGCACAACTATGCTCCAAGATATTATAGAATACCATTATTAATTAGTAATTGGTGATAACGATATAAGGAGCGAAGATGTGCTTCGGGAAAATGAAAAAGATTTTTCTTAATTTCAATCTGTGTTTTGTTTTACTACAGCGATAAATATAGTATATTATATACCTACACTATATTATTGTCTGAAGAAAGCATGTTTAGTGAAATATTATTATAATATAACGGAGAAGAATTTACAAACATGAATATCATGACGACTGACGACATAGCACTATTCCGAATGTCCAAAATCAAAATAGGACGAGAGTGCATATTTTCTATCGATTAGCTAACCTAATGCGGAGAGCAGTAGGTTGGCTTTGTCGTAAAAAAAACATTGTCTAGATTGAGAGGCTCAAACACTGAAAAAACCAAAACGGCTATTGAAAATGTAAGTAATGAAAAAAGTGTGATTCATCAATATCTGAACGGATAACTCCTCCTTTCATTCAATGTCGTTGCAATTTTTGAATTCGTCGTTGCGTAAGAATTGAGTTCAACATCGCCGCATCGTTTATTAAACCTTCAGAAAGCCTCTTATTGAAATCGGCTTGTAAAGCAAAACCGCAGACAGGCTCCTGAAATGGGGCTGGAATTATTTCACTAAGGTTTCCTGTTTCCAATTAATATGGCACCTTATTGTGAGTAAAATAGGATTCGTTTTACTAAAACAAACATGCACTTTAACTAGACTTCTAGCTTTATTTGAGTAACTGCGCTTTCAAGTCGAGAGTAAATGCATGTTCTGAGTTGCATCTAATGGATGTTTTGATAGTGTTCCAGTCAGTTTAAGGGATAGTTAATACTCGTCATCTTGGTAGTCTAAAAGTCTCGTTAAGTATACAAGATTTGCTTGAGAAGTCAATAGGTTAAAATAACGACGATGACGTGTAGAACACTGTAGCTCAATTGGCTAGCAAAATCACGAAACGCTGTGGATGACGGTTAAAGTCTTGCCCGAGTCGTATGTTTTTAATGTAAAATTGATTTAAATAATACTTTAACAGTTTAATACGCGAAATATATTAGTATTTAAAATAGAACACAATACATAACATACTAATGATAAAGCATTTCAAAATATAAAGGATTTAATCCCATCTGCTCTCAATGTTACCAGCTGTGCAGCTGTGCCACGCTTGGAATGGCGGCGCCAAATAATACTACATGCGCGGAGGGTTGTCCCCTATACAAAATACCTTTGCTCTTCCATACATAGCATAAAGGTAAATTTTTGGGGTCACCTCACGACCCAGGCTACCCAGGTAGGACCATGAAGGTCTCCCTTCATGCAGATTTTAAGTTCCTCTAAAATATATTTGCATAGCCATATTGAAGTAGCCACTCTGTACTCATTTTGTAAACTTTATTTCAAAAGCAATATACTATTGATGAAACACATTTAACGATTTAAAACCCGTTATATATTAGTTAACTTATTTTTACGTACCCCTGTGACGACTTTTGAAACGGCGCATCGAAATTAAAAAAAAACATCTAAAGTTTTAAATCATTTTCACATAATAATTATAAAAATTTTGTTTGAAAAAAAAATCATGACACGGGCGGGACTTGAACCGGCATCCACAGCGTATCAATTAAATCCATTTGAGCTACCGTGTGCTACATACGTGTAAACATGTTGAATTTAATATAACTACAGATAATAAATAATAACCGTGAACAACGGCCATATTACTTTAAAGCAAGGTATGTGTTTTCATTTCATAACAGTTGTTACATTTGCCATGTACTACATCATTTTAAAAATCGAAAATAAATTGAAAAAAATTTCAATTTATTTTCGATTTTTAAATTATATAGTGCCTTCATGTGCAATAATATGTGAAAAATATTAATGTTTTCAAATGTACTACATTATCTTATTTTATTTGGTTTGTCAATAGTTTTGAACAAATTACCATATAGGTAAATATATCTTGCATTATTCCGTTTCATTATTTGCTCTTAAACTGATTATATCTTAATTGAAGAACTGTTTTGTTTATTTGAATTCTTGTGATATTCATAAAGTGGGAGCTGCCTTGAAAGTCAAGACCTAAACGTACAACCCTATCAATATTCGATGGAAGTCATTTCTGTATAATGCATACTCATCAAAAAGTATTCATAGCTCCAATATTTTAAACCCTAACGCATGTTAATAAAGCTCTTTATCGCCTGGCCTTGTTATGTGCACTCGAACTGTACGAAAACGCTTAGGTTATAAAGAAAGTATTTGCCCTGGGTTATGGAAGTTCGATCTATTTATTGTATTCCCGAATAGCTGTTGTTTCGACGTGCTTAGGTCGCTTTGAGCGCGCGATTGTACTATTCTTAGTATTGTACACGATACAGAATATGTTATTTGATCATTTAAAGTGACCATACTATCATTTATATTAGGGACGGACCGGAATTCCGTACTCGACCGAATGTTACCATTATAGAAAATGCTACTTATTAAATTAAATATTATTACAGCTGTTAAATAAACTATAGAAAGGTAGTATAAGAATCTTATAATAAGTGAATGTTCTTCCAAGTAAATTAATTGCTAATATTAAATGATATACAATCCAAACATTAAGTAAGCATCATTTATCTTATACGTCTTAGTTTAAATAAAATTGATTATTTATTAGTTTATGTTTACGATTTTATTTTATGACGCAAGCAAAAATCGGATTCAATGACGTTCGTACATTCTATATTGAACCGAATTTCGGATGCAATTTTGTTCGGTTTATTCATACTTCGCTCGTCTAAAATATTTTTGTTATATAACCAATATGGTATATGGGTAGTAATTAATAATAAGACGGGGTCCCGAATATTTTATTAATGACACAGTTTAAAAAATTGCATTCAAGCTGCAATACTTAAAAGCAATTTAACGGAAAATAAAAATATTCAATAATGTATACTACATTTAATTACTTGTAAGCTGACCACATAAAGTATTTTACCGAGTATGTCAGATTATGTGTTTGAACCACAGCTCGAGCTACGTGGAAGGAATTCGAGGAATTTTCATTAATTTGTATTACTTTTACGGCTAACGGCATTGGTATAAAGTAAAGCAACCCGCAAATACGTTGTCACAAACAAACATTTATTACACTTTCTCAATTGAGAAATTGTATTAAAAAACGAAATAGTCAATATAAAAAAAATATATATTATCATTTATTTCACAAAAACAGCTTGAGTCTACGTCTATTTTTTAAGAACTACCCTCGAACACAACAATAAATATTATTGCATGTCGAACAAACACTAATACATATAGGTTAAATTGTTACTAACCCAACTAATACCAACGAAATGATTATTATTAAAACAGAGGCAAGGCAAGATGTTTCGTCGTTCACGTCAATGAAACTTATTCAAGTCTGTAAAAAAAGATTTCCTACGTTCCCTTCTGCAAAATACTGTATTTACGGAGGCTTTAAATTAAAACCAGTCTATTTATAAGGCTTTAATTCCTCGCACGCTTGCGAATTGCGACTAGCGAGTGTTTCAACGTTACCGAGATAACATTATGTAATGTAATTATTCTTATTTTATTATTGTATAATTTCTTTTTATGCGGCTTCTTTTTAAATCTCTCTTATTAATTAATACTCTCGGACTACCGTCAGTTTTACATGTAAATTCCCACTTACAAACTTATGTTCACATCTACTATTAATAGTGCTTAATTAATTTGAGTTAACGTTTTTATTAATTTTGTGTTACAGATATAAATTGTTTATGACCATAATTTAAAACTACCCTCGTTAAAAACAGTTTATCTGTTTGAAACAAAAGACATATAATATATGCTTACTAATATTATAAATGCGAAAGTAACTCTGTCTGTCTGTATCTTACTCTTTCATGCCAAAACTACTGAACGGATTTGAATGAAATTTGGTATACAGATGGTCCTGAGAAAGGACATAGGCTTTTAGGGGTTAAAAGGAGGGGTGAAAAGTTGTATGGAAATTCGTGGTTATTGAAGATAAAACATTCTTCTCTCGATTCTTCTTTGGCTTTTTGGGAATAGGAGTGGGAGTGGGAGAAGGCGTGGGAGTGATAGTGGGAGCGAGTGTAGGAATGAGAGTGGGAATTCGAGTAGGAGTGTAGTGAGGTGAGAGTGTTGCGGCGAGTGTTGCGCCCTTACATAAATTAATAAACAGCCTGAATAATCAAAATTCTACCCCAAGTCACTATTCCACGCGGACGAAGTCGCGAGCACAGCTAGTTGACTATAAAAATAAAAACTGCACATTGAACCTTTGGACTATTAAATCATAACGGATATTAGATAAACATAAAGACTTTTATCTAAATATCTATTTTATGATACTCGTGTATAGAAAACGATACTCGTAAGTCGTAATGCAAAAACAAACCTCAATTATACATTATAATTACTTCGCTGTATATTTAGAAGGACGAGGCTGCATCTCTAAACGTTACGGATTCGATCTTATGCTGCCAATTAAATAATTCCATTCTATGAAACAGAAACTAAAGGTACGATAACATCCTGTCTCGTTTCGCAGAAGTAAATATAAATAACCGAGCTGAAAATATCTTTTGCGAATTGTCATCTCTTGATCGAACTGTTCTATTTCTGTGAATATTCTCCAAAACAGAAACTTGATAATGTAGATTGATTATTTGGACACATATTGATTTTTTGGGCATGTGATTACGGGAAAATTAAGTGACTTATTAACTTAAAATATTTAGACAATTTGAAACGTCATATAAATTAGTCATTTATATTTGTATCTATCAACCGACGTACGATGTGTATAGCAGGCGCGGAGGAAAAAAAATAAGTCAGGTAATTTTAAACCTTTTTTATTTCAAAAGCATTAAAAGAGTTTCAGGAGAGGTTCTGGATTCAAATCCTAGGGAAACAATAAATTGTTTAGGTTGGGCAGGGCACATAAGTCTGATCGACGTGTCTGTAAATACAACCGATGTGTGAAAGGGACACAGAATGGAGTCTCCCCTTGACCACGGCCGAAACGTAACGTCCAAAACGTGGGGCTGTAGTTACTATAATTTCAAATACGTTTAACTAATCTATATAGTGTTTTAAACCGTTAAAGTGTTCTACTTGAACAAAATTCAACACACTTCAACAGGAATCTAAATCATTACAGCTTTTTATAAGAAACATTAATAGCGTAAAGTAGGTGCCGATAACTCCACAAGCAAGCACCTTACATGTCGTGGCTGATAACTTCTCAATTTACACTATCCATTAGCAATTTAATAGTTACCGTTAACGAACCGAAAATAGCCCTTATGGCGTGTGCAATAAAGGCCATATATGTATAAGTTATGTGTCCCTTGCTTGTGTTCCAATTAGAGCATCACTACATGGTCGACTTCGGTCTTTATATGACGTAGTCTTTGAGAATAAACTTAGCACGAATCGTGCGTTTATCTGAGATTTAGAAAAAATCCTCTGAACTATTCTTTTATTACTTCTATATACAACACTTCATTTATATTGGTGGGCGTTGTAGTAAATTTAATACCACTTGCAGAATACCAAATAAATAAAGCCCAACTTATCTTTATATAGTTGAAATCGATGTACCTATGCAGTATAAGAAACTTAAAATATATATCTTAACCCGGCATTAGCACAGTCAAAATATGTAACAATGATAGTAGGATTGGGCCTGGGAGACCCCTTTTAAAATCTACCTTATTTTATCATTTAAAATTTTAAGTTTTGTGCTGTAACAATAAAGAATCTTGATTGTTATTTAAGGGAAAGAAAGTTATCGTGTTTTGCCTGACCAGTAGGGTAGGACATAAAAATCTTTTTTACGTAGGTATTATTATATACCTGTTCGCTAGCTGAGAAAACAGATTTTAAAAAAAATCAGTTTCGTTCCCAAAATAAAAATATATTATGTTTAGCCCTTGCCCTAGGGCATATTTCTGTGTCCGGTTTACTGAAGAATTTTATTTTGGCAAGCAATTGATGCCATGTTTGTGCCCTACTTGACCGAAATAAAATAATTTTTCCCCTTGATTTGAAACCAAGTTCTCTCGTGCTATACGCACCGGTAGCAACATTTTTGATAATCTCTAATACTTTGAAGTAGATATAAAAATATGTATAAATGAAGTAGATATATAAATGACTAGCTTAGTTAGCGACTTCGTCCGCGAGAATCGTTATTTTGAGCATTCAAATTCATGTTTGCAGACCCCTTCATCTTTAAAAACTTAATCTGTTACCCACGACGTCGTCGTTCTTGCAAGTTAATTTTGAAAGACATAATGCGTCGCGGTCTTTTTTTTAGATTATTTAAAGAGGAATTTTTATTTCAAAAATAATTTTTTGGGTATTGTAAACCGTACACAGCTCGGAAACCCATAAAGATGAATACTTTCCCAATTTTTTTCACATTTCTCGCTGTGTCTTCGCTTGTATTAGTCACAGGGCGATGTTTTATAACCTTCCACGATAACCAACACAAAAATAATTTTTCAATTCGAGCCCATAGTTCCTGAGATTAACGCGTTTAAAAAAACAAACAAACTCTTCAGCTCTATATATTAGTATAGATAGTATATATTGTGTTCTTGTGTGTCGTATTCGCTGCGGGTAACTCAAACTAGGTGAGTTTAATTTGGCGGAGTGACGTCATCTCAAGCTTGCATCGCTCCGGGCCTTGAGAAGATTGAACTTGCGACTATCACTATAATTAATACGTCGAAGGCAATCTATTGGCTCAAGACAGTGATTTATTTGTACAAGAAACTATCATTATACGAGCGAATCAGTCCTTGATATTAGATAAATAAGTTCGCAAGATAATTACATAAATCATAACATGTTTTTCTTTGTCAGACAATCCATCACAATTATGTGGTCCCTGGATCCAGGTTCTCCCTGGATCGCCATCCCTCGACTGGCTTCTGCCAGTTTGGAAACTAAATTGACCGTCTACTTTTAAATACAGCACGGCTTTAACGGTAAGGTACGATACGATTTCATTCCATCACTTGTAAATAATATGGAATCGTGTAATTCGTACATACATTTGGGTGAATAAGCATAGTTCGTTTAAAAAATTAGTAACTTCAATGTGAAACACACCAACAAATATAGGTATAACTCATATTATAAAGCTGAAGAGTTTGTTGGTACGCGCTAATCTCACTACTGAGGATCAGTAGTTCCTGAGATTAGCTTTGAAAAAATATTTTTGTGTTGAATAGACCATCATCTCGAGGAAGGCACACGTTATGACCACTAGGAGCCAAGAGACAGTGGGAAATGTGGGAAAATTAATCGTCTGAGAGCGCTTCCGTTGTGTGCGCTTCGAAAACGTGTGGAGATATCTAAAAAATATGTAAAAAAAGAATTGCTCTTCTTTAATTGATCAACTTTTAAGATTAATTTGCAAGAACGATGGGACGCGAATGACGTCGTGGGTGACAGACGTAAAAATGCTATTATTGATAACTATTCTATGCAGACGAAGTCACTGGCACAGTTAATATAGATACTTATACAAACAATAATTCTAAGATTAATTTGACCACTGAAATAGCAGCTAAGACCTAGAATACATTAATGAGCTAAGTTTCTCTATTTGTATATACTTACCAGTTACCCCTTGGTTGTGTTTACATTTTCCTAGTTCGTTTAGCAATGTGTTTGCTTTTCTAGTTGACTTAAGAAATGTAATCTGAAATGCACATCTGTAGGCTTAATATCTGCTTTCTCAAAAATATTTTTCAATTATTTAATCGTTTAAAACGCGCAGTATTTATTTCTAATTATGACCCGTTGTAAATAATTGATCTTAAATATTTCGCGCTTTAAACCGTTAATACTAATCTGGTACTATTGTCTGTAGTTCACGCGAGTAGTACACATTTAAATAAAACACTTTACTATTGAAAACGCGATATATTAGTTAAACTTATTTGATAATTATTACTACGGGCTTTAAAGCGGAGAACGGCTGAAAAGGAGAGTACTTATATAAAACCGTTAAAGTGTTTTATTCCAACCGTTTATACTGTTGTAATGTTTCCTATAATGTGTACGATTCAAAAAACTACGCCCGTATTCACATACTATGACCAAGCCTTGTATAAAATACAGTTAACCTCAATAAGTTCATAATAATTAACATGTTACAAAATACATTTCGCTTCAATACTAATGCGAAGTGCTTGCCAAAAATTAATTCTGAACCGCTTTACAGAAGGCCAAAGGAAAGGAATAATAACTCCTAGAGTCATTTGGCAATACATCTTAGAATTCGGTGACAGCGGAGCCAGCAAGCTCGAGACAATATATTTTTCCCTTCCTACATTAACATATTCCGCAAGACCGAAAAAGAAACGTTTTTTTAAGACAACCATTTGACCGCGAAGTCAAGTGTGGACGCCGTCTTTAGGAGGTCATCTGCTTAGAAGATCCCAATTAATTCTATTTTTAATAGCCTCATACCAAATTGGCCGCCTCTGTAGCCGAATGGTTCAACGTGTTGCCTAGCATTGCGTTAAGCGCGAGAGGTCCTGGGTTTGAACACCAGGGAAACAAAAAATTGTTTCGGTCGGACAGGGCTCAGAAGTCTGATCAACTACTTGCCTGTAAATAAAACCGATCAGAGAAACGGACACAGAAATGTGTTCGCCCCATGCCCCACGAGGGGGAAACGGGATTTCACACACACACCGAATTGGAAAGTTCGAAGTCTTCATAGTTTTAACCATACCAGACTATGTTGACGGGCTCGTGGTGTGTGCTAAAAGCAATGTATCTAATAATCAACGGGACGTGGGTTCGATCGACGCCGGGGCCAACATTTTTCTGAAACATGTTTCTGAATACCAAAATTCCACCCCATTCCATTCCATTCCACAGACGAAAAGGCCGTGAAGTTTAATCGCGTTTCGGTTTCAGTCTGTGAATTTCCGAATATCCAAAGCTACACCTACCATCAAGTGAACCACCATGCTTGTCTGTTCTGTATTATAAAACATACTTATATTAAAGAATAAGAAACGAATGATTTATGATAATTCGATGTTCTATATGCACTGTCGAGATGTCGAGACAAGTAAATGAAATGTTAATCATCTAGAATACGACTCCGAAGAGAAGTATTATAAAGCATAATAAAAAGTGTGATATTATTTAATCTGTTTGAGCGCCGAGAGTCGCTCAGAGTAATTGTCTAGTGTCAACTATTTGCGAGGTGGCAAAGATATATAGTGCTGGAAAGACCATGTAAGAAATAAATAAAACGCATTATATGTTACACTCAATTCATTCTAAACATGTATTAAAGATTTAAATAAAATACGTAAATAGTACCTGGCCAGTTTTGCCAAATACCAACTTTGACGGAACAGATGGCGCTAGCGGAGCGGTTTTTACTTTGACGTCAGGGACATCCTCCATTTTTAGTCTCCCCGTGCTCCTGCAAAGCACTCTAAACGTAAGGCCGTAGTTAAAATAATTTTCAAATAGGGTTAACTAATATCGCGTTTTAAGCCGTTAAAGTGTTTAATTTAAATGTATTTTACTAGCGTAAACTACAAACAGTATGTATTATAGATTTCGATTATACGATGACGTAGTATAATGTAAACGTAGATGACGTAGGTTTGAGTACCGCTTCAAAACGAATTCCTTCAATTTAAAATAGATTACTTTTTTAATAAAATGCTATCATATGCATATACGAAAATGTCATTTTTTAATTATTGATTGAAAACAACTAGAAGCGATACCTTTATCGACTCTTTAACAGTTCCAACATATGGGCCTCTTAGTACGATGTCGTTGTCACAATGCTGGCACTTATTTGACAGATGGCCAATGTCCAATTTTTGATATGAGACCTTTAATGTTTCGTCACGTTGTTTTCCTTCTCCGGTGAGGACATTATAAAATATACGCGCAAATAAATAATTTTGGTGTAGAACCAAACATCGAGCTACAAACTAATAAACCTTATGCCAGCGACTTCTTCCGCGTAGAAAAGTTATTTTGGGCATACAATTTTGTTTTAGCAAACCTCTTACATCTTTAAACAACATAGTCTTACCCAAGTTACCCACGCCCATCGTTTCTGCAAGTTAATCTTAAAAGTCACGCAGACATTTTTTAGATCATTTAAAGAAGAATCATTCTTTTATAGATATTTTTTATTTATTTCTTCGCTCCGATTGGTTGCAACGTGATGTTTTATAGCCTAAAGCCTTCCGAAGTACATGTTCTAACCAACACATTTTTTTTTAATTCGAGTCAGTAGTTCCTAGGCTTAGCGATTTAATCAAACATTAACTTTTCAACTTTATAATATTAGTATAGACAAATATTACTTTTTACTTTTAGGTAATGGCATTTCTAGCACCTAGGTATTTCTTTGAACGGCAAAATTGTTATGACGTCAACGCTGGACAAAGATAATATTATTTTTAACCGACTGGTTGTTTGTAAATTGGATATGCATTCATTTGCACAATATTTTCTCTTACAAACCATTATAATGTTTGTTTTGCGATATTAAATACCTACTTGAAAGTACTTATATGTTTTTGTATACTTTAGATAATAAATTGCTTGATAACGCCGACGCCAGAAGCGGCAAGCTTTTGTTATATAACATAATAACAACAACAAACTCTTAAGACCTACAGAAATAAAGGATCCCTTACAAGATATCCTCATTTAAATGAAACTATTTTATATGTACGATGGACGAAACGAATTGATTCAGATATTCTGACAAAGAAACCTTTCTAACCCTTCTCAAACTTTTTGCAAAATTTGTCGCTGTAAATACAGAACCTCTATACTGTAAATCGAGATCCCTTCAACCATCTTCAAGGAATATATTTTCTTTTCTATCTTACGGAATATCAAACGGTGGCTCTAAGTCTGGTTGTATACGTTATTGATACATGTTTAAAGCTTGTTAAAGAATAATGTTATTAAGGTCTATAAATATATTTTAATGAGATAACCTTTTCTTGGACATACAATTAATCAATAACGTTATCAGGAAGATTTGTAATGAAATAATTATTATACACCCTTTAAATGATAAAAACATGATGTAAGAGCATTATTTATCTAATAAACTTCTAATACGATTATAATTTAAATTTAATCTGTGGAAATCGCTTAATTCATTTCATTGATGTACGATGGACGTATAAAAATTTCAAAAATGATTTCCCGTACTACCTACACAGAAAATTACTGCCAGTAATACGACCTGCATAGGCTTTTAGAATCTCCCAGGATTCAACACAAACAATTGTGAGGCATAACAGCAATATTTTTTATTATAGACAACACATAAAGCCTTCGTGCAGAAAATAGTGTTTCTTTATATATTATCGAGAGCTTATTTATGGCTTCATCAGCTTGTTTTCTGGTGCTATATATACTACACTACTTACTGCATTTGAGTGTTCTCAGAAATAACTTACTGCTCTTATCGTTCTGTTATAACCATAAGGATATCTTCCCACACAGCGCATTAATATGAAACGAGTACATTTAATTACATCATGAACATTTCCTATAATTTTTAAGTGCTTGGTAGGAACTGCATATTTTTCGATATATATAAATCAATATAATAGCTATCTATGATGTATCTCTATGTAAATATCTCATTAATTACAAAAAATACGTCATGGTATTATTGACGATTAATTCAGTTTCGCCTCTGTAGCTAAATGGATAAACGTGTTGCCTAGCATTGCGTTTAGCGTGAGAGGTCCTGAGATCGAAGCCAGGGCAAACAATAGATTGTTTCGGTCGGGGATGGAACAGAAGTCAGATCGACTACTTGCGTAAAATCGATCAGTGAAACGGACACAAATATGTGTACGCCCCATGCCCCAGAGGGGAAAACGTCGTCTGCCTTCAATAGAATGAATATCTAGTCTCATTACATATACAGCGCTAACAGCTGTTATAATGGCCGGTTGCCTTGACTCCGTTTATTGAATGTTAATAACTATTCGCTGTTCAATGCGCCACTACTTTAGCGGTGTCTCGTGTCGAGCAGAGCAATTGCACTACTTACATTGGACAGTCGCTTACCAGTTTTTAGCCTCGCTAGATTTTTTTATGATAGAGGAGAACTGACATGTTATTCATTGGATGGTAGGTGAAAGTATTTTGCGCGATGAAACTTTTCGGTATTTTTACGGACGGTAGATTGTGACCGATATTGTTACCACCCATTTTATATCCAGATACCCAGACGAAGTTCATGTTTCCGAAATATAAATTAATTAGAAAAATGTTGAGCCCGATGGAGATCGAAGCCACGACCCACGTTGATTATTAGACATTACAACAATTACACCAACAAGCTCGTCAATAATGATCTGTTATAATTTTTGCTTAACATTGGCTTATCTCTATCGCCATATAAGCGTATTTATAGACGACTACTGTTTACTACCGTTTACTGTATTAGTCTATCGAGTTCTCTCGTTAGCATGCCGCTGATTCGAGAATTATTAGAATTGAAGTATCGATGAAAAATAATGTTAAATTATTGTGATTTATTGATATAAATCCTTGCATTAACAGAAAAGGTAGATAGTATATAATTACATTTATAATCAATAAGACCTCATAGTAATACACGTAGTGTTGCCACATATTATTTACGTTATATTACACAGCGCGATGTTTTAGCCTATAGCCTTCCACGATAAATGTTCAATAAGAACGTGTACTTCCTAGATTAGCCCGTTCAAACAGACAAACTCTTCAGCTTTATATATTAGTATAGATACTCACATGACATCAACATACTTGTTATTGTTCGATACATATACGCTGCGAATGTGTAAGTATAATTACCAGAGTGATTGATTAAATACTCGATGCGTATTGACGTAAATAATTTCGTCACTGTACTCAATGGAAAATTGCAAATGTGTTATGACATAATATAGTCTGTGTGTACACGTGAGAATTATTTATTTGTACGCAATATTATTGATACGTGACACTTGGCATAATAGGATTTGTTTATTTCCCAATACAATGTTTTTACAATTTATCGGTTTAAAACGCGATATATATTAGTGAAATTTATTTAAAAATTATTTTTATAAGTTTAACTAATATATATCGCGTTTTGAACCATTCAAGAGCTTTATTTAAATGTATGCTCTCTCGCGTACAGACGCTAGTTAGTTGCATTATTTGTAATAAAATAAAAGGTTAAAGCTGGTTTCAGCAGCCAGCAGCTAGCAGAAGCTACAGCTGATTGAAATATATTAATGGACAGTTATAAGTGATTAGTTATTGCACATTACTCGCTAAAACTAGAGACAATACAATTACCTAACTGTGTTATATTATTATCTTGTTTAAAATAAGAATGATATCAAAACACTACAAAAATAAAAAACACGTTTGATAAATGGGATTTAAGTATTACGGCTTCGTTGATAAAAATTAAAGAAATTATAACTTTGTTGATTACGAACCTAGGGAAGTAAGGCGTATAAAGGCACGAAGTAGATTAATTAAAATATCGTGCATTAAAATTGAATGAATCACTAGCTGCGTCAGCGACTTCGTCTAAGTAGAATAGTTATTTTGGACATCTAAATTTGTTTTTGAAAACCTCATCTTTATAGATTTAAGCTGTTACCCACGACTTCGGTCGCGTCTCGTCGCTCGCGACCGAAGTCGTGGGAATTTTTAGATAATTTAAAGAGAAATAATTACTTTATACTTATTTTTTGAGTGCCTTGGACCGTTTTCGCAGCGAACGGATCGGAAATCCACAAAGGCGAATAATTTCCCCTGTTTTTTCTAAATTTCTCGCTGTTTCTTCGCTCCTATTAGTCACAGCGTTGTTTTATATCCTATAACCTTCCTCGATAAATGCTCTAACACAAAAATATTGAAATACTGTCTATAGTTTACGCGAGTAATACACATTTAAATAAAACACTTTAACGGTTTAAAACGCGATATATTAGTTAAACCTGCTGCAAAGCATCCGAAACGTCGGGCCGAAGTTAAAAATCATTTTCAAATAAGTTTAACTAATATATTGCGTTTTAAACCGTTAAAGTGTTTTATTTAAACAAAAATATTTTTTTAATTCGAACCAGTAGTTCCTGAGATTAGCGCGTTCAAACAAACAAACTCTTTAGTTTTATATTATATAAGTATAGATTGCGTCGTTAAATTGCAAAGCAGAACATCAAAGAGGTAAAACCCGACTTAAAAACTTTTAATTGAAGGTAAAACTGCGGTATACTTGTGATGTTAACGCTAATTTAACCCAAGAGTCGACGTCCGTCGTGTTTTTCTTGTGGAACAAGTTCGGAGCTACGTTTTCATAGATAATTAATAACATACGCTAGTTCTTATTAGAATATAATATTTCAATACATCTTCGTGGCTTTTTTAATGAGATCCTTGCCTTAAGCGTTGTTCAGGGAAAAATCTAAAAAATATAAAGACGAATTGAGTCAACGAAGACTTGAACTTAATTAATGATTACTTTTCTAAAATATAGTATAACATTAAGGTTTTTATATATGCATTAACATTTTTACGCGACTTTTTAAACTCACCATTACCTCTAAGACTCTCATATCCTCAGTTCCAATTAAAACAATTTATTTAGCAGTCGTAATTTCCTTAACTTCGCCAACCCGCTGTGGAGCAGGGCGGTGGGTCTACTGTCTAAGATCTAAAACACTCTCCTATGTACCAGTGGGACAAATTCAAAGGTTGAAACTTAAACACAGCATTGGGTATAGATGTAAGCCTGAGTTCGTGTTTTATCTATAAAACACGAACTCAGGCTTACATCTATACCTCTATCTATCTATACTAGCGACCTGCCCCAGCTTCGCTCGGTTGAATGCTGATACCTAAATACAGTACAGAAAATCTTGGAACGTTGTATATAAAAACCTTCCTTTTGAATCACTCTATCTATTAAAAAAATCTAAGTTTTGTATGTATCGTGTATGCAATTTAACGATAAAAAGTATACAGAAGTAAGCCTTATGAATAATGTGAAGTAATAACACGTATTGCGTGATTATCGAATGTGCTTAGTTGAAATTGATATGCATATCCATGCAATACTAGCAGCGAAATATGCACGCAAAACCAGTGTATATACATAATATTTAAGTAGATGTGTATGTCTATTTGACGGGCATGAAACGAAAAGTACTGAATTCTTACCGTACTTTAGCATGTATTTGTTTAATGCAAAATAAAATAAATTATTACTATTAAACACTGTCTGTAGTTTACGCGAGTAGTACACATTTAAATAAAACAAACTAAGGCCCGACGTTTCGGATGCTTTGCAGCAGCCCTGGTCACGGTGAGACCGTAGTTGAAATAATTTTCAAATAAGCGTAACTAATATATATCGCGTTTTAAATCGTAACAGTGTTTTATTTTAATTATTACTATTAGTAAAAATCAAAGCGTAAATAAAGCACGACACCCACGAACAAATAATATCCCTACATTTTTGTCTCATTTCGATAAACTTTTTGGCGTAGACTTTAGTGGATGACCTTAAAATTTTTGCGTCAAACCATATTACGAGTCGCCAGGGCCGAATAAATTGAATTGTTTTGTCTTCACAGCATCGCTTTAAATTCAGTAATAATTAAATTCTTTACGAATTCGAATCTATATTTGTACGATTCTTCAATAACTCTCACGTGTTATGAAATCCTCTTTTCCCTTACGCGAGGCCAACATATCATTCATTTTCACATTCAGTGTCCGTTTCATTAATAGTGCTGCAAAGTATTCGAAATGTCGGGCCGTAGTTAAAGGTAAATTTCAAACATTCGCGTTTTAAACCGTTGAAGTGTTTTATTTGCATGTGTGCTGCTCGCGTAAACTACAGACAGTATGTAATCTTCCTTTTAATCCCTGAAGATATTTTTCTGTAACGTGCACTATTCACGTAAACAGCAGACGATAACAAAAGATATGCTTAATTAGCGAAACATCGTTTTATATTCAATCTGCATACAAGCTATTGAAAAGACTTTGCATCGCGCAACCGGCCCACAAATATTTTATCTTTTGTATAATCTCCGCTACACGCCCACATACGGACACGCTTTATATACGTAAGATCTCGTCTAGAGAACATTTTTCACGAGGCACGTCAAAAGCACAATACATCACTATAATTAAGACGTCGCGTCGGTTTCACTCTTTCATTGCTTACAGAATTTCACCTGTTCGTCTGTTTCAGTAATAGTATAACAATAGACTTGGCAAATTAATAATTATGTTTTCAAACCGTTACATATAAGTTACACCTAAGAGCCCTTTGCAAATTGTATAATTTTTCTAGGATAAACCAAAGCATTTTAATTCGTCCATATACGTTTAGCACCTCCTCTGTAGGTAGCTGACTCTAAGCAGAAAAACGATAATCTCATATTTACATAATATAAAACAAAACCTATATAAAGATTCCTTTTTTTAATCAAAACCAAGTGAACAGAACTAAATTCAAGATGAATTAGACAAGTCTGAGGAATTAGCATTTTTTCACTCAATGACATCGGGGTATTTATGAATTCGTTCGTCAACTCCTATTCTCGATTGGCAACATTTCAAATTTTTAAAAATTCTATTTCTATATGACATTGCTCTTGCTCTGTGAACACGTTTGAAGGCCGGCTATATGTAGCTATATTAGTTACTAGCTGTTAACCACGACAACGTCCGCGTCCCGTCGTTCTTCCGAGTAAATGGAAAAAGAGACATTGCGATCAATGGAAGTTAGGAAACCATGAAAGATGTGAAAAACGGGAAAACTAATTCATCTTTGAGGGTTTCCGTTGCGCGCACTGAGGAAACGGTTCAAGATACCCTAAAATAATAAATGTAAGTATCTAAGAACGATAACGAACGATCCTCTGTAAACCATCTAAAAAAAAATGTCCGCGACAATACATGTCCATCTTTGAAAACATTAATATTTTTCACATGATGACACTATATAAATTAAAAATCAATCAATCAATATTTTTAGGCCAGTTATAGTCAATCATAATATTTATAAAGCCCCCCCCCCCCATTAATATAGCTAAGTATAAGCTAAAATTATGAAAACTTGAAAGTAGACACCGTGTGCAAAAATGATAAACGCAGTTCGGGGGCGTGTGGCGTCACTACGCTTTCAGTGTGCAAACACATAATATACATAGAAACCTTATGTTCGCGTGTATTTACACTTAATAATTAGGCTGTGACGTCTTTGCCATCCGCGCGCTCAGTCAACAAGCGCCTGATCCAGCTCCAAGAATACACGTGATAGGTACCTATAATAAAAATGCATAATTTGTTACTTCAGACAAAAAAATTATAGATACTACTGTGTAAAGGGGGTTTACTATAATAAAGCAAAAGATGTAGAGTGTCTGTTTGTTAATTAGCATATTTCAAAAACTGTATTTATATTGTAATTTGTATCAAGACGAGCTTCAGGCACTTAAATTTTAAAAAGAAAAGATAATAATAAGATATTTTCAATTCAATAACGAAACGATTAAATCTATAATTTATTTATTTCACACATTGGTACACAAAAAATACAGATACACAATTATTATAACAACTACAGAATGTACTGCCTTATATGATATAAGCGATCTCTTCCCGTCAACTAGAATAAAACTTAAGAAAATAGGCATCGTGCAATTTATAGCTAAATAAACGTTCAATTTGTACGCCATGCCAATATTTATTCAAACGTTGTTCAACCAACAAATTGTATTGATGTTATTATCTATATTGTGTTCGTAAATCCACTGTCCGTCTTGTTTGGGTCCGTGCCAAAATTCTCCCGAGTTCACTCCAGACTACGACCAAATTGCCTAAATGGGATTGCTAAGTGATAACATAACATGGGATAAATTATAGTGTTTCGTAATTGATTATTTCCTTGGTGGTAATTTGTTTTTTATATGATCGACTGCGCTAGATGGTAAAGTGATGATTTTGGCAGTCTATGAACATGTTGTCAACGCTCAAACTAATATTGTGTAATGTATATTGATTCGCAATAACTACGACTACGTAGGTCACGAAGACTATATATACTTTTTCTAATTCTAAAAAAATACATTAGTTATTTATAAAATAAATAAAAATCAAACTATGCAAAGATAGTTTACTGAGAAAGGTACCTTTACTAATAGTGGCTGCGGAATATATAAGTATAAAATTTAAAGAGAATGCTAAAATGGGGTTGTTACAGTGTTCCCAGGTTTTAACACTGTTCAATTAAACACCTAAAACATACACATATACAATTAAACTGTCCCAGTTTCATCTATTATAAATTACCAAATAATATCGTATATAATAATTAGAATAGTATGGAAAACGTTTATTCAGAAACAACGCAAGACGTTTAACAAACAGAATAGGTATACGTAGAATTACACACAAAATATTAATCTACTAAATCACCGAGACTCCGAGAAGGAGTCCACTCAGATACGTTGGAACTAATGTCCCAACACTGATAATCTGTGGCGCTTTCAGAGGCCAAGCTAACAGAAGCGAGATAATTTCACATTCTGTCAATTATACTATAATACCGGAACACTTAACAACGACAATGATGCTTTCACTGCAAGAATATTGCAATATTTTTTTATGGACTTTTTTCTATTCTATTCTAAATAAATGCTGACCAAATGAATGTCAAGTTTTGCACTGAAGCTCGAGCCTGTTCCGGAAACTAGCTTCTCTGAAATAAGAGAAGCGTGAAAAACGACAAGACTTAAGGCAAAGCGTCATTTCCAATGCGTTCCTTTGTGCAGCAGCTTGTTAGCGGCAACTTGGAGTTCTCTGTTATATAATGGACTATTTTCACTGAAAACTACGCTTTTAAATATTCAAACAATTTTATAGACAGACCACCTCGTATATAAATTATCTTCAGGACGTTTACTAATAGTTAATGAGGTTTTGTCTAAACTCTAAAGTATTAAGACTTTAAATAGTTTGGATTCAGATAAATTACTTTTATGTAAAGATGCATGTTTGCATGTGGTCGAAAAAAGATAAAAAAGGAAAGAGGACTGTTTATTTTGCTGTTCGCGAATGAGTACTAGCCAAGACATAGATATTTTAATCCATTAACCAAACTGATATACATATATTGCTGAATGAAGATGTACCTACAGTGTGTTAATTTTACAACTTAATCTAAAGAATTTTCATCAAGAAGTATTTGTAGCTTTGCTGAAATAAGCTTATAGCAAGTTATTTTTTTGTATAGTTAAATTGCGTATAAATATTAAAACACTAATAGATAGAGAGAATCGCTACTACTAAAAAGTAAAATCAACACGCTTCTAACGATAAACTTCGACGCCTCCGAAAATCCGGCTGTTATGTAAAATGACTATAATTCTTGCAAATGTTTAGACGCAGACACGCCCAAGTGATTTATCAAAGACGGCTACTAAAAACAAGATATGCGAATAGCACAGTTCGTAGTCTAACAGAGATGACGCACGATGGTTTTAAAATTATCTACATAGATATGATTTTATTGAAATTATCTGTTGCGTATTGGTCTAGTGGAACGAGCGTTGGTGGTGGTCCAGAATTCAATACAGGTTAGGCACCAAAGTGCGTTATAGTGCGTGTGAGTTACCTTTGTGTACGATATATACGTACTAACATGCTCGTATTGTGCACCTAACAAAACCTAATAAAATAGTAGTTACTTATGAACAAGTGAATGATAAAATCCAAATAGATATTTGAGTTGTTCATCGCTGAAGATCAAAGGAATGTCTCTTTATCCATACTTACATTTTTTCATTGTATGAGTATCGTATCAGCTATGGGATGAAAATGTTAAAGTTAAAAGAAAATCGTGTCCTGAACAATGTATTCTTAAAACATAATATACTGATTGAAAATTGGTATAACCAAATGAACGATTTATCTCGGATGATAAAATATATCTTTAACTCTAATGCAGTTTTTGATAGTAAGGTCGTAGAAATTGATAAGATTTCTGATTTCACAAATCCCAAAAATTTCTTCTAAATCTTAATTATTTTTCATTATTCTTAGAAATAACCTCACGCTCGATAGAGCGTATATTAAGTAAGTATACCGCGATAAGTAACATTTCTTTAATTGGAAATATAAACGTACAAAGATGTACTCCCAAAACAATTAGATAGATTGGAATTTCATCTGTAGTGTCTCAATAGGAGTGCCTTTTGCGTCTTATCGTTATCAATAAAGCCTCTAGAATCGACGGTCACGCACCCTTATCTTTCAAATAGGTACATTCAACTCAAAATATACTCTTACCTGACTGCACAGTGAAGATCAGAATTCGATTAAAGTCTGAAACACAAATAGTGATTTTTAATTAAATCTATACTAATATATGAAGCAGATAAGTTAGTTTGTTTGAACGCGCTAATCTTAAGAACTACTGGTTCACATTGAAAAATTGTGTTGTGTGGCGGAGAAACAGCGGGATATGTGGAATAAACGGGGACCAATATTCATCATGTGGGTTTCCATTGAGTATGCTGCGAAAACGATTAAAGATACCTTAAAATATGTATCAAACAACGATTCCTCTTTTAATGGTCTAAAAAAATGTCCGGGACAGTCCATATGTCCATCTTTTTAGATTAGCTTGCAAGAAAGTGGGGAAATTTGCAAAAAAATTGATGCCCAGAAAAGCTATTCTACGCGGATGCCGACACAGCTGGTAAGATGCAATGTAATTAAATAACACGATGCATAACTAAATATGGAAAGCGCGGAATTTACTCAATCAGCTGTGCGTCTGTCAACACTTCTACATCGAAATGCATACCTAACCTTCGGATTCAAACATTCACATCGACAGAACGAGTTATTTTGTATCTTGTAACACGCAAATGTAATATACATTTCACGAAGAATCGAAACAGCAAAGTGATTATTATAGGGATATTATTAGTAACAAATGAGAAATATATTTTTTTAAGTGACCTATATAAATTTATAAACTGGCAATCACAATACAAGTGACATCTATCGGGTTCAAACCTTTACAGTTTCTACGGAAATAACCGACTACACATACACCGACAGAAATAGTAAACTAAAAGGCATGATATAAATTTACTTCGCGGAAAGTCAAACGAAGACGAGAATTAGAAAAGTACCTGCTAACTATTAAGTAACTTTTAAATATGATGTTCATTCAAAAAGAAACATAAAAATCCCCTTTGATTAAGTCGGTTAGAAAAAGAATATTTATAATGTGTAATGCTTGTTCTTTATTTTATCAACACAGTAGGTCCAAAGTATGTCAATTCAATGTCAATGCTCAAGTTTAAAACCACTTCATTTTATAGATTAAAATTATAAACGCTAATATACTCTTCCTTTTTTAAAGAAGTCCTAAACTCCGACAATCCCTTTTTACGCATTCGCTAAACCACGGAGTATTAAACTGTCCTAAGAAATATTTTTTCCTTGAGTCCTGTCCAGTCTCCATCTGCCACTACTGCTTCTTACAACCATAATTATCCCATTTGGCTTGCCTTTGTTTCCGGATAACCCCACCAAACATGTTTCAGGGTGGTGTAAAACTAAAGATCTGCGATCTCCATTAGACCAGAAATCAAATATATGCTGTGCATGCCTATGGAATAATATATAATTACCTCAAACTTGCTCATACTCAAATTCCTGTCCGGAAGTTCTGATATTGTTTGGAAGTTGTGTATTATTAACGTAACTTACAATGCTAGTTTCCGCGTAGCCTTGAATGAGAATTTTGCCCCGTGCATTCCGAAAATACACACGAAATCGATATAATCTGGGCACAGCGTTTAGTAACAAGTAATGGTTTTCCCAATCGCCATATAAAACTCAAGGCCTACCTTTTATTGATGTTTTTTGGGGTGGTCCTTTTTGCCTCGCCAGTCGTAATGACATAATATAAACATAAAGGCAGAAGGTAAAAAATTTATTAATTTTACCTTCTGCCTACAAGCACACATTACGGAGTCTGTTCCAGTTAGTGTCACTACAGTGAAGGTAGTGGGAAATCGAAACTGAACTCCTCTGGCCCTGGGCCACTGGGACTAGTACATTCTTTGTAACTATATCCTAATCTAACCAAAAAGTTCAAAACCATACGTTTTTTAAACTATAGACAACTCTATCTCTAGACTAATTTAAATAACCTAACGACGTACACGACATTTATTATAGTTTATTCTATGATGCATTCGGATTGTAGAAAAAAGAGAGATTTTTATACAAATATTATTTATGTAACTTAACTATAGGTATGACTTTAAATGAGGATGCAGATTCTGGTCTTCCTATTTATAAGAAATCAAACAGCATTGACCATGCGTCGGAAATGTCGGCATGGCGGCTTGAATGACGTGAGGTGTTAGCAAGATGCTTTTGTACCAGAAATAGACTTCGGTGAGACTTTATTTTCATTTTATTAAAGTTTATTATATTAAGTATATGAACGGTTAGCAAGATAAGCTAATTATGTCGTTGGTCTAATAATACATGATTACATTGCAATTTACGAAAAAGTTAATATCCACTGAGAGATAAAAGATATTATCTCTATAAGTATATCATTTTATTTCTATTCATAATAACGACGAATTGAAATTATAATACAAATTGATAATTATTAAGAATCATGCTATTAGTCCAATTTGAACGCGTAAATGTCAAAACTTGAGTAGTAGAACGAAAACGCTCCAAAGTGTTTAATTTAGTAGTGTTTAATTTGTGTAGTGTGAAAAGAATAATTCGCAAGTTATGTTAGTTAACGAATAAGAAACCGAATGCCGGTTTGAAGTTCGTTCCAGTTAGTCCAGCAGCCTATCTCTCTTATACTATACTTACTATGAAATAGATACGAACTAATGATTCAAAAATAATTTATTCTCGTAAGATAATAAACAAAAAAGGCAATAAATAAATAGATATGTAACCATTACAAAAAGCGATATCATTAAAATCAGGTGTAACTTTTTCTAACAGCGTAATAGGTTGGTAGGTATTACGTTGTAATCTTAACAGTTTTTGATAAGACTCATATTTTACATACCTTGCTTGTTAGCTTTATGATTATAGACTGATATAAAAACGTGTATATGAAAATATACTTTTGCGCTCGTTACTTATTCCCAAAAACTCAGTTGCCTAGCATTTCATTAAGGACACGAGGTAATACCAAAGAGAATGTTGACTTCTTGTAGAAGTAATGCAAGAATAGGCGTAAGGCGCCATTTAAAAGAAAATCTGTATAACAACCACAGAAATATGACTGCCACGCAAAGATACGGCACTTGACACAAGACACCTATTTTTACTTACTTACATGTATTTTTGTACGTTTTCTTTATTATTTTTTATATTACTTGGTTTTATTTCAAGCATTGACATTTAATTATATCTCTTTGCAACGCTTTACTTTTATTAATGTTATAATTTAAATAAAACATCCTGCGACTTCTAGGTATCCTGATTTCAACCTGTGTCCACTTAATCACTAAGTATTTTGAAAGAAATAAAACCTTAAAAGGATATCAATTAAAGAGTAATGAGGGCTATGTTGGTAGAAACTAGTTATTTATTACGCCTATTATTCCATTTAAATTTGCTTTAAGACATAAATAATACATTCCTTTTCCGTTCTTATCGCATATGAATTGGCACGGTCAATGGACTTCTAATTGCCTACTTACGGAGGGAACAATAATATTTTTAGCAGCACTGTTATTTTTAATCATAGATTTTCTCACTCGAAAATCTCAAAAATCAGAACTTATGGCAGGCAGAGTTTCTTGTTATTGAATTCAACTGGCGAAAATGAAAGATATACTTAAAGTATATATTAAAGGGAATTTGGGTGTTCGTTTTGTGCCTATCGGTTAGTACCATTCAATATTGTCAATATAAATATGGTGCTTTATTTCATATTTTAAAAGCCAGCTTTCCTAAGAAAAACATAAAAAATTTAATTACCTATAATTTATTTATTGAACATTTCAAGTAAATCGTGAAACGTTCTATACAAGACAAGACTCGAACCCACGACAGACATAACAAAAAATGGCGTCTGAACTCCACTTTGAATACCTGTAGCAGCTAAATATATTCGACACACAACGACAAAATATTTTCAAGGTTGTATCTTTTAAGAAGTCTCGATAAGTAATTTTGTAAACGAAACAAAATAAATATTGGAATGAGTTCGTCGCCTTATAACCAGTTATAATACTAATCTTTGGGAACGTGTATTAAGAATTGAAGCAGACATAGCAAGATTAAAGCGATACGTTTTTACGACCCATAGCCGATAGCCCACTTTTAAAACTGTGTTACCTGCAGATTAGTGTGTGATTTCGAAGAGATCTTGGTAGCATGTGGTCTCCTGAACATGAAAGGTTAACTCTTGACTCCGATAGTTCTAGATAAGATTGCCTTCTGTATTAAGAAACGTAGCAAAAAACACATAATAGGCACTTCTGAATAGCTTGTTTATAGGCAACTATGAACCCCATGGTTACCTATAAACAAGATGGACTTCACGGAGCATAATAGTACTCCAACTATATAACATCTAAACTGATGCGCTATGGCCCTATTTTAGCTATCGATATTTGGAAATTCAGACCGAAACGCGATTAAACTTCACGGCTTTTCCATGTGTTTGCGATATTCTAAAACCCATATGCAGATTTCCAACATGTTACAGAAAATTTATAAATTGATTACAAAAGTTTCATTGGGGATCGAACCCGCGATGATTATTATTAGTCATACATTGCACTCAACCAACAAGCCCGAATACTTTAAAAAAATGCCAGTCTCCGTCTCCTGAACCATCTCTTGAAAAATTAAATCTCTATACTATTACTATGCGGCCTGAACATGTAATTGTCAACAAGCTATTAATCAAATTAGTAGTAGAGAATTATGACGCAACCACGCGGATGGCCTACACATTACTATACATACGTACGTAATGAATCAAGTGCTTTCTTTTACCAAGGTTACAGCACTTATAATAGAATCTACATGGCACGAAAAAATCATAAAGCAGAAATTAATACAATAATTGTTTACTGACAGAACTGGGCTTTAGTGATAATTATTTATAAGACTTTCATTCTTCATCAGGAAACATCTGCCGAAATCTTAAGTCCTATGTGAGAAAACGTTAGAATCTATCGTCATCGAATGAGATTTAACATCTAAAGGACATAAACAAACCAATGGATGACGTATATCGCCCACCTGGTTTGCGTCGTAAGAATTTCATAATTTCTAGCATGAAGATACATTTACATAAACACATACGAAGATATATATAGTCGAAAATAGGATCTGCATATTATGTAAAAGACTTTATTACTTCTTAACCTTGCCAGGCAAACCGCAAAAATCTGATAGTTACTTGATATTTAGTAATAATTCTTTGTCTCTACGGCTGTCACGAATGGCCAAGTGTACTAAACCACTTTATAAGGATGTTGCATATTACGGCAAACGACCCCACGTGCATTAGCCGTGCTCTGCCAAATGTAACACACATATCAATATCATTATGTATCCTTCAGCGTTTAAGTATAAGAAAAAGAAGCAGATGCCATTATTAAATTGCCTTTCACATTAACCTGAAGACCCTGAACTCATCAAGAGTTGAATTAAACAATAAATTCACTGTTACATCAATATTTTAATTTCATCGTAATTTATGGAAGATCAATACATGATGACAAATAATTATTGAAAATAACTGACTTTTTACATTTGAATTTCAATGCTATAGGCACTCGATATATAATAGATCTAGACGTGAACATTTTAATACGTAAAATAGTTCGCACACAGCATAACGCCATTGTTTTATAATAATACCTAAAATGTTCACATTAGAAAGATAAATCCAATGAGTGAAAGCAAATGGAATGAAGTGTAAAAGCCAATATTGAATATTATCCTAAAATACAGGGTCCAATCACTCTAGTGTTATATACAATGATGCTTATAGTCATTAAAATACACGTCATAATTTCTTTAAATTGTTTAATGTGATTAAAAATTATTGCCCTAACAGGAACAGGTAAACGACATGACTATAGAAAATATTCTGTAACATATTACTTACAATGTCTTAATAGTGAAATTGTTAAAAACAAATAAGATAACAAAAGAGCATTTATCAAAAGTCTATAGATAGTACAATCTATTTTGAAACTAAATTTCTTAAGGACAAACTTTACAAAACAAGGTGCATTATTATATTTGTATGTCACATGAAATAGAAGTGGCAAGTGAAATATACGTAGGTATTATAAAACTACAGTAAAACAAAAGTAAGTGTGTAAAAATAGGCAGACGTTAAACAGTACAATTCATCCTGTAAAGACATTGTTGTGTAACTACATTAATAGAATAATTTAAAGTATTAGTACATATGTAACTTATTAAACTAATCAGCAAATGATTAAACACGAAGATAAGCAATTTGGTCAGTGTCTATGCTAGTTCAAGAGAATGATTTAAACATTTTGATACGACTAAGATTCAGCATAGTGTAGGTTTGCAAATCACTATTAAATGAAATTGTTAATTTTCTTGTATTATAAGATGAACATGCAAAGTTAAGTAACCTTCCCAGGACCTAAACTAATGACTATTAACAGATACTCGCACATTCCACATGTTAAATTCACTACAAATAACTATGATATTTGTACAGCCTGGATTCAAAGTCCTACATCTAATAACTATCAAACTGACCGTCATACTACGAATGATTTAGCCTCCAAAACTAACTCTCACTAACATCACTTTTTACATAGATTCAAGAGGTTTATTACTTTACTCCCTCACTACATGCGCCTATATCTAGGCAAATATATATTGTAATCCTGTATATTATACAACCTAATTATATTACCTATTATAATACGATAGTAGGATACAACATTCTTGTATGGATGCTTTATTTTTATCACACAATTTCTCTCATTACTTTGTGATTAAGTGTAATTAATATCTTATAGAGGTTACATCGCTATCCATGCTGAACGTGTGGGGAAATTTATTGCTTCATAACAATGATGTTAATGAGAGATAAGTTTGTAGATAGTGCAGCTAATGTTCAAATTTTGGTTACTGTACATTCACTAAAAAGGAACTATATAAGATTACGCTTAAAAATAAAGTTTCCTTACATCAGATCACAAACAAGCTTGAATTGCACAACTGAAGACTACATCATACAAGATATGGTAATAAATTAATCTCTTTTATAATAATTATTCTTTACGTTACCTTAACTAAAATATCAACTGATTTAACAATATTTTCTTAAAGTAAAACCAAGTAACAAAAGATCAAACAAGATACAAATTTTTCCTATTAACCATAAAAGAAAACAGTATCACTTATTTTTGTGTAAACTGATAATATCAATATGCACAAGTGTAATATTACTGAAATACAAAAATGGTGTTAAGACACTTTTACAAAAAACCTCACAAATATAAATAGGGCTGATATAAGTGCGCTAACAACAATGAGTAGACTGTCTTCTCAGTTTTGAATCTAAACTAAAATTAACAAGAAAAACCCAATACATATTGTAATTATCTATATATCAAAACAAAGACATTTAACATAGCTAACTATCCCATGTGAAAAGCAAATTCCATTGTATTATTGTAACCGAATAAGGGAGGACATTCCTCTCAGCTATGATATTATAATATGAATATCACCATAGGACCGACAAATAGCCTTGACTCGATCTGACAAAAAGCAAATGCCACAAATCAGATTTCAGTTCTATCTTCATCTTATACACACTTCAGATACAACACTGGGTACAAAAGTTTATATTAACCCAGAGCTGTTGCTAAGAGATGCTCATCATACTCCATGACATTTGTCAAGGAAGATTCACTAAAACAAAGCACCTACTCACAGTATGATCCGTGCGTAGGCTCCAACAGGGCGCTCAGAATTCAGCGAACTCCTTTGCACACTTTTCTGTAGACGATATACGAAGCGCCTCTTCCTCATAGTCATCAAAGTTACTAGTGTCTCCAGGACCCTTGCACCGTGGGATGAAAGGTGCTTCAATCTTCTTTTGGAAAACTGCTATCCAGTCAGTACTGGCAAACCATTTGTGACCTTTGATGTCATTCACTCCCGCCTTCAAATTACCATAACGCTTTGTCAAATCCACTTGAAGGAGATTACGCAACAGGTCTTTCAAATCGGAACCAAAGTGTGATGGAAAACGGACTTTGCCTGATACAATCTTTTCATAAATTTGAATTGGTTGATCTGCAAAGAAAGGTGGGTAACCTGCTGCCATTTCATAAACAAGTACACCGAGAGCCCACCAATCTACAGCTTTGTTGTAACCCTTGGATAGGATGATTTCTGGTGCCAAATACTCAGGAGTACCGCACAGGGTCCAAGTGCGCCCTTTCACTCGCTTAGCAAAACCAAAATCGGTTACTTTTAGGTAGCCTTGTGAATCAATTAACAAGTTCTCAGGTTTCAAATCACGATAAATAAGATCCAAATAATGAAGGTACTCAAACGCTAGGACTATCTGAGCCGCATAAAAACGAGAATGTGGCTCTGAAAATCTACCCACCTTTCGCAGATGGGAGAACATTTCTCCACCAGGAACATATTCTAACACCATATACAAGTTGGAGTTATCCTTGAAGTGAAACTTGAGGCTCACCAAAAAAGGAAAATTTATGGCTTGCAGAATTCGCTTTTCGTTCAGTGTATGTTCTACTTGTTTCAGCTTAACGACTTTCTGCTTATCTAAAATTTTCATAGCATAATATTCTTTTGTCGGTTTATGTTGAACTATCATAACTCGCCCGAAGGATCCCGTCCCGAGCGTTTTGATTCGTTCGAAATCGTTCAATCCGGCGGTGTTGGTGGGATTCTTCTTCCATTTCTCCTCAAAATCTTCTTTCGCCTGATCAAGGAATTCCTTGACGCTTTCGGCAGCGTCGACCTTTTTGTTAGCGGTGGCAGCATTATTGCCCATGGCGCACACCACTAACTGTTATAGTGCTCCGATTTGCCGTAAAGAGGCTACCTTGTACTAATCGATGCCTGCCTGAGCGAACGTAAGAAAAAGGCAGGTCAACACAAATCGATTTGAAACACAGACATTCTCTAAGTTTTTGCACATACACACGTCACAAAAGACACTTATTACAGGCACTCATTGACACGTTTGCATTAACAACTTGAAATCCCAGAAAATTTTCGTCACATTCACAAGAAATAAAATGGCTTCCACTGTTAAACTCGATTGGCAGAGCGAGAGCGAACGAACACTTCACACTCACGAGAGGTGGACTTATGCGCATGTTGCTAGTTGAAAAAAGTGAAACTACTAAATTTATATTACTAGGAACAATTTCTACTAATATTTTCGTTTCTGCATTCTGTACACAAATTATAACTTTTATGCAAATAATAATATTATAGTGCGAGCTCGACATTTTAATAATATTTTTTATTGGACTAATCAACTCTTGCAATATTATGTATTAATTGAATCAAGTAGTTAAATGGTATTTAGATAATACATAGCAGCTGCACAGACTAAAACAATCTTCATTTGCATATATACCTAATACCACATAACATACGTAATATTGGAATCATATTATGCTTTAAAAATATAAATACCTTGTTTGCTTAATTATTTATCTGCTAGAATAAAATAACAATAAAAACCAGACACTGGTATCCAACACAAAAAAAAAACTATTAATATCCCAATTCTGTTGTCAGTTGTATTTGTATTGATAGAAAATATTTGTTATTATAAAGTAAAAGAAAATAAAATGTATATGGCTTTTATTGTACTCACATCCTTTTACTAACTGTATTGTTACAAGAAGTGTAACCATAGCAACTACATAATATCTTCTTAAGAATGTTGGTTTGGTGTGGTAACTGCGCGTCTTTTTGTTTTACTTTTTTTCAGTTTTAATCCTATTTTAATTGGTGTAGCCCCACAGGTTTACAATCGAGCATAATAAACTCCTGTAATATTCTTTTAATGTAAGTTTTCTGTGACATTGTGATCTTTCTCCCAACATGGGTGAATTGAATACCCAAGTAATGATGAAGGGCACCCATGTCTCTTAAGTCAAATGCTCTCTTCAGCTGATCTTTGACTTCTTTAAGTAATTTTTCTGATTTATAGCACAGGATTAAGTCGTCTACATTTATTGTAGCCAATATTTTCTCTCCCTTGCTGTCAAGAGTATATAGACATGGATCGGCTGTTGCGTTTTTAAGTAAATTACACAGTTGGCGGCGAAAGGTTTCACCAGCTTCTATAATATCACTTGCCAATATAAGTCTATGAAAAATAAATGTAGGTTTTGACATTTAAAAAATATGTCTCCTTCTTCGTCACAGTAGTTGCAAATATTGCTATTTATTATATTGAACCTCGCAAGATGTGCGGGTGCGGCATTGTGACCAAATCTCAATCTGTTAATTGTAGTGATAAATTCACGACTAGCTAGCGAGCTCGTGATACCAGGGTTTGTTTGGTAAAATTTCTTGTATACTTCCATAGCATTTTCCTTTACATTTTGGTCTTCTTTCCAGACGTTAATATAATAAAATATATCCTCATAGACAACTTATTAAGTCGTTTTTATTATTTACTCTTTAATTTATGTAATTTTGTAGTAGTAGCATAAATTCTACCAAAAATTTTAGTATACTTTCATCTGGCAACCTCACTCGATAGGTTTAGAAGTATTTTAACTAGATGGCGTTAAAGGTCGTAAACCCGATTTTCTATAATTTTCAAAATGTTCGTGCTAGGGCCACTGCTCTGTGACTTCACAACTAACTGTAACATTGGCTTTAATATTTAAAAAATCCTTTTTGTAAAAATAAAGTTTAGTCCATAATTCGATTAGGGTATTAAGTACAAAGACGCGATGGCAATATGTACGCGTTGTATACAACCGTAAACATCACAGGTATGTTTTCGGTTTAAGTCAATCAAATATAGGTACCTATATTTATTTGTAAGAATTCAGGTACGTTTGTACATAGGTAGGCATTAGGTATCTAACAGCTTAGTCATCAGATGTATTTGTATTGATTTAATACAATATAATATGTTCAAGATTGACTGAAAGTTGAATACAATGTATTTTCGTATACTTTAAGTACAATATTATACCTAGGTAGGGCTATTAACCATCCTTCCACACTATAAGAAGCCTATGGTTGGTAGGTACTAGGTCTATATGTCTGAAACTTAGAAGATTCGAAAAAGTAGTGGGTAAATGGGTATCTTTATTTGAGGACGGATACTTCAAGAAGTAACATAGGTTTAAATAAAACACTTTAACGGTTTAAAACGCGATAAATTAGTTAAACTTATTTGAAACTGATTTTTAACTTCGGCCCGTCGTTTCGGATTGCACCAGCCGTGGTCACGGAGAGACTGTGTATTAAACCGTTAAGTGTTTTATTTAGATGTGTACTACTCGCGTAAACTATAGACAGTATTTAAGTAACATAGGTAATAAAGTTTAAAAAACAATTATTCATGGATAGGGATCACACTAAATGTTAAGGCTAAAAGTTATATATATTTTTTTTTATATAATTGTTCGATACAAAATGAAGTCTCCTTTTGAAGGTTAGCATTTTAAGTTACCCATGGGTAGGCTTATTTACGTTATCACGTAGGTACTACATAGTAACTACTTGATCCCGACAGAATCTTTACGTTTCTTCATTTGGTAGACTTTCAAGTAGCTGTACCTAACATACCTACCAAATTTTACCCTTAGCTTGGTTTTGTATTCTACTATATACGTTATATAAACATATGAATTTATAATAAAGCTACATGAAGAGACAAGCTTTAAATACCTACTTAATAGTACTAGAGTACCTACCTACATGGGTACCTACATGCGTATCGTGTTAGCATTATGGCAAGCTTTTAACTGTCTTAGTAGTATATTTATTATCTGTATTAAAATCTAATTATTGTTCTCTACAGAATTTGTTACGAAAATGGGTAGGTAGGTATATCCTAGTCTATCTTAATAGACCTGTGTAGGAAATACGAAATTCTATACTCCACTGGGTACATATTAGACGCTTCGTGAAACCAAGGCAAGGTTTTAAGGAAAGAGGGCAAAATCAACACGAACTATCATTAAAAATTGTTTTGGGAATGTAATTTTTCTTTTGTACGCACATTACTTATTTACAGAATTATGTACAAATAATAATATCTTTTAACAATTAGTATATTTGAAATATTGAAACAGGACAGAGCAAGGTAGATTACCGCTTGCTCACCTCATTTGTACAATTTCAAGGTCTTGTGAAGTCCTCTTGACATTGTATATCCGTCTCTTTCGTTCATATAACGAACTGTATTGTTTCTTTCGCTGGAATGAAGTTGGCGCGAAACCTACAATAAACGCGTACGCGAAACGTTGTAGCAGCGCGATATTTTCTTCCTTCCCCTTCATTTCGTCGTCAGTGTTTGTGGCGTGCAGTGATCGTTAAAGTGCGTGTTGTGGAACACGTGTTGGAATATTTTATATTGTAAAACTAAATTAACTTTCTACAATTAATAATGGCAGACGCAGCCGTCGACAACAAGTAAGTGTTAAAATGTTACAGCGTTTTTTTTTAAACAAATGGCGCTAATAACCGTTTTGGCGGCTTTGTAAACGTGATCAAAATGGCTTCCAATAATTTATTTGTATCGTTTGTAGCTTTTGTTTTGATGCAGAATAGTTTACTAGCCTTTTCTCATAAAGATATCAATATAAATACGTGTATATCCATTCACTTGTTAAATGTATCCTGCCAAATTAGGGACACACGCGGGAAACTTTTTATATGTATTTAAAATGTTTAGGAACTTGTTTAGTAAAGTGCGTCTGTTTGGGTTTGATTGTAATGGTATAAAATATTGTATTACATATAGACTAACATTCTAGAACGTATAATTACACGGTAAATTTAAAAACACGCCGGTGCGTTCGATCAAGATGGCGCTGGGTGCGCAGCGTGCCGGCGCGGTAGCGTCACCAAAGCGCGCCCGTTTCAAATCAAGACTCGCATATTGCTTCTTCGTGGTTACGTTATCGTTTGCGAGGGCAACATGTTGTCATAAGTTATTTTTAACGCTTTCGACTTCGTCTTAAGGCAATCTAGTGGTGCGAGTAACGAATTCATTCAGCAATTACGTCCACATTCATTTTCCTTGCAACTTTCCCACATTCAACCTTGCGCAACAACGCGCCGTTTTTGTTACAAGCTAGCTTCCTCTTTTAAAGTAGTAACTAGGCGCATTTGAACTGCATAGTTCTAGTTATTAGTACCAGTTACACGGTTAATACGTAATTATTTTAGCACTAACGTGTGTTAGGATATACTCGTTGATACTTTATATTTCTAATCGTGTTAATGACCTTACGATGAGGTCACCATAGTATTTGTAGGCACATATTTATTTATGTAAAATTTGTTTTTAAATTAACATTCACTATGCTTATACTCAATACACTTTTGCAATTACAGAGAAGTAGCACCAGAGGAGGTAACCTCAACAGAGGTGAAAGAATCTCCAGTTAAGAAATCTCCTGCTAAAAAGGTGGTAGAGGAGAAACCAGAAAGCAATGGAAAGGAAGAGAATGGCAGTGGAGATGCACCTGAAGAAACACCTGCTGAGAATGGAGATGAAAGCAATGATGCCGTTGAGAATGGTGAATTTGAAGGTAAACTAATTTATTCTAAACCCTACATTACAATTTAAACAGCAGTGGATTTCATAAAAAAAAAAGATAGTTCTGTTGTTTATTAAATAAACCTATTTGTTTTCAGAAGAAAAAGACACAAAGGAAGCAGGAGTGAAGAGGAAATCTGCAGCTGCTGACAATGGTGACGCTACAGAAAAGACAACACCTGAGAAAAAACAAAAAGTGACAGAAGAAGCTGCCCCTGCTGAAGCGGAGGCCTAAATTTCGTCAAGTCCCTTTCTTGGTTTACTGCAATGCATTATGTTCATTAGGGCACAACTTTTAACAGAACATATCCTTTGTAAACAATATACACACTCGCAATAATACCACAGATAGAACCTATTTTGTACTCAACTTTATAAGGGTTGTGCTCTTTTGACGCCACACTTTAAGTAATAGTTTAACTACTATTGAACTTACCTGTAAAACGTACCTGTAAAGTGTAAATTTTTGATGTATGGTTTGTGCATAGCAGTGAACTGAACACATTTCGATTCCGTGTTGAATGCTGTTCTGCATATCGGTGTCTAACTAGAACATATGGGTTTTTTGAATTGTACATTTGTAAATCGGCTACCAGACCGCCAGTAAATACTGCCAAAGGATTCACCTCCGGTGAAAACAATTCACGATCCGTTCTGTGAACGACGCGTTAAACAGCTTCCGAAATACAAGGTCTAGATAAACTAAGATAACTTTAGATAAATAATTCATTTATAAATTTAAGTTAGCAGTTAAATTTCGCACATTTCGTTTTACATCATAGGCATTAATACTTAACCATAAACATTCCTTGACTATGAATTGTGTTGTGAATTTATAGGGTTGCCAACTTAATTATATCAATTTCTGGTTTATTTATATAGAAATAGCTTCTTATTTATTTACTTCTGTAAAATTTATATTTTATTGCAACATTAAAAAACTAATTAAATATTGACAACCCTATGTGGACGTCAAGCTCGGTGAACTCGTGGCTCATTACCTTCGAGCAGTGCTCGGCGCCTGCTTTCACTTGTTGGTGTCTTTAACATTACATAAACTTACGACGTAATATTTTAAGGTTGAAACATAAGTTCAAAGTTGACTAACTAATTTGTGCTATTTTGTATTTCTTATGGTCTTAACCATATTTCTGATTTTTGTTTCTAATTTATTTTGCACTGATTATTTTATGTGATAGATACAAACTAAGTAAGGTAACAAAGGATACGAATCTTATAGTCCTTATCGAGTTTGAGGAAATATTTTGACTAACTGTAAAATGTTTCAGGCAATAAATAGTTCAATCTATCATTTGTTTTTCTTATTTACCATCATCTTAAACGTGATATTTTGTAGTATATACAAGCATTTTTTATAATAAAAAGTTATCTAACGTATATTTATTATTTTTGTTACCCACACATTTTCACTACGTGTATTACAGATAATAACTTCACCGCAACTCAGTAACATAGGTAAATATATAACTATGTGTTCTTTACACTGTACATCAATGTTTATTGCGTTATTCATATGATGAGCGTTAGAATCCATCAATTACTATGGGTAAATCAAGGCCAGCTCTAGTTGTCTTGGTTACTACTCGTATACAGTACACCAGACTACGTAGTCATTCTTCGACTTACTATCAGTTATATTGCATGGACCACCAGAGACACTTATGTCCCAATAAAACAAGATGATTATAATATTATTTTTACTTACCTTGTTTCACAGTTCGTGGTCTCAAACGACGCAAAACATCAACATTTGTAAGTAACGGTTTATTCAAATCATAGTCGTTTAACATCGGGACACTGACGTGATTCGAGTTTAATTTCAGTACTAATTAACGAAGAGAATAATGCACTCGCCGAGAAAGCATTTGAAATAGCAAAGGAGTATGTAAGGAGAAATCCAAGTTTGGGCTTGGCTGTCGACCCTATTATCGTTGTTGGTAACCGTACAGACGCTAAGGCATTTTTAGAGAACGGTGAGTTTTTACAGAGGATAGATTATATTTGATACACAAGTTAATAGAGTAATAATTCTCACGGAAATAATATATGCTGAACGTGTCAACGAGGTCAATTAGAGTATTTCCAGGTCGTAATACACCGAATATAAACCCAATATTTCAGTTTGTAGAAAGTACAACGACATGGTGACAGGTAAGAGACCTCCTCATGTAGTTTTGGATTTTACTATTACCGGCGTCGGGTCAGAGACCATAAAATCGTTTACGGCAGCACTAGCTTTACCCACCGTTTCGGGGTCGTTTGGTCAAGATGGTGATCTGCGGCAATGGCGGGGACTGGATGCAAATCAAACACAGTATTTACTTCAAGTAATGCCTCCAGCGGATCTCCTTCCGGAGTCGATACGCGCCATTGTAACTAAGCAAGGCATTACGAACGCCGCTATTATTTTCGACGAATTTTTCGGTTGGTAACGCTCAATATATTATTTAACAGCTGTTGGTCATTGACCTCATTTGATCGTGACGCATTCTTTGCAGTGATGGATCACAAATACAAGTCTCTTTTGCAAAATATTCCGACACGGCACGTGATCACACCCGTAAAAAGTTTTAGCAAGGATGAGATTAAAACGCAACTTCGAAGTCTTCGGGAGCTAGACATCGTTAATTTCTTCGTTGTCGGTAGCCTGAGGACTATAAAGAATGTTCTGGACGCTGCTAATGAGAATCAGTATTTTGGTAGAAAAACTGCATGGTTCGCTCTGACGTTAGATAAAGGAGACGTTAGTTGTGGATGCAAGGATGCTACAATCGTGTATATGAAACCTACTCCGGACGCTAAAAGCAGGGATCGACTTGGGAAAATAAAAACGACTTATAGTATGAACGGAGAACCGGAGATTTCTTCCGCTTTTTATTTCGATCTGTCTCTGAGAACATTTTTAGCAATCAAGTATATATAACTTTTCTATCTTCAACTGCGTTCTAATTGCGCATGCAATTTTAGAATAAACGTGCAATGTAGGACGTCTAATTATAGTACCTACGGGATTTTCCATGAGTAATTTCGTTTTATGAATTTCCAGATCACTTCTTGACTCTGGCAAGTGGCCAAACGACATGAAATACATGAGCTGCGATGACTATGACGGAAAAAACACTCCGGCAAGGACCATGGATCTGAAGACTGCATTTCAAGATGTAGGCAACAAAAAATAAATAAAAAAATGTTATGCAAATTGAACGCTTACGACAAGTAATTTTATTCACAAAACCGTTGACCTGAATTGAAAATAACCTATTTGTCGGCGAAATCGTCTGGCACATTTTGTATCGTTTAGTTTGCCAATTTTTTCACAGGTTAAAGAAACGCCAACATATGCGCCATTTTTTATTCCCGATGATGGTTCAATGAACGGACGGAGTTACATGGAGTTTACAACAGACTTAACAGCCGTGACCATAAAAGATGGCGCATCTATCGGAAGCAAGTCTTTAGGGTCGTGGAAAGCTGGGCTCTCGAATCCGTTGACACTGACAGATCCGGATAATATGACAGATTATGCGGCTCAACTTGTGTATAGAATTGTCACTGTGGAAGTAAGTAGGGGAGAACTGTGGTCTATTTTTTAAATCTATGTAGAATAACCATTACCATATTTGATTTACTTGCTAATGAAATAATACTATAACAAATCTGTAAGAATGACTAGCTTATACTTTTGGAATTCACTAAAAGCGGCTTGAAAATTATACTATACAAAAAATAACTTATTATTCATTTGTTTTCATACAACTGTGCAAACATTAGCTTTATTAGCGCAGGCGCAATCGTTCGTTAACATCAAAATTATCTCTTGAAATGTCAAAACGTGACAATTTTGGTAAAAGTTACATATATATTTTTCGTTTTGGAAATTCAATTAGATCAATCAGTTTCAATTGTTAATATATACGAGTTTAAATAAAATTTAAATTAAATAATTCAAAGACACTGGTCGCTTTGAACCCACAACGAAAGCGTACCGTGCTCAACCAATCCCGGTAATTCAATTGGCAAAACTACAACTAGATACTCGATCGATATACTCTTATCTAAAATCAGACATCACAAATGTATGATTAATTTGATTACAGCAACACCCATTCATAATAATAGACGATCAAGCACCCAAAGGTTTTAAGGGGTACTGTATAGATTTGATAGAAGAAATCAGACAAATAGTTAAATTCGATTATGAAATAAGCCTAGTCCCCGACGGCAGTTACGGCAAAATGGACGAGAATGGCAACTGGAACGGAATAATAAAGGAGCTGATAGAAAAGAGAGCGGATATAGGTTTGTCTTCGCTGTCCGTGATGGCAGAGAGAGAGAACGTAGTCGACTTCACAGTGCCATATTACGACCTCGTAGGAATCACCATTTTAATGAAATTACCACGGACGCCAACGTCGCTGTTCAAATTCCTAACGGTTTTAGAAAATGACGTTTGGTTTTCTATTCTAGCCGCTTATTTCTTTACAAGGTGAGTTATTAATTTATTGTATTTATTTATAGTTAACATCGCTCGACCGTGTGAGCAGGTAGATCCTAAATACCATTAGTAGTATTACCGGATACGCAGTAGATTATTTTTTAAATAATATTTAACACACGCAGCACAATGTAAATTAAATAAAATGTTTGTGCAAAGGCGGTATAATCGATTTTTAGCTTATTTTTCTTCTTCAGATTTTCTATTCTATTTTGTTATTTCCTTCATAATAACGTTTTTTTGTTGTATTTGATACAGTTTACTAAAAATTTAAGCGTATTCGACGGCTCGGTGATATCGTGGAAATGTCATGGAAATAGGACAGTGTCTGTCACAATAACCACCGATCGATGTTAGGTGTGATGGCTAGCTGTATCTATTATTTCTTATCTGATTTTAAGAAATGAGGTCAACCACGATACTATGTAACAGAACGGTTTCTTCTTTGAATATATGTTGTATTGAAGTGGTCATGGTTACAGATGTTGTTTGCAATATGCTACAATCTTGACGTGCTAGTTGCTCTAACGGTAAATGAATGGCTTATTGTCAATGCCTCGTGGGATCGATCCCTACCAGATCCAATACGTTTCTAATCATTTATAATTCTTCTGAATTATGTTTCACTTTGTCTGGAATTCTGGATATGAAATCGGTGGTACAAACATCGATATCCTGCCCGGGTTGCGAACCATCCTCCACAAACGAGAACCCGTTAAGTTAACTCGCGTGTCGGTTTAAGTTTGTGGATCCGATCTGAATCGATTGGATCCGAATATCCAGACCCAAAATAAGTTGACAAGGTATATTGTTAAGGTGTTATGTGGCTGGGTAATTTCACCCTCCATCATGTTTGTGGTTCTCCTCCTATCTCAAAAAAATCTAATTAATAAATGACATAATGATTTGTGACTACTCCGCACTTTTTGTACTATAGAACCACAAACCTGTAAGTTTAAATGAAACCAATATGAACTAAATCATTTTCTTGGTCAATATTTACTATAAGATCTAACGCAATCAATAAAAATATAAGACTACCCTCTACCCAGTCCGTACAAAATTTGACGTTTTGATTTATAATGGCATGAATGAATTCATTTATAAAATAAATTGTATACAGATAATCAAACAATACATTGGTTTTAGATTACAGATGGGTAATATTGATTGATTTTGATACATATTATCATGCATTACTGTGATAATATTTGTATCGTGCGATAAGATTTCTATCGACATCAATCGATAAGGAAACTCGATACTAAAGCCCGCAATAATATTCAATAGGCACCCGAGAAATTATATAAAAAAAATGTTTACTTTTTAATATTTCGTCTAATAAATATAGACCCGTTGAGTCATTTATTTGACCCAGAAATGGATATAAACACGTGCCAAAATGCAAGAGCAGTTCAATGTCGTCTATATGCGAACTGTGAAACTATTTATTTAAAAAAAAGAAGATATTTCAGTTTTAAAACAGTGAATAATTTATAAATGACAAAAAATTTTTGTTTGTCACCCCGGTGCCATTTTCACAGTTAAGATGTTTTTAACACTACTCACACGCTTTAAAAAAAAGTGTTTTTTTTTTTTTTACAAACATGCTCAGATTCACTGCAAATAAAGTAGGAACCTCTAGTATTCCGTGACCAAGGTGGTTACTAAAAATCCAAAAGTACTTTTTACATTTTTAGTTTAAAATTATTGAACAAATACAATATTTCGCAATTCAGACCGTTAAAAGTGTTTCATTTCCGGTTATTGGATTTTATATAACCAAATGCGAGCAATACACCATAGTTGGTATAAAAGTAAAAAAACTTGTAGGTACGTCGTTTTGAATTTAAAATAAAATTTGAGATTTCGTAAGACGCGGACCAAATCGAGGTGTTTCGATTTTTCGGTTATTGACCCCATCCTTTGGAAGTTACTTCAGGTAGTAAATTCGACAATCTAATATTGCTGCATACTGAATGTTCATTTACATCAGAAAATATATACACAATGTTTTACAAGAGCAGCCAACTTCATAGTATCTGGTATACCTAATTTTGATACTAAGTACGTTTACCTTCTGCCTCACTTGAAACATTTTCTTTCTATGCGGAATTATTCCCACTTCTAATTACGGTACGGTTTAGTAATAATTATTACCTACTCTTGTACGAGTAGTGCTTAGGACAATGTGCACTTAAAATACGCAATATAATAAAATTATTAAACGTGCGATCAAGACTAACAAATCACCTTCGCTTCGAAGTTAGCATTGATAACGTACCTAGCCGTGACATACAAAATAGAGCCATAAATTCCAGATAACAATATGAACTGAGTACTAAAATAATGCTTCTAGCTTAAGTACCCTAGAATGGGTTTAATAGTGAGCGGAAAGCGCCGAAAATATTTCATTAGTTAACTATTTTATATCTTGTCCGACATGTTTCTAATCGACTTATAATTTTCTGAAACATGTTAGACTTCGTCTGTAAATCTGTATATTAATTAGTGATAGAATTATCGAAATTCCGTCCAAAAGTGAAGAATCGCGTTTCGGTCTGTGGATTTCTGAATATTCAAAGCCCAGATAGGTCAACAGTGCATCTTATTTAGATGTTATGTAGCTGGGTTATTGCACCTAGCATCATGTGAACCCTATGCGCGTCTTGCTCTATAGGAAAAAAAGCACTCCCATCGGGATTCTCTTAGGAAACTTATAGATGAAACCGGCATTGCCTGCTAAATTTCGAGTTCTGCGTTTTGGCTAACTATTAACCTCGTACTAGGTTCTCAATCTCGTTCGCGTTAAGAGACTATTAACGAACTTACGGAAATCATGATCAGAGACCAGAACCATAAGACTTTTTTGATTTGATGATTCTACTGGTCCCTAAAATTACGTCGGTTGTTTAATTTTACAGTGAAGGACAAACAAATTCAGATTTTTTAAACACGTTTTTTATCATGTAAACAAGCCACGGACTTGCTTGATGGAAGGTGAAATACAGCCATATATTAAGTATACAAGATGCGCTATCGACTTATTTTGGTTTTGGATTTTATCATATCTTTTATTACATAATGTATACATTATTTACTCACAGCAATAATATGAAGTAATTATATTACTTTTTTCAATTATTGTTTAGGTAACATATGGTATATTATACTCTGTGTAAAAAGCTTAAATTTCTTGTACCTTAATTAGAAATCCTTTGTTAAAGTTTCTTAATGTGGGTGTTCGACAAATGGAGTCCATACAGCTACCAGAACAACCGTGAGAAGTACAAGGACGATGATGAGAAACGGGAATTTACGTTAAAAGAATGTCTTTGGTTCTGCATGACATCACTGACGCCGCAGGGAGGGGGGGAGGCGCCAAAGAACCTGTCTGGGCGACTTCTTGCAGCTACGTGGTGGCTTTTTGGGTAATATCTTGATTCTGATACAAAAAATAAGTTACTCTACCCTTATCTACTCATAACTTTATAAAAAGACTGCTCACAAAGATAGCAAATTTGTAAACCTGATTAAATTCACTGATGTTTTAGAAAACGTGTCTACCTTTTACAAACATATTATAAAAAAAAATTAATGTTGTATGTGACGCCCTCTAGCGAGGGCATGTGGTTGGCACATACAATCTGCGCTTTCCGTGAAACTCAGATCTCTAACGTTTTAAATATAAGAGATCTGGGTATTGACAGTGTTAAAGTGAAACACTATTAACAGTTTAAGACGCGAAATATAATAAATACTAAACTTACTTACAATTTATTTTTACAACGGTCCGACTTCTAAATTGTAAATTAAATATATTCGCTAACTTTTGCGTTTAAACCCTTTTTATTTAAAGTGTTTATTTGAATTACCGAATTACTTATTACTTGCGTAAACTACAGACAATACTTGATGTTAAGTTACACCTCCAGCTATGGAGGTTAATGATAACTGAACTGATGTAGTCTCTAAAAATTGATCTCTGAAAATTTCAGCTTCATAATAATAGCATCGTATACGGCAAACCTGGCTGCTTTTCTCACGGTGTCACGTCTCGACACCCCGATAGAATCTCTAGATGACCTGTCCAAGCAGTACAAGATTCAATACGCGCCTCTCAATGACTCCAGTTCCATGACGTACTTCGAAAGAATGGCCAACATTGAAGTCAAGTTTTACGAGTAAGTCTGATTAATTCATTCATTGGAATTCCAAGGTACGTTGCCTTCCGTTGGGAGGCAGAGTTGAGATCGTTACGGTTTTTTGTCCTGCCTTTTTGTGTGAAGATAGTATCTACGTATTTTAAATTCGAGTCTAGACAATAATAACACGATTATTTTGGTTTTATATAAATTTGAATGAATGAATGTACCAAAAAAAAATTAAATAATGAAAAAATTTAAAACGATAGAGAAGACAGACAAGCATGAGGTTTTCTTGATGGGAGTTGAAGCCATATAACGTCTACACCATGCGCTGTCACCTATTTTGGCTTCGAGTATTCGGAAATAAACAGACTGAAGCCGAAACGCGATTCAACTTCGGACAATTTTTTTTATATGCGGGCGGTATATCACCCGCATCAACCAAAAATAAAATGTAGGCAAATGGCAATATGTATAAATAATTAAGATATCCAACAAAATGTACGCTTGATTGAATCTACAATAACAAATAAATGTTTTATTACGTGCAGAAATAACTGTTTCACTGACAAATAAGGAAAGAAAGACGCTTATCGCACAATAGTTTATAAACAATTTGATTTATTGTACATAGGTTTCATTTGTTTGATTTGAGATTACTGAATAGCATAGTTACCGATATAATATGTTGTTCTTATCAACGGCTTATCGGTCACGAAGCCTGTCTGATAACGCAGTTTCCGCCTTGACGTTATAAACAAGACTTTTCTACAGAACAACATTCTTAGGATTGCAAAGTACTGTGCAACATGATTTAAAAGGACAAAGGGGAACTAAGCAATTAAAATCTCTACTTCACAGAGCAGAATGATCTTATGCTAGATTTGAATTGTTCTTAAATCAACGCAAAGGTAGATTTGTGCTGTAAACTTCCTTTTTTAAAATTTTCCACATTGACAATATTTTAAAGAACCTCCAGATATTAAAAAGGAAGTTATAATAATTGTATGAGTTCTTAAATGTCGTCTTTATAGAAAGATTAACCTCCTGTTTAAATAATATTGTTATAAAAACAGATAAAAATGCAACGTCACATAATACACACAAACTAGGGTTGCCCCAAAATAATTTAATAGCTTTATATATTCGCGTGTTAATTTTCATAAATAGGGATTTCTTTGTAAGATTTCGGCGATAAAAGTAAACAACATTGCTTACTATATGATTATTACCTCTATAGTAATACTATGAACCGCGGATACTATGAACCGCGTTTAATTAGGGAAAAAACGCTCTCTCTAATTTATGGTTAGGTCTAATTAAATATTTGCGTTAGTGCATTAGCTAACATCACGTGAGTTTGATCACGAGAAGCGCTAAAGCAAATTTGCATTCTACTTCTTACTTAGTAATTTAATTAATTGTACATACTGTGTAACATGTACGTTACTTTTAATTATATTGTACTAGCTGTGCCCGCGACTTCGTTCGTGTGGAATAGTGACTTTAGGTAGAATTTTTAATTATTTAGGCTGCTATTTACTTATTACTTATTTATTTATAAAAGGGCGCATTCAAGGCAGCCAATCTGTGTGGTACTCTCACATCACTCCTACTTTAACTCCCACTCCCACTTCCATTCCCAAAAAGCCAAAGAAGAAAGTTTCGTTGTTCTAGGTTCAAAAATCACGAATTTCCGTATAAACTTTCATCCCGCTTTTCAACCGTCTTTTGGCATTAAAAAGCCTATGTCCTTTCTCAGATTCTAGAATATCGGTGTACCAAATTTCATTTAAATCGGAAGAGCAATCAGATAGACAGACTTACATTCGCATTTATAATATTAGTATAGATAGATACTGTAGATAATATTACAGCATAAAATAGTGCTGTAGTTAGCGCTACTGTCGAAATCCACAGTACTAAGTTTGTTGAAAGATCTATAATATCATAGTACCTAACCTGTAAGTGTAAATAAATAAAGAATTTAATTCCACCATTACATATAAGTAAAAGAATATTTTTAACTTTCAACGTAGAAAATACACGGTCAATATTTTAGGACGTATACCTATGTACAAATTAAGTTAGCAACAGAATACTAACTTTTGTGCAAAAATAAGTAACGGTTTTAATAAAAACACTTTTATCGGTTTAAAATGCGAAATATATTAGTTTCATCAGTAATCACGGTCTGTGTTAACACGGAGTTATAGATAGTATTTTAATGAAATATGTACACGCACACACAATTTTCTTTAATTTTCAGAATATGGAAAGAAATGAGTCTCAACGATAGTTTAAGCGATGTTGAACGAGCGAAACTGGCCGTATGGGACTACCCAGTCAGTGATAAGTACACAAAGATGTGGCAGGCTATGAAGGAGGCCGGGTTACCCAACACAGTCGAAGAAGCTGTTGCTAGAGTCAGAGCGTCTAAGAGTTCTAGTGAAGGCTTCGCTTGGCTTGGCGATGCTACTGACGTAAGGTTCGTATAGATCAATATATCAATTATTTTGGTATTTTTTCGTCCATTAGTTTTAATTAGGTATGTTGTAAACTATAAAACGGTCTCTGCCGTTTCGCCAAAAATTGTTTGTCCGATTATCATTTGCCAACTAACGATTCGCAGAATTTTCACCTTGAAGACTGTTTGTCAATTTTTTCTATAGCAACGTTTCATTTGGTAAAATTATTGTTAATCTGATTATTGTATTTTTTAAGTATTGTCACTCATGACTAAGTTATTTTCTACTTATATGGTTAGAATTTTAAAGGAAGAGTTCGAACAATAAGCTAGAATTTGCTGTAGGTACCAAGTTCTGACCAGCTGTGACCTGCAAATGGTTGGAGATGAGTTCTCAAGGAAACCGTATGCTATTGCAGTACAGCAAGGATCGCCCTTGAAGGACCAATTTAATAATGCGTTAGTAGAATTATATTTATTTATAATTATATTTATCAGACCAATTCCATGTTTAATACCTGTTAGTAGTCAGCGACTAGTCAGTGGCATAAAGCAGAGTTTACCAATACAACTCCGACTCCAACTTATTTCTGTATCATTAAGTTTCACTGATTGATTACCTAAAGCACCTCTCACTAAAAACAAATGCTTAATAATAACCCTTTGAAGCTGTCGACTTTTGTGAAATCGTAATGATCGAGTACAGAATATTATTTATTGTTAAGCTAACCATAAAAAAGCCTTTTTTTAACTAATTTGGCACGAGGTAGGTTTATTGCAAAAGCAATAAGCTAATCCTATATCACGGCTCGTCCATTTTATTAATTCCCTATGCCTCTGTAATAGGTTAATTTAATTTTTCCGGTATTCGAATCCCAAACGCCTCAATGGTATCGCCACGCTCCTTAACTTTGGACGCGGTTAATAAACATATTTAATTTAAAATACTATTAATTAAGGTCTCGTTAGCATAATACTATCGTTTCACATTACATAGGTAGGTGTAATTTTTTTACGAAACTGATATCATTATTTACGTTGTTACGCGTTACTTGGCTTACTTTATATTCGAGACTTCCTGTAACGATAGTCTGAACAATAAGTATTTAAATGCGATTTTGAACTAGTTACAAGCTTGTATTAATGAATAGGAATGTTATGGACATAGTAACAATACTATACCTGTCTGATATGGGTTCAAGGATTTATAACTTGTGTAAAAACAATGTCTACACGAGGAAGATACGTTAATGGGTTTTAGATAAAAACTAGTACGCAACATTGGCAAAATTTTCTAGTTCGCATACTATGTTTGTATGAAATGCGGGTCTTCAGAATCCGTGCATACATAACTCTCATAAAGACAAACAGTCTGTGTGTTCCTTTCATTGATCGACATTATTTCAGGCAATTAATTAAACTTCCTAGGCCAACCTTGACTGAAACTTATAAATCCGACGTGTTTGACCTCACCGACCCCCAGACAAAACACACGAATAAAATAAATCTTCGTAAATAAACAGTAAACTAGTGTTTACAAATAATTAAAACAGTGTCAACTTATTTTTTTAACTTCTATAAGACATGTAAATTATAGGTAGCCAAAAATAACATGATGATAAAGTTACTACAAATATTTCCATTACTCATAACTGAGTGCCAAATAACATACAAAAATGTTCAATATACGTGATCACATATATCTAAGCGTAATTTTAATTCACATTGAGTCGTTTTGACGGCGTTCGTTGGCGTAATGATAGCAATGTACAGCAAAATAGCTAATATTCAATCGAGGTATTCTAATCATTTCTTGAAACATGTTTGTTTTCGCCTGGTTATCTATATATTCAATGAATGTACGAATATCGAAATTCCGTCCGATTCTCGAAGCAGCGAACACAGATGAAAAAGCTGTCAAGTTTAATCGCATTTCGGTTTCAGTCTGTGGATTTTCGAATATTGAAAGCCGCAAATATGTCGAGAGCGCATCTTGTTTAGATATTATATGTCTGGGGAATTTTACCTACCATCAAGTGACCCCATGCGTTTCTGTCCTCCTCTACCACAATTAACTGAGAATTCTATTACTATCAGCTCTTTAATGGTCTCGGTATCAAGAATACGACAGAAATAAACGCTTTCATCCACTAAAGTGGTCGAAAGCGTATCGACGAATTTTTGCCTCTAGAACATGTTGGTTCCCAGGGAGCCTGTCGTAATTTAACCATACATAATTATTTTTGTAAATCATCAGAGTTTTTAACTTCAAACTTAAAGAACTTTCACGGTTTCGTATAATTGCTTAAAGCTGTTTGATTTAAATATTTCAGCATCCTTCAATTACTCAATAAACGTAAATTGGAAAAACTCAAAGAAACCTGGTGGAATAACAACCCTAATGCGGTGAAATGTGAGAAACAAGATGACCAATCAGATGGCATATCTATTCAGAATATTGGGGGTGTCTTTATAGTTATTTTCATGGGGATAGGGTTAGCTTGCATCACTTTAGGAGTCGAGTACTGGTGGTATAAATGGAGAAAGCGACCTGTTATTGGTGACGTCACACAAGTATGTATATTTTTAGTTAGCCTATATTGACACTGGTTAAGTAGTAAATATAAACAAATAAATATAAAATAGGGCAGTAAAAAATCTTTGCTATCAAATATAATAATATTTTCAACCAGATGTTTAAAGATGTATTTGCCATTCTCTAGAGTAAGGCGTTATCAAAATTTTTAACAAATAGTTCTTAATGTGACAAAATATTGACGGCACTTGGCAGTTAGTTAATAATATGAATAATTTTTTTTTCAGGTGCAACCAGCCAAAATACCAAAGAACGACTCGGATACGGTAAACGATGGAAAGCATAACGAATTATTCTCGTTTAGATCGAGAAACCTTCGGCTATCGGAATTTAAACGAAAGTTCTAAGCAACGTTCCTATTAAGTCTTTCTTTATAAAATGGTCTCATTAGTTTTAGTTGGTATGGTGAACAAAATTAGTATAAGAAATTCAATTTATACATGACATTATCTCTTCATACGATAGATGTTGTATTAGAAATAAAGCTATTGCACTCTTTTTCTGTTTTAATTAAACACAGGTTTATTAGCTAATTTTATTAACTACATAATTCGTAATCTCTTATAAAAGTACTATATTAGATGTGTATCTCTGTAATCTAGTCAATGTACAATAATTTAACCTATTCTTCACTTGAGTATTAATAGATCGACGTAAAGGCAAGAATATTTACATGATCGTTATAATAAATATTAAGTCTAGAATTTGGTTTACAATTCTATGGTTTTTCCATGGTTAATGTTCTTCATGTTCTTGTTGCAAAGTTCCAATTCCAGTCTCAAACCGTCGATCTCTGCTTCAAGCGTGCGCGAGCGTTTGAACATTTGAACGTAATTCATTTGGAGTTGTTTCTGGTATCTCAGTACTTTGTCCTTCTCTTCTGACCATTTTCTTCTTTCGTTGTTGAACTGTGCATCTTTTGCCTCTAGTTCGCATTTCAATCTGTCTACCACCGCGTTGGCTGGACAGGCTTCGTTGCACGGGTCAGGAAGTTCTCCGTTTAGCCGTTGTACTTCAGCATCTAGGGCGCTATCGTTGGTCGACCAGTACTCTGTTTTACAGACTTCGTAAATCCCTCTCATTGTCCTCCCACAGTCGATACCTTCATATCCACTCAGAGACACATCGGATAGCTCTTGCCTTAGCTCTTTTAACTCTGTTTTTAATTTTTCTATTTCATTTTTACTTGTCTCCTTATTCTTATTTAGGTCTGAGACGTTGTTCATAAGGTCTTTTGTCAGTCGTTCGACTTCTGATTGCAGTCTTTTGATTGTTTTCTGTTTGTCGTCTGTTTCCGCTCTGAGTCTCATTATTTCTTTTTCTTTTTTATCTAGAGTTTCTCTTAGTTGACGGCAATCAGCTTTCAATGTAAGATACTCATGACCTTTAGTAGTTTGCTCGTTCTGAAAGTATTAAAAAATACGTTTGAATACATTCACTTAATTTATCTCTCAACGTCTTAAAATAAAAAATATGTATATTCTTGTGATAACATTTTTGCATTGTTTGCAAGTTATTGACGAATTGTAGATATAAGTTCTTAGTGTACGTTAAAGATAGTTTTGATTTTATTTTATTATGGGTGCATGTTTTATTATTAGTAAGCACAATATTAGCAAGCCTCTATGATTTCGAAAGTAGAGCACTGGATAAAAAAGACTAAGCTATCACAACATCATCTTAACAAACCATGAACAAATACGACTGCACCTATTATGGTTAGGAAAAGTAGGCAACTAGACAACGCATAGAAAATTTGAGAAAGTGATAAAGCGTTAAATAATTATTATGGATATAAGATTTTCATAACGTGCTATAAATTATAATAATAAAGGTAATAATCTAACAAATAATATTAAATTCCATACATATGATTATTTTTTACTTTGCTATCGTAATCAAAGTGTTCGTTAACTGTTACTACTGACCTGAGCATCTTTAAGCTGAGTTTTTAAAAGCGCAATTTCTCCTGCACGCTGACAAAGGCTCCACTCAGTGTCTTCTAGTCTTTGCCTCAACAGAGCTCTGTCTCTTCTCACTCTCGCCAGTTCTGTGTCTCTTTCGTCTCTTGTTCTGCCTCCATACGTTTGGAGCATGAGCCTAGGAGCGCGTAATCGAACATCGTGATTGCGAAGACGATCTGTTGTACTGAAATAAGATATAATGTAGGTATTATACATAAAGATATTTCGTATTATATACCCTAACATCGATATTCATATTATTTATTCAAAACATTTAGGGTATTTATATTAATTTTGCTAAATGTATCTTAGGTTGGTGTCTTTGTTTTTTTATTGCACTCTGTCTATTGCTACTCTGGTCCAAGGTCCCAAAGCCAAGCGAATGTCATCCTCGTAGCATGATGACATTCGCAGTATGGTAGATACGATGCAGTGTAGAGTACACGTCTCAGTAAATTGATAATGTTTTAGTATCAGCGGCTTTTTTAATATCAAATGAACAGATAAATTTCGCGCCTGAAGAGACGCGCATTGCAAAAAAAAAACAGTATATTGTATAAGTGTATAGTAACCAAAATATTAGGTACCTATAATCGTGTTGATCTCTCTCGAGTTCAGAAACTCCGGAATCAGCTGGAGATGGGGCTGGAACGGGTTCCTTACTGTCTACCCCCAATCCGGAACTTGATTTGGTCCTGAAACGAAATTAATTACATATTAACAATGACATAAAATAATAATAAGGGATAGGCTATTTTAATCCAACCGTCACTTTATGTACACATCTTTGGCAGATCGAAGGACTCTAAAACAATAATGAATTAATTTAAAAATCGAAAATAAATTGAAAAAATTTTCGACTCGGGCAGGACTTGAACCGGCATCGTCAGCTTTCCGTGCTGTTGCTCTACCAATTGAGCTACCGAGTCCTACACCTCATATAGTGCCTTCATGTGCAATAACATGTGAAAAATATTAATGTTTTCAAACGTTATAACTTTGTAATTTCATCTTCAATGATTTCTTAAGCTGCAAAGCATAAGACATTGAGCCTTAATACGCAAGTGTTAAGGTAGAAATTACATTGCGCGAGAGGTGCATGTATCAATAAGTTGAAAAAATTCGACGATGAGGTGTAGGACTCGGTAGCTCAATTGGTAGAGCAACAGCACGGAAAGCTGACGATGCCGGTTCAAGTCCTGCCCGAGTCGAAAATTTTTTCAATTTATTTTCGATTTTTAAATTATATAGTGCCTTCATGTGCAATAACATGTGAAAAATATTAATGTTTTCAAACGTTATAACTTTGTAATTTCATCTTCAATGATTTCTTAAGCTGCAAAGCATAAGACATTGAGCCTTAATACGCAAGTGTTAAGGTAGAAATTACATTGCGCGAGAGGTGCATGTATCAATAAGTTGAAAAAATTCGACGATGAGGTGTAGGACTCGGTAGCTCAATTGGTAGAGCAACAGCACGGAAAGCTGACGATGCCGGTTCAAGTCCTGCCCGAGTCGAAAATTTTTTCAATTTATTTTCGATTTTTAAATTATATAGTGCCTTCATGTGCAATAACATGTGAAAAATATTAATGTTTTCAAAATAATGAATTAACAAAACCTTGATTAATCATGACTGAAATTAAGTGATCCTGAATCTTAATTAAAAGCAAAGAAAAAGCAAGTCGGCCTTCGAGTTTGATGGGTACTGAAAAATTTAACTGATGTAACAATAAATAAGTACCTCTTCGCATTCAAAAGTAAGAATTGTAATTAGGAGTCATAATTTAGCGAAGTGTGTGAGATAACACAGTATGGCCAGTAATTGGACATTGTAAACTGTAGCCGACTTTTATGATGGCATTTTACATCTCGCATGGGCTTATTTAGAGCGTAGCAACAATTTGCCAATAATGTTTTACATCCGCTGACGAATATTACGGTATGTTAACATAACTTGAAAGATTCCTTTTGGTCTCATTTAAGTCTGGTGTAACCACATTGAGAATTGGGAAAAGAAAGATTACTCCTCAAATTATCAAAAAAATACCTAAAATTCGCGGCAGTATATATTCAACTTTTAAGATTTACTCACAAGAACTGGTTATAAAATTTGGTCAAAATTAATGCATTGCTACCAATTTTTATTTATTAGAGTTATATCAACATAATAATATTAAGTTGGCAAATAAGAAAACAACGTTTGCTGGATCAGATAGTAGCTAATAACAGTGCCATCACAGATCATTAATTGTATTTTTTATTTACACAAGCATGTTATTTTGTAGTTATTCCTGCTAATTATTACAAAACTTTTAACCAAGAATTAAACCTTCAACCGTTTTATACAGTGACTCGTCGTCCTGAAATATTGTATCTTTAACATCAATGAACATTCAAAAAGTTACGGCGTTCTATTAGGCTTCTTTGTATTTTAATTTTTCGGGGGTATTCTGAATTGAACTACTCGTATAAGCCGTTTGGGATTACTTATGCTAAGCAATGAAAACCCTTTGTAGAGATGTTTAAGTCTACCGTAAGTCACGTCTCGGTCGAAAGACTGTCTTGGTCTGGCAACGAAGCGTGGCGTGCTCCAAGCTCAGTGCTCAACTATCAATGAGATCATCTACGCACATAATATGAAGTAAGTATTCATAACTCTCTATATTGGTTGTAACCTCGTTACATGCTAAAATATATTTTGGTCTAATCCTGACCGAACTCTTCAGTATTAGTTTATGGTTACGTGTCTGCCCCCACCCCCCATTAATTAAATATACGAAGACGAAAACATTATTCTTTATTTGTTGAAACATAATTTAATTTTGAAAACTTTATTATTTTTTACATGTTATTGCACATGAAGGAACTATACAATTTAAAAATCGAAAATAAATTGAAAAAAATTTCGACTCGGGCAGGACTTGAACCGGCATCGTCAGCGTTCCAGAGCAACAGCACGGAACGCTGACGATGCCGGTTCAAGTCCTGCCCGAGTCAAAAATTTTTTCAATTTATTTTCGATTTTTAAAATAATTTAATTTAACAAAAGTTTTTGTAAAACGTGAGGGTAAAAGCGTTTTACAAAATCTTCTGCTTTTTAAATTATTGAGGTCTATATTTAGATTCTAACAAGGGTAGACGCAGAAGAGGCACTCCTTAAAGCAAATGAGACTCGACCTAGGGGTAAGATGGGATGGGAAAAAATAACACCTTCTTTTTATGGATTTCAAACGTTAAATCTCTTCCCCTTTATGGAATATCTTAAAAGCAAAATATGTCAGGAGGGTGCAATGAATGAGATATAAGTCTACTAAAGAAATAATAATTGGCGTAGAATTACTTCACCTTGTATTCAATATCCAGCTAACGACTTCCTCGACAATTACAGAATAGAATAGTCGTATTAATTTCGTCACGTCATTGTAAGGTTTAACGAGTTAAATACTTTAACAAGGACTGCTGATTGAAGCTTGGGCTTAAAAAGGAATATTTCTTCATATTTTTTTTATTGAAGTGTTGCATTAAGAGCGGGAGGATTTGGGTTTAAGATCTGCCAAAAACGTCGATTTGACAAACGACTGATCAAGTAATCGCTATCAACATAATAGATCAATTAAACAGACAGCACCATGTCTAACACATGACCTGTTTAGAAGCTTGGACACATTTTTATTTTTAGTAATATGTACTATAATTGTTTAGTTTTAATATTTGCCATTGCAAACAGTGGGGAAGAAAGGGAAAGACACAAGAAGTTTCCTACAAAAAATTGCTTATCCAGTTTTCGTAAGTCCAAGTAAAACATTACTTTCAAACGACTGGGATAACTAACGATGATTTGTATGTAATAAGTACTCGTTGAGGATCAATGTAACATAGTAAACGGATAGTATTGTAGCATTGTCTTATTCAAAAGTGAATACTATAGAGATGGGATGTACCTTAACGGAAACAAGTGTCAACATTGACGCCTTTAGTAACTTGCCGATAAATATAGTTAAGTAAATATTTTACGTAGTATATATTGAACGCACTGCGAGCTATTATTGTAGATTCAATAAAAAATAAACGCATATTCTAAACGGAACATACAATTCTTGACCGGATGCCAATTAAAATAATATTCGTGGATATTTCGAAAGAATTAAACAATTATTTCGCGATGTCCTTCGTGGCTTTATTATGCGGATTTCGAAACAAAGAGGTGTAAACTAGCAAATTACTACAAAGTGGTGTAAAAATGTTTTCTGTTTATTTATTGGTAAGGTGTTAAACTATTATTGGATTTAATAGTTATTTACAGTTTCTTTGGTACTTATTTATAGATACATTAACAAAAGATAGCCCAACATCTATTTTTTTTTTTCATAATACTCTTGTCTTATGAAAAAAATAACAGAGAAGCAATGAAAAAGCATTAGAGGTCCTGGGTTCAGATCTCAGGAACACAATAAACACTGATCGAATACTTCCCAGTAAATAAAATCGTCGTGTTCGTAAACAGGATTTTACAATTAACATTACTATTGTTAGTTATAGGGGTGAAATATTAGGTACCTACAAGAAACACTACAAAAAAATCTTTTTTATAACTATCTATGCAAGACATATGCAATAGGTACACATTCTAACACGTTTTTTCTAATATCGGATACACGTGCTAACTTTGCATCAGCTAAAATTAGAATCAGGAAGAAAACTACGCAACGTGATCTAAAAGTTAAATGTACATAAAATGTATGTACATATAAAAATACCTTACTCGATACATGTTAAATAGAACGGAGTTTAAAAAAATATTAAAAAACCTATAGTTTATTACATACATAATACATAAATGGACAGGAAGAAGTAGATAGTACTAGACTAGGCCGATAGAGACAGAGGAAGTTATATATTATCTATGGTAATATACAGAGATTTAACTGGCACACGATTTTCATCAAGTGTAGAGTTGCTTCTTTTTAAAGCATATTATCAGCCTGTATATAACTTATAGTCTGTGGATATACCGTTCGGTTTTCAAATATGTAAGTATAGGGGTATCTGTGATCAACATTTTTTTCTTCATGCCAGTGTGCCAGGTTTTTTTCGTGAACATGGGTCACGGTTAAAGTAATTGATAACGTAATTGGTAATCATTATTGAGCAACACTTACTAAATAATTCGTGACTTTATTGGAAAGAACTGTGCCAGCTGCGCCATGGTATTGACTGCATTTTAAAATACATATGCAAAGTGCGGTGGACTATGGCAAATGACTCGATAAATATTTACCGCGTGAATCATCTTATCTCTTTGAAGCTCGATCGGAACTTCGGTTTTGATAAGATGACAAGGTAAATAAATTTAAAGTAGATTTCTTTTCTATTTCTGATCAGCAGATATGCAAGTAATTAAATAAATAGAGTAAAAAAAATCAAGACATCAGTCTATAATTAGCAATCACAAATACGTAACACGATTGTTAAAATAATAAAAACCCCTAAAAAAATATACAAATTGTAGTTTTATTCCATTTTATGTAGCAACATTTTAATTGTTTATATATGAATTATAAAAAATACAAGAGATTAACAATATGATAAGATTTAAGTTACTGTTCATCTAATCCATCATAAGCATAATAGGGAATTATGTCATAAATTGTTTTACTTCTAAAATATGCAAATTACGTTTTCGCACTGAAATCTCACCTGTACATAATGTATGTTAATTGCGAACTAAACAGAGCACATCCTAACACCATCACTTTCACTTCTCACATACGATCATTTTAAAGATTAATAAATAACAAAGAATTAAATAAATAGTGGAACACGCGCGCTGCAACCACGATGCGCGTTGTATGAATGCAGACGCGTGCTGTACCAGACCTCTAAAATGGCGCTTATTTGTCTCTTCATATTTATTTTCCAATTTAATATGACTTTTCCAATGAGAACGATTCTATAATAAGTGCCAAGTTAACGTACTAGAACAACTATTAATAATTAATGATTCATGACTAATTGTATTTTCATAGTAGCGAGTCTAGGCAAACCGAGGTAATTTACATTAATTATTATTATATAAATAACCACCTTCGTGGCTTGGTGGATTACTAATTATTAGAATTGCGTTTAAATCCCGGTGAAAAGTAACTATTTTGGTCAGGACATAAATGTAAAATTGGTTAGCGGAACAGACATAAAATTGAGTCAGCCCCACATATGCGACTTTACTATATTCTTGTATGAGCATTTTTTAAAATTTTATGTTAACAATTTCGCGACTAATTTTAGATATTTATTTCTTTATAATTTGGACTAAAGTAATAGCTACTTTAGTATCTTGAATCCGCAATGTAAAATTCAGTCCAATTATTACAAGAACAGCAACATTTTACGCCACGTTAGCACCCATTCAGCGAGATAGCCGAACATCACGCGAGTAGGGAATACATTCGTATAACATACTGCATATGGAGACGAGGGTACGTTAATAAGTTTAATTACCAGACTAATGGGCACAGTGACTCATTGACATTTTAGACCAAATTGTCTCATCCTGGGAACCGGCCACTATCTCCTTCCCGCTATTTGATTGATGTTATGACTCATACATACGGGACAATACCGACGAGATACGGGACTGGACAATTAGTATGTAAAATTGTCTCATCAAACTTATTTCAGATAAATTCCACAGGCTCATTGGTGTAATGGTAACAATGTATGGCCAATAGTCAACAGGTTGCTAACTCGCGAAATATGTTTAAAAACAATTTATAATTTTAGGGCATTTACCAGCTACGGAGTTTGAACGTACATTAAAAAATCAAATTTATATAATAATAATTGATCAGCTAATTGTGCCAGCCAGACCGAAATATATAATCATATTAAACCATAACCTTATTTTATAAGTAGTTCTTGAATGAGGTCCCCCATTAAACAGTGTAAAGGCTCTCGGAATGTTTGTTGCCCATAGACATCTTCAACACCAGAATACGACCTGGTATTTTATAATCACACTTTTTATTACTTATAATTCATAGCTACAAACGCGAGGCCAAATCGCTAGTTATTAAATAAATGAGTGCATCAATTTGGTTACATAATATCGTTTTAACTTTAGATTTGATTCCGAGTCATTAGGCAGATCTGTGGGTTGTGGATTCGCAAATCATAATTGTGCAATTTACTATTACAGCAATAAACCTATATCAAATTTAACATAACGTTACAAAAACCTTTGATAGATGCTTCTAATAAAGCTTATCTTAATAGATTATCACAATTATATTTCTTAGTATCAATACTCAAAAACTACCAATGATGTATAACTATGTAAAAAGATTATATAAACGGTAATCCAAAATTGACTTTTGAATAAATAGGAAAAAATATTGATCTCCGTTTCACTTTCATATATTTTCCTACAAAACCTAGGTAAAAATAGTCTTACGAATTAATTTATTGTTCATCGTGCTTAAGTTCTGCGCATCTATCTAGTTTAATGTTTGTATAAAATGTTACGATTCAAATATTTTCCATTTTAAATTGTAAAACATTATTGGTCTATTGTTGTTGGTCAATTGTTTACCAAAGACAATACAACAATGATAACAAACGAGGAAATTAAAAACACGACGTGTTTCGATGCTTTAAATAGGCATTACGGAGGGTTTATATAAATAAGTGTATGTTCAACATTGGTCTGACTGGGTTACTAATTGAGTATTCAATATTCAGATTATAAATAATTATATCACTTTCAAAAATGTATTATTCTACACAAAGTATATTAAATATTTTAGCTTCGCCTGCCCTTTTGGTCAAGTAGACTTGACTGCATGTCACGAGGTCCTTAATTAGAATTATGGGTCAGACAAAAAGTTAGTTCAGTTTTGGCTTTTTTAAATAAGTTTTCTTACTAGCCCAGCAATGGATATAGAAGGCGTTAATACCGTGTCGGAGAATACGTTAAGCCGTCAGTTTTAGTTTTCTTTACCAATTTCATTACGATAGTTAAAGTCCGCCAAAACATGCTCACCTAGTGTAGTTAAAAGACAGGTATTATTAATCGCGTATAACAGTTATTACTTGAATAAGTCAAATTGTATGTAGTTTAATAAACTTTACTCCTCTCTTATTTTAATGTTTCCCACAAATGACGTTTGTGACTGATACTTTAACGGCGAGAAATTTCATTTAACTATTAGCATAATAACGACCACGACAGACTGCGTCTTTATAATCTTTGTATTCGATAATTACATTCGCTGTGATTACTGTAAATTCCTAGACAGTAGTTGGGTATGCGCTTATACGACAGCGAATAGCGAAATAGAATAGAAATAATAAAATGAAAAATCACGTACCACATTTAGCATATGTGAAAAACCTAGTGAAAAAAAGGAATTTTTTTAATTAAAACAATTGTAACAACGGTTTAAAACGCGAAATATATTTTTGTTACGATGTGTTTATGACACGGCGTTTCGGATGCTTTGCAGTTGTGGTCGGTATAGATAATAAACCTCCAATTAGTAGAAATCTAGGCGAGTTTAAATTAATATATTGTCCTTTATATACACACTTATTAAGCAGCGATATCTCTAGCACCAATTAACTCCTAAGTTCCATTACAAAATGGCAACCAGTGCACATTATTTTTACTAGTAATTACCGGTACCGTATTTACAGTATAATTAATGATATTGCTGATGTAGCTGAGTAGACAAGAGCTTAACCATGTACTATCGAGCTGGTTTGTTAGATTAATGATTAGTGACGGATAATTAATGGTTAATTACTTGTGGGCGCGATGAATCTTATTTCTTATTCTTGTAAAGTAAGGACGAAGCTGATCCGATTCGATAATGGAAGGTTGTTTGGTGCTAGCGCCAGCGGAACAAAGTGTTTGCTTTTTACGTCCGATTTCTTATTATTTCAATATCAAACGAATTCGTTATAAGCTTCTTTTTCACGATGCTCAGAGTACGGCGTAAAGATTATTAGGAATATATATATGTGAATAACAATGATAAGTTAACATTAGTAGTTATGATAATATAATTACTTACACTATAGCGGAATGATGCCGTTGGTGTAGTGGAGCGGAGAGCGATGGCGGCGGTAAAGCTGAGAGAGACGCTGGTTGTGGCGACCCGCACCAACGCGACTCACGGACATCTGAGGAACCTAATTACAGTCCCTATTTAAATATTACATTAATTTAATTAAGCTTAGCTAGTATCCCCGATCTAATCAGTTATAATTAAAATAGAAAGACAATTTAAAAAATAACTTACTATTAATAATATTACAAAGACAAAGACTTTTTAAAGATATATCATTGTTTTTCGGGCTGTTCGGCCGACGTGAGTGAGAAGAGGTTCTCGACGTTTCGCGATCACGAGCGGACGGCATCATCAGATGTTAGTTCCTCGATTGCTAATTCTCGTGATGCCGAAAAAACAATAATATGCTAAACGATGGCCGTGAAAGCCTTACACGATTTTTTAGTTTTTAAAGAATTTTCAATAGCAGTGTTTGCAACATTAGAAAAATCAATGACGTATCTTTTTTTAGGATATGTGTAATAAAACTAAAAGTATTAATTTCTCTTACATTACAATGATATAAGTAACAATTGACTACTTTACTGACATCTATCTATTTCACATTTCTACGTAATTTTAGCCTATCAATAATGTATGTAAGGTTCTTATAAAACAAAGTTCGGTTTCTTTGTTAGTTTTAGCAAATAAACTTACTGCCATATAAAGTCATAAGGGATGGCGGGCGACTTGCTAGCACGGGAGTAGATCCATATCGCTCGCCTCCAGCGGATAAACGTCCACCCAGCGGCTTAAACGCTATCGGTCGGATCACCGATTTGCCCTGTAATAAAAGACAAAATACAATTATTTTCATAGATCGCACGATTTGTTTGTTCGTGTCCATCTTCTTATAAAACATCAAATCTTATAAAACATCAAATCTTATAAAACGTCAAAGTCCTTGTTATAATTAAACAAATAATAAAGTAAACTCAACACGCTAATCGCTCGCTTTTGGGATGTATACATATCGTAATGACAATTTATCTATTCATCAAGCGTAACCAATTCAGAAACGTACATACATAATCTACACCTTATTATATCTACACCATAAATGCTTTCAGTATGTATAGTTTTATTTGCAGATGGTATAGTTACTCGTTAAAGAACGGAGACGTTATACAGCAGTGTAAGGGCACAAGCAACTATATACCATCCGAAACGTCGGGTCGCAGTTCTGAATTAATCAACTGATATAGTTTGCGTTTTAAACCGTCAAAAATCTTTTGCTTAATGTGAATAATAACCGTAAACTACTGATGCAACCAAGTTAAAGAAATTTTGCAAATGTATCACTTGTAATCTATAAGTACAGAATTGATAAATTCAATTTAAACAAAAATCTATTTCCCATTCCGATTATGAAAATAAGATATTTTCAAATCGTATTCGACACGCTATATTCGAGATTATAATACAATTTATTACATTTATCTTATTTCTTGCCGCACGTATTTGACATTTCGTACGTAATCGACGCAATAAAATATAGACAAAGGTTAGAATTAAAGTGGGGTTCACAAAAGTAAATTGGACTGTAAGGATGTGTAACTCTCTCTTTTATGATGTAATTGACCAACAAAGTGATACTATAAAATTAAGACTAGGTATCTAAGTTTGTAAATGGTTAGTAGATTCGTCACTGATTTTAATAACTGACAAGTAAGTGCCTTTTGCGCTATTATATAGATTGGTTTTTAAATTTTGAACCCATGACTACATGAGCTTTACATTTAAGCTACGAAAGCGTCTGACACAGTTCAAAACACCAAAAGCAATCCAAAGCAAACGTTCTTATCTGAAACTTATATCGTCAAAAGTATGCCGCCTTTTGCATTTGCCGGGAGTTGTTTCTCATCACTCATTCTGGTACAAATATTTGTAGAATACCCTCCTAAAGCAAACGACTGCATCGTGAGAATCGGTTCACAGTTCAAGGACCTAAGCGTAATAATAAGTTACTAATCCTTACTAATATTATAAATTCGAAAGTAACTCTGTCTGTCTGTTACTCTGTCACGCCAACAATACTGAACGGATTTGAATGAAATTTGGTATACAGATGGTCTAGACCCTGAGAAAGAACATAGGCTAGACATATACTTTTTATTGCGAAAAAGGGTTTGTAAGGAGTTAAGGGGGGGTATTAATGTAATTAAAATTATATGTATTTAAAATGCGAAATATATTACTTAAACTTGTATGCAAATCTACAATATATTCGGTAGTTTCGGACAAATCTGCCCGTGACCACGGCTACTGCAAAGAATCCGAAACGTCGGAGTGTAGTTAACAATATTTAAAAAAAAGTTTAACTAATATATTTCGTGTTCTAACCCGTTAGTGTTTTACTTAAATTCATTATTATTGTTCACGTTTTAAACTACCATGAGCGTTATTTAGCCAACAATTTTTAGTCTGTTTAATAGAATCCAATTTTCCAAAGAAAGCTACATTCACGGTTATTACAGTTTCTTAGTTCTTAGCTTTAGGCTAGAATTGCTTTCTGAAGATAACTGTAGAGTGTAAGCCAGATTTACCCTTAATGAATAGTTAGAGGAGATTGTTCCGACGATAATTTATTGTACATTGAAAGTGTTAGCGATATTATCATTGAATTATCCTCGATGATAATTTCTAATTATTAACCAAGCACAAATTAGAGGGAAAAGTTTGTTATATTCACGGATTGGACATTTCACTTGTAAAAAAAATGTATAAGACTTATTAGCGAAACAAAAAAACACGACCGCCAGTATCGTAGCGTTTGTTATATTAAAAAAATATTTAATTTATGAATACTGTATTATAAATGAGAGGTATAATTTCAAAGATCAATAGATCATACATATATAGGTCTTGATTTCAAAGGTTATATAAATAGTAGGTAATCGTTACCATCATGAAACTATGTCCATAATGCACAGAGTAACTAGCAATAACGTCGTGAAGCGTATTTGCATCAACTACATCAAACGCTAAATAAATCGAAGTGGAAATTGCGTCTGTTTCTAGGCTATACGTGGCAATACTAATATTTCACGATCGTGTCGTGTCCTGAAGTATTCCGAAACAAGAACTAAGTATTGTGAGATCTCAATTGGAAACGTGACTAAATCTTCATTGTGTATGCATTGATGTTAGGAGGATAAGCTGTCACTGCCGACAGCTACGCGAAAAGCTCGTGAAAGCTTTCATTAGTGATGGGAAAGTCGAGATCGATTGAAAATGGTATATTTTACCACTATTGTTATATTACGGTCCCTATGTTGGATAGAGGCTTCCTTAAGGGGAAAAGGTGGTTATAGTGGCGGGCTTTAACAACTACAGCCACTAAATTAATGATGATAACAGGGGCAGTTCAATCGTGCACTCCGAGGAACTGTAGTGATGGCCTGAGTCCAAACTTTAACTTCAAATCATATTGTGTGTATGTCTGCATTTATAAAACATAAATGCAGACATACACACAATATAGTTTTAGAAATAACATTGAAAACCAAGAAATAAAGGTCTTATTTAGTTATAAAGTTACTTAGTTATAAAGCTGAAGAGTTTGTAAACCGCTTATCTCAGGAACTACAGGTGCGAATTAAAAAATTATTTTTGTGTGGAGCATTTAACGAGGAAGGATATCAACATCACGCTGCGACTAAAAGTAAAAAAAGTGGAAAGAATAAGAATTTAACTTTGAGGGTTTCCGTTGCGCTGCGAAAATATGTATGAAAGAATGATTCCTCTGTAAGAGCTTTTAATGAATGTTTTAATGAATCTTTTAAGATTAACTCACAAGAACCGTTTTTATGGTAACCAAACTTGGTCAAAATACTTCATATGGCAATATAACATTTACCAGGTCAGCTAGTTAGAAATGAGAATAAAATAATAAATTCTATCGTAGATTATCGTACATCACTAAATCTCCCTAGAAGTGCTAGAAGTCTGAACGGACCTGTGGTCGACCCACATCAAGCACGCCTGGGTGGCTTCCCATGATTTATTGCACCTCCATACAAAATCACCGTTGTTGCTATTATATGCTATTAACTTTTACCTGTTTCTCTGATACGCTACACTTTGTCATAGGAGTTTGACCTCTATGCTATTAACAGTAAGCGACTATTATGCTCTGAGAGATGCTACAAAATGGTTAATTACTTATTAGTTCTCTTTGAATTGACTATGTATAATAACTTAATCTGTGGGCAAAGTCCTAACTGAATATACAGAATGTGTTTTAAATAATGTTTTACCATTTAATTATTGTTTAATGGTTGTACTATCATGTCAACGATTTGGAATTGAGAAGTATACAATAAATAAAACAGTTTTAATGGACTAAAACGTTAAATACATTACATACAATTTATTTATTTTTAATGATTTGGAGGAGGGGTTAAAACAGTTAAATTTAATGAAAATACCACATTCTACACATATTTAATTGATTTGTTTAGGATAAATAAATTTAAAACAACACACTTGACAAGACAGTAATAACATACGAAACACAATAACATAAATTGCGTGTTACATAGGAATTGTTGCCCTTGCATGCACATATGTAACTTAAATCCCTAAGGGCTCTCCCACGTACAGTAGTTACGAGCTACACGTGTGATTTCAGTTCAGACAAAACAATATTCCGTCCTTGTTTTATCTCAGGAATATGAGGGAGTCAGGTTCGACCAAACGAAACAATTTTAAAGAGCCGCTAGCTATATCCCAGGCTCTTACGCATACTCGAGTCTGAATTTACAGAATTGAGAATTGAATACATGTCAATCTTTGAAGGGTTGTGAAATTGATGTAATTTTTGTCAGACGTTAAAATATAAAATGTTCTGTAATAGGAGGTAGTTCGACATGTCAAATTTTCAACTGATCTCTATAGAGAAAGGTATAGTTTAAATCCGCAACATATTACAATCACTTTATGATATATTAGCTCGAATTGTAGTGTGTTTTAGGAATTCAAATTAAAGCCGGGGTTGACAACCTAAAGGGTTTTTTAAACAACATTTAAGTAAATATGTTATCACTATTTATTATCGCGTGTTGGTTCTCAGTACATTAACAGTTACTGGCCATGGGCGATGCGCAACCGGACTTTTCAAATACAAGAAATGTAAATAAAACCTTCATAGTTATCTTTTATCATCCGTTTTATTAATTAATAGGCCTTCATGAGCCTTTCCGGTCTTTAAACATTTTAAAACCAGTGCTTTGTTAATACATTAAGAACGTTGCCTTTTTACCCATTTTCTAGGACAGAGTAGAACAGCATGAGATTCCCTTGAAGGTAGATTATATCCCTCAGCCTTATCATCTACGCAAGGTACACTGTAAGAATGTATGCGAAACGTGATTACATTTTTGAATTTTCTATCATTGGATATACACTTGAACGGAATTTCGACATTGCTACCGTCCATTCAATATGCAATTTTCTAGACAAAATTCAACGTGTTGGAATTAGAGTACATCAAACCAAGAATGATTGTTGCCACAGCTATTCATCTTACTGACCGAAAAGCTACTACTACTAATTATACTTAAACAATACATAATGCGTTTATACCAATGTCCGGGTCATAAAAGAGAATACAGTACGTCGCACGATCGTAAATTAAATGATTACGATCTTAGCAAGACGCTTTACAAGGCCAAACAAACTTGCCTGACAGATAACCCTTGTTAGGACAATGTATGGTCCATGCATATGGATATCAAACTTCCAGCCTTTGATCACACTTCCATTGATAGAACAGGAATTAAGGAATGCGGACAGAGAAAAGATAAAAATGACAAAATAGACTAAGTACACGTTTATTGTAGCAATCCCAATAGGAGAAACAATACTTATAAATTAGAATAACATAACGGGACATTTTTGTAACAACGCCGATTTTCAGTGGTAATTTCAACATTTCATGAAACTATCGCATACCTTATCTGTCTCCATATAGTGTCTCTTATTGTACACCCTATCGTGATATTTTTTTCATTTTTCAATCTTTCTTTTTGTAATTTTTCTTTAATATTTTGTTTTTGGATGGAAAGAGAGGTACATTAAGAACGTAAAGCTTCTTTGTATTTTTATTAGTGCTGTAAGGTACTAATAATTAAAAAACCATTTAACGAAATAAAACCTCTGTATAAGTAAGTTTATTATATACTAGACATATCGCAATTCGCAACGGATAAAATTAACTGATTTCCTTTCAACAAAATGGCGCAAAAACTGCACGGCTGAGTGTTTTATATCCGGTGCAATTGCGTAAAACACTATCTTGATCACCGAGACTATACGGTACAGTTAGAAAAGCCTTCGTTTTGTACTTGTTCGTTATCTTTAGTATTTCAGAGCAACATTCATCGTTAGGCTCAATTGCTATCAGAAAGTTTACTAGGCGCAATATAAAAGGGGTTTTGCTTTATTGCAAAAGGGTGCAAACCAAAACGTTCTCGGAAATAAAACACCTTTAACGGTTTGATATGCGAAGTATATTAGTTAACTTATTTCTAATTTAATTTAACTCACTCACAATTTGGCTCACCATATCGTATGTTTTGCAGCATCCGCTGTCACGGGGGGACATATATTTCGCGTTTTAACCGGTAAAAAGGTTTTATTTACTACTCGCTTCAACTACATACAAGAATTAAAACTTGACATTGTTAGAAAATACTGTTAGCTACATTTTTATTAGGAATAGCATAAATTATAAAACCTTTTGAATGCAAAGTTGCGGGCGAACCCTTTGGTTATATGGAAAAAAAATTACAAGTGTTTTATAGTTTAACTGTTTTTAATTGTCATATTGTAGGTGATAATAACAATAATTGCACCTTTGATACTAAAATAGATAAGCTCTAACATATTATATGTTGTACGTGTTATATATATACTAAATTGTATAAGGAAGAAGCTTTTCTACGCTAATCTAAGCTTAAATATTATAACAGCGTCCACAATATATAAGTTCAATTACTTTAGGGTTCGAATATCGTCAATGCAATTTTGTTTTTTCATACGTTATTATTTTAATTAATCTTATTGTGACAATAAGTATTTATATACAGAGTATCGGGCAGGTGACCTCGTTGATAGAAACCGGTCTTTTTACACTAGGTTAGGGTCAGAATCGCACGTGTCAGGCAGATGTAGAGAATCTGTGGCCCATCTGCTCAGCACGCTCCTAATGTGCCCTTTTCATCGCAACCTTTAATGTATACACAGCTTTATAGGGTAGTATTCCTAAGATCCTTTGTTCAGTATATTATTTAAAAATGTTTAGCACTTCTTATCGCACTTATATCGGATCCCTGTTTCGACAGAAACGTCCACGCAATAAATTTGTGCAACTTTGCATCAATAAATAAAATTACCAAGTCAAATCGAATTAAGAAAGCCGGAATCAAAACTTCTGACAATTAACATATAAAACGACGTTTTATTACGAAATACGATGGCTGATTATAAGCATTCGATGTTTTAGTGTCCCTTGGTGAGCCTGAAGCTGATTTTATTACCGTACCCAGTATCGCAATTGATCCGTAAAACATGCGTTTATTTAATAATGATATATCATTGGCGGCGTTTAATATTTTCAAGGTATATCGTGATACGAGACAGAAATTATGTGAAAAAATTAGATGAATAAAAAGTTCCGTGTCAAATTCACTTTCAACCGGTCTGTGTGTGTGCTTATTTATAAGTGATAATAACGATCAATAGATGCACGGAACAGGTATCAACTTTTATGGGACGGAGAAAGTTGCCGAATCGAAACGAATGTCAAGGAAAGTAAACATTCGGAACAATTCAATTCAATTTCAGAAGAAAGAGCTGGCTGAAGAGAAAAATCGATTGTGACTGAAATTAATTAACAAGTATAATAAAAGTTGAAAAGTAATATATTTTAATAAGCGTCTGTATAAAACAGTTTTAGTAGTTCTAAGTTGTCAAGACTTACCAACCGAAATGGAATAGTCATCTTCTGTTTTTAGTAATAAAACACTTTTCAAAATACGTCTTACCTTTAGTTTATTGCTTTTACTTTATTTTTATTCATAAAGAGATAATATACGCCGCTGAGGACAGTCAAATATTTGTGATTTATTAAAACTTTTTTTTAAGCCTCGAAATTCAGTTAATGGTTAAAATTTGACTCGTCCCTACCACATCTATTGCAAAGATTTAATAAAATTACAAATTAATCAGCAAGCGATTAAAAAATTTACGATAATACAGCGTACGTCCCTACATTTATCGGAAAAACTTTAGTGCTTTTTAAACATCTTTCAACTGTATTCAGAAGGTGATTAGATAGAATCTTAAAAAAGGTACGCCCTCAACCTTACCTATCTTAAATAGAATGAAAAGTTAAGAGGTCGTTCTGTTATTCATTATACGTCCTTCATAAGATTAACCTATTGTATTCGCATAATAGTACCATCTCGCATCGACAACAAGAAATCAATCATCATTTATCTAAAGAATATTGTGGATTTCAATCGGTCTAAATTCACATTAGGCGGATTGTTGATGATAGAGAATATTATATGAACGAATTGGATACCTTGACACCAATCTGCTAAAAACATCGTGACGAGTACCCGAGGAATACGATTAAAATTACATACGAACTAAATATCAATATTTGTCATTCGATACCCCTGATTTATTGAAATTAATAGAAAACTAAAACTGGCTTATGGAACTTGAATAATGGCGGAAACAGCTCATCAATCAATAAATGAACGAAATAATTCAAACGAGTGCAATATACAGCTTAAATGAGATTGGGAATTTGACATTTGAAACAAATGGCTCATTTATTGCACTTAAATATCGTAGCTTAGTAATGGCAGAAGGAAGAGTTTAAAGGTTAATGCTAATTATGGTTAATATATAACTGTTAATAATTAACTGTTAATAATTAAACTTTATTTATATATAAATTAGGTTAATATATAACTGTTAATAATTAAACATAATTCGGATCTAATAAAAATTTACAAGATTCGAGCACAATAAATTTATTCATATCAGAATCGATTTATAGTGTATTATGCAAGTGATTTTATTTATGGTCTCATAAAATCCTTAAGAGAGCAGTTGAATGTTCATAAATGTAGACTGATAAATAGAAAAGGATTTTGCTTGTATCGAATAAGTTATACAAGAACTGGACAAATTTCAATAACAACTCAATACGAAAAAATAACATGGGAAATAAGTTTATTTCCCATTCTCTAAAGAATTTGCCGTAAATAACACATCATCCTAAAATATGCTTATAATAACCGAAATGTAATGTATAAATTGTCATAATCATATTTTCTTTAGCTATTTGTGACGTAAGAAATAAATGAACTGTAGGACTAAATAAGATCGACAATAATCCTCTACTTACTATTTTTTCAAGGAGCAGATCTTTCGTTTAATAAACACAGCGATACGCAGCCAGTTAATTTAAGAGGCTATGGTATCGTTTTGTTACAATTGTATCATTAGCAACTTCCCAAACAATAGCTTTTGTTTAGATCTCTGTTAGCGTCAAGTGATTTACACAATATTTCTTATTCATGTGCGTGGGCGCTTATTGGATAGCTATGAATGTTTATAGCTAATATTATGATCGTGATGGATCTCTTTATGATGGCTTGTGGGCGAAAATCCTTCTAATACCTTTTTGTTACACTCACACATCAATTATCATGAGAACCTTGCTACACGATTTGGGTTAACACAGAAGATGGATAATCTTTATCCTACTATGTGGAAAAGCTGTAAAATGAAGTTTCAGTATGAGGATAGCGCTCATAGAGCTCATATTAGGTCAAAAGCGTATTTTAATAGGCTGTGATAGGACTAGAGAAGATATCTTAAACCGTTTTTGCAGCGTACGCTTCGGACACCCCAAAATGATAAACAATTTTCACATTTCTCGCTGTATATTCGCTTGTATCAGTCATAGGGCGATGTTTTATAACCTATAGCCTTCCTCGATAAATGATCTAACCAAAAATATTAAACGAACCCATTGTTCCTGAGATTAGCGCGTTCAAACAAAAGAACAAACAAATTATTCAGCTTTATATATTAGTATAGATACAAAGATATGACAGAAGCACTATCCTATTCAAAAGATATCATACAGAACTGCAACTTGAAACATGTTACAAAAGCATAAAAATGATTACATTAGTTTTTATGCGGCCTTATTGAGACTCAATTTGCTAAATCTTAGAATATCAAGCGCCATTATTAGAAAATTATTCTAGAAATTATGTCCGATAGCCGTCGAATTTAATCACGTTTTACAGTCGTGAAAGTGAGAGTGATGGACGAAATGTATTATTAAACAACGTAATTAGCTAGACTCGCAATAATGAAAAACAGAAAAGGAGATCTAGAATTAGAATGTTTCGATTAAATAATAATATCTTTCAAATTGATTTTTGATATTGTTATATAAGAAGATTTTGAATAATACAATTATTCATGAGATAGACAAGACGTTACTACGAATGACATTCATGTCGAACGAACCGAACGATACCTACTATTAAAAATAAAGAAAAAATTGTACTTCGTCAAAAACTGATGTTGTTATAAATATCGTATCAAGTTTTAAGAATTTGTTCCTTGTAATATTTTTAAGAATTTGTTTTTTGTAATGATTAAAAAAAGTAAAAAAATATATAAAACAGTTGAAACTGTTTACAACACGAACTTTATTAGTTATTTAACGATTAACCACTAGCCAACGTTTCGAAGTTGGTGGATCAGATTTTAATGTCTTAGCCAACAGAAACTCAATGTTTCCAGAATAATAAAATGAAAGATCTATTAGTTCGGAAACATGTAACAACGTAACGGAGGCGGTCAATGACAAAATAAACTTAATTAAGAGGCATCCTTATCGCTAAAAGCGATTTCTTCCAGGCCACCTTGAAGATGAACAATAATAAATGGTAATGATATTTATAGTTCTGCTTGAAATTTTAATCAATACTAGACGATATAGAAATAAACCTGTCAGTAAGTTAATCTGTTGGGTGTTGTTATAGTGGGCGTTACTAGACAATGTTGAGCGTGTATAATACTTAACCTTACATCTATCACTGCTGTTTGCGAAAGCATTTCAACTCATCACGCAAAAAGCGAGGACGAACCTAACTTCAAAAACACATTATCTTAGGAGATCAGACTTTAAGGTTAATATTTCAATAACTTTTGTTTTTAACTGTTGATTAATAAATTGAAAAGACCAGGCAGTTATTCTTTTTGCTGGTCAAGAACCTAATCGCACTTGACACCAACTTGAGTCCCATTTAATTTTTACAACCTTAAAGTTACCATTTGCGTAAACTACAGACAGTATATTAAATATGCAGTATATTAAGCGTAATTAACTACGTTTAAAAACAATATTGGATATTTAGAATATGTCAAGAGTGAGATAAAATACAACATATAGACGAAGCTACGTTACCTTTTGTCTCTAAGTTATAATTATAAACCGTTCGTTCGCCTCTTAAGGTTTATCATAATGCGAGCGTTCCAAGTTTCAGTACCGATATGCAAATACGTGCAAATAAGCTCGGCCGGTGGTCCTAGTATTGTCTTACTTTGATCTGGCCACGCGACTATCATGCATGTTAACTAATAGATACACAATACCCTTATTGTATTGTTAACTCAAGTATAAATACGAAACACTTTGTTAGTCTGCCAATTAATGTACTCATGTTAGTAACTTGCAATTTCCAAACCCAATATAGGTCGAACGCGCATCGGATTTAGTTGTTATATGGCTGGGGTATTTCACATTCCATCAAGTGAGCCCCGTGCTTATCCATTCTCCTCTAACATAGAGAAACATTTTATACACAAAATGTATGTATTTAGATTTGCGAGAGATTCTTTCTATGTTTTAATCGGATAAAACGGTGTATCGTTTTTCTGTAAACGGCATGACAAACCCTACTTATAATAATTTTTAGAATGGCCAGAAAAAAAGACAATTTTAATAACTAAAGCTTGGTGGTGGTTAATAACGTAGGTGCAATCTATATCTTGTCTTTGAGCAAATTGAAATACGTACAAGTTTACGACTAAAGTAATATTCAAATTGAATAACACTAAATATATTTCTATTAATTGGTGGAGCTCGGTTTTCTGATGGCTATAACAATTTTGAATAATGTACTAGAAGATATTTAAGATTTTTTAAGAGCTTTAAGAATAGTATAAAAACAGTTAACTAAATGTGGAGTCGGTTAGGGCTTCAAAGCTGCTTTAAAATATAGAAATACGTAATCCATCCATCTATTGTTAGCTATTCCCGACCGTGTCATCGATTTTTTAAATCTAAGTTGATGAAAATTTAAAACTACGAGTAGTAGGGATATACATGACTGAATGTCGTCGTGTCATCGCTTCAGCTTTTTACTATTTCTGGGTCACTCGATAATATCTGTATACTGGAAACCTTAAACAAGTCTTACCTTATCTCTAACAAACCGTGAATTAAGAGAAAGGTGACATTATATGCCGAATATTTTCAACCAATTAGTGATGACAGTGTAGGTAATACACAGATCGAATGAAGTCAAATAAGAAGTAGTTTCTTTTTTCAGATGCCTTGTAATTAGGAAAAAAGATAAGAAGGGATAAGGTAAGGACTCCTCATGTAAGTCGAATGGAGCATTTACCTTCCATTAAGTTAACATCCATTGTCTGTTCTAGTCTGTTAAAAAAGAAAATAATGTGGATACTTTTTAAAGCTGAGCAGACTACAAGCTAAATCGTAATGAAAGTCATGAGTATTGATGAATTTTCCTGGGAACCAAGAACGTGCAATCAGTCACAATAGTTTTCAATAACCGATAAGTTTTTCTATACAAAAAGCTCGCAGTAAGTTCCGGTTGAACGACCGTTCTGTGAACGGATTAAGCTTCGTGACCATGCTGATTGGTATACCATACCGATGTCAATGCGTGAACTAACATTAAATTGTTGAAATGCCGGTAAAAAACAATAAGCAATCACAGTAGTTACAGTGATTCTTACATGTCGTATAAATTAAACAAACAACATACATGTATATAAAAACAAAGGTGATATACTGTAAGATCTAGTAAGACGGTATAGATCCTTTAGTAATATTTTATTAAAGTTGCAACAATCTGTACCACGCCATGAGTTATTCGATATTACAATCGCTAATTCTTCTATACTTTAAGTGGTTGCGACAGTTAATTCAAATTTATCAGCTTATCTGTGGCGCCTAATAGCTTATCACAATAATATTCCATCGATTTTATTGCAATTATCGACTGCGCCGTGACCACCGGATCTCAAGTGTTCAGCTGTTGCCCTTGGACTATATGCGGCTTTAAGCCCACATTTGAAAAGGTCAATTGGAAAGTTCAAATAGACAGATTTGAATAGGCGACAATTGTTACTATAAGATTTCAAAACATTTATTTAGCTACGATAATATTTTGTACTTGCAATAATTTGCTAAACTACGAGATGTTGAGACTGTTTGAAGAGTTAATATATTTCAAATTCATCTTCAGAGAGTGAAACTGCCACTGACATTAGTAGTAATAATCAGAATAATCTGACAGTTCAAATGCAATGAAACGTGACATTATCTAAGATTACAACAGCTGTAACTGTGCTAAATAGCTTGAACAAAAGCATGATGTAACAAGAAGGTCAAGTTCGATGGCTTTTAATCGATTCGATTTGTTATGAACTGGATAGATGTTTCCTAGAACTCGTTCTGAATCTAAGATTAACAAAGGTGCAGTAAAAATAGTTAAAGAATTTAACGGAATGACTCCGAACAAAATGTTTCAAGGCATAAAACCGAAATAGTATGTGCGTATATTAAAATATATGTCCTTTATGGAAATTGTATCGGGCTAGGTACATGTATCGCCGGATGTTAAATACTCTACGTTAAATTTTTGTTTTATCATGCTTTTCAAATAAGGTTTCATCAACATTGAACATAGTTTATTGATTCCGGTCCGTAAGCTGGTTGTCGGCGTTGTCAAAAGGTTTATGGATTGACCGGAAGGGAGACGACGAATGTATTTTATCGATAGTGAGGTCAATCGATTGTCAATATTTCTCGCCAATCGACTTACCTAACGACATAAGGTGGGCGTCTTATCTCTTGTGTCGTGAGAATATAAAGGTTTTGAATACGAAATAGAAATCCTGGCTGCGGAACTGTTTTCGCATCAATGCAGTTAATTTAAAATACGAAGCCAGAGCTTTGTAATTCAGACGCAAGATAATTCACAGTAACTTACAGAAAAACCAGCATGTTTACTTATAGCTCGTGGTATTAAAAGATAATTGCTCACATTATTGTTCATTTTAATTATTTCAGTGTTCAGTCACACGAGTCTTTTTCTATTTGTAACATCAGTCAAGCATTAAGAAAAGTACTCTCCCACGTTTGGCCTACAGCATGATCGTCTTACAAAAACATGCAAGCTTATTAAGTGATTTTTTATTTTATCTTTAGGAGTGCACTTTGATAAACACAAATTCATTAAAAGCACATTTGAAGGAAATTAAACGACGAGACAATTAGGGGCAGTTAAAATGTAACATAAAGTTGAAAAGGTGGCGAATCAACATTTCTTTCGGGGACAGGGATGGGGTCGTACTATGTAAGGTGTTTAGGGTAAGCTTTGTAAAATACTTCTAAGACTGTCTGTGTAAAATACTGAGTTTTTTTTAAAAAGCTTTAATAAAAATCTTTGTCACATTGTTAAAATTACTTACTATACTATATTGACATATAATTTTCTTTTATACTGTCTAATTTGGTATTGGACCATTTGGTATTATACGCTCTTGGATTGGTAAGTATTTAAATAGATAATACTTATCAACCCAGATAACACATTTCTATTCACTATAAGTACTTAAAATGTTAAAATATACAAAAATTGGCGTCACTTCTATAACTGAAACAAAATAATATATGACAATCCTAAAAATGATGACACCCAAGCGTTAATTTAAAATATAAACGTGATAGATGCCTATCGCTTTTGGCAAATGCTAATTTGAACATGATTCTTTAGGTTTAATCATTATTAATGTATACGACAAAATTCCTATCTGCCCACTCGTTCTAGTACATTGTGATGAAGGCAAAACGAAGGCTGTTTTTTTTCCTAGATGACTCAACGAACCGATTTGCTCTAATTGTGTGACTACGGATCACTTACCAGAATAATTTTCCGCTAGTGTATAAGGCTTTTTGCTATTTCCTGCCATTATTCGTCAATTATTCTTTATTTGGGTTATTTTCATAAGTTTAAAAATACAATGGTTTTATTATAATTCGCAAATTATTATTTATGGTGAAAACGAAAGGCGTGAATTAGTATATAACATTTTCGATCTAAACTATTTTTATTCATACGATTATTTTAATTTGAAAAGCAATACTTTTCGCGTGTACAAGGTCAGGTGGATCACGAAAAGCAAAGCTAATATTGAGATTTTACAGTCTGGATAATTACCAAAAAATATATGCACTGTGTTCTAATAGCACACGTTTTGTTGTAATGGCTTCCGTAAAGACATTCTTGGCGTGACTAAAATCGACACGACAATGTAAATGTAATAACAAATCCTGTTATGTAATATTCGAATGTATGTGACCTGTAAGATTGATAAGAAGAAGAAGATAGTATTTAATAAGAAGAAGATAGTAGATACTATATGGTATAATAAATAATTTTATAAGTAATAATAACAGAACACGTATAAAGTAAGTTTACGTATTAAAAATGATATACAAACATTTTTTGTTTTTGACAATAGTATTATAGCTCACAGATACGCGTGGATTGTTCAAAGAGCCTTCGAAATAAAAGATAGATATGCTGTATAGATTAATCGAATATAGCACACTTAGAGGAAAACCATTCAATGTCTTAATTTATGAGTTAAACCGCCACAGTAACACGACGGCACCATAAAAAGAGATTTCACTAACCTGGAATCATAAATTCTATAATCCGATCGTCGTAACCGGCCACAGTGCACCATATTCAGGTCAGTATGCTATCGGAATTAGTTTTATAATCATGCTAATGATGTTTAGTATCGACGCTGTCGTTTGTATGGTAATGGCGTTTTGTTTTGTCATTATACTGTAGTTTATATTCGCATCAACATTTTATTAAGCATCAATGATGATGCTGCCAGCTACACGGGTATATTTATTTGACGGACTCGTCGGTAACAATGTATGGCTAATAAACAACGGTTTTTGGGTTCGATTTCTGAAAGCGATTTAGTTTTTTTATATAGTTCAACTTCGGCTGGAAAACCTGATAAAACATAGTTAAAAAAATACATTGATTTAATTATAGAGTAACTTGTAGTACCAGTTTGGACACCTGACTTTTGAGATTATTTTAATCGTAAGATCGCCTTTATAGATTACATTATCTTCTAGAGGGATCAGTAAAGGATTTGTGAATGGGCACAGTTGGTGAGTCACAGATGACGTCACCATCAAGAATGGTATGGTATGTATACTATATACGGACCAGATTGAAATTGCATACCATAATATAAGAGATCGCTATGTTCAAATAAGTGGCTTGGTTTTCTTGTAAAGAATAGCATCGTGATGGCATGGGGCAGATGCATTTCCCGGGACTCGAATTCAAAACTTGTAGGTTTTATACAAAGCCAGCTAAATTACAACTAAGCCGTATAAGTTCAATAAAACTTAACAATAAAACCTCAATTCCACTCCTACGAGGCAACCATCCTTTTCACTGATAGATACGAATTAATAAAACATTTTCAACGAGTTGAAACGCAAAATATTAGTTCAAATGACTGCTTTTTCTGTAAAGCAACCGATCGTTAACAATACCGCATTCAAACCGTTCGCGCGTATACCAATAAAGAATGTATCTGTTTACACATTACTTTATAAATATTACAAGGGTCACATAATACAACATAACCGTCGTACGAGATGCTAAAGCAAACAGTAAAGAAATACCACTTCCGTCAACAACGTATATCAAGTCGAGACGTCCATGCCTATGGCTCTATTGTAAGCAAACAGTGTTTACTAACAAGCAGTCATGAACCACCACATTTCTATAGTGAATAGGTGCATTGCACTCGGTAATAGGCAAAGCAAACATTTGAAATCTGACGATACTCGTATACATTTAAGGATTGTGAATAGCCGTACTGTAATGCTTAAATATGTTTCGAATGTTCAAAAACAAAATCGGTCGACAAGCACATCTTGATGATACAGGGCAATTTCTATTAGATGAACCTGAAGCTTACCGTCACCAGTTTAATCAAATATATGTTTATGTGATCTTAGAATTTGTTTTTCGTCACTCATAAGACATTTATCGGAAAAGTAGGGACTTTATTTTATGCTGTTTAAAAGTTTCAATTTATAGTAGTGATAAAAGTAATGAGATAAAATAAAATAGTAATAATTATCGACGTGTAAGCAACAGCTTTTGACAAATAGTAAAAAATAGGTCTTCACGATGAATACATAAAGTCGCGTTCTTTCGTAATACAATAATGTGATTAATAGAGTTGGGAGTTTAATCTTCTTAGTCTGCCGTACGCCGCGCCTCTTTATAATTAAGTAGGCATACAAAACTTGCTTTTGGTTCGCTATTAAAAGAATACACGTTACAATTTTCAAATCTGACAGGTATAATACTAAACACACCGCAGTACTTCAATAAAAACCGTTAAATACTGATAAGCTTTGTGTAAATATTTACTTATGGAAATCGACCGGTCGCAGACCGCAGAGCTGCAATTTAAGCTCAAGCTCACAAGCAAGTGCTTCTAGTTATTTTTATTTAAATATAATAACTAAAAGGCTAAAGTACTGTCGTTATTTCTTGACAGCTGACAGAAAATTTAATGTAACGAATAAGAATTGTCTTTTCGCATTTCATAATTTGGTTTCATGAACTCTGTTGCAATAGTAATAGTGTACACGAATAGTTTCGATAAGTTCAATTGCCAATTCGTGATGCCTAGAATCAAGCAATGGCTGTATATTATGAGTTATTCATGTTGTTTAAATAAATTACGCTATCATAAACAATCGCTATTATTATATTATTGCAAAAAAAAAATAATTAACAAATTATACTTACTAAAGAAGGTTTTCTTTCGTCTGTATTGAAAATTATATGTATTAACTTTTAGCCAAAAATATAAAATAAAAATAGCTGAAGAAAGGCTGCAAGCTCATAACACGCGAAACCTTTTCAAAATTACTTAACTCTCGTTGGTTCACCATAATTAGGACACCAAAAATGTTAATAGCAAGGTCATTTTAACAAATTACTAAACAAAAACTTAAATGCCACTAAATGTCGGGCACTCACCTCGTATACAGACGTCATGTTGGAATCACGGAGGTTTTACTTTGGATCACTAGTCGAAGTCCTAAGCACACATTTCATTTAAAAAATCAACTGTCAAAAATAGTTACTGTCAGAATTGGCGGGAAACGTGGGAGGCGATATCGCGTTCGGGTTACAGATTGCGCGTGTGACGCGTTCCGTGTTTAGACTTGGCACTGACGGGGTCCTACGGCAGAACGTTGCTTGAACTGCGCTCAGCTGCACTGCTCAATGAACCATACAAGTTCGGAGGCCACCGATCGTTTTGACCCCATATCTTTATTAACCACTTGTTATGTTACTAAGACTGAGTCTTATTAGAATTTCTTTGGAGTATTATTATATGCGGGTAGAGCTTTTACTTTATTCGTTGCATGCTTTTGCAAGCTTTTAAATGTTAAGCATTTCATACCTCCTATTTTTTTTATTTAAATATACATACTTATATATTACATGTAGATTGCTGTTTAGTAAAATACATTAAAATATAAAAACATGGCAGTTACACGTACTTGGCAAGAATATAAAAAATTGATTGTCTAATTATTATTATACCTTTTTTTTTACTTTTATACCATTTTACATAATATGCACACTTAGCAATTGTTAGAGTGGATACACACTTGAATTTCGGAGTGTATAAAGCGCAAATCCAATATCCTCTCAGACACCTACTTATTCTACTTACATGTAAAGTTCTCGCCTAAACGTTATCAGACCAAAGCGCTGTGATGAAATTTCGAAATGTTACTTGCATACATTACTTGCAAGTAATTATAATAATTTATAAGCACGTTACACAAAGCATTAGTCAAGCTCATAGGTGCCAATACGAAGGCGTTCCGTTATTGCAACAGCTCTATACCGTTTTGTTGTACTTCGTATTCGTTAAGTCGGCCAAAAAGATTATGAGCTCGTTAAATTTAATTCTTATTACATTATTTAATAATTGATATTAAGTAAAATGGCGTCTCGTTGGGGTAAATAAGGTTTTAATAAGTTCTGAACTGTGCCGTTCGTTGATATAACACAAGCGATTTACGCGTTTCCACTTAATATAAATATAATCTTTGTAGAAGGGAATTAGAATTGCTATACATCTAATCAAATTCAATCACCTTATTTACTTTCAAAAGTATTCCCACGATAAACGCAAACAATTCTGGGAATAAAGAAAAACGGTAGGGGAAAAGAAATAAATTGACGCATGATTATCTGATAAGCATCTAGATGTACATAGAGGTACATACATATTGATTTGTTATTACAATGCGGGCGAACAAAGAATGCTAAAAAAGTATAGAGGATAATTTGTTTTACTCGTTGCTTCCTTAATTTGAATATGAAGTACCTATTATTAAAATAGTTTCCAACACTTACCAATTGAATTTATCATTTTTTAATCGTGTGTTTAATAAAAAAAAATAACCACTATACTGTAAATAGTTAAAAATAAACCTACATGTAGGCATTCCGTTATTTGTTGTTTTAACACTTTTTATATTCGACTAAATAAAATAAGTGTGGCAGTAAATGTTTTATTATCACAGATATTAAGATCCCGTCTTTCTAAATTCCACAGAATTACTCATAAGTAGTTTTATTTCATATCCGTTTATTTAGATAGTACTAGCTGTGCCCGCAATTTCGTCCGCGTGGAATAGTGACTTGTTTATTTATTAATTTATGTAAGGGCGCCTATGAGGCAGCTAATCTTTGTTGTAAGTGCTATTTTGCCGCAACACTCTCACCTCACATCACTCCTACTCTAATTCCCACTCTCATTCATACACTCGCACCCACTACCACTCTCATTCCTACACTCGCACCCTCTCCCACTCCCACTCCTATTCCCAAAAAGCCAAAGAAGAAAGTTTTATTGTTTTAGCTTCAAAAATCTACGAATTTCCATAAAACTTTTCACCCCCCCTTTTAAGCCCTTACAATACGCAATAAAAAATAGCCTATGTCCTTTCTCAGGGTCTAGACCATCTGTATACCAAATTTCATTAAAATCCGTTAAGTAGGTTTGGCGTGAAAGAGTAACAGACAGACAAAGTTACTTTCGCATTTATAATATTAGTAAGGATTAATTAAAGCCGTAATAGGATTCGTCGAGCGTAATGTGAACTTGAACTTGTACATAAGTAATATAATACTGGTCAATGTAGAAAATCAGGTTATATTTCACAGGTTTTCCTTGAGAGATTTTACTCACGAAAGTAGGGAAAGTTACACCGGGAATTGAAACAAGATATAGCCGTTTTTTTTTTTGATAAAATAAATGAATTTTTACAAGATTTTTTTTTTAGTCTAAAAAGGGTATGCAAATATGAATGCTTCTGATCTTGCTGTGGAAAAGACATACGCATGTGGGTATCAGGAATGAGAAGAAAGACAGTGAGTAGTTAAAAAATACTGTGATTTTGAATTAAAAAAAACACGATGTTGGTTTTAATATTATTGAGATGTCTAGGGTATATGTCAATAATTTGAAGGCAACAGTTCTTTATGACATAATTCAAGTATGAAGGTAGATACATTTTTATTACAGTTAGTGCAGTGCTTACTTAGAGTAAATCAAGTACAAAAAAGCAAACCCTTAAAAGTGTAAAACCCTGATAATTTGCATACTTAAGAGTACACGTGATTTCGCGAGACGAATTCGGCTGAGAGCTAATCCGGTTTTGGTGACAACTTTCTAGTGATTCCCACATATCCTTACAAGTGCTAATGGACTTTATTGGAGAGTCCACGATAGTGCCCGTCATTTGTTTATGCGCGCTATTGTGATACCTTATAACAGTTCCATAAAAGCTTTCTTTTATATTGTGTGATTCTTTTATAGGCCCGATAAGTCGTAAGAATGTGGTTGGCGATATGTGTACAGCTTATTTGAATAATTATAGCGTTTAACGTTATTTTTAACTTGTAATAATTTATTCTACATCACTAAATTTTAAGTGTAAGTATGTACTCTAATAGAAAACAATGATCTTATTTTGGTACTTCGTCTGAACTAATTTAACTGCTATAAGTAAAAATTCCTATGTATCGTTCACGTTTTAAATCGTTAAACAATTTTATATAAACGGAGTTTTGGTTGTCAGAAACAATGTTATGAATAAATGTTTTTAAATAAAGATTAGATAGATAAAAAGTATATTCAAACAAGCCCTGGGTTTTAACATTGATTTTTCTATGTCAGAATGATTAATTAACATAGGACGTGAATTAAGATCAAAACAATTAAGATTTCTCAATAATGCAACAATTTTAAAATCTATTAAAAATGTCGCAACTTTGTAAAATATAGTAGAGATAAGCTTCCGATCATTATGTATTTACACGAATCGTCTGTCGTAGAAATACTTACAGTTGGTTCTGTAGCTATTATTGTATTTATTTTTTAGGTTCACGAATGTGCATCAAAAATAATGTCTAAGCATCTAGTATACTAGTATTAGTAAACTTTTTAGGGTTCAATTTAATCATTATAAGGATTTATAAGGTCTAGTAAAAGTTGTTCGGGACCCTAATATCGTGACTCAGAGTCACGAATTCAGCACCGACTAGTCAGCCTAGCATACCTGCAAGAACTGAAACGTTATAAATACGGTATTGTGTCCCTTAAATGCCGATATGGTATTTTGAGTTTTAAAAGAACAGTAAAACTAATTTACAATTTTTTATAAAACCTCAGTGATATTTTATTTTTTTCATTTAAAAAACATCAAATGAAGTGAGGTCGAAAGACCGATGCAGAGACTTCTAGATAACAGCAAATAATCTACAAAACATTATATTTATACCCGATATGAAATATGTTAAGAAAATACAAATAAAGCCTTCATATAATAGAAGTATAATAGATAAATCCATTTAAAATGATAAACAGTTGAATAATAAAATAAACTTTCACAAAAACTGAGACGTTCGTAACATCTTAATGTTTGAACTATGAATATTTATCTCCACTTGTGTAATGGAAGCCATTAATATGTTGGGTGACAAGTATGATTCAGAAGCATTAGGTGTTCTTACCGTATTATAAATGGCATCCAGATAAAGCAAAAGAGCATAGGCATAGACTATAGATAGACAAGTCGCAAAGTATATACAACTAATAAGGTTCAGCGCTAGATATACAAGCGCAATTTAGAATTATTCTTTGAACAATATTTTAAATATGCTCATCAAAAACTTTTTTTATGTTCGTTTTCAAGTTTAAATTAAAATTAAATTTATAGAAAGAAAGCATTCATTCAAGGTGCTTTTAATCGTTTACAAAAAATACATAATAGACACCACCATGCGATGGTGACTTATTTTGGTTTTGGATAATTGGAAATGCACAGACTGAAACCGATACCCGATTTACTTTACAGCTTTTTCATCTATGGAAGGTAGTCGTGACCCGGACGTTTATTCGATATTCCTACCAGATTTCCAGACGAAGACATGTTTCACAAAATTTATAAATCTTATACTTAGAATGGCAATTCGCTTTTCTATTGGCTTTGTCGATGTCCGGTAAAAAGGGCATTAATTTTCATAGATAATAACGTAGAAACAAATGGTGCGAGATACATCGGTGTATTCGCGAGGATAATGTTCTTATTCTCTTATCTATGAAGGCAATCAGACACAGGAATGGCGCTTGCGTCTTGCCATTAATTGTCTCTATGCGTTGAGAAATTGTTGTAATGTCTTTAATGCTTCGATAATTTATCAATTGGTATGTGGGGCTTTTAAGAGTGCCACATTATATATCCAAGAAATAAATATGCAATATACAATATTGCTTATATTGTATATTGCATAGTTATTTCTTGGATTGGGGATTATAATTGTCCCCACGTTTCTGATGCTTTGTAGCAGCCGTGGTTCCCCCGCAACCATATACCTAGTTATTATAATACATTGTAAATGATACATTGAATGAACTAATATATTTTATGTTTTAAACTGTTAAAAGTGTTTTATTAGAATAAAGTTATTTATTGTAAAATGCGTTAAATTCTAATAAAATTCTATAATTGATTTGCTTTATTGACAATAACTGTAACTAAGCTTATAAGAAAGATTATCCCTGGAAACTGACAATAGCTGTTTAAATCTCTTTTTACGTACAAAAACTTTTCTAATAGTACTTTAACAATCCTATAGGTATAATGGTTCATGTTAGTTAGCGATGGACCTTATAAAATAATATTGAATGAATGCAATCTGAAATCTAATTAGATGTCTCTGCTCGAGTAATTTGCGAGCAATTTTATGGTCATTTGATTCAGTGTACTGAATAAATCCTACCCTAATTAAGTCTTTAAATCTGCGAGGAGGTATGTCCTAGTCACGTTTTGCGATTTACGGAAAGATATTTCTCAAGATAAGTAGGATTCTATTCAATGTTTATTTTCTATGCTACCATTAACTCTACCTAGCTTTTGAACACAGTGAGATTAAATGCTAGCTTTTGTATCTATACTAATATTATAAAGCTGAAGAGTTTTTTGTTTGAACGCGCTTATCTCAGGAACTACTGGTTCGAATTAAAAAGTTATTTTTGGGTTGGTTAGCTACCAAGTGTTTTAAGTAGTGAATAAGATTTTAGGCATTACGCTGATTTTAATAGGAAACAGTAGGTAATGTGCAAAAAAACGAGGTATTAAGTGTTTTGAAAGGTATTTGTTCATCTTTAAGGGTTTCAGAAAATGGTTTAAATTACCCCAAAAAATATGTACAAAAGAAATTAATAATCTAGAAAACCATTCGCGACAATATATGTCTTTTAAGATTAACTTACAAGAACCGTTTTTGTGGTTATCAAATTTAGTCGACATACTTCATAGGGCAAAAGAACGTTTGCCAGGTCCGCTAGTCGTAAATAAAACCGTCAAGGTTTTATTTAAAGACAAATTTTATTGTAATTTTTTGTCATAGCTTTGATTATCGTAATCAGCGTAATCCAAGGTGCTGGCTAAATGAAGACCTAATATGTAATACAATTATTGGATCTGAGGTATACTGGTTTACTTTTGTTGGTTTTCTTCATCTAAGGACATTAATGCAAACAAAGGTAATAATTACGGACCACGGCCAAGAACGAGGATCCGACCTCACCAAAGAAAAAAAATTAATAGTGAAATATTAGAAGTGATAAACTTTTACATACAATTGCATTGATCTCATAAAAATTTCAGTGTATACTTGTACATGGAAAAAAACGTTAATCCGTGGATCTTGTTATGATCTTATATATGCACAGCTATTCAATCCATGGTGTAAACCACAAGCGCATCAATACAATTATATGAAAAGTATGCCACACTTTATGGTCTTAGATTGCGCACTAGCCTTCCCATGACCTCCACAGATTGGTCCATCTCATTGTAAGCGTCGATAGTAATTTCTACATTTTCGGTTCATACTTCAACCTTTGTAATTATCTGTGATTGATCTTCTCGTATAGATACAGTAGAGATACTCTTCGCGAGAGAAGGTACACATTGATAAAACTAAGAGTTTTAAATCCCTCGAAACGTCAGAACACACTTAAAATCAAATCGCGTTTTAACTCGTTTATGGTTTTATTAATAATTCATTAAGTATCAGTAAAGTAATTCTAAGTTCAGATTAGATGTAGCGTTTCGCAGGTTTTCCTAGAAAAATACTACTTGCTTTCCATTGATAGATAAATATGCAGACTAAAAAATCGACTTCCTCATTTCTAGTGGCGATGTTCAAAGAACTTGCTAGAAGCTAGTAAAAACGTTAATCGAAGCTTTGCTAGTTATAATTTCTGATACGCGTGGCAGGACTAATTAATATTTCTATAACGCATAAGTAAAACTTTACTGGTTTTGCTGATCTACTAAGTAAAGAGTGCAATAAGATTTACTTGATAAGTTTCACGCCACAATTATCATGTTTGTTCAAAAACATGAAATCGTTTTTTAGATAGTGGGTATATACAGAGGTATATAAAACAGTAAAACGTCCTCTTGTAAATTGAAAAAACCTTACATACCTTTAAACAGAGCGTTAGCTTTTAATACAATTCTTTAAAAAAAACATCTAATGTCATAATATTTGCCCCTCCATTCACGAATCTTGCGTTGTATCACACCGCACACAGTAGCTACATAATTACTTATTACAAAGTGATTACATAATGTTATATTTAGTCTACTGTCCGGTCGTTCGCATTCTTTTGTCAAATGCACACGGAACTAAGAAGGCGGCAGAGTTCAAGAACAAAATCTTACGCGACATAGATATACAGAAAATGGTAAAGATATACAAATAACAGTTAAAACTCTTATAGAATTTAAAGAACTATTGCTTGTAATTTATTATAACAAAAGAAAATGGATTGTTTGGAAAATCAAATCACTATGGTAATCAACGAGAACATAGCAACAGATTATATTATTTTTATTTATTTTATTTATATAATTATATTGAATATCTGTAAAATGTCAATTGTCACAGTGTCATATTTTATCTGATGTTTTTGTAAGTCCAGAAAACATTGTGTCTTGAGCTAATTACAACATCAAATAATACTCGAGTTACCTTTGGGTTGTGTAAAATAGGCAGAAGTTCTTATATTTAACAAATACATTATACTATGTAATCAGTATAGTTTATGTAACCTAGCTACAAGTGATCAAATTAAAAACAATTTATAACTGTGTATAACGCTCTTTAACTTATTTCATAGATAATAGAATAGTTTTCAATGATGATTACTTATTAATGTTATTTACTATGTAAAATAATAACGCTGTTTTAAATATTGATATATCTAGCTTCTGTTACGCACGTCTGCAACGAAGACAATGCGTATTGTGTTGTTTTTTGCAGCTATGCGCTTGAATTTATGATTTGACGTAATTTACAAGCGTGAAAAGGTCATGAGTATTGTAAAATTATCTTCTAGTTGAATGGATTTACCGTTACTTGTAAGCAATTCATATCATTTGCGTATTATTATTAGTATTAAGGCAAATACCTTAAAAATATGTGCCAAGACATGAACTAACAGTTTTAAGATACTCAGTGTCTGTACTCTGTACGATGTTTTTCGAGATGACAAAACAAAAAAAAACGATTATCTATCTTCACCTACCATCAATAATTGAACCCCGAGCTTGTCTGTTCCCCTCTATTATAAAAAAACAGAAACTTACAAGACCAACATGGCCTCGTCCTATGAATTACTTGTAAGTCTATATGTTATATAGTAATCCTTTGATCAGTACTGTGAGAGTAAAAGCTGTTCCTGAATAACTCACTTACATAATAAAACTTTGCATTAGAATTATATCAATACAAATTGTGATTGAAGTCTGGTGATTGTTATGTCCAGTTACCTAACGTTTCTGCGGGGCAGAAAGCTTAAATAACGTTGCATAAATCTACCAGGATCTTTGATATTGCCAATTAATTGCGATGAGAACACAGAGTTCATAATTTACAGTGGCGAAAATCTGCGTAAATCTTAAACTAGGTGGTAAATTTGGGGAATCTACATACAATTACATACACAGCGGACCTTAAAAAGAGGTTTACATAATTATGGCGCACTATGACGAGGTAAAAGAGATACCACGAGTCCATTTGTTGGTTAAACTATAATAATAAAAATTATGTGTGCATCCATTCGGAGTTATTTCAAAAGTTATCTAACAATTTAAATTTAGTATATTAATTTCAATAAAATAATTGTATTGTCTGTAGTACGCGAATAATACACAACTAAATAAAACACTTATAACAGTTTGAAACAAAAAATATATATTTCATTTTTTAAATTAATGCTTTTTAAATAATGCAATTTTGTTTGTCGACATATGTAAGTATATTGCTAATTTTATTGGACTTCATCATTGATACACACCGAGTTATGCACAACTTTAAAGTATGCATAACGATGTCCTTACTGATTTGTTTTAGGTATACTGTGGATCTAGTAATCAATATATTTCCTCTTTAATTGAAGACGAGAGGACAATAGCAACTAATGAATTGCCCGTATTGTGTCATTAAGCGAAATGGATAGCCAGGGCTTATTCGCTGTCGAAGTAACAAGTCGGAAATGCTATTGCCAATCACAAGACTTTCAATACCAGGGTAGAGTAAGTTATAAAACTTAGCAATAAGTTGTAATGTTGTTAATAGATTAATTGTAAAAATAATATGAATTGTGACTTTTAATGCAGTTATTGATTATTTATTGTATTTTTTAAATACGATAATACAACGAATGATGGTCCAACGCCAAAAATGTATGGCTAATAATTAAAAGTTACATCTTCACCGAGTCTATGTTTATATCTCTTCGTTTGGAAATTGGGTTAGTAAATATAAAAATTCGTTTGGATTACAAACCACCGTCCACAGATGCAGAAGCCATGAAGTTTAATCGCATTTCGAATATCTGAATATATATAGTTAACCTACAATCTATTGAACCCAAAGCTTGTCTGTTTCTATTATAAAATATAATTTCAGTACCTTGTAGTTACTCCGTTATTACAATTAAGTGAGTTTAATTTGTATCTATAAGTTTAAGAATTTAGTTACATGTATAAATTATTATTTAACTTTTGACTTATATGTATTAAACCAGATACAGATTATTTCATTTACTTCTACGTTTTAACGAATTACTAGTGTCTATAAAATGCATTGTTAATTCATATATGCACTAATTTATCGATATTCGATATTTCGCGTTAAAAATCCGGAATCTTCGGAATAAAAATTTAAAGATGGTATTTCAGGAATGTTAAAACAATTAATTTTCACGCAAGAAAGCTATTACTTGAGCACCATACTCTCCTTGCACTTGACTAAGTACTTTCGCTTCGTGACCTTCATCTGGTGCCCCACTGTACCAAAGCCTCGGGCCGTGGCTTTCTCGCTATATCTAGTTAGGGTTGTCTCTCTACTACTCAAAATAATGTAATAAAAGTTCCTAGTAGTATCCAATTAAAACGTCAATTAATCATTATTTTATAGCAATAAATAAACAGGCTTATAACCCCCACTGCCCCTCCCCACTCCAAAATAATCAGCTGTCAAAACTATGTATGTCATGTTTTGACAACTGTAATACGAAATATACAAGTTACCTTATTTTTAATTATGTTCCAACATATCGGATGCTTTACATCGCTTATTAAACTGATTTTTATTACAAAAGATTTTTTGTTAATATTGTTTGTGAAAAAAAAAGGTGTGTTTAAAAGCGTTACAACATAGACATTCTACAATAACATACAACGCAATTGTCAGAAAATCTATTTACAATGCTAGTTGACAGCCCTAATTATAAGTTAACTGGTATTGTTCGGACATGGTCGTTTTCGCCCATACTAATCGAGAATGTGAGAAACTGTCTAGCTCTTATCTCTAGCTATTTGACATCTAACTCCATAGCCGTAACTCGTCACAGACAACAGGTAACTGATATTGAGTGAGTTTATAACCCATTAACATTTAAAGCTGTGAAACCTTTTATAATATCACTTTAAGTTATACGAACAAACTTGTGCTAGTTTTGATAAGGAAGTTTTCATTATTTACAGTGGTCTAGGGTAGACATAGGTATTTCCACTTCCCGTACTTCAGTTGTAAAACCTGATTCTAACCAATGCGCAAGAGGTTTTGGGTTTGAGTCCCAGAGAAAACATTTGATCGGGACAGATACACAATGTCATCAGAATAGTCAAAGCCAAAGTCGAAAATTATTTATACATGTAGGTAACACACTACGCACACTTATGAACGTCACAAAATTAAAGAATCTAACTTTACATTTACTTCCAGTTCTCAAGTCAAGGGACGAACGAGAAGAACTGGCAATAAACTCGCCGTCACTCCTTTTATCGCCAAGTGAAACGAACAGAAAAATTTACTGTCCTGTTCTCTACGTGGGCAAACGCTGTCATATTGTGGCATTATGTCTACGAGTATAAAAAAAAACTATAACTAAACCTATTTTTTTTGTATTTTTTTTTGGCTTCACATCTTGATGCGGCAATTGAATTAAGTTTATATAATTCGAATAAAGAACTGTTTCAATAACCTCTTAAACAAGAGCTTTCAATAAAAAATGGTCATCATCTACTATTTAAGACCAAACCAACTTTCACTCGATTATTGTCTCAAATATTACAACTACCTTTTGACATAGGAGCCAAAGTCGCGTAACAGAATAATCAATTTTTCATAAAGAATAGCGAAAGCGGAGTTCTTATAAAATTGACGTAAACATCAAAAGGTTGTATGGAATACAATGGATCGCTTTTAAAATGTAAGTTGGGGTCAAATTGAATCACTTTCTACTTTTAATGTTTTGATAAATATAAACAGTATTGTAAAGTTACTGTAATGGTATATTTTTAGTTTTGTCTACAGTTTATGTGTGTAATACAAATTAAAGTAAACGAAATTACAACGATATAAGACGTAAAATTCGTTAACACGTTCTTAACTACGACAGGACGTTTTAACAGCTGCCATGAACACGGGACCCCCGCGTAAATATTATAGTATTTATGTACTATTCGATATAACAGGATTTATTTGCTGCTGTAAGAAAACATAGCAGTAACCTACTTAAAATGTTTGTTGTTGCAAACTTGATGGTACTATAAAATGCTGTGTCAACTTCCTTTAGAAAGCAATAATGCTAAAATTAAGGCGTTGATGCAAGTTCAAATAACTGAGGTATAAAAAACATGACACATATTTTATTTGTGTAATTATTAATTACGTATTTTTATTAGGTCTACAGAACAACAAAGCCAAAAAACATGGAGCAGTTAAACGTGTTGATGAATTTTTATTTATATAAAATAAAGTACATTAGAAATACGAAATTAGCATAAATGTTATGTTGTTGTAAAATAACTAAGTCATAACTCATAATATTTATAAAAGCCTAAGTGTTATTCAACGATTAGTGACACAGAACAAAAAGCTTTTCCAACAAAATCGTGGCACGTTTCTACACAATGTACCTCTATATATGGAAGTGGAACATTGCGTTATATAATCGTCTGACAAATGACTTAGCTACAAAGCAATCCTTTAAAATATTAGTGAATGTTAATTACTTAATCCCGTGGGAAAGTCGAAAACTTAAGTAAGAAACTAGATTGAAAATTAGGCAAGGTATTTTAACTACGGACCGACGTTTCAGATGCTTTATGCAACCGTGGTCTCTAGTCTCCGTGGTCGCCGTGGTCACGGGGTATATCCCGTTTTAAACCATTAAAGTGTTTTATAAAAATGTGTACTACTCGCGTAAACTACAGACAGCATTTAAGCTACCTTCATAAAACTATTTAATTATAACTTGCTGCATTTTCTAAATTATAATAAAAAAAACATGTTTTTCGAATTAGGAATAGCGGTAGTAAGAAGCTCTAATGTTCAAATATAAGCTTAAAGTTACTGTACTATTTTTTACCATCTCACTACACGAACAGTTAATTCCTTTATTGATACGAAAGGATTTGTCAAAACTGACACATTATACCTCTGTACTAAAATGTACAGTTGCGATTTTTGTCAATCAAATCAATTGTACCATGATTGATATGTAATGTATCTATATTTCCATATTATAATCTGAATTAAATGATTTATTTTCAACAGTTTAATACCCTGCATTACAAGCTACAAATAAGCGTATCAGCTTAGATCTAATTGCGCAGTGAGTAAGCTTCTCTATAAGGTCATCAATTAAAGCCTGACACTGCGCATTTATTTTTGAAAAAGAGCAGAGCACATTGAAATGTCACTCTTCTCGCTTTGTTAAAACTTGATCGCGATCGAGTACTTATTTTATTTGTTAACTTCTCAAGTCTAGTCCCTAGTTGGAATTAAATTGAACGAAAAGCGGGCTGCGCGTCTTTTAGCGATAAATAACTTGCCGAGTTTCGGATTATTTCATCTGCAATGTAGCTGAACTGGTTCAGTTTTTACTTATTTTTAATGATCTTGCTATCGACAACCTAGTTGTAAAAATTACCACGAACATTTTATCGTCAGTTTTCGCAATACGTGTATAATATTTCAGTTTTTCGAATGATCTATTAAATGCCTAAATTGAATACCAGTGTTTAACAAAAGATTCCTGAATCGAAATTAAATCAGAATAATTCACTCAAAACCATAAAAGGAAGTGTTTGTTTGTGGCAAACTACAAAACCTCTAAACGTACATAATAGAAATATTTGCGTATTGTTGTTTAGAGCTTGTAAATTATGGGAATGAAATTAATTCGTAGTGTTTATTGTTGTACTTGTGAATTAGCACTAACCGTTTGTTGTTAAGATTAAGCAAGATAATTTAGTTAAAATGTCCGTGTTTAAGATGTAATCATAACCTCCGTTTACTTTAAACATTAAGCATGGCTTATAATTTTGCTAACATCCAAATAGGTTAATGTATGGTTGTATATCCATGGTTATGTATTTACGTGTGACTGTATGAGGCCTGAGTTTAAATCCCGGGAATAATAATGGATAGTTTTAGTCCGACAGGACATTGAAGGTTTTAACGAAGAAAAAATACAATTCGTGAAAATGACTCAGAAATGATGTCCAACCTGTTTTCGTCATGTACTAGGTATTATTAAATCAAGTGATTAACCGAACTACTTATATATTTACTGTTAGACTTACAAATCTAAGATTTCTATGCTCTCTCGAAACCACTAGTCAAGTCTTAAGCTAAAATGACTAAAGAAAATAAAATAATGAATGTATCGTGCTTATAGTATAGACAACTAAGCCGGGGAGACAAAGTTAGTTTGTAAGCAAAACCTGGCACTTGTTATATCCTTGGAAGACGGATGGATGGATGCGGTGCCGGCAGAGAAACGGCGCTAATTGGTGTTTTGCATACACGGTACCGCGTGGTGAAGGTGATTAGCCAGGCCTGTTTTACTGTTACTGATACATGTGTGGTCGGACTTAAGAAGACGTGCTTCTTTTATGCCTCGTCTAATGTAGGATGAGTTTGAAAATGTATTATGGGGCTGAGATTCTAATACATGTTTAAATACATAAATACTCGTCTGTCTTCATCTTGTTTGTTTCTTATAAAGGTTTATTGTTTACCAATTTACACGGTACATTGCATAATTCTCGTATCAATGCAACTGTATTTTGTATTCATTTATTTATAGCGAATTGAGACTCTTTTTGTCAGATTTGGTTTTTGGTCAAATAGTAAATATTTTCAATATTATTTTGTATTTTTTGTAAGGGTTGTGCACAAGTAAATATCACAATTTTAAGGCCATAAAACATGAGGTAAAACCTTAAAATATAAAGAAGAGACAGGAAAAAGAACGTCACGCCGCTTGATGTAGGTATAGATAATAGATATGTACGAGAAACGTAAAACTTTTGGTGTTGCTATACTGTGGTCGAAAATTGTTTAGTTGTGGGAGCTTTTAATAAAACTAATTACAAACCACGGCTGCTGCAAAGCATCCGAAACGTCGGGCCGTAGTTAAAAATAACTTTCAAACAAGTTTAACTAAAACATATCCCGTTTTAAACCGTTAAAGTGTTTTATTTAAATTACTGTTAAAGGATTATACTTAAATTGTTTTAAATTAAAAATTGATTATAGGTCATTTAATCCGGCATCTACAGCGTTACGTGCTGTTGCTCTAATCCTGAGCTACCCCTTGACATCGAATTTCTTCAACCTATTGATACAGGATACTTGCACCTCCCGGATGCTTGTTTTATAATTCTAAATAGAATGAAATCTATTACTTGAATCCCATAATAGTTTCAAATAGACGATTAATACACGTCAGCGTATCATAAGAGTTCGCAGTAGGTGGGTCATTCTATGCCATAAACGAAGAGTTATATGGACAAATGAGCAAAATAGGAAGGAGCAAGTTGCAGAGCCTGTGAAACCCGCCTACATTAAACAGAGTGTAGAGAAAGTTAATATTCTACATAAAATTTTAGTTTCTGTTAATAAAAAAAAAACTATTTAATGTGATGGATAATATGATGAGCTCTTAGTCTTGTCACATTTTTCAAAGTCTAAGAATATATTAACCTTGGCGACGTTATTACTACGTACGTTACTTACGTACTATAAGACGTTATTTACATTTTAAAGAAGAACTAGATCCAAAAAGCAGCTTTCATATCCTTTAGGTATTATTGTCCTCTGAAACATTGAGTTACTGAAGGTGTTCTATAAACTGTGCTTTTGCAACTTGGCGCCATCCTCAGCCCACGCTATCGTTACACAATTGTATTGTCTAATGCAAAGTTACTACCATGAATAGAAGTACATAACTGCATGTTTATTACGATTGAACTAACAATAAAACAATTACGCATCATCGTTTAAATAGAAAATTATTAGTTTTCTCCCATTTGCAACAGCTTTTTACAGATTTTTATTTTCTTAATTAAAAATTGGCAATATCTTGTTACACGTTATCAGAATTTCAACTTTATTGGACCAATTAAAATTAATATTAAGCAGGTATTACAGGAAAATATTAATACATCCGTCACCCGACAACACATAAAAAGCCGCGGTAACCAGTTGTAGTTGCTCTTGCGCATCCTGTCCTATGCTTAGATCTATAGAGTAGGAAGTGTAGTTGGAATTCATAAAAAATTGCGGGGCCTATCTCAATGCCTTTGTTGTTCTTTAAAACTTTAAACTTCAATGTGTTTGCGGTCCAAATTATACATGCAAGACAGATTTAAGAACCGAATGACGTAGGCGAAACTCACAGGATTTTATTTTTTATAGCGAACAATAATTTCGTTGTAGTATTGTCAAAAGAACAAGTGAAATTATTACAATAAGTACACGTGAAAGTCCAAAGACAATGGACTATAGGTCAGAAGGCGTATCATGTCGCGAGAAGGATCAATAAGACACTATGGTAACGGAATCTTTGCCAAATAGTGAAAAAAACAAACAAGCTATGTTTAGCACAATTGGAATTCACTTTTATTTGTAGATTTTACATTAGATGTGTTAAGTGTTGATTTCAGTAACAAAATTTTACCAGAATTTATAAATTGGCATGAAATTAAATTGGCATTATTTAAATGTTAAAAAATAATATACCCCTTACACGCAGACGTCTGTAAGATGCTTGTATGCCTAAGAATGTAAAACCAAGAACGTATTTAGCCCGAAGCGCAAATGAGCAGAAATTGTAATAAATAATAGTTCAGGTTGAAGGGACATCCAGTTCAGCTTTGTTTATGATACGTCTAAGTTGCCGTCATGAATCTTGAGAACTCCTAATAAGCGTTTAAGCTCAGTGGAAGGCTCGATGCTGAATTTATGGGCCAAAGAAGATTGCACTTCACGTAAGCCGCGTATGCCCCTGGCGACCGTTCAACGCATAAATAGATATCCAGCTGTAACTTGGCTGGGTGCCTTTGCTCTTTGCAAATCGGTACAACTATAATTATACTTCAGAGATATCGTTGTAATCTACTACAAAACCTTATGTCAAACATTGTAATAAGATTACAAATCAATAAGAGTTTGCATCAATATATAATAAATGAACGAATGTACTAAAACTTAATAATTTACAAATGATCAAGCGACAGATAATAAATTAAGGAGGACCGCAATTTATTTCGTACTGTTACAATTTCACCATCGGTACATGTATCATCGCTGTCAAGCCGCCTGGTCCATATATCAGCAGCTTATTTGCCGATGAAAGGGACAAGAAATCTTTGATTTACGCATCACTTTCTTCGCAATACCGTTAAACCTTTTAAACTGGTTGAGAGAAGTCGGTAAAGAAAGACAGATCGGCCGCTCGTATTAATTTACGCCAATGGCCCAATAAATGACGCTCATGTGTCGTAAGATGCGGTGTTGATGGGTTTAAATAAGCGGTCATTTGCGTCAAAATTGTATTGTACTAAGAAGTCACGGAAAATGTATATATATAAGCACCAACATAAAAGTTTCGGAAGTTCTAGTGACCGATATAACAAATTTCCTTTTTATTAATGTAATTATATGACAAAATGTTATCTATATTTTTAAGTTTATTTTTTATTTTTTAATTACTTAGCATATAATAACTTTATAAGTAGATACTGAGTTTTTCATTGTTTTTCTCGAAATGCACCGGAAGAGTCTAGCCACCCACGACACAGGGAATCCTAGTGTGGGGGCTAGCACTCCCTATAATGATATGTACACAGTTTTGGTGAATAAAGAATTTGTATTTGTATTTGTATTCTGTATTATTATACTTAATAAACTAAACTTTAGTCTACTATTTAAATTTAATTAAAATTACGAATAATCTACTTGTGTATTACCTATATAATATAATAACAGTTGAAATAAAAATACACTCAGAGCAAATTTGTAGCAATCTTGACAAATACTTACATGTAAAGACTTTTTATGAGTTTGAGTGCTTAGTTTATCTATACTTTTACAAGAAAAAACTTTAACAGATTGAATTTTAATTGATTCACACAGCACAGTTAACGCTTAAAGTATAACTAGCAAGACGAATGCTATCCATGCACATTATATTTAAATGTCGAATATGGTCAGTGCTCGACAAGTTTTACGATTATAGGTAGAAAAATTCAAGCGATGCGTTAGGCGATCGTGTGAAATGGAACGAGCAGCAAGTTGCATAAAGTATCGGGAAAAAGATCGATGCTATATTTAGTCGGAAACTGAGGATGAGAATTTCGCAGTCTCAAGTCTTATTTTTCTCCTTACTTTACTTACCAACCACAATTAAAACCTATTAAATCGCAGGACAGTGGATTTTAAACGGTAATAACTGTTAATCAACAGTTGCAAGTCACATTAATAAGAACAAGGATACGTAGACAAGACTAGGGATTAAAACCTTTCATTAAAATCAAATATACTGAAAGACGGTATAGATTGTTGCTACGGAAGTTGGATAGTAAATAAAGTAATGCCTAAAGGTCGTCTTTAGATTATTATTTCCAGTTTAGTTTAGATTTTTATACCTATATTGTGAAATTACGTCTCATTGTGAAATCAGTTACGTAGAGAAGTCCGACATCGATTCATAATTATTATAATCGTGCGGCAAAAATATTTATTTCAAACGCGTAATTTCGTCGTAATCAGGACAGGAAACTATCAATTTGACTGTTATGCACACTGCAAGTTGTCTAGGCGACATTTTATTTAAATATTGATTTATATTTATGGCATTAAAATTCGCTCGCAAAGTATGTTTCCGGTGTTTTAAAAACATCCTTTCATTTGCTATTTTATTTATTATATTGGCAGTTCAATGGTTTAAAATAGTGATACGCGATTCATTTTAGAAAATGATTCCTTGTGGAATATATAGTATGCAACCCAAAACATAATATACTTCGGGTTTAAATGATTAAACATTGGCGATATCTGTATATAGATAGATAGATAACACTACTGACAATGAAAGGTTATGTACAAGAATATTTTGCAATTATGTAGATATTGCGAGTGTTAAGAAAACTTCTCAATATTGTCAACGGCTAAAATGTTAGTCTACAACGGATAATATACTTCGGGTTTAAATGATTAACCCTTGATGATTTTTGTATATACATAGACGGTAAATGAGACTTACATTTCCGAGGAAGCCGCTGCATGGCTGTATCGGCGGTGGTAGAGGCGGATCCGGCGTCCGTCGCGGACTTCCCTCGCTGGGACCCATCTCAGCACATCGCTGTAATACAAAATAAAATCATAGAGCTTTTGAAATAAGTAGATATAATTGAATATGACAATAATCATTCTTAATGCTCGAACATATGAACATATCAAATATATAGATGTAAAGAAACATCATACTTCTATAGTTTTTAATTTGAAGTTGACAAATGAAATGTAAGAAATAATACCTATGTAAATGATTGTGAACACGATTTGGTTGTAAAATTTTAAAAAGGATGGAAAGAAATTGATGATTTTAAATAGCAAATTTAAATGTAGTTTTTTTCTTTACAGCGCAACGCAATTGTTTATTTTAAATTTAGTTTCTGAACAAAATGGACTGATGATAAAACCAAAGGTTTACTTTAGTTCTTGTTAAAATACCTTCATTAACAATTACGTAATGAAATATTCCTAGCTTTTTGATCAGATATATACTGACGTGCACATAAGACGTGAAGGCTGTATGCATTTATTTTGACCTGGTTGTCTAATTGGTTGTGACTGGAACAATTAATGTGTTTATGAAATAAAGTTTTATAGACAAACTAGAGAGGATTAAGACTGAAGTCTCTGTAGCTCAAAAGTTTAGGGCCTTGTGTGAAGAGCAAGAGCCCCTGGGTTCGAGTCCGAGAGAAACAATATAGGTACTTGAATGAAATTGAAGCCCCGTAGAGAGCCATGCAAAAGACATAATATCTGTGGCCGTTTTTAGGGAAGTATATGTTTTAAGGTACTATTGAGAATGGGAGATTATCATTTAAGAATATTTTGTTAAGATTGTAACTATTGCTAGAGTTTAAAGAGTTCATAGTATCGGCGAAATAGGTGTTAGGTTAGCGTTCTGCTTAGCAAAAAGTAAAACAATCATTATGTTTAAATATTACAATGGTTAGAATTACTTAATGGTAGGCCATTTCGTCCTTCATCGCAATAAACACAAAAAGATAAATAAGCATAAATTATTATAAACATTTCTAAGAGATTGTATTCTCAAGGATTACCAGCCCCCATTGTCCTAGAAACCTGAAAGTAGCTAACAGCTTGTAATTTACGATTCTCTGTCCATCTATAAGGAGAACTGCTTCTTGAAACTGGTCTCATGTGCAATTAGATATGCGCGTTATATTCTCAATAAAATATTACAATATGCGTTTACGCCTTTATAGCTTCGAAAGACGGGCGTGGTTGAAGTGGGGCTGTATCTAAATGGTAATCGATTATGTGCAATGCAATTTTTATAAAAAAAAATGTTATGCAATACTATAAAGTATCATTATAGTAAAAAAAATCCATCTTATAAACTATTGTATGAAGCTCACGCGAGTGGAACCTATAATTTTTTTAACGGTTCAAATCGCGAAATCTATTTATCAATTATGTTAAATTATAACACGAGATTTCGTCGAAGCGTGGTTAAAAATAAGAAAACCAATACCTATATTTCGCGTAGTACACCGTTAAACATTAATTTTTAAATATCTATCCATAGCTTAAGCATCGAAATTAATGACAATATTTAATTATTTTTTGCCAGAAAAGACTTTAAGTTGGATTATTTAAGTTCGCCATTGACACTATAGGAATAGTCACGTCATTAATTGGCATAGGCCTAGCGCCGATAAATAGCTATTAATAGAATGTGACATTGCACAAGATTACTTACAAAATAAAACCGTTAATTAATATAGATATCTCTTATCTGCCCTCGTTCACACAGCCAAATAGATGACCGCGCCTCGCGGAGGTGAACAAACGGCCTCGCCAAACCACCGGTTTCTAGTCATATACCACAATATATCCGCAATCTTTTTGGCAATAATAATAAATAATATACATATGTCCTAAAGTCATTTTTTATGATAGAAGAGGACAAGCAAGCATGGGGTTCTCGTGATGGTAGGTGATATACAACCATATAACAACTATATTGGATGCTCTGTCATACTATTTTGACACTGGATATTCGAAGAACCGAAGACTGAAGCCGAAACGTAAATCATCAAGACCATTCCTGCCACGCACCAATTCAGATTACCCAACAAAGACCAACATGTTTAAAAAAATTATTACTCGATTCAAAACATGTTGGACCCGATGAGGATCGAACCCCAACAGCCATGCCATATCGTTTTAAGCTAATTTTAAAGCCATTTGGCAACGACTTATATTTTGCAAATAAAAAATATTACTAAAATGAATGACACAGAGACTCGAACCTACGATGGACAGTTTACTGTGTAGTGTGTTTGACCGCGTTATCAAAATTTACAATCTATATGTTGGGGAGACTTTATTAATCTAAGAAGGCATTATATTATTTTCTTTTATAAAAAACGGGACTCGAAGTCATACTCTGTAGAGCTTATTAAAATTGTAACATTGTTAGGATAGCGTAGCAAATATTGTTACATACTAACTTTATTGTGATTCCTGAATGGAGAAGGTAGACATTATTCGCTCGAGCCTATCTATTTGTACAATGTTTTTACCCTACTATTAAACTCATAGTAAGCTTGAAGGAAATGCAACGTAATTATAGCAAACATTTTAAAATTACTGCCTTCCTTTCTAGATCGTAAACACTTTCATTTTACAAACACATCGTCTTATTCGTTTAAAACTATTACACACACATTTAGAAACTTGTAATTTTTTACAATTTCTTTTATTCACTACCGATTTCAGATATTGTTTATTAAATGATTACATAGGAATCAATACATTTAGTGGGGCTCATTGACTCATCTACCAACTTAATCAACAAATCATGGGTTTGATTTCCACCGAGACCAACATCTAAACTCAATTTGTAATTTCTATAAACATATTGTGGATTTCGTCTGGAAAATCTGGATATCAAATGGGCAATAGGAATATCGAAATTGTGCCGAGCCAAGAATCGGTCCACAGAAAAAGTATAATCGCGTTTCGTATTTATACTGTGGACTTTCGAAAATCTAAATCTAATCTATTCTATCAAGTAAACTCTATGCTTACCTGTCATAAGACATGTGATGTGACCAGATCGCTTCTCACTCAATCATGTCATCATTTTATGACACTATCAAATTTCAGAAATTGCCTATATATTTTAAATTTTCTGCCGTCTGCCCACGCACAAATAATAAATTAGTGTGCATTAGCACTTATTCTCATAGTGGTACAAAGCTGTTTATCGTAATTAGCATACTTGCGTAGCTAGAAAATAATCCGAATATATTCGTCAATACGGCTTTCCTACTTTAATTAAGAGATTGTCTTATACGTAATGATTTTATGAAAAATACTATAATTCCTAGCGAAAATGAGTATATAATATTCTCTCAAAGCGACTTATCTAAGTAATAAATTATTAAGTCTAATCCTAGTTTAATCTTTTAGTGTTCCTAGGTTTTTTGGACAATATAATTCAAATTTACCGTAATTTTATTGCGCATTAACGTCAATATTCAAAACACTTTGATGCACAAGTGTTTTGAATATTGACGTTACTTAATTAATGAATGGAATTTTTGAAGAATTCAAATCTGTTTACAGTATCACATAAAATTCAAGTAAGATGTGCGTAGGTTGTATTTTAATAGAAATGTTTTACTTGGTGGTCTTGTGATAGGTAAGTTGGAGGGTGATAAATATTGCGTTATCGAGACAGGATCGGAGCACAACTCGCCCCGTGAGAACGGATCGCTTTCAAAACTTTGATTACATCTGGGAATATAAGTGAAAGAACATTATTTCTGTTATAATATATAGACAACGAACAGAACTTATCAATGGAAATAACGTTGAGACCCGTTATTTACTAAGCCAAACAATTTAAAGGTCTTTAAATTTATATTCTGAAAACAAGTAAATAAAGCTATATGAAGTTAAGTAATAAGTTATAAAAGGTTTATACCGGACAATAGAAAATAAAATTGTAATACATTGTAAGGTTGAGTCTTTAGTTTTAGCGGCAGGTTTGACTTTGACAAAGCCGATTCAAGCCTATCTCTCAATCGCTCGTGAGTCATCCGTAGCCGTTTATCTCGAAATACACCAACTCGTGAGCTTGGCGTTCTATTCGATGCCCTAGATGGGGTTACCATAAACGAAAATTTGGCAGCATGAAGAAACGAAAGCTGAAATCAAGAACAACCAAAGCTTATATACTTTTTAAGGCTTTCACGGCAATTTTGCAAATTTCTTACGTTTTCAAGCCGTGCAGCTGTCGTAATTAAGAATTTATGCTTCTGTGTTCATTGGTCAGTTTCCGATAAGTTCTGGAACACGCAACGTCAGATGATGTCATCCACCCGTGATGGCGAAGCGTCGAGAACAATTTCTCAATTACGACGGCTAAAACATCGCGAAAATCCAAGCATCCTTCTTACCTTACAGTACTGTTAAATATGTTCTGATCTGATTCTGTGATTGTATAAATAAATAAATACATTCTCTGAGTAACTATTTATTTCCTTGGCTGAAGAAGTAATGAATTACCTACTGCTAAAATGACACAGATGACATATTTTTTTATAACAGATGGATATCTCTCATGTACAGTAATAGTAAGAGTATAGCACTTGTGTTAGTAATGTCCTTATGTGAAAATTCTTAAATCAATGGACCGAATTAAATTCTTAAATGAATGGTGTGAATCGATTACACAGCAATCCTATAAAGTAGGGATTTATGGCCACTCTACAACAGAACAATATTGGTATAGGTATTATACGTTTGTTCCCAACTACAAGGAATTATCGTCGTTCTTATCATTCGCCTTTGTTACGTCTTGATTCGTGCTTTTATTGTTGACCGTGAAATTCTAGTCTTGAAAATCATTGCATCGGTTGCGAGCGAATTAATCGTGGAGCAGAAAATGTTTAAGTCACAAACTGTTCTATAGCTGAAATATATACTTATAAGAATTATTACACTTGACAGTTTAAAACGTGAAATATATTACTCGACTTACTTTGCAACTTCACATAAGGCGCATAGCATGCACTGTGGTCCCCATTCTTTTCACCTTCTAACCCGAAAGTGTTTTATTGAAATATAATATACTGTTAGATTACCGTAAACGAATTAATGTCTAATTACACAGTGTCCGTTGAAAGTAAATAAAAAATACTTCTTTATCCTCAATTCGTCCCTAGTAGTAATTTATATATTAAAAAGAAAAAGCTATTCATATCTTATTTAGGAAAGTGATGTTTCAGTCGTTATGTGAATAAAAGTGAAATGGGGTTAGATCACTTAATAGTAAGCATCAAAATTATATTGCTTAAACTAATACATAATTCTGCACTTTGATCTCAATATGCACAATCGTGTTTCCTAACTATTTCAACATTCATCAAAAATATGTAAATGTTATAGAATTGCTTTCGCATGTTACACACTTAATTTAAACAGAGCTATGCGAAATCTTGCAAATATGATTCAAACTCGTTGACAAAAACATATTTTTAACGTCCTAAAACTAATTTTAAATTGTCAGCGAAAAGACAATACACAAGTTGGTTTTTAGTATAATGTAGAATAGGTATTGACATATATAGCTAAAGTTTTAGTTAAGGTACGGTAGCTCAATTGGTTAAGTTTAACAGCTCGGAACGATGTGGATGCCAGTTCGAGTCCCGCTCGTGCCGTACATTTTTACATGAGTTACATTTACTGATTACAAAATTAAAATCTCAAAAAACTTGCATAATATAATAATTCCGCAAATAGTTTGCATTTGTAGGTTATTTTTGCCAAAACACCAACATGTATCTAAAATCAATTTGTAATTTCTATAAACATATTGTGGATTTCGTCTGGAAAATCTGGATATCAAATGGGCAATAGGAATATCGAAATTGTGCCGAGCCAAGAATCGGTCCACAGAAAAAGTATAATCGCGTTTCGTATTTATACTGTGGACTTTCGAAAATCTAAATCTAATCTATTCTATCAAGTAAACTCTATGCTTACCTGTCATAAGACATGTGATGTGACCAGATCGCTTCTCACTCAATCATGTCATCATTTTATGACACTATCAAATTTCAGAAATTGCCTATATATTTTAAATTTTCTGCCGTCTGCCCACGCACAAATAATAAATTAGTGTGCATTAGCACTTATTCTCATAGTGGTACAAAGCTGTTTATCGTAATTAGCATACTTGCGTAGCTAGAAAATAATCCGAATATATTCGTCAATACGGCTTTCCTACTTTAATTAAGAGATTGTCTTATACGTAATGATTTTATGAAAAATACTATAATTCCTAGCGAAAATGAGTATATAATATTCTCTCAAAGCGACTTATCTAAGTAATAAATTATTAAGTCTAATCCTAGTTTAATCTTTTAGTGTTCCTAGGTTTTTTGGACAATATAATTCAAATTTACCGTAATTTTGCGCATTAATGGCAATATTTACTTTTGCATCAAAAAGTGTTTTGAATATTGACGTTACTTAATTAATGAATGGAATTTTTGAAGAATTCAATACTGTTTAGAGTATCACATAAAAATTCAAGTAAGATGTGCGTAGGTTGTATTTTAATAGAAATGTTTTACTTGGTGGTCTTGTGATAGGTAAGTTGGAGGGTGATAAATATTGCGTTATCGAGACAGGATCGGAGCACAACTCGCCCCGTGAGAACGGATCGCTTTCAAAACTTTGATTACATCTGGGAATATAAGTGAAAGAACATTATTTCTATTATAATATATAGACAACAAACAGAACTTATCAATGGAAATAACGTTGAGACCCGTTATTTACTAAGCCAAACAATTTAAAGGTCTTTAAATTTATATTCTGAAAACAAGTAAATAAAGCTATATGAAGTTAAGTAATAAGTTATAAAGGGTTTATACAGGACAATAGAAAATAAAATTGTAATACATTGTAAGGTTGAGTCTTTAGATTTAGCGGCAGGTTTGACTTTGACAAAGCCGATTCGAGCCTATCTCTCAATCGCTCGTGAGTCATCCGTAGCCGTTTATCTCGAAATACACCAACTCGTGAGCTTGGCGTTCTATTCGATGCCCTAGATGGGGTTACCATAAACGAAAATTTGGCAGCATGAAGAAACGAAAGCTGAAATCAAGAACAACCAAAGCTTATATACTTTTTAAGGCTTTCACGGCAATTTTGCAAATTTCTTACGTTTTCAAGCCGTGCAGCTGTCGTAATTAAGAATTTATGCTTCTGTGTTCATTGGTCAGTTTCCGATAAGTTCTGGAACACGCAACGTCAGATGATGTCATCCACCCGTGATGGCGAAGCGTCGAGAACAATTTCTCAATTACGACGGCTAAAACATCGCGAAAATCCAAGCATCCTTCTTACCTTACAGTACTGTTAAATATGTTCTGATCTGATTCTGTGATTGTATAAATAAATAAATACATTCTCTGAGTAACTATTTATTTCCTTGGCTGAAGAAGTAATGAATTACCTACTGCTAAAATGACACAGATGACATATTTTTTTATAACAGATGGATATCTCTCATGTACAGTAATAGTAAGAGTATAGCACTTGTGTTAGTAATGTCCTTATGTGAAAATTCTTAAATCAATGGACCGAATTAAATTCTTAAATGAATGGTGTGAATCGATTACACAGCAATCCTATAAAGTAGGGATTTATGGCCACTCTACAACAGAACAATATTGGTATAGGTATTATACGTTTGTTCCCAACTACAAGGAATTATCGTCGTTCTTATCATTCGCCTTTGTTACGTCTTGATTCGTGCTTTTATTGTTGACCGTGAAATTCTAGTCTTGAAAATCATTGCATCGGTTGCGAGCGAATTAATCGTGGAGCAGAAAATGTTTAAGTCACAAACTGTTCTATAGCTGAAATATATACTTATAAGAATTATTACACTTGACAGTTTAAAACGTGAAATATATTACTCGACTTACTTTGCAACTTCACATAAGGCGCATAGCATGCACTGTGGTCCCCATTCTTTTCACCTTCTAACCCGAAAGTGTTTTATTGAAATATAATATACTGTTAGATTACCGTAAACGAATTAATGTCTAATTACACAGTGTCCGTTGAAAGTAAATAAAAAATACTTCTTTATCCTCAATTCGTCCCTAGTAGTAATTTATATATTAAAAAGAAAAAGCTATTCATATCTTATTTAGGAAAGTGATGTTTCAGTCGTTATGTGAATAAAAGTGAAATGGGGTTAGATCACTTAATAGTAAGCATCAAAATTATATTGCTTAAACTAATACATAATTCTGCACTTTGATCTCAATATGCACAATCGTGTTTCCTAACTATTTCAACATTCATCAAAAATATGTAAATGTTATAGAATTGCTTTCGCATGTTACACACTTAATTTAAACAGAGCTATGCGAAATCTTGCAAATATGATTCAAACTCGTTGACAAAAACATATTTTTAACGTCCTAAAACTAATTTTAAATTGTCAGCGAAAAGACAATACACAAGTTGGTTTTTAGTATAATGTAGAATAGGTATTGACATATATAGCTAAAGTTTTAGTTAAGGTACGGTAGCTCAATTGGTTAAGTTTAACAGCTCGGAACGATGTGGATGCCAGTTCGAGTCCCGCTCGTGCCGTACATTTTTACATGAGTTACATTTACTGATTACAAAATTAAAATCTCAAAAAACTTGCATAATATAATAATTCCGCAAATAGTTTGCATTTGTAGGTTATTTTTGCCAAAACACGATCATTGATAAATCTTCTTAGATATCAATATAATCATTCTTTTAAACTTTCATATGAATCAGATGAATGAAAAAGCTGAAGGTACGCCAATGTAGTGCTTAAAGCTGCCCAATTTAAACAGATAATTTAAACTAACCAACATAAGTACGGTAACGTAATCTAAAGCTTCACTAATTTCAGAAATAGATACAATCTTAATAATTAAATATTTTTATAACCAATAACCAGACAACCCGTTTCCGAGTCAAATTCGCTAACTGCTATAATAGTTTCTTAATGTCACTTACCCTATTTATTGGTGATGTCCAAAATCAGTAAGTCACAAAGCAATTCACAAGTTATGAGTCCAAAACTAGATTGCAGTTTATTTGTTTGACGAAATAGTTGGTAGCGGCTTCACTGTTATTTCGAATCGACGAACCGGCTCACTCCCGTCGAGGCACCGCGTGCATTTCAATGGATGAAAGTGTAAACTAAGGTTTTTGTATCGTGCGTTCTCGCTCCAACCTTAGTGTTGAAAAAGGACAATAGGTGTCCACTGCTGTCAAGTTTGCTTTAGCCAAGTGGCAACTTCGCCCACTTCTCTATTAACTTTTTGACAATTTTAAGAACTCGCGCGGAAGCTTCGCAGTAACTGATAGTGCGGACAAAATAAAACGACAAGCATTTGTTTTATTTTTATTTTCTTCCCATAGATGGCAAGTACCAGAGTAGAGCACAACCTAACGTAACGAAAATGGTAACTATTTTCAGGGATAACCACTTCTAAGCTGTTACAGAAAATCTAGAAATCTTTTAACACTAAAATATGATCTATATTAGAGTATTATAGACTACATCAAAAACAACGTCCGGTGCCAATGAAGTGACGTGCATATTTGTGTACAAAGACAGGTCGAAGTGGTCGCTGTTGAGCATGAATTTTTATTCAATAGATTACAAAATTTGGCACCAAATAAAAATGTGAATACCCCTGATTAATGCTACTACCCCGGTTTAAAATATATTTTAGGGAACCGGTTACGAGTCCACCATAGTTAAGACCACTTTATAAGAAGCGATTCGTTAGACGCCATAATTGATATAACAATATAACTCAAATAGGATAATAATTGAAGTTTGAACAATTAAAAAATGATATTTGATTTTTAATATGTATATAATGTATTGTCAGAAAATTTACAACGCGAAATCAGTGATCGAGAGTAACCATAGGCGGCTCCATAACCATAATCAGTATTAATATTTTAAAAGGAAAGAAGAATGATGAACTGTAACAAATATGCATGTAACCAAGGCCAAACGACTGCAATCGGTTACAAGCCGACTTGTATTTTGAGAAGAGAGCATTGCACGATTAGAATTGAAATACTACGAACATTTATTTCTCTTTGACTTTTAAACTTGTGCTAATTTCGCGACGTGTCAAAAACTAATTTATATAGTTGCTCTCTACTCAAGGAGGTTATGTTAGGGTATGTAATTATTCGCCGATCGTGAAATTGCTCAATTCGTATTACAATTTAATACATGTTGACAAAAGCTCGAATACCACTCGATACTACGTGGTTAACAATTTCAATTGGGGACAGTGAGTACATAAATAAATCTGCTAAATTACTAATACCGAGAACCAAATTACTTATTCTCTGTCCACCACTATTTGGTTACTGGCACAAGTAACTTGACAGGTTAGAATCATTGATGCTGTTGGACAGTTATTTCTGTCTCGACAGTCCCAACGATCGTTGGCATAGAGTCCGCATCGGTCGTTATGAACGTCCCCTAATAAAACACCATTGCAAACTCTATTGTTTCAGTTGTCTTTGAAACAGCACAAAGAGGCGTCCAATAAAATGAACACACTATCAAGTGCATAGGCACATTACATTAGATTAAAGGCTAATCGAATATAATATTTATATGCAACCTTGACTAACGATAACTTTTTTTTTACATTTTCTTTTAACTTTTTTCGAGGTTTGTTTAGCGAATATATTTAATGGAGTAAGTACAATATAACATGAAATATGAATCTATGATAACATAAAGAAACTGATGGAACGTAAGATTACATGAGACAAACAAAATGACTGTGAATTATTTAGTTGCATGATTTAAAAATACCCAACCGTACTAAATGATACAATAGCTTTTAGAAGTCGTTGATATTATTATTCCATTTTGACAGTATCAATAGAGTTAGGGCAATCAACTATAAGACATACCGAGACTACTTCGCTAAGATACTGTAAATATGGAATTAACATTATTGAAAACTATATTAATACATTTATAAAGAACAGAAATTGTCTATAATACATTAAAGTTGACAATTATATAAATATACATAATATGATTATACAGTAGCCGTTCCAATGAAAACATTTGCAAATATATTTTTTTGGTATTTTTTGTTTTTAGTTATTACAAACGTAAGTAAATCACACTACAGAAAATAGTAAATAAATATGATACAAGGTAAACACAATGAAATACATAAAGGAATTTAAATTTTGAAACTGTCGCTAAGGAAGGCTCTTTTACAGATGATAAATAAATATAAGATTGGAGTTCTCACAGAGTTTCAATCTTATTCGCCAATTTAACTCTACCAAGATCGACCTCTGTGCCAAGACACCATAAGAGGCAGTCCTGCAACTCCGTGAACATAAACGAAGATATAAAATATAACATACACTTCTTATGTATTATAATAAACTATAATAACTGTTACGCCTATATGAAATGTTACCATCCATATTGGATAATTATGTTACAAATGGCCACCTACACTGTCCAGAATTTGATTTCTTGCGGGTTCGTAGTACAAGGTAAGGTTTTGGATTCTCAATCAGACCTCATTCCTTCGAAATTCTGTACAGTGGTGGTGTGTATTATGACCAAAGATCATCATACATTAACTTTCCTTCCAATCTAACCACACTAGAGGGTGCTCACCCTCTAAACAAACATTGTCCAACTTCATATAAAATTCTACACTTTAATTATTACTACTAGGGCAGACACGTAGGCGAAACACCCCGAAGTACACACTTGACCCTCTACTGCCTGCCATCTTATATTAGCGGCTAATCAATAAAATCGCCGCGTTTAACTTAAGACACATCGGACAAATCATTAGAAACAAACTGTCCACTGCCTTCAATAACAAATAACCATACGAGTGTGGACTTGCCGCATCAGCATTGGGCACCATAACTAACATTACCATCGTAAGATTCTAAACTTTGATACCGCCTCTCTCCGCCCTAATAACTAAGACCCAACGCCGACCCGTCTACGATAACTATTAAACTGATCCTAAACGTTTCTATGTAAACAAAAAACAATTTTGAAATAAATTTCGAAATGCACTTTTGATCCAAAAAAAAACGTGGCCGTAAATAAAAATATTAACAAAACCCAGTTCAACTACATTTTATATAAACAAATCATTTAAATATCTCAGGACGATATTATTGTAAGAATTATATTAAAATCGCCCGAAGAGCTCGCCTTGAAATGCTAACCCATTATTTAGTAATAAAATATAAAAATTATACAACTCTTCTGCTTACTTGCTTAGTAAATTGTAAATAATAACAGGCCGAAAAGGCAGGCCGTGTAAATAGAATAATATGTTTTAAAAATACCGAGTTCATTTGCTATAATAATTTTTACATCTAAAGCGAGAGCATTTCATCGAGCTTCCAAATATATATTCATACATATCATATTAAATCGCGACAAAAAATATTGAACTAAAATTAATGTTACATTAAGACTCCACTTTCGAAGATATGTTAGCACTTTTTGCCTTCTCATGCAATCGTGTCTGGAGTAACAATTATAGTTAATGTTTCGCTAATTTTAACCCTACGACTATTGCTATTCTCGTATTTAAACGCCACTCGAAACGATCAATATGAAGGCTATCTAAAGCTCTGCGAAGAGTTAATTGTTATCGAATTGTATTGTACAAGACATTTTACCCTAGTTACTTCCACAGTAATACTCTCGGATTCGCAGTTATTACGACTGATGATAAGCTATAAATACATGGAACGCGTGTTCGTTCGTAAAAGGAAACGATCGATAGAGGCCACCTTGACACAATACCAGCGTAATTGCCATTTCATGATTATCAAATAAAGGTCACTTAGTTTTATCCAGCGATGCAAGTTAGCGATATTGTGCCAAAATAGCCTATCGTGCTTAGGTCTCTCTTACCGAGGCGCCCAAAAGAAACTCGTCAACGATGGCCTCATAACTACTGAGACTATAATTTTTTTCATGCATAAATAAATGTACGTAGAGGATATTTATATATTCGTCCAGTGGCAAAAACAAGCTTCCAAGACGTAGCAAGAAAAAAATTAAGTCTCAGAAATAACAGCGCCGACGTTCACTCCTTAAAGCCGTATATTGTTGTCTTTTCACAACTTTTTCCCAACATGTGAATAGATTGCATTAACTAAATCAAATTGTCTACTCCATTTCCAAACAGTCGAACAAAAACAAAGAGCTCTGATATCTTCTATAATCTACTTTAGATTATGAAATGTGTTGAGTTGTCTTACATGTTGGGCTCTGCTGCTTTAACGAGTGAGAGGGCGGTCGACTGCGGGTACGCAGCAGTGCAAAAAGCGCGCGTGCGGGTGCGTGCACAGGCCCGAGGGCGGTGCGCCGCAGCGCAGGGCCGCACTGTGTCGTCGTTTGCGGTCAGTACTCACGAACGAATCGTCCCCTATCACGCCTAGATCCGTCTCCGCGTCGTTCGCGTACATTCTGTGCGCGGCGCTTATGTCGGACAATAACTCTTCCCAATCGCGGGACAACTCCTCCGGCGGCACGGGCACGCTGCTCGGCACCGGCTCCACTGCACACTCGCAGACGCACGCGTCGCTCCAAATGCTCTCGATCCCACTCGGCCGCATTTTTTTGGCAGATCCACCGCACTCGTCGCACGCCCAAGCGTCACTACTGCGCTCGGTCTGTACTGCCGTATCGATTTGGCGCATCGGGAATCGTAGCTTGAATCCCAAGTCGTTTGTTTCTCGGCGACGTTGAGAGGCACCGAGGTTAAGTCGGCCGTAGTCTATAGTGTTTGTGGCGCGGTATTCCAGATAGCGTTCATGAGTGTTCTCGAGATAGACACTGCCGGACTCGCTGCGCTTAAATTCGACCGGATCGTAATCGCCGCGAATGTCGAACGTATCGCCGTCGGCATAGCGAGTTGCCTCTGTTTCTGGTTCACGGCGGATCGGACGGAAGTGAGTTCGCGAAGAAGTTAGCGGATCTTCGCGGTCGACTTCAGGCGGCGGGATAGATCGAAAAGGCGGAGGACGCAGAGGGGCAGCGGAAATACGGTCCCGGCGCAGTCGTGGCGGAACTTCTACAAAGCCACTTCGATCGCGACTATGGTTGATGGCAGTAAAAGATCGCATGGTTTTGGCAACTGAAGACAGTGCATCGTAGAGTTCTTCTCCCTCATAAAGGGTAAATGACTCCAATTCTCGAGGACATTCTGGATCTCTGATGTTTAAAGGGCGAAGACGATCGTGTAAGCCCTCAGCTATTTTCGAAGGCGATTCTATCTTTGGCTGAGTAACTGCGATGCTAGTGGACCATATACTTTCTGTTATCAAACTATTCTTTTCAGCGGACGGATCGGCGAACAAATGGTCAGAAGGAGACGATAACAGATCTTGAAAATCGATTGGCAAATCTTGATACTCATCATCAGGAGTATTTTGATCCTTTGACCATAGTGCCTCTAGACTGTGATCAAATTTTGCCTCAAATTTAGCATATATTTCTTCGTCCATGGGGCTTTTTGCTGGTGGATTCAGATCATCAGTAATAACCCATTCCGTATCAAGATCTAGACTATCATCCCAATCAGGTACCATATTTTCATTTAACCTTAACTTTGCTTGCGTAATCTCTTTAATTTCATCAGTGACTGTGTTTTCACAAGTACCATAGCCCTCATCCAAAGCAATTGCACGGATAAATTCTTTTACAGGATCTTGAGTTTCAATGTCCCAAACTCCTTCGTGAGTCATCCACTCTGGCATACTTTCCTTGCTTTCAAAAGAACGACTATAACTATTGAAACGCTTTCTGCTGTTCTTCTTTTGGCCGTGATAAGAATTCCGCCGTTCCTTGCCCAAAGTTACTTTCTTGTTTTTGCAATTCCAATCTTTTGAAATGATCAAATCACTCTGCATTTTGACTTTCGTGTCGTTTTTACGACACCAAGCTGGCGGAGGTAAGTAATACTGCAATGGCGACTCTTGCGCTTTCTTCAGAGCCGGGAATGCAGCGTAATAACGACGAACAGCCTCGTTTTGTTCTAAGGAACAAGTGGGCATACCTATTAGAGACGCACTTTCTTGATCTTTAATATCTTGGAGTCTTGTGCACAGCTGATCAACAATGTTGTTGAGACTGGTCTCCTGGAAGAAAAAAAAAACACATATTTAGTGATTATGTTCCCTTGATATTAAATTATTATGTCATCAAATCAATGTGTAGAAATGCTAAACTATCATATTATATACCTACAGATTGTCATTGTGGTTGGCGATTTTTATTAAATAAACACAGGAAAATGAGGAAGTATATGCAACAAAAAAGGATAGGCAAATAACATTTGGAGTGCATTTCACAGGCAACATATTTTTTTACAAAAAAAAAAACAAAAACAATGTTTCACTTCAAAAATACATAAAGAGAGACTACATTCATTGATTAATTCAAAAGTTTGTTGCCTCTGAATGAATTGACAGTGGTGATATTCCAAGACACAGACCTTTGTGTAAGGGTTCTTAAAACTGTTTAACGTCTTCATTTTAACATTCCCACTGTTACAGTCCCTTTCCAGTATAACCGAGCACTGCATATCCTCTTGACAGTAAAGAAAATAGTAATAAATTAATACGCTTTTCAAAGAAATAGATTTGTCTAATCATTATGATACTTAATGATCTTGTTTATTTGAATTAGGACTAATCATTAGAAGCAAGTTACTAATGAGATATGACTAGGCTTGCCAGATGTGTTGAAAAAAAAAATCTGACAAATTTTTATTTTAAATTTATTAACAGATAAATTCACTTGTTAAGTGACTAGGTATTAAAATATCAAATCAGAGTCAAACTTTTTTACTTTTTCATATGTTTAGTACTTGATAGCACTGCTTTTAATAAGTTTTTATTGCCTGATATAGTGTCTTTGAATTCAGTGCAACTAGCAGTAATGTTGAAGAAAACACACAATTCACTTTTAACTGTATTTATGTTGAGACGATTTCTTTCGTCTGTCCATACATTTCCCATGACGCTAAAAATTCTTTCGACAAAAGCATTAGAAATAGGAATGCTACACACATATTGCATAATTTTCAATAAATTTGGTGCTGTTTCACTGTTGTTGCGCGGAAACTGTTCTAACGCCAGTTGAATTTTCTTGACCGGACAAGCTTACAGAAAACCAGACTTCTGGCAACTCTAGATATGACCCATATCTCAATATTAGTTAAGTTTAATATATATTTGAATATTTACATTTGGATACACTAACCTTCCTTTAGTCAGTTAATAAAATTGATTGAAAATTTTATATTTGATATGTTTTTTAGTTCTTTAGTCTTCTATTTATAATAACTATTCAAGTACGTTTTATTATATAATACAATTTAATTATGTTTACTAATCTTATATATATATGCACATTCAAGGGTAATTCAGATTTATTATTATATTGTTTCAGATTCTTATTCTTTATATCATCAGTAATAACCCATTTGACCTTCCCATAAAATATTGTATACTTTTAATTGTTGACACAATGGTAGTTTTTATTTGTCAAAAATATTTGATAAACAAATAACAGTACTAATATAATAGAAGATTACACTAGTGCATGAATACTTAACATTTTAGATGTTATTTATTAGCCTTTACTATAAAAAATTGTTTCACTAAGACACTAAATACTACTAATTTCAGTGCATTAGAGCACCACTGATAATACTCATATGAAGTAAGTGAATATTAACACCTACCTGGAGAGATATCAGATAGGAAGTGGGATGAGGTGTAGTTCTTTTGAAGTTGCAGGCCAGCAGGCTTGGGCCTGGCTTCCTCTCTTGTTTTTACGCATTCTGCCAAAAGTACTCTAAGTTGCCATTAAATTCAATCATCTTGCTCAAAAATCCAGTGTCCATTTTCAATTGCCGTGGGCCGTGTGTTTTTATCGATCCTCAATATTTCCGTCTTATTATTAATGCATGCTTATGTCTTTGGCCTTTTCTTTGCTAGTGTTCGAGTTTTGTACAAGTGGTCACTTTTAACAAACTTTGTACAATCGCATTGTCACTAGCGATGAACGAATGACGCACTTCGTGAACCCCTTACTTCTGAAACATAACAGGCTATTTATTTACAACTGTGTCACGTGTTGTTTTCGTTTTAATTATCATTTTGGTTTGCAAGGGCACAAAGAATTTTAAAGAAACCTACACCCGCCCCGCCGTGCTAAATGGGTCGATGGCGCCAAATGAACGTCATTCATGCAACATTGCATGAGAGAAATATTCACTATACGCTGATTCGACCGCCTAAATTATTGTTTGAAATAAAACTTAACCGATTGCCATGTAAATAAAAGCTGCGTATTCATCTGTTAGCAGATTAACTTAGGAATCGCGACACAAACTGCAATTTCACAAGGCAATACACGACAATATTACATGATACAATAGCCACTTTCACTGAGGACGAGCACTTCCTGACTTAGATAGAAGACCCTTAAGTAATGAAAGGAACAATCAAACTTACCCTTAGTAGTTTATATGGGGAGATTATCATGATAATTTCTAAACACACACACCCCACATTAAAAAAAACATGGCAGCCGCGATAAGTGAGAGTCAAAAATTATAATTTGCGCAACGCCGTCAAAAGACTTGTGTGACGTCTCTGTGTCGACCAATGACATGTCTTCGATTTTCGAATTTATCAAAGATGGCGGACTGAGAGCCCGTGGTTATGAGATTACATGTTTCCAGAAACGTGATTCGTCTATATGTGTGTCTTGTTGCCTATTGGTCGTGAATGTTGTAGACGACCAATAAAATTGTGTGCTTTAGTAACGATTTTCGCGCGTTTTGCTTTTCCGGGAAATTTAAAACTGCAGATGCATTTCATGTACAAATATGGTTAGATTTTGAGTAAAAAGAAAATAAATTGATTCGATGGGGACTCAAGGAATATCTGTTGACTTACGATAGTAGTTATCGTAACGATACATTCGTTCGAACATTGGTAATTGAACCAAACGTTGCTCGAAGTATGTCGATGATATAATATAGCAACTTGGAGCTATGTATTTAGTGGTTTTGACATACAAAATAGACATTTTACTGTCTTAAGGGTTAAACCCAGGAATTCTATGGCTTCTTATTTAGATATTAACTAAAAAGGAAGATTAATTGTATAAAATAGACGACGAAACAAAGACTTAGAACAAATTAAAATGAAACTAAACATAATCTTACGACATTTTTATTTTCTTATAAGGTTACAGCCTTTCAGCGTGAATCGTGTTATAGTTATGTATTGTATAAAACAATTTTACATATAATGTAAAATACATGTTAAATAATACTTTTGATAAATATTTTACAATGGTAAGATTCTTTAAAGTGCATCATATGCAAAGTATTATGATTTCAATAACTTTTACCATGTTGGAAATAGTTGTATATCACGAACTTAGCATCAATACTAAGTAATACTTCACACGTCCCAGGTTAAATGAGGAGAACACTGGTGGTATGAAAATCGTTTGTGCTAACAACTCTGAATCAAAACAAAACCTACTGAAAAGCGATCACAGATAGTAATAACAAAATAAAATCTCCAAGCAAAAAAAACAAACAGAGCCATAGACTAAAATTAAAATACAATTTGTACGGAACCGGAATAGTTGTACAATGTACACACATCACCACCATTAACTAAGTTAAACATAAAAGATAAATAAAACCTATTTAAGTTTAATTGAATATTAAACGTTAACAAAAGGCTGTAAGACTCGATCGAAGGTACAGTTCTGCACCATGCTTTCAGTGTTGAAGTTTCTGATTTATGGTATATATTTCTAACGCATACTTATATAATTTAGTAAGATTGTGTGAAATTGTGCTCATCAAAATGTATACATATTAAACATGCTTTTAAATCAAGTTCTTCTATCCTATAAAACATTATAAATATAACCCGATTTAATTTAAGAGACAATGTTATATAAATCATGTGTACAGAAATGTATTGTCATAATTGTAACCGTACTTTCTATAGCAGAAGACACGGATCTTGGTGAGTGACCATCCTTTCTAAGTATTATTTCATAGGCTGTAAGTAAATTAACAATACCGATGGCATTGATACTGATAAGGACACAGATATAGATATCTATGCCGCAATATCACTGTAAAGTTCAGAGAATTTTTTTAAACACATTTGTGCAGAAGTGTACTATAACACTGAGAAGTATCTTCTGTAATAAAAAGTACATACGTAATATCCCATCCATCATTTCGACCAACAGAGCATTCTTAGAGGGGATGCTTTGGAATATTATAACTCAACAAAATCTTTATTTACAACTATTCGCTTTTCAAGACAAGATTCCCAACAGTAACTTGAACTTTTATACTACAATCGTACATAAGTACATATATAATATTTACATGTTGATATACTCACTAGAGTTTGCAGCAGACAATTTTAACTAGTGACAAGGTTCTGTATTAATCATGTATCGTGTATATATTCATCATGGAATAGCTGTTATGTAACCACATTGGTAGATAGATCCAGTCTCTATTTTCAATTTGAAAGACATCAAACTGGCTAGTGTCTTATTTGTGAGCAACAATTAAAACGATACTGTGTTGAAGAATTTCTTAACAGAGCCCTCTAGCGAGTATCATCATCTATAAATTAGTGGCTTTCTGGCCGTTTTCCATCTTCCGGTTTATCACTCTTTGGTAGCGGTGGCTGTCCTTCTAATTTTTCGGCCTCTTTCCGCATTACGCGTCGCCGCTGCGCTTCTCTTATCAAATCGAAGAGGCTCTGAAAATAGTAATAAAAGAGTTGTAGCTTATATGTCCACCAATCGAAATCGAGCGTAAATACTAACATAAAATATTATTTAAATATAAGTAAACATACAAAGTCTAAAATAATGACACTTTAATAAATGGAGTATTGTATACATATATGAAAGTACTGATTTCAAGTCTGCTTGCAATATCTATTTTACGATTAAACTAGAATGAGGCCAAAATGTACTATATAAAACAAAGAATTAAAATATTTTTACTGTTACAAAGCAAACTTCGAACTATGTAATTCTCATTGGTTTAATTTAAAATGTTGCAACATTCCAATACATTTTACCATTGCCATAGCCAAAAACCGCGATAACTCAACTTAACTCGGAATGCCTATAAAGAAAAACAAAGGTGGAATATTTTGTAAACAAGCGTATTGTGACCCAAACCTGCTAGTCATTTGGGTGCCATTTTGATTGTTTATGTCATGCAACTTAAAAACGGTTAGCGTTGTTCTTACAAGTGATTTTTGTACTCTTTCTCAATCATATGACATGCGGCTCTGGTTGTTAAGAAATAACGATGTGGGGAATAATATTTAAACAGCATACCTTTCCCTCTGACTCGCTGCTTTTGTCCTGTTCTTTAGCCGCGCTAGCCGCCTTGTCAAGCGCCCGCTGGATCTTGCTCTCCACTTCCAGAATTTCCTCCTTATCAAGAAGTTCAATCAACTCAGCCATCTGCTTTTCCGACAGATTCACGTTCTCGTTTCCAATTATTTCTAGCATCTGAAAGTTAAAGGGTATTTTGACGAAATATAAGCAAACTAATACTGACATTAGGCAAAAAATGGAAAGTAACTATATTTGGGGTATAATTATGGCTGTTTATGAAGCAGAACAATTTCTAAATAATTAAATATGTATGTATATGTATAACATACAATTTGTAATAGTAAAATCATGTCAACAATATACTGTTCCTACAAATATTCCATATTAACAAAACTATGTGGTATTTTATTTGTTTATATATATAATGTAGACCATTGTTCCTTTGTATTTCCTTCTTATCATATTTATGTGTATCATGACATCTATCACTGACTATTAAAAATATTGACAGAACCAGTGGTAGCATTTAAAAATGGTTATAATATTTGTGTTATTATAGCACCTGTCCTAATCTTGTTAAGTTCCTACCCAATATACTTTGTACTATATAAGATAAGCCGTAAAGTCGTGTAGATATGCAATTTGAGTCGACCTTGGCACAGCGGCATGGTATCGAATGATAAGTCGTGTTTGTTTACAGACGCTACCTCGTGGTCTGGCGATATTACCTCGTGATAACAATGTAATATTACACGAAACTAAACTCCACATTAAAACAGCTGTCCCAACCCAAGGATGTTACTTAATGGAAAAATTAAGTACTTAAAGTAATAATATTGATAAACTAGACATACAACATAATTAACAAAGAAATTATTATTAGAACTTAATTTAATATTGAATAAAAAAGATAGAATAGTTTATTGTATTACTAGATGTCCTAATTTGCCTTGACGGGGCGATTGAAAGCAATAATCAAAAATATATGTCACCTTCAAAACATCATCAATCTTCAACTGTCCATCGAAGTCGTCGTCTAATCTTCCTAGAACATCTTGTATCAACTTCAGTTTAGCTTCATCAGGGACCTTCTGAAGGCTCTTAATGGAATGCATGAGCTCGTCGATCTGAATCAATTGCTCCTTGGCCTTCTGTGGTTCGGATTTCGTCTGTTCGAGCGTGTTTTTGAGTGCTTTTTCTTTGTTTTCTAGTTCTACTAGGGCAGCATCCAGTTTGCTTATCATGTTGTTTACGGCACGGTACAGTCTAAAAGGATTTATTTAAAATAGATATTAGTTAAAAAGTTTCCTCAAGTAAAAACAAGAATAAATTATTAATATTTTTCTTTCTAACGACAATCCAGCTTAACCACGCGTCGGATGTTGATAATCTATTTATTGTAATAAAATAATTATTAATTAAAATTTAAAATAATACCTGTTATATTAAAAAAAAACTTTTACGCAAACCTCACAACATATTATTAGTTTATTTGTAAGCGTTACCAGATGATTTCTTAAAAGCAATAAATAAAAAACAAAAGATTTTTTACGCGTGTCTGAACCGGCTCATTTGTTCGGATGACGCAATTCAATGGAAACTTCATTGTTTCGTCATTTCTAAGTCCAATTTTATTGTTCCCTTAGTTTTTTAGTTTTATATATTGTAGCGATAAAACTAAATATATTCAGTACACACACACATATAGGCATTATATATATATAATACCCCCATTATTTAGGACAAAGGTTCACTGAATCACGTGACAGTCAAGGTTAAAGGAGATACGATTTATACATATGCATGTCTATTATAAAAAGAGCGAGTTGTCTTATCTTTATAAAGTGATAAATGATTTCTGATCATAAGTGCTTGTGGAATTTTTTTCCATATACAATATAAAAAAAAACATATTTATATTCAGTTATTTTTACTAACCAATATAATTTTTCGCTTCATAGTTGTATTGAAAATGTTATAAAGACTGGGACAAATTTTATTCATAGATTTTCGGCAGTTTTAGTTATAACAATGTGCTAATGATATCACCAACTAACTCATTGATATTTTTCATTACATATTAGAAGCAATAAAAGTGGTTGGTTTATTCTTAGAGTATACTAACCTTCTTGCTCCCTTAGTAAGCTTTATGTCGGCCTGTTTGCTCTTGACAAACTCATCCATTTCTTTGACATCTTCACTGTAGTCTAATAACTCAGTTTTCAGTTCTTGAATACTTTCCTTCTCCAGAAGTAAGGACTTTCTTTGTTCAGCTAGAAATTTGAAAGCAATATTACCTAATTACCCACATCCAATTTACTGATTGAACAGTAGGAAAATTTGTAGCCGAACTAGTGCCAATGACCTTATTTCTTAGAATTAGAACATTCAACTAAATATTATTTTTAAGTACAATTCATTCACTTCTGAACTACCTTGACCACTCCATTTTGGCACTGTGCCAATCTTTAGTAACATTAAGATGTCTAGAAAAGTAAATACATCACATCACATAATTCTCTCTTGTAAATTTCAAAGTCCAAAACTTACCTAATTTCTCCAAAGCATCTTCAATAACTTCAATATCTTTTGTAGAGAGCCCATCTTCAGTTTTAGGTTTCGGTGGATCGACCGCAATCACTGGTGCTGGGTCAACCAAAACAGAATCAATGTCTTGAAGTATAGGCGCCTTGTCTTTAAGTTCTTCCTTTTGACGTTTCTTACTCTCAAGCAATTGTTTTTCTCTTTCAGCTTCAAGTAATTCCTTGTTTTCTTCCTTAATTTTCAACTCCTCAAGTTTAATAACTTCCATTTTGGTCTGAAAATTATATAAAAAGTGTTTCAATCAAATGGTTTTGATAGAGTTGGGTATGACAAGGCAGCGATAAAACACTATTTTAATAGTTCATAAATCATTTGGTATTTTACCTTGAAATCAACTTTTCCTTCTTTCTCTCCAATGGCAGCTTTAGTTTGCATAACAACATATTCTGGTAAGGCTGAAATAGTGGCTTTTAATTTATATGTGGTAGGTACATGTTCCGGCACCATGAGCGCCCTAGAGAGCAGTAAGAGTGATGGTGGGACCCTTTCATTCAAGGATAAATCCAACCAGTTTTTTAATTCCTTCCGTAAGCGCTCCTCCGATACTCCGTACGCGCGCATACCTCTAGCTCTACAAGCTTGTTGCAATTCACTGAAATTCAAACTATCAACACCTTCTTTCGCTATCATTTTATCATCTGCAGACAGGGATCGCAACTTCATTCTCAAATTGAACCGTAACATTGCACTTGTGCCAATTGTTGACACATTCAAAACTTTACACAGGGCAACAAGGTGTGGCCGCTGCAATGAATCCAAAGTTATTTCATCCTCAAATAGTTTTGAAAACTTCATAATTTCTTCACTTGTAGCTACATCTCCTGAAGTTCTTATTTTGGTAAAGAATGTTGAGAACTCTTTGGCTAACTCAGAGTGTCTATTACCTGCTTGTGGTGCCATTTGATCTAATGTTTCTTGGAAGAATTTAGCCATCTCCAGTTTCACTTTTAAATGCTGTTTTAATTTAGCTTCCTTTTGGCTAGTGCTTTCAAATGTTGATGGCAACATGTTTGGGAATAGTTTAATAAAGAGGGGTAGTGCAAATTCAAGAAATGGCACTGCAATAAAAACTATGAATGGCACCATTCTAAATAGATCTCCAATAGTTGTAACAAGCAGCCTGTGTTCTCTTCTAGTTAAGGATTTACCTCTAAGAATTTTAAAAAGTAGACTTGCTGAAATTCGCACCTCAATAAATAATAACCTAAAACCATGATAGTAGTGTCTCAATTCAGCCATAAACCTTTCTTTTAAACTCTTTTTTGGTTCCTGCTTCTTTGGCAACTTTTCCTTTTCCTCAATGCCCTTTTTTATTGTTACCACTGTAGTCTCAACTTTAGATGAGGGTTTTAAAGGTTCTTTTTCGAAGTAGTAATTGCTTGTAGATAGATGTCGTAAATAAAATGGTGAATAAATTGTGGAATTCAATGGTTTTTGAGTGACATCATGCTGTAGTCTTAAGGGCTGAGTTGTGTAATAGCACAATGACCTTGAAAGAGTTATATATGGAATATTTTGATATTGTCTGGCCTCCCATAGTAGAGCTGAAAGGAATAATGTAGAATAAAGTATAACTTTCAATTATTTTGAAATATAAAATTTCAGTAAATATTATCAAAATATTAAATACATTTTGCGAATTTGTGTTCATCCAACTTAACATTGTATGAGCTTACCATACAACAATTAATTTGAAATCTTAAGTAAGTCTACTGAATAAAGAAAAATAATTCATTTAGTATAAAAATGTCTTTTGGCAACCAATTTTTCAATCAGTTTACTGTTGCCTAGTTCTCCTTATAAGCTTTATTTAATTTCAAGTTTCTAAAACAAGATAATACAACCGCAATCCCAAGTCTATAAACATTGTTTTAGACATGGTGTAATCAATCATATGAAAGGTTATAGAAATTTATTAAGTATAATATATTTAACGTATACTTACTAGATTTTTTCACGCAGCGACAATGATTCATTAATAATCTGTTCATCTTCGCTATTAAAGATTACTTATTTATAAATATGAAAAATTACGAAAATTAAAAACAAATTCAACCTTTAGGCACCATGACAAACTAGAAGTTATGTAGACTATACAACTATTTTATTGATAAAATAGCAATAGGCTATACTTAGCATTACTTATCTGTATTTGAAAAATCACAGTAAAACAATCTGTGGTTAAGTTTGACATTATACATATTACATATATATTATAATCTAAAATTATATCAATTTGTTTTCGTATTAAAAAAGATAATTATTACACAACAAAATGAACATTTTAATGAAAAAAACTTGCACTAATTTAAAGAATTTGGTAGGTACTGTATTTATACGAAATGGTGAGTTTAACACTGACTCGACCTTACAAGCGTACAATAGTTTTGAGCTTCTATTGATTTTCGTAATAGGGCATTGACTGTGAACACGTGCGTGATTTTGATTGTATTCATTTCTAATTTCAGCAAAACGAACTCCCAAAATGCAGACGGCTAACACTCATCTGAAAAATGAAGCTAATAGGATAGTGTGGTGTGATTTGGAAATGACTGGTTTGGACATTGAGAAGGATCAAATCTTGGAGATTGCTTGTTTAGTCAGTGATGCTGAACTTAATGTAGTAGCTATGGGCCCTGATATAGTAATACGTCAGCCTGATCATGTTTTAAATGCTATGGGAGAATGGTGTTCCAATCATCACGGTGAGGTATACTATTATATAGGTTATTTACTCTAAAATTTATTTATTTTACTGCACCATATCTACTTACACCTTTCAATCCTTTTGTTTAAAGACTTATAATAAAATTTTGTGTAAATGGTAATTTTCAAATGTAAATTTTGCATTGAATTTATTTAGTGTCATAAATATACTAGATACATGTTTTATTTGTATTTACTTAACTTGTTATATATAATTTTAGAGTGGCCTTACTAAAGCAAGCCGTGAATCAAGAATAAGCTTAAAAGAAGCTGAAGACCAAGTATTAAACTTCATTACTCAGCATGTACCTGAAAAACGGTGTCCACTGGGGGGCAATAGTGTTTATATGGATCGTCTTTTTTTAAGAAAATATATGCCTCGAATTGATCAATATCTTCATTATAGGATAATTGATGTGAGCTCCGTTAAGGAAATAGTTAAACGGTGGCACCCTAAGGAGTACTCTAATATACCAGAGAAAAAGTTTTCACATCGTAGTATGGATGATATTCTGGAGAGCATAGATGAATTAAGATATTATAAGAATAATATTTTTAAACAATAAAATATGAAATAAAAATTTAAATTTTGTTTCAATATATTAGGTGTTTAAGAATAAGTCATGAGTTGTCCATCTATTGACAAGTAGTAAAACTGTTATGGCTTATAATTTAACCGATAGTATCAACCATGTACAAATAAATGTTATACTGATACTATTCATCACTAGATGGAGTTAGTTGAACCACTTTTTCCGCGATTTAACAAAATTGTTAATTGCATTATAATTTACTCACATAGTACTCATTAAAGCAGCGGCCTATAATTCTTCTGAACTTAAATACATCTTTAAATTTTAAAGAACTTTTATTAAACATTAATTTTTTATTAGTTAGGCATAAGGCAATAATATTATATCGACCTAGTTCTGTGTTTTAAAAACAAAATGTATGCCTATTATAAAATAGCTGGTAGCTATATTAAAATGCACCTAAATTAATTTTTAATTTTCTTTTCTTATTCAAACCAAACCAAGGTTGTGCTTTAAAGGTTTTCTATATTTTATTCTTATTATCTTCGACTTCTTAACGAGACGAGAACACGGTAATAAAACAATTTCATTAAAACAATATATATTTCCATAAAATAACAAATTTCACAAAAGAATCTTGTATGTATTTAGATGTAGGAAAAAATAAAACTGTACTTAAAGTGAACCGTTATTTTAATTATAATCATCCTACCTATTGTTACACAAAAAAGAAGTACCTAATTTGTTTTTGTACAAGTTGATGCTTTAAAACAATCTTATACACGAATAATCACGTGTCTAACTAATCAATAAAAAAATAATAAGTAATAAAAATATCATCCGTAATGTCAGGTCGTTGAAATTAATTATCTTATAGTGTGCGTGTCCAGCGGCTTTATTTTTTACACAATATTATAATAAGTATTAAAAAGAAACTAATAGATTTTAGACAAGAAATATTTGTAGAACTTTGTTTTTAGGTTTTTAAAACTAGTCTCATTGATTTTGGGTAGACAGTTATTTTTAAAATTATAAATAGGTCCTTCGTAATAAAGCAATAGTCTTTGAGATTATTTTATTTTTTCCCAAGTAATAAACCGGAGTTAAATTACTTAAGGAACAATTCTTAAAATCCAATCAAGACATATTAAAATTTCCAGTAAAAAAAAACACCAACATACAAGATTATTTTATTGTATATTGAAGTCGTGGAAGAGTCATAGAAATATTTCTCTAAGTTCTGATCCAATACATATTTTTATTCAACTATTACATATTTAAGATCCAACTATTTTATTAAGGTACATTTGTCGCGCATCTTTTTTACAATTTAGATAATACACTTTGAAAATCTGATATTTTAATTATTATCTACAAAATATTGTTCAAGAATTATCAATCACAACACAGGATTAGTGTCTTATTTTAAGATAAAATTTAAAAAAAAGTAACTTAGTTACTACTGGTATATGTTATATGTTCAACGAGTAGAAGAATATATGCAATCACATAAAATAATCATTTATTTTTATTTCTAAACACTTATAAATAGGGTGTCAAATAATTTGGCATTTATTTTTCCTTCAAATTCAATTCAATTCAAAAGGAAGTATTGAAAATACTTGTGATAAAATAATTATTCAATGTGATCTAAAAAGTTTTAAAATTTTACATTTAGATCTATTACAAGTTTACACATTATTTTACACAACTATTTGATAATATTTTTTTATCTACAGTCTAAACCTAGTAAAACATTTTATGAACGTCATAAATTTTTATCTTAAATTTCTCTAATTAGAAATACGTGCTCTATCGGTATTCCTTACTCTTTTGAGACGCTCCCTAGAAAGATTTACAACAAATACGTACTCGCGAGGGAATATTATGTTACCAACACGAAATGCTCACTTAGTATACACAAACAACGGAGTTCATGACCTATTCGCGTACAAAAACAAATTCGTTGTAATGATTCCAGCGATTTTCCTCCGAATCTACCCCAGGTTTTAACTCTGCAGCACCTCCAGCCGTACCGCTACCGCAGCTCGCCGTCAACTTGAATCCTTGCTCTTGAAGCATATCGAAAGCTTGCTCTATAAATGAATGTTTCAAGAAGAATCGAGATGTATACCTGTCTGCTAAACCGTGATCGGGATCTCTCGATTCATTCAATGTTTCTCCAAATACATCCCGACATAACGTCACCTTACCGCATACTAAAATACGGGATAGTTTTCTAAACTTGACATCGGCCAGACCATCCCGGCCGAAAGCAAAACTGCCCCGGTATCCCACCGTGATGCAGCCACGTTCCCGGTTGGGAGGTCGAGGATCCGCTTCCTTCACAGCGTTTTCGAGTCCGGGCAATCTATAGTGCTTAGCTTCCCGCGTGAGCCGTTTGTGTTCACGAAAACATTCAGGTAGGACGAGCCCGCCGTCGCGGAGGTAGTCGAGCACGTATCGGAAGAGAACGCCGTCCCGATCGAAGAAGATGCGTCCGCGAGCGTCGCGCGGATGATCCGGATCGCTCAGCGCGGAAGCCGGCAGCGAGTCAGGTTCGCGCAACAGAGTATCACGTGTAGTGGCATAGTGCACGCCGCCTACGTTGAGCTCGAGGACCTCGGGCGGCACGTCCGCCATGGCTGGAGGCTGAGAACGCAATGCCGCGGCTGCGCGCCCCTCCTGACCCACTTACCGACCGCCGCCCGCCCATCAATAACGCACGCCCGGGTTACTGACTCGGACGTAATTATTTCCTACCCCTTCAGAACTCCCGAAATCCTTCAAGGTCGAAGTCTATTGTTAGCTAACAGATGCTCTAATATTCCCTCTTCTTCAAGTTTTATAAGTTAACACTTTTGTTTACGTAATGAACTTAGCATTTATAGAAATTAAATGAACTGGGACATTTATCGGAAGTTTACATAAACCTACGATATCTTCTTAGAGATATGTAGAAAACACTGTTTCTAAAAATACTGTTATATTTATTGTTTTTAAATAACATCAATGTTTTATAGAGACGCAATGTAAATATTTAGATAACCCATTGAATTAGTAATGTAGTTTCAGGTAAGCGGAGGATTGTTAATAACGCATGTAAAAGTTGTTCAGTTGGAATTAAATGTTATAAAATAAAGAATATTTGAAAATCGTATTTTTCTATTCTTATGAAAGTACCAATTGGTTCGTATATCGGTCAAATCTAGATTACTTTTTGTGGCTTAACTCAAGTATACATAAAAAAATATAAAAGATTTGAAACACATCCGTATCATTCAATGAAAGAAAATTACATTCAGAAAAGTATGACGCACTTCAGAAACTGGGCCAAATAAAATAATGAGTAGTTTAAATTTACTAGCTCAAATGGGAAAAAGATTCATACTTTACCGGAAAATATTTAATAAGAGCGCTGAAAATTCTAATGAATTGTACGCTGAAACCTTCGCTTTGTTTACAACGCATTTTTAATCATTAAGATCCACGAATAAATTGATTCAAATTACAAAGACACTACGCTCAAATCTTATTTTCCGATTAATAACAAAAAAGACATATACCAAAATATTTTTGTATAGATACAATAAGTACGTACCAGGGCACTTGCATACCGAGACACCATTATACAGTAATTCCGAAGCGGTGCGACAAAAAATAAAACAACAGTTTAAATCTCAATTTATAGTCATTAATAAATTAAATACTGTATTGATAACATATGCATACATAACTAATATCACGAGAGTTACTAATTAAATAAGGTAGCTGGAGAAGAGCTTAATCGTCGCGACGAATATCAAAACTTTGAAAAGTATAATCCGACAGATCCTTATTATGTGTGAATTCGGCTTTATCAATTTTGCTACTGGGACTACCTGTTGTTTTTAGCCATTGCATCCTGAAAGTAAGAAAATCTCTTTAATTATTGTAATACTAGCTGACTTGGCAATCGCTTGATTGCGATAAAAATGGTTCTTGTGAGTTCATCTTAAGAGATAAAGATATACTGTCGTGGACATGTTTTAGAATTTAGATTATTTCAAGGAGCCGTTTTATGTAATTACCCGTTCATACATTTTAAAAATCGAAAATAAATTTATTATATAATTTATTTTCGATTGGAGCTCAATTGGTAGAGCAACAGCACGGAACGCTGACGATGCCGGCGGTTCAAGTCCGAGTCGAAAATGTTTTCAATTTATTTTCTATTTTTAAATTATACAATGCCTTCATGAGCAATAAGTTGTGAAAAATATTTAAAAATTTTCAACAGTGTATTTTTTTTGTCGACATTTAGAACCGTTTTCGCAGCGAAACGAAACGGAATTTCTCAAACGTGGTTAATGTTTACGTTTTTTTCCTACTGTTTCTTCGTCTTCATATTTTATCGCAGGATGATGTTTTATAGCCTAACAACTTCCTTGAAGAATGGTCTAACCAGCATATTTTTTTTCAAATCGAACCAGTAGTTTCGGATATTAGGGCGTAGACAAACTATTCAGCTTTATAATATTAATATAGTATAGCTATAAATTTAATGTAAGTTTAAGCAAAGACTTTAAATGTTTAAAACGCGATATATATTGGTTAAACTTGTTTAAAAATTATTTCAACTCGGGCCGACGTTTTTTTGACCACGGCTTCAGCAAAGCATCCGAATCGTCGGACCGGATCAAAATAATTTTCAAACAAGTTAACTAATATATATCGCGTTTTAAACCGTTAGTGTTGTATTGATGTGTTAGTAGGTAGTCAAGCTTTTAGTATAATATATATAAGGTTTTTTTTCTAGTCACAACGGTTAGTGTTTTCTTTAAATGTGTACTACTCGCGTGAACTATAGGCAGTATTTAAAGTAAGTTGTCATACAATGTAATAAATGTTAAATAACTTTCTATATTATCCTTTAAGTTACACTTAAAATAGCAAAGATATTACAAAGACATTGCAAATTACGTAGTTCAAGGCCATAAAAGTTCATTAGAACGCCTCATTAACATTAGCTGTGTGATCTTACGTTTCTAAACGAGACGTATTCAGGCGAGAATTCCTGAGTGGCCCTCACGAGACCTTGGACCGTCAAGTAATGTTTCACATTAAAGACCTTTTTCATAATGAAAGTGCTAGCAGGGGTGTGCCCGTCGTCTAATGTTACACCGTGCCCTTGCTGATAAAGTGAGGGTCTTGGACGTTTCTCGTAATTCGTATGTATTACGTCTTAATTAAATGATTTTAATGATATCATTAATTAAAGCTTGATTTAAAAGTAAAACCAACGGTAGTCGGTAATAAGAGAATTGCCCAAAATTTTTTACAGAGGCCAGAAAAACTAGCAGTCTGCTAGTTGAAAATATAACTGACCCAGTAATGAAATCTAATAAAATAGTACTTTCCATCTACTTTGGCTTTCTATATTTGAATTTTAATAATAATAATAATAAAACACTTTATTGCACAAACAAATAAAGTACACATAGTAAAACTAAATTAATTATTTAAATAAAATAGTAAGTGCAAAGGCCTAAACACCTTACCTAAACATTATTCATTTCTGTTTATTAAAGCATTAATGAATACTTCATCCCATTTGTTAAATCAACCCTGTTAAGCACAACAAACCTTGGGTGTAAATCCCCATTGTAGCAATATAGTTCAACATCTACTTACTCTTTTTCTTTCTCTAATTACCTAACTAGTCTTACACTTTAGATAATAAAAATATTTTAAGAAAACTACATAGGTATATACTAGAACAAACAGTGTAAAGATTGAATGTCATCTCTATTTTAACTTCCGCAAGGACTGCAACGGTAAAAGTCAAAGTAGTTACAGGTTTTTCAAGTTTATTCCACAAAAATCAAATATTATGATATTTATTAGTTGGTGAGCAAAGCTTTAAATCACTTTATTTAGAGCACTTATTTATTTAAACACTCCATTTCATATTATATATTATAAAATGTTTCCTTATTTTTACTCATGTCTTAGTAATGCCATGATTTATTAAGGGCTTTAATAAAATCTATTAAAATGTGTATATTAGTAGGAGTAGTTAGTATCTATAAAGTTCATCAATAAAGAAAGATACTGTATGTGTAATAATAATGAAGCCCAATTCTTACATGGAATCTACTTTATCTGAAGGACCCTGCATCTGTCCTTGTACAGTACCCCGAGATGTGTTCATACACCATCCTCTTAATCCAAGTTTATCTGCTTGTTGTTTTGTATACTGCAACCAGTTACGTATATGTATAAGGCGTTGTTTATTTGGAGACAGCATGGGTACTACGTATTTAGTGCTTGGTATGTTTTAAATTATATAACAATGATAAGGGCAATTTACCTTACGAAAAAAGACACCTTGCACTCGACCAAAAACTTCAAAGTCAACACTTTTTAAAGCCATTGAAGAGATGGTAGCTGTGCAGTGACTAACTTTAATACTGCTTGCAAGTGTTGTCAAGAGTAATAAACGGAGCATTGATTAGGACAGTATTATTTTTGGTTTTACGTTGGACGTATTTTGTATACTTTTTATGTTTCGTCCTTCCAAACAAACCGATTTGTTGTTTATCAAATCAAAGAAAATTAAATTGAAACTTCGAATTATTTCGTATCCACCTGGCAAATGACGTTTAGTCGCAGACTGTCAACGTAATTCTTAAATTAATTAGCACACCGAATTTACAAGGAGTATCAGTAAGCAATAATACCTAAATATGTAATATAATATGCTATAAATACCATATACAATTATAAAGACGTAACAAGTCGAAATCATTAAATTGAATATTCCGCTTTGTGTCGCTTTTAATCTGTCAGCTTGACATTAACACTTGGACTGACACGTCAAATCCAAACCAGTACTTCATAAGTAGAACTAAATTAAAAACATTGTTAATATCTTCCTAGGTTCATAAACACTAAAACTAATAAAATTGCAATATTTTGGCGTTGTAAAGAATTCAACATGGCTTTCTATTGCTGTGCCAGGTATGTCAGTTCTCATTTCTAAAATATTATGTAACATTCGTTATTTATGCTCCATATTATATTCAGTAACCTGTTTGTTGTTTTAGATTAAGCAATAAATCGGTAATGGGCACCTTAACCAAGTTTAACACTGTAATAAGAACAGCGCAATATGCCCAATCTGCTGCAGTGCCGAAAATAACCTTCAAGCAATATGAAGAACCAAAAGTAGAGCCTTATGATGACAAAAATGCGCGACTCCAACGACCGATGTCCCCACATCTTACGATCTATAAACCCCAACTCACCAGTCTTCTATCTGTGACACACAGGGCTGCAGGTAAGACTTTATTGCAGTACTTATTTTTTTTTAATCATTTATAAATTTTATTATAAGTTTTTAACTATTTCTAAGTCTAAGTTCTAAGCATCCATTACACTAAATATTATTTAGTGTAATGGATGCATGGTAGTTTAGTCTAGCATGGTGGACTTGGTTCATTGCCTACAAACAGAGAGTTTTTCAGTGAGTTTAATGTTTAAGATTTTACTGGCATACATAAAATTCTATCTTTCATGAAAATGCAACCATAGGTATCAAATTAAACTGTACAGGTTGTCTGGATCTTTTATTTATATTCTACAGAAAATGGCTTTTCCTTCACTTAAAAAATCTTTTTAGGTATGCTATTATCAGGGTATATAACTGCCTTGGGTGTCGGTGCATTAGTTTTGCCCCATGATGTGGCCCATTATGTGACAATGATTGAGGGATTGAATCTGTCTCCTGCGACTATATTCCTTGCCAAAGCCATGTTAGCTGCACCATTTGGTTACCACTTTGCTAATGGAATGAGGCATCTATATTGGGACACAGCTAAAGGACTCACAATTAAAGAAGTATATTCTACAGGATATGCAATGTTAGCCGGAGCAGTAGCAATCACCATATTTTTAGCAGCCTTGTAAGTAATTTAATAGACTTATTGTATTTTGAGTATTATTTATTTGTGATGTAATAAATTTTGTTTCAATTCAACATTTTGTTTTTTTTTATTTAAAGTTATATAAAATTGGGCAATTATGCAACACCACAGTTGTTCAAAACATCATGGATTGTTTTGAATTTTTCAAAGTCTAATTTTTCTGTTGTAGCAAGACCTTTGGCTGCATTCTGTAAAAAAATATACATATTAAGAATGCAAACTTTTATAATATATAGCAAAATAAAAATATTTCATAACTTACATTAAAAATTATATTGTTATTTTTTAAGAATTCTCCATATATGTTGAAAAGATCTGATCTAGTGTCTAGTAGCTGGGCTAAACTTAGTGGTGTGTGTGCAATAGACACATCAGATAAGAAATCTTTAGATGAAAGCCAAGTTCTAGATGGCTCCATTGTTATATGGCATGAAGCAAAGTTGCTTAGACTATCCCTGCCTCCATTATCTTTGTTCAGACAGAGTAGTTCATATTGGGATGAATCGAAGTTGGATAAATCTGCACCTGAAATATATATAAAACATATATAATATAGATTAAACTTAAGTATTGCTTATGATAACCAATTCAAACATTATTGATTAAAGTTTTATTAATTGCATGAAATCAAGTATGTAAATTCTTTCTTACTTGATACAAACGCTACATCACCCCTGTCTTCTTGCATACATTTGGCGGCATTACCATCACCTGAACACTGTTTCTTCAGTTTGGATACATCATCACCTGTGAATAATCATTTAAGTTTATATTATGTAAGGAGTTTAAGATTCAACCAATAATAAAAAAATAGGTAAGGTTTCACCTCTAGGGTTATTTTCTGCTTTATCAACTCCAGGTAGGCAAGATCCACTGAAGAAGTTGCCTAAATTTTTGACGCACTACAAAAAAGAAATGCCTTAGGTTTTGGTACAGTTACACTGTTATTTATAAAATACTATACTTTTAAATAAAACACTTTAACGGTTTAAAACGCGATATATTAGTTAAACTTATTTGAAAATGATTTTTAACTTCGGCCCGACGTTTCGGATGCTGTGCAGCAGCCGTGGTCACGGGGAGACAAGATAAGTTTAACTAATATATCGCGTTTTAAACCGTTAAAGTGTTTTATTTAAATGTGTACTACTCGCGTAAACAGTATTTACTAGACTTTTATTCACTCTTACAACTATAATAACACTAAAAAAAGAAATTATATGTTGACCGTTAGTAATTTACATTACATATTAATTTCATGTTCCTCATATAGTTACTCTACAGTATGAATATATATTTACTTTATTTATAGTACATACCTCATCAGAATTAATAATTTTTCTGTTTATAAAATAATATAGCGGAGCTTGTAATCCACTAAATGTTCCATATGAATTATGGCATGATCTAAAAAAGAAAGAATTATATTTGTTAAGTGTTTCTTTAATATGCTTTTTTATAATATGGAATACACAGTTATATAGTGTATACATGGTATACACTTTTCATAAATTTACAAACCGTTTTCCTCTGAGATCGTCCATTTTATTATAGGCTGTGTTCTTTTTTACCACAACAACGGCATAATTAGGTATTTTGTTGTTGCCGTACACTTCGTGAAAAACTGGGTGAAGATTGTATTTTTTCGATGCTGAAGCCACACCCATTCCATCTACAGAGGCTAAGTCAGATCCATTGTCTTGTACCTTGAAAAATAATTGAATAGTCAACAACACTAATATGCAGGAGTATGTATTTTAAGTGGAGTTACTCTCTGCTTTATTAATGATTTTAGACACCAAAAGTAGCTTGTCTTTGTAGTTTACGGGAGTAATACACATTTAAATAAAACAGTTGTGACGGTTTTAAACGCGATATATATTAGAAATCTTATTTTTAATTACGTGTTTGCGGCAGCTGTGGACACGGGGGACGGGCATCTATTCTATTTTACGTTTTAAACCGTTAAACGGGTTGCTATTTATCTAATTTAAGATTTATAGCTTGCGATTCAAAACTTTTGCGAAAGACGGAATATTTAGTCAATATTTGACTAAATATTCCGTCGTAATTTCCGTAGAATATATTTTGCGCCCAAAAATATGTTAGGTTTATCAAATGAATATAACTTACACTTTTTAAACATGCTTCATCAGATGATTCTTGTACACAGTCTAATTTCGGCCTTATGTCTCTGCTAAACGCGAATACGGACATCGAGCGGCATTTTGCAAGTGCAACGTTTGATGTCACACAAAGTCTATTGATAAAATATAGGATTAACTACATAATATAAAACATTTCTTAATTACATCACAATTAACTTCTAAATCATTTATACTTTACTAAGGTAATATTCTGCCTATTTTACATTATGTTGGACCGTCCGCAGAAAACTACCGGACGATTTCAACCTACTACTTATTAATTCTAGTTATTTAATATCACATTATACTAATCTTTTATGAAGTGTACAAAAACGCATTTCTACGAGTGTAAAATTAACCCAATACTTGCCTTACGACTGGCTCGGGAGGTCCGTGACCACGTTCAATAACTTCAGTGTAGTTGGCCTTCTGCAAGTAATCTCTGGGCTTGATCGGTATATTGTCGGCTACGTGGTGAATTTTTTCGGACAGACCCAATACGTCGGTGAACCATTTCGGTTTGGAGCTAGCACCTTGAGATTAATATAGCGAAACAACATCACTTTATTAATTGGTGTTGAAAATAGATAGCTATCTTTATTGTAAAGCTTACATGAAACATTAAATAGTGGCACAAAGAAGGACCTTGAATATCTACATCTACACTCCTCGATTTTTAAATTTTGGTATTAGTATTATTTGATAATATTATAGTTTTTAAAATTTTGCATTGGTTTATGTATTAGGTAAAGAGACAATAAATAAAATGATGAATATTAACTTACCAACATCGGCCAATTGCTTTATCTTTTCCCTAAGTGGCGACAATTTTGCGAGGACGTCGTTATGTCCCAACAACCCCTGCCAAGGTCGCGCGGCCCAGGAGCAGGGCTTTTCTCTAACTGACACTTTAGACCCATCAACACAAAGATATGCGAACTCGTCAGGGTTCTCTGGGGATTGGCTGGCGGGGGTCGTTCCAACTGGGAGCTATAATTACATTGCGATCTAATGTACTTAATTTATTTTAAGTCGTTTTACTGCATCGATTTAGCGAAAACATTGCAATTTGTCAAAAATCCTTTTCAAGTTGTTTCCTGAACAGTTTTGGAAAATATTTTGCCAAAATGTTGGCATTTTGTGTTCCATTTTCCCACCCCATAATTATTGACTTTTGTGTTGTAGGTATGTTGGTAATGCTTAGAAAGCATACACTAAAATTTACCAGGCTAAAGTTAATTTCAGTAGTTTGTGTTCTGTATTTCAGCATGTCATGTTTTAAATTCACATTATTTGAATTTTAGTCGGGTTCTTTGCAAATTAAAACAATATTTCTTGTACTAACAAAGGGAAAGCAATTCTGCGTAATTCGATTAAGAAATTGCGGTAAAGTGTGAACGGAAATTACGAATTTCTTAGTCCTTTAAGAGCATACTTAAATGAGACGACAATCGGGTCACACGGAATTATTAAATTGCTTTACGTCTTGATAATGTAAGGCGAGATAGCGAGGTGTAATTGAATACGTACCCCAAAGAACTTCCGAACGTAGATAACCTTGGTGAAGGCGACCTCTCCTCCATTGTGGGCGAGGCATCTCAAAGCGCCTTCGTAACCGCTGAAGTTGTCGGGGTAATCACATTTCCCTGGGTGCTCACACATAGCGCACAGTTGGCTATATTGTGCCTCTGCAAATTATTTCCTGCTTAACGTGTTCGTGTCTTTTGTTTCTCTAACGACCCACGTGCATTAACAATTTCCTAATTTCCCTAAGACTTAAACCTAGGCTAATAAATATGCTCATATAAGTCTTTTAACGTTAGAAAATAAATAACTAATAGCGATTTTCTAAAATCTTAGACGACATTGAGATGTCGTCTAAGATTTCATCAGATCAATTAGGCAATAATGTTATTTTAATGGACTAATGAATAAATCCGTCATCTCATTTGTGAGAAAAACTTTTTGAAGTATCCTCCATCACTTTGATGTGGAAACCTCTTATTTTGTTTACAAACAACATCAACGGTTCTTTTGTTATTTTGAAGTACAACTTGTTGCTCTGGCCTCGTTTGATATTTTCTTTTACCAACTTTAATAGTAGTTATAGGAAAATTCAGTCAATGACCCTAACTGAGTTGAATTTACTTATAAGAGTTTTTACAAAATTTGATTATGGTGGGAAGAGGCGTGCAAAAATACAACGAATATCATTCCTTTTATGTTAGTGCAATTAATATGTCTGTTTTTATTACTATTGTACTTACTCCAAGCAGAATTTGTTTTTGGATCAGGCGACCATGTTCCGACGATGCAAGATTTCTTAAAGAACGTCGAAAGTGCTCGCAACTCGTTCTCTTTCGGTGATATCGTTCTATCTGTCATCCTTGGGAAGATGTCTCGTTTCATAAGCATCGTTAATGGTATCTAGTGGAATAATAAAAAATATCTCGTAAGTAATAAAACATTCGCGTACCCAAAGCTTATTACTTTTGCGACGTGTAGCGAATATCAATCTCCAATAAATTATAATGCTCTCAAGGGTAAAGAATTTATTTGAAGAAAGGAAATATGGTCTGCGGTTTTCTAATAATAAAATCATGTCTGTTCTGTAACCAAAGTTCTCTTTTGTTGAATTTTACGTTTTTTACATAGGACCCTTTTTTACCATTGTCTTGGCATCTTTTAGTAAAAAAGGATTGTTATAAGATATTTAATCAAACACTTAATACGCGTGCGATATAATAATTAAGAAATGCATAATTAAGTACCTTGTATCCGACGTTCCTGTTAACTCCCGTATGACAAGATTTGAGGCCTTTTAGCTGATCTAAGTTATTTATGTTCAGATCTTTGTGTACGACAATAACTGCCTCATAGCGAAATTCCGCTGAAAATAACTTCTATTGTTGGTCATTGACTTCGGATGAAATCTTAATACAAATATATTATTAAGACCTATAGTTTTTATCCAGGTATATGTATAAATGTAAAAAGAAAGGAAAAATTCCTAATATGTAGTTTATGGTTTGCAGAGATCGTTTATGTAGAGAATTAAGAACTATATATACGTATTATTGATATTTTTGAACTCTTTTGTAATTATTATTATAAGTAACATAACACGTATGTATGTCAGTAAGGTTTAGGCTATTTTAAATTGCCTTTTGATATACAATTGACAATTCATTGTAAGTTTTAGATTGACATCTATTGCAGAAAATTATTCCGTATTTACTTTTACGATGCGGGATATATTTAGAACCAAGGGTACCGAATGAATAATGTAAGTTATGACACATATCTTTTACTGTTACAATATGTATATAATATAGCTGTGTCGTGGAATAAGTTTTTTTTTATGATAGAGGAGATCAGATAAGCATGAGGTACACTTGATAGAAGGCGAAATGCCTCAGCCATACATTTGAACAAGATGCGTTACATATTTTACCTTTGGATATTCAGAAATCTACAGACTGAAACCCAATTAAACGTCCCGGGTTTTTTATGTATGGATGTTGGCTCGTGACCCAAACGGATTTTTTGTTTACAGACGAAGTCCAACTTGTTACAGAAAAAAATATAAATTTATCAAAAACATGTTGGGCCCGGTAGGGTTCAAACTATCGACGACAACGATCGAGCTATAGTTGGACTAACGAGCCGGTTAAGTTATTAAGCGTGAAAGTTTCGACATTTAAAACGTACATAGGAGCATTTCTGAAAGAATGCAACAGTGATTTCCGTCAGCGTAATTCATTCGATATCAGCATTCAGGGAGTGTCAAGTGCGTTTACACGGCGCGGCGCTGAATTGAAAATTTCCCCTTTGTAGACTTCTGTGCTCTGATTTCATAGGCATTTTTATGCGCATCTGTAGTTTTCCTTATGCCTTTCATTTCGAGCACCGTACCATAGAATCTACTTCGAATTGTACAATCTTTTTCGAGTTCAGAATCTCAAATAGGCGTTTTGAAATTGTTGGGACGTTATTACATTGAATATTTTATGATACATATATGGAACTGTATTAATGTTATAAATGCAAAAGTATTTTTTCTTCATGGTTAAAGCAGACAGTTAGTACTTGGATACAGCATATCAATTTGAAAGGACACAGAGAATATACTGCGTTTTGGTTAAAAACGATGAATTATGAGAATATACTTGTGGTTACAAAAAAGGTAGCACTTATAAAAATTAAATTAAATTTAGATTTAAAAAAAAGATTTCTTGGGCGAATATTATACTGGCATCCATAGCGTTCTGTGATGCTATTCTAGCCAAAGTAATAAAATGTAAATAAGGTTTTCACGTAAAACAAATAAAGTTCCCAAAGATAGCTCCTCTCTCTTTACTATAGGAAAAAGCTATAGCTTCTTAACTAGTGTTATAATTTCTTATAAAAACATACCGTGTGATTCTTAATATAAGTTTTAGCAATATTTACTACCGTTATCGTGAAATCCCAGCCAATGTTCGGTATGGACTCGCCTTAAGAAAATGGATTTAACGCAAAATATTTCCAACAATATTATTAGATCCAACGTTCAGAATATCTGAATTGGAAACGATCTCGATGAGAATTTGAGAGCAATCTAAATAAATAGGAATTGTAAATGGCGCAGAAAGAGGGAGTCGATTTGTGAAATAGCTACTCCCGTGTAAAAATAGAGACAACAATGTTGTAAAATGCCTTTTCTTTCTTTGTTGAATAAACGAAAAGACTCTTCTGGCGCTGTTACAATAATATGAACTGTTTGTATTTATATTATAATACCTATTAGGAAAAATTATTTTGAACAGTTTAAAACGCAAAATGTACTTTAGATTAACTTATTTACAATTTATCTCAACTACGCGACGTTTCGGATGTTTTGTATCAGCCATGGTCACGGGGGATGCTATTGTAAAAGGAAGTTCGATCACTGAATGACCATGTCAATCCTACAGTAACCTAATCTAGACAAAGTACAAAGTTGTTCCTGGAAAGGAGATAATATTATTGAATCAAGTAACGAAGTAATAATTTTGGTGACTCTTATTAGTTTACCCTAGACTAATGTCGAGAGTACGTCGTAATTGTAGTTCACGTTACGAACGGTAAATTCATATTTTAGAATTTAATTTCATCTCAAGTTTACGAGTTTTGGGTGGAGCAATAAGAATTTAATGTAACCCGATATAGAAATGTATTAATTGATCCAAAAGATTTATATTTTACGTATTATATATAATATGTATGTGTTTAGACGTTTTTATAGTCGGCCCGACGTTTTGTATGCTTGGCAGCAGCAGAGGTCAAGGGGAGATCCATGTAGTATTTCGTTGAGTAATTATAGTTATTAATATATTAATAGGGACTTATTTATTATTTGTTTTATTGTATGGAGTGCGGAAACATTACATAATGGCGTCCACTTATCTTTCGTATTTATCTAGATACCTCTATCGAATTGGTATATGTCACATATAGTGATAACTCATATATCTTCATAAATCTCGTCCCTTCCCATTGAATTAATTCCAATTATTAGTCAAGCGGGTTCTCCAATCTACCGAGTTCTATTATATACACCAATCTATTCATGTCTGTGTGAATATCGAGTTTGTAAGATGTGTACTTAGGTTGTTACGAAACTAAGGTTTAATCTTACGAAAGTGTCGCTTCAAGTTGGGACAGATGTGATGGACTAACAATTTAAGGTGCAATTGAAACATATTACATGTGAAATGATTTCAACTTCAATATATATTTTCATATATAATTCAATAATTTATATTAAATTCTGAATATATTTTCTCCTACATAATAACGAATTACTACGCAAGGTAATTTGTATCTCCGAAATTTCCCATTTCGCACATTCTATATAAAGAACTACTTAACATACGTGGTACATACATAACACATACATAAGTGGTTTTAAAACCTACATCTATTTTCAGTAGAAAACTTTAAAGAACCACCGCTCTGTGGTTTGGCACAAACATTGGAAATGTTCAAACAATTTATACTTGTTTCGTATTTCTGTTTTAATATGGTTACACCACGAAAGCTTTAAAGTACACTTATATAGTCTTTGACTCACCATCTGGTTCTTCGTCTGTTCTGTACTCTTGGAAGACCACAAAGTCTTGATTTGGTATTTTGGAGGCAACGTACATGTCTTCTGGGTCGACTGGTACCAAATCAGCTTGGCGTTGTTGAATGTAGCTCAGACATTCGATCCTACGGATTAAATTTGCACAGATATGTAGTGTGTTGAAAGTTAATTATTACCTATGGTTTAAGTAGAGCAAACAAAGAACAGATTCAACTTCATAGTAATCAACTTCTGTTTAAAAATAGATTTATCTGTATAATTTTGAACAAAATGCTAGTAAGAAATACAGACTACGATAATTATAATCAGTTTTATTTATCGTTTCTAAGCCACAAATCTTCAGGAAAAGATCTAATTCACGTGGATTAACGATCTAGCCCCAGTAAGTCCCTAAGGACAGATCGGGAGATAAAGTGAGATTTATATCTTCTTCACGAGCAGCATAAGCTTCAGTTTATTGGATTTTGAGCACGTACAGGCGAAGTGAATAGTATCTCCTACTAGTTTGTATAGAATCGATGCTTAAACTTGCAGTACACATTATGACAAAAAATAGAGATATAGATTATGTAACAGAAACGCAGGTAAAATATTCTATTTATAATATACAAACATTTGATTATAGTATTTCAATAAGTTAAGGATAACATGAAGGTGCTAATAAAGCCCCAGATATTTACAGCGTAGGTACTTACCCCTGAACTGTTCAAAAAAATAATGCAGATTTTAGTAAATTGTATTAGTCTCGTATTTTGATTGGGTAGTTCAATCATTTAATAAAAAATCGATGAATAAAACAGGCATATATACGAGTCTGTCCCATGTCCCACACAGGGAAACAGGATTTCACAATATAGAGTTTAATGAACTTTTTACAACCATTACAACAAAAGGGAAAGCTCTGGTAATAAATTAAGAGGAACCGGTTCTACGGCGATTTTAGCTGTTGGTAAGTACGTTTACTGCTGTACTACTAGTTAAGCGTCACTTAAAGTACGAACAAATAGCTCTATTTAAGTTATTCCAGATACCTCGTCGTAATGTTGAAGGTCAGCAGTGATTAAATTGCGATGAGACGCTAGTCCATTCTCATGAGGTAAATTTAGTCAAAACAAGTTCACAATTTTGTTCATTGCAAAGTACTATTTCTTCAAAATTGAAATGTTGTACCAAATTATGAAGAATTATTTCGATTAATTTAATTTAAGAAGCATTTAAAAGTGAGTGATATGTTATACCACTCAAACATCATACATGATACAATATTTTTCATAATACCTTTAAAAATGTCGTATGTTATTTTATCTGGCCAAGGGAATAAGTATGCTGTAATAGGTATGTACTCGACGGTTTGCTATTAAAATCACAATACATAAACGCAATTTTCGCATTAAGAAAATCTCTACTTGTTTACGTAATATCTTTGTTGAAGTATCTAGTTAAGAAAAATGCTTAATTTTTTTAATAAGTATTGAGTTGAAAAAGAGTTTATCATTCAGTTAATGTCTGTTATTTTTTTATATATTTTCCTCCTATAATTAAAGTAAATATATAATTTAAATAACATATACAAAACATGGAATTAAAATATATTCTTACCTATCTCTTGCAGGAATACATTCTAGTAAAGCTTTGCTCTTTGTTGGAACTTCTAACATCTCCTCGCATGCTTTTAAATGTTGCGTTGGCACACATATTTTATCTAAAAATGAGTATTTTATGTAAAATAATTATAATAATAAATTTCTTCTTTTAATCATTTGCAACTCATGGGCAACATGTAAAGACAATTTTTAGCAATTAATTTTTGGATAAGACATTTTCTTTTTAAGTCTGTAGGCTATTTACGTAAATTAAAAAAAAACTATTTCTTTTTATAAATAGCCAGTATCAATTGTTCCCGGTATTGCTCGTTTTAAGAGATCTTCGCGCTGAACAATGTAAATACACGTACATGCTGATTTGCAGTTGACATTTTGAGAGGTCAAGGCTAACAAAAATAATACACTCGTATATATCAAAGTCATGGTCAAGCAGTTGACCATGCGCGGATGTAAACACGACTGGACGTAGCTACGTCTTGTTCTTTTATATATTCTGAATGTATGCTGTATCGCTATCGCATAACAACACATTGTTAATTTTAAATAAAAATGATTACTTCGTTCATCGTTGGAATAATTAACCTTTTTTTTAATACCGCTTCTGCACATGCGAGACACGCAGTTTAAACAAGTAATACTTCAGGTACATATTATTTATTATACTACACTAATTATTATACAAATATAACTTTATAATAAAAAGTTTCTGTAGTTGTCTTTTGAATTTGCTTTAAAACATTATTAAATGAAACACACTATTCGTAGATTATCGACAATAAATGAAGTACCATGACTTTTAATGACGCGCAAATTTTTATCTGTGGATATTAGAATAGAAGCATCGTGTTTGACAACTTAATCTATGGTTGATGTATGGCGTTGGTGTGTGCTTTGGCGGGTCAATTAAGTTCATGCGCTAATAATAATAATAAATAATATTATAATAAATACATTTTATTCTACGATTACATATACATGAAATGGATTGGATACATTGTAATAATTGTTTTTCACAATTACAACCTGGAGTTACCTTGCAACTGACATCATGCGGTCATATGTTTTGCAACAATTGTTTGAACAATGGTTTGCTTATTTTTGTATTTCCAGTTTTTAGTTTAATATGATGAAGTTTTTTATACTTGATACATATTTCCTTAGGCTTAAAGGAGAGCACTTGTATAGTATGTCGAGCGCCATGCACTATGATGAAATTAGTACCTGACGTATGTATATTATCTTCCAAACATCAAAAAGTTGGTGAGGGCAATATTTTAGTGTAAGTACGAATAATTACAGATGAATCCAGATATTCAAGATTACTTTACGGATCCAGAAGAAATAATAAAAAAGAGTTGCGAAGTTATACAATTCCAAAAGCAGCATAGACGACGACTGTTGTCTTACTTATTACAGTCGGTAAGTTAACGAAGTCATACTTAAAAACTATATATATATATATATCTCCAATATTCAGTTAAAATAGTGATTGTATAAAAGTAAATTCTCATATTCGGCCGAAAACAGTATTTTATAATATAAACAAGGCCTTCAGACTCCTAATTAGGATCAAAGTGTATTTATCTTTCATGGTTACAAAGCGACACTTACCTCAAGCTTTTATATGGACCCAGGACTTAATTAACTTCTCCTAATTAACACAGAACCTTGCCGGGATAATTTCTGACGTCATCCTCGGATTCGTTTGATGTAAATTTCGAAAGTGGGTAGGAATTTTCACCTCGAGCTTTTCCTTGTAAAAGCAAGTTTTAAATTAAAAGGATCACCATAAGCACTTGTTCTACAAAATATATTATTATAACAATGGACACAGAATGCACAGCATAAAAACAAAAGAGAACCTAATGTTAGGCACTCGGCAAAAATATTTTTGTCTCGCTTATTTTAAAACAAAGATGCGAGACGCGAGATATATTTGTATTTGTAAATGAATAACGTGAAAATAATCGATACTGCACAGTCACTCTGCCAAAAGGTATAATGCCAATATACGTTTAAACACTCTCCAATTCTACTTTAGCTAATGTCTTTGATAGCGTTAGTAGTTTATCAGTATTCCTAGTTTTATGAACTTTACAGTATTATAATTTAAAACAGTTATAGCCTTTTACAATAACAAAGCACCTGTCCTTAAACGGGATGCGTGTTTTGCCTATATTAAATGAAAATGAATAAATAAATACCATTTAAAAGTTAAACTGAAATAACATCTCGTGAGAATACCTCTTCTTTTCTTTTATTTACCTTTAGAAATATCGTTTGTTTCAATAATTCGTCACGTGACGCAGACAAAGAAATTTCACACGGCCAGAACTGAACTGAAGCGTATAACGGAAGTGTGTCAAAAACAACACAAACAATTGCGGGAATGCCAGAAGATCATAAAGAATTATGAGCAACAGCTCGATGGACAGTCTAGTAAAGTATCAGTTTTGTATTGACCGTAAAATGGGATTTAGATGTTTCAAAAGTATTTTATTAAAACACGATTTTTCGACGAGCTTTCTCTAAAACGAATTACCTACGTACTGTCCGTAATTTACGCGAGTAGTGCACTATTAAACAATGTTTAAAGAATTATTTAAAGAAAACACTTTAAGCGGTTTTAAGGTACTATTTATTTTAACGACAGTGCGACTCTCGTGATTGACTTTGACATAAGGGATACCCTGCATCTGCATCCCCCCCGTGACACTGGCTTCTGCAAAGCATTAAATTTAATTGTAAACACGATAACTTATATTTTTTCATGTTTTAAACCGTTTAAGGTATTTTATTTCGAAAACTATTTGTCTGTCTATATACATTGATGCATGACATGATTTGTATGCAACTATAAAGATAAATGTTCAAATACATTATTTAACTCTTGTTTATTCGAGCCATATCTTTCTTTATACCCTGAGATCGAACCCTGACGACTCGATCAGAAGATAATGTATATCATTGTCTTAATATATATTAATTATCATATATATTAAAAGATATTATATTTTGTTTAAATAGAGCAGACGTCTTTCAATATAGCCATCTCGCCGAACAATAATCTGTCCCCCGGATTTATTCAATCAACGCCAACGTACAAGCGGCCTGCAAAAAGCACCCCATACAGCGTAAGTGGAAGAGATCCTTCAAATACAAATAGCGGGAAATTTGCAATTTTTCTTTCCTTTGCACTTGTATTCATAGAGAACCTTTTTGTATAGGAGAAATTTTGCGAAAACCTTACTTCAAAAATAAAAAATTGTTACATACCTATATCTTTAAAATTAATTTGTAATTTTAAAGATATATGTACTTCCTTATAATCTTCTCATTAATTATTGCTAAAATATACTACTTTATACTTATAAATATAAATTAACGTATATTGTAATTTTCATGAAGGATCAGTAGCATAGTTAGGTGGACAAGGGCCCCGATAGCTAAAAAAGAATCGGGAAAACAAAAACACCTCTTTTCGCGTAGCTGGGGCAAAATTATAGATAGACAAGAATAGTTCATCTAAAACGTTATAAGGTCTTTCTTTTTTATTTTCCTTATACACTTATCTTTTCAAAGGGCCTCCGCCTTTTCTTCGGGGTCCTTGTGAGATGCCTACGATTGCTCTGCCGCTATAAGGGACAACAGAAAAACTTATATGTAAAGTTATGACTTCTAAAAATAGTTTTTTAGTATTTTCCTCATAAGAAATATAACGTTTTCCCAAAGTAGATAATGTAAAATTGTTTATTATTGATAGCAACCGTATCATTCGAACCTCGTGACCCCAAGGCGGATAAGCAAGCAGCGATCAAACAACTTTAGTATTCAAAGCCAGGTAAAGTACCGGATTGTCTGGACTATTGACTCATTTATATTGATAACAATTCATTGGCTAAGTTACATGACCTTTTCGTGTTTACCTTCTATACCAGGGATGCACAGACTTAGGGCCCACTCGGGCAAATCATGAACTGGTGGCGCGCCGCCAGAAGTATAGGTAATTAAAGACAATAAAGACTTGACAATAATGTACGAAAATTTAAAAATAATTGATTATTTAGTATTATTTTTGCTGTCGGCGGGCCACCAGTATTCCGTTTTCAGAGCGGCAAGCTGCAGTCTGTGTATCTCTGTTCTATACAGTGTATAATATTGTGTTCACCTAAATGGCGTAAGTTACTTCATCTATTCTTAAGTGGTAGGGTGTTTATGTAATAAGTACTGGATTTTTGATTCAGGCGTCCAGTGCATCCAACAAGATATCTTCGACCGTGTTCACACCGCCAAGCCCTGAGTCGGTCGGGTACAGCCACTTTTTAAAGAATCTTTAACGGTATTATTTATGCACTGAAGTGTCACTTCAGGTGTTAGTCGCTAGTCGTATTTTATTTTACTTATAATTTAAATTATTTCGGAATTAATTAATTCGTAGGTAATTAATTATTCTCTGTATTTTTCTCTCCCATATTAAATTGACTCACTAAGTATATTTCGCTCCCTAATATATGTAGTTTTTTTATTAATATGTTTATTTTTATGCCACGGATCACTCGCTAATATATACTTAGTACGTAGTACGTAGTAGTTAGTAGTCGTTACAATGCACGATTCAGAATATGTTGCTTTCAGGTTTACGAGTCCACGTAGTAATGAATCAGGATACATTTCTAACAATACTTGGTTAAGTTCACCGAAAATGATATATTGCAACGGCTTAACCAATAAATGTGCTTTCAAGAAACATTACATATAAAAGATTTGAATTCAATTTTTAAATTAGTGTTTGTTTGATTAATTTGCATGTAATTTTAATAAAATCCTAATTATTTTTTATATTGTTTATGTCTATCCTAAATATGGATTGTATGTTAAAGGAAATAGTTAAATAACCAGCAAATAAGTTTTTTAGAATGTAAATGAAAAACGAAAATCAACTTAAAAAATGTCTTTAAAGTTTTCCTGGTCAAAGGTTTGAACAACTGATATTTAGTGTATGGGCAAAATTCCCTTGCTCTGCTGGTATCCACCACTTGCTTCTTGGTGGCCATGAACAGCTTGGGCACCCAGGTTATTGAATTTCTCTAGCAGCTCTGCTCCTCCCTTATAGCCCTTCTGCAGAAATTCACCCTGCAAAAAAAAAAAAACTCACCACCACAAAATATTGGAAAAAAAGTAACAAAGATTTAAATTAAACACTTGAACGGTTTAAAACGCGGTTAAAAATATTTTTCAAATATGTTTAACTAATATATCGCGTTTTATTTAAATATGTACTACTTGCGTAAACTATAGACAGTATTTAACTCAGATTTTACAAAACTACTGCATTGTTTCAACTACAGTTTATAACTCCTTTTGAATTAACTTTGTATAGTTTTACAGCGTAAATAAAAACGCCAAAGTATACATTCTTTTAACCAACGGAACTCTATTGTAACATAATAATTTATGTAAGGTTAAGGAAACTTTTAGTTAGTATTTCTAGTGTTATAAATGAACAGACAATTTTTCACTAAAATAAGAACTTACCTTATTAGCTTTAGCGTCATCAATCTTTTGTTCGGATATATGATGCCCTTCTTTTCCTTGCGCATTGGCATCAAGTACTTTTTCTTCATGAGCGCCCTTGAATCCTTGTTGAGAGTTTTCACCGAAGGAGCCAGCATTTTGTCCAGCAATTTTGTGGTCGGCTTCGTCGTGAGCTTCGTCATAAAAGCTTTCAGACTTCTCTTCTTCATTCTTGCTACTAGATGACTTGAAACCCTTGCTTACGTGTCCCTTCTTGTGGCTCTTTGCTTTTTTTACTTGCTCCTCATTAGCACCTATAATTTTATCATATTAACTACTTACTACATTTTTAACAGGACAAAAACTAATCGTGTATGTATATTTCATAGTTAAGTAGTATTATTTTAGTTTTACTTATAGAAACATTTCGATTTACCTTGTTTATTCACTTTTTGTCCGCCTTCATAATACTTTTCGTCTCCTGCAGCCTTTTTCTTTGCTTCCTCGTCTTTGAAAAAGCTCGACTCTCCCTTTTCAGCCTTAGCAGCTGCAGCACCTTGTTGAAACCCTTCCTGACCATGCTTAACTTCCTCTTCAGATTTTTTTTCTAATTTTTCAACGTTGTGGTCGGCTCCCTTTTTCTGAGCAGCATCGTATGCGTTTTTATCAACATATCCACCTTGCACTTGCGATCCTAAGACTGGGTGATATAAAAGACCATTTCCAACACCTATTCCACCAACCCCAATACCTCCTAAGCCAGGATGAATAAATCCATTTGCTACTCCAATGCCTGCGTTTCCCAAACCTGCACCTCCGATAGCATTCACAGTTCCAATACCGGCACCAACACCACCGAGGCCTATGCCATTACCGATTCCTCCAATACCTAACCCACCAACACCCCCGAGACCGCCAAGACCAATACCCAATCCTTGTCCTAATCCGATTCCTCCTATACCACCGAGACCAATTCCTTGGCCGTATACACCAGAGACAGCATTGTGAATAGTGGAAGCTGCCCCTTTAATTTCTTCTGGATAGTCAGCATTTTCTTCGACTTCATACGAACTCGATAATGGCATACCACTTCTCGCATCAACTAGCATCGAATCAAGTTTTTGTTTCACATAATTGTATGGCGTTTTTTCCTCGGCTAGTTCTAACTTAATAGCCTGCGTTCCGACAATCAAAAAGACAGTAAAAACTGTTAACGTCATTGTATTCGTGGACTCGTTATTGACGTTGTTCGACTGATGTCACATCGATGTTGCAGTGTTAATTTATAGTAATGTGAAATTCGGTGGAACGAAGCAGTCTTTGTTAGTGTGATAGTTTTCACGTTGTAACGATGGTTTCCTTCCTGTGTTATTGTCTTAACTAAGTCTAATGAGAACGATACTGTTAAAATACAATGACTTGGGTTTCGACCTTGCTTTCCAGGTCATTGGAGGTGGAAGTTTTACGCAACCCAATGTTTCTGTTACGTTTTCTCGAATATTTAATAAAATAGTGTAGACCGCTGAAGTGATGGTTTACTTTCATTAAACCAAAGAAAAAAAGGACCAGTGTAATGACACGATACTGTTTCGGTTTATTGTAGTAGTAAGTATATTACTACATTTCAACCATGATTAAAAACCGTTACGTTCTTGTTAAGTTTCACATTTTTAAACGACTACGAGTATAAAGATAAACTGTCGTTAAATTTACTTACTTAATTTTAGTTTACAAGAAACTAATCTTATTCAAACAATAAGTCGACCTTCCACAAATTGAATTTTCACGTGAATCTTACGGTTTGGCAAAATATATGTCGAGGGCTTAAATAAAGATGTTAAGGTTACCATTCAAGCATTACCTATTAATGATCAGATTATTTTTTTTAATCTATAACGTTTCCAATAAATTTTTATCATTAATAATTTAAATGAATGCAGTAAATAGCAGACTTATTATATTTTTTTTATTGTCCGTTCCTAATGTAGAGATCAAATTAAGTTAGTTCTCTTAGTTCAGGCGTTTTGTTTCTCTAATAAAATAATCAAGAAAAGTAAAGGAACACCTTTCGAGTATAAACTCGAAATATTGTTTTTCGTATGTTATTTCAGACGATAAGCGTGTCAATTAAACAAAGATTTAATATTGAAGGGGTTCAAACTGGCCGTTTTGATTTTAAGAAGTATCTGTTACTTTTCTATCGAAGGTTGAAACAAATACAACTATCATCATAGTTAGCTTACAGGTAAAGTAATAAAAATATAAGCCTAAAATACACCCAAAGGCTTCAAAGCATAATTGGATAGTAAAATATTAAACTACAATAACAAGAATACGGCGAAACTGTGCTCTGAATAGTTCACGAGCTCGCGCCTGCTACAAAATACTCGGCAAGGAATTACTTTACTAACAATAATTAATTTATTACGTCAGGCGTTGATTATTAATTAAAATTTGAGTCACGAAATATATGTATGTATAAGCTGTAGTAAAGTGTTTCTAGTATTTACTTATTTTCAGGTAATGGCGTAGAAATAATTTGACGCAATTTTTTAGTAATAATTATAACCTGGCATTGGGTTTGTGTGTGTGTAATTGTTACTATTAGATATTTTACTAGCTGTATCAGTGACTTTGCCCGTGTAGAATAGTTATTTTGGACATCCAAATTTGTTTTTGCGAATCTTTATGAATTTAAGCTGTTACTGACCCAAGTCGTATGTCGTTCTTGCAAGTTTATCTTAAGAGATAGACCTATAGAGGACATTATTTTAAAGGAATAATTCTTTCATATTTTTTGGAGTACATTGAACCGTTTTCGGAGCGTACGGATTGGAAGCCTCTAAGATGAATAATTTTGCCCCTTTTTTTCAAATTTTCCTCTGTTTCTTCACTCCTATTAGTGTGTTATAGCCTTATAGCCTTCCTCGATAAATGCTCTAGAACCACCACAAAAATATTTTTTCAATTCGAACCAGTAGTTCCTAAGATTAGCGCGTTCAAACTTACAAACCAACTCTTCAGCTTTCTATATTAGTACAGATTTCACGTCATTGTTATTATATGTTTTACTAGCTGAGCCGGCGACTTCGTTCGCGTAGAATAGTTATTTCGGGCATCCAAATTCGTTTTTACCCACGACGTCGTTCATGCATGATGATCTTAGAGATAGACATATCAGGAATCATTCTTTCATACATATTTTTTGGGTATCTAAAACGGTTTTTGCACCGTACGCCTCGGAAACTCATAATGATGAATAATTTTCCCGATTTTCTTCACATATCTTGCTGTATGTTCGCTTGGTCACAGGGCGATGGCCCTGTGACCAATACATTTTATAGCCTATAAATACAAAAATAATTTTTCAATTCGAGCCCGTAGTTCCTGAGATTAAAAAAATAATAAACAAACTCTTCAGCGTTATTTATATATTAGTATACAAATAAGAAAATTCCCTATATATTTTTTAATTGTTGAATCTGCTATATTTACCAGAACAGTACAATATAATAGATAGATAATACTTTGATGAAACTGTTAAGACGATTTCTGGCTCGTTATTGTTTCTTTCTTTCGCCAAAATAGCCAGAATGGTCTAATAGAAACTGTCGCTTTCTACTTATTGTTGTATGACAATGATAAGTTATTCAAAAATAATATCGATCTCCTACTTTCTCGTTTTCAGTTGTCATAAGGCCAATGATAGACGAGCTTTTTCGTCTTACTTTTACATGTGGTACTTTCAACATAGTGTATAAAGAATACATGATGTTCATTTTAGTTTTAACACAATAAATCTTTACACCTGTTTTGTAAGTGCCAATACGTAAGTTATTGTTTTAATACGACCAAAAATATTTAACAATCAATGTTTATTTACTGTTACATTTTAGTATTTCCAACGCTTCCTTTGTTATTGTAATTTATAAAAAGTTTAAAGCAAAAGCGTAGTGTACATAATGCTTTACAATATAGACAAAGGTTGTTTTTCAATTCGCTCGCTCGTTTTGTTTGTCCGGCTGTTTTACACAAAAGTGGGTTTTGAAAGCATTCTCATTATTACAATGCTTACTGATCAGGTATGACTAGATAGGAATTATCTTTGTAATAGAACTAGGCCAATATAAGTTTTTTTTAAATCAGTTTTTCTAAATCAGTTTTTCTAAATATTCAAAGGAAAGTAAAAATATATGTTTTTACAATACGTATATCTACTGATACACTTTTTACTAAAAAATAATTCGTAGTTACTAACTAATACGAGTATCCAAAGCTAAAAAAGGTCGACAATATATTTTGTTGTGATGTTATATGGATGAGATACCTACCATTAAGTGAACCACGCTCCTGTTACCTCTATCATACACAGGATATTTCTTTACCTGCAAAGGAAGCTCATCTCCGATAAGAGAACACATATTCTACGACGTATATTCAAGTTACAGAGTGATACACACAGGAAGGAAAGTACTATCGGCCTTTATCCACTACGAAGACTATTGATTGTGATATTGTTGTGTTGTATAATCTGTATTTTTTTAATGGCTTTTCTTGTGTTTGACATCTCTCTTAATATGGCGGTTCTCTGTTTAAGGTGCTGTTCGCAAGACTGAATTTATTTTTTCTATAACGCGGCTCTTTCATTTTTTTTTTAATTTGTAGAACCAATAGATAGAATTCCTGTCTTCCGTACTAAACACTAAAGAAGCACTTTGCGATGTATAAGTATTATTTATGACACAGAGCCGTAAATAATAATTACAGAAAGTTTTCTACGTCATTTAAAAGGTCGCACTCGTTTAGGTCTGATTTCCTGCGAGACTGGCTCGTGCCCGTTGACACAGGCATCTTGGAGTAATGAGATTTGCATATTTCATCGTTACAAAAATTAATGAGGTGGTAGAATAGATATTATTAACATTCTACTTCATGATCGATTAAATCTGTTTTAACATCTATCCCTATTTTCTAATTAATAAAAAATATCTTGGAAAGATATAGATAGGAAGTATATCTCTATATATAATTTACATAATATATAACTGCCATTTGTATCTGCTTAATTACTAATCGTTAAATTAGTGTTTAAAACGCTAGGTTTTGACAAATAAATTACATAATACATAATTCCTTTTGGCTTCTCCGTGCTCGATAAACAGAATATATAAGGAAAAGTTCGTACTGAGCTTTATTACTATTTCCAATGGATTTTCGTCATAAAGTGAATTTAATCGCACGGTAGCGACGTTTATGACCTTTTAAGCATTTAAGCCGGTAATTAAACGTCAGAGGCAAGCCGCAATTCGCTGGATATAATTTATAATACAGTTTTATTATTTATCCCATATTTCGGGGAGATTTGCATGTCAAACTTTTGATTACTTTAACATACTCCCACATGTTGAAATGTTGTCGGATTTATCATTTTTATAAAACATGTTGGAATTCGTCTGGAAATCTGTATATTACTTACATATTTTATGTATCAGGTGTGGGAGATATAATCGTTCGGAAAGTTTGGGTACATCGAACATTCATTCCCATTTATTAATAGATTTACTTAAATGTGTCTACAGATGAAAAAGCAGTGAAGTTTAATCGCGTTTCGATTTCAGTTTGTAAATTTCCAAATATCCAAAGCGATATCGATCGATTGCGAATTTTGGTTATATGGATGGACTTATTTCGCCTACTATTATGTGAGCCTTAAGCTTGTATGTCCTCCTCTACCGTAAAATCTTTTAAAATCACAAATGCGTTTGTACAAAACACATTAAAAATACAAAAGTTAATGACTTGTTAGAATAAGTGGTGTATCAAATACTGTCTATAGTTTACGCGAGTAGTACACATTTAAATAAAACACTCTAACGGTTTAAAACGCGATATATTAGTTAAACTTATTTGATAATGATTATTAACTTCGGCCCTACGTTTCGGATGCTTTGCAGCAGCCGTGGTCACGGGGAGACTAAAGATGGACAGTGTCTTCGTGTTTGCCGATATGCTGTTTATTGGGATCCAGAGTTTTTAATATAGGATCCCAAGTGTTTGATAATTTGAGGCCGTCCTCCCTATTGAAATTTCGGTGTTTTTTTTTCAATTGCTTCGCGTACCAATCTAGGAAAATGCTGCACAGCATCCGAAACGTCGGGCCGAAGTTAAAAAAATATTTTAAAATAAATTTAACTAATATATCGCGTTTTAAACCGTTAAAGTGTTTTACTTAAAAGTGGTCTATCACTTTATTCAGCCACTCTTCATTTGCTCGTCGGTAAATCGATAGATCACTTTTCAGTGGCTGACACGGTTAAGCACATAATGATCTACCGGTAGCTGATCCTACGCCTTAGCTAGCAACCAATTGTTATCTATGATTTATTGAAGCTGACATTCACGAATCAATAATTGGAAATTATACCTTACGCTAAGAAATGGCATTACACAAATAAAGCTATGTTTTTGGCATAGTTATAAGGACACCAGCACGCGGTTTTAGTTGTTGTCGTTAATATAAGCTACTCATTATACTAACAATGTCTTATTATCAGATATTTAGAATATATATAATCTTTTGTCTTAGATAACTTTTCGCATCTATGTGTCATCGACAATGTATTTAGATCAGAAGAACTGTCTTCGATAAATGTACTTTCGAATACAGACTAATAAAAAATTAACACAGTATCGTAGCTCAGTAACACGTACTATACACTAAAGAAGTAAAAAAAGACAGGTAAACACGTGTATAATTTATGAATAATGCATTTTATTTGATGTTTATATATTCAGATTTTTCTAATGATAGAATAGGCCACCTTCACTTGTTGAGTGATATATCATCTAAGCAAGATGCGCTAGCGGCCTACTTTAGCTTTGAATATTCGAACTCCTTAGTCGTTATCTTATAAATTCCTTAGCTTAAGTCCTGAAACTGACTTTACATACAAAACACTTCATGTATACGAGTAGATGAACTGAAAAATAATGCCTCCACAGTAAGTATATGTAATACAGCAGTACCAAAACAAGTATTTCACGTTCACTTTCACATCACGGTAAATAAATATGTTTTGTGTTTGTTAGAAAGCGTCAGATAAAGATTAGTCGGCGCTAATTAGTGGGGCCGTGAGCATGATCTCGTTGCTATGGCAACCGTGTTATGTAGCTTTTCATAATCAGTTAATTAGGGAATAACTAATCTATTCACATAGAATTATATGTTAGTACTGTTCTAAGAATTATTTAGTTCTTCATATATACATTTAAAACGACGATTTACGACACGGTCAGGACTTGAACCGGCATCAACAGTGTACCGTGTAGTTGCTCTAACGGATATAGCTGTCGTGTCGTCACACACCTATGTTTTAAAACTACGATTGTGTAAGTTGAACATTTTGATCTGTTAAGGTGTTCTGTGAAAGTTAAGGTTTAGGAAATGAAGTTTTAAGTTAAGTAGGTACATCATTCGGTTAAAAACTTAATCAACTTTTAGTTTTATTAACTGTTGATCTTTGTTGTAGTGTTGTACATACTACGACAAAGATTTTAAATGTATATCGTCGTTTCTGGAGTATATTGTTTTTGCCGTCCCGAAGAAAAAAACAAGACAACGATTTTTTAAACATTATTTTTATTTCTTACTAGAACAAGAACTAAAAGAAAACATTTACTAGGAATACCTACATTTGTATTAAATTTGACTAACTATAGCATCGATTGGAATGAAGTACACATCAATTCCCTTGTAAGCATTATTGCAGGTACTATATTGCCAAAAAGGGGAAAGAAAGTCGAGGAAATTGAATTCCTCCTATCAGTCACTGGATGAAATATACTCCAGCAAAATTGCGTTCACATCAGAGTTATAGAAAAAATGTTCGACGTGTGAATTTGCCAATATCCTATAAGAGAAAGTGTGGGCTTATTGTGTACTGTTCTACAACTCATTTATATCTAAACTAATCTATACCAATATAAAGAGTTTGTTTGTTTGAACGCGTTAATCTCAGGAATTACTAGTTCGAATTGAAAATTTTATTTTTGTCTTCGTTAGATCATTCATTTAGTGAAGGCTTTAAAACATTGCGCTGTCTATAATAGGAGTGAGAAACAGCGAGAAATTTGGAACTATTCATCATTAATCTGTTGTGCTGTTGCTCTCAATTGGTAGAGCAACAGCACGGAACGCTGACGATGCCGGTTCAAGTCCTGCCCGAGTCGAAAATATTTTCAATTTATAGTATATTTATGTATGTTGAAATCCATTGATTTTTATGACAAATCAACTGATTTTACATTGATACAATATTTAAAATAGAAGTATAAAGTTAGAAGTTTAAAGTTTTCTTCAAAAATACCGGCAGCTCTATAAATTTGCAAGTTGTGTCTTTGAATTATTACGCAAAACATTTTCAAAATTATACAGGAAATGTAGTAGGAACTTATTACAGTTGCATATTTACTTCTTAAAATAGTGTATTCATGTGCATTCTGTAAATAAAACTTGTATTACTTGTATTCAATTTATTTTCGACTTTTAAATTATATAGTGCCTTCGTGTGCAATAACATGTATAAAATATTAATGTTTTCAAAGAAATATTTTACTTTAGGTCTTAGTAATAAAACTAGCGAACGTTTGTGTTTCAGATCACTGAAAAAAAATAAAAATTTACGCACATTAGAATAATACTAAAATAACGGCGTAGTCATAACCCTGAATTACTTATAAAAATTAACTAAAATAGCTACTTTCACATTTAAGAAACGAAGAAAGCGTGCTTCCAAATTAACAAACTGTAACAAACGAACAGACAGATTTATAGATGTAATAAAATTATGCCTTTGAAGTCTGTTTGAGTATTAGTACATTATACTTATAACATGAACTTTACTCAAGTATTGCCTTAATATGTATCAAGTGGTGCACATAATTTTGAATTTATTAACATTTAAATGTTTACTCTTGCTTTTAACATGATCTTCCCTGACAATTTCTTTATATAATTTGAATACTTAAATATTCACTTTTAACGAAATAATTTGCATAATATATATGTTTAAATAAAACACTTTAACGGCTTAAAACGCGATATATTAGTTAAACTTATTTGAACATTCTCTCTCAGTCTCTGACGTCCAAGTAAAAAAATTGCTACGCTAGCGCCATCTGTTCCGTCAAAGTTGGTATTTGGCGAAACTTCCCGGGTCCTTACAGAATTGACTAACGGTGTCTTCGCGTTTGCCGGTATGCTGTTTATTGGGATCCAGAGTTTAATAATTAATAAGGTTAATATGGGTCTCAGGTTTATATATATAATAGATAATTTGAGGCCGTCCTCCCTATTGAAATTTCGGTGCTTTTTGATTTCAATTGCTTCGCGTACCAATCTTGGAAAAAATCGACTCTCCTTTGCGAGGATTTTTAGCTCGCCAAAGCGAATGTTATGTTTGGGCCCTTTCGATGATTTGGCATATAATATATATGTCAAAAAAAATAAAACATTGGGGTGTACCCTGTTGCGGAGATTTGGAACCGTGGGGCGTCACTCCAACGAAAAGAGGTTATTTTTCGATTTTCATATTCAAAGTGATGTCAAATTTCGCCATGATATTTGTGATTAGGAGGTAAAAATACATAAATATACCAAATTTCAGATTGATCGGCGGTAAGCGCTTTTCGGAAGTTTATCCAAACATTGATTGACGCGACGTCCAAGATGTTTTTTAGCATGATGAGAAACTTGTATAGCTTTCGGATCGTAGTTAAGAAATATTTGCTATAAGATCATGTGGCGTTAAAACCTTTAAAATGTTTCATTAAAAAAGCTACTTGCGCAGACATTAACTACACACAGTACCAAAAAACAAAAAACAAGGCGAGAGGTGTAAAGAGTAAGTTTTTAGTGTTTACTTTTATTAGTACGTGAAAGGTAATTATATAGTAATTATCATGCAACTTTCCTAAATAACTCGAATGAAACTCGTACTAAGTGACATATGGGATCGTATTACGCTAAGATGTCTTAGAAAGCAACCTGAGTAAACGCGTGTGTGATATTACAAATTGAGACTAATTACATCTTCCTTTTTGTTAAATTAGTGGCAGAAGTTTAATAAGCCATCTTCATAAGTTTCTTCCAGTAAGTTCTTCTTTCGTAAGTTTAAATGGCAAGACCGAAAATATCTCTCTCTGAGTTTTAAACCCGTGACTTCGTGTTCTCAATGTAATTTTAAGCTTATATTTTTTTATTTAAGAATATAAATCCATTTCTGGGAAGTCTTATAATGTATGTTCATATGGTCTATAATGGAAAGCTTACAGGTGTCGGTGCTACTGTTAAGTTATTAAATAAATCTAGATTTTTATCTTTCGCACTAACAAGCAGGGAAGAATCTAGATAGAAGACTCGATTAAGAGCAATTAAAGCCTGGCATTGCTTCGGCGCGCTTTGTGACCACGTGACTTAGACCATTTTGAAACGCATCGCGTGACTTTTCACATCCTCACTACTTGTTCTCGATCGAAATCAAAACACAAAATATCTATTTCCTCTTTTATGCCTTGGTTATAATTTAGTTACCAAAGTCTCAAATCCTAACATCTAGTCATCAGTATTTTTAATAAGTAAATACAGTGTTTAAAATTGGCAGCAGAAAAATATTTCATATTTACGTTTTCTTTTACCAAATATAAAAAAAAATAGAGAAGGAATTTAAATTTCTACTTCTGGGCTCTTTGCATGTGGTAAGTTGTCACGAGCTAATGTAATCTCACTTACGTGTAACTGATTCGAGAACCATTCGTAGTGTTCAAACGATATTATCAACGAGACAGATTGCGAGTACCGCGCACTTGTTTAGAGATAACGCGGTTAATGCTCACTGTATCTAGTATTTAGCAATTATTTGCTACTTCATGTATCATTTATAACTGCTCAAGAACTTTCCAATGTGCGTTTTCAAAAGATATATTTATATATATATTTAATTACATTTGTACTTCATTCATTAAGTTCGTATATAACTAAAAAAATACGCGTACTTAAGTATATCTGACTGTCGAGTAACTAAAAAATATAAATCTATCATAAAAAATCTTTTAAACTTTTATTGACAGAAAAACCTCACAAATCTACTTTTATTTATTACTCGTAAAGCTCCTGTAACAATATAAATTCATACATCCCTGTTTATAATTATCTATACTAATATTTTAAAGAGGAAAGATTTGTATTTTTGAATGTAACGGATAAACTCAAAAGTACTGGACCGATTTTAATAATTCTTTTTTCATTAGAAAGGTACCTTATCACTGAGTAACATAGGCTATATTTAGTACTAGATTACTATAGAAATCTTTAGAAATGTCTACCAAAACCAACGGGAGGTGTAAAAAAACTAGTCATAAAAAATCTTTCATCGCATACGCTGCGAAAAGTATTTATGATAAAACGATAATTTTTTCGAAAATATTATAAAATATATCAATATCTAAAAAAGACATCGAGAACATATGTCTAAAACTATTGTAATTACGTCGCTGTAACTACTTTTTTACATTTAACAAATTGATAGAAATGCCGATCAAAATCAGACCGTGTTATCCATACCATTTATAAATTTTTATCCAAATAAATAATTTATTATTCAAGACTGTCTCAATACCTGATGATTACTTTTTAATAATTGAAATTGGACATTCCATTCAAAAGATATCATAAAATTAAAATAAAAATACATGCCGGCGGCCGCTACGCCGCGCATCGAGTAGCTAATTCGACGATAGAGGGGCAGTGGGCTCCTTACGCAGTGGGCGTGAACGACATTGTATATTTCGAGTTTTTTTTTTAATTTTTATGCTTCACTTAAAAAGGTCTTTTCAGAGCTACTTAGTTTTAGTATTAGGAATCACACTTCGCATAATGTTCTATAACTATCTCTTTGAACTTAAATATTTTTTTTGTATTATTATTAGTTTTTTATTAATTTCTGTGATTTAAAATAAATATCCTTCATAGCCTAGAAGAAGAAGGTCGTAGCTCCCAAAGAATAGTTCCCAAGCGAGATTAGCAAAAGTTTGTCGTATTGGAGAGTCTTCTTCCTAAAGTGATCGTCTGGAAAGTATTAGATCGTCCCAATCGCGAGCCAGACAATCTATCGTATAACGTTCAGGTTCGTCTTGCAGAACAAAATGCAAGATCGTCGTAGCGATTTGAAGGAAATAGAGCTAGGAATTCGCGAACGCGTGCACGGGACTCTAACACTGAACGCTCGCAGCGGCTCCTAACACAACGAGATAGACAACAGTCGTTACCAGCTAGGACGCGCAATACATTTTTTTTCTAATTTAGTGATTCATGGTCGTCTTAATTAGCATGCTTATAATTTAAATATATGTACCTATTTATGTCTTCCCGTGCGAAGCCAGGACAGGGCCGCTAGTGTATATATAATAGTATATGTTATTTATAATTTTTGTACTTCTAGCTCTTTTCACAGCACTTATACAGGGACCAAATAAAACAAACAAAAATATTCGTATGCAAATCCTATACGGAAGTTGCTGAATGTTGACCTAAATGATTTCTGAATAACTGAACTTTCGCAGATACGACGAACTTTATTATTTTATTTTTAATCCGTCGTATTTCCTAGTATTCGTAGCCGACATTTTGAAATGAACTGTTTTGTATTTGCATAATATTTGTCGAATTTAGGGCACTAATATTTTTCTGAATGGCGTTTATTTATCATTTAGTGAAATGACTGTATTGTAAAATATGTGGATCGTATTATCCGTATAACCGGCACTGTCTACGTAGCTCATCAGTTAAAACATTGCCTAGAATTGCGTTAAACACGGGAGAACCTAGGTTCAAGTCCCAGGCACAGAAGTGTGATTAAATATTTGCCTGTAACAGAAGTCGATCAGGGACTTATTTTCGATTGATTTGTGATCGAAAAAATGTAGCTCTTTGTGGGGCTTGGAGCCAAGCACTACAATGTGGTAGAACAATGGTATTTTACTTGTTACGCTTAAAACTACCTTCATCCTAGTATTTAGTCTAATTTATCGTTCACATCGGCCCTATGTTTCTTATATCCCTATACCTAGTTGTAGAATTTTGTTGGCGCATGAATACTGACGATAAGACAACACGATCTATCATGTTTTTCTTCTCTATAGTAAGTTGTAATTATTTCTTGTTATAAAGAATTAATTCATATATCAGTGCAATTGTAGCCATAGTAATAACTAAGACTAGTTTTCAATATGTTTTATTTATTTCTAAATAGTAACTGTTTATGGCAAAATGTTTCTTGTATTGGACCTTCGTTATTCAAAGTTGGAACAAAACCTTCTTGTAATTAATTAATATACAAGCAATATCACGAAAGCAAAGAAACCATCAGCGGAGTGATAATATTTTAAAAGCGCATATATTAAAATATACGATTAGGGTTAGCAACTTTTTAAGTTTTGGATTTTCTTTTTAATCAAACCGTTAAAATTTTGTAATAAAACTTATACCTACATTAAAACCAAAAAAAAAAGATTTAATTGAAAGAATAATTTATAACCTTACATGTATGTATATATATATATTTATATGACGATAGCAATGTAATAAATAATAGAGAATATTACTACATCATTCGTTAAATTTAAATTTACTGATATTTACACACCGATAATATCGTAACAATTTAAATAAAGCACGATTAACGATTTAAAACGCGAAAGATATTGGCTAATTTCAGTTTAACACTTTTAACTACGACCCAACGTTTCGGACTTATTAAAATAGTTCGCATTTTTAACCGTTTAAAGTGTTTTATTTAAACGAATATTACTCGCAATACTTAACATACCCAATACCAAATGGCCAGGGTTAAATCCACATCATCGTTAGGCTAGTAACCCTGAACGCGTCGCGACGTGCAAAGCTCGTCAGGCCCGCGGGACCGCGGTTACGGGACCCGGTAATTAAACCACAACATAATTGGGTCAGGCATCTCGGGTGATGTGACACAATACGCGGAATGTTTAACAGGAGCGGCATAAGCCCTAAAGATTTATGTAAATCCATTTTTTTTTGATACAGTGTCGTATTCTATATTCAGTTATGATTAAAACCTTTGGCTTTTAAATTGAAGTACAGAATTCGCCAAGTCTTAGATTGCATTGACCTGATCCACATCTTTTTATCAGCTCATCGCGTTTGTTCACGGTTTTAATTTTAAGTAAATGTAAATTTGGTCTTTAGTGACTTTTTTTAGTGATTTGACCAGCCCAGTAGCGTAGCTAGTTGGACAAGCAACAATCGAATTCTCATCGCCTCTTTTAGCATAGCTTGAAATAAATTAACCTCCAAAATTTTAAATAGTACAATAAAATAAACAAGAAGAAGAATAAAATATTTTTTTTCTACGCTCATATCTTTCTCAAAGTTAAAGTTAGTAGTTACGTGAAAGCTGCTGTCCTGCTCTAGAACCATTATATAAATTAAAGATTTTAGAGCAGGACTTGAACCGGCATCCGCAGCGTTCCGTGCTGTTGCTCTAACCATTTTTAATTTCCTCAAATCTAATACCTGCCTATACCTGAAGGACAACTATTAAGCACTGATTTTGACTCCGTAGAATTCGATCGGAAAAATTTTGGTATAAAATAATTACGATTATATGATTTTTATACTGGCGTACATTCATCTAGTCTTTACGCGTTTTTTTTATTTTCAAGAGAAACCAATAGCAACATTAAAAGTTTTCTTTGTGCTTATTAACTTACATTTATAAAAGTTAGCTTAGTACGTGTCTGTATCGTAACAATTATTGTATTACAAGATCCCTCCACGCATGCAAAATGATAAATGGACATTCATGTCCTTTTATTTATATTTTCATTTAAGATTCACGTATTGTTTATTCGGAACATTTTAAAAAACTTTTGTTAGCAACTGTATTATATCCTAGAAAATACTTAGTTTCAATAAAACGTTATTTCGAGTACTAACCTAACTAGTATTACAAAGGGATAAATATGGACGTATCGTCTTGATTTTCTGTTAAACCCTATGTTTTATAGGGCACTTTTACTGACGTATAAACAAGGCTGTGAAATAAAAAGAAAAATAAAAACAAATTTATTAGAGGGAATTTATTGTGCCATTTTATTGGTGCTTGTCTTTATCGTTAGCGACGTAAAAATGTTGACCGTCGGTGTGTCGGTACGTTTTATTAAGGACGTCTGATTTCTATATGTGTATACACACCTATAAGGTACCTAATAATAAAATGTTTTAATTCAAAAAGGGTAAATTGAATACTGTCTGTAGTTTACGCGAATAGTGCACTTTTAAATAAAATACTTTAACTGTTTTAAACGCGATGTATATTATTGTTTTCCCGTGACCACGGCCGCTGCAAAGCATCGAAAACGTCGGGCCGTAGTTAAAATAATTTCCAAATAAGTGTTTAAATAAATCGCGTTTTAAACCGTTAAAATGTTTTATTTAAATTATAAATTGAATTACGAACGCATATAGGTCTAGTTCAGCAGATAAATAAATGCTAAACTACCTATTCTATTAAATCTTTGGCATTAGTTAATTTATGAAATATTTTGAAAAAAAATTTTCATATTTCCGGTAATAATTTTATTGTTATTGTTTAATTACTTGGTATCAACTGATGCAAAAGGCAGAGTCACGACACGATTGACGAACAGAACACTAAACGATCTCTAGCGATTTCTTAATGAATCTTAAGCTATTGCAACTTAGTTATCGAAGTAATTAAGCTGGTCGTGAGAACCGGCACGTCCAGTAGGCTTATAAAAACTTCTGTCCACAATCCGCCGAGCGCCATAAAAGGGGAATAGTGAAAATATTACCCAGAGATAAACTATACAGATTTACGGCCCTCTTAGAAACGCTCACCAATTATCTTTTTATAGATCGATTGCAATAAAAACATAAATTAGGGCGTATCTTACACCAGAGCCACATAGAACATTAACCATTTTGACTGTGGTAGCTACTCGTATGTTTAGCTGATCAAAAGGCCGTTTGATCCCCATTTGGCCCAACACGCTTCAAATATTATTACTTTAAAACTTTATACCTATAGCTTTTCTAAAACATGCTCTGCTTCACCTGGAAATATTATTATTAAATGAGTGGTAGAAATATCGAAATATTGCCGAACAACAGACATACAGACTAAACTACAGATGAAAAAACAGAAAAGTTAAACGGAGTTTCAGCAAAACAGAAATTATTATATGAGGTTTAATCCTTGTAAAAAATCTTGAAGTGAAAGAAAAGTTTATGTTTAATAAGTATTTAACCTATTATGCGTAACTAGCGACCCGCCCCGGCTTCGGGTGCAACGCTCATACTAAATACACTACAGAAAAGTGTGAACATTGCATATAAAAACCATCCTCTTGATTCGCTACAAAAAAAACGCATCAGAATCCGTTATGTACTTAAAAGTTTAAGTCTACATAGGGACAGAAAAATCGATTTGTTTTATACTATGTAGTGATGTTGCTTATATTAAATAAGAAGTCTTGATGTTTATCTGCGTGTAAAAATAATATTACTAATTATAATGTGAGATTATTTTCCAGAAATGTGCGGTCCGGTGTAACAGCAGCCCTAGTTTGGAGCACACAAAAACCTTACGCTAATCACTTTTATCACTTTCACTTAACTCACACGAAGTGATTTGTGACTTATGAGTAAGAAAGTGATTTCTAGACAAGTTAATTGGCTGGAGTTATTTCAGAAGACAGACTTTTAAATTTTGGACTTACGAAACGAGCTGGTCTCATAAATAATTACTTATATTATAATATACATTTTGTTTCATACTATTAAAATTTTGGCTGCGAATACAGATAGTGATGAAAATATTAAAAACCTACACAATTTGCTGAAAACAGCAACGGTCATATTTAAAAAAAGAAAAGTGCATTGTCATGGTTACTGCAATAATAAAAAAATATTGTCTTACCGTATAATTACATTTTTTGATAATATAAGTGATCTAGTTAAATAAAAACATGTTTCTTCAAAATCCGAACACATTTTTTTTAGTAGTGAAATCCCGATCCCGGGCAGGGGGCGGACATATGTTTGTGTCCATTTCAGTGATCGGTTATTTACAGGCAAAACATTGAACAGACTTCTGTGCCCTGCCTGACCGAAACTATTGTTTCCCCGAATTCGAACCCAGAAACTCTCGCGCATAATGGAACACGTTTAACAATTTAGCTTCAGAGGCGGTAATAAGAAACAATTTTTAGTACAAGTTTTATTCTAAAAACGTATGTTAATTCCAGAGATAATATAATGTTATTTTAAGGTATAATGTTAGTTCCAGAGAATACACAGACAATGTAACGTTAAAATATTATCTGTATTCAAAGATATTTTTCACGCGACGAAATAATTTTCGCAGTATTTTTCCAAGAGAATTTGCACAAAAGCGGAGTGCGATTAATTTTCCTGCACTGGAATGAAAATAAAATTTATGTCATATATTTTAGTGGATATAAGATAGTTGTTTTATCTACTAAAAAGAGGTTAATATTTATCCAAAAAAATTATTTAATACATCATTTAAAAAATGAGATAAAAAATTCACAAAAATATTCGTAGTTTTTTTAGACAATGATTTATTTGTTATAATTGTTCCCTTTATTATTTTTTCGCAAACATTTTCTCATGTAGTTACTATTTACACTAAGATAAGGGGGTCGTTTAAAAGAGATATGTTGCTTCTTGTCTGAGAAGTTGGTAAATAAAATGAAATAAGAGAGAGAATACTAAACGCTGCTATACAACTTAGTTCTCTGGCGCGGTCCACCTATTATCTTTATTTGCTAAGGTAAATATTCTACGTAAGTATTTCCCAAATACAAGTCAAGTTCGAGTAACTTAGTCCAACTTAATTATCTGTGTAATGTATAATTGCAAAGCGGGAATTTTAATAAATATAAGTACTGTAGAAATGGCGTTGTTACTTTTTTTGTTATACATACACCACTGTGTATTTTAGTAGGCAGAAATGACATTTGACAAGTAATTTTTCACAAGTGCACGGTGTGTATGTAAGGCATATCATACTTAACTGGCTTTTCGCCAATCGAATATCTCAAATTTCCTCCTCTACCGTATATGATTCCATGCAGAAAGTAACGTTTAATTAAAGTATTTACATTAATAGTTGTAATTAGGAGCTTTTTCCACGCTATGTTGTTAATGAGTATTATTAATTACCAAGAAAACAGTTATTAGTGCCACAGTAACTGCGGATCAATCACCCCAAGCTGAGGCGTCATGCACTTTAAGTGTTGATCAAAAATATGTTTCACCTTTCGTAGATAATCTTGTCGTTAGGCAATTCATAGCATATTTCATTCCGAAAGAAAGTCTATTATTTTATTTGACCTACACCTTAGCAATAAAATTGCTTACAAACACTCTAAATCATCATTGTCTAAAAATGTAATTAGATCAAGTTTTGTTTTAATTGTAGTATCAAATTATAGATGAATATCGCAAAATTAATTTAGTAATTGGTAACGTTTTCAACGCTTTTCTTACGTCCATAATAGGCGCATATTATACACCACGCGCACTATGCGCATCTTTTGAAAGAACGAGTACAGTGCCATCCGGTTGCGCAAGCGAGAGCTCAGAAAAACGTAATTCATAATAATTTCTAAACCGAGCAATTTCAAAGGGAGTCCATCTCCATTACATCCGCGGAATTGCAATAAGTTTGCTATTTTGTCGAGCATCCCAATACATTTCACCGTATTTGAATCAGTTGCGCCCGCGCATCAGTTCTGTTCGCACGTGTATTCGCGCGCCATCTATCGAATCGCGAAGTGTAGTCCGGCGAACACCTGTGACAGTGATATGGTTTAGTGTTTGAATTGGATTCGTGCTTTGTGCGATTGACAAAGTAAGTTTCGCATCAATATTTATTATAAAAAAATGACATATATTACCAATATTTCTTTCATTAGAAACAAAAATTTATCGTTATAACAGAACCGTCGTGTTTTTGTAAGTAGGGTGTAACATGTTGACTTCCAAAATTTGGAAATTAATTTAAAACATCGAGCTTCACTGTCAAAACTAATTGGAAATAAATAAATTGTTAATGATATATGCGTTTGTTACGTGCACGTATTTAAATTATTTAGAAATCTCAGTCGTCACATGAATGATAAAGTGCACGAAATCGCCGAAGCGGCGCGCTTAGACGTTGAGATCTGTTCAACAGATATTCTATAATTCATTAAATATCTAATAAATAACAATATAAAAAAATGTTTACTAGTACTTTAAATATTGTTCATATAGAATATAAGTCGAAAATTATGAAAAACAAAACTTGAAGACGTGCAAAGGTTAAAACGCGACACTGTTGCAAATTGTTTAAATAAAAGACATCGATGAGATTATTTAAGTAATAATTGAGAGCAATACGAATGCAGAATAATGGAACACAAGTTATATTCACGATATCTAATACGAGTATCTAATGTTCATGCAAAATGCAACGAATCTCCGCCGTAGCGGAGATTGGCTGCGTGCGCGCACTCCTAGGGTTACCGATGAAATCGTCTTCAAGTTTGGTTTTTACGTACATATTATAGAGATTGAGTACTTAAGAACAGTATGATAGCTCTCGTATTTGCTTGTTAGTATTTAAAATCGTAACCCAAAACAGTAAAAAATAAAAAACAAAAAATAGAGAACTCCTTCATTTTGTTGTGAGTAAAAAAACCAACAAATTTCAATATATCATAATGGGAGCAAATATGATAAGAATGAGTTAAGGGCTCGTCGGTGTAATGGTAGCAATGTAATCGCTAATCGCAATGAGGTTCGGTCTTCACTGGGTAAAACTGGTCCACGAGGTTCGTCTGTCGCGTCTACAATAATAATAAAATAAAATAAGTCGACGGCACATCTTGTTTAGACATTATATTGCTGGGATATTTCACCTTCCGTCAAGTGAACCCTATACTTGTCTGTAATGCTTTAAAAAAGCAAATTTATTGATAAATAATATTACCTCATGCGCACGCGCAGATTCGTATTATAGTTTAATTAGCATTATGTTTTTTTGCAAAGCGATATCAAGGTATTTGGAAAATGGTAACCCTAACCGAGTATGTTAGTGGCGCGCATGCGTAGTGAGAGTTAGAATATGTAGCAACGACCTGGAACGCGCATCGGCTCGAATTAGCGCCCGTAAAGAAATTAATATTTTAATAAGCATTTGCGTGCAGGTGACAGCTAAAGGTTTTCCGTAAATAAGCGTAACTCTTCGCCATATTATAATTAACTTCACGACATAAATTGTATACGTCCAGAAGATTGAAGTCTTACGTAGCGTAGGGTTAAATTTTTGTTTGCGATTATTGCATTTTATTCTACTACATATACATTATGTTTCCTTCTAATTTTTATAAATTGTATGCAATAAAGTCTCAATAAAAAATCATAAAAGAGAATAATTCTTAAGTATAATATAGAGATACGTAATAAATACCAACAACATACGCATTTATTCCAGTCCCGTATATATTGCGTTTAGTAAAAATCTATTAGAATTGGAATTATTTATGCTGCTGCAAAGGACTCGAAACATGTTAAAATTTTCACTAATATATTTCGCGTTTTAACCGTTAAAGTGTTTTATTTAAATGTGTACTACTCGCGTAAGCTATAGACAGTATTTCATTGTTAATAAATTAGCAATTGATAATTTAGTGGTCGTAACCATCCTCACACAATTAAAGTCTAAGCTCATTGATTAACACTTTTAACGGTTTAAAACGCGCTACGGCCTGAGTTTTTGTTCTACTACCCGCGTAAACAGACTATCCTTAAGCTGTTTAATATTAGTTTCAACGATGTACTTTATAAGTTTCTTACGGTTTTCACGATGGAAAAGTTATATAATTATAAGTTATACTTATTCACTTACACATTGCAGGGTACATTCCGCTTCGTATACCACGAATATATAATTTGCCCTTTTGAGTTTAAAAAGCGTGTCATTTTATTGTCAGGTTCTATAATGAAGTAAAACAAGAGAAACAGTTATACAAAACACTACTTTAAGGAAAATACTTAATAGCTTATTTATATCGCCGCGTTGCGTGAAGCGCGAGGGGTCCTGTATTCGAATACCGGGGAAACGGTCAATTGTTTCGGTAGGGAAAGGCACAGGATTCTGATCAACTACTTGCCAGTGAAACGGACACAGAAATGTGTTCGCCCCATGTCCCCAGGTAATTAAAGTTTTCGTAAACATATAGAGAGCCGTGATGCTGCAAAGCTGTAGTTAGAATAATTTTCAAATAAGTTTAACTAATATATATCGCGTTTTAAACCGTTAAAGTATTTATTATCTATATTATATGTCAGAGGATTTAAATCTCCCGCAAATTCTAAAGATTTGACATTATGTGTGACGTGGTGTAACGTCATGCATAATGTCAAAGTGGCGGGTTTTTTATCGTGAATGGAGTGATGTAAAGAATTTATAAATAAGTAATTTACCATTGTTATTAATAAGAACAAAGATTGCCGAAATAACTTAATTTGTTGTTTTATTCAGGTAATTCTTTTTTAATTAAAATTGTTGTAGTAGTTTGTGTAAGTTTAGATTGTTAAATAACAAGAACATTAAATCTTTCAGATTAAAGCAACAACACGTTGTATTTTGCATAAAACATCATAATCGATCGCCTTATATATATAATGAACTCTAAAAGTTGCTGAGGAAGTTTGAATGCCCTTTTCGTAGATAAATGTTAATTTACTTCAGATATCACTCAACTTTCTCCCTTTCTCCAGCACCAATTAATATCTAATGTACTGATAAGCCTAACGTTACCAAATTAACGTTATCAAAGATGTCACTATGAGTGAAGACGAGTTATAATGCTTTTAGTCGTGGATCTATCTACCTATATTAATGACTAGCGCTGTCAACGACTTCGTCGGCATAGAATAGTTCTTTTGGACATTTAAATTTGTTTTTGAAAACCTCCTTGAACAGGAGGTTTTCAAAAACAAATTTAATAAAACTCTATAAATTTAAGGTATTACGCGCGACTTCGGTCACATGCCGTCGTTCTTGCAAGTTAACATTAAAAAGTCGACATAGAGTGTCGCGGACATTTCTTTTTCGATAATTTAAAGAGTTATCATTATTTCCTACATATTTTGGGTATATTAAACTGTTTTCGCACCGTACCTACCTACCTACGTATCGGAATCTCACAATGTTTGATCACTTTTCCCGTTTTTTCCACATTTCTCGCTATTTCTTCGCTCCTATTAGTCACAGCGCGATGTTTTATGATGGGCTATAGCCATTTTCGATAAATTGCAACCAACACAAAAATAATTATTCAATTCGAACTAGTAGTTCCGGAGATTAGCCCGTTCAAACAAACAAACAAACTCTTCAGCTTTATATATTAGCATAGATTTGAGGTGCTTCCATATCTACATCACTGTTTCTTTTCGGCTATTCAATTGCTTTATCCGTTCACGTTTCTACCACATTCTTCATTTACTGAATAATTATTATTCAAAAGAAATAATAACAAAAATGATATGTATGACTAATACTGGACCGCTTCTGTAGCCAAATTGTTAAACGTGTTGCCTAGCATTGCGTAAAGCTCGAGAGGTCCAGGGTTGGAATCCTAGGGAAACAATAGATTGTTTCGGTTCGGCAGGGCACAGTAGTCAACTACTTGCCCGCAAAAGAACCGATCAGTGAAATGGACACAGAAATAAGTTTGCCTCATGCCTCACGGCGGGAAATGGGACTTCACTACTATGACTAATACTCAAATTTTGTATAGAACTAATAATGTATATATAATACACGACCTACTGTATTTCCTTCGATTATAATAAGCAAATATTCTTATGTACCTAGTATACAAACTATATGCATTTTTTATCCTATGTAAAAACGCTTCTATATCATTTTATCCGCATCATCGTCATCATTTTGCTGATGGGAATCCGGCGTCCTATGTTAAGATAAGACTAAGAATTAAAAATCGATTTAACATTGATAAAATTTACGACAAGGGCAGTACTCGAACCGGCATTTAAAGCGTTCTGTGCTGTTGCTCGGTGTGCCAAGTGCATACACAACTAGATTGACATATAAGTCCATCTAAAATAAAGGTATAAAGTCTGTAGTTTACGCGAGTAATACACATTTAAATAAAACCCTTTTAACGGTTTAAAACTTATTTAATTTATATTAACCGTTAAAATTGATTTTTACAAGGTATAAGGTACTCAATGTTCTTCGCGAATTTTCTCAAGGTTTTTATTTTTGAAAGTCATTTCCTTTTGATATGCGGCATAAACAAAGGCGCTGTGATTTAACTCTGATGTCAGAGGCAGGTCGTTGACCTCGGTAATTAAAACACAATTACAATGAAATTCTCGCGTTCTGACAAAGGTCCAGTTATAATATTTGTCAAAATCACACGAGCCGCTGCCGTTAACTTTGAGTGGTTGTAATGGAGATTGTTAAGGACTGGACGCTTTTTTATGATAGATAATTAAGATGCGCCGTCGATCTATTTTGACTCAGACTAAAACCGATAGCGCCCACCTTGTTTTTTCTACAACCATCTTTTATCGAAATATGTATATCTAACTTAAATACTGTCTATAGTTTACGCGAGTAGTACACATTTAAACACTTTAACGGTTTAAAACGCGACATATTAGTTAAACTTATTTGAAAATTGATTTTTAACTTCGGCCCGACGTTTCGGATGCTTTGCAGCAGCCATGGTCACGGGGAGACTATATATATAGAGAATATATCTAACTTATACAGTTTTACGTCTTGATAAGAAATGCATACTTTAACTTGAGTTCGTAATATGTACTTGAAAATGACTAATTAATAGAGTGCTACTTTTAATACGAGTCAATATATTAATGCAACTATCCTTATGTTAATGAACAAAGAAAACTCAATCTGACTTTACTTAATCTTAATACCTTTATAGTTTCTAAAGTGACTATTCTTCAATGTATAAAATAATTTAAATTAGAGCATGACGCTTTTAGAAACTTGTAAGTAATTGGAAAACGAGTTTAATTAAACTTTTGTCGCGGTGAGTACGAAGTTTGGCTACAACTTTAAGATTTATCGTCTAGTTTTAGCTATTAGTGTTTTTGTAAAAATGAAAAACGTTAGAATTGAAATTCTTTGTCTGTTGAATAGATGTATCAAAAAAAGGCTTTAAAATATTAGAGTTTAGCCTATAAAATATCAGGCAGTGTGAAATTAGGAGAAAAAAGGGAAAATTATTAGTCTTTGAAGGCTTTCAAACAGTTCATGACACCAAAAAATCTATATAAAACAATGGATCCTTTTTACTATGAAACTATCTATTACACGCGTACGAAGACGCAGACATAGCTTGTTATTAATTTATTATACAACCATTAAGACGGCAATAGCCAGTTACATTAATTGGATTCACACATAGTTAAACAAGTACACTTAAAATATAGATTTTATACAAATTAATATATTCGCTTAAAAATAGGTTATTACAAATTACATTAGGAGATAATTTCAAAGGCAGACAATTCTTTTGGTATTGATTGCACATCAATACCAAAAGAATTGTCTGCGAAGAGGTCCCATTTGGGTCTTAACTTGAGGAGAGCGTTGAGTTAGATCAGAATTCGCGGTATCGGCGTTATAAAAAGGACATCGAAATAAGCTACAATGTACACTAATGTATTGCTTTTAATTAATTTGTTTTTTTTTTTATGCTAAAAGCCTAGTGTTATTACTAGTAATTATTGAGCGTATAAAACAATTGAATTATGTTTCAGGGAGTGTGAAGGCGAGGTGCAAGTGCTGTGATGCGCTGCGTGCGCCTTCTCACGACTTATGCATGCCGCCCGCGCACCCGGTGAGTTCTAATTAAAAGGCAATTTATAACTATAGCTGACCTAGCAAAAGTATTTTGATATAATTTGATTACCACAAAAACGCTTCTTATGAGTTAATCTTAAGAGATAGAAATATACTTTCGCGGAAAATTTTCTAGATAATTTAAAGAGGAATAATTCTTTCATACATATTTGAACCTTATAGATTGACTTGTTCAAACAAACAAACTCTTCAGCTTTATAATAGCATAGATCACATTAATCCTTAAGTTAAATAAACTATAAAGAGAATTGTTGAAAATATTTTATACAGTTCTAGTTTTCATGGTTTTCAGTTACCGCAACCACGTGCTTCTATTTTGAAAACAGTTGATTACACTGCACAGTTAAACTAATGATATGAAAAGAATAATATAATAAATATAATAGCTTAAATTAACAACATCGTTATGATTTCCAATTATAAAGGTGCTTAAAAATACTAATAAATAAGAATATCCAATTTGAACAACAAACAAAAATTCAAACATCTAAAGAAACTCATGGTTATAAAAATTAATTTAATCTGATTCACAAGTAAATATCAAAGAACAGTTTCAGTTATATTTTCACTTTATAATTTCTCTTTGACTATAGTCTCACACAAAACATCTCATTATAATCGCAAGCTAAGTAAATAAGAAAGAGAAAACACACTGAATTTCGTGGAAAGTTCACGAAATAATTCGCAGAAGCGTTTTCAAGTGCGCCAAATGCATCGTGTTTCGTTGCATATTTCATGAGTTTAAATGACTCTGATAGTTGAAGAATTCACTTTATGTTGAGTCAGGAAATCTTATTTAATGAGTTTTAGTCGTTGCAAAACGGAGGAAGATTTCAAATAAGAAATGCCTTAATATCAATAACAGTAAATATATTTTCAATCTATACTAATATAAAAAGCTGAAGATTTTGTTTGTTAGAACGCTCTAATCTCAGGAACTACTGGTTCGAATTAAAAAAATATGTTTGTGTTAGAAAATGTATCGAGGAAGGCTATAGGCTATATAATACTCGGCTCTGACTAATAGGAGCGAAGTAGCAGCGGGAAATGTAAAAAAAAAACGGGAGAAAAAATTTCATCTCTGTGGGTTTCGCTGCGAAGATGGTTCAGGATACATAAAAAACATGTATGAGAGAATGATTTTTTTTTCAAACAGTACATGTCTATCTCTCAAGATGAACTCGCAAGGACGACGGACCCGTACGACAGGTCGCGAGCAACGGGACGTCCAAAATAACGAAGCGGAGCGGACGAAGTCGCTGACTCAGCTAGTTATAGATAAAAAAACCTATTGCAGATAAATATCGAATAGTAGTGAAAATTTTTGTTCCTAACAGCACAGTAACTGTCCTGAATGTTCGATTTTATCTTGAAATTGCTCAAGCACTTCAACAACAAAGTTTAATTTTACTCAGAGTAAAATCAGGTGAAGATAAAAGCAGCAATTAAAACAATGAAGAATATTAAAGGACAGTCTGACTTTGCATTAAATCCTCCGCGAAGTTTTAACTTCGTCTTAACTACTGTAATTGAGCGTCGCGGTTCTCAGCGTTTTGTAGACTTGGAGCTTTCATATTTCAGTTTTAAAAGAACTCATTACCATAATGGCTCTTTCTTTGCTGGATCTATGTACCTACAATTGCTGCTTATTGTAATAGCTAATGCATATACATATATACGCTTTGATATATATATATATATTTTTATTATTTATTAAATTTATAAATTAAAGTGTATATATAACATAAAAATACCTAACCTCGTTTAAAATTTTGTAAATTTTTATAGTTCTGAAGCTAAAAGTGTAAACTTTTAATTGGCTTTCTGATATTTAATATATTGTATATAATTCCTATTGTTATTAACTGTAAGTTTTCCATGTCTGAATAAATAAATAAACAAACCTATTTATATCCCATCCACCTACTGCCTAATTCTAGGCTGGCTTTAAAAATCAATTTTGTTATCTACTGTCATGTTCACTAGTCATTTCACCAACGAGGCAGTAACCTAGAATAGAATACTGCAAATATTTTCTATTAACTAGTAGTAGTAATTCGTTTCCAACCAAATGTATGCAAACCCAAATTATAGTTTTTAGAGTATTTGTCTGTCTTTTGGAGAAATAATCTCAATCATAAACATTTAGATCAATATTTTTTTTGTCTTATACTTAAATTATCCCGCAATTATAAGGTATAAAGTTCAAATTACGCGTGCGAACTAGCGAGTATCCCATACATAAATTCAAACAATAAAGTGATAAACACGCGCCATTCTTGCTTTTTATTTTTCTTTACGAGTCATAAAATCTGTCTGCAAGTTTTTAGGTCAGCCGAGATTAATAAATATTGGCATTTTTAAAAATTTTCGGTGAAAGTGATACTTCTGTTTCATCGTCGGGGTTTTTACTAAAACGACCACAAAAAATTGGTAAAATATTCGCCGTTTCTTTGATGTCAACGAATTCAACAACATTTTTAGGTGGCAAGATGAAAGAAGGGTTAGGAATTTCAGTGATAACCCGATCCTTTTTCATTTTTTATATCGCCCATAGTAAATAGATGATAAGATTAATAAATATATGAACCGTTTTATTATGTATGTATTCAAATATTTTTAAAGAGCGAAGTGAAAATAAAACAGACAAATTGTTACTTTATACACCAGGTAATTATTTACTATCCTAATATGTGGTTAGTAGGTATTGAGACTATACTGTTATATATCCGAATATTTTGGTGGTCAACGGACCATAATTACACGTTTAACAATGTAGGTACATACTGTTCTTAGTTTTTTTGTGTAGCGAAATATTGTCGTTCTGTTAATGGTGCAAGAGGTACCTGAATCGATAACAACCTAGGTTAAAAAAATCGACCGTAGCACACAGTTAATTGGTTAGAGCGACAGCACGAAACGGCGCAGATGCTGGTTCAAATCCCGCCTGTGTCGTCATTTTTTTTAATCAAGTTTAATATAATAAATAAACATTTAAATTGAAGAGCTCTTTGGTTCAATGGTAGCCCCTGTATTCAATTCCCAGCCGGTATAATCAATGTATTCTTTTTCTGAAACATGTTAGACAACACAAGTTTTTTTTGAAATTTTGAATTTTGAGTTAATGTTCGAGATAATAATATTTCCGAGTTCATTAGTGAAGACCGTAAATATATACGATTGGCTGCAGTCTGTGGATTTTCGAATGGGCTGACTCCAAACACAAGTGGACAGTGTATTAATTAGACGTAATATGAATGAGATATTTCACTTTCAAGTGAAGCTGGACTATCCTCCAATGCCATAAAAAGTAATAGGATAGTTAGCACCTGAATACTAAAGTATCTACAATCTCAGAACTTGTTTGATCTTACATTATTTATAACTTTCTACCCATATCCTCAGCTAATATGAATCCATTTACATCATTTTTCTCTTGAAATAAAGGCGGTTATCGCAAAGCACTAATGTGTGGACTACCTATAACCAAACGATTGCTATCAAAATGTTGAAGCTGCACATTAAGTTAGATATTGCTTATAAGAAATTGTAATGAATTGTAGATCACTTTTAAGATACGTTGTTCTATTAAAAGAAATAATTACCTATATCAGACTAGCGGAATTTCAATAGTGAAGAGGAATGTTTGAACAGTTATCTACTGATTTTGGGATTTATATTCCCCGTCGTGTATCTAATATTTTTTTTAATGTATATTATGACAATCCGGTAAAAAACACTATCTAGCTCAATGGTTAAATAAATTGTTTCACTATTTGCGAAAAGACCAGGTTCGAATCTCGGATAAAAAATATTAGCAGCAGCAAACAGATGGGAAAATCGGTGTGTACAGAAATCGTGAGGTATCATGTCGTCAGTCATCAGTAATAATTCTAGAGTAAAAAGATCGACAATATATGTGTCTGTAAACAGTCTTTAGTCTTTTATTACAATATGCTTAGTAGGGGCCCTATTACAGTCTAGACTCTTTTAAATAAAACACTTTAACGGTTTAAAACGCGATATATTAGTTAAACTTATTTGAAAATGATTTTTAACTTCTTGTCACGGGGAGACCTCCCCGTGACCACGGCTGCTGCAAAGCATCCGAAACGTCGGGCCGAAGTTAAAAATCATTTTCAAATAAGTTTAACTAATATATCACGTTTTAAACCGTTAAAGTGATTTATTTAAATGTGTATCTTCTCAAATAGAATAAATAATATTATAATAAATGGTAAAAGCCAATAACCTGATTTACTCTCGTCAAAGAACTGCTTAGCCATCGAGATTCAAAGAAATTCATCTATAAAAGTTTTCGGTTCATTAAATTCAAATCATCTGTTTTTACGCCCCGTGCAAGGTGGGAACTGATGAGATTTACTCGTTAAATATTAGCTCGAACGCTATTTAGCGTTTCGTGTGTTTACGAACATTTCATTAGAAATCTTAGTGCCAAGGATTTTTAAAGTAATCTCGAAATTTGAAGCTTATCTCGAAAATTAAAGAGTTCGTTAAGTTTAAGTAACTTAGATAAGATAGTAATAAATTATTTTTAGGTTAAGCTCATTTTGTATTATTGTTTATTATAAGTTTTAGTAAGGAAGTTAAGTTCTTTTTCTGCTGTCACGCATTCCTTTTTGTTACTGAATTTTCACTTTAACCACGGTTGTTTGGAAGAGATAGGGATTATTATTAATTTTTATTTTTTTGTTGTTTTGTTTTGTGACAATAAAGCATATTTGTATTAGTTATAGGTATAATGCTCTTTTTGGTTTCTGGTATTGTTTATTTTATGGTTAAGTATAGTATTCAATGGTTGGTATTAAATATGAGAGCTTATTAGTATTCAATACCAACATATAAAAAAATCAACAACTTAGAACGTGAACTCTAGTTGTTCATTTTTTGGAAGCTGACATTCTGATTGCTTACAACAATCAGTAGCAGGAAAGGGGAACACTTCGTGTTTAAAAATAAACTCTTCTTCTTCTTCCTATTTTCACATACGAAATACAAATCTTATCTTTATAAAAACGATTTATCGAAATCGATCAAATTTCATAATATTATTTATATTAATTAAAGAAAAAAAAATCAATTTATACAAATCACGTGAACCTAAACTTGAAATAACGATCACGTCTGAGTCGTTTCGTTGAATTAATTGCCTCATTGCTAATTCGAAAACGGGATTACATAACATGGATAAGAGATTACTAAAGCCACACAAAAACACTTTCACTTCATCCGATAGTCAGATTAATTAAAATATTCAATTAGACGCAGTTCATATCTTCGTATGACGTATGAAAAAGTAAAATCATCTGTCATTAAATTTAGATGATAAATATAGCCGTATCTCAACGGTATAACCGTCTTACAATACGACTGTTAGAAAAATGCAGTTTATAGATCCCTACATTTATGGTATACGAACATGACCTTAAATGAGTTTAAATGCATTAATACAAAATGTATCAAAATCAGTCAACAAAAAAAAAACAGATTATACATATATACTAAAAACCTCACAGACATTGATAAGAGTTTCTGAATTTAAAAAAACCTTAAAGAGACAAGTGTTTGTAGCTGACGCGTGTAGTACACATTTGAATAGAACATGTTTAAACGCTAAATAAATTAACTTTTGTTTGTGAAAATGTAAATAAGTTAACCAAAGATGTATTTCGCGTTTTGAAGCGTTAAAAGTGTTTTATTAAAAAGATAGATTTGTGTTTGAGTGGGCTTTCAAGTACCTCTAGTTGCTTTTAGTGTTTATCTGCCCGTAATTATTCATATAGGAAATTGAAAAAAAAACCCCAACGCCCTAATCACCGTTGCCCCACTGATCTCCTTTCGAGCACCCATTATCATTTCGCCAAACCCAAACAGAACAAAACTCCGACTTTCTATCGTACTTATCTTATTGGGAGACGTGCATTCAATATTTGTTTTTGTCAACTGTTTATACACGTTTTAAGGCCGCTTTTCACTTTCATCGGTACAGTCGGGCACAAAAGCGAAGAACCTCTATTTGTATTCTGGACGCGGCCGCGGACGCGTCGTTTACGATTGCGTGTCTGTATTGTAATAGTATTGGTAATTATGTAATTTGAATCGAATCGGTCCTTTAAGAATTCGATGTAAGTTATATACATATCATACATAGCCTTCTTTAAGATTTAATACATATTTACTGCTTAGAATCCTTAGATGCACGCCATTTTACATGTGAGTTATATTAACCTAACAAAAAAAAAACATCTACATTAGATGCCGTCTTCAACAAGCACTCTTTTACTTTGATGACATCATAAGCTCAGGAAGTAATGTACACGATTTATATTTATTATTTTCTCCTTATGTTCAACTACAATAATTCCACCTTTTGTTCTGCTTCTCGTAGACTTTTACAGACAAAAATGTTGATACGTATGGGTTCGATAAACGCGAAGTATTCTTATCTCGTTTCGTGCGTGGGAATAAAAATGTGTAGAAACTAGTATTTCTGCCATCGATCAACCATTTAGATAAATACTATCATAACATTGATGTATATCAGTCGTGATTCCAGCTCTATGCCTCATTTTCATATTAAAAGCTACTCAGTCAGATTATTTTTTAATAAATAACATTTTTACTGGACTGTACAACAACTAGGAAAACGGGACAAAGTGCTCAAGCGTTCATTATTTTTATTTGACTCGTTCTTAATAGTAATATGACGAGCTCAAATGGATTTAAGAGTAAAGCAGCTTACTTATTAGATAACTTGAGCATATCTATAATACGACAAGTAACAAGGTACACAGGATTACAATTTTCTTAATAGAACAAAATGTTCAGAGCGCCTTGAAGTCTCTTTAAAATTCACTATTCGCACAAATCAGTTCATAAAGACCGTATCTAATACTTAGAAAATGGAACCAACAGCATACTAATACGATATTAATTTTTCCGTTTGTCGATCGAAAATTTGTTCTTGGTACTCGTGAGAAGATGTTTATCGTAGCGGCCTGTCAATACACTTGCTTAGTATTATAGCTATTATGTTTGACATTTTACGGGTATAATCTGTGGTATCTCCAGTCTAGCACGAACATCTATTGTAATTAGCGCCACAGTGGCGAATGGCGGAACCAGTCGCTAACTCATCGGAAAGTGTACGTTGGCGATAATATCTATCGATTTCGATAATATTGACAGTGCTCTTAGAATCCTTCATAGGGTTGATGTTTTCACAGGAAACGATAAACTAGAACTAGACTAAAATTAGAACTTTTTAGTTGTGAACGAGATCTTATAAAAATAAATATTTTCATCATATTTCTAAATTCATATTATTAAATATTGCATATCTACTATATAATATTTGTCACATTTTTATATTATAAATATCATTAATTAATTTATTTTTAAAGCATTATATGTATTACTATTTTACCACTGGATATGTAAGCGAATATCCAAATCCAAAATGGGTCGACGGCTTCTTTTGTTATGATATTATATTATGGCTGGGGTATGTCATCCGCCATCAGGTGAACCCCAAGCTTGTCTGTTCTTTTATATCATAAAAACATTAACAAGACCTTAAAATCGATTTTATAAATATTTTCGTAACAATTATTGCCAGGAATCATGTTTGATGTGTGAGTTCGTGAACTCGGCCTTTTCACCTTAAAATGATGCGTAATTTCTTAGGCTGGATACCCTATAAATAATATTCATCTTAATTATGAATTCTACGGCTGCTTTGAGACAGGTGTGTTATTTGGGGATCTGAAATTCGAGTTAAGTTCGACAATTTATTCACTACACCAGACTTGCATAAATTATTCTACCTTAGGTGAAACCGGCTTTGAACCACATTTAGTTACTAAAGCTTTTAGTATTCCAGGTTTAGCTTTAGAAATACAATGTATGTTAACGTACCCAAGCTTTTTGATGTTTAACCGAGTTACTTTAACTAAGCAATTTGGTTTTGTATTATTCATTTGAAATATCAAATTAATTTCTGCAAAGAAGCTCTTCATAAGTCGCGAGCTTTAGAAAACAAATCGATTTCAATTAAGATCGCTTGAATCGAAATCTGTCGCGAATACAGTCGTGTTGAAATACTGAAAATTGGCATTCGTACCTCAATTGATCGAGCCATAAATTGGGAAACTGGGACAATTTTCAATCGCGAAGCTGTCTTCAAAGTCACGCAATTTAACATATTGAAACTATAAACTGAAAACTTAGAAATAGAGAAGCGAGAATATATGTATGGAAAAACATATAAAATTTTTTGTTTCCAACATTTTTCTAAAACAATAGATGGACTTAGCCTTGAAAACTAGATACAGGAATATCGAAATACCGTCCGAGCCACGAACCGACGTCCATAGATAAAAAACCCTTATGTTTAATAGCATCTCGGTTTCAATCTGTAGATTACCGAAAATCAAAAGCTAACATAGGTTGATAGCACATTAACTAGGTGTAACCTAGCGTTCTACGTGCGTTGTTATTTACATTTTCTCTCAAATGTATACCTACTACATGAGTTACACGTAACAAATTATCTAAATACATGGCGTAGGAGAGTGTTTTCCACATTTAATAATAACACCTAAATGGAACTCATATGTACATATTACACAACAAAGGACACGGATTCTAAGAGGGCTCAGGTATTACGAAAACGGACCAAACAGGTTACAAAACTCCCCACTGCACAGAAAATGATTCATTAGTGTTTTGTGCACACAGCCATCTAGGTTTTCCTCAAACACGCAAAGAAAGGTAACTTTACAATTTCGTTATACGTTATACCAAACTATTAACTATGTGTATAAGTCTTAATAGACTAAATACTGCCCGTAGTTAACACACGCGGTTTTAAACGCGAAATATATTAGTTAAACTTATTTGAACATTATTTTAACAACGGCCCAACGTTTCGGATGCTTTGTAGCAGCCATGGTCACGGAGAGACGTCGTCGCGTTTATAAACCGTTAAAGTGTTTTAGTTAATAGACTATTTTAGATAAAATTTTAGGCGTTGTGTTCATACCCCAGGGAAATAATTGTTCCGGTTAGGTAAGACAGGGAAATCTGATCAACTACTTGCCCGAATTTAAAAGCAATTATTTAAAAAATAACGTGTGTCCGTCCCTTACCCTTATAATGAGGATTTTTTTAAGTGATATGACGTATACACTTGTATGCATAACTCATTTGCGTTGAATTTTTCCAGTCAAAGTGACAATTTTCTAGTCATATTTTAAATCTGGTGTCTATTTTTTATGCGAGTAGTACACATTTAAATTAAACATTTTTACGAGTTAAAACGCGAAATATATTAATTAACTTTAGTTTCAATAAAAAATATTTTAAACATTTATTTTGTTATTCCCTGTTATTGTCCTTAGCGCGATGTGTTAGAAGATGTGTGTGCGAAATGTGTTAGAAGTACATAGTCTCAACTTTTTAGTGACCCACCACGTCACTAATTAAATGTTATAGCTATTATATCTAAAGTAATAGCTAAACATATTTAATGTTGCAGAGCTGCATAATGAGGACGATAATATCTTTTGTAATAGTTGTCTGACTACAAACGGAATCCGGTCAAAGATTAAACAGAGCATTATATTTCCATCTTTCCCTAAAATGCAATATTCAAGAGATACTTTAACATCGAGATCGATTTAATAATTCATAACAAATTGATTTTATTCGCAGAGAATATTCGTGAAAGCAAATTCGTGAATAATTTAAAAGGTATTTGCTTTATTCAAATTATTTCGCGTTCCTTAAGTAAATATTGTTCGATACTGGTTTGAAAAGCGTGTATAGATAAAATTGTTTTGACAATATTTTGCTTCGCTGTGACCCTGTGTGATTATAACGCTGTAGTTCAAAGGTTTTGCGTTTAGACGCGAATTGTATTTGTTAATTTATATTAAACTACTACTAGACGTTTCGGATGCTTTACAGTATTTGGTGGTGTGTTATGGGACCCGATAAAATTTAAATCATTATTTCAGATTCATTCATACATTCATACAAAAAATAGAAACTGATTGAAGTACTGTTTTGAAAACTTTATAATACAAAGTGCATTTGATGGCATTATATATATAATGCCATCAAATGCAATTCATACATCCACAGCGCTGATCTTATCAACGGTAGGGTACAGTAGCTCAGTTGGTTCAAGTCCCGCCCGTGTCGTGATTTTGTTTCATTCTAAATCGATTTTTAATTTGTCTAATAACTCATTCTTCGAATCCAAGTCTGTCCAAGTTGTCTTGTAGGTTTTGTGACTCAATCGGAAGCTTGACATAATTTAATTATTCTGTCCCGGTATTTGCTTTAGTCATCGCACAGCTACAAATATTTATGTGCATTAAGTGGAAAAGCCACAGTGAAAGTATATGAGTTATATACAAATACAATAATATTTCGTCTCGTAGAATAGCAACTATTAAACTGATAAGATCTTGTTTTGTTGTTATGACATAACTGTTTTAAAATCGAAAATAAATTGAAAAAATTCTCGACTCGGGCAAGACTTGAACCGGCATCGGCAGCGTTTCGTGCTGATGCCCTACCAATTGAGCTACCGAGTCCTACACCTCTTTGTCGAATTTTTTCAACTTATTGATACATGTACCTCTAGCGCAAATTTCGACTTTTAAATTATATAGTGCCTTCATGTGCAACATGTGAAAAATATTAAAGTTTTCAAACGTTATAATTGTTGTTATTAATGTTATAAAACTTAACCTAAGACTTAAAAAAGATATGAAACGAAATATTAGCGTCACGTGGTAAATGATAATTACAAACTTAATAACATAATTTTTTGGTTGTTTGCGCGCGCTACTTTCAGGAACTACTGGTTCGAATTGGATTGTTTGTGTTAGTTGGAGCGTATATCGGGGAAGGCTGTAAAAGGAGCAGAGAAACAGTAAAAATGTAAAAAAGCATACATCTTTGTCGGTTTTTAGAGCGTGCGCTGCGAAAACGGTTCAAGATATTAACAAAATATGTATGAAATAAATATTTTTCTTAAAATAATCTAAAGAAATGTCCTTGACAGTATACGACTATCTTTTAAGATTAACTCGAAAGTGCGACTAGAAAGTCTATAGTTTACGCGAGTAGACACATTTAAATAAAACACTAACGGTTTAAAACGCGATATAGTAATTATACTTATTTGAAAGTGATTTTTTTAATTCGGTCCGACGTTTCGGATGCTTTGCAGCAGCTGTGACCACGGCAGCATATTGTTTACCACGCGTAGACATATCGTATATAAAACTAAAGCCTGAAGGTCATGGATCGAATCTAGGCCCCCGGACGCGAAAAGCATTAACTTATACGTTAATTTATAGACCATTTTCCTCAGCGATTACCACCATTTGGATCAAGTCGTGTTCAATTGATCTTTGGGTAAGATATTTCTTTAACCTTTCACGAGAAATATTCGTGCGTGCTAATGGGTGTGTAAATTTCGCCTTAACTAGATTTAAAAGATTCACCTTTTAATTACACTATGGTCGTTATTGATTTCAAATCGCGTATCGCAATTGGAAGATACAATAGTGCGTGGGCTTAAATCATCGATTAGTATTTTTGTATTATTTGTCTTTGAACCCTGTTGAGTTACGGAGGTAAGTAGTTGTTTTAAAAATATTGTGGTTTAAATTTATTTTTTTAATTAAAAACGTTTTAGCGACTTTTTTTCATTTTTTTTATTGGTTTAAATTGTCATAACTGCGTCAGGACACAATACATGTGTATATGATTTGACCTAATTATGATTTTATATAGGAATTGAACGTGTCGAATCATTTATAGTTCATATTTTTATTTTATTTTATTAACGAAACGATAAGATATAAAGTGACTTGTATACTAATATGATGTGCAATGAAGGCCTTATCGCTTAAACAATCTCTTCCAGGTGCATATATTGTATACGCATAATGTAATTATTATCTGTTCACATTTTATTTATTAACGCCCTACTTCGATGTGAGTGAATGGAGACATTAAGATATATTATATCTGTTATCTGATAGAATGCTAAGTAAAATTAATGGCTAGATCTTATCAGGCATTTGTCTATGAGATTTGTGATTTATATTTGTAAGCAAGTGTGATAGTTTGTACTTTCTAATTGTGTTGTAAATATACATATACAATCAATGAAAGTGAAATTATGTAATCTTATACAGATGTTGTCCTAGAACTTAAGGTGGAATTTCGTTAATTTTAGTTGTCCGATCATTCATCTCTTCGTTACGGTAGAGACAGTTCCTCTCGAATTCAAATTAAATTTAAGGCTATGAATTTAAAACGATCATCATTTTCAGTCACTTTAACGAAAAGGGTTTGCTTTAGGTTCTTTGGGATTTATAATAATATAGCTTTGACACTATTTTAAATAATATCTCATGGATTTTGCTAGAAATTTTGACGCCATCTTTGTCGGGATGATACAGCGGTAGCGTTATATTTCTTGGGTTGAAATCAACATTTGCAAGTGAACCGTTCGACAGCAGGTGGAGAAACTAAATTAAATTCCACTGCAAGCTCGCTCAGCTCGGCTCTCAAGTCAAGTGCCCTCTATCTGAGAGCTCTAATTTTATCTTAAGTTTACGCTTTTGCGCCGGGAATTGCATTAAATGTGAGTTTAAAAAGCCATCGCTGCATTAAAGGCTATTAGGAATTCTCATTAATACTTCATGTGCGCATTAAAAGTGGATTTGACGATCTGTGGCCGGCGCATGGATGGAAAAAGCTTTTTAAATAAATTTTGATGACTGGCAGCATATCTTTTGGGGCATAACGAATAATAAGAATTTTTACCAGTACAATAATTATAAAATTTACTAAAGCTTACTAAAGAAAGGAATAACATTCAGAATGCGTTACACATCTACTTAAAAAATAACACTTTTAAGTATATAGCGTTAGCAGTAATTTTTGGTTGATTTAATATACGCTTAGGCAGTTGTGTACAAGATGTCAAATGTCATTTATATTTGACATCACTCGTCTAAAATATCCTTTTAATCCATCATAAATTAAGTAAAAATGGGATATTATGAAACCATTATTACCAGGTTTAATTATTTGAATAATGATTAAATAAATAAATGTTTTCAATAGTACGGAACCCTTCTTGCGCGAGCCTACCGTCTCTATTCCTATCTACTCTGCGCCAATTCACCACCTACATAGCAAATTTTCAGTTATATTAGTCCGACACACTTTATCATTAAGGAAGCATCATCGGTCAGGCGGTGTTGTTGTTATCTATAGACGTCATAATATATTTCCTGCAGAGCCTTCAATACTCGCGTTGCAGCTGGTTCTATTATTTGTTTATTTGGAATTGTAACATGTTCAGTTGAAATATGGCTTTATCAGCTCATAGGTTAAATACTGTCTATAGTTTACGCGAGTAGTACATATTTAAATAAAACACTTTTTAGATGCTAGATAATAATAAAAGAATAAGATGGATGACAAGAGCTTTATGGTTTTGTATTATTTGTTTGTATATTGTAGATGTTATACGCGTTTAATATTTTTTTGATAGAACGAACAATTGTGTCTCTACTACTAAACCAAACAAACTTTTTAAAGACCTTAATAATGTGAACAACTGCTTACATATATTATATTTTTATCTATCTGGGATCTCAGCTAAAACAATTTTTCCCAGCTAATTGTAAAACCGAGATCCTGCAATATCCGTACAGCTGAGCATTAGTTCCATACAAAGCGACAGGCGAGTCGATCCGCTCATTTATCTAAAAAGAAAATCCGTCACGCTATTCAGTTGCTCGCCATTTATATTGTTTTCGGGCTATTTTCATCTTTTACTTTTTCTCTTGAGATGTTCTCAGTGATTTGTTTGGTGAAAGTCAAGCGATATGTCTCGTTGGCTAGCTTATATGAAATTCTTTATGTGCAAAGTGCCTCACTATTTTTATTAATAAATATATCTTTTAACTGACGTGGGGCATGGGGACAAATACTTCTATGTTCGATACCCTTTTAAGGAAAACCGGTCATCTGCCTCTTTCGTTTCAGAGAGATTTTAGGCTAAACTTTAACCTTTTATCGTCTTTAAGTATTAAGCCACAACTGAAATGGATTATATATTATAGATATTCATTGAAATTATTTTTAATTTAGTCACATTTTTTTAGGATGTATGTTTATTTATTAATCATAATACTAACATCTAAACACAAAAATCATATGGAGCGGAAAATTTAAATGTTGACAGTTCTTTATTACAATAAAGAAAAAGTTTATTAAATTTATGGTAAGCTAGAGCTAAAAATGTTGCTCCGTGATACATACGTGATCCCCTAAAGCCTTGCGTGTTTCTATATTTATTGCCTTATCAATTTTTATTACCTGTATCAATATTCTCTGTGCGAGAGCGCGTAAATTGGAAAATTTATTATAACATTCCTACATCCAAAATTTATATAATTCAAAATTTATTTTTAGATTTAGTACTAGACAACGTCTATTAGATGTACATTAATAATTTAAATAAATCATGATAGTGATAGTAATTAAAACCAAAGTCAGTAATACGTTTCATGCCAAAACTAAGCAGTATACATTCTAATTACCACAAAATATTATGCATAAAGATACCGTTTTTTGTATCTAAATCGTTGTAACTCAATACTAACTTGGCAAGTCTTCTGAGAAGTTTTGTCATTAATCACTACAGTATTACGGGAAAATAACAACTGAGTACAAAATAACTATTAAAGGCACATTTCAACAAGTGTTGTTTTTCATTTGAACAAATTCGGTATGGTACATAAAATTTTCTCAAAGGCTTGGCAGCGACTGTAATGTATACTTATTTGGCTCAAGTGAACAAACTTTTGAAAACTACCTTTGTGATACGCTTTGATCCGATTACGTTTGTGTGACCCAAAGTGGAGTAATTTGTGAATTGAATTTCGAAAGGGCCACAATTTTTCGTTTTAACCCAATATTTAAATATTGTAGTGTTTATAACAAACTATCCGAAATGCACGAGGCCTATAAAAATTAATTAATTCAACTTCGACGAAATTATTACTCTAGTCCAGTTCATTTTTTAAGATGAGGTTTTTAGTTTTTAATTGCTAGAAGCGCTCAGCGTCTAAATTTGCAAATTATCTCACAGTTGCAAAAAATTCTCACACTCATAAAAAACATGTTTTTGATATCCTTCTTAATTCGCAATTAATATAATTAATTACCTCTATTAGAAAGTAGGAGTTAAAAGATAAAAGCGGTATCAGTAAAAATGTGTTTGACATTCTCTTTTATTATATATTTCCGGTGTCTAAATATCAATAATTATATCAATTGTAATCTGCGTCTTCAAGTGAAAGTGATTTTTAGATATCTCTATTGAATTAGAGGCGTATCGAAGTATTGTCACAATATTGACGAATAGAAAGGCTATTATTTTTGTTCGACACGATTTTCTGAAAAGCTTTAAAAATTATATAACACACGCTCACTCGATTTTAGAAAGGTGGTATTATTATTTTCATCCATTTTATTGGTTATTTTTAAAACTTAGTACTAAAAATATATTCTTATTTTGTTCTCATTTACATCTCGCATCTTCCTTTTTACTTACTGGATCTTTTTAAAGTAAGAAAGATAGTTCTGAAGTTACTTTTTGTTGGTCTATTTACAACATTATGACTATTAAATAAATAAATGTATTAATAATACGGCATACAGCATAATATCTTCGCTTGCCGAAAGATAAAAACGGTCGATAGTAAAAATATAACCAATGTGGAACTGCAAAAAATATACGTGCAAATATTAAACTTTTATTAAATTATCACTCGTTTCCGCTTAAGTTGTAAAAAAGCGTGTACAATACATACATGTCAGCGTCATTCGCGTGGACAAGGCAAAAACGTGAACCGATCGGTAAGCGATTCAACCCGCGTCAGATAATAAATAACAAGATGTAACACTGCGGTGCTGGCCTGAATTCATTGCTAACCGATAAACAAGTAATTTATTAACCGAAATTTATCCCCCTTATACTTTCTTTTATAAAACCAGACGCGTGCAGCTGCTTGGAAATCAATTTGTCTCTTTCCAGTTATCAAACGAAATAAATGCGTTTTGTGTGTTCCATTTTTTATCTACATTATTTTCCTTTATTTGATTGTCTTCTCAAAACAAATTGCCTAGCATTGTTTTAAGCGCGTTTGTGATAACGCGAGTGATCCTAAGCTTAAATCTCCTTGAATACAACGAACTATTACAGTCGAGCAAGGCACAGAACTCAAATTAACTGCTTCGTGCAAATAGAATCGATCGGTGAAAGAGACTCATGTGTGCTATACGTAGAGGAAACTGCAATTTTAACGACGGGACTCGTTGGTATAATGGTAATGTATGGATAATAATCACCGGGTTTTGCTTATATTTTTTAAACTGTATATTACGTGGGTGATATGAGTATAAAAAATTCGTTTATTTCGGTTTCAGTCTGTTGATTTTCGAATAACCAAGCTAAGGGTCGACACTGCACCGTGTTCAATGGCGTCTTATATGGTCCACCTTCAACCAAGTAAACGCCACGCTTGTCTGTCCTCCTTAATTATAAAACAAAATGGTGGTTGATTTGATCTTGCGCACTCTTACCCTATATTTAGTGTAAATTTTTAATATCTTCTTTACGACAATCTGACCTGCCTCAGTTTTTAAAATATTCAATTGAATAACTATCTGAAGATTCAATTAAGAACTTGTGTACGTATATTAAAAAGCGCTTTATTTAATGTCCTAAGATTAAACGAAGTAAATCCAATATCCAGCCAGCTGGTGAAAGTCTGTAATTAAAAGATATCGCTTTAGTCGAGTCAACATCAATATGTGCACATTGTGCTAAAATTTCGATTTACGACTGAAAGTTGACTATTTGTGATTATATTTACCTCGTCATGTTTTTGAGAAGTGACTCAAGCTTCTTGGATAAGTTTTAATCGGCGATGTTTATCAAATTAATTGGTTTTCTTTAGAAAAACATTATTTCAATAGTCATACCTTGCATGTACAATTAAAGTTTGTGTTAGGACGGAAGTAAATTACTTACACAAGATTATTATGTAGATTTATATTAAAGCTTATCATAACATTAATAATTTTCGACTCGGGCAGGGCTTGAACTGGCATCGTCAGCGTTCCGTGCTGTTGCTCTACCTATTGAGCTACCGAGTCCGAGTTGGTAGAGCAACAGCACGGAACGCTGACGATGCCGGTTCAAGTCCTGCCCGAGTCAAAAATATTTTCAATTTATTTTCGATTTTTAAATGTTAATAACATGTTAAAAAAAATATTAAAGTTTTCAAGTTTAAATCTTGTCAATATAACTTTAAACCTTATTAAAAAAATTCGCAGAACAAACGATTAAGATCGCAAGCGGAAGGAATACGTTCAAGCGCGTAAATTAGGTCAGACCTTTCGCGATCGAAAAATAAAACAAGAATTTTTTCGTTTCATTTAAGAAGATGTCGATAAGCTTAAGAAAATTTACAAGTATATATATATTAAATATTAAATATATATATTTTATAATAATAGAGGAGGACAGAGGCACAAGGCTAAGGCTTCACTTGATGATAGGTGATATATGCCAGCACAGCACATCAAAACAAGATGCGCTGTCAACTTATTTAGGTTTTGGATATTCGGAAATCCAAAAAATGAAACCGCGATTAAGATTCACGGCTTTTTCGTCCGTGCGAATCGTTCCGTGACCTAGACCGAATTCCTAAATTCCTACCACCCATTTAATATCCAGATTTCCAGACGTAGTCCAACATGTTTCAGAATTCTTATAAATTGAAAAATTAGAAACATGCTGGAACCGATGGGGATCGAACCCAAGACCCATTGATTATTAGCCATACATTCCTACATTAGACCAAGGAACCCTTCGGATATATGAGTATGTACCTAATAATAGCAAAGTGGAATAAATTTGTATTAAATTCATTAAATAGCGAATAGAAATGTATATGGAATTTCTCTTGAAAGCCTTTTTTTTCAGTTTATATAATCTAATCTTAAATTTAATATTTTTACGGAAATCAATCTTATAGATATTTTAAATAACGTAAAAAAATATGACGGCTAATAAATAATGTTTTCTTTTCTTCTTCCTTTCTTTTCTTGTAACCCTATCTGTTATGCAATACATTATTTTCAGATTACGCTATTATATATAAAATAAGTACAATAGACATTTTATTGAACACGTTTATGTTTAAATGTACTATATTAAGACCCATGGACTTTTCGTCTAAGCATAGAAATCCGAAAATAATCTATACAAATAATAACACGCGATCGGCTTTTTTTATTAGAGGAAAATATTATTAGCACATATATGTTCGTATAGGGATACTATCTCAGTTCATTTCATTTACATATAAAGCGAATCTCTGAAATAGTGTTGCTATCTGACCAATAAAACCGAGCTTAAAGCTCGTCTGCGAGCTTTTTCAATGGGGATGTAGGTCATTTGCGCTTTTGGGATATTTTAATTTCGTAGCTCGCTAATGTAGCAAGATTTATATTAAAAATGGCTCATTTAAATTTACAAAAAAATGTTAGAAAGTTTTTTAAGTAACTTCTGTATTTCACGCAAATTGTAACCATTTTCAAATAAGTTTAACTAATATATCGCGTTTTAAACCGTTAAAGTGTTTTATTTAAATGTGTACACTCGCGTAAACTACAGACAGTATTTGGTTTAATAGACGTGATATTCACCTGTCTTGCTTCCTCCGTGACCACAGCTGCTACAAAGCATCCAAAACGTCGGGTTCTAATTAAAATATATAAAATAAGTTAACTAGTAATTCGCATTTTAAACCGTTTAAAGTATTTAAATTCAATAATCGTCTATGACACAGACGACTCATGAACTCTACAGGCCATGACTTCATAAGGCTTTTCCACTGAACCATCGCTTCGACGTCTATATAATTTCCAGTCATTTTTACACACATTTATGACCAAAACAGTAATTTAAATAACACGTCATGAATCACGTTACGAGTCCCGGCGGTGTCATAGGTGTTAACAACCTGTAAATACTTTTTAGACATTTTGCAAGCATTTTATTATTTGGTTTATTAGGAAGGACCCCGGTCTTATTTTACCAGTAATTTTGTCTTTCTCGCCTTTTCCAATCTTTTAACCGTTAAAAGCGATACAGAAGCTGTTTCTAAGAAAATATCCAAAGAATTTCCTATTGTTTACAAAATCTCCCTTAAAAGGCGTCCTGTAAATCCGTATCGGAGCCTGTTTTAGCCGATAACTGCATATTGTTAACACTTTCCACTCATTATCGAAATCTTATTATATATTAAAACTGATTTATTTAGGTCTTACCAAAAGTACTTCATTTAAACCTAATTGCCATCTTGCCCTGCATTTTGAATCTTGAATCAAAGGAATAACCATAAACAAAAGAAAATCATTCCGTTAAAGAGAATAATATTATAATATATATTAGGTCACAACGTAATGTGTCGTCTAACTCAAAAAATGGTCTTATGACAAGACCTCTGTTTAGATATTATATACCTACATATACTTTTGGTTACCTTGTACTGTTTCCGCAGCGTTCGCAAAGGAAACCAACAAAACACGGATTAAACAAGGATGATTAATTTTCCTCGTTTTTTCCATTTCCCGCTGTTTTACAGCCTTCCTCGATAAAAGATGTAACCACCACAAAAAGTAATCAATTCCAACCAGTAGTTCCTGAGATTAGCGCGTTCAATCAAACAAACAAGCTCTTCAGCTTTATATATTAGTATAGATAGATATAAAAGAAATCTCATCTCAGTCTTATAAAATTATGAGTTACAAATAATAATGAAGCCATATATAAGACAAGATATAGTTGACAATTCTCTAACACTCTGAATCTTATGACAAAACTAAGCTACTGTAGCAATTACGAAATAATTAGCAAATACAACTTTCTATACGTCGCCTGTTAATTGAGCCAGTAATACTAGCCCGCGAAACTTGCAATAAAATCGACACTTTATTGCTTAATCGAGGAAATTATATACTTTCTCTTTGCTACACTACACTATATATCTTAAAATATCTCACGCACTTCAATATTCTCATTCTTAATACATAGTTTGAATTTAAATTTGGAAAAAATCTGGGTTATGCTAAAACACATAACATTCATTCTATCTCCCTAATATTATAAAGCTGAAGAGTTTTTTTGAACTCGCTAATCTCAAAATCGAATAGTTCTAATTAAAACAATATTTTTGTGTTTTAGCTATACCTAAAAATATGTATAAGAGAATAACTCTTCTTTGAATTATCTAGAAAAATCCCCGCAACACTATAAGTCTAACTTTTAAGATGACAAGAATTGTATTCCCGGGAATTCTGACCTAGCACTCTGCGTTTAACCATCGTTGTCGAAGCTTGGTGTAATAGTAACATAATATTGTTAAATTCGAACTCGTAGTTCCTGAGATTAGCGCGTTCAAACACACAAACTCTCCAGCTTTATATGTATAGATTATTATTTTATCCTATGTTAGGTAAAGTTAATTGTAAAGTATTTTTTCACTTAACTGTACCAAAGAGATCGTTTTCCAAATAAGTTAATTTCACTTTCTAATGATAAAAATCTTTTAGAAACTGCGCTTTGTTTCCGCGGTTAACCATTAAACCAGAATATCTAGATGTAATGGGTTTACGAGATGTTATTATCAAATACAATGCAGCAATTAAATATCACAAGTTTGAGAAAAAAGAAGATAAATATCAACCGCGAATGTTATTTACTAGCTGTGCCAGTGAAAACTTGTTTTTGCAAAGTTTTTCCACAGTACCCACTGCATGATGTATTATAGCCTAAAACTTTCCTCGATGAGTGTTTTAACCAACACAAACCAAAACTAACAAACTCTTTCGCTTTATAATATTATAAAGATAAAAGTAAGATATCTATTTATCTGTAAATGATTAAAATGGAGAATAGTATTATAATCTCACTGTTTCGTATTAATGTAATTCCATGGGAGAAAATGAATCTAAGTTTAAATAAGCGCAGACAGACGTGTAGGTTTCAAACGTGGTGGAGTTTTTACGGAACGTGGATTAAGTTATACTAGATGTTATATTATTTTATTTATTTTTTAATGTTCATGGATTTAGCAATTGTCTTATTGTCTTTAATAGTACACAGAAGCTCCTATAAGTCGAAATAAATAAATATAGATAGAAATGTGTGCGTTTCAAGTCTATTGACATTCTTTGGTTCTGAACTCGTTGAACATCGAATATATATGTCATTTCTAACTAAATTATAAATGATTTATTTAAAGAGTAGTTAAAATCTTAATATTAAATACTGTCTGTAGTTTAGACGAGTACTAGCACGCATTTAATTTAAAAATCGAAAATAAATTGAAAAAAATTTCGACTGGGGCAGGACTTGAACCGGCATGGTCAGCGTTCCGTGCTGTTGCTCTGCCAATTGAGCTACCGAACCCTACACTTCATCGTCGAATTTTTTCAACTTATTGATAAATGCAACTTTCGCGCAAAATTCGACGATGAGGATGGAGGATGTAGGACTCGGTTGCTCAATTGGTAGAGCAACACGTGACCACGGCTGCTGCACAGCATCCAAAACGTCGGGCCGAAGTTAAAAATTATTTTCAAATAAGTTTAACTAATATATCGCGTTTTAAACGGTAAAAGTGTTTTATTTAAATCTTAATGTTACTTACATAATTAATACATTGATTAGTTTAATTTAATTAGTGTTTCAGTAGTGTATGTATTAATATTTATAAAGGCTATTAATATTATCTTACATCAATTTGTCTCTTCTAGATCAAATCTAGCAACACGTATACATCGGTAAGTCATAAAATGTCCGAGCGTTTAACTTAATATGGCCATCTCGCTTGGCATATGAATTGGATTTTGTGAAATAGATTCTTTAATAGTGAGAAGTGCATTCGTGCGGTTCTTGGAAAATAAATATTCCATTGCATTGCACTGTTCCTAACCGCTGTTTATTGCAACGTACATCAATGCAACAAATTATAATATTATATTTTTGCTTTACGAGACTATATCTACATTTTAGAATATCCGTCAAAATTGATCGATCGTCAATAATAGAAAGATTGTTTTAGTATAGTAAATAATTGCAAAAAAAAAACATTTTAATGCTGCACTTTTTTTATGGACAGACAAGCACTTTATTGTAAGTGAAATCCTCCAGCCATATAACCTCTACACTAGATGCTCTGTCGTTCTATTTTGGCTTTGAAAATTTGTGAATCCACCTGAAGCCGAAACGTGATTAAACTTCACGGTTTTCTCAACCGTATTTATTCTGAATATCCAAAGCTTAAATGTTATAGGACGTTTCTACCTTCAATATGCATACTTCTTTATTTGTTATCCAAAATGTTGTATTTAAATAAAACACTTTAACGGTTTAAAACGCGATATATTAGTTACTAATAGGTCGCGTTTTAAACCGTTAAAAGTTTTTATTTAAATGTGTACTACTCGCGTAAACTATAGACAGTATTTAAAAATGTTGTAACAAACTAAACAAGAAAAACTCTTATTTTCCCAATATATTTACAGTGTAGTCAATAATACTGAAATAATATATTTCGATTTGAAACTTAAAATAGTATTTTAATTACGTATATAACGCATAATATCGTTAATTAAATTATCTCATACCTAAACCCACTTGAACTTACGGTCAAAGCACTTCCTTTAATTTCTAGTAAGTTACACCATTTTAATCGCTCTTGAGGCAGTTTTTGCAGCATCACATATTTCATTCGGTTTAGGAGCAGACTCAGAACTGGTTAGTGTGGATTAACTTTCTATAGATGCCTATGTTTAGAAACCTCTCTATATGGTGCGTTTTAGCGAGAGCTTTGATTTAAAGAGACTTATTGCTTCTTTGCCGCATCAATAGCTTGTTGATAGTGTTCGCCTTTTCGGCATAACCTCTCCTGATAGATAATTTTCCACTGTATATGTATAAGCCAAAAGCTATCTAGCTCAAAGCTTTAGATTTAATAGCATTGTAAGTGTAATTGTAAAAAACATGAATACTTTATTATTTTTTACATGTTATTGCACATGAAGGCACTACTTGAACCGGCATCGTCAGCGGTCAGTGCTGTTGCTCTGCCAATTGAGTCGAAAATAATTTTCGATTTATTTTCGATTCTTAAATAGTATTTAAACATATTTATATTTTTCATATGTTATTCTACATGATGGTACTATATCAATTAAAAATAGTTTTATAAGTAGTTAAAATATTTTAAGCTAACTAAGCTGACTTGCCAAGCACAGTGTTTAAATCCTATCGCATCGGTATCGGTCCTGAATTCAAATCCCTTGGGGAAACATTATACTCGTAGTATTAATAGAATTTTAGACCTACAAGGCAAATTAATATCGTAGTTATTATATATATACGTATTTAGTAAGTATAGTCAAATCTTAAGTGAAATCCCGTTTCCCCCTCATGGGGCATGGGGCGAACATTTCTGTGTCCGTTTCACCGGTGACCCTTTCTTTAACAGGCAAGTAGTAGATCAGACTTCGGTGCCCTGCCTGACCGAAACAGTTGTTTGCTTCTCTGGGATTCAAACCCATTATCTCTCGCGCTTAACGCAATGCTAGGCAATACGTTTAACCGTTTGGCTTCAGAGGCTTAATCTTTAATAAATAAAAATAAATCTAGGAAGATATTATGCAAATTTCATTCGTAAAGTACGAAGGGTAAAAAGGTACGTCAATCTATATTAAATAATTCACGTCACAGGCCTCAGAAATAGCCCTGACATTATAGGTGACCCCAGTGGGGTCTAATAAATATAAGATACCTTTTATAAAAATATCTAGCCCACAAAGGGCTTTTTATCAAAAGGCTATTCGGGTCAGTGCGCCTGAGGCTGTTTGCAAATGACGTGTTACTTTAGAAATAACAACGGAGTAACGATTTATTGAATATAAAACTTGACTTGACTGAGTTATTTCGTTTCGTGTTTTTTACTTGTTTTCGTTCTGTTTTAGGAAAAAATCCTTTGATTAAATCTCGCAAACAAATTACCGAGCTCGGAACAGAAACTCATTATTAAACTTCCAAGTTATCTAATAACGTATAATTATTTGTTTTTAGAGAAATGTTTTCTCCAATGGCATTTTTTGCTTGTCAATTGTAATAAATAGGCACTTAAAATATTTACAAAACAATTGATTTTTTACCTACTTCTGATATAATGAAAAAATCGGTGTGTCTACTGGTGTTTAATTAGACACTATGACAACACTCTTCTAGTAGGACTGCGACTCGGACTTGGCCAGATTAGTTATCCAAAAGCAGTTTATAAGTTAAGAAGGTGAAATCAAAATCCCTTAAAATTGAGGGTGGTATTTTTTACTACACAGGCTTAAAATACCTTATGGGACTAATATTTTAAATGCATTTTTGTCCTTTTGAAAGTAAGTAAGTTAAATATTCTATAGTTTACGCGAGTAGTACACATTTAAATAAAACACTTTAACGATTTAAAACGCGATATTTGAGTTCCCCGTCTCCCGTTTGCAGCAGCCGTTGTCTCCCCGTGACCTCGGCTGCTGCAAAGCATCCGAAACGTCGGGCCGAAATTAAAAATAATTTTCAAATAAATTGAACTAATATATCGCGTTTTAAACCGTTAAAGTGTTTTATTTAAAAGTAAGTATGCTATTACGCATGAACTGCTTAAACTATTTCGATAAAATGTTGCCTTTGCTTTTGCAAGCTAACTCGTAACTTTTATAACACTGTTAATGTGAACAGTGACTGAAATAAAATTAAGTCGACTACAATATTTAAATATAATTTATCTACGTTTTTATTTTTCGTTTAAATATAACGTAAGCACCAATGAAAAGCATAATGAAAAGGTCGATAACACATCCTTATTAGATATCATACATCTGGGGAATTTCACCTTCAATAAAGTAACACACAAGCTTGTCTATCCGTCTTCAGAATGATTGAAAGTGATAACAAGCTCAACAAGGAAACCTCCTAACTCACATCTAGTTGCACCTTATTAGCATCAAACACCAGTCGTGATGCTGCCACCATCTGGCACACAAACAAAGACATTTGTCAACACATAGGGAAAGCTGGCCCATTGATACGTCAACGTCAATCATGGCCGAGAAAGCTGAGACGAGCAAATTTACGCGTCAAAATAAACTGCATCTCGGATTCGGTTTCGACGCGAAGCCGTTTCGCTGTAAAATGTGCTCTTATTATTTTAAGATCTGAAAGACAATATCACGAGAATATAAAGACGAAGACAAGGGAAACCGGCGTATCCACGTGGAAATAAATTATTTTTTAAAACTTTAATATTTTTCACGTACTGCACATGATGGCACTATATCAATGAAAAATCGATTATAGATTTAAAAAATGTACGATTTGGGTGGGACTTGAACCGTCATCCAAAGGCGTGTGCTGTTGCTGTGCTCGGTTTCAATTATTTTTTATTTAAATAAATAATTGTTAGAGCAGGAACATTGTGAATGCTCAAGGCCCGCCTGTATCGTAAAATGTATTCAATCTACATCGATTTTTAATTAACGTTTTATCATGTGTAAGATAGGAAATGTGAACAATTAAAAAAATGTGAATGTCATACGAAAATTGTCTTACTGCGATCTACTAATGTTATTTATATCATGTCTATATATTAAAGCTTAGTTTTGTAGACCTTTTAAATAAAAAAAAAATAAAAAAAAATAGTCGCAAAAAATTACTCTTACAGACGTAAAACAGTAAGATGAAAGCAATTAAGTACTGCTCTAGTGTGCGCGAGTAGTACAAATTAAATACCTACAAACGAAATAATTTAGTTAACGTGCACTCCTCATGACCACGGCTGCACCTTCCGAAACTAATATATCACACATTTTAAACAGTTAAAAGTGTTTTGTTTACATAAAAGTAACTGTAAAAATCTATGACACAGCAACACGAAAAACACGATAATATGAATTTTTCGATCTGTTCTGGCTTTGGATATTGTGAAATCCTCAGACTAATCCCACAACTTCGAGTACACTTTACGGCTAACCCGTCGTCACAACCACAATTTAGATACTCATGAACCAACGTCTTATTCGATTAATAGTACATAATAAGTAAAATTTAAAACCACTGTCACTTTCAGTATCGAGATAAACGTCTGAACGTGCGTTTCGGTAATGGCAAGTCTATAAAAGCGAAAGCGGTTTAATGCTATAATTTTATTGTAATTTTATCGAGTAACACTTGGATTTAATCGCCGCAACTTTGTATCGGCCTAAATACGTTTAATGGCGTTGTTCGGTGGCTACCGTGAACTTTGATGCTGTGCCATTAATTCTTTATCTTCAATTATCAATTAATACGCAGTTTTATACCCAACCACAGTCTACAGATGAAAAACCTGTTACGTTTTATCGCGTTTCTCTTTCAGTCTGTGGATATCCGAATATCCAAAACCGCTTGAAATCGAACTAACGACCCGATAAATACAGTTTCAGTTCCAAATGTATAGTAGATTAATAATGAATTTCTGACGAAGGCATATAATATTCATTTACTCACTTATAAGAACCCTCAGTTTAATTTAATAGGCCAATCAGATATTAATGAAGTAAGTAATAAAACTGAAAGGATAACGGTGTAATTTAATTACTGAATGTTGGACGCGACCCGATTATTACGATTAAAAGCAAAAGCGTGTCGAGACATATTAACATTTAACAATTGTCCTCACTTTTACGTATATTTAAAAAAAAACACTTTTCGACACGAGTAGTGGAGGGTTTGTAGTTGAATGCAATTGTCTTAAATTAAGAATGGTGGGCTAAAATCTCGCCCCTAACAATACTAAATTACTATATGTACTTAACAAGATGCGCTATCGTCGTACTTAACAAGATTTAATATCCAGGTTTCCAGACGCAGTCCCATGTGTCTCAGAAAAATTTGGAAAGAGAAATATGTTGAACCTGGTGGGGATCGTACCCATCACCGATTAATCTTTAGCTATATAGATCTACGAGCACGTCAAAGCAAAACTAAAATAAAGCTATGTCTAATAACATGTGAAAATAATAACGTTTAAAGTATAAGTTTTCTTAGTATAAGTTAATTAATTAATTAAGTAAAATATTTATTTTTCAGTGTATAATAATAATAGTTTAAAAAGTAAAGCAATCTATTATAACTAAATTGATTTTGAAAGTTTTACCCATAAATTGATTTGGGCGACTTTCAAACGGAAATCCTATTTCCTCCTGGGAAAAGTAAAAAGTTTTTTACATTTGCAGAAGTTAGGGCCTTTAATGATATTTTTTTCGATTTTGTCTCAGATGTGTGTGTTTGACGTATGTTTAACTTTTAATGGAATCTTTAGACCTACATTTTATAAAATGTTTATTACAAGCGATGTCCTACCAACATTTATTTTGAACCATATTTGACAAATAAAAGTTAGTTTTATAAACTCCAATTTACATGTTAACTATCTTAGGAAATATATACCTTCTTAATAAATAAAATAAAAGGTTTTTATTACACAATTATTAAAATAGATATTTATTTATTTATATATAGATATAAACCTTTATTTAAAGAGTAAAAGCTTTCTCTATGCTCTTCCAGAAAATATTTTTTTTACCTTTTTTCCACTTCCCAGCAGCTTTGGCTGTATAATCCGTCCATTTTAATGTTACTCTTTGCCATATGGCCCCTTCCAGTTTAATACTTTTTTTACCCATCTTCCATCGTTTCTGCGTATACTGTAGCCAGTCCAAATCCACTTTATCTTTCGAGTAAATTTTATAAAATCCTGTTATGTTTCTGTTCGTTCTTGTATTCTTATATAAACCCACTCGAACCTTATATTACTAACTTTATCTCACAATTGTCCTCAATTGTCAATATTTCACAAACAGTATCAAAAATCAACATTAATTATTTTTAAAGTAAGTAAGATAGTCATGATACATTGACCAGAGGGATTCAAATAAAACTTTAGAGACTAGAATTGCTCTATCCACGCTAACAGCACCCAGTGCCAACATTCACATTCGATTCGAAACGCTGCAGATTTTCCGCTGCGTTTTCCATTCAATGATGGATTATTGGTAGTGTTTGCGGTTGATTGATAACTTCGACTCATGACTCGGTGATTTCATTTGTCGGCTCAATCAATTTATTCCCGATTGCCGCGTAATCAGCACCGTACGCCGCTCTAATTAACCTCCGATCACTGTCTATATTTCTCTTTGACGTATCATTTGAAGGCAAAACAAATCTTTGTCTACGCAAGGCATTAGTCATAATTCATTTCTTCATTGCTTTATTGTTCTATATTTAAATGGTGTTATGATTATTGATATAATTGTCTGTCATGATATTTTTATTTTAAGCGAACATCACATTATACATTTATTCCGAAAAGAACAGTTTTATCAATGTGAAGATACAAAGCACACTTGTTCATGTAGAACCTATGTAATATATTAAACGTAGTTTATTTGTCTATAATAATTTATTTTTATACGACTATTATTATTAATATTAGATTGAAAAAATATCCGACAAATTTATTATCTTTTACATTGCATGGCTATTATAGAACTATTTTAAACTGAAAACCGTCTCGTATTCCATGGAAGTACTAACAAGATTCTTTGCAATTTTACCTCAATAAATCCTTTACAAATAGGTTGATTAGTTCGCACGGCTGTCGACCGTTCTCCTCCCTGATGTGCTTTAGGCCCTTCGCAAACTTGTTATTTTTAACACTTTAAAATCAATCGCTCTATAAGTATTTACACATTGTTGTCTAATTTCAGAGATTTGTGAATAATTGTTTTGTTTCGTAGGTTTAGTTATTAGGAAGCTTTAACAGATGATAAGGTCCAGGGTATGAATTCCGGGTTGCATTTAGCTGTTATTAATGATATATCTGGTACCGGCTCGAAGTTTTGGAAGTAGGTAATATTAGCACAATGCTCCGTAGATCACGTTAAGCCAAACTAAGGTAATCGTTAAAACTCACCAAACTCCATTTGGGTAGCATGGGTTTAAGCTCCTATAAAACAGGGAGCAATAAAATTATCGTACTCGGCTCGAATTTGGAATTGGACTACTTTTGACCAAGTGTTAGACGTAGAAGTAGTAAACAATTAAGCAAAACACTTTTAACGGGTTAAAACGAGAAATGCCTTTTAATTTCGTTTAACAGACAAACAAGAAGTATATTAGTTGACTTTATTATTTACAATTTATTTTAACTAGGGTATGTCGTTTCATACAATGGTTGCTTTTGAAACGGTGAAGTGTTTTATTTTATTTATTAATTATTTATTATTTTATACTTTATTTCAATTTAATACTGTCTGTAGTTTAAGCGAGTAGTACACATTCAGTAGGTCAAAGGCTGCTGCAAAGCAACCGAAACCTCGGGCCGAAGTTATTTTCAAATAAGTTTAACTAATATATATCGCGCTTTAAACCGTTAAAGTGTTTTATTTAAATTTGTATGTATTGGATATTTTCAATGATAATCCACAGATAAAGAAAACGCTGTGTGCGAAGGCTCTAATAGGCACAGCTAGCCACATGACGTTAATTCAACGTTAATGTACACTAACTTTTGACCCCGCGTATGAAGAGATAATCTGATCTCCGCCATTCATGGAACTCTGTGGAAAGTGTGGAGTAAACAGGGGTGCTAATATTGTACTAGAGGACTTATAACCGCGTACAAATAAAACCTTTTTAATTGCTCTGCTTTATGGAGCTGGAAGTTTATGGCCTTTTTTAAAGCTTCATAAGCTGTTGTGTAATTCGTGGAACTGCCAGTTCTTTGTTTACTTTGTTTTTGAACTGGCTTAATTACCCAAGATCCCTTTAACCAACCGTTATATATTCCGGGGTATTATATTAAATCGATATCAACAATTTACAATGTATTATATTATAATCAATGCCGATCGCCTGTGGAAAAAAGGTCGTCATCCCATCGCGTTTAAGTTTAAGTCAGTGGAGGTATAAATGCCGAGCAGCCATAAAGTTTGTCTGCCTTCTCGTTAAGAAAAAAATGATAGTAGGGCAACTGTAAATTGGCATCATGTTTGCACGCAATATGCGATAGCTCAAGCTTTTCAAAGCTAGCTTTGAAAGCTTAACTTTCAGCTGACTGTACCTTTTCCCAGATTGCTCTGTTTTGTGTACACGTACATACATATATATTTTTATTTAAAACTAACTATTTTTTATTACTACAATTTTGAAAAACCTCGCTTGCGTTAGCTCGGTCTCTGAAGGGGCAACAGAATATCATTGTTGGGACAACAGTCTCAACGTAGCCGAGTGGCTTTCTTTTCAGAGGCAACTAGGTATATTGTGGTCTATATACAAAAAATATTTACTTTTTGATATTATTTATTCGATTAAGTTTTGATTGTTATGTATTTTTAGTTTTCTATATACTTATTGTTATGTATTGTACTTGAAATAGTTTGTTTTTTATATCATTTCTCTTTAGTTGAAATTTCTAGACTTAATATATATGTCATAACTCCAAACAATCAAACAAATAAACAAACTCTCCAGCTTATATATCAATAAATCTGATATTATTTTACTCAATAGTTTAAAACATGTATTAAAAAAGGGTTACAAAATATAGTCATAAAATAAAGTAAGGTTTATAACCTTCCCACACATTTCGTTGAATTGTCAAAAGAGTTTTATTAGTGTTATTACCAAACACTGATATGGGCGTACTTTGTGTAATACGACATCACCTTTTCACTTGTGATGAAATCTCCGGACTTTCACCTTTTCGTAATGTGATACCCCAGTTGGAGAGAAAAACCTTTAAGTACATATAAATATGTGTCATAAATCTTAGTTATTAAAATGTGTATGGTGATGTATTCAGCGTTATTATTTTGAGGGACAATAAAGATTTTATTTTTATCATTTTTTATTTTATATAACTTTATTTAATTTAAGTCCTGCATTGAGAATTTTATGAAATAAATAAGTAAATAAAATTAAAGTTAAATATTTCAAAATGTCTGTATTAGAAATGTGGAAGATTTAATTAATAAAAAAAGCAACGTCTATTTGAATTAAACTTTTAACGGTTTAAAACGTGAAATATATTTTTTAAACGATTGTAAATGTTCTTGCCTTAACTACAGGCAATACTTAAGCAACCTCTGCCCATTTATAACGATTGTCGGCTATACCTATGTAGACCAAAGAAATCGATTAGCTTCCGATGTTCGTGTGGCAAATTCTCTATCAACTTGTTCGTAAAACAATTTTCCAACTTATGAATTTCGAATCTTGGAGACGTCAAAGTTGAATCGTAGACTACACCCGTAGAATAATCTTATTCGTCAAAGTTTCAAAACTTTTGCGTTATATTTCAAAGGAAATAAGGTTTTGGCGAACCGCCTCTGACATTTGTAATATTCTTTTGGACTTTATACGGGTGTTAAGTTTAACAAGCCTACTTTGAAGCCCGTATATCGATAAAATAAGTTATTCGGATCTTGATAATAAACTTTCCTCGACCCGAAATGAATTTACTTACGTAATGTTCGTTCGAGTAGTAAAACAAGTGATGTAAATTGTTAGTGGGTTCAAAACCCGCGCAAGATGAATTGTTATTTAACTAATTTGATTGTAGGTATGACTCTCGTGATTTGAGCACATTAAGCATTGGTTTAGTGCTCTAAAAGTATTTTTTCTTATGAGAGACGACTTATTAAGGAGTGAGAAATTAGCAGATTGAAACCTTAAGTTAACGTTACAATAGACAATATTTAAATACTAGCTGCGCTCGTGGGTTCGTCCTTGTTTAATTGTTATTTTGCTCATCATATTATTTATTAATTTTTGAAAAAACTACGTCCTTAGCTGTTTTAAATTGTAGCCATGACGTCCACGCATCCCCTCATTCTTGCGAGTTAATCTTGAAATACAAACATATACTGCCATTAGATAATTTAAAGAATAAGCATTCCTTCATACATTATTGTTGGTTTCTCAAACTGTTTTTGCAGCTCACGCAACAGAAGCCCTCAAAGATGTATAATTTTCCCAGACTTATATATGTATAATTTGTCTCGCACTGTCGGTCGCAGCCTGACGTATAGCCTTTGTCGATAAGTGGAATCAACACAAATATAATTTTTCAATACGATATCAGTAGTTTCTGAGATTAACGCGTTCGGACAAACTCTTCAGCTTTATAATATTATTATAGATATGTAGATACTCTCAATCGATCAATCTGCGCTAGTTTTTATTTATAGCTCTCAAGTGTGTAATTTCGCCGCTATTAGCTGAAACACGGTCGAGCAATAAAACAATGCTCGTTCATTTTTACTGCGTTCATTATCAGCTACTAACCTATCGAAGTTTTCTACGACCCGGTTAGGTAAAATAAATCCAGGCTTATCACTTAGCAGCCGTAAGTATTCAGTATTCGCAGGTGCTTTCCACGTTATCGCTTCACTCTAATAGCAAAATACCCGATACGTAAAGTGGGACGAGAAATATAGGCATTTGAATAAGGAGAATAAATCTATGGAGGTGTTTCGTGTTTATCTATAATTGCTTGTTGGAGTGCGTGGTAGTGATCTGCGTCACGATGCGAGGGGGTAATTGTTCACCGTAATTAGATTTGAAGTATTTCTCTTGAAGCATCTTTTAATCAATTGGTTAGAGCACAGAACGCTGCGGATGCCGGTTCAAGTCCTGCCCGAGTCGTATTTTTTTTTCAATTGATAATTTTGTTGTACCGCTAAGATCAATTACTTTAATTAAAACTGTACCAATTCTAAAAATATTTCATATATATATATATTCCATATATATATAAAATTCACGTTAAACTTCAAAATTAAATCATCATATTTTCAAAATTAAAACACCCGTTGGAATAGTTATTTAACAGAATTACACTAAATATATCTATAGCTTACGCGAGTAGTATACATTTAAAATTAAACACTTTAACGGTTTAAAACGCGATATATATTAGTTAAACTTATTTGAAAATTATTTTAACTACGATGACTACGGTGGTGAGCCTCTCTGTGGCCACGGCTGCTGCAAAGTATTCCAAACGTCGGGCCGGTAATTTCACTTCAAACTACTTAAAAGTATTCACTTACTCGGTATTTATTTTTCGATTAACATGTATACCGTGTCTCACTTCATGTTGGTTGTTTCAGGTGTGGTTGTGATGTCATGGTGGTGGACACTGGCGGTGCTCGTGGTTTCACAGCCCGTCCGCGCCGCGCCCCGGGCGGCCACCGGTGAGATATTTTACAGTAAGCATACTGCACTTCTTCATATTCAACACTGACACATCACTGTGCTCTCATGATTTCTGGAACTTGCACTTATTTGCCTAAACCTGTTCGTGTTGGCTGATGTTTCTTAGCCATTCCTAGACTATAATTTACGTATTTCGGTTTTAAGATGAGATGACTAATAAAGTCAAAAATTATTTATTCATGTTTTCGTGAAAAATCAAAATTTATATGAACTACCAGTTCACACGGTTACATAAAAACCTATGGGCCTCATAAAAGAAAATAAAAATTAAACATTTTACAATACATGGCGCGAGAGGTTGAATATGAAAATTTCGATGATGACGTGTAGGACACGGTAGCCAAATTCAACCAATAATCGATTTCAAATTTAACAAATATAAAATAGGTCTAAATAAAAAGTCTCTTGTATTTTCTCCAGTTTTTTAAATATGGTTTAGTATTAAACGAAACCCTGTTTAACGGTTCAAAATGCGAATTATTCACGTAAATTAATATTTAACTAAGGCTTGATGATATTTATAGTTTACACACCTAACATTCAGCCTTTTAATTTTACAGTACTAGGCATACAGTTATTTGGCAGAATTAAACTAATGAAAACGGAAATAAAGCACGACGCGTGTACGCAATTTTAATTACCTAGCTCTATGCTAGGGTTGGACCTTGAAAGCGTGACGTACTAATTGCTCATCGCCATAGCATCGCTATCTACAATTTAGTTTCCATTCTAACTCGATAATTCTTTAATGATCGAGTTAGAATGGTCGTATCTTTTACTATATAGTACTTTGTCCTATCCGTACCCGATAGTAAATATCTTGGAAATAAAAAGCTCTTAAGACTTCGTAACTTCATTACGCGACGTTCTATAAAATTGTCGTAAAATAAGTCTTTAATATCGAAGTACCGATTGAAATTATAGATAGTTTCAGAACCGGTCTCATAAGTAAAAGTGTTATAGAGATATTACGTTTGAGAAATACACATGGTCGACTAAACAACGCAAGACAGGATTAATTATTCACGGTGAAAGAGAAGGCTTTACAAATGGCTGGAGATTCGTTAATTGACGTTGAGTTTGTCACTAAATGACTCAATGAGTTATGTATTCGTTACTGAGTAACGGGTATTTTATTCGATTCGAAATGCCGAAAAATTAATCTAAAATTTCGTTGCTCTAGTAGCCAGTATAGTTTCATGTATAAATGTAATTTTGATAAAAATCAACTTACACACAAACTATAAGAGCTGGAGTACGTTTTTACAGTGTTTGTAAGGTCGCGGATTCGATTCCCACCGGCTCCAACATGTGTCGAATCAATGTATAATTTTTCTGTAACTTTGTCTGGAAATTAAGATATGAAGTCGGTTACGAACCACCGTCCATAGATGAAAAGGCCATGACGTTAAATCGCGTTTCGGTTTCAGTCGGTATGTGGATTTCCGAATAACCAAAATAGGTCAACGCATCTATATATCTATGTTATCTTGTTAAAGGCGTTTTAGTACTTGTGTAATTTTTATTAAAGGCTGTGCACAATTGTTAAAAATATTTTTTGTACAGCCGACAATCGAACGCGGGACCTGATCTAAGTGAGGCGCTCATTGCTAGTGATTAAGCCTAGACGCGGCTCTCAGTCCGTAGCTGTCTTATATAATATTCCCTGCGTTAAGAAAATGTTCGTATTTGAACTTTATATGTGTAGTTAAATCTTAAATAACAGAATAAAATTGGTAACCACACGCACGTGTACAATACACAAGCACGTACGGTAATAGCAAATATAATATTCTAGTCTTTTGAATTCACGACGCCGACTCACGATGCCAAGGTACCTTGGCCTATTTTTTTTTCTTAGAACTACTTACTGTACAATGATCTTGCTTATGCGTGGTTTAATCTTGAATATTTATTCTGTAGGTTGCACTACAACCTTACAAATTATATCCCTAACTAGCTGACTATTGCTTCCTAACTATTTCGAACTAATTGTTCGAAATAGTACTATTTGACTACCATAAACAGTTATTGCGTGTTAATCTTAATTCATGTGCTGACGCAGACATTTTTTAGATCATTTTAAAGAGGAATCATTCTTTCATACATATTTTTCGGATATCATGAACCGTTTTCGCAACGCTTACAAAGGAAACCCTTAAAAACGAATAATTTTCCCACTTTTTCATCATTTGTAAGCTGTTAAAAGCAATAATGCGGGTTGGTTTCAGACAGTGACTTTTTCGTCCAAAGCCAAAGTATGTAGACAGTGTATAATTAAATGCGATGTTATCATTGTCATAATTACTTTTCTATTCTTAGAAGACCTTTTGTTCTGCAGAAATATTGACCCATGTCTCGCTTTTGCATCGAATAAATAGTTCGATGTCGATAAGAAATTAAAAGTTTTAAATAAATCACTTTACACACATTAACACTTTTAAAGGTTGAAATAAAATTGCGCGAGAGGTGCATGTATAAATATGTTGAAAAAAAATTATGATGACATCTAGGACTCGGTAGCTCAATTTGTCAGAGCAATAGCATGGACGCTATAAAAGTCATGCCCGAGTCGTAAATTATTTTCAATTTACAGTCGATTTTTTATTTAGAGCATTTGCAATAACATGTGAAAAATATTAAAGTTTTCAATATCAAATATTACTTAAACTTCACCCTCGACGTAGGATGCACTAACCCTCTTTTATGTTCAAGTAGAGGATATACTCGTAATCGTAAACTTGCAACTAAGTGACAAGTGAACGCTTCCAAGTGAATTAGAAATTTTCACTTTGTACACAAATTATAAAAATAAATTTCATCTATACTGATATTATAAAGCTTAATAGTTTGTTAGTTTGAACGCGCTTATATCAGGAGCTACAGGTTCGAATTGTTTTTGTTGTCTTTTTGTGTTGGTTACAGCATTTATCGAGGAGGGCTTTAAGCTATAAAACGTCAGCGGAGAAGTAGTGGGAAATGTGAATAAGTCGAGGAAAATTATTCATCTTTAAGGTTTTCAGTCGCGTGCGCTGCAAAAACGGTGGAGAAACATGTACCTGAAATGAATAAAGATTTATTTTTCTTTTATAATCTAAAAATATCCGCAAACGTACATGTCTTTGCTTTACGATTAACACAGGAACGATGGACGGTGTAATGGGTAACAGCTTTATAAAGCATGCTAGCTAAGGCTAGTCATTAATATTTTTTGACACAATAGAACACATTAATAGATAATTATATAAATACATGGTAACTCAATTTGCCCTAGCAAATGTACTTATTATTAATAATCCCTATATTAAAGTTTACGCGAGTAGTACACATTTAAATAAAATACTTTAACAGTTTAAAACGCGATATATTTTAAGTAAACTTGTTTCAAAATTGTTTTTAACTACGGCGCGACGTGCTCTGCAGCAGCCGTGATCACGGGGAGGCAAAGCATCCGAAACGTCGGACCGTAGTTAAACATAATTTTGAAACAAGTTTAACTAAAATACTAAGTGCTGTATTTAACTTATCTCAAAAGGTTTATTAAACATAATACACAATATAGAATATATTTAATTCTACATTGTTTTCAGTACGTTTTTATTACAATCATGAAGAGTGGAGAACTTCCTAACTCCTGTTTATTGTGAAATACGAAGCGAAGTTTATTATTAAGCATACAAGGAGGATCGGATCAGGCTGAGAGGCTTAACAAGTTCTAAAAGCATAACAAGCTGTGTCATTGAGTAGCTAACAGGAAGATAAACTTTTGTTTATTGAGTTTCCTGTTAATTCATGTAGTATTATATCTTACCCGCTGTTACCCACGACGTCGATGTTATGTATCATATTAAGTATTTTTTTTTTGCAAACCAATGCCTCACCTTTATAAATTATAGCTGTTACCAATGACGTCTACCGTATCCCGTCGTTCTTGTGAGTTCGCGCAACGGACCTAAGAAAAGCCCTGATAGTAGACTCCGCACAAAAACGCTGATCTAATACTGGTTCGATTTGAAACGATTGGATACTATTATTTAAAGAGCTCCTAAGATTAGCACTCTTCAGCTTTTTAATATTAGTATAGATCAAGTTTTAAAGCTATGCTGTTGAGTATAAGGTTTATTGAAGTAATGTCGATTATAATTGTTGTTATAATAGCAAGTTACCAATGAACGCCGCCTGGAATTCGAATTCTATTCTATCAACGTGGTTGCATGTATTTTTTTTATTTAATCATCACGAACGAACGCGTGATGATTAAGTGAAAAAAAATCACACTCTATTTGAAGAATTTTCTTCAAACTGAATATTTAATGTTTAGGGAAATTATAAAAGAGCTATAACTCGTATTCTTTTTTTTGAAGTAAGTCAAATTATCTGGAAGGCGTATTTTTATCCGATGTTAGTAAGGATATCGTAGTTTACCGGGTAGTAAACGGCACATTAAAATAAAACACTTTAACGGTTTAAAACACGATATATTTTAGTTAAACTTGTTCTTAACTACGGCCCGACGTTTCGGATACTTTGCAGCAGCCGTGGTCACGGGAAGACAAACAAGTTTAACTAAAATATATCGCGTTTTAAATTATTAAAGTGTTTTATTTAAAGGATATCGTATTTCTATATAACTGGAGTAACTGCAATAGGTAATACAAAATGTAAACACAAGACAATGTAAGCGTAGGCTGCGATATCGTAAATCTAGCGGAGAGATCAGAGCGTTACAAAAATAGGTTAAGTATTTCAAGTTAGCAGCACTCCAACAGTCGTAAAATGATAGAATTTCTCATGTGAATTTTTAGGATTCTCATTATGCTAATATTCCTAGTATTTTCGCTATCTTGACCTTAATTGTATTAATTAATGACTACTAGAAACGCGAAAACACATTTATAGACACTGTTAAGCTACCAAAATGTTTCGAATTGTTTGTATCATAGTTTGAAATATGTATTTTCAAATTGATAAATGTACAATTGTTCGACATTTCGGTACATATTACATATTCGGTAATGTCCTCAGGTCAAATCAGGCTGAAACTGAAGCTTAAATAAGAAAACGTTCTGATTCAGTTTTCAATAAATGCTGATGCGGTAAAGTGATTGAAAGTTGTCGTAATGACGGCATCGTTGGTATGATTAATAAACAAAACACAGTAAAGAAATAAACTACCAATCAGTTGAGTGATAACATTTACTAATAACTATTTTTACTAAGAATCTTTTTTATCTTCGGCTTTGACCATCCTGTTTTTACGAAGCCGAAGCCGAAGTCTTAAAAACACAATATATTTTGAGTTTTATATTAATGGATTTCGTTCTTTACCCATGTATACGCATGAAAATAACTCTTACTTTTTAAGTGCGCCCCGCAAGGTCATGAAAGTGAATTTATAACCTATATCTGTCTAATGTTAGTGGAAAGTAAAACGGTTTCGCTTTCCTACAAATTGCTCTGATGGGATCACGCATTGTATGTGTGATTGAGCCCTTTGTGGTGCACATGCTTCGTGTATGTGGCAGATATTATTACTTTTAAAATACCGTGTTTAAAGTTAAGTGAGGCCAAATTCGACACTAGGTTTGTATTTGGCGCTAGTGTCAAAAGTGTCAATTGTCATTTGACCTTATCTTATTCTATGTTGTAGAAGGATAAGCCGTAGTTTGAAGCCTGAAGTCTCGTTCAAATGATGACACGATGTTAATGTTGTTAATTACTTTTTTTTTATTTATGTTTTTATATATACGTTACAGTGTTTTTATATAGCAAAATCCCTCTCTAAGGGCCGACCGACGACATTTTTTGGTTTTTACTTTGATTTTTAAAAGTAGTAAGTTTAGTTCAGTCGAGTCGCTGTCAAAATGATTTCTCGAATACTTTCAAGTATCATCAACCGCACGTAGGCAACGTAATAAGACGTTATTCTATTTATATAAACAATAAAGGTAGCATAGGGATACAACACAAATGAGAAAAGCAGCTTTTAATGCAGTCGTGTCTTTTGTTTCTCATTAACAATGGTCTTTGTGTTGCTGCTGCATTGTAAGAATATTGGTTTCTTTGAAAGTGACTTCTACTTTTTCAGAAATCTGAAAGACACCAGAAAAGCCTATATTTATCTACTTAGATCGAGTTACAAAGCAATGATAAAGTTTAATGTATTTTTTAATATCTTACCAAGAAGTTGTCGAGCCATAAATGTATCATTTTTAATTTTCTTATCTCATTATCAAATCAACCTGTGTTTACACTAACACATTCATTTTAATGGTCAATAACCGGCAGAACGACAGGCTTTTACGATCAATAAAATTTTGCAGCAAGTAGGTCGCAAGTTTGAAATTAAAAGGACGCTGTAGATAAGATTTCTATATGTTTTAGTTTCATAAATAAAAGCTTTGTATATTATGAATCATTACATTTTTTAAATATTGAACACACAAAAGCAAAAAATTTGAATTTTATGTCAGATAATTTTTTTTTAATAATTAACGTCGATGCAATTAGTAGGTTTTGTATTTTTGGAATTTCTTGTTGATTTACTATATCTACATCACACAAATTGGACCTTTTTTTGTACATAATTGCCACATATTATTCAGTCTATTTTTAAAGAGGCAAAATAACTTCTGTTTTTTTAATAAAGAGGAAGAAGAAACTACGTGATAAACTAGAAAAGGTCATTACCTCTCTATTGTAGACCGTATTGTACAATTTTAGCAAATATATAATGTATAATCTTGTAGTATAAAGCGTTTGTTGTATTGTATAGTACTATTGTTTTGTACATATGATTTATAAATGAGATAGATTTTCTTATTAATATCCGCATTTTATTAATCTGATGGTTGCATTACTCTTAAATTGAATTACACAGATCGTTATATGTAATTATATTTTCGGAACACTTCACGGTGGAGGAGTGAAAGCGGAAAATGCCTAATATTTGGATGTTGGTGCCGGATGTCAGCTATTTAATGAAACTGTAATTATTGCAATGGAGCTATATTCGAAGTATATAATTTAAATACGAGATTTAGTCGTGGCTTTCTCTTACAGTATGTATTGTGAAATTAAATACAAGTTACCATAGTATAGCCATTTATAAACGACTGGTATGAAAAGCATCAACAAGAAAAAGTAAACCCATCCTATTTTAGGTAGATCATATATACAATAATCCGCCTAGCAACGTAGAGTCACCAAAGATTAACATTGTTTAAATATAAATAAATTAATCGTATTTTAAACAGTAACCCTCCTTCATCCTAGGATTATATAAATACCCTGAGATAATCCGAAATTGTATATAAAACAATTATGTATTTCGTTTTAAGTGTATAATTCTTACGAGTGAATAAATATCTCGAAACCTGATAAATGGATTTAATCCGTTTCGAGTATTTCATATGTATCAATTATCGATATTATTTTTAGGAAATTTGTTGTGTAAACTTCTGCGCAAGCGCAACTTGTATTTAACAATTCAAATCCTACATGCCCAGGATTTAAAAAGTAGTAATTAAGAACAACGCATTAAGCATTGAACCAAAAGCATTGAAAAAAATCAAAAGTGTATGTTTTCTAATTTTCAAATGACCAAACTCTGAAATCACAACATAATAAATAAGACATCCACGAATGCTTCATAATATTTAATGGAAAATCTTAATGATGTACAGCATAAATGTTGGCTAAAAGCCGCACTGCTGTAAATATTTGTAAACATTGAAGTTTCAATGGCTCTGTGTGTAATGTTTGTAGGTCAAGTCCGGCGAAACGACTAATGTGGGTAGAGATTTGGCTTGAGGTGAAAATGCCTCATCTTTAGTTTTAACAGAAAAACTAAAGGTCAAGGTTTAGGCTGTAAGAAGATACGTTTGAGGGAGTAGGTAGATTTTGAAGTATATTAATTCTACTTGCTAGGCTCCGAGGAAAAGATGTTTTCATTATTTCTGTCGTTAGGGCATTACCACTACTTGTTTTTTTTAATACATACAATGGATCAGGGAAATTGCCCCATTCCCCATCTTGAACTATATAATTTGCGATACTTATAAAAAATGCACAATTTTTTTATATTTAAGGAACTCTTAGGCCCACAATTGGGATCTGTCAAAAGAAAGAAGAGACTTTATTTTATTATAACAGTCATGTTTTGTTGAATATAGTTTATTTCAACGTATAGTCGCGTCAGATCAAATATAACCAACCAAATCGGAAAACTGTGTCGCGACTAATTATCACTTAATTAAAGTCATAAATATTAATGAGTTAAAACTGTTATTCATGAATGCGTTATTTACAATCTCATTAATTTTAACACCTGTACTGCAGATAGAATTAATGAAATCGCTTATGGATGTTGTAATATTATATTAACGTTTTATATATTATGTTTATATAACTTACTATGGTAATGCTACCCCATCCGTGAATGAATGTTTAAAGGCATGGCATTGCATTGAGCATAAGGTCCTGGGTTGAATCCCGTGGCTACATGATTAATAGTTTCGGTCGGGCAGGGCACAAAAGTCAAAGCAAATTGCCCGTAAATGAAATCCATTAGGCCCAAGAAATATGCTCGTGCCCTTTATGTGGCACACTGGTTGTTTCTTTTCTCGTAATGGTGTTATAAAATGTACGTACTAATTACTAAGTAAGTATATTTTAAGCAATATTAATTAATTAATATTTGGTTCCATAAAGCACTTTATTCACTTATCAGTACATATCTGCAATACTTAATTCTAGTTTTATTAGGAGATTTCGTAGATACTAAAGGGATTAGAATGGTTTCAATAGAATAACTCCAATCTTTTGGATTTACTATCTCTCATCACTAACCACTGGCCTATATTAAACATGTGTTTGAAAGTAATAAAAGCGTAATTAAACTTTTGCGTCATAAACAATAATTTCAGAACACGACTCACTTTTATCGGCGAAGTTACCAACTGGGGTTATTAAAAACTTAACGACTCGATTGTACATGACGGCGTTTTGTTACCCGTTTCTATTTTATTTCACTTCGAGCGGGTTCCGTTGAAATATTTATTTCGCCCAAAAGGCCTTTAAACTTTTTGCAATAAAATGAAACGTGAAATTTTACGACTACCACACTTCAATACACGATTTTGGAAGTAGGTAATATAATAATCTCTTCTAATATTTTAACGCTAAAGAGTTTATTTGTTTGAATGTGCTAAACTCAGAAACTACTGGTTCGAATACAGTACGCTACGTGGAAAAGAACGTCCAAAATTATTCATCTTTGAAAGTTTCCGATGCGTGCACTGTGAAAATGGTTCAAGAAACGAGAAAATATGTATGAAAGGGTAAATCCTCTTTTTGTGATCAAAATAAATGTCCGCAACAATATACTTGTATGTGTCTATGTTTTTAAGATTCACCAGAAGCGTTTTGATGGTAAACAAATTTGATCGAAATAATGCATTATTGTTATTTATTATTTCTTAATGATACTAATATTTTTGCTCAACTTAATAAATATAATAACAGGAATCTTGTAAACGAAATAACGTTTGCCGGATCGAGTAGTAGTGTTCGACGGTTACCCCCACTTAATTAATAACAACAGGACCCACGCTCCAAAGTACCCGCGCGAAGCTTTTGGGTTTAATCGAAAAGATTAAGTAGAATATCAAAACTACGTCCAGATTAGGTAGAAACCACTGTCCAAATGAAAAGGAAAATGGCATTTTCGTTTTAATCTGTGGATTTCCGAATTATCAAAGCCAAAATAGGTGGACTACGCTTCTTGTTGACCTTTTTTATATAAGGTATTTCTTCATAAGATGGACCTCATCCTTGCCTGTCCTCATTTATCAGAAAAACTTACAATAATCCTTAAACCAAACTAAAAATTCCCACGACCGGGAATTGAACCCTGTAACTCGAGATCTGCAGTCGTTTGCACTAACCACTGGACCTGTAGGTCTCTTCCAGTCCTGTTCACAATAATTAAAATAATATTTATTGTATATTAATAAATAAAACGCTCTATATTACAGTGCTTTGTATGCGGTGTCATTCATACAGATCATGTTAACAGCCTACATGTTTAATTAGAAGCCCACCGGTCGTGTATCGAATGCTTTATGGGTTTTCGGTCCGCAAAATCAATACAGTGTCTAAATTTACATATTTCAATACTGAGATATGGCACGTTAAATCATTTTCAATTCATAAGCTTTTACTAGTTCTACTAATTCAGAAATACTATCAAATTCTTAGTTATTATTATAATATTATAAATTGAAAATTATTTATATATGCTTTGTTATTCAGCATAACCATAGATATTTAATCTATGGTTATGCTGAAATTCAGCGTCGGGACCCTATTGGCACCACATTTCTTTTATTTTAGTCGTTGTTTTACTTTAATAATAATTAATTATTAGACCTGTATCTTATTATTTGAATGCCTAATAAAGTGATTTATTTATAATTATTAATTACCTTTATCTAATATATAAAATTCTCGTGTCACAGTTTTCGTTGCCATACTCCTCTGAAACGGCTTGACCGATTTTGATGAATTTTTTTGTGCTTATCCGGTATCTATGAGAATCGGCCAACATCTATTTTTCATCCCTCTAAATGTCAGGGCTAGTCCACCCCTATTTTTTTTTAGACAACATTTCACTCTTCTTTTAAAAAGTCAATTTCATATACAATTTAAATTTTAAGTTTGTTGGTTGCCATGGATACACATATACAAATTTATTTGTTATTTATGCCAATCAACTTATACCAATAGTATTTAGTTATGTATTAGCCGTGATATAAGAAATAATAATAAATCTTAAATACCCTTCATAAGAGAATATTAGCTACAACTCGTAAATATTAGCATAATATTTCCTTGCGCTTCGGGCTGTGCAAGAACTGCTCATGTCCCATTACATTATGATAAATAGAGGCAGTGATTAACAAGCCGTCGGCATATTGATTGCTATGTATTACGATTCTCGTCTGCGATCACATTTGTTCGTTCAGACTAGCACTAGTTATAACGAGCGTACATACATCCACGCGGAAGTGAATTAGAAAAAAAGTAAAATGCACAGTCGGGATTCAAATTCGTAACCAATAAAACTGATCAGTCTCGTAACTTGTAAGCAAACTCGTGGCAGACTGTGCTATCGCTCTACCAATGGACTATTTCCTGATTTTCATGTACTGTATATGATTTGTTAGGTGTAGAGGAAACCCAGAAAAGTAGTATTTTTTAATTCTGATATTTGCTGAAATATATTAATTTAAAAATTTAACTTCCAAACACAACAAATTACAAATCCAACCTAATTTTGAAATTGAAACTTGAAACGCTACAATAGAGCTAGTGACGTCACGACAATTATTGGTGTATGTCGATCATATGATCTAGAGTATACATGCATTTGAACGAAACATTTACATATTAACAGTGATTGAAATAATAAAATGAGTTACAAAATTATTTATTTATTAATACAGAGAATAGAACAGTTCTAACACTAGGGAGCAAAGTGGTTTATATCATTGTTTATAAGCAAGTGACGTCATCATAAGCCCCACCATCATAATCAGGAGAGTTTTGTGTCACGTAACAAATGTTTAAATAGATATTTTAATTTGCGTCTTTTTCATTACTATTGTTAACATCTGTGACTGTCCTATTTCTAAACTTATACTTTATACTGATAACAGTAATTAACGCAATATTTTTCACATTGTCTAATAACCCATTGAGTTATCATGGCATGGCTCATTCGTAACAGTAGTAATCTTTACTCTGCATATGTTCCTAGATATATTATTATACAATGACTGATTTTTAACTGTATAATCTACTGGAAATCAAGAATAGGGTAGCTATAATGTGTTCTTTTGTAAAATGATAATTTTAAAACCATTTTATAGTTCGGAGCATAATAAATCAGGTTTTGTGCTGAAGGAGAAAAGCAAAATTGATCTCTATTCTCTGCCGGTCGCGTAGGATTACAATGAAAGTTAACCAAATCTCCGACATTAATAGTAGATTGCAATTTATTACATGTTCATCATCAAACAAAGAGATTTGTCGATGCCGTTCGTCTCTTTTAGCCAACAAAAAGTGAAATTTGCTATTCATTTGGGATACGGAGAATACATGAGGGCGTCTGTTCCTGTATTTAGTCTACACTAATATTATAAGGCTGAAGAGTTTGTTTGAACACGCTAATCTCAGGAACTACTAGTACGAATTGAAAATATGTTTGTCGCGCAAGGCTTTTAGCTATATAACATCTCGCTGCGACAAATAGGCGCGAAGAAACAATAAAAACGTGGAAAAGTTTATGTGCGCTGCGATAAAGGTTATTTGAAAATTATTTTAACTACGGTCCAACATTTCAGATGCTTTACAGCAGCCGTGGTCACAGTTTTTGAAATAAAGAATCGTTTTGTGGCCTAAGCAGAAGTCTTCACTGATACAAAAGGGATATTTGGTCGGTGAAAATATTCTGTCAGCTAATATTAAAAGCATCGTTAATCGCTTACCGCGTTCAGTTAACAGAACACTAACTGTACAAGACCGACGAAAGTGAAAACGAGTCTTCGAGTGCATTTGCCTTTGATACTGCGAAACATTGTATTACAAATTGTCTATAATTTGTGTAAAATTATTATTCATCGCGCTATTATTATGAACAATTTAATCGTTTTTTACCTTATAGTGCCAAATGTAGTCGTAATTAACTGTAAATATGTAATGTAAGCACATCTTGTTGAGATTTTACATGGCTGGTGTATGTCACCTTCCATCACCTAAAATCCGTACTTGTCTGTCCTCTTTTGTCATAAATAAATAAATGATAAAACCTTAACCCGACATCGTTATAGCGAAAAGGCGCGAACAGAGACAATTTAATGGATAGCTGATTCGAATAATACATGTAACATTACTATATGTTTTTTTTACTTTATTACGAACCGGCGCAAACAGCAAAGGTTTAGAGCACGAAATATATAAGTTGTTTAAATGATTTTAACTTAACATTTACCTACGTATATTAGTAATTTAATATTTTTCGAGTTTTAAACCGTTAAAGTGTTTTATTTGAATGTGTACTACTCGCGTGGACTAGAAAGAATACTTAATCCTTCAATAAATATGTAATTGAAAATAAGTATCGGATTAAAGTGATACGTCGATCTGATTGATTTTAGAAGAAATTCCTAATTATATAACACACTATAACGAGTGGTTTATTTGTCAGGTGTAATTCACGAAGTTTGTTCGAAAACAAATGAAAAGTTACGACCTTAAGCGTTTTTCACGTAACTGTGTACATGTATTTTCTTGTTAAGCTTCTTTAATACATTTTGTTCTACAATATTTTCTGTTCGAAAAAATATTTCCTAAAGTTTTAATTATATCCAGGTTATTTCTCAATTATAATAACTATAGTATTCATCTATAATAAGTTCAATAGAAACTAACATTTTTTTGTATTTTTGTACTAGTAACAGTCACTTTAAATGTTTGTTTCGTTTATAATAATAAGCCCATAGGCCCGTTTTCAATAAGTAAAGCACGGTGCGCCAAGTTTATAGGTTCGATTTCCGCTCATGTCATCAATTATTTTCAATCTATATATTAACACTTTTTAGAATAACTGAAAGAGAATCTGAACTTAATTTGAAAAAATGTTAAATAAGCTTTTAACGACATTTGAACGAAGCGAGTAAATCCTATATACGAAAGCTTGTAGTTCGTAAGACCCCTTTTAATATTAAATGTTTGGGTTAGCATTTAATCAGTCAGCTAGGGCCTATTTTAGAGCGGGCCCAGAACTAGTTCTGATCAACTATTTAATTGTTGCGTTATGTGCATACGTAATTTGCTATATTATGATTATTAATGACTTTCTTTAAAATTAAATAATAAAATTCTTTCAGAGACATCATGGCTAAGTAGATGGTTCTAATCTCGAGGATTATTAAAAGTTAGGTCGGGCAGGGCATAAAAGTCTAATCAATGTAGTAATATATCGCCCCCATAGATAAATTTCTCTTATTCAATAAAATATCATAATATTTAGTAAGTATAATTTAAGTTTGTATAAAGGGTTGTCCACATCATTTATTTTTAACACGGAGAAAATATTTATCAAAGCTTCCTAACTGCTTTATCGAACTTGCATGACGTCTTTTAGAACATTGACTTATATTGCAGACAGACAAAAAACGTTCAAAAATACAGTAACATTCGATGAAAAAACATAATTTGTCTTGTTTTATTTGCGTGTAAAAAGTCCCATTGTATGAACAACACATTAAGTCATTACCAGCTAAAGTAAACTGCAGATTGCTAAATATATTTGCTTCAGGTGAATGACCCTCTGACGTCATCATTTGTCATAAGAAAAACCGACATTGTATTAGTACTTAGGATAGTTAAGTTAACGGTGCGCCGTGCTAAGTCAAGTGTGTGGTTAGCCGCATAGACTGGATTTGATTATAAATTAAAATACGGAAGGGAATTTAATAAATAACCTGTAACTCGTTTTAACTACCGGTCTTCGCTCCGCCTATCTTTGACTCCAGTTAGAATTACATAACTACGTTACCACAGATATTAAACAAAATAAGCTAAAAGCTACATCACCATAGACCTAATGAAATTTAATTTTGTTTTTTTTTGTCTATGGAATATTTTCTTTATTTACAACTAGCAGGCCATTAAATATTTAAAAAAAATATTTACAATGTACGCTAATAATTTTTGAATAAAGAATCGTTTTAATTGAAATATTTTGTTTACATGTCAACTGGATGCAATGCCCGTAATATAAATAAAAATCTTAGTATTTTACATTGAACGAACAGTTTTACTTTGTTTATATTCTTTGAAAAACTTATATATTAGCAGAACAAATACCTGACTGCTGTTTCACTAGAGTTCATGGATGGTTCAGGTTAGTGTTGGAAGTATTTGATCAGACTCTATGCAAAAGTTGACATACTAACGCAGTTTGTTAATTCTTATCATGAATATATCAATTTATTGTAGATCCAAGAAGTCCAGTTAATGTGAAATATTATCACAAGTACTAACAATTAACAACTCTTTCGAGACATTTACTCGCGATGTAAAATTCTGTTACAATAATATTTTTTCGAACGCTCACTCGCAAGTCATCAAAACTAATTAGATAGGCAAAAACAGACTTTAATTCTATTCATTCAAGGGTACATTTGCCTCAACACGGTCTAATAGTATGGATAATTTGCGCAACAAAAACGTTTGTGCAAAAAGCTTTGGTAAAATTGATCCATTGAGAAGTAATCAATTCCTTTATCTCATGAAAGGCGTTAATCTAACCGAATATTAGAATAGAATAAAGCTTCCGGGTTTATTATTCCGCGGTTGTGATTGAAAAGACGCTAATGATGATTGGGATAAAAAAGTCTGTTAGCGGTTCCAATGGAATTCGATCTTTCATACATTTGATCAGCTGGGTGCTCGTAGTAACACAATTTGAAAAATCAGGTAAAATCAAACAACGAAATAAATCAAATTATTATAACAAATTTGACCGTGTAATGATATCAATGCATGGCTAATCCACGGGTCGTGGGTTCTATTCCCATCGAGTCCAACATTATTCATCAGTTTATAATTTGTCTGAAAGTTTTTAATTAGTACTAAAATAACCTGCCTCAAACCAGCTATTATCTCTATTATGTATATTACGAAAATTTTGACGAGATGACGACATCGAGTTTAATAATGCTGTACCGCAAATCAAGATACAAAGAGTAACGGTAAAATTCTGTTTATATTTGAACATCAATTAATTATAAAAAATGCTTACACGATATATTTTTTGCTCACTGATCATATCTGATTTCGTTACACAAATTGCTTTTATCGAATATCTAATCGTTAATTAATTATTTTTTAGATGTGTTTACAATATTTTGTATCTTAATAGATAAAAACACAATCGTCGGGCGATTGCTCGTATAAAAGATCGATTTGAGAATAAAGTTATTTAAGGGTCGTCTTTTATCTTTATGATAAATGAGGTCACACAAGCCCGGGGTTCACTTCATGAAAGATGAAATACCTCAGTCATATAAGATCTCAATAAGATGCGCCGACTACCTATTGCGTTGGATGTTCGGAAATCCACAGAGTGTAACCGATAAACGTTGCGGCTTTTTCATCTGTGGATGGTTATCTGTGACACGCATGAAATTTCGATATTTTTGCCACAAAATTCCAATTCAAAAAATCCAGATTTTCAGATAAGAAGAAGAACAATCACGTTGGATCCAGAGGGGATCCACAACCCGTTGATCATTAGCCATAAATAGCATTGGACCAATAAATCCATTTTATATCATATGTTTAACGTTTGTTGATCAAATAAAATCGATATTCGATTGATAATTATTAATTTTGTTTTTTAAACAGCATCATAAAACGATGCTGCCTATGTTTATAATTAATTTAAATTTAGAACTGTGTATACCTTAGGACACAGTCTGTCCCAAATTGCTAGTTCTAGAATGCAATGACGACCAGCAACTAGTAACTACAGGAATTTTAGATGTTCTAAGCGTCCTTGGTATTTAACGGTACGCGAGATCCTAATGGCTACTAGTTTTGAATCATTACGCAGCCAGAGTTGACCTACATACTGAATAATGAATAATGCTATTTATTCTTCATAATTGAAACCGGACCTGGACGTGGCGCGGAAAATCCGAAGTTATTCAGCACTTCGTTAGCGCACAGTTTTGAAGCATTAAAAGACACAGTAGAACTAATTAAACTATAGGTTTGAAAAGTTTAATATTTTTCACATTGTATAAATTAAAAATCGAAAATAAATACTGTCGATAGTTTACGCGAGTAGTACACATTTAAATAAATCAGTTTAACGGTTTAAAACGCGATATATTATTTGAAAACTTTAATATTTTTTACATGTTATTGCACATGAAGGCACTTAAAAATAGGAAATAAATTGAAAAAGTTTTTGGACTCGGTAGCTTAATTGGTAGAGCAACAGCACGGAAAGCTGACGATGCCGGTTCATGTCTTGCCTGAGTCGAATTTTTTTTCAATTTATTTTCGATTTTTAAATTATACACGATATATTAGTTAAATTAATTTGAAAATGATTTTTAACTTCTTCAGTCTCCACGTGACCACGGCTGCTGCAAAGCATCCGAAACGTCGTCGTTAAGTTAAAAATCATTAGTGTTTTATTTAAATCGAAAATAAATTGAAAAAATGAAGACTCAACAATTGAGATACATGCTCCTCTTGCGCAATGTAATTTCAACCGGTTCATCTAATTTTATATACGATATTTTATCTTTAAAATTTTACAAACATCACTTAGAGAGTTTACAATGCCAACCATCTTTTGTCTAACTTTTGAGTTCTCTTCAAATGTTGCTTCTCGCGTTGAAGGTGTAGTTGAATTTATGAGTTTCCAAAACTGTCGCAGTTAGGAAAGGCCTAAATAAATAACCACGAAGCGCAATGTGTCAACTGAAAAAGGTTATGTTTCATATTCGCAATGTTTCGGGTTGGACATTTTACACAATAAATAAAATACACTAGTTTCTGCAACACTTGTTCCGCGTACAACGTATGTGTTTATTTAAATACAATAGTTTAACGGTTTAAAACGCAAATGCGCGTTATACGGCCTGACTTTTGGATAATTTGCAGTTAGGTAAGTGTTTTATTGAAATGTGTAGTACACGTGTAAATTACCATACTAAAATGTTTATGTTAAATTAAATCTAATAAATACGTAGAAAGTTAAAACAAAATAGATAAGGCGCACTTTACCTACCCAAAAATACGCATTTATGTAATATATCTAATTGATACCAATTGATAAAATAAGTATTATAAGCGAGGAACTAACATACATTCATAACCATCCCTTTTACTTTCACTTGGTTATCTAAAAATGTATTTAAAATAAACTTTAAGAACATTTCATATATTTCTAGGTACGGATGTTAAAATTACTTTGAAATTGTAGGAAGCTTAGAAATCTTCATGTTCACAATAGAATGACTTCCTACAATATAGGAAGTGAAGAATCAGTATTGTACCTCACTTTAAAAGTTGCGTAACACCATATAACACTAATGGTTATATTGTCAACAATGGACAATCGTACATCGTTTTACTGGTAAAATATGGACTTTAAAACTAGCAAAAGCATTCCGGTAGGTATTACGAGGCAACTTGCCAGTCACAATAATTATATATAAAAACAAAATATATATGTGGATAATGTCATAATAAGGTTTATATCAGATTACACTCGTATACCTACTAAGATTTTTTTTATGACGAGGTGTCGAACTACAGACATAACGATTGTCCACTACCACAATACTATCTATCGTTCAAGATTATGATTATTCAGTGCATGAAGCGCGCGACCTTAATTTCCTAAAGCACCAACCACACCTTTTGTCTCCATCTTGTGTAACATATTGTTATTATATCTGCAATTTCGTGTTTACTTTCGTTATTTTGTAACAATGCCATATTTCCACCTAAATAATTGTGGTCATTGTTGGGAAATGTTGCCATTTTTCAGAGAAAATGTGTGAGATATTTCGCAACCTAATTTCGAGATTCATTCGAATATGGCTCCGAATGGGCGCTGCTGGGAGGCTTTTGTTTGACGATTATATTGAATTGAATTGTTATTCATTTAGAAATCATAAAATTAGAAGAATTTATTTTATTTAAAACGTAATGTATAAACCGGTCGAAACATAAATATTTTGCAATGACACTTATTTTAATAGCAGAGGAGGACAGACAAGCCTGGATTTCGCTTGATGGGAGGTGATATAGCCAGCCTATAGCATCTAAACGAGATGCGCTGTCAAGCTAATTTGGCTTTGGATGTTCGGAAATTCACAGACTGAACCGAAACGCAAATAAACTTCACCGCTTTTTCATCTGTGGGCTGTGGTTCGTGACCCGGACGCAATTTCTATATTCCTACCCCATTTAATATTCAGTTTTCGAGACGAAGTCCAACAAGGTACAGAAACATTAAATTAAAAATATGTTGGACCCGTTGATTATTAGCCATGCTACCATTAGAGCTGCCCGTCATAATGCTTTTGGGTTCATAATTTATCTATTTATGCCTCCACCGTTAACTTTGCAAATTATTTTCTGTTCTTATTAAAAAACCAGTATTTATAATGGTTTTCAAAGCACTAACCGACAGACAGCGAAGTTGTAGTATGGGAATTGGGTAATGAATTTGCAGGTACTGAATACATAAATCAACACTCGGAACAGGGTAATTGAAGATGCTAATGGCTTGATTAATGCTTCACAAGCGTAGATTACAAGCTACGGTTTGTTCTCAAGTGGAAATACATGGATTTACCCTACTTTGGTGACACGTTGCTAATTTTGTGAATTTTTGATAACGTTCCAATTAACATTGCTAATTTCTACATTGAGATATTAAAGATTGCCTTTAGGATGGTTGTCTCTTTGGTTTAATGGAGAAACGAATTGCTTTTTTTATACTATTATTATTTTCACACGATGACATTGTAGAAATTAAAAATCGATTTTCGATTGAAAAAAATAAACGACACTGGCGGGATTAGAACCGGCGTGGAACGGCGTTCCGCGCTCCGATTGAACTACCGCGTGTGAGCTCAATCTAGTCAAGTTTCAGTTTCTGTCCGAATATCTTAAGCCAAAATAGGTCGACAGTGCATTATATGGTTGGGGTATGTCATCTACCCCATAGTAAACCCCATTTGTCTGTCCTCCCACTCCCACTCACAATTCAACTCAACTCAACAAATCTCGTGTCTTTTAAAAAATATTATTTCAATCCACGCTCAAAAAGCGTTTACTCTAAGAGGGGATCTTTACGTAACCAAAGCCGATCTCATCGGAAGTTCATTTAATCGTGAATTTTCTCAAAAGACGCTTTATTTTCACTTCGAACCACTCACCTTTTTGTGAATGCTCGCTAAAGGATTTAAATTAATTAAAACTGGATCAAGTTTCGTATTCATTAGAAATTTCTTTGCGAAAATATCTTGGTTTTATAATTTTCTAAATATGTAATAATTTCATATTATTATTTACTTGATTAAGAGATTCATACGAAATATAATTGGTCAACTGATTTCAACTACTACATATTTCGCGTTTTAAACCGTTAAAAATGTAATTGTGTAGGTACTAGTCGTGTACAATACAGGCCATAATAACTAGTAGTGTATTTACGAGACGTGCTGTCGTCAATTGTCAAAATATGTAGTTTGTGTTGATCACGACACTACTGTATTCTCTATTGCTAGTTTAATGGAAGTCCATTTACGACAATAGTTTTTTAATTTAAATACTGAAGTAAAAAAAAACTTAAATACTAAAATTTACGACTCACAAGGACATCGTCGAATAATACAGTAAAATAAACAAGTTATTAATAGCTTCCCTTAGCGATCGATACCGATATAAAGTTAATTGACAAAGTAACGGATTTTGCTTCAAAGGTATTTACAAATCGTTCACTGTTTCGACTGTCCAATACTTCAAGCTGTTAGCTTTTAGCTTGCCTGTAGTGACAATATCAACTAGCAGGCAACGGTTTCTTGAAATGCCTACAAATACAAACCGATTAACGAAGTGCTTAGCTATAAGATAGTTTCAAGTTTACGCGTTTATTAATTTAGTATGCTTTATTTACGAGACCTTGTTCAAAATTATCTCGAGCATAACATGAAGCAAGTATTAAGTAGGTATGTAATTCGTAGGTATTTTCATCATAAATATTACAAGTATCTTACTAGTTTTCCTTTTAATACTTACTGTAGTTTACTTGTGTAGTAGAGATTTAAATAAAACATTTAAACGGATTAAAACGCGAAATATATAAGTTAAACTTATTTGCAAATTATTTTAACTACGGCCCGTCATTTCGGATGCTTTGCAGCACCGTTTTTTTTTACCTTTCCATAGTTAAAAATAATTTTCAAATAAATTTAACGCACGTGTTTCGCATTTTAAAACGTTGAAAGTGTTTTATTTAAAAAAGTTTTCCTTTATTGTGAAAACGACCAAACTGTTGCAAACCTAAAATGCGTTGATACACCCAAAAAATAGTAATATTTATTTATTTAAAAATTAATTTTAACTGATAAGAAACAATATCTTTTTGGATTTAAAGAACTAAGGTTTCTTTTACTAGTAGTGTTATCTATCGTAGTAATATTGTAACCAAATCTTTCTATTCATCACTAGATAGCGCTCTATACCGACACTTTTCTTTCGCTACTCCCGTACAGGTGACATAACCTACGCAAACTTTTGAAGACTATGGATGGACTCAGATGCTCATCAAGGGTTCTCTTTTTTAGGCTACCAGATGTCACGCAAATCATGCGTCGCCGGGGGCGCACGGGGTGCTTGCATGTGGGTGCAAGAATGCAATCGAGTTGGAGGCAAACATGCGGGTGTTTGCGTGGACGGATTTATGTTCGGTTCGTGTTGCAGACTACCCGAAAAACCGATTGTTATAGAAGGTTAGTTGCCCATTGGACTTATGTTAGGCCAGCCAAGTGTTTGATTCTGTCTCATTAATCTTATATATAAAATTCTCGTGTCACGATGTTAGTTATCTTACTCTTCAAAAACGACTTGTAACTTACTACGTAAATACACTTTCGTTACTTGTACAACTGGATTGATAGCAAACTTTTTTTATTATTGAGAGCCATTTAATATTGTTACACCTCGTTTTATGGTACCTATAGTTATGACAAAATGAATGAAAATTGTAGAAGTTAAAATCCACTTAATTATTAAGTTAATAAAATCGTTGCCCTATTTTTTTCAGAATCACAAAGTCCAATTACCATCACAGAACGACCGTTTGACATCGCCATCAACCGAACGAACGCAGGTCCCGTCTCGGCCTCCAACACAAACCCAACGCCCTTCGTTCATGACAAAACCCATAGATGGCGCGCCGTCAAATAGCTATAGACCGCCAGAAATTCATTTACCAGTGGGCAATCTAGAATCACATAGCGAACAAAATAGTGATAATATAGTAAATAAAATAACATATAACAGTTTAAATAAGTACCAAAATGTAAATACACCGAACAATGACGTGGAAGCTAGTCCTCACAATAAAATATCTTCTAGTCTTAGCATAATACCGGGCGCGCGACCTATGGCTGTTTCCGACCACAATCTTGACAATAGCATACCTGCAGGTGAGTATACTTTATTACCTTAAGTTTACTTTAAAAAAATATTTGTCCGGGCTCATTGGTCTAATGGTAGCTATGGATGCCTATTAATCAACGGGACGTGGGTTAGATCCCCACCGGGTCCCAACATGTTTCTAATTTGTCTGAAACATGTTGGACTTCGTCTGTAAATCTGGATATTAAATGAATGTTAGGAATATTAAAATTCCGCCGGGTCATGAACCACCGTCCACCGATGAGCCGGTAAAGGTCGACTTGTGTCCTTGTGTTGGTCGAGCTCATCTTGTGTAGATGTTATATGACTGGGGTATTTCATCTCCCATCATTATTTTTCCATACTAACAGTTAAATTAACTCTGTCTGTCTGTCTGATACCATATAGTCTATAGAGAATATTTATACTAACATTATACTATTGTTTGTAAAAATTTTACATAAGCTAGAGATATAGGATAGGTACTGTCTATAGTTTACGCGAGTAGTACACATTTAAATAAAACACTTTAACGGTTTAAAACGCGATATATTAGTTAAACTTATTTGAAAATGTTAAAAATCATTTCCAAATAAGTTTAACTAATATATCCCGTTTTAAACCGTTAAAGTGTTTTATTTAAATATAGGATAGGTTCCTATTTTCATAAACTGTTCACTGTTTCAGCTCACATGTCCAGGCCAAACAACGTGAACACAATGCACTGGCAAGCCACAACCGAACCCAGTTTCATAACGAAGCCGCGCCCAAATTGGGAGAAACCCGGCAAACCAAAACCAACCAAGAAGTTCACAACGACGACGAGTAAACCTCACAAAAGTTACTTGAAGCCGAAAGAACCGATATTGAATATTATCAATAAGACAGACGAAACCACGGCTCCAACTATACATACTACAGCTGCGACAAATAGTGTCGGTTAGTATAATTAGCTGTATGTTTGCACAAAGGTTTTTAGACCCGTTTTCTTAAGTAATCTTTTTGTTCAGCATTATGCATACAAAATTATGGTGTAGTATTGTGGGCGCAACATTTACAAGATACTTAAGAGATAAGGAACAATTCCGCCGTGTCTGTTGGTCTATTAAATCTCGCAAAAAGTTTTAATGCCCGCTTTTGTTATTTTTAATATATGAACTTAAATTAAGATTAATAATTTAAAATTAAGAATAGTTCATAAATTTCTCTATAAGTGAATTTGTAAATGTTAAGAGAAATAAACGCATCAAACCATAAAAATATATAATAATAATAATACCTCTATATTAATTATTAACAGACGATTAAGTAAAGCTCCCGCTCTTATATCTTCTATCCAAAAATTCTAGTTACGAAACAAGTTAACGCGTTTCAGAATGTGGAGTAACGGCAATGTGGCCGCGTCCAGACTCCCGTATCATGGGAGGAAAGGATTCGAGTTTCGGTAGATGGCCGTGGCAGGTCTCTGTCCGCAGAAACTCATTCTTTGGGTTCTCATCAACACATCGATGTGGTGGAGCTATTATCAATGAAGGCTGGATAGCGACAGCTGGACATTGTGTCGATGAGTGAGTCATAAGCAGAGTACAGACCATCGAATTGTAATAAATTGTAGGAATAGCCGTAGGAACTAAAAACAATTACGTACACGTTAAAAGTTTGATTTAAAATTTCTTCTAAAAACTGCCATCTAGCGATATTTAAAAGAAACTATTTTGACCAAGAGATTATTTAACAGCAGCATAATGTAATGTTTAGAGTATAGATGGCGCTAATATAAATATAAAATATTTTTAAATTACATATGTAGAACAGATACTTTAAGACTAATAAGACTTCGTTTGGAACTTAGTGTCATAGATTTTTTATTTCTTTTGTTTTCACGTCATTAACAGTACGCGTAAAAACTAAAAGTATTGGTTTTTTATTCATCTAGTGGTCTGTACTCAGCGTTAAAATAAAAATAAAAATAATTTACAATCTCATAAAGAATTCCACTATAATTGCACTTTTGAAAACGTTTTAATGACTATACTGTAATATTTAAATGTAATTAAATTTTCAGTCTGCTTACATCAGCTATACGTATTCGCGTAGGAGAATTTGACTTCTCCTCTGTCTCGGAGCAGTACCCCTACGTCGAGCGTGGTGTTGCAAGAAAAGCGGTCCATCCAAAGTATAACTTTTTCACTTACGAGTACGATCTAGCTTTGGTGAAACTAGACTCGCCAGTACAGTTTGCGCCGCATATATCCCCCATATGCCTCCCAGCCACTGACGACTTACTCGTTGGGGAGGCTGCGACTGTCACTGGTTGGGGAAGACTATCGGAAGGAGGAGTTTTACCATCTATTTTACAAGAGGTATGACTTGAGGGACTTTTATGTTTTTTTCTAGATTTGTATGTTGACAACTATGAACAATTTTCTTAAATATAATATTTAAGAAGGCAAGCATAATTTGTAAAATGACACACGGAAAAATTCAGATGTTGCCTTAAATAATAAAAGAAGTAATTCAAATGTGGAAAATTTTAATATTTTTCACATGGTACTCACTGCTTAAGATGGCATTATATAAATTAAAATCGATGCGATTGAAATCTACGATATTGACAGTACTTGAAACAGCATCCACAGCGTTTCGTACTATTGCTCTAACCAATTTAACTACCGTGTTTACGCGGCTTTGTCGATTTTTTTCAACCTATTAATACATGTCGGACAAATGTATTTCAACCTTAACATTTGCGTGTTACTTACTTCAAATAAACAAGGAAATGTCCTTCAGGTGCAGGTACCAATCGTATCAAATGAGCGTTGTAAATCAATGTTCCTGCGCGCTGGGCGGCATGAGTTCATTCCCGATATTTTCCTGTGCGCCGGGCACGAGACCGGGGGTCACGACTCTTGCCAGGGCGACTCGGGTGGCCCACTACAGGTAATACTACGACGAGTGAAGTCAGAGCATTATCTAAAGAAGAGTTGGTTTGTTTGAACGCACTAATCTCAGGAACTACTAGTTTGAATTGAAAATGTGTTGGAAATATATCAATCCATTGTTTGAAATTGAGGAAGGCTTTAAGCTATATAACATATAATAACACGCTACGATCAATAAGAGTAAAAAATAGAAGGAAATGTAGGAAAGCGGAAAAAAAATCGGCATCACGGCTTCCTTTGCGTGCGCTGCGAAAAGGTTTCAAAAACCGAATAAGAATGATAATTTTTTAAATGAAATGTCTGCGTCAGTATATGCCTATCTTGTAAGATTAACATGACGCGATGGGAAGCGGAAGACGTTGTCATTTTTAAAGCGGGCGGTTGATTGCAAAATTAAATATGATGCCCAAAATGACTATTTTACGTGGGCGAAATCGGGGGCACAGCTAGTAATAAAATAAGCCATTTAACGTTTAGTTCTATAAATACGACAAAATAAGAAAGACTGCATACTAGATCAGAAGCGATGTTCTGTTCAAGTGTAATTAAGAACTGGTTATCGAGGTTTTGGCATCACGGGTGGATGTCACTTTTTCAACTGGCCGAACAGCAGCAAAAATGTAGCTTTACAAAATGTTAATAAAGGCTGAATGTTACAATTTGTGACATAACATAATCATACATATCAACTGTGATATCAATAAATTGTGTAAGGCATTCGCGGCCATTTTTGCGCGAGAACTTTGATGAGATCTTCTGAAGAGAAGTGTCTTTAACGGTTTAATAACATGTTAAGTTATATTGATTATCAAAGGTACTTTAATGATTATTTACACACATATCATAAGAATTGCTTTCAGTAACTGAGAAGCAGTATAAATAACAGAATAAATATCCATATTTCATTGTGCACTGCATAAATTATTGTCTCCTTCAGATTTGTCGCGGAATTCTTTTATTTCAATCTCATCTCCTGCCGTTTGTTGGAAATAAATAGCGACGGGCGACGTTTTGCAAAACGACATTAATTTCTTACTTTTCCTCACAGGGTCCTTTCCCTTGTATAGCAATAAGGATCGCGTTAATTTTTATTTACAATGAAAAAATACTTATCTTTTGCTCTTTATACAATGGAATTCTCTGTTATATTCAAGTTATTTATTATCAAGCGACTTATGTACATAACACTACGTCCTAAAAGTTAATCTTTAAAGATAGACATATAGTGTCGCGGACATTGTTACAGATTATTTTGAGGGGCATTTTTCTTGCGTTCATATACTTGGGTATCTTGAATTCTCTTTTTTTACTTCTTTTGTAGCCTAAAGCCTTCCTCTATTAATGCTCTAAACAATACAATAATTTTTCAATTTGAATGAGTAGTTCATGAGTTTAACGCGTTTAAACAAAAAAAACCTCTTCAGCTTTATACATAAGTTAAGATAATATTAGCTATACCAATAGATACCTAACAGTTTTTAAAATACCAAGAACAGGTCAGCAAAGCTTTCGAATTTCTACGTCCTTCTACTGAAATTCAATTTAAAGCACAAAATAATAATATAAAGAATAAGCGTTATGATAAAACGATTTTAGTTTATTACGATGTCAGTGGCAATATTCGCTCAACTTTGAACGAACATGCTGGGTAATTGTAAATTCAATATTTTAAATTATAATTCCATAAAGGTTTATAACGCTGTTGGAGTTTGTTGTTTTTTTCATTTAGTTTTAATGAGTGTATTGACGCTGCCCATCTATTCTATTTAATTTCAGTGTATTTGACACTTAAACAACAGTAGATATCTTGATCTATTGTTATTGGCTTAAAACAAATGCTAATATATTTTAAAAAAGGAATCTATGAATTAAGAAATAAACACAAAATATTTTTAACGATTTTCAGGTGAAAGGAAAGGATCAGAGGTACTTCTTAGCGGGCATCATAAGCTGGGGCATAGGGTGTGGAGAAGCGAACCTACCAGGCGTCTGTACAAGGATATCTAAATTCGTACCCTGGATTCTGCAGACTGTCAATTCGTAAATTGCATGTCTCTATATACCTTAAGTAAGATTAAAAGAGTATTTCAGCGTAATCTTCAAAGGAACAAACGTATCTTATTATTAGTTTATCCACAAGATCGTATATTCAAGCAATATAATAATACCGGAACAATGGGAGTGTAATGTGTAACATTTCGGGGAAAGAGAACTTCACAGACATTGTTAATAATTATAATTAACGTCAAGTTTCTGCGACTCGAGAGAAAGCAGAATACGCGAAAATGATGAATGTTCAAAATCGCGGTAATAGTATTTGGGTTATGTCGACGGGAATGTAGTGTAAATTCACGATAACACATTTTACTATTGCCAAGAAAAGACCTCGACACATTACTAAATATCGATGTCAACATTAATGATTGCAGAGCTCGTGTGAAAAAAAAGTAGAGAACGAAATCAATGAATTTACTGAGTAGATAACTATGTTATTATGAAAAAAAAAATACTTTTAACAATTTTAAAAGCGACATAGCATATTAGTTAAGTGATTTTTACTTCGAATCATTAAGTTTTTAACATTAAAAGTATATTATTAAACCGTTTAATAAGTTACCTAATATGGCCAAATTATCGATTCAGTAATCACATTTGCATTGCATACCTAATTTGACGAATTACCTTCAAAAATGTTGATTGGATTCAACGTTTTCTGAGGCGTTTTATTAACGGGACAGTTCACTGTAAGATCATACAGGGCTCGTAAAAGCGAGACACTGTATGTACTAAAACAGTGATGCACGCTTCCTAATAAACGCCTATACTCTAATATAAAAGACAACGTAACATTTTGACCCTTCATGTCTGTAAAGGAATCTGCTGTCTGATACGCTATCTGATAACAGCCTTCAAATAACACTATTTTAAAGATACTTTATGGGAGGTTCGATTGCGGCACCATTCTGCTAAGTTCTCACTTCTGTCTGGCACTTCGTATTAGTAGAACGTATTTTTTATTGTTAGAGTTAATAATGGAGCAACTCCGAAACTCTGCCAGATTTTATGCCTCAGTAATTTAGAACTATGAATCTGCTTGATTGAATTATTATAGCTGTAATCGTCAATACATGTTCTTTTCAAACGTAATTATACATGGTAAATCGTGTCGTCTCGAGGATGTTTATAATTTTAGTAAAATTAGCTTAAATTATAAATTGACACAGTTTGTACATAATATTATAAACTAGGATTACTTTTTGTAATAATTTCTTGCCCCTTTTACTTCTTGTATACAGTATTAAATGTATTTTGTAAGTTGTAATAATAATTCGCGAAGATGTTGTGCATTTATAAATAAGTACTAGAGATAAGTCCTATACGTAGCTTGTAGCTTGCTTTATGTAAAAAGAAAATTTTTATAGAGGTGAATATTACCAAAATATACTTCGTTATAATAAATTTATATTTGCTTAGCGTACATTTATAATAGCTTAAAGGTGATGTTTATAAGAAATTGTGTAAGAAAAATATGATGCATATTTAATTTTGTTTGAATGGATAGTCTATGATTACGTTGTTTGTTTGCACAATAATATTGTTAATTATTAAATATGGACGATAAATGCCTTTTTATTACTTTAATACTAAATACTTAAGGAGAAGTGTGTATTTAGTTTACTGAGCATACATACATATACTAACGAGCTAGTTGATCCATTGGAAGTTTCTGTAACGGCGTATGAGATCATTATCAACGATCGAAGTGTATTTTATATTTATTTAGTTAAGTTAGGCCTATTGTAATAGGCCTAACTTAACTAAATAACTTCTATCCAGACGTAGTGGCGGGCTGAGATATTTAATACTATTTAATATAATCAAAAAAATATAAACATAGGTTTAAGATATATTTTATACAAGCATAGACTTGCATATAGATCCCAAAACGTAATTCCATTTACCTAATGATAACCAATAATACATAATAGATGTGAGAATTAAAATATCAACCACAAGCAATAATTTCAATCACAATAATATGAATAGAATCACCAGTAATTAAAACTCATATTAAATCTTTGCGGTATTCGCACAGTTGAAATAATCTAGTTTCGGCCGCTCACGACCAATATAACAATGCAACACAAACCAATGCTAATTAGAATCGAATAATTCATAGCAATTTGATAATTAGTTGGAGATAGCATTGATGAAATTCCCAATAGGCGTGAACCAACATTAGCTGAGTATCTATACTAATATTATAAAGAAGTACTTGTTTGTTTGTTTAAACGCGCTAACCTCAGATAGACTATTTATGGAGGAAGCTTATTAAACCCGCTTTAATCGATAAGAGCGAAGAACCAGTGGAAAATGTAAAAGAAACGCAGAAAATTATTCATCTTTGACATTTTCCGTGGCGAGTACTGCGACGTCGAGTAAGTAACCGAAAAACATGTATGATAGAATTATCCCTCTTTAAACGATCTAAAAAATGTCTGCGACAATACATGTCGAATAGACGGGACGCGGACGACGTCGAGGGTAATAGCTATAATTTATAAAGCTTTGAAAAAAATAAATAATATCAAACCCAAAACAATTATTCCACACGGACAAAGTCATGGACTCAGCTAGTTATTATATAAATACATTATTATAATTTTATACTATGCTATGCTATGTTTGGAGGTTGAATATTATAGAATATAACTCGAGCTAGCTTTCGATATTCCTTTCACTAATTATATATCCAGATTTCCAGACGAAGGTTGTTGGACTTCAGAAAGATTATTTGATTCCATTGTCCTGTTGGACACGGTGACCAGAAGGAATCAAAGCCTCGACCCATTGATTGTTAGCCATACATCGCTACCATTACACCAGCGAGCCCGTCATATTCCACACGAACGAAGTCGCGGGCATAGCTAGTCCCTCATATAGCATTACATAATTTTATTAAACTCAACGGTGTATCTTATTTGCTTTGTATTTAATATTAAACAATAGATAGCAGGTTGTATTTGAAAAAATATGTGCTACTACACAATTAAATACTGTCTATAGTTTACGAGTGTACACATTTAAATAAAACACTTAACGTTTAAAACGCGATATATTAGTTAAACTTATTTGAAAAAAAGTTGAAGTTAAAAATCATTTTCAAATAAGTTTAACTAATATATCGCGTTTTAAACCGTTAAAGTGTTTTATTTAAATTGATGTATTGATAAAAAACAAGATTGTGTGCAATACTGTCTATTACGCGAGTAGTACACATTTAAATAAAACACTTTAACGGTTTAAAACGCGATATATTAGTTAAACGTATATCGCGTTTTAAACCGTAAAAGTGCTTTTTTTTAAAGACTGTGTGTTTTTTTTATTTAGCCTCTCAGGATTTATTATTTCTGTCTACCTATATAAGGTCATAAAATGATATTAATTCATCTACATTATTATCGAATTTATTTAAAATTAATTTTGAACACTAGTTCTTACTAAAGCGATCGAAGCATTTAAGTTATGCGCGTATATCTAGGCGAAATGGTCGCTTGGCTTCTGTTTGAATGTAATTGGTATAGAATTTTCGTTGTTTCTCTATATGTAACATGTATGTGACAATTCCTAGAGACTTTCCGAGCGGAAAATTGTTTCCTTTTCTCGTGCACTCCCTAACGATGCAATTGTAACACTTCATTTATTCCTTATTTCTTACTTTCTTACATTTTGTTCGCGCATTACAATAATTGGTTCTTTGTATCTAGAATCAAATGTATATACTACATATAATAGAAAGATAGTGACTATCCTTACTAATATTATAAATGCGAAAGTAACTCTGTCTGTCTGTTACTCTTTCACGTCAAAACTACTGAACGGATTTGAATCAAATTTGGTACTCAGATGGTCTAGACCCTGAGAAAGGACATAGGCTAGGCTTTTTATTTCGAAAAAGGGGGTTGTAAAAAGGGCGTCGAAAGTTTGTGTGCAAATTCGTGATTTTTAAAAATAGAACAATGAAACTTTCTTCTTTGGGTTTTTTGGAAATAGGTATGGGAGTGGGAGTGAAAGTGGGAGTGAGAGTGGGAGTTAGACTAGGAGTGATGTGAGGTGAGAGTGTTGCGGTAAAGTAGCACTTACAACGAAGATTGGCTGCGATAAATGCGGAATTACATAAATTAATAAACAGACAAAATAATTAAAAACGCTTTCTCTCGTGAGGCATGGGGTAACACATGTTCTGTGTTTGTGTCACTGATCGTTTGTCTTTACAGGCAAGTCCTTGATCAGACTTCAGTGCTCTGACAGACCGAAATAATCTATTGTTTCCGAGGGATTCGAACCTAGGACCTCTCGCGCTTAACGCAATTCTAGGCAACACAGGCAACCATTAAGCTACAGAGACGAATTTGCCTGTAAATAGAAAGGATAATCATTCAAACAGACACACCAATTGACTGTTCCATATCTCAAATTAAGGAGAGGGAAATTCAAAAACTGTCCCTGAAATCGATTTAGGAAATATTGAAAATTTTAATGACAAAGGCAAGATTTGAATTAAGCCACTTTTTAATTAAAGAAATAACCAAATAGTGTAAATAAGCCTTAATGGAATTGCATTAAGCATGGATAAATAGCTATATAAAATCTGTGAGAAGTTATTCGTAAAGATTAAAGCCTTCTTTTCAGTAAGATCAAAAACCGAGTGGTTCAAAGCACTTCCTAACCGAGTTGTAAAAGGAAAGCACTCGGTTAACAACAAAACAGTGTTATCGGCAACTTCACAGTTATCGTCCATTGTTCAGTTATCAAACTTAGCCAGATTGAACTTTTACTGTAATGGACTCTAAGCTAAGTACACAATTACATTAGTGCAACAATCTTCTGTTGCTTTTGTCCTTTGTGAAGCCGACCTGCATAGACAATTAGACGGCGACTTTTAGGTCGATTAAGTTTGGTTTACAGCTTTCTCTCTCTTTCAACTTTGCGGTTCAATGTCATGACTGTCATGACTAGCATTACGTTAAGCGCTAGAAACATATGTTCGAGACATGAGAGAAAAAATTAATTATTTAAAACATTTATTTAAATTTTTAACTATATTCCATTTAGTTTAAAAATCGAAAATACATTTTTTTTTAATTCAACTCGGACAGGACTTGAACCGGCATCGTCGGCGTTTCGTTTGTCTGTTTCTCTAACCAATTGAAGTACCGAGTCCTACAACTCATCGTAAAAAATTTTCAATTTATTTTTAATCTATATAGTGCCATCATGTGTAATAACATGTAAAAAATATTAAAGTTTTTATACTGTCCATTTAATGAAATCGAATAGTAAAATACATATGTAAAACTTGATCAAAACGGAGAAAGATCGAAATTTTCATTCTCATTTCGCTTATAAATAAATTATTAAAACTACTTAAAATCTTATATATATGGATCATAAATCTTACAGACATGCTTTGAAAAATCTGCTATAATTGTTTTATGATGAAGCTATATTGTTTACAACAAAATAAAGTTTAAGCCAGGTAAACAATTTTATAGCTGGCAATAGATAATAGATTATTATATTGTAAGTTATAAATGCAAATCTATTTTTACAACATTGCAGAAATCGTACAAAGGAAACTATTATATTTTAAACTATTATATTGTTTTAATTAATGTTTGCAAAGTGACTGGCAATAAATGTATCATAATAGAGTACGTTATTATTATAATTTAGTAATGAATATCAAAATAATGTAAACTTACCTTACTCATATAACACGCTAAGGCGTGGCTACAGTGTTAGCGAGATAGAAAATTATAATTTAAATATTATATCGTATATTTATATTATACTCCACCAATAATTATTCTATTCATATGATTGTGATACTGCTTTGATTAATTGCTAATATTATATTTATTGCACTGACAGCCATGTATGCAGCCAAAGTATTTGTGGATATAGGAATTTCCATCGCCAATCGTGCATCTAAATATTTATCTTCATGTACACTCTGCGTTGTAAAATCGTCATCAAAATACTTTATATGTGTCATGCACCAACACGCAATTATCTCGCATGGTAGGTTAAAGCCGGAGTTAATCATAATATTATTTCTATTATTATTTTAATTTAATCATTTTATTAAATTCGATTTGTAATAAACAAAAAATATGTTCATAATAGACGTGCCAGATCACGCTGATGGTTAATGGGACGTCAAATGTAGATTGGAATTTTTAACATAACTAATCGCCTTAACTGAGGCTACACAAAAAGAGACAAGTAAGACGCTATAGTATTACATAACTCACGTTGTTCAGAGCTTACGGCTACAGCTCGTATTGTTTTAGTGAAGACGGGACTAGAAACATACATAATTAATACGTGCAGAATTGTTAACACGTGTCGAAACTTTAAACAATTTTGCTGAAGAATTCTAAATAACATGTACACTTTTTTATTTGGGAATTTCAAACGCTAAGTAGAATTGAGCTTGGCGTACAATTAGGGATGTCCATTTTTTCCTTTCTCTTTTGTGGTTCAATTTGTAAAATGTATTTCTAATTGTAGTCGAATTCCAGGAAACAAATTATTTCGGTTCGGCAGGACACAGCTGACAGATTATTTACTCTGCTTGAAAAAAATTATAACGATGTGTCTGTAATTAATTACTAACTAACCAATGCTAAATTGCTCATGCCTTGTGGGGAACGTAGATATTTGGTTATCTTTTCGTCGAGCCTAAGCAAAGCAAGTAATCCTCTTGGCACACTTTATACGTTCTCGTAGTTGAAAAGGCAGAATATAAAAATTTCTCTACATTTCTTCACAGATGTCTTGTATTGAAAGTTTTTTGGTTGAAAAATTACCAAATAATATAACAGGCTTTACCATTAGTACAATGTTTCCTTAAATTTTACATCATTATTAGGGTTTGCAAGAGTTTTGGCTGTCGCTGCGATCGTAAATTTCAAGCCTTTACAACACTTATTAGCTTTAAAAGTTTGCCAGGACCAAGTACTCATCGGTGTTGAGTGCCAACTATAAAGATATGTCTGATTATAAGCGGAGCGATTTTATTAATCTCTTCATTAATTTCCAGGTTTATAACGAAAAAATCTATTACCTGAAAGCCTTAAAAACAGACGTATTTTACAAAGAAAAACATCCAACTTCTATAGAGGTTGAAGTAAATCGATGTAAGGGATACAGAATTGTGTCCCTTCCATTCCGAACGCAGTATAAATGGGATTTCACTTCATTACTGATTTTCAGAATATCATTTATCGATACAATGAAGACTAGAGTTGATTTCCGCTAAGCCCATTCCCTGTGCTCTGCAAAATTAACAAATCTCTGACAAATTGTCCTATTTTTATGGCAGTGTTGCCATATTTCTTGCTATAAATAACGTTTTGGTGACACTTTGTTCAACAATATGCAATTCGTATTTGTTTTACTGAAAGAAAATTTGGAATATTTGTTAAACCTTTTTTGTAGAAAGTTTAAATTTATATGTCGAGTTTAAAAATGAGTTTTTGACAGAGGCGGATATGCAACGCAATTTGCTTGATAGAAATCTTTGTATCTTGGTAGAAAGATATTCCCACCAACCATTTAGATGTCGATCTCTTCTCCTCGCTATGTCATAAGTACGTTTTAACAATACTTTTTAGCCCAGAGATTCTAGAAAAATCTGATAAAGACAATCCTGGGTCTATTGTATTCGATGCGACTTAGTTTCCCAATACTTTATTCTATACAAAGCTGTTTAAAGCGAGAGTTCACGCGATATTGATCCGTATTACGGTAAGTTTAGAATGGGTTTTGTGTATGTAGTATTAAGTTTATAAGCCGAATGAAAAGTTTATGGGGAGTTTGTTCGGAACTTTGGTCGTGCATTACACGCGCCATTGGAGTCGCGGATGTGTGAAGAAAATGCTTCTACATAGTTCTCACTTGCGGAAATTAGTTGTTCGGGGACAATACTATTGTATGCGCAGTTTGTATTTTCAATGCGAACTCGTTCTAGTTTTGCGTTCCCTAACTTTGTGAACTTGTTACAAGAGACGATCGCATGAATAAATTGATCACAACATGTAAATGTATTGGTTATCGTCCAATTAGCGTAAACAAGTGACTAGAAGAAATATTTTTTTAAGTAAATAAAAACCTCTGCTGTAAAGCATCCGAAACGTAGGTAAAATAATTTACAAATAAGTTTTACTAATATATTTCATGTTGAACCGTTTAAGTATTTTATTTAAAAGGATGAACAGTTTAAAAAATGAAGCTTTGTTCAATAGTTGTAAGTCCTATGTAGTTACAATATTTGTTCATACACGATAGATAGACAATTGTTTTCATTTAATAGGTAGATAAAGGCTTGTACAAATTCTTTAATTAATCGAAATATTTTTATAACTGGTACATTAGTATTTTTCTTAAAATATTATGTAGGTTTGTTGCTTATCCAAGGTTAGGAAAAATAACACGTAATAACTAGACATACATCATAATTATAACAAGTGTTAACTTTAGATTATTATTCGGCAAGTGAGACAGACTATAATCTGCATAATAAAAATAATACTGAATACTTTCTGAGCACCTATCCATGTCCTTGGTACCCTTCAAATGTTCTTATAATCTCCAAAGTTCGTTCGTTGAGGTGACGTCGACAGATGCGTCTCGACTAATTGAATAACTTTATATATTTGTACTTGCTTAAGATATAGAATTTAGTTACTCTTAATAATGGTTATTGCGAGAATACCTGTACCTTACTGTCTAGGTATATTTAATTGGGTTTATATTTTAAAGCAATGAATTCTTGATAATTTTTTCTCAATATTGAAATTAGGATTTGAGACAGTTATATGTTTCTAAAGACCACTAATAATAGCTATTTCATTAACACAATAATTCGTAACGAAATTACCATTAATTTTTACTAAGTGCAAATTAAATAATATTAGCACCAGTTTATTGGTCACTGAAATTAAAAATGTTGAAATGTTTGAAACCGTATTTGCTAGAAATACGGTTTCAAACGCAAATGTATGAGTTATTTAATACATCGCGAGGTAATCATACGTGTAAAACGGTTAAAATACGTTATTGTGTTATTCTCGTTGAAGACAGCACGATATTGTTACAAACTGAGCCTCAGATTAATGCTGTTTAAAAAAGATCTATAATTATATCTCTTCAGTTATCATCCCTTACAATAGAATAACAATGTAAGTCCCTAAAATTTTATATACTTTTAATCTCGGGAATTGTAAGAATAAACGTAATATTCCACTGATAGAAATATTTCCATGAACATAAAATGCCTTTATATTGCCATATCAGAGTGTATTTTTACGGTTCCATGGTCGTTACTTTCAATAGTATTCAAAAGACATTGAATATCCTCGCGGGGAACGTTAAGGGAACGGGATGTTTAAGAAAATAAGGCTTCGGGAAATATGTATGTTATTTTCAAGTACCTTTCCTTACATTGTCATACGTAATTTAAGAGTTTTTTATGTAACATAGCAAACTGGTTTAACTGTTAAATCTTTTTTCGCTTAATAGACTAAAACTATTTATTATGTTTTCGATTTTTTAATGTTTAATGTAAATGCCTAATGCTCGGCCAAACCAACGGTCGAGTTGTACTTATCCAAGGCTCAAATTACCAGAGCACATAGTCACCACTCCAACAAGAGGACGATGTCAGAAAGAAAAATCTTAACGGTGTGCATTATGGTTAAATAAAACACTTTGACGGTTTTAAGCGAAATATAGTACTTAAACTTATTAAAAATGGTATATTAACTACGGCCCGACGTTTCGGATGCTTAGCAACGACCGTGGTCACGGATAGACTAAAGATGGAGGGTGTGTCTAATGTCAAAGTAAAACCTGCTACGCTAACGCCATCTGTATGCATTATATTTCCTGAGATGCGATTTTTTTCTTAACCGCATATAATATTTTAATTTGATAAATTGTCATTTTAATAAAATTAGCCTACTATCATTAAACATGAGAATAACTCCTTAATTAATTATTTTATTATAGGACAACTGATAATATCAAAATCAGATATGAGTTTGGTGTACTTATATATCTCGTAGTAATAAATGGCATTTGGTGATTTTCTTTTTTGGTTCTAAGTAATTATTTGTAGTAATAAAACATTTCTTATATCTATTGTCCTTAAGTAACTTCTAATTATTGAATAAGTGGAATATTGATTATGCAACGTCATTAACTAATGTTACCGTATTTAAAGAAACTAAAGTTTTAACACTCGTCTGCTGATTGTCTGATAACGAATTTCTTATCAAACACACCAGCACACGAGTTTTATAAAAAGTGTGAGGCCATAACTTTTTTTTCTATTTTAAGTAGTCGGCGCGTAATAAGCGAATCGTTGTATTAAAAGAATCGCATTCATTCTAGTTGAACTTTGTCGCCTATATAGCTTTAAAAGTGCGAAAAGTTTTAACGAACAGCGAAAAATGTTACTTAATACTGTTCCCGTGTGCAATGTTGCTAGTATTTAAAAATACACTGTTTTCCCGGTTGAAAATAAAGTTACATTTTCTCTCATTAGTCAGTTGCAAGCAGCAATTGAAAAATTTAAAAATGCCAGCCTAGCTTGGGTTCGTACTGATGTAAAGGGCTTAAGAGCAAGTTAACGTGAACAGATGCAATATTGCACTAATGAGATAAAATTCCAAGATGTGCTTCAAAGTTTATTTTCGTTAAGCGCAAGGTTAATTTGGCATTTTGGAACCAGTAATGTTTCATTGCGTTTTATGTCAGTTTAAATTAACAAAACAATAAAATACAACATACGGACTTGCCTTACTTGATTTGACGAGCTCGTTGGTGTAGTGGTAGCGATTGTATTACTGCTGGGTCGTGGGCACGATCCCCACCGGGTCCAATATTTTTAAAAACACTTTATAATGTTGGACTTCGTCTGTAAATCTGGAGAGTGAATGGGTCGTAGGAATTTTGAAATTCCGTTCGGCTTACGAACACTGTTGAAAAAGCCGTCAAATTTAATCGCGTTTCGCTTTCAGTCTGTGTATTTCCGAATATCCAAAGCCAAAATAGGTCGGTAGCGCATCTGCTTTATATATTATATGGCTGGGGTATTTCACCTACCAACAAGTGAACCCTGTGCTATCATCATGTCAAAAAACATACGAATAAAGAAAGTTTGATAAGCTCGTTAGTTGAATCGTGTTCAAGCGATTCCCACAGGGTTTTCAAGGTGTTTTAAATAATTTCAAATATTATCTAAAACATATTTTGTTGAAAACCATGTAATGTATGGAAATAATATTGATATATCGTTAAAGCTGCCTTTTGCCTACAAGTGTATGGATGGATTTGGAGATGGGAGACTCCCCGTGACCACGGTTGCTGCAAAGCATCCGAAACGTCGGGGAGAAGTTAAAAATCATTTTCAAATAAGTTTAACTAATATATCGCGTTTTAAATCGTAAAAGTGTTTTATTTAAATGAGTACTACTCGCGTAAACTATAGACAGTATTGTATGGATGGATTTCAGGCTTCAGGTTCAGGTGATCCGTTCTTGCTTGTCTGTCTCCTCTGTCTTAAAAAGTAGGTACATTCATAACTCTAAATAACATAAGAAAACCTTGAAAGTCAAAAGCGTTAAAGAATATATCAAGATTATAAAAAATACATACCTTGAACCTACTAGTGTTATTTTCGAATTTCTCAGATAAAATTAATTTTTTTTTTTTATGTAAAAAATTGTTGTGCCCGAACACTTTTTATTGTTAAGAGACATGTGCAGCTGTTAAAAACATTCCCCGAGATATTACATTTCAAGTTGAAACCAAGTAATGCTTCTTGATCTTAATGTTGATAAGTTCAATAAACGTGTATGTAGTTTCAGTAGTTAATATTTAAATTGACTAACATAGATATTAATATTCGAATTTACATTTATGCTATATTTTTTTCCAATTATGTTAAACAGCTTCCTAATTATACAAGACACATGAGTCTGTTGCTACGAATAACAATTCCTTGGTCGTCTTATTTTATCCTATAGTAAAACATATAATTACACTCATCATTATAAACGCTCAGCTTAAGTTTTTTCTGAGATCCGAACTGGTTTCGTGGGAACATCCGAATGAAGTATGTTATCATCAACATAACGGTACCGAATGAAAATAAAACAAGAATCGTTCACATAAATGTCGTTTAATGCAATCCCGATCCAATTAAATTGAAGTGAGAGCAAAATAAATACGTTAAAATAAATAGTCGAAGTCGAAATTACAATATAATCAGCGTTTTAATCTACAATATTAATTTTCACTTGTTCGAGTAGTTTCGATTTCGTTCGATTTATCTTTTTGTACTTCGGATTTGCTTTGACTGATCTTCTGACGCTGCTTCTCACCATGACCCGGTCGAATAGTTCTTCACTGGTGTCTTCACTTCCATCGTCTGAGAAATGATTATTCATACTTTCATCTAGTTTCTTTGGTCTTATAATTAATGAAGTGTTCATTGTATCATCGGACAGAATCGAATCTATATCTTCCGATAAGTGTCTATCTTCATCACTAGCCTTTTCTGAGCTTAATTGTCGGATGAGAACCCTTGATTCCGTTCTGGGTACATCGAGAGTTTTCTTTTTTTCATCTTTCTTTTTAGTCCCCTCGCGATTACTAGGTTTATACTTCATGGGTGAAAAGTCAACCCTACGCAAGAAGCTAATAGAGTCTGCGAACCGGCGGCTTCCTTTTCGCGTCGCTTTTGCAGCACCTTTTCCATCCTTTGACTTTGATATAGTGTCTTCAACATCCAAAGCAACTCCGGAGTCAGAATTCGATTCTACGCTTATTGAGATTTCCGGTATACTCAGTGCTTCTTTAACTTTGATTTTATTTGTTAAATCTTCTATAATATTTTGTTGCTTTTTTATAATTTCATCTTTTTGAGCTAATTGTTTGTTTACTGCTTCCGTCCTTATAGCTAAGTTTAATTCATAATTTTCTAGTTCTTTTGATAAAAACTCTAATTCTTTCTTTCTATTGTCTTCGAGCTTTTTAATTGTCTCGGCTTGTTTTATATGAGCCTCTTTTAACTTCGTTATTTCTTGTTTATGGGAAGAGGTTAGGAACTTGATTACGTTAATGGCTTCCTGAAGCGTAGAGGGCTGCAACAAGTTCTCTTTACTTGTACTGGACGTCATTTTCACGCTGTAGATCTGTAATAAAAAAGGAGGATAATATTAATAAATCGTTAAGTATCAAGTTTAGATTATTGAAATGTAAATTAGTTTTCAGTCATGAAGTTAAATGGTGATTCTGAAGTGTATAATTATCTCTTATATATGCTCAATGATGGCAACAATAACAAAACTATGCTTCACTAATCATGTGATTCGACCTATGAAAATGATTCAGTCTGTTTCTAGTATTGTTTATAAACTAAATATGGAATATCTATAGACAATCCTATTTATACAAGAAAGTCTAGTCCTCCATTCGGACAACATGGATGTCAAAGTCGTTTATATTAGCCATCGTACAATAACATTATTGTTCGTATCTTGAAGACAGAGCAGGTGACCTTTTAACAGCTGTTTTGATAAGTAACCGCTATATATTAAACGACAGAGTTCCTCGAATTTAGTCAACATTCATAAATTATTTCATTCAGGACCTTTGGATAATATTTTTATTTTCATATTACTTAATGTTCAAGTTTATTTACAATAATATAACAATAAAATAAAATAGAAATTGTAAAACTATATAATTGTAAAATTTATAGATAATAACAATTATATTATAATTATATAACCTATAATTAAATTATGAAAAGTGATAATAATTATTACAAAACATGAAGTACATACTTTTAATTAATAATTATATTGTAATGGTATATTTAATTCTTCACATTATCTAAGTTACTTAATTATAACACTATGTTAATGTATAGAATAAAAAAGTACCTGTTCTTAAAAGATCTAAAACAAACGCCTCAAAAGAAACCGGGAACACAAAACACACATGACACCTTAACGATTGTCGAACACAGACTGAACCTACATACTACAATAAAATATTGACAAAGATACTAATTGTTTCCCAAGCTAAAACTAAATGCACTCCATCAATCGATTATCACGCGATTTTAAGCTTTATTGCTATTAACATAAGAGCTGTTTGGATACACGCAACTGTAAGCCTCTTACGTATGAGTCAGAACAAGTTTCCCCGGATTCCAATGCAGGTAAACCTGGAGTAAGTTCATGGACCTGACTAGTTTGGTGTGACCATCTGTTACATATTTCCCTGGATGTGGCGTGTATGCACCGTAGTTTAAGCTTGACATTCGAATGCCGTCAACAATGTTTTAAAATGATACTGGATCATATTTTTGTCGTTACATAAAATTGCTCGTTGCTCTTTGGTGTAATAGTAGCAATGTAAGGCGAAATAATCAAATCGTCGTAGCTTCGATCCCCACCGGGTCCAAAACGTTTTCATCAATTTATAATTTTTCTGACACATGTTCAGAAATTGAAATCTGAGTATTAAATGGGTGATAGGAATATCGAAATGTCGTCCGGGTGACGAACCGAACAGTCTACAGATAAAAAAAGCCGTGGAGTTTAATCGTCTTTCGGTTTCAGTCAAAACAAAAAATATTGTTTAGATATATAGCGGGGGGGGTTTTTTTTTTTTAGTTAGTCGGTAAAGTTAATTTATATCCTGCATTCTGCAAATGCTACAAAAAACTAAAGAGAATAAATACTAATTCAATTGAAATATATTCATTTCTTAGTTTAAGACTAAGTTAATTTAATTTTCTAATCTAATTTAAGTTTTACGGAGTTCTGGACTATCACTTATCTAATTAGATGCACCTAATTAAAGTTTAGTAATTATTAGTTACCTCTTTTAATCCTTTGAAAAACTCTAAAAAGCCGAGCTTAAAAAAATCCTGCTTATTCTATGATTGAACTCATTGGTCACCCTATGTTATTTATAAGTAGGAGAAAAGGGATAACTTACATTTCATAGTTAGATATACAGTGACCAATTGTTTCAAACTTCTGAGTAGTTATTATAGGCCTCTGAGCGAAGTTATTTTTAGAAGGGGCTTCAATTTAGGATCCATTATTGTAACTATTAACTTATATGACCGACTAACTTCTATAATCTTATTACTTACTGTAAAACGTTATTATACCTAGGTTTCGCTTCTCTTGTAAGCTCTTTAATACATTTTATCAATAACTAGTATCGGCACTACAAAAGGATTTTGTGTAAGGATTCTAAGACGGGATAATAAGACAATGAACGCCTTACAAAATCGTAATGCCTTACCTAGAAACGCAGTCGACAAAGCGGCTAAGACAATGGACATATTATTACAGTACTTTTAGGTACATATTTTAAGAATAATATTTATGACTATATTTATATAATAAATAATAATTATAAAATGAAAGTGTTAAAATATTTTATAATAATAATTAAAATTTCCTTTCATGGTTATAAATATTTTATTAATTTAAATTTCTTAGTCGTATATCATTAGTGTCAAAATAATGTAAGTCCGCTTGAATTGAGTTAAGCAAAAAATGTGTAAGACCAATACTGGCCTTGATTTACATAATATTTTTAAAATAAGAAAACGATTATGCTTTAAAAAATATATAGTTGATTAAATCCAGCAATATTGCTAACGTTTCCGTGGTGTAGCGGTTATCACATCTGCCTAACACGCAGAAGGCCCCCGGTTCGATCCCGGGCGGAAACATATTTTGTTATTTTTATTTTTGCAATGACTTGTGGCATTTGTATCATTAATTGTAATGCTATTAAGTATGTGTTTTGAAAATTAAGCGCGCATATTTTTAATAGTAACAGTAGACTTATTCGATAAAGATTTATTAGATTGTAATTTTTAATCTCCTTTGTCTTTTAATAATTCAGCGGATTTCTTATTTGATATTTACAATTTAATTTGAATTTTTTTTCCTTTTTTTAAAAAATTTTTTCCCCCCCCCCCTTTTGGTAATACCATTTTTATAGAACTCAACACCAAAAAGCTTTACGTAATCTTTCAAAATACTAAAATGAGATTATCGTGTATCGCACGATATCAAATTCCTAGTGCCATTTACGTCATAAATAACATAATAAGCGCTCATTTATATTTACGAGGCAGACAGATGCGGATAAAAATGGAAAACTGGCAACATACTAAATATATTGTAAAGAGGGTAAGACGTTAGAATGACGTTTCTATAGGGAAAGAATAGAAAAGTATTCGGGTATGGGAACTAGATGAGGGTTAGTTGAGTTGTAGAAAGTCTGAGTGAAATAAAAGAAAGTTATTCTATTTACATGTAAATACACGATAGGGCTTATTTAAATTAAGCCGTACCACAGATTATAAACTACTAGCTGTGCCCGCGACTCCGTTCGCGTGGAATAGTGACTTGCGGTAGAATTTTTAATTATTTAGGCATTTATTAATTTATGTAATTGCGCATTTATCGTAGCCAATCTATGTTGTAAGAGCTACTTTGCCGCAACACTCTCACACTCACTGCCACTCCCACTCCTATTCCCAAAAAGCCAATGAAGAAAGTTTCATTGTTCTAGCTTCAAAAACCACGAATTTCCATACAAACTTTCACCCCTCTCTTAACCCCTTACAATCCCCTTTTCGCAATAAAAAGTATATATAGCCTATGTCCTTTTTCAGGGTCTAGAACATCTGTGTACCAAATTTTATTCAAATTCGTTCAGTAGTTTTGGCGTGAAAGAGCAAAAGACAGACAGACAGAGTTACTTTCGTTTATACCAACACAGACGCAAGAAGCGAGACCTTTACCGAAAATATTAAACTAAGATTCGTTATTTTCTTTCGACATCAAAAACAAGAGTACATACTTGGGCACTGCGACATTTCAATCCTTGGGATTGTAACACGTTTTCACAATGGTGCGTAAAAAATTCATTGATACGTAGATATTACGTAATAAATATATCACATGGGATTTATTTTTGTAATACCCTTGGCTTGTGTTTTAGATCGCATTGCATAGTTTAAGTGTCTCCTGGGTTCGAGTTCCAGTAAAATTAAGAAAAAATGTTTCAATTTGTCAATGAAATGAAATAAATGAGTCTCCAAACCCCATAAAAGAGAAAATAAGACTTTTATAGTTATTTTTTATAGATTATTACATAAGGGAGTAAACCGTTTCAGTTGTAGATTGACTTCACTGCAATATAACGATATTATGGTGTGGAAATTGTTTTATATAAAAAAAAAATTACAACATATACATGGCTGTTAAGTCTGTACCGTTGGTTAGAGCATTAGGACGGAACGCTATGGATGCCAGTGAAAGTCCTGACTGCGTCGTTATTATTTAAAATGAATTGATTTTAAATCTATAATATGCCATCATATTATGATAATAAAGTTTTCCAATATACCATTTTCGTCGATTTGAACAGTGTTCTGGGTTTGATTAAACTGATTTTCTGTCCTTAACTGAATGACTGCCAGTATCCGTTTTCAGCTGCATCGTAACTGCTAACAGAATTATCGCTATGTGCCGTATGTAACTTGTAAATACATCTACTCCCGGTCAGTTTCGTGTTTATTTTTAGAGGTCCTTTGCTATACGAAAGACTGAAATGATTAAAAGTTAAACCTTATATGTGATTAATGTTTTACTTAAATTAATAAATAATCCGTTTACAACGTACGTTATCTACACTAAAATAAATAATAAAAAAAGACAACTTATAGTCTATAGTTATTAGTTAAACTTATTTGAAAAATGATCTTTAACTTCGAGCCGTTGTCTCCCCGTGACCACGGCTGCTGCAAAGCATTCGAAACGTCGGGCCGTTTAACTAACATATCGCGCTTTAAACCGTTAAAGTGTTTTATTTAAAAGACAACTTACAATTAAATGAATGAAAAAATATTTAACTTTGTGTTAAAAGGCATCGAACTCAGCTTATGCTCAGCAAGACTTGGTAAGCGCTGATTTTTAGTCTGTCCCTTATCACATAACAAGTAGTAACATTGTGGAAAAAGAAATTATGATTATAAATTATTTTTTTCTTGAATCTATCAATTTTTGTTTTAATCTAAGTTTCTATTTTAAAGGAAGAAGAATTGTAAGAACGAACGTTTGGCGCAGTTTAATTTAAAAGAATCTAGTATAATCTGTACAAAACATAAGAATACCTTTATTACCTGTAACGGATACTAAACATAGTTACCAGATATCGACAATACTGTTATTTTTCTCTTGGCAAAATCGTTTTTACTATTCACAAAGGCTTTGTAAAGCAATTCAACCTACATGTACAATCCAATTGAAGGTATTAACGGTTACCGATTAGAGCGCATCTAGGTAAGTCCAGGTAACTAGAAAACGACTATTAAACCGTTAAATTAATATTTAAGACTTCTTTTATTTTGTATATTGTTTTCACTCATTCAATTATACATGTGATTCGAACTCACAATAGATGATGAACTTTGTATTTATAAGCTTAAGTATTGTCTGTAGTTTACGCTAGTAGTACACATTTAAATACAACACTTTTAACGGTTCAAAACGCGAAACGTATATGCTTAACTTATTTTACTAAGGCCCGACGTTTCGGGTGCTTTGCAGCTGCCGTAGTCACAGGACCGCTAATATTTTTAGATTTAAATCGTTAAAGTGTTTAATTTTGAAGAATTTCACCATTTATCTTTTTTATTTATACCTATAAGCCATAATAGTAATTTTTATTTATCTATTTTATTTTTATGTGTCATTATCATGTGAAAATTATATAAATCTAAAAGACTAAAAAAGGTAAGTACTCCTACCGAGTATAAATGTTTGATAATCAAATAAAATGGATAATGATCTGAATAATTAAACGAATGGAATGGCCGTTAGGACCAGATTGAAACCACAAGCTGACATGTTGAAGGTAATGAGATTTCTTACGCAATAATCCACATTCCGTAGGGAGATGCTCACTTGAAATATGGTTGAAATGCAGCACCATTTCCTACAACTAATGAAGTGTGAATATATGATAACTCGCTCTCCGGAATATTAATAGCGTTTGTGCACATGGATTGTCTATCGGAAAGGCGACGCAATGAACCATAATAATGTTGCCATCTTACGAAACTGCCTAAAATAATGCTTCAGGTACAGGTAAATAACCTGTATTTATACTAATACTGTGTAAATAAAAACCGTGAACTGTGTTAACGGATTAAAACTAAATATATTAGCGGTCCTGTGATCACGGCTCCGCAAAATTCGAATTGCCGGGCTATAGTTAAAATTAGTTAGTCAAATATTTCACCGTTAAAAGTGTTTTATTTAAATGTGCACTACTCGCGTAAAATACAGATAAATAAATATTATCTGTAAAATACTGTCAAAAATGTTGAAAACAGATTAAACAAACGTGCATATTCAAGCACGGGTTCAGATCCTGCCTAAAACGGATAATTTTTTAATTCCAAAGTGCGTAGGTACACGCAAAACTTATCATTAAAATGATTTAAGTACCGATGATAAGAATTTGTCACATAAATAAAATTCTGCCTTTGTCTATATTAGAAAGAAAAGATTTGTATTTTTGTATGTAACGGATAAACTCAAAAAGTACTTAATAATTCATTTTTCCTTAGAAAGCAACATTATCACGGAGTAACAAAGGCTAAATTTAGTACTAGATTACTATAAAAATATTTAGAAATTCCTATTAGAATCAACGGAAGGTATAAAAAAATTTGCCCTAAAATGTCTTTCATTGCATACCCTGCGAAAAGTATTAATCTTAGGACGAAAAATAATCGACAATATTATAGAATATATCAAAATCTACAAAAAACTTCCCGAGACTCTATGTACTATAGTAGTTACGTCACTATACATACTTTTTTACATTTAACAAATTGATAGAAATGCCGAACACAACAGACCGCTCTATCCATATCATTTATAAATGTTAATCCAATATTTATTTATTAATTTAATATTCAAAACTGTCTCAATACCTGATGATAACTTTATTAATTATTGAAATCGGACGTTCCATTCAAAAGATATCATGAAATTAAAATACATAACGGCGGCCTCCGCCACGCCGCGAATCGAGTAACTAACTCGACGAGAGAAGGGCTGTGGGCTTCTTACGCAGGGGACGTTTTTATGCTTCACTTAAAAAGTTATTTTAGAGCTACTTAGTTTTAGTATTAGGAATCGCACTTTGCATAATATTTGTTAAAGTTCTTTTCAGAACTATCGCTTTGAACTTAAATATTTTCATATATATCATTGTCTTTCGGGCTGTTCGGCCGATGTGAGCGAGAAGAGGTTCTCGACGTTTCGCCATCACGTGTGGACGGCATCATCAGGAGATGTTGACTCCACGATTGCTCGAAAAATTAATTCTTCGAACGATGGCCGTGAAAGCCTTACACAATTTATTGAATATTTTCTTTTGTATTATTATTAGTTTATTCTTAATTTCTCTTATTTATAATAAATATCCTTCATAGCAATATGCCTAGAAGAAGGTCGCAGCTATCTAAGAATAGTTCCCAAGTGAGAGAGGCAAAAGTTAGTCGTATTGGAGAGTCTTCCTCTGAAAATGATCGTATGGAAAGCACGCTAGGACGCTTAACAGCTAGGACGCGCAATTCAATTTTTTTCTAATTTCGTTTTAATTAGCATACTTTTAATTTAAATATATGTACTTATTTATGTCTACCCGTGCGAAGCCGGGACGGGCCGCTAGTTAAATATATAAAAAACCCTTTTCGTTTACAAGTTTCTTCTAAATGTGTATATATAACTAAATACACATGTCTATGTATATTTAGTTATATATTCCCATATCCCTGTTTCATTGGTCCTTCGCTTTCTTACTTCCTGACTAGAAAACATAATAATTTTTCCAAGTTATGAACCCAGCACAAGTCAGACCATGCCACTACTGACAAACCGTTTAAAAAATAACAATTAAATGTATTGTATAACACTTAATTGCATCCACTTTACTACGAACGTTTAACTAAATAATAAATTGTAGCTGAAATTAAATTAGCTAACGATTAATAACTAATTGCCTATACATTTCCCGAAATAATTAATTTAACCGAATCGAGTGAATATTTGATAGTAACAAGTGTGTTATTAAAATGTTATATATAGTCCCAAATGGATTGCGTATATTTTCTCGTTTATATACTTTTTATGTAACGTGGCATCAGTTTTCACAAATATAGCCATGTCATTTTGTCGACAAAACAAAGCCTGCTGTCCGTAGGGCACCAATAAAGGTTTATCAGAATTTTATTTCCAAATGCTTTTGTTGAATAAATAAAACTGGCGAACGCTTACACCGAGATGTATCAGACTAGAAATTCAGTTAATTTCAATATAAATTAAGATGGGTTGAAGAGGCTACTTACTAACTAGAAAATTGTTTTTTATAATAATTTTAATAAACCATTTTTAACGGTTTAATACTTGACGTATATTTTTGTTTTTTTTTTTGTCATTTTAACTATAACGCGACGTTTCGGATGCTTCAACGTAATTTAATATATGCTGCGGGCTATTGTCAAAGTAGAATCTGCTAAACTAGCGCCATCTGTAATAAACTATAGTAAACTAGATCCTCACTGAACTCACGGTATTTTCTCGTTCTTTTAAGATCTATTGTTTTTAACATATGTAGTTTAAACTGTAATTTCGTGTATTTGTAGGCTGATATTAAGGTGGTATTTAAGTTTCTGTTTCTACTTAGTAGGTATATATATTATAGATTGATCTTTTGATTTAAATGAAGTAGCTATAATTTGACGATTTTTCTTGACAAGAACTACCGTATTTTTCTTTGTTCTATCTTTTCTTTTCATAGGAAACTTTGTTTTTGCAATGCTTATGATCTAATACTTATATACTTTAAAGTTTTAAAATGATCTTTATGTGTTTAAACTATGTTACAGCGTTACGTTATTCCGTAAAGAAGGGCTCAACGACAACCTATTGTTTCCCGGGTATAATTCGGGGGTCGGGGAAGGAAAAGGTAGCGATTTGATGGAAAAACTCTGTGCAATAAGAAGACGCCCTCATGAGACCTTGCTCTTCACCTTTCAAGAGGAAAGTGACTAATTTACATACATATTTATTTAGGAAACGCAAATGGAATGTTATTTGTTTATAAGTTGGGGTATATTATCTCTTGTTATGAATATAACTTCGTAGTTTGAGACGTTTTAGCACATGCTTTTAGTGCTTGTTAAAATACCAATCACACTTCGTTTTACTTGCTTATCTTAAACTATAATTTTATTTTTTAGCAATGGCGTAATTAGGATATTGATTAATTAGAATAAACCGCTTTAAAAACGGATCGTATTAGCCGTAGTCCTGCAAAAAAACGCATTTTCGCGCAAGAAAATATTAACATTTCCTTTATTTAACGAAATCCTTCCTATACTTGTCCAAATCTAAGGTCACAAAAATATCTGCTAAGCAATGCTTTAAATACTGTCTGTAGTTTACGCGAGTAGTACATATTTAAATAAAACACTTTAACGGTTTAAAACGCGATATATTATATATTGAGAATTGAATGAGTTACACAAGGTTTGTAATATACAAGAGAATATTTGTAACAGAAAGTCTAGTTCTTCAGCAAGCTTAAAACAGCTTCTTTTAACAAGCTTTTCATTAAGCACCTGAACTATTCCTTCATTCATTAAGCACTTTTTGAACTCGTACAGTTCGCCTCTACAATTTAAATATTTTAAAACAATTCGCTGAATTTTACTTTTAAAACAGGAGCTCAATGTTGAAATAATAAACCTGACGGAAGATTACCGCAGCAATTTGACGGTGGAAACTTCGCGAACAAAAGCATTTCTTTTGTACAAAGCTCGATGAAATTTTAATTGGTTTACTTAAAAGGTTTAACAAGGTGAGCGAAGTTCGCGGGGGTTTCAATCAGGTTGAGGGACAATAAGTTAAAATTAAAATAGATTCGGTGAAATTAAAATTCCCCGGTCGTTCTGCTACCTCGCCCCGAAATGGGTTGAATTTTATTCTGTATACCTCTACGTCGTATTTATTAGATTTTCTTTCCTTAATTAGAAATTGAGCTGTCGGCAGTTATCTTGATTGAATAAAATGTTGCCCATAATCTATAGTAAAGATAAAGCTTGTTTGTTTGTTTGAACGCGCTTATCTCAAGAACAACGTACGAATTCAAACTAACGCACTAACACAAAAATTCTTTGTTAGTTAGAGAATTTATTGAGGAAGGCTATTGGATTAAGACTAATACGAGCAAAGAAACAGCGGAAAAAAATAAAAAAAACGGAGAAAATTATTCATCCTTGTGTGTTTCCATTGCGTACGCTGCGAAAACGGTTCAAGATACCCAAAAAAATACGTATGAAAGAATTAATAATAATAATACAGCCTTTATTCCTGTTTCTTTTTTACAAAATAATTTACAATATGCCTTCTTGCTAAAAACTTAATGCAAATTTTAATTTGTATTAAAATAATCGGCAACTGGTTGCTTTTGTTGAACAGCTTGTCTCTCGACAAAGGCCTCCTCTAAAGAGTTCCACCTATTCCTGTCTCTCGCTAATCGGTTCCATACCGGACCAGCTACTTTCCGTATGTCATCTGCCCATCGTTTGTTTTGTCTGCCTCTCTTTCTTTTACCATCTTTCTATGTTTTCTACTCCATTTTTCTATATTTTCTCTCAACATATGTCCTGTCCAACGCCATTTGAGCAATCTGTAGGCTATGTGTACATTTTTAAAATTGGTCTTTTTCTTAATTATTTGCAATTTTACTCAATCCCTTCTCTTTATACCCAAGATGCTTCTTTCCATTGAGTCCTGACAGACTTGTAATTTTTTTTTTGTGATTCTGTTAAGGCCATGTGTGGACCCGTATGGCAGGCATGGTATATATTTCGAAAACTTTCTTCTTTACTGTCATTGGCATATCTTTATCCTTAAATATTTCTGTCATAGACCAAAACCTTTTCCAAGTATTAGTTATTCTTCGTTCTATTTCTTTAATTATGCTGCCATATATAGATACAAGTTGGCCCAAGTATATAAACTCCTTTACATATTCTATTTCTTCCTTATTTACTATGAACAATTTGTTGGGTACTATTTTTTGACAGTTCGTTATTATTTTGGTTTATGTTAGGTTCATTGTCAAGCCGGTCTTAATGCTTTCGCCGTATAGTTGCTGTAACATTATTTCCAGAGTTTTAGCGTCTTCTGAAAATAGTATCAAATCGTCAGCGAAGCGTAGGTGGTTGATGTTTTCGCCATTTATATTGAGGCCATTTTTCCAGTTAAGATTTCTGAAAATCATTTCTAGCACCGCTGAAAATATTTTAGGTGATATCGGCCTTGTCACCCTTCTTATGCAGCAGTACGATTGTCGATTTGGTCCAATCCTTCGGGATGACTTCCGTTTGAAGAATTTCATTAAACAAGTCTGTAAGTTTAGGGGCTATTACGGGTAATACTATTTTTAAAAAATTCGTTTGTAATTAAAATATCTGATCCAGGTACCCTCCAGATCTAGTTTTTGGCATGGGATAGATTTTATAGTTTCTTTCTTTAGAATTGGCAGAACATCTCTTTTATTTATTGTTTATATGTCTCTATTACTTGTTCGTCTTTACCACTGTGGTATAGTTTCTTATAATAATCTGTTGCTATTCCTAGTATTTCTGATCGATTGCTGGTCTTTTCTTTGTCTTTTTTTTCTTATATTGGAAATCCAATTCTTTTTGTAGTTTATTTCTCTTATTGCCTTCCTTATTCCTCCTGTCTTTTCTATATATTTTTTTAAATGTTGTTAATCTTTTTGCTTTTCGTTCTTTTCTCTTTAAATGATCTAAAAATGTCAGCGACAGTATATTATGTCTATCCTTTAAGTTTAACTTGCAAGAACGAGTAGTATTTTTCCCGACTCGAGTTGAACAGGGGGTTTGCAAAAACAAAAATTGATATCCAAATTAATTACTCTACGCGTACGAAGTCGCGTGACTCAGCTAGTATCTTATCTGTCTTTTGGTCTTCATGGACTAATGGTTATTGCGATCAGGGATCCTGAATTCGAATCCCGTAGTCCTACTAAATGGTTTCCCTCAAGCAGAGCAGACATATATGTATGCCCCATGCTCTACTTCGGGGGAGACGACATTTTTTTAGGGCAATCATTTCTGTAGTCTATATAAATAGTTCTCTATCTACCTCTAAGCCCCATTGTACTGGGGCAATTTTTCTCCTTCCAATAAACCGAATAGTGGCATCAATCGCCATTTGATTTGTCTGCGAAATAAATGATACAAATATGTCTAGTTAATTGGTTACAAACATGGTCCATTTGTTCTGTCGGTTTAATGAGACCAATGATGTATCTATCCACAAGGAACGAGGATATTGTATTTATATATTTTATTACGTCAACTTTTTACTAACAAGCGACATGTGTAGCGAATAAAATGCCATTAATAATAATTACAGTTATTAGATGTTTATTTTTACCATAATTATCATGTTTCTAATTAACTAATACTTCACATATAAAACCGTTCAAGTGTGTTTTATCTCAATTGTACCAGAAGAATAAACTTTAATTCAAGGTTCACCTTTTTGAAAATAATTTTTGATTGGTTCCTATTATAGTTTCGTCTTTTAATATTCACACAGAAACTAAACAAATTTAAGCAAATCTTGAACGAGTACTTCAACTGAACTACTTCCAAATAAATTAATAATCATTAATTCGACGATGATGTGTACTCAGTAGCTCAATCGGTTAGAGCAACAGCACGGCACGCTGTGGATGCAGGTACAACTCGGGCAAGACTTGAGCCCGAGTTGTACTTTTTTCCAATTCATAATAGATTTTTAACTATTAATTGGTTCATTCACGATACTGTAGATACTTTAGCTATCGAATAGGTATCCCGTGACCACGGCTGTTGCAAAGCATTCGAAATATCTAGTCCCAGTTAAAATGATTTTCATAAGTTTATTGAATTTATTTTGCGTTTTAAACCGTTTAAAATATAGGTATCCCATTAAAATCCAATACCACATTTTATAAAACGATTTTGTTTTAAACACGAACAATTCTACTTTAATTTATTCCGCTTTGATAAATAAAATCATTGAATTAATGTTGTGGACAGTTGAATACGTACTTGAAACAAAATAAATAATTCGAGACGGGGTCGGAATGATAAATCAGCATGAGATGGGTCGCAATTTGCGTGCAAAGCGATCCAATTGAAACCTTCCCCCATTATCAGATGTCTCGTTTGCCTTTCATACCTTTTCCTATGTATATATAAATACAGAAAAAGTTCAAATGTAAGCCTAGGATTCTAATGATTGAATAAATATTAAGTACAACAGTAATAAACTCTACTTTACGCGAGTAGTCTACATTTGAGTCAAAACACTCTTAACGCGAAATATAATAACTTATTTTCAAAAGGGAGGAGGGCCTCAAGATGTCAAACACCTGGAATTCTAGAGGACATCGCGAGTTATTTCTGCAACGACCCAGCTTGTTTCGCCAAATACCGCTCTGGTGGCGCTGGTGTAGCAGTTTTTACTTTGACATTATAGATAGACTCCATTTTCAGTTCACTTCATGTTCCTCCCGTGACGTGGTTCTGGCGTAACAAAGCATTCCACGCCACCCACGCCGGGCCGTAGTGAGAAAAAATGTAAATACGTTAAATAATACATTTCACGTTTTAAAGCATTGTGTAACACTAAGTGTTTTATTTAAATAAAGTAATATTGTATAAATATTATTTATTTTCTTTGTCTTATAGACGCACTATGTATAAAAAAAATATTTTGTAAGTACCTACAGATATCAATAAGTTGTAATGTATCATAGGGATTATAGCAGAAAGTTACTAATCGAACAGGACGTAACTTTCTGGATTATCAAAGTTAAGCTTAAGCCTATGATGCTCACATAACGAATTACGTAATTGAAGGGTTTGGGCAGTTTTCAGTTTCCGGGATACACTTATCTAGAGCCAATACATAATTATGTTGGTTTTCAAGATAAGGTACCGCCAAACTCCAATAATGTAAAATTATAAAGTTTCTATGTGAATAAAAAATAAAATAAACGCAATAATAATGTTGTTAGTTTATGTGTATGGGATGACATAATTCTTGCCTATAATTGGGTCTTAAATACACCACGCTACTACAAAGCGGGTTGGTGGGCTTTATTACGTGGACGTCGTGTTCAGAAGTCAAATGTAATAACTAGACACACAGTGAAAGAAAAAAAAAACCATCGTTTAAAATATACATTAATTTTGTAACGAACGTAACCTACATGTGTAAAACAAAGGCGTGAAGTGAGAAGACTTGTCCTTTTTGACAACTGGATATTATATGTACTCCACGGTAAGTGTTACAAGCCTTTTGAACTCAATGTTTACGTGGAAGGCGAAAACAAAATTAGTTACGAGAGAAAACAGGGACGTATCGCAAGCTTAAAAAAATATCAATTTGATCAACCATACAACGGTTAATGTATATAAAAAAATAATTTAATTTTAATAAAACACTAACGGTTTAAAACGCGATATATCAGGCGCTTATTTAAAAAATATTTTACTACGGCCCGATCTCGAGGCCCGATGTCATAAATATTCAATTAAGTTTCTCTAATATGTATCGCGTTTTAAACCGTTGAAGTGTTTTCTTTTAATATGCACTACTCGCGTAAACTACAGACAGTATTCAATATTTTAATTAATACTATCTAATATGTATTTTTATGGGCTTTAATTATAGCATAAATATTGTAAATTTATAACTCCTAATGGTAGTATTGGAGCAAATTGTTAATGATGTGATTTTTAGGAAGCGATTATTAATGACTGAATTAAACAGTTAAAACAGAAATACATTATAAACAACAAGTTTTATTTTAGGTAAAAGGAATAAACTTAATAACTTAGTCCTGAAGAAAGGCATTGCTTTTAAATAAAACACTTTAACGTTTTTAAATGCGATATATTTTAGTTAAAGTTGTTTGAAAATTATTTTTAACTACGGCCCGACGTTTCGGATGCTTTGGAGCAGCCGTGGTCACGGGGAGGCTAAAGATGGAGGATGTCTCTGATGTCAAAGTAAAAATTGCTATGCTAGCGCCATCTGTTCCGTCGAAGTTGGTATTTGGCAAAACTGGCCGAGTCCTTGCAGAGGCAGAATTGACTCAGGTGTCTTCGCTTTTGCCGGTTTGCTGTTTATTGGAATCCAGAGTTTTTATTATGGGATCCCAGGTGATTGATAATTTGAGGCCGTTCAATAGTGTTTTAATAGGGGGACGGCCTCAAATTCAAACAACTTTAACTAAAATATATCGCGTTAAACCGTTAAAGCGTTTTATTTAAATGTGTACTACACGCGTAAACTACAAACAGTATGTATGATAGGGCTCAAATTAGCTTTATTAGTTAGAATCGTAACATTATTGGTCATGGATTCTACTGCGGGCTGTCAAAAATGCTACATTTTAAAGTTCAGATCCATCTCTGTCTACCCATAGAGACATGACACGGCAAATTCGTTTGTAACATCATAACAAGTGGTTTTCGTATACGCGAATAAAGGGAATTGTTTTGCAAGGTTGTTTTGAAGAACAATAGTGGACTTATTCTAAGAGTCTGACACGTGGGCGTACGTAGGCACTTCCGGATTCGGGACGCGTTTGCACGGAAGCGGAAATTTGCGGAAATTTTGTCGAACTTGACGTTTTATCGATAAGAGCCTTAGTGTTATCCATTGAAAGCTCACTTTAATTTATCCCTAGATTGTTTGAGATAATAACAGAAGGCTGGCTAACTGATTAAGCTACATACATACACCTTATTATGTTAACATTATGATTTACAATTTAGATCTAAATTAGTGTTTCAAACAGTGTTTTATCTATTTTATTAATACGTATTCTAAACGAGAGACTGATACATTTATTTAATTATTTCAATCAGACATTCCTCTCACAAACCCAGTGATGATATGATTTACTTCTAACATAACTAAAAATAATTCCCATATATATATGAATACTGTATAAGCTTTCTGAATTCTATTAAATCAGTCCTTTAATTATATTTAATTAATTAGAGTCGTGTATATGCTGTGTTGACCTGAAAGAAGTACTTATGTGAACTCTTCATAGGGTCGGAGGTTCGACTATAAAATTAATTTATAAATTGTAACACGTCCTCTTTGATAGAGATTAACATTGTTATAGAATCGGTGTAAGTATTCAAGAACCAAATGTGTATGTAACCACCAAAGGTTTATTAAAAGACAATAAGAACGACAAATATTATGTACTTGGAATAATTAGTCATATAAGTTATGTAATAGAATCTCCCTTATTTTATATTTAATTTAAACGAGATAGCGCTTATGTGTATTTTTGAGAAAACATTAAAATGGGCTTATTAAAAGGTGCTTTAAAATGGTCAGCCCGAACCGAAATTAATGAATGTATTACGCAATGAGGTTTATACGAAGAATTAATTAGCATACAATTATGATGCGACCAATGGGTATTCTGTGAGTTTAATCGTAAAGGATTTATTTTGCACCGCAATTTGTGAATACATTTATAATAATAATAAAGTCTGCCACACGAAGTTTTGCAAGGATTAGGTAAAAAGTAGGTTATGAGAAACTACAGAGTGGTTTTTCATATTTTTACGCGTTTTTTTTTTCATGACAAATGAAGGTTTACTTAATGGAAGGTAAAACGCCCTATCCCTACGTCTATTAAGATATGCTGACGTGTCAATTTAAATTCTTAATGTTTCTTATTGTTTGAAAATTTCCATAACGTTTACGTAAACATTTTGTAATATCTAAAAGATAAAAACCTATAAAAAGAAGTCCGAAATATAAACTACGAGCTCTCCATCAAAGAGTTAGAAATATTTATTGTGCAGTCTCCCAAATATAAAAACATTCAAACGCCATTTCGTAAAAAATTGTCAAACCGGTCTACGTAAAAAGGTATTCCAATAAAACTGTTCCACAAACGTTTCGCACCGACATTCGAATGGATAAAAAAAATGGGAAATACTTGTGGGTTTTCCACTTTTCAGTCGTTTTTCAATTTCCACGCGAACGGATGTACCAAATCATTGGCACTAGAATATTGAAAGAGGAATTTGTATCCGCCATGTTGGCATTATTAATGTAGGAATTCCTTTCCAAGTTCAAAATTAAATTAAATCGAATGTAGAAAAATGTAACGGATCGACCGTTACAATTTTCACCAATGTTTTATTTGTCAGTTCTAGTTTTAGGAAGGATTTTGTAATAAATAACCTAGCACAGTATACAAAAATATTTTCACCTACATATATTTTATAAGGACCAATAAGTAAATGTTATATTAATCGTTTAATTAATGTGAAACCCATACTTGCGTGTCCTCCTCTGCAATAAACAGAACATCTTGAAAATCTAAAGTACCTTGGTTCTGAAAACTGTAAAGATAACGTAAATAGAACAATACGTATAAAGCTCTCCGATGTCATTCTAACGACAATAAAACGAATAAATACTAAAAGCATTACCTTTTATGACGAGAACAATAAAGTTTAATACCCTACAAAGTGTTAATAAAGGAATTGTTGTAAGAGCCTACTAGACAGAAAGGAGGTGATTTTTTTATTTGATTAAAAAAAACAATCATCATATTTAGATTATTATTAGATATTTATTAAAATATAAGTAATTAATTATGATTACGATGATTCAAAATGTTGTTTCAAATATGTAAAATTCATATGTCAAAAAATTATGAAACATGTACGGCTTGAACCTGTAAGCGTGCTGTTGCTTAACTAAAATCAATCTATTTTGCGTAATAACCGTTTTCATACTCTAGCACATTTAAAACTTTGTCATATGTTTAACTTAAATAAATAAAATAAAATAGATAAATAACTTAAATATTAAAATGTACAAAATATTAAAGTACCTGCACTCTACTAATTATAAATTGTTAAACATTATTTGTGTGGTTGTAAGTATACTTAAACTTATGGTATACTTAATTAAAAATACATAGATAAAACTGGTTTATTTTATTTCAGATCTTACTGTTAGTGCGTATAAAATTAGCTAGTGCATAAATAAATTAAAAACACAGAACATATCATTAGACGAATTTCTTCAATAGAGGCACTAAGCTTCCTAATGTATCGGCATAGAAATCGGGTCGTATGCTGTGTGAGAGCAAAGTTTCTTTTGTGTTGTTGGTTAAGACTAGAAGAGTTTTGAAGCCTACTGCTTTTCCCAAGCCAATATCCTGCTCAATCCTGAAAAGAGATAAATTGACAATTTAGGCTTTTTTTTGTTTGACGGGCTACTTGGTGTAATAGAAGCAATATATGGTTTATAATAAACGGGTCGTGCATTTTATCACAACTTTTAAATCAATTCTAATTTTTCTGACTCATCTTAAACTTCGTCAGGAAATCGGGATTAAATGGATGGTGAATCGAAATCCGGTACACAACGCACCGTCTGCAGATGAAAAAACCGAGAAGTTTAATCGCGTTTCGGTATTACTTTGTGGTCTCCTAATATTCTAAGCCAAAAAGGTGACAGCGACTTGTGTAGATGTTATATGGGTAAACATCATTCTTTATCTAAAAAAGCAATGGAACCGCCATCTTTCATTATGAGGTTTTGACGTCATGATCAGGACTGTATAATATACTCGTAATCGATATGTGCAATGTCTTAGCTATATAGTTTACACTTTGGTCAATTCTTGTTGTTGGGAATTCTCATTATTTGTATCATGGGCACGTTTATGTGTCAATTTATATTTTAACTAAGATTATTTAATTATTGATTGCTTGATCCACGAAGGCGATATTAATTGTACAATCATATAAATAACAAAACTTTAAAATTGCCAGATGAGTCTCTAGGTATGTATAACTATAGAGCCTTTGGTATGTAATCAAGTTTATCTTTAAACAATGTTTTATTTGCCAGAATTAATCAATTATTATTTTTTAATCTCCCTTATTAAAGTATGAATAAATTCATTCATAAAATTGCCCCTTCCATCACATCTGGTGAAACGGGAAAATATAGATTCATATTGTCAACGCCTTCGTTATTGTTAAAGTGCTATATTGTGCTATAGCTTCGCAGCAGCACACACGTATTCAAGCTCGTATATCACTCACATATCTCCAATAAAAAGCACTCGGCTAGGATCCGTGACATTTGCCCGTTTCATTGCGAATTCGCCGAACGCCCGTCCAGGCTTGCCCAGTTGTATTGGATCCCGTTTCGAATACTCGCTCACCAAATCCGTGAACACTCCCGTTCCTAAAATAATACATGCATTTACGTTACATAGGATACCATTATAATAATGAGTGATAATGAAGTAGTCCAAGTCCTTCTGTCTAAGGAAAAATACATTCTATCGTCTCTAGCTGGTAAACCATAACTATAATAAAGGAAGTTGTGAAGTTACACTAAAATAAGAAACAATTACATATAATACAGTAGTTACAGTTAATATCACGATCACAATAAGAGAGAATAATAATAAAGTACATATATACAATTTGATAGTAAAAGACAAACATAAAATCTTACACCAGCTTAACAATTTTGATAATTTCGAGTACTTTGCCCGCTGTCAAATACTATTTTAGTGACGGTTCTAGGGTTTTTAGCCATTTAGATAGAGTACGTACCCAAGGTTACAAGGCCAGGTTTCAAAGGGACCAGTCTGTCAGTCGCACCGCTTAAGTAGATAACGTCTGGTCTCTTCAGGTAAGTGATTGCTTTATACATTTTCGGCATATTTATTTTGAAATCACTATCGAATACTACGGCTCCGATCTCGTCGTCGTCTTCTGCGTATCGCAGGAAGACTGTATGGTTATCTCCTACTATGTCTGGCTGGAATAAAATGGAAACTTGTACGTAAGATACCGACCAGGTTACATTCAACCTCTTTCTACTATCTGCCACCAAATTATGTAATTAATAGTTGTTATATAATAATTAATGGGTCGTGGGTTGCCCACCTGATATAAAATATTTCTAATAAATTTATAATTTTTCTAAAACATGTTAAACTTCGTCTGGAAATAAGGATATTAAATGGATGATAAGAATATCGAAATTCCGTCAGGGTCACGATCCATCGCTCGCAGATGAAAAAGCCGTAAACTTTTTTCGCGTTTTGGTTTTAATCTGTGGATGTCTGAATATGCAAAGCCAAAATAGATCTACAGTGCGTCTCGTTGAGATGTTATATGGTATTTCACCTTCCATCAAGCGCTCCTCGAGCTCATCTCTCCTCCACAATTAAAGAAATGTAAATTTGTTTTGTATATGCTATCAGAGGTAGCATTAAGCTAAAAGGTACTACAGTACAGTAAGTGTAAGCCTACTTTTAAAAGGCTCCAGTATCTTGGCTTTTCGAGTGTTCTTTAGCTAGGATAGGATCTAATTTTCTCTAAATTTATGATGGTAAAGTAATAAATAGCATTGTATAACATAGTTAGTTGAGGGTCGTGTACATGTGTACACATCCTTACATTTACATTTGGTCTTTCAATTTAGCTGTTTCGTAATAATCCTTTTGATTAAACAATTTAACAACGCTTATCACTTCAATAAAGCTTATCAACGCTCGAGATTACAGAATAATTATGTTTAAGTTTGTGTGCGATTTATGTGTAATTAAATAGTTTGGTACTCTCGTTTTTTTCCAAAGAGCGTATAGACATTCTTGACTTGATAGCATAGAAGCCGAGTCAGTAAATATCAAAATTCCGAATATCCAAAGTCAAAATATATTAATAGCGCATATTGTTTGGATGCTATATGGTTGGGGTATTCCACCTAGCATTAAGTGAATTCCATATGTCTTCTGTCTTCCTCGTTTATAAAAAAAATATATCAACAATTAATCGTTTCGTTTTTAGCGTACGTGAGTGCCTCATTGTGGGAAATCCCGTTTCCCACAATGAGGCATGGGGCGAAAACATTTTCTGTGCCTCACTAATCGGTTCTTCTTACAAATGATCAGACTTCTGCCCGACCTAAACAATATATTATTTCCCTGGGATTTGAACCCAGGACCTCTTGCGCTTATATTTTTGAAATAATTAATATAATATTTATTAATTCATATAGTTTATGTATACTTATGAGTATTCGTTGTACTTACTCCATCCTTACACGTAAAACCGTGTGACCGCAAAACCGAAATCGTCTCTGGACATGTTATACAATAAACAGCTTTGTTAAAATTCACTGACTTCAAGTATTCGGCTATTGCTACCGAGGGAACGGTCAGGTTTTCCTTAAAAAAAAAAAGAAAAATTAATAACTATTATACTCGTACAAATTAAGCAGGCTAACGTTCTTTTGCCACATTTGATGAAATTTGGTTGCCATGAAAACGGTTCATGTAAGTTACTTTAAAAAGATAGACATAATATACTTTCTTACAAATTTTTTTCGAGTGTCTAAAACCGTTTCTAGCAGCGCTCGCAACGGACGCCATAGAAATGAGTTATTTTCCCCGTTTTTTCCACATTTCCCTTAGTTTATTTGCTCCTCGCTGTCCGATTTTTGAATAAATTATCAACTTAATAAGCAACACAAAAGTGTTGATTCAAACTAGTAGTTGGTGAGATTATCACGTTAAAGTCAACACACTCTTCAGCTTTATAATTCTTATTAGTATAGATTGATTAACTCATAAATACTTTTAATATTTTCGTTTTCGTTATTTATCTCTTCATGGCGTCGGGTTTAGACTTTAGATGGAATCGTTAGAAACGACATGGAACCAAAAATTCGATACGAGTCATCTTTCAACACATATTTTTTCTTCTTCTAGATGAAGACCACTAGACTACCCTTTAAATAGACCCTGATCTATTTAAACGGTTGAATTTGCCTTTTATTGGCTGACAGTGAAGATGATTTTTTTCGTGATTAGAAAGGATCATCATATTATGAACTTAAAGGAATATTTGATTAGTTATAAGAAGTCTTTCGTCACGCTTATGTCAAGATTAACTTTTATTAGTCAATGCTATTATCCTCTTTTGTATATTCAATAAACGGATTTTTGTATTATATTCGTTCTAACAATACAATGTAATAAAACATAATCAGTGATTGAAAGGGCGCTTTTGTACATTTCGTACGAAGAAATCATAAGAAATTGCCAATCGACAATACTAATCTCCAAGAATATTAATATAGCAATAATTCTTCTAGATGCTTTATATAAATTATGCCTTATCTTACGTATTGTATTATGATATTAATTTTGGAGTAACAGTAACTTGGTCCATGTGTTGCTAAAATGAATTTAGATATCTAATCTAACTCAAACTTCATATACTTAGTAGATTAAAAATCTATACTAATATTATCAAGCGGAAGAGTTTGTTTGTTTGAACGCACTAATCTCAGGAACTAATTCGATAGTCTTTGTGTTGTATATTCTATTTAGGAAGGCTTAAAGCTTAAAGCACGCTCGGTCTAAGACGATGGAAGAAACACTACAAAATGTAAAAAAAAAGAGGAAATTATACTTCGTTAAGGGCGTCTGTCGCATGCGCCGCGAAAACAGTAATTTACCATAAAATATGTATGATAGAATGACTTCTCTTTAAATGATGAAAAAAAGTTTGCGAAACTATTGGCCTTGTTACAAAAAATACTTAAACCAGCTTTAAACCAGAACTGCAGGATCTTGGTTTAATTAACTCTTAAATCATGGTCTAAATGAATCTAAGTTAGTACCATACTTAGTCCAGTACAAACGTTAAACTTCGTTTTGTAATAAGGATTTCAAATAAACCAGGGTTTCAAACCAGGTTTCAGTGTTAGTCCTTGTTTTTTAATAAGAGTGTATATGTCTGTCATTTAAGATAATAATTATAGACTAAGGAACCTAAACACTAATATATAGATAATAATTTATTATATTATAATACTGACGTAACCATTCTCTATATTGACGCTTTGAAACTGTTGCTCATATTCTTCTTTAGTCCTCATACTATTGTTCGATACAAAGTGAATAGTTTTGCCCAATTTCCTCATGAGATCGAAAAATGCTCCTGATCCAGGTAAAGGTCCTCTACTCCATATTACGCCTGAAATAATATCCAAAATATTCATATTAGCTTAGAATTTTTTTCATACTAAATTAGGAGTCGGCTTCGCTCGCGTTTTGAGAATTATCTAATTAAATAATAATATACCGCGACTACATAGATTAGTACATAACTAGTACTTATTTATTACGAGTTATCGAAGGTTGCTTGACGTCCGTCTCGCTTTTTTAGACCCGTTTATTTAACAATCAAAAACTATACTAACTTAATAAAAGTTTTACAATACTGATTTCCTTATTTACTAGAGACTTTTGGCTTGGCTTTCCTATCGATGCAAATTCAAATGGTTTACCAAATGTGTTTTTTTGCCAGAAGGCTTCAATGGTCAACCCAAAACCGAATATTCGGTTTACAATCCATTAGGAACCTGATTTATAGTTACTACAATTTCATTAACTTTATTTGTAACAATGAAAGAAATCTTATTTAATCTTATAACAAACGCCGGGCAGTAAGATAAAGAAAAAATTTTAGATAGTTAAAAGTATTTAATTAAATAAATGTTTATTTAGTTCTTGCATATAGTTTACTGGATAGATTTTTTTATTTTTCCCAATGACTCTAAATTTAAATATATATTTAAAAGTAATTTAATATAAAGAAACGACTATCATTATTTCGAAATTAAATGTTCGACTTTACGTTCTTTGACCGTGTTCTGTGAATCATCAAATACTAACTAACCGAACGTAATAACACAGTTGCATAGTTTCCTTGTTTTGTGTCAGGTATAAACCACCTCACACAAAATAAGGATTTGTATTCAAAGAATGGAATATCTACCATTTCCTCATGGTATACCCACCTAACATTACTAAATAGTACACAAAAAAATGTGCAAGCAAATTAAAATAAACTAAGATGCTGATAAATATCCCTTTTTCTATTCTTGTTTTATTAGAGACCCTGGAAATTACAAGATATTTACTAGCGAGATTATTAACTGTAAATAGAAATCATGAAGATGTCTTATTATTATAAGCTAACCGTTATATTAAGCTAAGAGCACACAAACAGTAAACAAAATCCATTAATTACTATTTTTTTGAAATTTAATTTAATATTTGCCGAATACTTATTTATGCCTTAATTTTTTTTCTGTTGCTAAGAAAAACAATAAGCGTACACAGAAATATACAAGGTATGTACATAACACTACATTAACCTACATGAATGAAAACGAACACATCTCTGTGTCCGCTTCGACCGAAATTGTATTCCCGGGCCTAAAACGCAAGACGCAACGCAAGCCTCAAATGGATGTCATGTCATGGATGCCACGATAAACGGAACTTAGTGTAGTGAGTTTTAACTACAGTACAGTCAAAATAGGATATGATAAACACTCGCATAATTTACCGGTATCAGCCCATATGCTGTGTGTTACAAAAATGACGTAACTTACCATCACAGTCTGAAAAGACATGGTCGAATGAATCAATGAACTCCTTAAATCGATCACTGTCCACATTCATGATATTAACCGGTTCCATTGTTGAATTTAAACCGTTTTCACTAACACTAGTTCAAAATTGAACGTTGAAATATCGTCGACACGTGCGCTCTTAACCTAGATTAGAGTCGTACTGCGCTTGCGTGAATTTGATTCATAAAATTTGTTCCCGATAACGTATGTTTCCATTGATCTACGTTTATGGTTCGCGTTATGGCTTTTTTTGGGTTTATATTGGACGTAGCTAACGCTCTACTCCCACTTTTAACGTAATACTTAGTATTAACTTAATGTTGTATATAGTAAATACTATATACTATACTGTGTAAAAATTAAGCTGATATATAAATATATATCAGCTTAATTTTCAGTAAAATGGGATTATTTTAAAGATTTCGGACTACATTTCGGTTTAAAGGATTTTTTTTTAAATATGTGCATGTTAACCAGAAAATAAAGATTTTTAAACTGAAATATATTTACATAATGTTACAACTTTAGTTTATCAAAATTGTTTTTAGGTCTAAAAAGAACATAAATAAATAATTGGATCATTAAAAAACAATAGCTACTTTTTACAATCAAACTTTTTTTTACTTTACTTTAAATTTAATTATAATAATAAGGATACCAAAATCTTTAATATATAGAACATTACAATTAAATATTATATTTTGTCCCGAAATTTAAAAACCAAATATAATTGTATTATCTTCTATAAGGTTAAGTTTAGATAAATAGTGATAAGAAATAATGAAGATTAGTGATTACGTAAGTACGTATTATATACGTCAAAAGAAATGAAAAAGACTCGTTATTTATTTTATATATAAGATACAATAATGGAATCTAAAACAGACTGCTTATTCTTTGAAATGAATATAAGTCAAATAATATAAATTGTTTTCTACAAACACCTATTAGCTTTAGTGAAGCATCCCATTTTGTAGGCAGACACATTGGCGTGTCCGTTTCACCGCTTGTATTTCATTTTCAGGTAATCGACAAACTTTTTTGACGGAAGCAAATGTTTTGAAACTAGGGATTCTAGCGCCTAACGAAATTCCTTCAACCGTAGAACCAAAGTAGCAGTCATAATATAAAGTATTTGAGAATAAAAACTTTTCCCTATCTCTGGCATTGTGAGTAACATCACGTAAAAGGCCTTAACCGAGTAACAATCTTTGGAAACTCCAAACCACAAAGTTGGTGAGTGCCTATCGTCACAGTATAGTAAGAGTAATAAGATTTTAATCGCAAAATTTGGGCATTGAAAAAAAACGCCTGACGAATTAAATCTCAAAAATATTACGTTAAATTATTATACCTAATAAAGTAACCTTTTTTTAGATCTGTATGTTTTTATAAGTTTGGTTTGTTTTTATACATATTTTAATTATTTGTATTAATCTTTTCCTTATTCTCATCTTTATATCTTTATATCATTTTCATTTTTTTTCTTAAAGTTTTTGTGTTGTATGCTACATAACACTGTTTTTTGCATTCCTTTTTATCATACACAAATTATTAGTATTTTTTGCGTAAGAAAGACTAAGCAATTATAATGTAAACATACGTAACTGTTAAAAGCTGCATACGACTATAATAGTAACGGTACTCACACATTATGCCTACTGGGAAAATTGTTCTGTGGCTCAGCTATTAAGTTACATTAATACATTACTATATAACTTAAGCAATTTTAGAAATAAAAATAAACTAAGTGTACGTGGAGTTTTGTGTTAATTGTTTAAAGATAATTTATTTGTTTTATAAAAAAAAACTTTTAAAAGCAAACAGTGGAAACGAACGAATGGGATCGATATTACCCGTCATTTTATATACTTATGACCTTGTGTTAACGTTTCGGAAATGGCCTAAATTAATCGTTGCTTCAAACTATTCCCGTCCCATAGTTGGGCCAAAGTTTTCTATTTCACAGTAAAGAGGGTCCAAATCTGGTCCGGCTTTACCGACCACCGTTTTTAAATTAGTGATAAGAAGAAATCGGGGCATATTGCCGACCCAGGACTCGAACACGAGACCTCGTGAACTTAAGTCGAATATGATGACCTTTTATATTTCTTTTACTTTATCAGATGAGAATATATATCGATACTAATATATATATTTGAACGCGATAATCTCAGGAAATGCTGGTTCCAATTGGAAAATTATTTTCGTGTTAGTTAGAGCATTTATCGAGGAAGGCTCAAAGCTATAATACATTTTACAGCGAGAAATGTGAAAAAATTCGGAAAATAATTCATAATTATGGGTTTCCGAGGCGTACGCTTCGAAAATGGTTCAAGATACCAATAAATATGTATGAAATAATAATTACTCTTTAAATATTGTAAAAAAGTCAGCGATGCTATATGTCTATCTTTGAAAAACTTGCAAGAAGGACGGGAAGGGACGTGACCGACGTCGCGTTTAACACCTTTAGGAAGGGCTTTGCAAAAACTAAACTAAATCGCTGACACAGCTAGTTTTCATTATAAACTTCTTGAGACAAAGGACATTTTAATACGTTCACAAATTAACTAGTAAAAGAGCGAAGCCTATATTTAAAACTTAATTTTCTGCTACAGTTTTTGCTACCACAAAAAAGACAAGGAAATTAAAACTCCGCACAAGGAAACAAAAGGTCTACTTTCGAAATCGCTGTCAATTGTCTTTGCTATTTTTTATTTGTAGTTATTATAGTATAGTTTTTCTTTGGTTAATGAAACTTTTAAATTTTAATTCGTTCTTTTAGGACTGGGGACAGAGAACCACTTATTTGATACAATGTGAAGTAACCTACTGTTTAAATAAAACACTTTAACGGTTTAAAACGCGATATATTAGTTAAACTTATTTGGAAATGATTTTTAACTTCGGCCCGACGTCTCCCCGTGACCACGGCTGCTGCAAAGGATCCGAAACGTCGGGCCGAAGTTAAAAATCATTTCCAAATAAGTTTAACTAATATATCGCGTTTTAAACCGTTAAAGTGTTTTATTTAAATCTGTACTACTCGCGTAAACTATAGACAGTATTTAACCTACTGTTGTCAACCTACTTTTAATGTTACAGTTATTACAATGAATAAATCAATAGAAATAAAAAATTGACGATTAATCAAGCTACCTCCTGTCAATTGGTTAGAGAAGGTGCACGTAACGCTGTGAATGCTGGCTCTGGTCCCACCTGTGTCGTACATTTTTTTTTTATATATCGATTTATAATTTTAATTTATATATTGGAATCGAACTTAAGTCCTCGCGAGAGGTCCTGGGTTCGAATCCAGGTGAAACAAAAAACAATTGTTTCGGTCGGGCAGGGCTCAGAAGTCTGATCCACTACTTGCCCATTAAAAGAACTGATCAGTTAAAATGGACACAGAAATGTGTTCGCCCCATGCCCCGCGAGGAGAATGGGGCTTTCACACACATCCAACTTAAATAGTTTTTTTTTAATGATATTTATTAATTTACTTTTGACTAAAACACGATAATACAATACCTCTGTTTAAATATAACATTATTAACGGATAAAAACACGAAACGTATAAGTTAGTTTCCAGATGATCGGCGATTTTGTCATACAAACGTTGTTGTTACATACAAACTCTTGTTAAAAAAAAACCTAATATTTTGTGTTTCAACCCATACAATGTATTTTATTCCACGTGTAGTACTTGCGTTGACTACAGACAATAATGTATGAAATAAAATACTATTTTTATACTCTACAGGATAGCTATTTGTTGCATAGAATATTATAGTCGTGGTTATCTACAGTTTAAACCTTCAGCGAACAGCTTATAAGAGAAAATTCAAAGTAAACAATAGAAAAATTTGCACAGCATCGTAACTTCGGTTACAGGTTATTGAATATTTTAAATACAATACCATGTGCATTTGACTTCCGTTAGTGAGGTCGGGAGATCGACTTCCGAAAATCTTTTTGTACTTTTTAATAAGAAATACAAATTACATGACTGTTAGTTTTGCAGCATAAAAAAAAACATTCGTTATCGGGTAAGTGTTGGACGGTTGAACAAATATCGACTCGTATAATTTCAATAATTATTTTAAGACTATACAAAGAAATTCATATTAATTGACTAATATTTTTGTGTATATGTTAGTAATGGATAATCTCAAAACAGTCTTACATGTTACATGTCTTACACTCTACTAAAAAATCGATTTAAAAAAATCGTTTCATTATATACAGATACCTATTAGATTAGACATTCACACTATGTAACATAGGCAATACTTATATCTTGAAAATAAGGGATGTTTTTTTAAAACATAAGTAACGAACAATGTTTTAAAAAATACCCTAAAACATTTATCATCGTGTGCGCTGCGACATCTATCGATTATAGAACAAATATGTACAATATAAAAGAACATATCAATAACAAAACAACGATACCAATAAAAAATAACTTCGCGATGTGTCTAGGAATAGAGGCTAAAGTTTCGAATCCCGGGAATACATAATACGACTATTAATACGACAGGAAATACAAGTATATCCTTGGAACTGACCCAATAAAATATTCGCCCCATACCCCGCAAAGCGGAAACGTTTACACATATATGCATCAATAGAATACAGCGTGGGCCGCGAAGTTTTGCAATTAGGATAACAAGTGAAGACGAGTAGCTTTTGACGCATCAACTTCGAGGTCTGAACTTCGTAAGCAATCACTTTCTTTCTATTTCTTCTTCTTCCCTTTAGAAGAATTTTGGGGATATAATTGTAATCAAGTAAAAGTTGTAAAATTACGTCATATACTATCTATACTAATATTATAAAGCAGAAGAGTTTGTTTTTTGTAGCGCGGTAATGTCAGATACTGCTGCTAGAGTAGTGTTAGAATAGTGTTCTTTAGAGCATTTATCAAGGAAGGTTTCAGGCTATAAAACATCATATTATGCGATCAATAGGAGTGAAGAAACAGTGGGAAAAAAGGGGAAAATATTCGTCTTGAAGGTTTTCCGTACACGTACACTGCCAAAGTGATTCAAATGAATCAAAATTGTGTATGGAAGAATGATTCCTCTTTAAATGTGTATGTTTTAAATTAACTTGCAAGAACGACGGGACGTCGCGGGTAACTGCTCTACCTTATTCTTAAAGATGAGGAGAAGGTTTAAAAACCAATTTTAATGCCCAAAATAACTATACAACATGGACAAAGCCGCTGGCCCAGCTAGTTTATAAGTATGGTAATGGTAGCAATGTATCGCTAAAGAGCAACGGATTATATGTTCAAACGACACCTAAAATTCACCCAGTATTGAAATTTGGACGAGAAATGGATGATAAGAATATAAAACTCCCGTCCAGACTGTATAAAGTAAATTCGCATTTCGATATCAATTTCTACTTGGAAAGGCCAAAATAAGTCGACAGGGCATCATAATCGATTGTTATATAAAATCAAATGAATTCCATGATTGACTTTCCTCAGATAAATAATAAATTATTGATATGGGATATTTTAGGAGCATACCCAGTGACTTGACGAGTCATATTTGACGAAGGATACAGATGATATACATTTTTTAACTTTTCTCTGAACTTCAACACTTGTTGGATATGTGTCACAGTAAATTCCCACGTCTTTTTCTTAACTTTATTAAGGAAATACCTATTGGTTTGTTAAAAGTTGCGGATGAAGACTTTGTTTCAAATGTTTCCATTAAAAAACTGTCTGTAGCTTACGCTAGTAGTACGTATTCAAATAAAACACTTTTAATGGTTTAAAACGAGGAATGCATTAGTTAAACGTATCTACTTTTTAATTTAATTTTATATTTATTTATTTACGTACATTTTGAAATGTTACAACAAAAAAACAGAATAGACAATAGAAAAAAATGAAGAGATAATTACATGTTTCTACATTTAGATTTAGTATAAGTTCTTTAAACAATAAAAACGAAAAAAGAAAGATACTATACAAAACGACAATAAGCATAATAGTTATAAGACAATAAACAATAGTTATTGTTTATTATTGCGATGAGATAACTATTTTTTTTTTGCGCTTAAATGTTTATTTATAGACAAATAGCAAATAATTTATACACAATATTGTAAAATAATAAAATATCACATATCTTACCGTATAAATGAAAGCAAAAAAATATTTAATACATAGTATTATGAGTCATTTGAATAATTTACATAATCAACACCAGAAAAGCGAAACAATTGTTTCCCATGTATATGGACTTTGTTAACTTTACACTGTAACAATATATTAAGAAAACTTGTTTAAAGTATCAAGAATATAATTACATTGTGTTGCTAAGGGGTTTTTACTATACTTGAAATATTTTCACGTTAACGCAATATTTACTGGTTAAACTTATTTGAAAATTATTTTAACTACAGCCCGACGTTTCGGATATTTCGCAGCAGTCGTGGTTACGGGGAGACTAAAGATGGAGTGCGTCTCTGACGTCAAAGTAAAAAACTGCTGTGTTAGCGATATCTGCTCCGTCGCAGTTGGGATTTGTAAATATAATCAACCAAAAACCAATTAATTAATAACAATTAGACCGTTAAAGTATTTTATTTTAATGTGTACTACTCGCGTTAACTATAGACAATACTTGAAATACTTAACTATTATTATATACTAGCTGAGTCAGCGACTTCGTTCGCGTAGAATAGTTATTTTTGGTATCAATTTTTATTTTTTCAAACCTCCTGTTCAACTCTATAAATTGAATTTTTACCCACAACGTCATCTGCGTCCCGTCGTTAATAAGTTAATCTCACGCGATAGACATATTCTGTCGCGGATTTCATCATCGGATCATTTGAAATTTGGAAGAGGAATCATTCATTCATAAATTTTCTGGGTATCTGTAACCGTTCTTGCAGCGTAGGTGCGCCTCGGAAACCCATAATGATGATTTTTCCCGTAATTTCCACATTACCCGCTATTACTTCGCTCATATTAGTAATAGCGATGTGTTACAACGTAAAGCCTTCCACGATAAATGATTTAACACAAAAATAATTTTTCAATTCGAACCAGTAGTTCCTGACGTTCAAGCTAACAAACTCTTCAGCTTTATCTATTTGTATATTTATACTATAAAAATACGAATGAGGTAAAAACACTATTTTTCGTTTTATTTTAGAGTTACTTGAAATAAGCTTAAACCTTGATAAATATACAAAAGAAGTTTTTCGGTCTTGATGTCGGTTTTTGCAGATTACATCGAAAAATATTGTTACAATACATAAAAGCTTACATTATTCAGTACAGCGAGAGCGTACAGTAAAAGGCAAAGACAGACAAAGAAAATCTTCGACTTGTGATTCATATTGCGTCGTACGTCTCATGTTCTTAGGCTGGTTATAAAACGACGATTTTACTATTTAGAAAAATTCACAAAGCACATACATAGATTAATCTTATTTTTTTTTGTATGTGTCATAAAAAAATAAATAAATGAAATGATTTTTTTTTATGGGCCATGAGGCAGAGATAGAGACAGTTAGAACAAAAGGCGGTAAATATTTGCACATAATTTCAACCTTTGGACTTTTTGCACAATTTATTAATTTAATATACCATGTATAATTAATTGATTCAGGTGACAAGTGTTACTTATTATGTTTATTAAAGCGGCTAGACTTATAAGGTAGTGTAAATATGTTTTAAATAAATCACCCCAGCACCTCGTGTTTGACTGTTGACAATAGTAATGTACATAAAAGAAAATACTTTAACAGTTTCTAACGAGAGCCTTATATAACCGATGCCAGCTTTTTGTTTGATGACATTATGAAATAATATGTGACATGCGCGTTATCAAAATGGTAGCAGTGTATGGCTAATCAAGATGTCGTTGGTTCGATTACCATTACAACGTGTTTCTATTCTAATTAATATAATAATAATAATAATTTTCTTCATTTAGGTCATTCAGGTCAGGTCATCTTGTTTAGATGTAACGTGGCTGGAGCTTTTCACCTTCCATCAGAAGAACCCGATGCTAGTTTGTCCTCTATCATAGAAAAAATATTATAAGCGATCCGTAAACTCTTGTTCCAGACGTTCGTCTGTAATCCGCCGTAAGCCCCCATCCCGTTTTTACAAAAATTTCAAGCTGGTTCCCAAGATCGATTGTTGTATTAACATAATGTACCGTCTTCCAGACAATTTGTCTGTGACGTTCGGAGAATGAACTTGATGAAATATTCCTTTAGTTTAAGTAAACGCTGTTAGTGGCGAGGTGAACTGTATACAGTAAAAAATTGCTGAATATTTCGCCTTCACAGAAAGCGCAGTTTTATTCAGAGTATTTCGCTAGTATTTTTCTTAAAATGGGTGCACTTTACGGCTTGTTAGATTATATTAAAAATAGTTTTCATTTTGCACTTGAAAATTTCTTCCAATTTTTCTGTTTAAGAATCCAAATTGTCTTTGGTAAATTCCCATTAAACGGTACGGCGGGAATAGATAAATTGATTCTTAATTATAAAAAGAACTACCAGTGATTAGGTAATGTGCAATCTAGAGGCTTGTGTGACTAGAAAAACAGGACTCTCGATAGCAAAAAAAATCAACTAGACATTTTTTTATGTTTGTGGATAGACAAATATGGGATTTTCTTGTTGGAAGGAGAAATACCCCAATAACATTTAAACAGCGCGCTTTTAATCAATTTTCACATCGAAATATGTATAGAAGCATGATCTAAAAAAATGTATTAAAATACTATTCGGGAATATTCAGTTCACAAGCGTTTTAAATAAATATTTATAATGTTGTCAACTCGAAGACTGGTTAAAACTTGGAGTTCAATTATAACTTGGTGTAGATTTACCGCTCGCGATATTACGTAAGCTACCTGTTTTCTTTCATAATTTTCATAACAACGACGCTTTTTACAATTTATACCTCTGTAGCCTATGCATTTAAACATAAACTTTAAAATAAACTTAATAGTAATATTGAAAAGTCTTAATATTACAATGGTAATGTAAACAAGCAAATTGGTGTAAACTAGTATTTGCAAAAATATATTGCAGGAGAATTCGAATCGTTAGTTAAATTTAGTGAGTATAGATTATTCCATCTGAAATGTAACTTAACTTCATTTCTGTTACTATTATTTAAGTAATCATAAGCGTAATCAACATTAAGAAAGGTATCGTTAATTTTTTTTCTAATCATTAAAGTAAACATTTGTACATAAAAGACGAACATCATCTTCTGTGTTTGAATTTTTTTTCTATAAATTTCAATTATAATCATAATCAAAATATATAAGAGGAAATCTAACTAATTTTTCTGTGTTTTTATAAAGTAACTTACGTTTGTTTCAAGTTTAAAAGCATTCTGAATAAACACTACGTACTTGGTGGCGCGCAAAAAGATTTCGTAGATCGAGAAGGTAGCAACCAAGTGGTCGTCGAGAATATAAAATAAATAAATTTTGTATGTATATATTAATATATATTTTTTCAAGTGTTGTTTTTTATTGTTTGAGAAACCATGTGCATTGCATTGTGGAAGAGGCAACGGTGCGAGATATATGGCGATTAAGGGATGCTTCTTTATTGCGTCAGAGGTTCTACTATAGGGTTTTCGGTTTAAGTCCTCCATAGCCCATTTGATTATTTTGGGGCGGTAGGTATGAAGCGATAATAACGCCAGTTGAATTATCACTGACTTATTTACAAAAACACACACAGTAGGTAGGTAGAGTACATACAAATAACACTCGCCACAGATATCTGAAGGGATTTCCTCTCTAGAAAAAAAACTTAAATTTGCATATATAATAGAAATATAATGTTGTATCCCCGCAGATGAGTTACGGTTCTATACAATGTAGGAAGTTTTATCGCAAAAATTTCTGAATATGTATAATCGGACCATTAACCGAAGCGAAATATATTGGTGGCCCTCGTTAAGTGGTTTCTTTGTAACCCTCAAAATATTTTGTGGAACGTCAAATGGCACTCAGAGCCCTTTGTGAGAATTTCAGAGTCATATTAAGGTTAATAGCCGCTAAGTAGCAGCTTTTTATTGGATTTGCAGCCCGATATATTGCTGATATATTACACTTTTATCAAAATAATTATGAATAAGAATATTTTATTTTAAGAATTTATATATTTCACAACAAAGATTAAGCTTACTTCTTACTTATTTTAATATCGCAATAGAGGCTACGGGCTTAATTTTATTAATAAATTTTAAAACAGTAAACGTTATTAAATTAATATATATGTTAAATATAACTAGAGAAAGAATTTTTCGTTTGAATTATTTTTTGAAATATTTTATATGTATCTGCATAATAAGAAAGTAATGAATTAATCGATAGTAACAATATGAATTGCAAATACTTCAGTTATTAATAGTTGTTATATTGTAAAAAATATCCTTAGAAAGTTTTCTTTAAGTAACAAAAGATTGGTCATTTGTAATTAAAAAGAATAACCACAACTATAAGAAATAGCATTTCGTTAGATAAGTCTTGTTGAAAAATGTGAATTAAATATTTACGTAAGGAATTTTGCGTAAAACATTTTTAAAGCATGTGAGAGTAAATAGTGCTGCATATTACCGTCAACCGTCTGTGACTCGTAAAACTTTTATTTCTTCATAATCTCGCCCCGGCCGGCCCGGGATTTTACGATAATGGAAATTGCACACCTTCGTATATTTTAAAAGATTTCACTGAAATTTTCACGGTAACCTAATTATCAGAGTTATTTTGTTGCGAAAGTACGTATGAATTAATGTTAGAGATAGTTACTTTTACGTGTGGCCTTTTTATTTTACTTTTTTTTTTATGATAGAGGAGGACAAACAAGCACGGGGTTACTTGATGGAACGTGAAATACCCTAGCCATATAACAACTATGCGCCGTCGGCCTATTTTGGCTTTGTATGTTCAGAAATCCATTGACTCAAACCGAAATGCGATTAAACTTTACGACTGTTTACATTTGTGGACAGTGGTTCAGCGGGACGGAATTTCTATATTCCTACCACCCATTTACTAACCAGGTTTCTAGACGAAGTCCACCATGTTATGCAATTAAATGACGGCTTCCGAAGAAAACGATAATTTAACAAAACCTTGCAATTTCCACCCCCTCTCGCGTAAACTAATCCAGCGCTTATGCAAATAAAATTACAGCAGCTTAAACAAAGCCTATCCGTCAAAACTTAGTGACGGAATACGTTACAAACGAGAAAAGTTTTGATTTCAGCTTCAGAAATTCATTAGCGCCGGTCCTGAAATTACACCGACACGAGGCGTTAATAAAAACTTCGAAGAAGTTGCCCTTGGAATGATGCCAGGATAATATTGGGGGAAGGACTAGCACACACTTGAACGGTTGAGTGTTACGCTTACTACGGTAAGCTACAGATTTTGCCTTAAGTTCTGCAGTCTTACAATGGCCTGTCGCTAGTAAGTAGCAAGCGACAATTGACGTTTCAAAGAACGAAAGGAATTCCTCGATGGTCCGTCGTCGAGTTTGGACATTAGAACATGAGAATTAACAAAATCAGGATCCACTAATATTATACGCAGTTATCATACTTTCTAGTATTAGCTTAATAAAACAATAATCTTTTTAAATAGCGTATGTAGTTTAACGGTGTAAAACACAAAATATATTAGCGCGAAGACACCGATTCGACCAGATGGCGATAGCATAGCAGTTTATACTTTGATATTAGAGACACCCTACAGTTTTAGTGTCCGTCAGGCCAGTTAAAATAAGTTTAATTAATATATTGCGCGGTTCAAACCGTTAAAGAGTGTTATTTAATTTATGTTTTTATCGACTTCTTTCAGCATGTAACAATTATAGAACATAAAAAAATACCAAAAGATTGGCTTATCTTAAAAATTTAATTACCTCAATTATAATAATATCTTTATTACAAAGTTGTGACCGTTTTTTCATATACGAAATTTTCGGACATCTAACCGGGATCACAAAATGAAACTATAATATTTAAATCATTATTATAGTAACTCAATATAAAATTTCAATATTTGTACTAAACAGAGTATAAATCAAATATGTATTGTGGATTTAGCTAAAATTTAATTAACATCAATAATACGGTGCAGTTGCATGCAGTAAGCTGGGTACTATTGTTTCCTAAGCGAGCATCTGCTGTGACAATTTAATTATTCTAAATATTATAACCATTTAACTTTTAGTTGCCTAAAGAATTCGCATAGAGCGAGTCTTGTACTAAGGAGATAAGGAGTAAGGACGTATATAACCCAAGTAGACAGTATTACAATAACTTAAGAGCAATAGAGACAATGACAACCTTCAATAAAAAGACAAAGTTTTAGGACTACTTCGACGATAAATTCTTAAACATCACTCTAGTATTATGCGTTCACAGCTTTGGGTACGAGAGGTTTTGGATTCGAATCCAAGGAAAACATAAAATTAATTAAGGTCGGATAAAAGCTTGATCAACTTCATTCCTTTAATTAAAATCGATCAGTGGGACAAAAGTTTGTTTACCACATGACTCACAAGTGAATGCAGTGAAATATAAGGTTAGATAATGGGAAAAAATAATCGGGATGAAATTAAAAAAAATAAAACAGTCAACTTTGATCTCAGATAAGAAAAACAAATAAAACAATATAAGTCGCACAGCATCAATTACGCAGATAACTCTCAAAGTGAGCCATAAAGTAGAGAGCGAAACCGCGGGAGACCAATTAGCAAGATTAATGCATCGCACACGTTGCATTTCAGGTAGATCTATGAACGTTGTCCTGGTGCACTTGTAAACAACTATATTTCTTAGCAATAGTGGAACTAGAAGCGAAGAAACACATTAGCAGTGAATCTTGCTAAGCTAAAATTGTACGAGAAGACTCTTATCTCATACTAGCTATCTATGCCCGCGACGTACGCGTAGAATAGTCATTTTGGGCGTCAAAATTTGTCTTTGCGAACCTCATCTTTACAAATTAGCTGTTACCCAGAACGTCGTCCGCGTCCCGTTATTCGTACAAAAAGATAGATATATACTGTTGCGGACATATTTAGATCATTTAAAGAGAAATAATTGATATATTATATCATGAATTTTATAGGTTTTATTAAGAAAAGACGTAATTGCGGTTCTCTGAAAGAACAAGTTATTTTATTCACAACTATTCACGAAAGTTTATACATTACATTATTTAATATAAAACAATATTCACCTGAAAAAACAAGAAACAACATTTAATGCCCTTTCTTCAGGTTTAAATTAATATTGTTATCCATATATAAAAATGCCATCCACCGCCAGATGTCAGACGTCATCCATTGACACTGCGCTGTCAGACATTTATTAATTACCATCATACGAAAAAACATCTATGGCTAACGCGGCAAAATTAAACTAAAGGAAAACCACTCCACCATCACGACAGGGCAGTGGTTTTCCTTTACATACATAGATAATAATTTTCCCAGTTTCCATATTTTCCACTGTTTCTTCGCTCGATTGGTCACAGTGTGATGTATTAACGCCTAGAGCTTTTCTCGGTAAATACTTTAACCAATACAATAATATTTTTTTTAATTTGGACCTGAACTTCCAGAGATTAAAAAAAAAAAACAAACTCTTCGGCTTTACAATGTTAGTATAGATTCTTGTGTTAAAATGTGATTACACTTCTCCGAAACGGTTTGACCGGTCTTTATGCAATTTTAACAATCGTAGACTGTCTACTTTTCATAATATTAAGGTTGTCCAACCGTATATATTTTTATTAATATTTTAGATACATTTTTAATTGTTCACAATTTTATCACCAACCCTGAATCTCAATAGTAATTTTTGTTATTTTAATATTCTCTAAGCGTTCATAGCGATACTAGCGTCTTCCGCTCTTACATTACATTACGCTACTTCATTTTTCTATACTAAAATTTCACGAGAAATAATGTTATATACAGCAAAACAACGTTCGCCGGATAATTTAAAGTGGGTATTTATTTTAAGTATTAGTTTAAGTAGGTATGAAAATTACCATGGTCAGTTCTCAGTTTTATACTAAATAAAAATTGCTATGTTTTAAGGTATTAAATAAATATTTTCAATTTCTATTGTATTCCATATATTATAGGTAACCATAGTAAGTAAAAAATGGTGCTTAGCTCTACATATTTTACTATGTCTACATTTTATTTATTTATTTATAGAAAGACAAATAAATAAATAAAATATTTTTTTGACTTTTCATTAACATTAAATGCAAACAAACTTTATCAAATTAAACCATTTTTGCTCAATAAACCCTTTTTAACACACAAAAACAATCAATATTTGATTCAAGAAAAGTGTTAAAATAAGTTACTTTATATATTTCACGTTTTAAACCGTTCATTTTTATATTATATTTTCACAATTGTCACTGTTTACGACAAAAAATATGTTTATCGTAAGCTTTTTTATAAAATTATATCTTTTTAATATTAGTATTTTCTCTCTAATAATATTTTTCTCTAAAAATATAATATCTACAAACACAATATTTACCTAAAACACTCACACTTACATTGTACGAGTTAAATTGAGTCACAACACTAATATTTAACGCACTTCGTTATTAATGTAAATGAGCATTTTCATCGCTGAATTTCAGTGTGATAATTTATTCGTCTAGGCTTTACTGCATTACAATACACTGATTATAAATATGATTATCCATATTTATAGTATACTAGCTGTGCCCGAGACTTCGTCCGCGTGGAATAGTGACTTTGGGTAGAGCCTTTAATTGTTAAGGCTGTTTATTTATTTATGAAAGGACACATTCACATTCACACTCCCATTCTCACCTCACATCACTCCTACTCTAACTCTCATTCGCACACCCATTCCCAAAAAGTCAAAAAAAAAAGTTTCTTTGTTTCTAGCTTCACAAATCACGAATTTTCATTCCTACTTTCATCCCCCTTCTCAACCCCTAACAACCCTTTTTTGGCATTAAAAAGTAAAAATCGAAAATAAACTGAAAAACTTTTCGACTGGGGCAGGACTTGAACCGGCATCGTCAGCTTTCCGTACTGTTGCACTACCAATTGTGCTACCGAGTCCTATACCTCATCGTCGAATTTTTTCAACTTTAAGTTGAGGTGTAGGACACGGAACGCTGACGATGCCGGTTCCTGTTCCGAGTTCTGCCCGATTCGAAAAATTTTTCAATTTATTTTCGGTTTTATATTATATCATCATGTGCAGTAATGTACATGTAAAAAATAATAAAGTTTTCAAAATTAATAATAGCTTAACAAATTTTGTCGCATTTAAAACCGTTAGACTTGGTAATGTTTATTTTGTTGTAATGATGAACAAGAAGCTATTTTGGTTAATAGTGAAAGTAGCAATCTATAAGCGATCTTTATAGACTGTGTTTACTGAAGATACATACATGATTTATACTAAAAGTTTAAATATTGCTTTTATACTCACGCAAAGATCATGTTACGAGAGTTAGACAAAGAGCCAAAGTAGAATAATAAAATACTTGCTTATAAATGCCTTCATTATGATGGTTTGTAGACCAAACTTAAGAGAATTGATTTTATTCTTTTAAGCAACATATATTCTCTTTTTACTTACTTGTTCTTATTTCTACGAAAGATATTTATCCAGGTTACAAGTACTCATTAATAGATGGAAAAACACAATTACTTAAGGCTCCAACATAGAAGTATCTCTTAGTCTCAAAGCCACGGTTAACCCCTTGTCAGCATTTACTTTGCAGAATCAAATCTCGATCTGATCTCGGTAAGAACTTGACTTGAATTGGATCAAAATCGAACTTTTATTGAAGCGTTTAGAATATTCAACGAGCTTACCATGGATAAATATCTTTTAGTCCGTCTTTTATACAAAGAATTAGTTGAGTGTTTAAATGGCTTTTGACTGTCTCGAATTTTAAAATTATATCTATATAAATATATGAAGCTGAAGAGATTGTTTGTTGGTTTGTTTGAATGCGCTAATCTTAGGAAAACTGGTTCGAATTTAAAATTATTTTGTGTTTGTTAAAGCATTTATCGAGGAAGATTATAGGCTATATAACAGCGCGCCATGACTAATAAGAGCGTAGAAATAGCGGGACATGTGGAAAAAAACATGGAAAATTATTAATTTCTGTAGGTTTCCCATGCGTACGCAGCAAATTGGTTCAAGATACCCAAATCATATGTATGAAGGAAAGATTCCTCTTTAATGATTCAAAAAAAAATATCGATGACAGTATATGTCTATCATTTAAGATAAACTTGCAAGGAATAATTACGACGCCAAAAATAACTAATCTACGCGGACGAAGACGCTGGCACAGGTAGTTTTATTAATTAATTTACTAAGTTAATCAGTTTATTGTCTGCCATAAAATATTAAGTCTTCATCCCATTGCCATGTTCAATGGGATAAAGGGATTTTATATTAAACGCACAATAGATACAATTTAAAATGCTTTTTCGTGTAGCAATAAAAATTAACCTTCTTTTAACTCGAATCGTCATTACTGTGATTATTATGGAATTCACGTAGCTTAATCGCTGTGGCGTAATTAATTTCTTGGTTTACCGATTCAAATTATATTTGTCCACATAACATACAAAATATTATACATTTGCTTACAATTAATCTGTGATTCATTATTTCTGATTAGGTAGGTACAGATGAGGGAGACTGGATGAATGAGATCAGATGTATACGTATGCGTCTGGAAGTGTATAGTAAGAGTTCACATCCTACCGGGTTCAACATTTTTCAAAATAATTTATAACTTTTCTAAAACATGTTGGACTTAGTCACGAAATCTGGATATTCTATGGGTGTTTGGAATATCTAAATTCCGGGTCAAACATCGGCCACAGAAGAAAAAGCCGTGAACTTAATCACGTTCCCTTTTCAGTTTCTGAATTTACGAATATCTTGTCTGGATTTTATAACTTGCGCTATTTCATCTACCATTAATGAAACCATAGGCTTGTTTGTCCTCTAACAACAGAACAAACGCTATAAACCACTGGGCAGTTTGAAAAGAGTATCATGTCAGGCTGACAGACGACTTCTCTCGCGCATAAACAGAGGTTACTTTATAGTAAACTCGCTGGCTCGCACTTCGAGTTTATTACAAAGTATTATAATAAATCGTGTTCGCGACCGTCCGTGTGGAATAGTGACTTGGGGTAGAATTTTTAATTATTTAGGCTGTTTATCAATTTATGTAAGGGTGCATTTAAGGCAGCCAATCCATGTTTCCGTAAGTGCTACTTTTCCCTTTCCATAAATTTTTCCCTTGTTGCAACCATTATTTGGCATAAAACCTACTATCCTTTCTCTTCTCTATTCTTTATAAATTTCAATTAAATCATTCATCTTTTTTTTTTTTTTTTTTTTTTTTTTCTCTATTCTGTTTAACTAGCCTATATCATTTAATTTACAGGCTTTATTATGTTCGACGTAATAAAAATGTTTTCGGACAACTTTTGTAAAATACTGACTGAAGTAGAAATATAATAGTCTAGCCTAATTCACATTTTACGAGTTTCGAGTACGTAATTCATTCGTTCGTGTTCCTATCTGCAATCAGTTGTTTTCCCAAATATTGAATGAGCTATAAAAACTGGCACTTAGGATGATTGAAGCCGAATCGTTAGCAATCTATCAAAATGTCGTATCCTTCGCTCTTGTCTTCAAACTTGAGTAGGATTCTGAAGTCCGACTTAATGTATCGTATATTTCCAGTGAAAACACACGGAGTACTAAAAAAATTGGAAATAATATACCGAGATAAGAGAATAGGCTGTGCATAAAAAAAAACTTATATTGACAATTGAATATAGCGTATCTTTATATAATTACACTCGAATAATATTTTTTAACATTATTGTACATATACTAATAATAATAAACATATATATGAGAACGTTACGAATCCACTAAAATGGCTATTAAGATTAATAAATTTGACAAAGTCCATTCCAATCTACTGTTTTTTTTTGCAGCACATATTTAACTGAATTGGTCTTGAAACTTTGTTATTTAAATGCTGTATGTAGTTTACGATCTAAAAAAGACGGTAAACGGGACCAAGCTGCTGCAAAACTTCCGAAACGTCGGGCCGTAGTTAAAAATAATTTTCCTACAAGTTTAACTAAATTTTTTTATTGCGCTTATGCGTTTTAAGCCGTTAAAGTGTTTTATTCAATTTAATTATTATTGTTATTGTATACGCACTTATAATCAATTATTTCTTAACCTGCAAAGCATTAGGCATTAAACCTCATTACGTAAGTGTTAAGGTTGAAATTATATTGCACGACAACTGTACACTCATCAATTGAACATGCCGTGTGAATACGGTAGCTCAATAAGTTAGAGGAAAGCAAGGAACTCTGTGGATGACGAGAATCACGAGACCTTCAACTTCGTAGTCACCGCGCAATAAGTAGGCGCAGAAAAAAAATACCATGAAATAAAGGAACTGTATATTTGCGTATGTTTCCAAAAACTTCTACCTAAACTTGCAAAGATACTTAGTACGCCGTTATTATTTATATATTTGATTATTAAGTCATCATTAATCTTCATGATAGTTAATAAAGTCCAGCAAGATAGGCAATTACCTCATTTAAAAAGCTAGTGAAACCATGTTTTTAAAGGTAAACCTCGACCGCCTCCTTAGATTAAGTGTTACGTTATGCGTTACGGGTTCGAAACTCGATGGAAGTTTATTTCTTGTCGGGCAGGGCACACATGTTCGATGGACATCGAAGTAGCACAAATACAGTAGTAACCCTCGAAAATTTTAAATTCTTAGTACGTCTAATTTACAACCGTCTTCTTTAAGTACTACATATTTCTACTTCTTTAAGTATATACAATCATAGACCAGCTTCTGATAGAAAATAAAAGCAGTCACGTACGAAAAAAGTAATATAAATTAATAATAAGTAACCTAAAATAATAGAATTATAATAATCATAAATGGCAATTATGAAAAAGTACACTAAGTCTTTTCTAATCGAGGAAGGGTTTTCCCCGTCGTCATTAGATGGTGAAAAACTATGGACAAAATAAAAAAAATAAAAATTAGTAAAATGGACACATTACTATTACTACAGACATTTCATACACCAGAAATAGAACCTTATTTGAAGTTATGTACGTATTGTTTTCGCAAATTTTTAAGTTTAACCAAAATTTTAATCTTTTATAACATCCTTTAATACCAACAAATCAGTGTGTACAGGCTCATTCATGTTTTCCCAATAATATTGGTTATTTATGTGACTTTATCGTGGGTGTTTGGTGCTCGCAATATTTGCCAAAATTGTTTGTTCCCATTTTACAAGAAATTGCCTAAGTTCATGCCATTAGCTACACGCTGTCGCGTATTTACGACTTTTTATTTATATTTTTTCCTTATTTCCTCGTCGATGGGATCAGTGGCGTAGCATAATATGTACATATATTTGTATACATTATGTAAAGTAAGCTAGTTTCAAACCTGAAAAATAATGCATTTTAACTCACATTAGTTAATTTCATCTAACACTATTCAATTTCAGCTATAATAATTTTCTCTTTCCCATAACTGGCATGGGATGTGTGTTATTTCCCTTATTTTGAAAGAAAACATATATTGTAAATAATTTGATTAATTATTCATGGAAAATTCCAATGTTATTTACAATGTTAAATCCTTAACTTCGTTAGCTTAAATTATTAAACAGTCTAGTAACAAAAAGTATAGAATAAAGTTAAGTTAAGTTTTAACTTATAGATTATAATATATTTTAATCCCTTTTCACACAGTGTCTATATACAACTAAAACTAACAGTAAATGTAGGCTGCTCTAAGATTGTAAGAAATTTTCGTGTATTTCTTAGTTTCACAGATGAAAAGAGGCGTACATTTGCCAGATGACTTAGGTAAAATGAAGTCTCTGTCAGTTCATCGACCAAAAGCCATTTCTCCGACCTCCGCACCTTTCCCTCAGTACCAGACGTGGCGCGAGACAATGAAGCGAGCGGTCTGTTTTACGTAACACAGATCGTTCGGTTACAGATTCAATGCGAAAAAAAAAAAAAAAAAAAATATCAGCCCATGCCTAAAAACACACTAACTTGCATACTCATATGCATACTCTTGCGCATCTGATTAGGAAGAGAATAGATATACAGAACACAGTTTTGTTATATTAATGAAATAATATTGTAAACGAGTACGTAAATAAATAAATGTACTGTTTTTGACCTGGCACAGTTTTAGGTGTTTTAAGTGAAAAATGTTCTGTATGAATAAATTCGTAATAAAGCGACGGTCTGAGTTGGCAACAGCTTTTTCAACTATAACATATACAAATAGTACTAAGAATATTTGAAGTATATAATTTATTAGTATTATGTTTTATAGTGAATCATAAAGTATTTACCCTATTAATATTTTAGATAGATAAGCGAAAGGCATTAATTTCCTTTATAAAGTGTAGATGAAAAACCTGTTATTTTTACTTCTATCCCAAGTATTTTTGTTTATTATTTGAACATTATTATAATATGTCGCGCACAGTTTACTTGTTAGCAGGCATTGTTGAAAATTAAATTGCCTTTATTAGTGATAGTATATATACCTACATATTATATAATATGTACAAAAACTTCCTCGTTAGTTGTAAATAAACGGCATAGTTAAATTATTGTCGCCTTCAAGAGACTTTACTTGACGAAAGGTCATGTAACATCTGAACAAGATGTGCTATGAAAGACGCCGTTTTAGTAGGTGGTTAAGTAATGTTTTTAAATTTAGAGTTCAAGACTATCACTATTTTTGTAGCTATGGATTTGTCATATGTGAAGTTTACCATTAAAGTATTCGATGCGCCATCAGGATTTTCCCTTGTTCCCATTATTCTTTTCTCCCATTTTTGAACTTTACCCTGCATTGACATATTGGCTACACGATAAGGCCTCTGTTGTTACTTTATCTACACTTTGTACAGAGTATTGTATTCCGCGCGCAGTCTCGGATAAGGGGCTTGGAAATTGTTTTACGTGACACGTTATAACGAACGGGAGAGGACTTGTACGCGCTTTGAATAACTCCCAGCTTGAGGAATCAGGCCTAGCCCATTTTGTTTCATGGAATTGTCCTTTTGATTACTCTTTCGGACTGTGTATTAGGGAAATTACTTTGAGAATTAAAGAGCGGACGCCAATTTCATGTTTCGGTTGCTTCTCGCATGGTCGATTTTAGCAATGTGTCGCTTTATCCCCCGAACTATAGATTTAAATGTTTGTTTGTGAACTGAATCAAATTAGAAGTAAACTAATAACATTTATTTACAAGCAGATAGTAAAACTAGAACTGCTATTTTCTCCCGTGATTAGAAACCAGGATTTTTTTGGTTAGTAACGAAATTCTACGCCATGCACATACTATAGTACATATATATACTTACTAAAATATAAAGCTGAAGGGTTTTTATGTTTGTTTGAACGCCCGAATCTCAGGAACTACTGGCTCGAATTGAGAAAATGTTTTTGTGTTAGTTGAGGAACGCTATAAAACCTCGTGGTGTATGCGGGCTAATAGGAGCGAAGAAGCAATGGGACATGTAAAGGAAACAGGAGAACATTTTCATATTTTTGGGCTTCCGATGCGTACGCTGCGAAAACGGTTCAAGATACCCAAAAATATCTTTGGAAGAATAATTCCTTTTTAAATAATCTAAAACAAAGACAGTATATGTCTACCTTTGAAGATTAACTTACAAGAACGACAGGATCCGAAGGATGGGTCGCGGGCGACGCGACGCGTCCGATGTCGATGTCGGATAGCAGTTCAAATTTATAAACAAGAAGAGGTTTTCAAAAACAAATTTGGATGCCCAAAGTAACTATTCTACGCAGACGAAGTCGCTGGCACAGCTAGTTTATAATAAGACAGCGAAAAATAATAAGACTGAGGTATCACCTTTAAACAAGTGAACACTCGTAACTGTCTGCCATAATCTGTCATTAAAATGCACCAAAAGCCTTGTTAGGCTGTGTTTTATGATCTTCTCGTGTTACTCCCTACCAGAACAACAAGTCTCGAATTTAAAATACATTCTCATCAGTCATAACAGCTGCGACAAATAATACAATAAATAGCTAATAACTTATATATATAGCTGAAGAGTTTGTTTGTTTGAACGTGCCAATCTCAGCTACTACTGGTTCGAATAGAAAAAATGTTTCGATTATCGAGCACGGCTATGAAACATCAGGCTTCAACTAATAAGAGTGTTGAAACAGAGTTGAATCTTCCCCGTTTTTTCCACAAAATGATTGAATGATGAAAGATGATGAAAGATTATTTATCTTTGAAAGTTTCCGTTGCGTGCACAGCAAAATTGATTCAAGATACCCCAAATAATATGTATGTAGGAATGATTCCTCTATAATTTATTTTAAAAAATGTCCACGACAGTATGTGTCTATTTTAAAATAAACTTGCAAGAACGATGTGACGCGGATGATATCGTGGGTAACAGCTGTAATTTTTTGTTTGCATAAACAAATGTTGATGCCCAAAATAAGTGTTCTACGCGAACGAAGTCGCTGGCACAGCTAGTGTAGGTATATAGCAAGTCCTACGAAGCATGTCTAATGACAGTCCTAAGCTGAACGTATAACAGTGATAAGTTATAATGGAGCATATTAGTCCAAGTTAGAGTTCGCAGGTGGACACAACGCACCAACTGACTCACTAAGTTCTAACTTTAAATCCACACCTGTGACAGGGAGTAGCTACGTGCCGCCAACTTGGATGCACTGTGGTACAGCGTATGGACACGCAGTGGTCTAAGTCTTTTCTTTACATTATGTTAAACACAATTATGTAAATTTACTCATCACTTTATTGAGGTCGTTCCGTTTGAATGGATACAAAAAAAAGTAGTTTCCCCCAAGACTGTAATTGTTCTATATTTTATTAGTATGTTGTTTAATTTTCCTCGTTTTCAAGTCTCACTGTGTCCCCTTCAAACCTTTCGGTTTGCTCACAGATTATTATTATTTTTTGATATCTTCTATAATTTTGTCCTCCCAATTTATTCCCAATGGAGTAATTATAATGATTTGTTTCCTCATCTTTTTGTATCTGTATAGAGGAAGTTATAGAAGATATCAAAAAATAATAAGAATCCCTCCCCAACCCCCAAATTTTTGGGGGGCCCCCCAGTGAGACTTGATACCAAATCTACTGGCTCAAGGAGGAAATGGGTAAAATAGTTTTTAAAATTATCAATTATATTCCATTAAAAATTTATGATCTTTATTGAGGAGAAGAGGTTCCCTTTTGGGAAGATGACGGTGCACCATACCCAAACCATAAAAATGGGATTTGAGGAGGCTCTTCAAAGATTTTGTTGATTTGTAAGTTTTGAACATTTATTTATATTTAAATTACTAACATATTCTAAGCTTAGGTACTAACAAAATCTGTTTAATGTAATATATCAACAAATCATGTATAAAAAAAGAAATAAAAGTAGTAGAGCTTAGTAGAACTTAAAATATAAAATTAAATTTGATTGTCAGAGTGGAACTGGTTCCCAAACTTATCGAAGGTGTATAACTTGAGAAGTTATCTCTTTAGAATTGAATGTTAGATATTTACGTACTGTTTGTATTATAGTCTATGGTGAAGTTAGCCAGAACACTACGTTATGCTCATTGAGCAACTTGTTCTTTGCTGTATCACTACGTCATTTTGTAATATCCTTCAACATTATTTTTAAGGAATTAGAGTCATTTTCTAAAAAGTATTTACTAGTATTTACCGCTTATTAAATGTATGTAACATGTTCATTTTTGTGGTTAAAAGTTAAAACACGTGTTGGTTGATTTTGACGAACTCGTTGGTCAAATGGTAGTAATGTTTGGCTAGTAGTAGTCTGTGGATTTCCTATATCCAAAACTCAAATAGTTCGACAGAACATAATGTTTTAATGTAATATGGTTAGGGTATTTATGCCTCTCGCCTCTATCATAAAAAAAAGATTATTGTATGAAACTCTTGAAACTTTGAAAACTGAATATAAAACAAATGAAGGGCGAAGATCAAGTTAGGTGAATGTCTTTAATTATTTATTTTACTCTTGTGTAAACGTTGAAAATATTCATTCATTCGTTTGCAATTTAGGGTCAATTTCACCCAATCAAGGTATAAAGAGTTCAGTGGATTATATCATGCCGTGTCGCTACACGGTTGGATGAATTTCGGGGCTAGCAGCTTAGGATTTTTTTTAATTTTCATACAAATATTCTACACGAACTCTAAAATAAATCTAACTATATTAATTTGATAGACAATGTGTTTCTTATTATTATTATTTTTTCTACAATTGGTTATAAAATTGAAACTCTGTCGGGTTAAATACCGATGTCTTAAATAAAAAAAAAACAAAATTTTATCACCATTGTTATATTTTCGAATATTTTAAGTAAAAAATAGATGAACATCGCATCATGTTTAGATGTTATATGGTTGGAGTATTTCACATTCCATCAATTGAACCAAATGCTTGTTTATCCTGCTTTTGTAATAAAATTCATCAATAAAACATTTTAACGGTTTAAAACGCGATATATTAGTTAAACTTATCTCAAAATTATTTTTAACTTCGGCCCGACGTTTCGGATGCTTTGCAGAAGCCGTGGTGAACGAACGACGAACTTTCAAATAAGTTTAACTAACATATCGCGTTTTAAACCGTTAAAGTGTTTTATTTAAATGTGTACTGCAATATAACATGCTTAAATTATAATATAGTTAAAATGAGAAATAGCCACGGCAAATGGTCGTTGGACTACTCGACTACCCTTCCTTTTATAACATACATTACCTAATATTGCTTTAAGCGCTAAAGATTGAATCCCAGTGAAAAATACATACGAGTAGTTTCGAGCGGGCTGACCAGAGAAGTCTGGTCAAAGTCGTGCCTGTAAATAAAAATGAATCAGTGAAACGGACGCAAAATTGTGGCCACTTCATACCCGTACATATTTACAAACACTTTTATAATATTTAAAAGCGTAAACCGATGAAAACGATATTAAGAAAAATATATTAATGAATAATGATTAAAGAAAATCAAGTGCATATTAAACAGAATTTTCAGGACATTAATTAATTTAGCCTAGTTCGACAGCCCTACAAAATTATCACTCGTTCAACCGCGAAAACTGCTAATCAAATTAAGAGCGTTTACGAACATTTGTTGTACGAATTAAGCTTTTCAGTGTTATTTAACAAGTAATTCTCAATACAGTTTAAAGCGTTTTTTATCTTATATAACGTATTTAAAATTCGTTGTCGTAATTACAAAGTATGAAGAGATTAATTTAAAACAAAACACTTGTATCGATATTATCGTTACAAGTCACGTAGTAACGATAAAATCAGTTAATTCATGAGAATTTACATAATTGATTGATAACAGGACGTTTTTCCTTGGACGTTATATTTGAGTATATACTTTGCTCCCGTTTGCATATTATTTATTATAATATGAGGCTGCCAGATGCAGAAATAAGTACTCGTAATAAAAATTGCCCAGTGGCCCAGTGTAATGGCCGAGAAGAAGAATATGTACATTACATATTAAGCAAGTTATGTATTTTTGATTTTATCTACCATCTCCCGATAAGAAATAATCATGATTTCATTATCAATATTTAGATATAGTATATAATCTTAGGAGTAGTAATTGCTTGGTAGTTAGTGAGAGGTAGCGAAAATGGCTGCGAAAATTGTTTTCCTCTTATTAGTAGTAATCTGCCAAGGTATTTTTTAATTTTATATTTTGTTACTTTGATAATATATATATTAATTCAATATATCTATCAATTTAATATATAGATTAAATATCTCATTTAGACTTACAAAAATTAAATTTTCAAAATATGTTAATTTAATATATTATTAAATATATTTATAATGCGATCGTTGAAATTATTTTATAAAAAGACTATAAATAACTGAGGATTTTCTGGTGGCAAACTTAAATTTTCATGAGGTAATTGCATCTTTAAGTTCTAAAATCGTTACAGTTCAGACAATACATTATCTTTTTATGCTTACTTAGAAACGGATAAATTTAATTACTTGTTTAATTAAAGCAGGGTTGTGCTAATCTTGCAACTACAATTTCAGCGCTGGCGGTAGAAGAACGCCAAGAACCAGATCTTAAGGTCCGTTACATATCAAATCCGCTGATTGGAAGGGCCCTTAGTATTCCAAAACGTCTCGAAGATACACAAGTCAACTGCCATGCCACCTACCCAGATGGGGTCATGTACGAAGTCTACCCGAATGCTAGGCATCCAAATTTGGATAAAGGTTTAGGTATGGTGGGACCCAGTATCAGTTTCAAGGACTGTTCCATCATCATAAGAAACGCCGGGACGGAAGCTAGTGGAACATATCAGTTAATGTCAACAGTGAGAAGAAGTACCGACAGTGCGATGGTTGTAACACGGCAAAACTTCATTGTGGAAGTTGTTGTGCAATCCACTTAAACACTGCTATTCTTAAATGTTCTTCAAATTGTATTAATAAATATATTTTTGGTAACTGGTGAGTACTTATTAAAAAAAAATCTCAATTCAGCGGACAATTTCAAAAGTTCGAAAAATTATCGACTTATAATTAAATAAGAAATAAAATACTGTCTATAGTTTACGCGAGTAGTAAAAATTTAAAAAAAAACCTTTAACGGTTTAAAAATTTATTTTTTTTTTTATTTTTTTTTTATATTTTTTTTTTTTCCCTGGATCTAAAATTAAGTCCACGAGTTTTGTCTATCGAATAACTTTTTTTTTGTTCTTGGTAAGCACGTAAGAATAATGTTATATTAAATTTAGTCAGGGTTAGTAGTTCTTGCAACACTTGAAAGGATATAAGTTTTACAACTCCTTTAACTTCAATGGTTGTTTGTTTTAATCCCTGGGCAGTGTGTCAAATATTTTTTGTTGGGAAAACGAACAAATTATAAAATCTTCTTCTGAATTTATTTTAATATACATATTAGTATTATGATCATATTAAATTAACCCTTTACTGTTTATGGCAACTGAGCTTCAATAAAATAGTTTTGTAAGAGAATTTATTAAAGCCATATAACCCCTAGATAACTTTCAGGCTGACTAAAATTACTCGCGATAATATTAAACTGTTAAATTCCCCGAAGTATCGAGTTAGTGATGTCACGAGTTATGCACTGCAGAAGCTGAACTGTGATACGACAGCAAGATAATCTGGCTTGTTAAATAAATTATAATATTCAGTTTCTTTCATATAATTAATAGAACACAAAAAATTTGTTAAACCTAATCGTTTTTTCTTTGTGACATAAAAGCCAGAATAGGTCGTCGACAGCACGTCTTATTAAGATTAGATATCCACCTTGCCATTAATAATTGTCATGTCTGTCCACGTCTGTCATAAAAATTACACTAAGAATCTTTTGTTTTGTATAATTATGAATAATGGACAGGAGTAAATGTTATTGTGAACTTTGGGTTAACTTGAAAAAAGGTTGCTGTTAGGGAAAATAAGTACTGGTTGTAGTTTACGCAAAAAGTAAAAAAATAAATGTAAAGTACAACGTGAATTATATAAATTAATTTTATTACATATTTTAACTATGGTCCGACGCAAAGCAAAAATCAAAAAATCCGATGTCTAACTAATATATTTTAGAGTAATTTATCATCAACATAAATTAAAAAAAAATTCGCGTTTAAAATATTAAAATTGATTCATTTTAATATTTTAAACGCGAAATCTTTTTTACGATTAACCATTATTTCCGACTCACAAACAGGTAACTCAACCCAGAAAAGTAAACATAAATTAATATAGCTTTGAAATTGCTTACGTTAACATACTAAGAATTTACTCGGAGAGAATTCTTCGAAAGAGTAAATGTAAAAGTGTCCGACGGAAAATGGCAATTGAAATGACTGGAGTTAAAAGAATCGAGCTTAGTAATGAACTATTCAGTTGTGTAAATTTTATACTATTCATAGTAAACTGACTCAGTCGGGCACAATGCATACTGACGAGGTATTATCGCGTTACTGTTACACCTACCTGTATATCGCGTACTGAATTTCGAGCTTACAACTTGGAGGGGAATCTTTTGTTACGCCCATATAATACATTTTGTACTCTTAGCGCTCCAGGCGTTATTTAATTAGTAATTAAGCAACATACACGTGTGCTGTTAATTACTATTGTTGTTTTACCTTGATCCTAAGCGCGTCTTTAAATTTATTAATATTATTCCTAATTTAAATAACTTTGACTTCTAGAAGAACATCTTTGGTTTATTTTTTACGAAACGGTGTCTCTTAAATAGAAGGAACTGTTAGTAATTTCGTACGTTATACAATCACACAGATGAATATCTTTTATGTATTTATTGTTCTACGTATAGGTATTGAATTCTATACGTAAATTCTTTATTTTTCTTTAATTATTGTACAAGTAATCTGCTTCATATAAACAGGGAAGTTTATCACCAGTAGAAGATTAAAGCCTCCATTGAAATTGAGATCCAATATACATATAAAGGATTTACGAGCGATTTTATCATCCCAATACGCTGCGAACTCGAGGTGGCCTAATAAAATCAACAATAAACATCGGATAACAACGGTCTACAAATTATGACAATTGGATAGGATTATGACAGCGACATAATTTTCTTTTACGTTACGAGTTGGCAATCACTTTTTATTCACGCAAGTAGGAATTAGGGTTTTCAATTCGATCAATAAATTTGGAATTTAAAAAAATGGGTAAAGCGTAGAAAGGTATTCTTAGTGCAAACGGTATATAAGGGTTACTTTTGTGCATAAATCCTACAACATCTATACTAATATATAAAGCTTAGGTTTGTTTGTTTGAATGCGCTACTCTCAGAAACTATTGGTTCGAATTGAAAAAAATATTTTTGTGTTGGGGGGGGGGGGGGGGGGGGGTTTGCAAAAACAAATTTGGATGCCCAAAATAACTATTCTACGCGGACGAAGTCGCTGTTACAGCTGGTATCTTATATATAATAACTTAATGTCTGCCTTTGAGATGTATTCAAAATGTAAAATACCGCTTTCAAGTGGGGCATGGGACATACACATTCGTCTCTATGTTCCTATAATTACGAGTATAAAGTGCATAAAAAACAAAGAGAAGATTAAATTTGGAACAGGATTCATATGAATCGTATTCCAAATTTAATTTAATAGGGTTTTTATCTTTCAGCTTGACGTATTTTCATGTATCTTCTTAATATCTAGTTCCCAGTGTGTTGTCTCCCCCGTGACCACGGCTGCTGCAAAGCATCCGAAACGTTGGGACGAAGTTAAAAATAATTTTCAAATAAGTTTAACTAATATATCGCGTTTTAAACCGTTAAAGTGTTTTATTTGAATATAATTCCCATATAAAAATACAAATTTGTGTTGTAACAAACTATTATAGAACGGTTAAATGTCAACATAATTATATGTGCATTTGAAAATTTACTCAGAGTGAAAACTCAAAGATGAAAGCCACAGACCACGGAAAGCTAATTTGCATAAGTCTTGTGCTACATTCAATCAGACCGCTTGTACGCTGTTTATTTGCTTCTCTTTACTAATGGTAATGTTCTACTTTATAATGCTATGTGCTCCATTTCACCCACTTGGTGGTTCTCGCGGGAATGTTTTTTTCAGGCTTGTTTCCGAGGTTCATTTCATGGACGATGAAATTTTTCCGCCACTTTAAAATATATTTAAGGTGTGGCTATTCTGGCGTTGGATATTTGGAAATCAACAAACTGCAACCGTAACAACCACGCTTTCCATCAGTGGACGATGGTCGGCCTCTGGTAGTTATTGCAATACATCGCTACCGTTAGATCACTATAGTGTGTTTAAACTATACAGTTTTATTTCAAAGAATAAAAAAAATAGGAATCGTCTATAGGAAAAGTTTTTGTGTATATAATAGTACATTATGATATAAGTGCTGTAAGTTGAAAATTATAACCGAGGCGATATTACTATATTTGTAATATATTGTATATTGTAGTTTTCAAAGCCACTATGTCATACGATGTTTTATGACATATTTACGAGGAAATTAATAAAACTCTAACTTTTTAAACGAATAAATCTTTAATTAATAGTTAAAGCAGTTATAAAAATTTGAACAATTTTTAAAAGTGATTGTTACGTTGCCAGAATTGAATGTTTATTTGTTATATTTTATTTCCCAAGGTTAATTTTATTCATAAAATATTTACCACTTTCTTGACATAAAACCTCTTTGTTAAGATTTTTAACAGTATCATTCATTTTTAGACGGAGTATCTTAAAACTTTATTTAAAAAAACACGTGCCTTTTACATTACATTATCGCACAAGTACGTAATGAGATACATTACGATATTGAAATTGGTGTAATTACAACCAGTTTACCTTTTTTAATATTGGACGTATGTTCAGAAAGATCAAAGCTAAAATAAAGGTAGACAACGCATCTTGATTTTATAACGCCGGAGAAATGCATCTTCCATTAAGTGAAACCCACGTCACCCTATTGTTTTCATAAAAACGAAAAAAAAAAAAAACATGAATTTAAATTAAACACTTTAAAGGTTTAAAACGCAATAAATATTTTGTTTGTCTCCCCGTGACAACGGTCGCTACAAAGCATTCGAAACGTCGAGCCGTAGTGAAGAATATTTTTCAAATAAGTTTGACTAAGTGTTTTAATTAAATGTGTAAACTGCACACAGTATCAAACCATGAAAGACAAAAATATAGCAAGCTCTTCGGATTTACGAATTTTATTTTTATTGGCCCTGTTATTTTAATGTCTTGCGCGATTCCCATAAAAAAAAACACTATGCAAAATAATGTAAGTAAAAATGTCAATTGCCCAATTATTCTCACATTTTATTCTAAACATCGTTAAAATATGATCTACGAGTTATAATAATAATAATTATCATTCACAAATATAACGGAACAACTAGATTAATCATCGTTTCCTTCAGAATCGTTATCACTTGAATTTTGAACTAGAGAGTATCGTGTTTTGCAAATAATAATTTATGCCGGACGGTCCCAACATTTAGCACCCTATAAATATCTTCGGTGTCAAATAAGGCCGATGTGAATAGATTTATTGCTCTACTGAGACCATTACTGAATACTTCGAATACTTGAAGTTTCTTAAATACTGTAATTGGAATAACAAAAGTTTACTTGTTAAATATAATTTGTCTTCATTACCCAAACCAGCGCCGCTGTTACTTAAAGGCGTTACATATAACAAGTTTTTGTAGAGAAATGCAAGATTGTATTATGTGTGAAAGGTCCTGGGTTCGAAGACTGCGAAAATTTTTTTTTTCAAAATTGGATATTTCGCCAAGTACTTGCCCGTATATAAAACAGGTAATTGAAATGTACACAATGTCTACCGCATGCCCTAATAGGGGTAATTTTTGTTATTATAATTTAACTACAGTTCACAGTCAGTCGTAAAAAAGGCTGTTTAATTAAACACTTTTAACGGTTTAAAAAGCGAAGAACTAATTTATTTACTATTTATTTTAACGACGGCCCGATGACTCGTCTTTTAAACCGTTAAAAGTGTTTTATTTAAAGGTGCGTTACTTGCGCTAACTACGGACAATTCTTAAAATTTTAATAACACCTTTTTAATCCCTAACAACAAAGTAAACCTTTTCTCCCAAATATTACCTCTTTGCACCGTTTATGCCCTAATACATAATAAAAAAAAATTAAAGTGTCACATTGTATGAACAAAATGCAATCAAACTCTTTTCATCGCGCGAAACTCATTAACAGTCCATCAAAAAATAAATAAAACTACAACAAAGCAGCGAGCACGAGCTTCGAGTTTGTTTGTTCACAAGTTTGGCTCGACCCGTCTGGTTAGCTCTGATATGCCGAAATTAATGTTCTAGGATGGTTACTTGAGAATTTGGAACTAGTTTTTACCTCCGTTATACAAGAGTTTTAGGGGTATTAGAATAATTGTTTTCTCAAATTTGCTTGAAAATGTAACCATTATTTTGAGAACTTTCTTCGAGATAAATCAAACTTGCTGTACTGATCGAGCAGCGGCGGCAGTTGTATGGATATTTATATTTATGATCTATACTAATATATAAAGTTGAAGAGTTTGTTTGTTTGTGTTTGAACGCGCTAATCTCAGTAACTACTGGTTCGAATTGAAAAATTCTTTTGCTATTCTATAAATCATTGCGGTGCAGTTAATATGAGCGAAGATACAGCGGGAAATGTGGAGAAAACGGGGAAAATTATTCATATCTGTGCGTTCCCGATGCGGGTCAGTGAAATCGGTTCAAGATATCCAAAAAATGTGTATGAAAGAATTATATCTTTTTAAATTATCTGAAAAAAAATGTCAGCGTCACTATACGTCTATCTTTTAAGATTAACTTGCAAGAACCAAGAGACACGTATGACGTCGTGGGTAATAGCTTATAAAGATGAAACGGAGGTTTGCAGAAACTAAATAACTATTCGACGCGATCGAAGTCACTGACATAGCTAGTTATAAATATATGCTTTGTATTCAAAGAAATATCTATTAGGTAAATAAATAAGGTTCGCGAAGTTATATTACGAAGCGACCTCACTTTTTAATATTTAAGGTATTTCACTTAAACGCTGTTCATATTTAAAAAATCATGAAATTGAATATCTCAACGAAATTTCGAAATCTCTATACATTTATGAAGTAGGTACGCTTAACCCGATCGTTATATTGGATTCTTGGGAGAAATTCCGGCGTGCAATAAAGACATTCTTTAGCGTACATCATTGCGAAGTATCTGCGCTGGTATTGAGCACTTGCTTTTTATTTTCTGGGAAACTCGAGAAAATTCTTGTGAGGTTCGAAATTAAAAGCATTAATTTGTCGTCTAGTTTATTTGGATGTACAATTTCGGTTACAAGGCGCTCGACTTGCTATGTCTTAAGTAGTTCTCAAACAGAACGTTTCTCAAAATGTTTTAAACATGTTTATTATAATATAAAAGAAATACTGTCTATAGTTTACGCGAGTAGTACACATTTAAATAGATAAAATATTAGTTAAACTTATAAACCGATGTTTCACCGTGACCACGGCTGCTGCAAAGCATCCGAAACGTCGGGCCGAAGTTAAAAATCATTTTCAAATAAGTTTAACTAATATATCGCGTTTTAAACCGTTAAAGTGTTTTATTTAAAAGAATAAAAGAAAATGAATTTTAACTTAACTATCGGTTCAATGACGTTCATATATAAGTGCAAGCAAGGAAACTTTAAATAGATAGAGAAGAACGGTAAACTCTGTAAAAATATTGTCATTCTCTTTGTAAAACTTACGTAATCAAGACTGTAAGCGTTGGATAGTTAAAACAATTAAGGGAGTACTTATTATTTTCTTGATAAAGTTTTAAATTGCTAAAGTTTAACGGTATCGCCGTGTGATAGGAAACCGGAACGAACTTCTTTCGCCGTTAGGCGTGTCTGTTTTGACCTATTGCTAATTTTTGCTATAAAAAGATTTAAATATTATTTTAGTTGTGTTACTTTAAATTAACCTAAATGATAAAATAAACATTTGCTTCATATCATGGCCTATCAACAACCATGACCAATTAATTAAGGTGCAATTGAGTTGAGACAGCTAATATCTGCGTTAACTATGTAAATTGATCCTTCATAGACAAAGGGTTCAAGCCCATAATAATTACAAGTAATAGCTACATTAATATTTCGAAATTGATATAATATCTTATATCTGGAAATATCTTGTAATATCTATACACTTTGATTAACATAAAGTAAGTTTCAAAATATTATTGTTTTCTTAATTCAAGATATCTCATTATTCATAATTGTTCGAGCAATCGAGATGCTCTTTTTTCGCCTTTTAATTAAACACCCTTTTTCTTTGTTAACCCCTTTCCCCTTTTTTTTTTTTAAATTTTAGGGAAATTTTTTTTTTTTTTTTTTCCTTTTTTCCCCCCCCCCTTTTTTCCCTTTTTTGGTTTTTTTTTTTCCCCCCCCCCCCCCTCTTTTTTGGGGGGGGGGTCGGCCGGGCCGGGGGGGGCCCCCCCCCCCCCCCCCTTTTTTTTTTTTTCCCCCCCCCCCAAATTTTTTATAACTTTTTTTTTTTTTTTTTTTTTTTTTTTTCCAATTATGGTTTTTTTTTCCCCCCTTTTTTTTTTTTTTTTTTTTGGGGGGGGGGGGGGGTTTCCCGGGGGGGGGGGGGGGGGGGGGGGGGGGGTTTTTTTCCCCCCCCCCCCCCCCCCCCCCCCCCTCTCCCCCCCCCCCCCCCCCCCCCCCCCCCCCCCCCCCCCCCCCCCCCCCCCCCCCCCCCCCCCCCCCCCCCCCCCCCCCCCCCCCCCCCCCCCCCCCCCTTTACCGGGGGGGGGGGGGGGGGCCCCCCCCCCCCCCTTTTTTTTTTTTTTTTTTTTTTTTTTTTTTTTTTTTTTTTTTTTTTTTTTTTTTTTTTTTTTTTTTTTTTTTTTTTTTTTTTTTTTTTTTTTTTTTTTCCCCCCCCCCAAAAAAAAAAAAAACCAAAAAAAAATTTAAAATTTTTTTTTTTTTTTTTTAAACAAGATCTCCTGATGATGCCGTCCGCTCGTGATGGCGAAACGTCGAGAACCTCTTCTCGCTCACATCGGTCGAACAGCCCCAAAAACAATTATATGCTGAACGATGACCGTGAAAGCCTTAAAAATTAAGTTTCAAATATTCAACTAAATTTTGCATAACCTACCAGAGGCAGTAAAGAGAACCAACCTAACAGTAGACACATATTTTATAATTTAATTGAACAAATGCTAATATAACGAATATGTTTGAAGTACTTGTAGCATATTAGTAGGTATATATAATATTAACATAGCCTAACGTCACTTAGATAAAATACAGTACAAATATTAACCAAACCTTAAAATATTCTGAATGAATTTCTGTGTGGGTTTGTATGGCTATAAAATGCCTTTGAGATAATATAAATATGCTAGAAATAGGCAGTTTTAAATTAGGTAAATAGTAATTAGGAATAAAAAAAACAATATTAGTGCGATAGGACACTGAAGATAATAATTCTAAAACGTTACGTTACGTTTTATCATCTCATCTCATCTGCAGTGTCCTACACAAATTACATAAACAGAATTACATGATATTTATATAAAAAAAATAACTAAGAAAAGCAAGTGCTAAATTGTAGGTGGAAATGGAATAGGATATTGTGAACTATATTTTAATATAATAATTTGTGTTAGGATACATATCTTCCTAAGATACATAACGCGTTTTATAACATTATTTATTTCACCTGTCTTATAACTCCTGAGAAAATACACGTAGGAACACGGAAAACTTTACAACACTGTCATGATGAACACCAGATTTGAAACAATTATTATAATAACAACGCGAATTTTAATTGTATTATCTATTATTATAAACAATATTAATTTTCCGTTCGTTATATGAATTACTTTTAATCGAAATATGACATATATTTGTAACGATTAGTGTAATATATTACCATAGTTGTATTTGAAACGTCGGGTCATAGTTTTGGAAACAATTTAAAAAGTCAATTTAATGTGCAGGGGTTTGCAAATATAGTTGCATAACAGTAGAAATTTCATTCCACTTTTTAAATTAAATTTTGTAAATGTCATTGTTTAAATCCATTCAATCCGATCAAAACAATTACTTTTTAACGGTGGCAACTAGACTCACGTTCAACGTAGTTAAAATTTAACAAAAGTTAAAAATGCAAAAATAATTTGTTGACTTTGCAAATGTTAGAGCGAAACAAAGCTTGAAGTGACAAAAATATTAATCTTTTTATTTACACCGAACCACGCAAGGAACATAAATATCTAATATCTTGCACCTACGTCACGTTACAGCACTCTTTCACATAATCCCGCCATTTTTGCTACGTCACAGATTATATCTAAGCTGTGATTTAAGTCTTATCTCGTTTTATCGGATCCGGTATTTTACGATGAAGACTTTTCAGGAGTGATTAGGTTTACTTGGGTCTTCTTTTAAAATACCAACGGAATATATCAGAAACAATGTAAACATTTTAACGAAATTAATGTATACAGAGAAATTATAGCTTACATAACGTAGGCTGTTGTTCAGTTTTAAGTTTAAATTATGATTATGTTATATTATATAGTTAGATACTGTCTATAGTTTACGCGAGTAGTACACATTTAAATAAAACACTTTAACGGTTTAAAACGCGATATATTAGTTAAACTTATTTGAAAATGATTTTTAACTTCGGCCCGACGTTTCCCGGATCCTTATCCTTTGCAGCAGCCGTGGTCACGGGGAGACGTCGGGCCGAAGTAAACATCATTTTCAAATAAGTTTAACTAATATATCACGTTTTAAACCGTAAAGCGTTTTATTTAAATTATATATAGTTTATAAGTATTTTTCGGACAACTTGTAGGTACTTCCTCTCTTTTTTTACCATAGAGGAGGAGAGACGTGGGCTTCAGGACTCAGATGGCAGGTGAATCACCGTAGCCATATAACATCTAAACTAAATGCGCTGTCGGCGTTTTTTGGCTTTGAACATTGAGAAATCCACAGACTGAAACCGAAACGCGATTAAACTTAACCGATTTTTCAACTGTGACGGGGTTCGTGACCCAGGCGGAATTCCCATATTACTACCATCCATATAACGTTAAGATATTTAGACGAAGTCAACGATGCTTAAAAATCAATAAGGAAATGTTGGACTCGATGGGGATCAACCTCAGGCCCCGATAAAACTTATACTTTTGTACCATTACACCAAAGGGCCCAACAAGAATCTTAATTAATTAACTTTCTTTTAAGGCAGCCTGGAAGGCATCGCTTATAGTGAGTGGTATTTAGCAAAGTCCGTCTGTCACAAAACAAACAAACATTTACTTTTTTTTCAAAGAAAAAAGTAATTTTTTTTTTTTTTTGGATTAATGAGTTTGCATCATAAAACATCTGATAATCCATTACAGACAATATGGTTATGCCCAACAAATAGTAACTGTTCCTAACTTAGTAGCAATTACCGCAAGTCAAGGCAATATTTGCGAGACGCGTTAGTCGAAAACCATTCACAATTCACCCTCAAGGCATGTCTGCAATTTGCATTCGACCACTAACCACAGCTGAGACTGCTGCATCAATCATTTAGATTAAACACTCGTGTTACACATGTAGATACCACTGTAAGCCATTCGTTATTGACAAATAATTATTGTCACGTTATTTAATTCGGCTACTATGGTATCAAAACCTTTTTTAGCGTTTCACTCTCATCTCTAACGACGAATAGGCATTAGGATATATTCGAGTGGTCTGGGGATCGATTTGAGAGAAAATATACGCATCGACGCAGTCGTGTCGCCTACGGACCAAAATTGCATTTACAACTTACATTATGGGATTCATTCGTTTGAATTAAGTTGTAGTAACGCATTCAATAAAATTTTAATCGTCAAATATGTTTGGTGCTCCGATAAACAGACGTATTTTTTTTAATTTGATTTTTTAACGAATATATTTTGCTATTTTTAACACATAGTAACAACTCGTCTGTTTCAGAGCTCTTAAAAATGAAATGTTTCGCGCGACCGAAATATTATGCAGCTACATAATAACACGAGCAACAGAGCAACAGGGAACAGAATAAATCCTCGTATTGGGAATAATGCCAGAATTTCCATACACTTTATTCAAGATTCTCTCTTATATTTGATAATATAAAAAGTTAGAAATTCAAAATGTATTAACCGCACGTATCGAAGTTTGAAACTCGTAACAATGTTTTGTAAATTGCGCTCTCGAAGGAACTCGGCGTGATTCCCGAATCACAATCAGGTATTAACATAATCCAGAATTTTGTTGGAATTATTCATACTGTTCTGTTGTTCCGAGCTTAGCTTTAGCTTTCGAATCGAATGATGCCTTCCGCTAAGGACCTGGAGTCTTTGGTATTGTTGAATTGTATTTACAAATTTACATACGTCATAATCTCGTTAATAATAACAATTATTATTTATCTACGAGTTATAAATAACACTTTACAAACTGCAATTAAACGGAACGGCATGGCTGATGATTGATAAATGGATTTATTGCTGTTTTACACGTACCGTTAGCATCTAGTGTTACACAAACGGAATATGCTATGCATCTGGTAAACGTGACACGTCACAAACGAATAGTAGTTTTGTAAGAGAGACGGAATTAACACAAATGGTAAATTAAATGTCAAAATTCTTTATACTAAACGGGCTAATTTGTTTCATTATACAAATATATTAGAATATCCATGAAAAAAAATTGCTGTGATACTAAATGTGATATTAAATTATGTGTTTCCGCCGGATATTAGATCTCACATTCAGTTTATTAAAAAAAAATGTTAATTCATTTCACCTTCCAAGAAGTGAAACACATGTTTATTTGACGTCGTAGGGACTGCCGCAAGGCATCCGAATTAATATATTTTTATATTTAGTAGAAGTTTAAAAGACTCTCACTCATCTTTATTTGTAAAGCCGGAAAATGTATTTAATTACATGACGATTTACGGCCTCTGTAGCTACATAGTTAAAATTGTTGCCTAGCATTGTGTTAAGCTCTTAAAGTTTAGGGCGAAACTCGGAGGGAAACAATAGATTATTCTGTCTGGCAGGCCACATAATTCTGTTCAAATATCGTAAGTGTGCCTGTAAATATAACTAATCAGTGAAACGGACACATAAATGTGTTCGCCACATGCCCCTCGGGTGATAACGGGATTTCAAACAGCATTACGATTACGTTATCTAAATGCAAAGAGTCGGTTGTATATTAGTGAATCAAGAGACTATGAAGGTGTAATTTGTGCACACAATTAAAGCTAGTTCTGTACAACCACGTGGTTCGCAAAACAAGAAACAACATCTTTAATCAGAGTCTCCTCGGAACTTCACGCCATTTGCGGCGCTATTACCTGTCTCCATCGACACTGAACACCGTACAGTTGCTATCATGATTGCCACTCACTTCAAAAGTTACAAAAAATGTAACAATCAACATTTATCTAAGTTTGGCATTTTTCTACATATTGACTAGCTAATTTTATTTGCGATATACTCTTCAAGTTATATAATAAAATATTAAGTTATATGATATCGATATTATGTATGAATTAAGGCATAGCCCTAAGAAACGTATTAGTACTATCGGAGGACAGACAAGCACGTTCACTTGATGGAATGTGAAATACCCCGGGTGTTTGAACTTTACTTCTTTTTCATCTGTGGACGCTTCGTGAATCAGACGGAATTTCGATATTTGTTGTGTTGGACCCGATGGTGGTCGAACTCACGACTTGTTGATTATTAGGTATACCAACGAGCCATTTCAAACATTAAATCTCATTTTATCTTTGTAGAAAGAAATTTAATAAGAAAATTTAACAAACTGCTGAGATTTCAAAATATTTATATTTCCCCTGGGTCCCCCCCCAGGATTAGGAGGGTAACCCCTCGGATTTTATGCAATATATTTAACCAATGAGCTATAGAGGCGCTAATCTTTGGCGACGGTGTTTCCTAATACCATTACTTACTTACCTGAATAAGGAAACATCGGTGGTACTGGTACGTTTTTATTGCGATATGGAATCAAGACCTGTCGCCGTGGGTGTCTGATTGTGTCGCTAAATTACTCGGTAACTGCGCACCACTAATTGGGACACTACGAAGTAATAAGAAAATGTGGGGATTAAAATTGAATACGATGCGAAGGTAGAGTATGTATAAAATATTTTAACATACAGACTTTAGTGAATTAACTTTTTTTATTATCTGAAACGTGCTTGGAATTTTTAACATTATTTTCACAACCTTCGTTGATATTAATTGAACTTGCTATACCAGTCAAGTATCGTCATTTTTAGCGGCCAACTAAATTACTATATAAAATCATACGTGTCGTGTAATTTAAAAATAGTGCGACCGCAACATGGCAACTGAAGAGGTAACTTATTAAAGGTTTAATTTAAATTTCAAACTGCCTTGCACATATAAAGCTGTTAAGTGAAAAATAAAATACTTCGGCGCGTAAAAAAACATTCTTATATTGTTATTTGTTTAACTACTACTACTGACTGTATTACTTAGTTTTAATTTTCACGCGTTTGGAAAAATATTATTACATTGGCCGTAACTAGGCAATGATAGCTGTAGTAATGTACTAGGTAGGTATATGCTTCAAAAATTTCATTGTGTCATAAAATTTGCAATCGTAACCAGGACTGAAGGATTAACTAGGGCTATCCGAAGCAAGGGAGTATTAACTAATTTCCACTTTTCATTTATGTAGTCCCGAGAGTCTATTTTAAATTAATTTAACTTCAAATATGAATGTAAAAATTGGCGTATCTCGAGACACGACCCTGGAATCTCGTGTTCTGCGCTCCAGTGAAATGACTGGTTGCTCGATCTAGTGCAGTTGTTTTTGCTATAGTATGTAAATTGATTTATATTATTTTTATGTATCTTATCGTATGTAACTAGTATATTATACTTCATACATCTTTACATGAGTAAAATTTGTCTCAAGAAATATTTTTCTTACATTGACTGTATGTAGGAAAACATTTCTAAGAAGTAGAACTAGAAGTAGAAAAAATAGATCCAAATATAATTTTATCTTAATTAACTATGCTATACAATTCTATTGTCGGATAAATATTACAAGAATTGTATAAGAGCATAGTTACAATCTCACCTTAAAGAGACTCGTCTAAGTCTAGAATTAATGTAAAAATTATGCAATCCGTTTGATCTAGACAGAATGAAAGTAATTAAAATTGGAATTGTTCCCTGAAATTTTATTCAGAATTCATTGCTGAATTAGTTTGGTATCAATAGTGATAGCATGCCTATAATATTATTTTTATTAGAATTTAAAACATTTTTAAAATTTATTTTTTTACATTCTTAGATTAATTTAAAGGTATATTTTTTAAATTATAGTTATCATTTGATTGGTTACTTAAGATACCTAGAGCATTTCTACCGCGTTATATGGGAGAAATGTTTTTTTATTAATGCAAGATAAAGTTGACGGACATATTAGGACGAATAGAAGGTAAAATACTAGGATAATATGATTTTGCTTTTGACATTCAAAAATTTACAAACTAAATTTTAAATTTTGATTTACACTTCGAATTAATTTAAATTATCTTTGTTGTCTATGTGTAGGTCAAATTATAAATTATCGTCGGAAAAGTCGTCTATATAAATAGTATAATTCTGATATTCGACCAAATAAATTTTATACACCAGACAAAGATCGAATAAATTATACAAACAACTAAAGCTTAGTCTCTTTTATGCATATTTATGGCAGTAACAATTCTTTCTACGTGATTAAGAAAGTAAATGTTGACACAATTAGGCACGTTCGGAAATTTGTCGAAGACATAGTGAGATTGGGGTGGGGCTGTTCACAGAGCGTTATTTGCAGAAGTATTAAGCGAAGCTCTATTCTTTTATTAAAATTAAAAAGTAAGTCAGTTAAACAAAGTTAGACATTTTAGACAGTAAAGTTGTACAGATTGCCGCTAGACTTATCACATGAACCTTTGCGTAAAACGTATTAGAATAAATTTAATTTCCATCAAATTTAAGAAGCTCATTTTCCTCACCTCCACAACCTGGTCGTTTTTTTATCACATCTTTGACGTAATTGAAACTAGTACATAGCAATTTATGATTGAGAAGCATGTCGTTCACTTGTTGGTAAGTGAAGTATCCCAGCATCTAAATTTCGGCTTTCGATATTTGAAAATCCAACCGAAAGGTGATACAAGTCAAGGTTTTAAAAATCGAAAGTCACTTAAGAGACTCGGTAGCTCAATCGGTAGAACAACAGCACGGAACGCTGACGATGCCGGTTCAAGTCCTGCCTAAGTCGAAATTTTTTTCAATTTATTTTTGATTTTCAAATTATATAGTGCCTTCATGTGCAATAACATGTAAACATTAATAAAGTTTTCAAAATCAAGATTTTATCATCTGTGTCATGAGCGTATGACGTAAACACAAATAACTTTATTACTTAATGTACGCTTACATAAATATATAACCCAAAGAATACACGAATCGCTATATGTCTTATTAATTCGCTTTCAGTCTAGCCACACCCGCCCTTAATGGCTGTTTACATAGCACTATACTATTCGATAAAGTAGATTATGTGCCTGTTCTCTGTAGTCTATACGACGTCCCTCTCGAGTCTTGTCCTTTTTAAGCCGCTCTTTTCTTTTAAGGACATCACAAAGCGTACTTTTAAAAGTAGGCTATTTATAATTATGTATTTTGAGAAAAGTATTATCGAAACAAGACACCTCAACAAATTGCTATAATGACCGATATAGTGTAAAAGGCTCTTTTTAGAATCATTTCTGTGAAGCCCGAGGCAGACATACGACTGTGTCCGTTTCCCCTCGATTCTCAAAGGCTCAGGCTGAATCTATATATCTTTATTGTCCCGGGATTCGAATCCATTTAATTTGCTCTCTTACTTAATGTGATACTAGGCAACGCATTCAACTCTAGAGCTACAAATAAAGGCTTTTACAATGGGTAAAACCTGGTAATATTCTAGCAATATCTGATATTTAATTCCAAGATATTAAAAAGCATAGCATGAAATTAAATAAACTCTCTCTGAATATCCTGAACTGGAAAGAAGTTCCCTGGAGCACTCCTACATGGTGTTCAAAGCGCACTCTTTATTATAATACCTTTAAACTAGCTTTTAATGTATGTAGCACTCACCGCGAGAGGGTAATTCTATAGTCCATAGAAATTAAAGTGAGCCATTTTATACATCTGTATGTTTTTGATATTTTATTTAAGTAGAACTTTTCATATACCTTCTTATTAAAGTTACATAGGTACTAAGTTAAGATATTATTTATTAATATAAGGCAGAAGAATAAGTATTGTTTGTAAATACAGCATCCACGATTAAATGATTAGACGTGTGTCGAAGGGTCACTGTATAAATGAAACGTTATTCGACCAACATTATAAACCGCGTAGATGAGAAGCCATCTGTAGTCCGCCTGTCCAAAACTATCTACTGATTCGAATTTGGGACATTTTGCGCTTAACATAATGCTTAACCATTGAGAGACAGGCATGGTATGTCTTGCCCTATGATAACTCAATTTTATACATGTTCTTTAAGTTACATCTTCAAAACTGTCTAGGCCAACAGCTGTGGTAAAACTTAGATTACTAGAATATCTTAGCATAGTAATATCCGCAGCAAAATGGAGAAGTATTCGTTTATTACTAAACTGCTTTACTGGGCTTAGAAAGAATATTTAATCGCTATGTGATTTCTTAGAATCGTATTCTTGTTATATTGCATTATATATGTATTGTTATCGTATTAAGTAGCTTTATGTTTAATTAAAAACACTATTTAACGCTTTTGAAAAAGAAACTGAACTTGATTTAAAGAACTATTATATTAATAACTATGATAGTTCAAGTTGAATACTGTTACAATGTGTTATGTAATTGGTACTAATCGCTTAACATAACTAACTGTAGTTACATTTTCAAGAACTATAGGTAATTAGGAATGTTCTTTTATCTTTTTGTAAATTATCGCTGAAGTTTATTACTAACTATTCTAATATTTAAGATATGGACATTTTATAAATATTTAAGAATTGGGCTTCAGGTTATATAATTAGGTAATTTAAAAAGTAACCTCAAATGTGATAATTGTTTGCTAGAAGCGTAATGTTTTATTTGTGGGCTCCATAAAACGGCAACCAAAGGATGCTATGTTCGGAATCGCATTATGGTATTTAACGGAATGAATAGCGCGATGCATAATATTAAATTTTAGTTAAAAGGGCTTCAACCCAGCATAAAAAGCTCATGAATTTAATAATTCAATTACAAGGCAATTTACCTTGCGTTAAACACGTTTTCTGACTGAAGAAAATAGTCTTAGAATAAAAAGAGAATGTCTATAACCATATAAAGACAACAAAACCATTTAAATGCACTTCAGCGTTGTTTTATGCTCTGAGAAGTCGTAGATCCTCAGTTTCTATTGTTTGAATTAAATTTTGAGGTCTAAGCTTCATCCTGGCTTTTGATTAAAAAGGACTCTTTTGTTTTTCAAAAAGGAATTGTTTGCGCCCTCGGTTGAGTGAGGAGAGGTTTTTAATCTAGGACCTGGCGCGGCACAAAGGATCTTGGAACGCTACAGTTTGTATACCTTGAGACATATAGTCCTGTCTAATGTGAATATACTCATATAAGTTGACTATTTAATTTTTATTTTTCAAACTGTATTGAATGAATTTTAGTTTTTCTTTATGAGGCTGACGTTTTTTTGTATCTCTACGCCCCAAACGGTTTTATAAAAGTCCAATCATAGTTTTGGTATACACAATAATTAGGCCAATAATAAGGAAATATATATTTTACCTAAAACCTCTTTTACAGATTATCAATAATTGTTAATTCTTGAATAATATAATAAACCCTTTTATATAAATTTACTATGAACCTCAACTATTTTATAAACTGTACACGAAATACAGTTAACAAAGTGCTTTTGACATTTCATTAATCTTTTTAATCTTTGAAGTTTCAACATTAGATGGACATGATAACTTAGGAATATATATTGTTTAAAACATATGATATTGTAATTGATATTAAAAATTATAGATGTCCAAGATGTTAATCATTGTAAGTGTCAATTCAACTCTCTCAAAGATAACCGAGAAATTAAAGCCAAGAACCTCCCCGAAATTCAACACATAAAGTGAATCGTCTTTTGACTTTATATTCTCGTAAACGGAGGCAGTACTAAAAGAGGACAGTATTTTGTATGTCCGCACTTTACATAATACAATTTGATTATCTTTCCTCCTCTTGGCTAACATTATCCATTTGAAAGTCTTGTTAAATAAGACGTCACAGACATTAAGACGAGGTCTTCACTTCCTCGGTTCGCCCTTTGATTTTAATTTGAAACTTTAAAAAGGATTCATTAATTTCGTCAAAATTAATTAAACCAATTAATTTTCGAATTAATTTGTGACTTTCAAACGTTCCAAAAGTGGGAAGACTTTAAAGGAAGTCTTTGATCAACGGGAGCATATTACGCAAATATAAAACCTTTAAAATTCACGAAAACGCGAACAAAACAATGCACCGATCGCATACGAATGCCTATTACAAGCCAGTTGAATTTAAAGCCATCGACATACTTCTGGCAAAAAGTAAACGTCGACCAAATCCTCTAAAGTTATTCAAATGAGCCGCACCACAGTATTCTGAATAAATGCATATTGAATTTGTTTACGTTTGCTGAAGTCAGACCTAGAGATAGGCCAGTATACTCTCTATTTAAATTTTGCGAATTACCATAGTATTGCTTTCGATTCCTATCCATGTCTTTGTTTAAGCGTTTGTATGTGAATGTCTTGTTTCGTCTTAAATAGAGTTTGGAAAGAATCCAGGCATACACGATGAAATGTTTGCGGACGAGATCGGTGTGACGTCATTAACTGCTGATTTGCTCGTTGCAATCCGATTTTATTGTATGTAAGAGAACGACAAACATCGACAATATAACATCTAAACAAGATGTGCTGTCGACCTATTTTGGCTTTGGATATTCGGAAATGCACAGACTGAAACCGAAGCGCGATTAAACTTCACGGCTTTTAATCTGTAGAGGGTAGTTCGTGACTTACCATCCATTGGATATCCAGATTTCCAAACTAAGACTAACATCTGTCAGTAAATTGATAAGAAAACTGTTGCTCCCGGTGGGGATCAAACCCATGACTCAATTATTATTATTCGTCATACATTCCTAAGCCCGTCAAATGATTACTTTATCTGAATGCCTTATTAATATTAATGCTTTTGCTATAGCCTGTAACTATGTAATAACATAAGTTCTGTAATGCAAATACCCTTGCTAAAGTATAACCCCAATTCAATCGGGAACCTGATATCCAAACTCACGTAATTTTCATCTTCCATTACAATAAAACACACCGAACCATTTCAGCCCGACATAAAGTTATGATGTTTTGTTTTATAGGCTCGGGGAACTAGTACTAGATACTGCGTTCCTATCTTTATAGATATTTTATTGCTTTAATATTACTTATCTTTATGCCTGTAAACGTCTCCTCGCGAACACTCTCGATTTAGACGTGTACGATACTACGAGTATAAGTTACTATAAATGTAATGGGACACAATTCCTACATACAATAACTGCATGTACTTATTACGTATAAGTAGGTAGTAGAAATCATTTTTTTTAAGAAATAATAAACTACAACACCACTAAATATATTTAAAAAATTGCCTTACAAGTGCTTCTAGTAAACACAACACACACACAACAAGAAACTGTATATATGGATGTCTTTGATTTATAAAAAAAATTACGGTAGTTTTACTTCATCCTTGACCCTCATTAAGTAATCGAATAAATTCAATTCTACGTCAAAAATGCATCTTTTGAATTCGCTGTTAATGGAACATTCATGTCCCACTATCTTGATAAACGGTGTTCCGCTCTGGTAATGGCGTCGGAGTCGATTTCGATAATGTCTTCAGTCATCAACTACCCTCGATTCTATCATTTAATTGTTCATTTATTCACTGATACTTTTAAATCGGCAAATGGAGCACGTGAATGTTTTTAAAACCTATTGGGAGAGAAAGTGACACGTTTTTTGCCTATATTTACACATGTTCCTCTTTGTGTGACTTATCGTCGATCAATTTTTTTTTCTTGTAATTTAATGCGTTATTCCAATTATTCAGTATGGATCTTAATAAATATGATAACTTAATTGCCCCTCGTATAAAACTTTAAATCTTAACACTAAGATGAAATAAGCAGTTCAATTCCATTTCTTAAAATAAATTTCACGAGAAATATGAAAGCCTTGTAAAAGACGGATTTCAATATTTTAGTCAGAAAATTGTAGAAGTAACAGTTGTAAGCGTTTTAGGCATTTCTTCGCGGGGGAAATCAAGAAAATTCGGGCCAATAGATTGTTTTCGCTGATTTCCCGAGTGGAACAAAATTGATTTGTGTTATAATCTTACTGAGTTCAATGCTAACTTTGTACCTCATGAAATATAGAAAATTTAGTTATTTGAAAAGAAAACAAAATATAATATCTCTTTCAGTTAATTAATTCAAAACATTAACGACAATTTCGTCATTATTAATAAACAGAAAAAAAATATAGTACTAAAATTGTATGCTCTACAAACAAATTAAAATTTTGCTTACACCACTGCTACATTTTACTCATTTTCATAATTTACAATTACATAACTCTCGATTTAAGTTTAATGTATCTTGTATGAGTTGTTTCAAGTTCCAGTAATTCCAGTCACTTAAAAACATATGACTCGAACGGGCTTCAAATCCACTGTGCTAATTACCTTGTGTATATACAAAGCTAAATCTCCTTATCTTATTGTAAATGTAAAGAGAAGGTAGTTTGTAAATTGAACGAGATAACACATTTCCCGGAAACTATATTTGCAAATAGCTGTCATAGAAAAAGCTATTATGGCATTGTAGGATGTACAGGTATCGCGGGGCCGTATGTTAGCCCCGTTGACGGCACAATGCATACAGAGTAGCTCGCACTAGCTCCAACCACTCACCAAAACTGAATACATTTCGCGATTCGAACTTTGGTGTTACTAGTCTCTAAACAGGATAGAAAAAATGTTTTCTGTAGATGAATAAAATAGGATGAATGTTAAAATTGGAAGTAATGGAACGCAACTATTTTATAGTTCCTAATTTTGACACTTGTGGCGCTGCTGTGTGTTATCCATTGCTAAATGATCTCGTAATAACATCTTAGTTGATTAAATTTACTTTCATTTAAATACCACAACCACGCATAATCGTTAACACAGTAATTTATACTTTGCTGAATATATTTGTCTATAAGATTATATATATATGTTATGGAGGTCACAGAAATTGCTTCCATTTCTTATTATCATGTCAGTGCATTGACAGATTTTTGTGACAGTTTCCAAATTGATTACACATTCTTTGTAGGCTAGCTTATCGAGAGTAATTGGAAGAAAGATAGAGCTTTATAAATAAAAAATTGAAAAAAAATATGACTCAGGCACGGCTTTAAATGCGTTCCGTGCTGTTTCTCTAACCAATTGAGCTCCCCAGTGAATTACTAAGTAATAGAGCTTTGCTAAGATTCGAACCTAGCAGTTCTTCAGTTTAATTTGTTTTGAAACTGGTTTACGAAGCTTTTAAGATACATTTATATTTTATGTATGTAATACATAGAATCATATATTTAGATCGCAAACAATAGAATATAACTGGAAATGATTTATTATCCTTTCGTAGCAATATCCCAAAGCTTCCTAAAACACACAGAACCGTGACGAAATCCAAACAAGAATTACATCACACAATAAAATGACCCTTCCCTACGTTTGATAAATGTCCGACAACAAAAATGTCATCTCCATCTTGGGCTCGCTATTAAAAGGTCTAATCTCGCGTAAGCCTACAAAAAGCGGACCTTTTGTTTTTATAAGTGATTGATTGGTCGCACTTACCCGGGCACAATTAAGATGACCCGGATTGAGTGATCCGTTTCGAATGTGACAAGGTTTTTAGGAGGAATCGAAATGGAAATGTAGATAAGGCTAGAATGAATTGCTCTTACGGTGAGAATTATATAAATTCTGTGTACCTTTCATGACGGTTAAACTGTGACCGACGTCGATTACGACCGATAGTTAATCTATCTATACTAATATATAAAGCTGAAGAGTTTGTTTGTTTGAACGCGCTAATCTCAGGAACTACGGGTTCGAATTGATTTTTTTTTTGTGTTGGTTAGAGCATGTATCGAGACAGGCTATAAAGTATAAAACATCGCGCTGTGACTAATAGAAGCGAAGATACAGCGGGAAGTGTGAACAAAACGGGAGAAATTTTTAATCTCTGTGGGTTTCAGATGCGAACGCTGCAAAAACGGTTACCTAAAAATGTGATGAAAGAATGATTCCTCTCTAAATGATCAAAAAAAAATCGGCGACGCTATATGTTTATCTTTAAAGATTAACTTGCAAGACCGATGGGAAGGGCTGCGATCGACGTCGTGGCTAACAGTTTAAGTTTATAAAGCTAATTTGGATGCCCAAAATAAGGGGTTGTCTATTAATCACGTTATCTTTTTTTTTAATTTTTTAGCCCTCTCCCCCCCATTGGTGAGACGTTGTGAGGTTTAAGATCATACTTTTATACTTCGCGATTTAAACCGCGAAAACCGTTTGTTTTGTTTACCGTTATTTGTGTTATCTATAGTTAGTACATTATTATATAGTATAGTTAATAGGAAAGGAAAGATTTTAACAGTTACAAAACTAGAAACAAAACTAAAAATAATAATATATTCAGCATTTATAGACATAATATTTTCATAAAATAATCTCCCAACGTCAAGTTACACGATAACTGACTTGAAGTGAAGCATTATTATCTTAACGTATTACTCCTTTGATATTGTATTGGGGCTACGAAAAAAGATTTGAAACTGTATTTTTTTTAAATGATAAATTCATTTTTTACATATCCTAGTTCTATCTAAAAGCAAAGGACATTTAGGTCATTAATTTCTTGTAGCCACACACAACTCTCAATAATCGTAAATATTAAGTAGACCTTTAGACCTTCGAAGCCGTAACGCCCATTTCGTGGCCCTTGTTTATAGGTTACTAAGTGTAGAAGCACGTAGGATTTATTTCTCTAATCATTTTCCTACAAGGTTGTAGAAGTACAATAGGAAAGTTATTTGTCTGCTTATTTGATTGGACGATAACATCAATCTCTCTGTGTGATATTGGAGACTCTCCTTTGTTCATTCATTTAAGTAACTTATTTATTATAGAATTAGCAACAGATTTACATTCGCGAGGTAATAAGTTCAATTCTCAGTCGGGTACTAAACTTTAATATTTTGTATACTCTGAAACGTGCTATAACACCAGAAAGAATCAAAAAATTTTCAAAAGGGGAAATAGAGGAGGACAAACAAGCATGGGATTCAGTTGTAGTTGAAATAACCCAGTTAGATAACATCTAAGCAAGATGCGTTGTCGTCCTATTTTGATTTTGGATACTTAAACCCCACAGAAACCGAAACTCGATTAAATTTCACGGCTTTCCATCTGTGGATGGTGGTACGTGACCCGGACGGAATTCGATATTCCTAACACTTATTTAATACAATAGAACAATAAAATATTCAGCGGAATGTTGTGAAAATTGTTAAACAACAGATGATAAAGCCTATTTTATTTTCTAGTAATTCTATATTTAAGCAGTGTAGAAATTATAAAAGATTTATTGGGACAATAAGTTTTTGTAGTGTTTGCATATAAGACGTCCAATATCACACTAACATGGGTAAATTTGTGTCATTTTATGGCGAGCTTTAGGGATTAATTGGCGCGAGAGTAATCGGATAATTTACAAACGACTCCATTACCATCCAGCCCATTGAACATTTAAACTCATCAAAGATGAGACCCAAGCCTGAAATACAAAATTTCATTGAAAATAAATAAAGTATTAATGCCTCCGTAGCTCTTGCGAAATGCTTTGCTCAACACTGCGTTAAACGCGAGAGTTTGGTTCAAAACCTGGAACAGTACGAAGCAGTGTTTAGGTCGAACAAAACACAGAAGGCTACCTAACTTAAAACCAGTGTTAAGTATTTAAGCGTTTTATGCTAGAAGACGACAGAAAAGCATGGGGTATATATATACAATATATGATACGTCAATTAAAAGCGGGATCCATAGAACGACAGTTTATTACATAAAAGTTACAGCTACCTACAAACTAACACTAAATAAGAACTAACTAATCTACCGACATAACAATATATATATGCCTATAGTATCTAAACAAGACGCTCTGCCGACCTATTTAGGCTTTGGATATTCGGAAATCCACAAGCTGAAATCGAAACGCTATTAAGCTTCACTGCTTTTTCATCAGTGGACGGTGGTTCGTGATTTCTATATTCTACCGACGATTACTATCCAGATTTCCAGACGAAGTCCAATATGTTTCAGAAAAATTAGAAAAATGTTGGATCCGTTGGGGATTGAACCCGGGACCCGTTGTTTATTAGCCATACATTGCTACCATTAGACTTACGAGCATTTAACAAGTTAAAGCGTAATTTAAGAATCGAAAATAAATTGAAAAAATTTTCGACTCGGGCAGGACCTGAACCGGCTGCGTTCCGTGCTGTTGCTCTACCAATTGAGCTACCAAGTCCTACACCTCATCGTCGAATTTTTTCAACTTATTAATACACGCACTTCACGCGCAATGTAATATAAAAATGTTTTCAATTTATTTTCGATTCCTAAATTATATAGTGGCTCCATGTGAATAACATGTTAAAAATATTAAAGTTTTCAAAGTTAAAGTGTTTTATTTCCTTATCAATAATATTCATATTAAATTACCAGTTCAATTGCAAGTCTTTCAAACAACAAAATGGAATAAAAGTGTTTCAATTTTATGATTAAGTGGAGACAATATATTTGTAAACCGTACGAAAAAAGTGTAAAAGAAGAATGAAAACGTTGATATTCTCTATGAAAGGGGCGCTTCTTCTAATGTAATTTCCGAAAGCCCATTTTAATTTGAATTTTTTCCTACAAACAATCCTGTAAACGATATTGAAATGCTTTTCCGAGGCAGTCTTTGAATAGAATACAATTTTGTAGGCAATATTTCAACAGAGTGAAAATATATCAAGCTAATCATTCACTTCTTGTAATGCTTGATCGCCGATAAGTAGTCGTTGGTCTCAGTTAAAAAATATTAAACAGTCATAAACTTAGTTTAATTTAATTACAATGACATTAATAATAACACTTTTTATTTCTATTGACTAACCGTTGTATTATATGTTCTGCACGTGTAAATACATCTAAAACGTTAGCTATACAAAGTAGGTATTAATATTAAAAAATCAAACAATAGAAAAATTAAACTACTTCATAATGTTAAAATGTTATCCCACTGAGTTAAAATGAAAGATTTTATCGATATATTAAATAAACTTCTAAAAAATATTTAAAGTATTTATTTATTTGCACAAAAAGGACAGAAATAAAAACGATTAATAAAGTTACATTGCGTGATTGACAGTTTCACAGAGATTTTAGTTTTGTGTAATTAGTTATTATATAACAATCGTCATAAAAAATACACGTCGCTAAAACATTGATATAAAATACTAGTTGATATTTTATATAAAGCACTATTCTTTATTTAAAAGCCTTAATTATGACTTATTAATATTCATATGAAGTGACCTATTTGTTTGTTAAGCCAACGAAACTAGCTAGTTGCTAATCAAATTACTCGGTAACTGACGCCTGTACTTAACGCACTAATAAATTATAAATTAAAACCGAAATTGGATAAAGCAGTTATACGATTTCTTACCTTGCCATAAACAATGCTTTAATGTTTGTTTAACGGAAAATATAGCTAAGTTAACGTTAATAGAATTTAAATTTTAATCTAAGTTTGATCATAATATAACATACTAAGCAAATAGTAAACTTCAGTATACATTCAAAAACCTATAAATATGTTGCCACAACAGCCGAATAGATGAATTACACAGCGTTACGCTAGAAGTCCTCGATTCAAATTCCAGCAAAATAATATTAAATCGTTTCGTTCGAGCACAGAAATTTGATAAATGGATAAGTTAAATAAACACCAGAATATGTCAGCCCTCTTAGCACCAAATTTAAAATAGCGAAAAATAATTAATTACAATTACAATAATAAAAGCTAGTAAAATATTCATTTAATGAAATTTATTTTTAACGAACGATAACGAAATCCTTGTAAAAATCTTATCTAAATAAAAATCTAAGTAAGTTTTCTCTAACCTAAGTTTTCCACGTTAATATTGTCTTTATATTAAAAGGAGCACATGTTTAATAATTTTATGTATAATTAAGATCATATAAGCCAAACACCATAGTTATATTTAATTTACAAGTTTTTCATATCTTAAATGAATATGTAATAACTAACATATCTTAAAAAAAACTGTATAATATATATCCTAGTCGATCAAAACTGTACCTGAAAATATCAGTTCAACCCTTAGCGGCAAACTGTTGCCTTACACTTTCAGCCTAAGGCTTCACTTCAGTCTCATTACAAAATTCGTAGAGGGCGGTCGTCTGTTACGCTAAAAATCTATTATCTTAGTTCACGTACACTTCTGTGGTAGTGTGGTGATTGTGTTTTGGATTATTAAATCAGTGTCTTAGTGAGTATGTTTTATGAGTGTTTTAAGCATTTAAAAGTTTTCAGAAACTTTAACTCCTTTTTAGTATTGAAAGAATTACAGAAATTATGTGTAAAGATTTGACAGTTAATTAAATTGGTATTTCATTTTTATTTAATTATACAAAATATAATAATTAAATATTTTAACATAAAAACGCACGCATTACGCATCGTCGATAGAATATCCGCTGCGAATTTATAAATAAATTTAAAATATATGTGGGAGAAAAAAATAAGTTTCTTCAATATGAGGCACGAGTAAGACATAGCTTTGTGGCTGTTTCACCGAGCTTATAAATAAAAGCAAATCTTTTATCATACTTTTGTATCCAGACTGTCTTAAAATGTTTTATTATTCCGCTTTACTGACCTTAAAACTATTGATTAAACGCATTGCGTTACCTTTTAAATTGCGGAGACTTTGAAAATAAGGTGGTAAAAATAATTACAAATTTCGCTAAGAAACAAAACAATGACTACTTCTGTAAAACCCGACTATGACGCCCTATAATTAAAATAATAGTTAAAGCTACGCTGTAGCTATGTCAATTGCGTAGCACTTACCGCGTAGCTCTGCTACGCAGATCTAGAGACTGTGTGAAACCTTTTCAGTCGTGATATCGTTTTGTAAAAAAATGGTTTTCCAAATCTATTATCAAGCAAATAATGAAGTTAACTATAAATGCAAAAAAAATATTTTATCATATAATAAAAAAAATGGTATATTTCTTTCCTATTTAAAAAAAAAATTAAGCCACTTAAATTCAACCATCGCTATATCCCTAATAATTCCTTTTCGACGTCAACTTGTATTTCAATGTGATTGATTAATCCTGAGATAAAAGGTTGGTTTTAAAATAAAACATTCCCTCCGATAAAAGGTCGATGGTTTTTGATCATTAGAATGATTTATGTATTTTTTACGATCCTGTAGTATATACAACGTTATTCTTATAAAAGTGCTTCATGTATTTTTTAAATAGATCAAATAGTAATCTATTGTTACTTTTGTATGAACTGGATAATTTGATACAAAAACATAGTCCGATAATCGTAGGAACCATGACCATAGCCTCTACGTTTAAATGGTTAAACGCGTTGCCTATTTTTTTTTTAAACGTGAGAGGTACGTACGTACGTACAATACCTCAATAAACATAATACTTACACTATTATAGTATAAGGAGTTCAAATAAAAAAAGCGTATGAGAACAGTTCATAGTGTAATAGGTATGTATGCTTTGAAATCTCTTTATCGTAGGTATATTGGTTTGTATTTAACGTTGGTTTGGAAACTTACGATCGTTCCTATTCAAGAAATTCATCACGGTAATATTGTATTACAACTTAGGTGTATTAATTAAACTCAACAAAGGAACACAGCAATGGGGTTGCTAATACGTCGTCATTCGTAGACCTTTTGTTCAGATCCACGAACCGTTTTAAACTGAAATTACACCGTGGTTTCAAATATTTTTTTGTGATGTTAATTCTTTTGAATTCGAAATTCGTTCTGAATAACCTATAACCTTTTCGAAATTAATTATACAATTTGCGAATTTACCACGAAATTTAAGTAAGTTTTCCTATGCGAACATCGGTTGATAATTTTTTGGCGTGTTTTATTAATTGAAACTAAATACTAAGAAAGGCCTATACTAGAAAAAGTAATTAACGATTTGAATATTTTTGCTCTTGTAGACCTGAAATAACATTTAAATCTACAGTTAGATATAACAGAAAGTAATTAATATTATGACGGTGCTTTGACCTGGGTCTGACAAGCCAATTTCGGTCTAAATAGAAACGAACTTGACATAATTATTGTAATCTTATAAAATATGATTATGGTGATTCAAATACTTAATTCCCATTAAATAAGGTATTATAACCCCCATTATGATGGCGATGAGCTCTAAAACAAAACACGAATTTGTTAAAACAATACCCTGTTAACACCACCAATGAAAATTATAATTTCAATCAAAATAAGAATGTCTTTGTTTTGTTCGGCATCCTGAACAATTCGCGAATTGTTTCCAGACCCCCACGATGCTCAATTGTTCTCACTTGACATTGGAACGCTTAAGCAAATAGTCGACATTCAAAATTATTGCTTTCGAAAGTTTCTAACAAAAGGTATCTTGAATCAGAAAGGCTGATTTACAAATTTCAGATTAAATCAATATTCACGTATATTGATTTAAAAAAAAAAAGAAAGTATTATCTGTAGTTTATGCGATAAGTACACAATTGATAAAAAAATAAATTAAATAAATATTTTTTAAAACCACGCAACGTTTCGGATCCCCCGTGAATAAAGTTGCTGTAAAGCATCCGAAACGTCGTCGGGCTTAAGATTGAATACTTAATAAAACACATTTTAATCTTTATTTATTTTTAAATACCACTCCACCTTTCTAATTAAACCAAGATAATATATTTATCGTTTTAAACCGTTAAATAATTTCATTTTATGTGAACTCATCCCGCAAACTATAAATAAAGCTTAAAAGTGTTTAGTTGAATTTTTTTAAAACATTGCCTTCAAAAAACAGTCTAACACTGTTAGGCTTATTAAAAATAATATTGATTTGAGTTACCTAGATAATTTATTTATCAAGTATAGCTATAAAAACAAGAATATGGACAGCTCTTATACTTAACTACAGACGACAAATAGACATAAGAAGTGTGCGTACTATGTTTGTCTAGATTGTGTGATCTACAAAGAATTCACGACACTCCTTCTAGATTAATTCGCAAGAACGACGGGACCCGGACATTGTCGTGGGTAATACATATAATTTAACCTTTAAGTACGGACGTGCGGTCTGAGAGGCCCCAGCAGGTACTTGACTTGTTAGTTTACCCCTTTCCCTGCACAATACCAATCCCCATTTTTAAGTAGCTGTAAGTTTTGTGCCCACGTTGACGTTGGAACAGGCAGTGTTCTTGTCGCGGACGTATTTGGTGAGTAATAACGTTTTGAAATTCCAACGCGGCCTCTCAGGCCTTACGTCGATGCTTACGTAAGTTTTTTGTTTTATATAGTAAACTATTATTGTCACAAATATTATGAACCAGGGACTTCCGGTAATAGGTGAAATAGTTTTGCTACAGATTTACAACATTCAAAGAGATCTCGATTTGATACGATATTGAATCCAAATAGTTATCGGTGATTGAGAGCTGGTTTGCAGCTGAGGATTCCAGCGGATCAGAGGTAGATTACGTTGGCGAAGATTTTTGTTTAAAGCACAGCGAGCATGATACGGATACTAGTATTGATATTACCAGAAATTATACGGAGTAGATGAAATATATAAGAAGTGTTCTGTGTAGACTTGCAGCCGCCGATCAGGACGCTGGCCTATGACAATTTTTTACCGGATTTTGGATATTAGTTCCATTAATTCACATCACATGACATACGTAGAAAGACAAACTGATAGAGGAGCCATTATAAAACAATTAGTTCAACAGTTGGTGGTTGGTAGATCATATAAAGGGAAGATTTTGTAACAGAAGGTTGTCCCGTGAACTTAAAATGAGCGAGAGTACTTGGTTTTAATAAGCCAGAGACATGTGAAGTTGAAGCCGAGGAAGTCAAAACATGAAAGTCATGTCTATCATGCCTACCTAAATTGAAAATAAAATCAACCTGTAAATGCTATTCATGCAAAAAGCACGTATGTTTGCAGTGCGTGAAACAAGTGTGCCCTGACAGTGCTTAGAATTTAAGGCGTAGTTGGACTGTGGGCATTTTTTTTTCTGAAGGTTGATGTTCCTACTAATTTTTTTTTCTAAGACTTATATCAATCATAAGTGAAAAATACTATTTGTTGTTATTCTGAGTGTCTTATTTTTTATGTTTTGGTTTTTTATAACGAATAGTCGGATATTTCACCTAAGTTCACGCCAAATATTATTGTAGTCTTATATTATAAAAAAATCAAAAAGTATCCTTTCTATATTTTGTTTTCTTGATACCCTTAATTTTTCATCATAATGTAAAAACAAATAGTTTGACTCATCACTTTTTCTAAAAAACTATATAATATGCAAGGCCACTCAGGACTCACATCGGTACTAACGTTACAAAAAATGCACGTCGGTACTTAAAGGTTAAAAAGCCGAGGAGAAGGTTGTTTGTTAAAAACAAATGTTGATGCCTAAAATATGCCGCGGGAATAGAAGCTAATGTTTGTGAAGTCTAAAACAGAAGCAGGGAGACCGCTATTTTCTTCAATCATGTCTAATCTTAATTAAGCATAAATCAGCAGATACAATAGCAAATTCAGCACTTAATTATCGCTAATTCCGAAGACATTCACCGACGTTAGATAATGATGATTGAGTAAGCGATTTATTACAAGCTAAGGTAAATTAAGCCACATTTCGGAGAGCACTTACGTCTATCGATCACCAACAATTAAGGCTTGATGTATAGCACTCTGTCTAAAGCGATATGTCTTATAGACTTTGTTATTTAAAAATTGTGCATATGTATCTCTTGACGACGTCATCTAATATTTTTTTGTACCAAACTGGAATTGTTTTATTTTGAGAGGCGATATAAAATAAGTAAACAAATATATGTGGCGTTTTAAACCGTTTAATTTAAATGTGTAGTAATCTTTACTAACAAACGTAAACTACAGAAAATACTTAGATGATTTGATTCTTTTTACAACCGGGATAATTAAATTTTGGCCATCAAAGTGGAATCTGTTTAATATAAAATGTGGATGGAAAAGTAAAAAGCAAGAAACATAGATTTAAAATATGTTTACACTAAAGACTTTTTTTACATATACTGTTAAAATTATAACAAATAATTGAATATTCGTTATTATTCAATTAGTTCTACAAAGTTGATGATTGTGATAAAGGATATATATTTTTAATGACTTAACATATACTTAGGCACTTAATATAAAATTAGGCAAAACCTTAAAGGCAAAACCGTAAAGACGTTCACTCCTTTTTTCTGCATAACATATGTTTAAACATGTTTCTTTGGGCATTTCTAAAGTTATATCATACATACACAAAGGCATATTATGTATGTATCTACAATTTGGACCAGTTTATACGAAATGAAACCGCATTTACCACTATGGCCGCAGCTAATTACAAAAACAATCTAGGTCTGTTAATGTTCGATATAACGTGGTTTGAGAATGTATTCTAGTTATCTCATATTTTAATATTAATTTGTGACACTGGTAAATGTTATTTACAAACAAATACCAAATTATTCGATAATAATAAGGAAAAGATCTTTTTGAGATTGTTTACTCTAAATAAATAATTGTTTTCACATAAACAGACCTAAGTTTCTTCAATCGATTTCCCTTCATTTGATTTAATTGATATTATAGAAAACAAAACACAATTGACAATACAATAAAGCGAATTAGCTAAGCACCGGTTAACTAACGTTTTTTTTTTTGTAGAACCTTACGTATTTATGTACTTAGCTATATATAAAATAGTTTGTGGATTTCTTACAGTATGGTGCACAACACATAAAAATATATGAAGTAAACTTTAAAATAAAACCATTTTAAGTGTTTAAAACGCGAAATAATATTAGTTAACTTGTTTGCACTACATCCCAAAAAACAGCAAAACGGTAAACGAAAAGACACCGTGAGTCTATTTTACAAACTACGAAACAGATGGCGCTAGCATAGCAGTTAAACTGACATTAGAGACAGCGTTCCTCTTCAGCCCCCTGTCACAACGACTGTTCAAAAGCATCCGAAACGTCGGGCCATACTTGAAATAAATTAGAAATTATGTAATTGGACTTATTTACAAGTAAACGATTATTAAAAGTGTTTTATTTATATATGAATCAAACTTATTCTTTCTAGACTTGCATTTGTTAAGAGAAGAATTTGAAGGTTATGGCTGCCTTCTTTGAGTTTATTTTATTTATTTAAGAAATAAACATAACAGAAACACCAACTGAATACAATTTTATAGTAAGAATAAATTATATAAAATAAAAGTGCATCCTAAAAAACGTTTCACAGATAAATAGTGTAAAAAAGTAGGTTAATAAAGCAAATATCTATATATTAAAGACACATTTTTTACGTTACACAACATTGATAACAACTATTAGATATCCTAAAACTGATAAATCACTTTGTAATCCCTTAAACATAATAACGAATAAGTAAGAAAAACTTATCAATATCTATTTAACGAATAAATTATATAAATAAAAGGAAGTGAAGTGGAAATCGACGCGATTCATCAAATATCGCCCATAATCCATCAAGTTGAGCCTACTTAGACGCGACTCGTGTTAGGTGAGCCCTTAAATCCTTAAGAATGTCTACGAAGATGCGACTCAGCTTACTTTTAAGATTATACCCTTAACTTCTTAAAGACATTTTCCAAGAATTAACTTACGATGAGGAAGATTACAAACTTACTCTCAAGCTGAATAAAGAGAATTTCTTATTCCTTACTTTAGCACATAATTCAATGTTAGCTGTTCAAGATACAAAAAATCACTTATCCTCCGAATATACGTCCCTTCTGGCTGTGAATAAATCAACTGGCTATGCCAAGCAATACATTTTACGTCATTAGTTAGGAATCCTTATCTATTAACATTATAAAGCTGAAGAGTTTGCTTAACACGCTTTATGGTATAAAACATCACGCTGTGACCAATAGGAGCAAAGAAGCAGTGGGAAATGTGGAACAAACGAGAAAAGTTATCATCTTTAAGATATTCCCCTGCGTGCGACGCGAAATATATATATGATACCCAAAACCTACTAATTCCACGTGAATGAAGTCGCGTGCACAGCTAGTGTTCAATATATATATATATATTCATATATATTCAAACATTAAAGGATTTTTTTTACTTTATCGGTTGTTAATTTATTCTCCTTCATTCCAGATAATGCAGAACAAAAAGCGACAGAGGAGAAGAAGACCAAAACGCAGTGCGGTAAAATGAATACGGAGTATGTAACGTAATCAACCCGAACCGAAAATGACGTCATCAATACGCCCGCCGGGCGAACTTTCCAATAGAGATTTGTTAGTTGTGCTTCTGTTCTTGTGTCAGACTATAGTTTGTGACAGCCAGTGCCCGAAGTTTGCGGAGAGGCCGCTTGAGACGAGGGTGCAAGACGCGTCCATAGTTTTTAGAGCGGTTGTTGTTGAAACACATTTGCAGGTGAGGATCTTTTTTATAATTAAGCAGGGGTTCATATAACATCTATACAAGATAAACTGTTGACGTACTTTGGGTGTGAATATTCGGAAATCCACAGACTGAAACCGAATCGCGACTTGACGACTTTATCATCTATGTTTTTAATCACTGTAATTTTACATATGTTTAATTAAGATATATATTCTGTAAAACAGCTATAAATCGAACTAGGTACTAACACTTAATTGCGCATTAACTATAGTTTAATCGTCAGGCTCATCCCTTATGTCCTGACAAACAATATATCAATAATTAATTTATCAAAAGCATAGTTATTAGGTTGTTACGAAAGACAATTAAACAATTCGTCTGTATAATACATAAAAAAGTTATATTTGTTTATATGTAAGTTGAAATTATATTATGCGAGGGGTACATATCAATCAGTTGAAAACGTTCGTTAGGACGCAGTGGCCCAATTGGTAAGACCGGCAGCACTGAACGATGTGGATGCCGGTTCAAGTACTGCCCTAGTCGTAACTTCTTTTCATTCTATAATCGATTTTTAATTTGTACATCAAAAGTCTTTTTTAACTAATCGATCGATCAACATATTAATATAATTTTTATTTACTTGAAGCGAAACGGCATTTCAATCCGAATGCAATCTGGTCGTGTTCAATTCGACATTAAATTATTTCCGATTTCAGAATTATTGTTCATAGCGTGATCGAGATACCGCATAAACACGTTAATTTCATTTGATGTTGAATAGTATTTGTACTCTACGAAATTACTTCAACTGACATTATTTGTTTTAATATAAGGTGACTCTGTCACCTTATACATACTTAGACGTTTAATTCGGCACAGAGTGTCATACATAACACATATCATAAAGTCCAACTTAATTCCAAAAAGAAATAATAAATGGCTGATCACTTTTTACATTTTCGTCTCGCCCACGTTGTATAAGGAGGCAATATATTGTTTTTTATGAAGAATGTACGTAAAGCCTACCATCCAATGATAGCTTTAATGAGCGAACCTCTATATTCCCTAAAGATATTAAAACGCGATGTCGTTAAATATTTTTATTAGTGTTTTGTTTATTTTTTTTTAAAACAATACAATTTATTGAAATAATTTTATCAAGTAAAAAAATGGCACTTTTAAAAAACTCAACTCCAGTAACTTTTCTTTCATTGAACGGACCACCTTTAAAAATATACTTCATGTAACCTAATAATTATGTCCTCTATGACTATTAAAAAAATAACTTTAAAGATATTTTGTTTGTAACAAGGCTCAAAAAACTTTAACTTTCCAACATTCGCTAAGCACTACGCTTTTAATACTTACAATGCTTTTACGCCGCCATTCCTCAGGTCGACAAGAAATATACATTTATTTCAAAGATCTTTTTACTTCGGTAATGAAACCTTTAAAAAGTTAGAAATTCAGCAAAGGTTTAATTATCCTTCGTATAAATGTTCCCTTAAATATCAGTGAAATGGTAAAGGTTGATTACAATCATTTATATTAACTTGATACTAATGGCTTATATTAGAGAACTTACAAAACTTTTCTTCGATATTGTGTTTGTATTTTATTTGTTAAATATGAAACAAAACGTACAGTTGGAAAAATAGATTGATATTATACTTTGTGTACTAAGTAATGATGTGGCCCTTTCTAAGTATTATTAAAAATAATATAACTAAGTTCGAAAGGTATTTTTTTGCATTTCGAGCTTAATTTAATTAGACATTATACAAATGTCGGTGGGAGGGACTCGAATAATGTTTTGCACTGCTGCAGTAACCATTTGACACGGTGACTCAATTTTCAAAGTTCAACAGCTAGAAACAGTGGTTGCGAAATAGCCAGAAAATTCGCGAAATATATAAGTATTTCATTCAAGATTTAAAAAAATAAAACAAATAAGGAATATATTTTGCGTCCAACGTGTAATGTTTTAGTTAACATGTACCTCCCCGAAACTACACCTAATAACTTTTATTACTAAAAAAATCTTACGTATTCCCGTATGTATTTTCAAAGAGAAATGTAAATGTTTTCGAACGGGTTTCAAACAAAAACACTTAGGCTAACCTACCTAATTGTGGAATTGCTTAAGTGATAGAGAAGGGAATTGTGTTAAGTTACTACTAAGGCTAACGGTATGTCTATAAAGAATTGTGTGAAAAAAGATTGGGTGTCTCTGTTTGCATATCTACTCAATAGTAGGTGTTTCGTATCACCTTTGTCGGACATCCCTTTATATTAATTTCGACTCTATAAATTTTAGTGTAGTAAAAATTACACAAGCAAACACTAAACATTAAAAAAGCAACTTACTAACCGAGTTACAAGAAAAAACCTTTTAAGATACTTAATAGTTTCTTGTGAAGATGCATCGCTTAAGGATATTGCTTAGTAAGATGAAATGGTTTAAAACTCTTAAGGAGAAATTAAACTGCAAACGATGTTTTGCCGCATAAATGACTTCTAGGAAATATTTATATTCATAAATTCTACGGAAGTGTGTAAAGATTTGGTAAGAGCCGTTTCGACCATACCAAATACTTTACATTTTTTAATTAACGTTAAGCAATTATTTAAAAATATTTTATAACCAATAAAATTATATAAAAAGAAAATGTAAGGGGTGGATAATTCTCATTACTGAGGAGCTTAAAAAAATAGTAACCGACAGACCTACTGAATAAGTCTATGAAGTTTCATAAAAAATAGTGAAGCCATTTTGGACAAGTATGGTAACTAACACTGTGGCAGGTATTTATTAAATATGCTTAAATATTTAACATTACTCAAAAGTAACAACAACGTCGTCAAAAACGTGTATTTTCTTAAACAATTTGACCCTAGAACTTCGTGGAACGTTGTATTAGAATTTAGGTATTCAGAATATAGCTTGAACTATACAACTATAAATGGTATTTTTACATCATTTTGGATTACCACAGTGTTATAAATATCCCAATTCAATCATCGAATTGAATTTAATCAGTTGATATTGCCGCCTACATATAACAAGCAGACATGATTATTAGCAGAGCTGAGAATTCAATATAAGAACTCGTGTAGCCGTAGGCAGCTTAATATTAAATGTGAGACTACGTCATATGTATCTCAACAAATACGCTGTAACCACAATTTTCATCAAGCCGTTTTGTACCAGATGTGTTCTAGCAAGAAGGATTATAATTGTGTGTACCTGCTTCAGTATTAATGCATATCCCTTCTCTTGATAAAAGGACTCTCTCTTGACACAAATAAAAGTTGCTAATGTATTTTAAATTAGCCCGTAAGCGTTTTGTAAGGTAATATCCTATATCCCTAATTATGGATAGATATACTTCTGTGTCTGTTTACTTGATTTACTATTACTAGGTCAATAGTTTACAAGACAATTGTGCCCTAAGCATGTTAAACTAATTATTATGTTTTATCGGTATTCGAACCCAGGGCGTTCTCTTATTGCAATGCTAAGCACTATGTTTATGAAGCCATAGAGGTGGGGGTTGTGTATGCAATTTTAGAATGAACAAAAGTTTTAAAAGTAACAATTGACCTGAATATTTCATTGCTTTTGTTTCAGCGTAAGACTCTAGATTTAGCATTAGTATCGATATTCCGAGGCGGAGTGGAGCTGGCTTCAGTGAGCCAGTATTCAGGATCACCTTACAATACTACAGATAGGTAAGTACTAAATAACGTTTAATAAACAATGCGCGAAAGGTGTATCTAACAATAGATTAAAAATCGACGTTACGTGTAGGACACGGTAGCTTTATTGTGTAGAGCAACAACACGGAACGCTATGGATATCGTTTGAAGTCCCGACCGTGTCGTCTTTCAATGTAAAATATATATTTTTTTAATTTATAACGAATGAAAGTATATCTTACTCGTACTAATTCATGCCCGCCAATGCCTGGCTGTGTTTAGTAGTTGTCCAAAGTTACACTTTTAACAGACAAAAAATATTTTAATATCTGTACGCAAACACATACATACACACTCGCCCTTACATACGAACACGTAGGTCTGTTATTTTGCCTTTTTAATCTCTATTTGTAACCTGTGGTATACTGTTATAGCTCTATTATAATTCTTAATTGTAATAAAGTTAAGTTTTTAATCTGTTGTAAACCCGAATAAATAAGTTAAAAAATAACAGATCAACAAGTTTATGCAGACAGACACATGAGATTATTTTCTGTTGTTCTGTCACACTTTTTTACACACCTACTATCTATACTTTAATCATAGTGTATATTCCATTCATTCATTTACTACATTCACTTACTCTGTTAAATGGCTTAAGAATCTTATATCATTTGTTACCAAAACACTTCTGAAAATAATAAAATTCGATCATTAAACTCGCTCCACGGGAGATCGTTTACTGTTAAAAGCAAGTATGTAACAAAACCTATAAAAAACTAGGATACACCACGGTAGTTTGGAAGTTCTATCGCTTGCCTACAAAACGCTTACAACAACTAAAGGTAATAGCCACCTCAGAAGTTTTCAAAGTGGCAAAGTTTCACTAGAAGAGTGTTAAGATCACGCGAACTTATGTGCGTGTTAAGTTATAAGTTGGTAGCGTTTTAAAGTACGAAACAAAGGGCTGAATTAAATTTGTAGAATGACTTGTAGTCTTTTCCTTTACAGACCAATTACTTGCTTGTTTATTGAAAAACCAAATTGGCACTTGGTTATATTTTATGGACCCCACATGTCTCTTTAGTTTCTTCATACTACAAATCCTTTTTTTATAATAGAAAACGACGAACAAGCATAGGATTTACTTGATAAGGGTAAAATACCCGAGCTATATAATAAACGCAATATTCTATAGTAAAGCGTTTTTCTGTCAAGTACCTTCCGTCCATGACTTTTTGTCCGCGTTGAATAGTTACTTTAGATAGCTTAGAATACTATATGTATAAATAAAATACTTTAACGGTTTAAAACGCGATATATTAGTTAAACTTATTTAAAAAATATCTTTAACTTCGGCCCGACGTTTCTACTAATATATCGCGTTTTAAATCGGTAAAGTGTTTTATTTAAATGTGTACTCGCGTAAACTATAGACAGTATACTATATGTTATTGCATTCATAGTCCGCCTAAGTTCCTAGCTTAGGTATTTTCATATATACGGGAGCGAGGTAAAGATTAGTATGGAACTCAATTAAACCAACAAAGTTCGCGGGTTCGCGATCCGTGTAATTAAATTTCCTACAAGCCCGAATTCTGTGCGAATCGAATACCGATACTCGAAAGATGCACGGAACTTTTGGAACCTATATAAACACTTGTATAAAGTATTTCACTTTAACTAATCAAAACGAATTTGCTACAATTTAATGTCATTATAATTCGATTTAGTAAATGGTTACGAATACCAATTAAAAGCTCTCCTCAAAATTAACAAAAAACAAGAAAATAGCTTTGCCTGTAGTTTACTAGAGGCAACATTTAAATAGAACACTTTAACGGTTTACAACGCGAAATATTACCTCTGGGAGTTATAAAACAATTGCCTTACCATAAATCATATTGTAACATAGTAGAATAATACAAATATATTGTACGATATAGTAAGTATTTTGTTAATCCATTAATGTTTGAATAATCACTGTCTATAGGTCTTAATAGTCACATTGTATTTATACTAGTTAAAACGTGGTAATATCACCTGGGAATACTATAATTGTTCGAGTGAACAGTTCAGTTAACTTGGAATTGCTAAAGTTCTGATAGATATCTACAGTATATTATCTGTGTCAGAATATGACGTAAGTTTAAAACCTTAGAGACTATTATTTTATGCAACTTATTTAATAGGAAATAATTATGTAAGAGTATAATGTATTAGGTTTTACGCTGTAACTAGTAAGTTTTCGAGTTTTTTTTTAATGGTGAGTAACGACTTATCTCACAATGAATGACTTTCTTTTTCGAAAAAACGGGCAAAAATGTTTTGGTGTGAAATGTATAAAAGGTTAATTTCAGCTTCACTTTGTAACGCGTCACGGCGTCAGTTTGATTGGCTGCCAAATTAAATTTTATATATTACAACTTTATAAATTAAAAATACTAATACTAATAATAAACTAATAATAATACAAAAGAAAATATTCAAGTTCAAAGAGATAGTTATAGAACATTATGCAAAGTGCGATTCCTAATACTAAAACTAAGTAGCTCTGAAAAGACCTTTTTTAAGTGAAGCAAAAAAATGTTTAAAAAAAAAAACTCGAAATATTCAATGTCGTTCGCGCCCACTGCGTAAGGAGCCCACTGCCCCTCTATCGTCGAATTACTTACTCGATGCGCGGCGTTGCAGCCGCCGCCGGCATGTATTTTAATTTTAATTTCATGATATCTTTTGAATGGCATGTCCGATTTCAATAATTAAAAAAGTAATCATCAGGTATTGAGATAGTCTTGAATATTAAATTATTTATTTGGATAAAAATTTATAAATGGTATGGATAACACGGTCGGATTTTGATCGGCATTTCTATCAATTTGTTAAATGTAAAAAGTAGTTATAACGACGTAACTACAATAGTTAGACATTATCTCTCGCGATGTTTTTTGTAGATATTAATATTCTCTAAAATTGTCGAACACTTATTTCATATCATTAATACTTTTCGCAGCGTACGCGAAGTATTTTACGGCTAAGTATTTACGCCTTCCTTTGGTTTTAGTAAGTATAGATATCTATAGTAATCAAGTACAAATTATAGCCTATGTTACTCAGTGAAAATATAGCTTTCTAATGAAAAATTAATTATTAAAATCGGTCCAGTACTTTTTGAGTTTACCCGTTAGATACAAAAATACAAACCTTTCCTCTTTATAATATTAGTATAGATATAATAATAAGGTACAAAGCTAATACGGTTTTGAGAATCTATTTTTCAATATAACTATTTTACAGGCAGGTCAACCTCAAAATTAGTTCACAACTTATCGCCTGCTTCAACTGGAGTATGGCGCCTCAGAGCGAACTTGTGGTCTTCGCGAGGGTCAGTGACCCAGCTGAAGATTTAGAGACCACGCCCCCAGACGGCCAATGGCTAGAAGCCACTGCTGCAGCGGTTCCATGGAGTCTCGGAGTAGATATCGCCATTTGGAACGCAGTGGGTAAGTTAGTTTTCCTTGTAAATATTTTTCCTACAAAAAATGCATCCTTATCATAACTACTTTATAAAAACTAGAAATGAAGGCAAATGTCATATCAAGTGTATATATTGTGAAATTAAAAAGAATATACAATATAGTAGAAAGGAGAATGTAATGTATAAAAACTAGTCAAGAATGTCTGTCTAGAATTGTCAAGAAGTTAAAATATTACGAATACGATACAATTTTAAAGTTGTATGTTTAATTTGAAAATATTTCAATAGTACATATCAAAAAGATATATTAAATCAACGCATTAAAGTATATAACGTCAGTCTATGTATAAACGAACGTAATGTTACTCGTTAAACGCGGAAATCGAGATAAGTGACACTTATTTCCTAAGAAAACTGTCGAGCGCAGATCTACCAACCGTAAATAAATATCTATCAAAAGTTACTCTATAATAAGATTGTTGAATTCAGTCTTGAAAATATCTTATTTTTATATAGCAGGTCAGTCAAGCACGAAGTTCACTTGATGGTACGTAAATACCCTAGCCATCATCATTATCAGCCCGTTTGGGTCCACTGCTGGACGTAGGCCTCTCCCAAAGCATGCCACTCGGCCCTCTCTTGAGCTCTATTTATCCATTTGCTGCCGGCTACTTTCTTCAGGTCATCTGTCCATCGTTCTGTAGGTCGTCCTACACTGCGTTTGCCTAATCTAACAATAGCCCTAGCCATATAACATCTAAACAAGGGCATCTTGTCGTCGTATTTTGGCTTTGGATATTCGGAAATTCGCAGACAATAAAGGATTAAATGATTTAATCGAAATGCGATTAAACATGACGGCTTTTATCTATGGACGGGTGTTTGTGATCCGGACGGAATTTCTTAGTATTCAAGTCGACCCGTTGATTAATTTAGTTCATTTAAACAACTTTTCTGTTTTGAATACTGCCTATAGTTTACGCGAGTAGTACACATTTAAATAAAACACATTAACGGTTTAAAACGCAATATATTAGTCAAACCTATTTGAAAATGAGTTGTAGTCAAATAATTTTACCTAATATATCGCGTTTTAAACCGTCAAAGTGTTTTATTCTCTGTTTCAATAAGCATCAGACTGCAATAAGTATAGCGACAAAATTAAAAATAGGCATATTACGTTAAAGGCCAGTTTCGCTATCTTCGTTAAACTGTAATCAAAAGGCAGTGACGAAACAAAACTGTAAAGCGCTTGTGAGCCGTTTTTTTTAAAATTAAGCCTTATTGGTGTGTTCCTATATCATTTTGTAACAAGACAAAACGTTAGAATAATGTTGTCCATATAGTGCAAGATGTAAAAAATAAAACCTTTACACGAAAAATACGTCTGTAAAGAACACTTTCATTATTTTAGGTTGGGCCGGATGGGGTGAATGGGGGGTTTGTAGTAAAACTTGTGGAGGGGGGAGACAAACCCGCAGACGTTATTGCTCCAGAGGTGCATGCGAGGGCTTCGGTGAGCAGTGGAGATCTTGTAACTCTTTTGAATGTGAAGGTAAGAGGATAGGATTAGACTCTTTTCAGATTAACGTCGTCTTTTTCCTGTGATGGAGTTTTGTTGAGGATTTGCACATGGAAATAACATTAAATATTCTAGAGAATGTACGCTACGTTTTAAAAACCAATGGATTTACATTGCAAATGCTAATGATTAAAAACGCTAACAACAAAACGTACTTAAAGAAAACACTTTGACCAGTTTAAAACACAACTGAAAAAATAAGTTTACTAATATATTTCACGTTTTAAACCGTAAAAAGTGGATTATCTAAATAATTACAAATCGAAATGTGTTCTACTCACGTAAACGAGGCCACGATTCTTTTTATATATCAAAACTGCAACAATATGGAAATAAAATCAATGAATATTTATCCTTGCTAGACTATTTTATTATTCAATCTAAAACCTACCATTAATTGACCATTATTATTAACAATAGCTGCCGTTATCCGACGTAAATAATTACGAAAGGAAAGTCCTTGAGTTCAAGCAGTAAAAGTTAATATCTATGTTTTTGGTTTCAGCTCCAATATCGTATGATATAGCATTTGGTATCATTCAAATATCAGAGTCTTTAACAGGTGCAATAAACCCACTGTCCCCGGGTGCCCGGCGAAACTTCCATCCCGCCCAGGCCAGATGGGGCAGAGTGGTGGACCGACCACACGCTTTCAGCCTGCGGCCCAATTCCTACATTTGGATTGCGTCCTCCGAGCTATTTTCCGCCGGGAAAGATTTCCCAAAGGAGTTCACACTATTCCTCTCTTTGAGGTTACGTCCCGAGGTAAATTAATGTTGTTACCTGAATAAAATATATCAATGGAACTCCCTTAAAGCGTCCATTAAAACCGTTATAATTAATGAAGGTTTTACATACAACGCAGGCTGTTCCCTGACAACGCTTTCTGTGAATATAACTTAGAATTTAATTTAATTATGGTGGCTTTAAAATGCTTTTAACCTAAAAATACAGTTGCTATGTCAACTTGAACTTGAACGTTTCATAAAATAAAAATAAGAATAAGTTTATCTAATTATATATTTATATATATTTCTAAGTTTATCCTCAAGTGTACACAAACTTAAGCAATATTACTTAGATCCTGTCTTACAAACAAAAGAAAATCGCAGCTTCGAAATTAATTAGTAAGTCCTACTGAAATAGGAAAGTTATTAGATACCGTTCTTAATAAGTAGATTGTATCTTTATAATAAAACTAGCTGTGCCCGCGACTTAGTCCGCGTGAAATAGTGACTTGGGGTAGAATTTTTTAGGCTGTTTATTAATTTATGTAAGGGCGCATTTAATGCAACCTATCTATGTTGTAAGTGCTACTTTGACGCAACACTCTCACCTCACATCACTCCTACTCTAACTCCCACTCTCATTCCTACACTCACTCCCACTCCCACTGCTATTCCCAAAAAGCCAAAAAAAAAGTTTCATTGTTCAACCACGAATTTCCATAGAATTTTTCATCCCCGTTTTAAACCCATATCAACCTTTTTTTGGCATTAAAAAATAGCCTATGGCCTTTCTCAGGCTCTAAAATATATGTGTACCAAATTTAATTTAAATCAGTTCAATAGTTTCGGAGTTATAGCGGGACAGACAGACAGAGTTACTTTCGCATTTATAATATTAGTATAGATAATAAACATTTTGTTTAATTAATCATGAGCTTTTCAAAACACCGTCTTATAATATTTTGTTAATAGAGCGCTGGTTATGGACAAGGAACGCTATTCTCATTGCGATCAAGGCGTCGTTCAGGATCATTCTTATCCCTGGAGTTAGCAGGACGTGGTGCGGCGAGGCTAGTCCATGCTGGAGAAGGATCAAAGAAGACTATTTATTTAGCGGTGCCCCTATATGACTTCAGGTGGCATCATATTGCTATAAGGTAAGCATGATGAAGTGGGTATTGCGCATACATATTTATATGTCCGACACACTGATCGATTCTGTTTATATGTTTTATGCCCCATTTAAAGTTATTTCTGGTAAAAAAAATTGTTATATTTCTCTAAATTCAAATCTAAGACCTCGTGTAACGTTTAACCATTAAACTTTAATCGTTTTAACAGATTAACGCAGTATTATTAATATTAGAAATATTCAATTTATCAACTATTTTCATAAAACGTTTGATGTTGGCGGAAGCAGTCAAATATTAACGAGATATTAATTATTAATATTCCGGCTTTGTTCTGTATCGTAATTATTTTGTATTACAGTTTGCGTTTTATATACAAGATAGCTGTTACTTACGACGTCGTCCGCGTCCTGTGGTTCTTGCGAGTTATTTATACATTTTTTTTGTAGCTTGAACCGTTTTCTCAGCGCACTCAAGGGAAGCCCTCACAAATTAATAATTTTCCCAGTTTTTTCCACATTTTCCACTATTTCTTCGCTCTTATTGGTCGCAACGTATGTAATCTATACTAATATATAAAGCTGAATAATTTATTTGTTTGTTGAAAAAATATTTTTTTGTTGGTTAGAGCATTTATGAACGAAGACTATAGGCTATAAAACATCGCCCTGTTTATCGTGAATATACAGCGTGAAATATGAAAAAAAATGGGAAAAATGATTCATTAATATGGGTTTCCGAGGCGTACTGCAAAAACCGGTTCAAGATACCCAAAAAATATGTATGAAGGAATGACTTCTCAAGAACGATGGGAAGGGACGCGACCAACTTCGTGAGTTAACAGCATAAGTTTATAAAGATGAAGGGGATTGTAAAAACGAATTTGGATGCCCAAAAAACAATTCCCGTGGACGAAGTCGCTGACACAGCTAGTGTAGCTTAAAGCCTATATAATTTAAAATTTGAAAATAAATTGAAAAAAATTTCTACTCGGGCAGGACTTGAACAGGCCAGGGTTGCGTAAAAATAAAAACAAAATAAAATATACTTTAAAATTTAAAAAATTATTTAGATTCGTCAATTTTTTTTTTCGTTCGTCTGTCTGTTTGTCGTGTTTCTACAGAGTGTTCAAAAGAGCAACATAACTGAGAAGAAACTCATGCCGGCTTTTTTTAAATATGTCTTATAAACTAAAACATTTTTATATATTTGTTAACAGGAGCAATTCATATTACCGTGCTGTTGCTCTACCAATTGAGCTACCGAGTCCTGCCGAGTCGAAAATTTATTTTCGATTTTAAAATTATATAGTGCCTTCATGTGCACTATATAATTTTAAAATCGAAAATAAATAAAGTAAAAAATAAAGTTTTCAAGCATAAAGCCTTTCTTGCTAAACGATGTACTCAATACAAAACGTTTTTTTATATTCGAATCATTACCATTCCTGAGATTAGCGCGTTCAAACAAACAAACTCTTCAACCTTATAGAATGGATTAATTAGAAAGGGGTTGCTTAATATTTCTGTTATTATAGTTTCGGTCAGACAGAGCACAGGAGGCCAACTACTGTAGTTATAATCGTTCAGCGCGGACACAAAATGTACAGCGCCCAAATTATGATTTAACTTTTTTAATATTCTTGTTAACGCGACTTTCAAACATAGAAAATTTATATGCTGTGATAGATAAATGAATCGTGTTTATTTGCAATCGAACATATTGCATTCGGAAGTGAAACTCGATGCTCTTGGGAAATATTCGCAACATGATGTGGGTCTGATACAAAACTAAAAGCACAGTGGAATATAAAGCAAGGGTTTTTTATGAAGTAAAATTGTTTCAAATGAATACTGGGATTATGTCGAAAGCTTTTACGATTGTTTTTTTTATATTTTCACTTTATTCTTTTAAGTGAACTGAATACAAACTTAAGCTCAACTTAAACACATCTAATATAATAAAGTTCTCGAGATTGCTTTTTAATTGGGTCAGAGACGCTTTACTAAAAAGTCCTCATGTAAAAATTCTTTGAGCTCTTAGGATGTGGAAATAACGAGATACTATTTTTTTAATCAACACTTTAAATCTTACTAGAATAATCATATTTTATAACAGTGTGGGATAGACAAGCATAAGATTCACTTGATGGAAGATGAAATACCTCAGCCATATTTAAACTTATATGCTGTCGACCTTTTGATATCCAGAAAACTACGGACTGAAACCGAAACGTGATAAAATTTCACGGCTTCATCTGTTGTCAAGAATGGTTTGTGAACCGGATGAAATTTAGATATTTCTACCACCCATTAGGAAGATGTTAGAGCCGGTGGTGATCAAACCCACGACCCATCCATTGCTACCATTACACCAACGAGCCTGTCAAGTATCCGCGATTATAAAGAATAAATAAATAAAAAAGTCTATCGTCTGTAGTGCTTTTATCGAATGTACTATTCGCTTGTAGATTATGAGATCCCGGATTGTGCGAAATATTAGTTCCGTATTAGGGATTACTTATCCCATCTCGTCTGTTCCGGAAATCATCATTAATTAAATGACGGTCAGTAAAGCTTGACAACCCGCATTGGAGCAACGTGGTAGCTGTAAGCTTGTAAACCCCCATAAGAGATCTAAGCCTAAGGAATAGGATATTCATAGCCTAAAAATGTACTTACTACATAGTATAAAATAACGTCCCTTTTCTGTCCCGATGTGCGCTTAAATCTATACAACGCAAAGTAATGTCTTGCATTAGAAGGATTGACATAGGAAGGTTTATATATACAACGTTTACAGTTTTTCTATAGTGTATTTAGTATATATATTTCAGAATAACAAAATTGTCTGTCAGAAACCTCTTCTTCTTTTCTATTGGAGACACTGATAAAAGGTTGATAAATTCCGCATCTGCTAACCACTTTTAACTACAAAGCTTCCGGTTTCTTTGTGGAATCTTTCTAATTCTACTCTAATCTTTAAAATTGTTCCATCGTACATCTTATACTTTAATATTATTATAATGCCACAGACCAGTAATATACTGGTACAGACTGAAACCAGATATCATTCTAGATTGCATGCAGCACGAAAAGTTTTCAGTAAATTGCAAAACTACACGGTCATTAAGTTTTTATTTGTGAAAATTAAAAGTAATGCCTTCGTTTCAACCAATTGCGCTCGCTGAAAGGTAGACGCTCTCTAGAGCACAATATTTAGGAGTGAATAATGATGCAAGAGATAAAAGAAATGAATGTACCTCTCGACGAAGGACGGGAATTGAACTTTTAAAACCTTCGTAGAGTACTTAAATACATTAAAACTCCCTAATGTAATTAAATACTGTCTGTAGTTAACGCAAATAGTATGTATTTAAAAACATTTTAATGGTTAAAACGCCAAATACCAACTTCAACGGAACAGGTGGCACTAGCGTAGCAGTGTTTACTTTGACGTCAGAGACACCCTCCGTCTCCCCGTGACCACGCTGCTAGAAAACATCCGTAACGTCAGGCCGTAGTTAAAATAATCTTTCAAATAAATTTAACTTATATATACCGCATTTTAAATCGTTTAAGTGTTTTATTTGACGTGTTAAGTTATATTCTAGAAAGTGTAGTCTCGAAAGAAGTAAGGTCCAAATCAAATCTATATGAAAAACCTTGAAGGTCACTTAAATGACTGGAAATTGCATCTTAGTTAAATACAACAACACTTCTAAATAAAACATTTGAACGGTTTGAGACTCGTAATGTGTTCAAAACGTCGGGCCGTAGTTTAAAATGTGTAAATAAGTTTAACTAATATATTTCGCGTTAAAACCCGTTAAGTTTATTTAAATGTGTACTACCCGCTTAAACTACAGACAATATATAATAAACCCATTTAAATAGACCATTATTATTATAAAGCGGTTTGTTAAAATATGCTTCATAATTACTTTGTATTGTATTGATATAAAGAAACTTCAAATGATTCTAGCGTCCACGACGATAACACAGTGAGGGTGTATGTTGATTGTCGCTGGCTAAGGACGGACGTTCTCGAGAAGGATGCCTTGGAGACCCCCAGGGACGCCGATCTCATTATAGGCTATCTCTTCTCGGTAAGACTTTTATTAAATCTAATCAAAAAGGGACAGCCTAAATATTTATACGGTCCGCTTTGACGCTCCGTTACGCTTAATATGTTTTTCTAATCCGTTGATTAAGTATTTAAAGAAATGCTAATCGCGTTTTACACATTTTATTCTATTAATAATACACTGCGCCTTAGTTCATACAATTTTTAAAAAGAAGTTATTTCATAAGCATAAATAAGTATTTATTTTTCTTCGTTCAATTAATCTCGCAGTTTGTTAAAAGCTTTTGGGCGTAGAAAATGTGAATAAACTGGCAATAAATCTTATTTATGTCGCGATTTGATGAAAATAAAGACTGGAAAATTAATTTTCCACGAGTGACATAATTTTCCCTGAATGAGTATAATGTGTCGACGTTTTTTCATAACGCTACACTTTCTCTAATGAAATCGTTAATCATTTTTATAAAAAGGTTTTTCCCTTGTATTCGTAATGAGGTAGTTTACTGACGTAATAGAAAACAATTCGTAAATAAGTGAGCCGTTTTTTCTTGAATAATGGCAAGATCATTTGATAAGAAAATGGCAACTTTAGAAGGGACCATTTTTCGTGACTTTGACGTTAAGTCCTTTAAAAAATTAAGTTTCCTTGTTATGATGTTAGACATATTCTTCTCGCACTTTAGATTTGATTCATTAAAAGTGCTGTATTATACAGGGTGATTTGGAACAATTAGTGCTGGTGCCAAAAGCTGGACAGGCGTACAAGCAGTGTTCCAGCCAACTTAACGGCAGTATAACTCCATATGTTACTCTAAATACGTAACAAGCGAAGCCACTTGACTGAATTAGATGTATGTTTGTTTACTTTACTCGCTTTTCTCTGTGTATACATTTTTTATCGCTGAGGCAAGTAGAGCTAAGTTTATTAAGAAAAAAGGTAATAGAAATTGTAAGCCTAAATTATAAATCCATTAAAGATAAAAATAAAATAAAAAACACGATGATATGTGTGGAACTCAAATCTACACCCAATGTCTTCGTTGCTGTTGGTCCTATTGACTTACCATGCACCGCCAGTATCAATGATTCCTTATTTCAGAGGATTCAGTTATATAAGACTAACATGTACCATTGATTAAAAATCGACTATAATTTGAAAAAAATTACGACTTGGGCAGGACATGACCTGGCATCAACAACGTTTCGTGCCGTTGCTCTAATCAATTGAGCTACTGAGCCCTTCACGTCTTCGTCAAATATTTTTAACCTATTGTACATGCACGTTTGCGCAATGTAATTTCAATCTTAAAACTTACGTCTTAAGGTTGTTTTTTTTTTCAAATTATAATCGGGTTTTAATTTATATCATACCGTCACGAGTAACATGTGAAAAATATTATAATGTGCAATAAACATTTCAAAATAATCATGTTTCATATTGTAAGCCTTTTAGTTAATCGTGAGATCATGTCATCCATCATCTCCTAATGACGCTGTCATTGTGTTGCCCATGGTAAATGGTAACGACAGTCAACGGACCCCGGAGCATTAATAATTGTTTATTACAATATTACGTAATTCGTTTCGCTCTACTTGTTACAAGCTACAAATAGAACTTTTATAGATAAACTAAAACTTTGAACGTTAGTTATTAGTTTACTTAGAGATAATAGTATATTATTATTTACGTACAAATAAGTTATACACTAGGTCGCTGTAAAAGTTCTTTATAGTATTTTTCCCCGCATTCAACGGTACAAGGGTTAAACAAAATCTTATATGCATAAACCCATTTCGCGCTATAATCGTGCAGCTGCATTCAAATTGTAGACTCCACCAGTTTATAGCACTGTGAAATACGTTGCTAATATTATTTTTAGGTTAGAATATGAAATATTCTTTAAAATGTATGCAATAAGCGAATCTTATAAATTGTTTAAATTTAACGCGCGGATCTGAAACATTTGTAAAGTATTTTAACGTATTATTACTATTTAGTAGGATAATAAGTGTGCATAGTACATGTATAATACATAGATAATAAATAATTATCGATGTCAACTACAGAATATTAACTTGATTATTTACTTGTAGAATTGTGATATTTATAGATGTATATCGTTGTTTCTGGCCTATACAATTAATTTATACTTTAAGTAAACAGTATCAAGCCATTTTATTGTTGTTAACTCATAATTTATAACAATTACCGTTTCGTCGATGACCGTGCAAAAGGAAATCGTCTTTATGTAGATAATTAGAAAATACCGTATTTTGTATGTGTATTTATAAGAATTGTACATATTTCTCTGGGTAAAACAATAAACAGTTAAATATGCAGTTTTTTTGTTTGCTTAACCTTTAATATTATATCTACTGGTTGTTCCATTACTCAATATTATATTTTTAGAAATCATTAGCAGATTTAAAAAAAAAAAAAAAAAAAAAAAAAAAAAAAAAAAAAAATTTAATTAAAAAAAAAAAATTCCCCGGGGGGGGGCCCCCCCCCCCCCCCCCGCCCAAAAAAAAAAAGGGGGGGGGGGGGGGGGGGGGGGGGGTTTTTTTTTTTTTTTTGGGGGGGGGGGGGGGGGGGTTTTTTTTTTTTTTTCCCCATATTTAATTAAACTTTACAGTCTATATCTATTTACATTTATGGGGCAAATATAACTTAGTGAACATATGGCAAAAATTTTTCTTCTTAAGGATTTTAGTAATTACGAAAAGAGAGGCAATTTCGAATGAATTTTAATGAAAGCATCACCTGAGTGGCTATAAAATGATCTCGGAAAATTCTATGTAAAGTTTGTGACATAAAACATCATCCATTATAAAGTTTGAAGCCTAAATTCTTATGAGATTCATCTTAGTTGGGAAATTCAAGGATTAAGTTTCCGAAGCAGGAGTTAAAAAGTTACTTTCTTCAGTTTGTGGTCGTTCAGGTACCTTATAAGTCGCGGAACATTTTTATTTCCGCTTTCTGAACGTTAAAAGTTTTATTCAAAAACTACATGTCGAAATAATATTATAGGTACGTGGAAATCCTTATCAGTGTCGTATATATTATACCTAGATGATGCGGCAAACGTTGTTTCGTTGTTTGAAAATTAATTTTATCATTAGCATTAGAAAATGAGTCTAAATGAGTGCCAAGTTTTATGCAAAATAAAAAGAACATACTTATAGAAACAAAATAATATTATGAAGCAGAAACAAACTCTATTATTTCTTTTCTTTATTGGATATGTACAACAATTGCTGGTATCAAAAAATAAAATCTTAAAGTAAGCTACATTTGATGTGCAGAAATCATGTAAAGAGGAATCATTCTTTCATACATATTTTTTGCTTTCTGGAACGGTTTTAAGAGAGCACGCAATGGAAGGCCTAAAACTTAACTTTCCCATTTTTTCACTTTTCCCCCGTTTTCCTACGCTTTGGTCACAGCGTGATTTTATATAACATAAAGCCTTTTTCGATAAATTAATTATTAAGTACTTCCAGAGATTAACGCGTTTAAAGAAACTAAACTTTTCAGCTTTATAATATTAATATAGATGTACAACAGAATAAAGTGCAGTTGATAAATGTACCCAGATTTTAATATCACATCGAATCGTATTACTTGTCCTCAATATTTCTTATAAGATCAGAATCTTACTGAGAATTCCAATTATAAGGGCGCGTGACTCGATTGTATAAAATCTTTGCAATAAAGGTATAGTAAGCATCAAAAGTCATCGACGATTTATCTTTCTTAGAAAATGTAATATTTTGTTATAGATTACTCTATCCAAAATATTCCTTTACAATTATTAGTCTACATAAATTATGTTTTAAGACCATGTAGGAGGGAAATAATTTGATACTAGTTTAACTACGTTGCTGACAGTACGGAGGGGCGGGATTCAGCTGAGTTGATATTGAACATTACACGCAATCATTCAATTTAATATAATCTACATCATTTGCTTGACAAAATTAATTCATATATACCTTATTGCTTCTCTTGAGAAATTAATAAACATCTAGATATAATAAAAAGTAATGAAACTCCCTAAGCACTATTAAGGTTCCCTGATTTATATGTCGTGCTTATCCTATTTATATAAAACGTCTGGTTTAATTTATATAAAACATGTTAACCCTGGGAATCGAATCCTGGATGCCGGTGACGTCCACAACAGGAATCCAAGATCACAAGGCAGTAAGTCTCCTGTTTGTTAATTTTATTTTTTCTATTTTTCTTATAAGGGATATTTGACGGGCTCATCAGCCTAAAGGTAGCAACGTATAGCTAATGGACCAGGTCCGGAACCCACCAGGATCGTCTTGAGTTCGATCCCCACCAGGTCCAACATAATTCTAATTTTTCAATTCTGGAACTCGTCGGGAAAACTGGTTATTAAATGGGTGGTAGGAATATAAAAATTCCATCTGGGCTTCGAACTACTGTCCATAAATGCCGTGAAGCTTAATCGCGTATCGGTTTCAGTTTCCGAATATGTTCAATTTCCGAATATGCATAACCAAAAATATAATATATAATATATAGCTATAAGCAGGGATCACTTACCATCAAGTGAACGGCATGGCATGGTCTGTCCACCTTAATTATTAAAAATAATATATTTTCATTACAAATTTATCGTATATAATTATCACGATAAGGAATAAACACTATATCGTTCTGAATTTGAATCAACGCCAGAGCTCACGAAAGAATAAAAATCGTTTTGTGATAATTATCATCCGAGTAATTGCACTTTTATGGTGAATTTTTAAAAAGTAGTAACGCTTTCGCTCGAAAACTTTTAAACGAATGTTGTAAAGGCTAGGAGCGTGGAGTTAAGCTATTCATTAAAGTTTTTTAAATGGGAGTTTTCAGTGGAAGCACATTTTAATAGGTCGGCGAACCTGTTTCTTTGTTCCATATTTCACAGTTTCACTGTATAGGCAATTGAAGCAATGCTCGGTTAAAAGCAATTTACACCTTCAGTAATAACAAATGTTAATTTCACACTGTCCAGTTTACGCGAGTAGTACACATTTAAATAAAACACTTTAACGGTTTAAAACGCGATATATCATTTTCAAATAAGTTTAACTAATATATCGCGTTTTAAACCGTTAAAGTGTTTTATTTAAATGTTAATTTCTCTTAATTTCGTTCGTTAGTCCAATGCTAGTAATATATGACTGAAGTCAACGGGTCGTGGCTTCGATGCCTACCAGGCCTAACATGTTTTCAATTACAATTTAATTAAAAAATTTTCTAAAACATTTCGTCTGGAAGCCTGCGAATAGGCAGGGAATTGAATTACGGGTCTCGAACCCATGTGCAGTGATGAAAAAATTTAAACGCGTTTTGGATTTCGCCTATGGATTTCCGAATATCAATCGGTCGACAAAGCTATGTAACACAACACGACAAAAATATTAACGCGGTATGTTATAGACACTCTTCAAACACTTTGACAAAAATAAAAAATATATACATCGGTGGATATCAAAGCGACAACTTATTCCTAATAAGCGTAACAGTTCTACTTCCAATAGTTGAACCAACGTCTCTTAATTTTTCATCTGTATCTTGCGAATAACCTCCATCACCATCTCCCGATATTTCCTCCATCAGACGATTAATAAAATTTATTCTCTTTTAGTTGCAAACAGTTTTAAAATGCATACAGTCTCCAATTCGATTTGGTAACATTGTTTCCGAGCAATTTGACACGGCCTGTGTGTATCGTAATTTTTGTTTATTTCAAACAATAGCCTTCAGTTGTTGCGTTCGTCAATTCTATTACAAGTTTCGATCACTGTATTTTTATCCAATATTCCGTCAGTCCATCATTTGGTGTGCAGTATTTCAGCGCAACCGCTGCTTTTGACATGGGGAAATTGCCGGTATGAAATCGAATCCTCATAACTACTGCTTTACGTGCTGTAGGTATAATAAAAAAAGAAAATATAATAAGGTCGAAAGAATAATTAGAAAAATATAAGTATTGTAAGTATGTATTATGAGTAATGGTGTGGTTCTTGTCAAAATCTAACATAAGTCGAAAGCACGCGTTGTTTAGATATTACAAGACTGGGGTATTTACCTATCAAAAAAATAAAGTTCTAGGAGTAATATAACGAAAGTATCCATTCAGTTTAACTATAGAAATTCAAATATAATAATATTGAACAAATAGCCTTATGTGCCAATGCACCTAACATATACTTGGCATAACGCTCTGGCGGTGATCCAAGTTAGAGAGCCGTTTTACTCCTGAATTGGCAAAAGCTTATTGTGAGCATATCTCAACTTTGTTCCTCAGGACGTTACAGTATATTTGAGGCTTTCCGAGGTTGCTAATAGAAAGAAAGCTGTTTGAGCTTAAGCTACCAGCGTCCAAAAGCCTTAGAACTTAACAATTTATCGCTTATGTAAAGAACTGCTGCTTCTTGAACCGACTTAAAACTTAGCTCGTTGGTGTAATGATCCCATATTTTTCTAATTAATTTATAATTTTTTCTAAAACATGTTGGACTATATGTGGACATCTGCGACTTACGAACGATCGTTCAATGATGAAAAAGATCGAGTTTAATCTCGTTCATTTGCAGTCTGTGGATTTCCGAATATTCAAAGCCAAAAGACGTCGACAGTGCATCTATTATCTTACCTACCTAGACCCCATGTTTGTCTGTATTGGTCCGTCTTAAACAAAATAGGTACACTTAACTACAGATCCCGAGGTACAAGATTCGAATAAGGATTATTTGCAATATTCGTCAGATTTCTAAAAAATTAAAAAAATATTTATTTGGAGTACAATTTAGAAGCGGCGGTCGTTAAAGCGAATCAAACCGGTTTGAAACAGTGTGGTGGGTAAGCTCATAAACCCTCTTCAATGAAATATCTATCTAGCATAGTCATTAATAGGTTAAATTCAAACTAAGCACTAGCGTTTCTGCAAACGGAATACCGCAGACAGCTATGACGAAAATTAAGTCATTTAAACAGAGAAGAGCCAAAGGCAATATTCGGCCAACAAATTGGCAAGTAAATATTTTGTTTAAAAATTTCTTACGGAAATTGTGTACTAAACGCCTCTTCAAAGAGCTTATATTATTTAATTAAAATTAAACGGGGCTTAATTAAACATACCGTACGCTTTTACAGGCATTTTTAATTCATTAGGGTATCTTTGATATTCTTCTTTGAGGCCCACGAATTTTTGTTTTAGTTGTTGTTTAATGTGCTTTAATGAAATTAGGGGAAACCGGACCAATATTTGCTTAAACGAGTATAAGGGTCTTAGCTGTTTTGGGGACTGTTTATATCAGCTTTATGCTAAATAAAAAAAGGTTTTTCACTGTCCACAATGTTAACCGCTGTTAGTATATATCGAAATATGCAAACAATACTTGTAACAACTGTATACAATTGTTCGTAAATTACAATGCACGTTTTATTCCAAAAGTGTTAGTGTTTACCGTTTGCCTTAGAACTTCAGAAATAGCGATAGTCACGAATTATTCGCCAAAATTGGAGCAGTTATATCAATATTCACAATATTTTCCCGGAAAGTAAACCAGTTATAATAACGGGAGTTTGATATTTCGTTAGTTTTCCCCAGTAATACTCATGTTAATATCAGATAATATCACGATCCAACTTGGATCACTGATCACTGGTTGTAATGATAGAGAAGGACAGACAAACATTGGGTTGACAGGACGTGAAATACCCCAGCCATGTAGCATATACAGGTGCGCTATCGACCTATTTTGGCTTTGGATATTTAGAAGTACACAGGTTGAAACCGAAACGCGTAAACTTCACGTCTTCTTCATCCGTGGACCGCGGTTCGTGACCCGGACGGAATTTCGATGATCCTACCACCCATTTAATATCTAGATATCCACACGAAGTTCAACATGTTTCGAACCGTTAATTATATTCAATATTATATAGTCAAACATTGCTACCATTGGACACAACGCGCCACTCATAATCTTATCTCCTAAATGTAACGAGAATTGCTTTAGGTAACTTTATTCGTGTGTCAGTTCACGTTTTTTCTTTGCTAGCTTGGCTTGAAAATATTTTTTTTTGTGGGGTGAGCAAACTGTATTAAGATGGGAAGTATTAAAAAAAAACAATGATTACCGCAGCAGTGACAATATAATAACTCTGCAGTTGCAAGATATCACTGCACAATCGTTAGTCAGCCGTGCAAACATGACTGGCTGGTTGCCAGCAGTCATATAACCTTAGCACTGTGAAACGATAACACAGTGGGCGGCAAAAATGGCTCCATACACCATGTAGACGTTTGCGAAGATATAAACGTTTGTATTCTGTCAACGGTTAGACTGAACTCGATTAGAGAATTTAATAGGACTTTTTATGTTAACATATGTTTTAAATTTCGTTTACAAGCTGTGCCCGCGTCTTCGCCCACCTAGAATAGTCATTTTGTGCATCAAAATTAGTTTTTGAAAACCTCCTCATTCTTATAAAATATAGTTGTTACCCACGGTGTCGCCCGCGTCCCGTCCTTCTTCCATATAATCGTAAAAGTCAGACATATGCCGTCGCGGGCATTTACTAAGGTTATTTAAAGGGAATCATACCTACATATTTTTGAATCGCACATTTTCGCAGCGCACGCAATAAAAACCCTCACAGATAGTTAAACCCTCAATAATTTGGTAACGTTTAAACTGTTGTTTTAATACAGAAATAAATCTCGTTTCTTGTTGTATGCATCACGTGTATATAAATAATATTTTTTATAATTTCTGATAATAACATTATTATAAAAGACTGCTATTAAAAAGTTTTTGATGTTAAACAAAATGAAACAGTTATAACACATTATTACCTGGATTTCTATTCAAGGCACGTAGATATATTTTTAAAACGTTTTTGGTGAACGCGTACAACTCAAACACTACTAACAGCGCTCCGTTAGAAACGCAAAAAAGACGAATACAAAATCCGTTGTAATGTGCAAAAAATTTTGAATAAAATCCCTGTCTCTGTACTTTTTGTGGATATAAGAGTGTAACCACTATATCCGCGACAAGCGGGATATACTTATAATTATTTCAATTCGTTTTAAATTTAAAAAACGTTAGATTGATACGAGCCTCACTTGAACCGGCATCTACAGCGTTCCGCGGTGCTGCTCTAAGCTATTGACCTACCGATTTTTTTGCTTAATTCGTAGTAGTGAATAATTAATTCTCTAGCTCAGGGTACAGGCGTGATTCGAAGCTATGACCTACCAATTAAGTTTATTTATGTTAAACAATAGGTTTCATAACATAAAATTAGCGCATTAAATTTGAGTCGAAATTTTGGTTGGCCCAATTGAAAATCATGAAGTGCTGAATTGCTGGGCTCAATTCCAGCCAGTTTTTAACATAATAAATGTTCAATTTTAAATTAGTGTACTGTATGCAATGTATTTACACGTAAATTATGAATCTTCATACATAAAGATATATTTTATTTATACCTGTAAACTTGTCGCATCGCTGCTTCTAAATATGGTCGCGATATAATGTCGTTGAACCATAGTGAGGACATGTGGAAAGCGGGTAGTTTTTTTTTCAACTCGCGATTCGTTTATATTAAGAAATGAATGTTGTTAAAGGTTTTGCTGGCTTAATATTAAAACACTTCTGTTATAATAAGAAAACTTCGTGGGTTCATATTTCTGCGTCCGTAGCGGACCCCACGAACTTAACTTTCACATATTTAAAGGAACAGTGATATTTGAATAGTAATAAAATTATTCTATGGTATGGTTTGCGTGTGAATGTGCAGATATGGGTGAAAACTTTCTTTTTGTGCATTTTTATATAACATAAATATTCAATTCTTCTCTTCTTCTTCTTCTTCTTTATCTAAGTTGAACAAAATATATACCCAGTCGACAACAAAAGATCTCTTCCTAACTTGTTCTCGCAATCAAGCAAAAAGTTGTTAGCTATAGATTATAATCACCTGGAGGGTTTTATAAAGAATCCCAGTTAAATCTTCACACATCCTCATAGTCAATTATTTTCTGATCATCAGTACATACGTTTACACACAAACACCCACATTTCAAATTAAATGTGCATTTGATTTAATTTTAAGATATGAAAGAGCCGGGAACCCAGGCACAGGTATTATTTACTTAAAAGAGTTTCCAGATCAAATCTAGACTGATCTATACTAATATATAAAGCTGAAGAGTTTGTTTGTTTGTTTGAACGCGCTAATCTCAGAAAGTACTAGTTCGAATTGAAAAATTACTTTGTTTATAAAACGCACTTATCGACGAAGGTTGTAACATATTGCGATGTGACTAATAGGAGCAAAGAAACAGCGGGTAATGTGGAAAAACAAGGAAAATTATTAAACCTTGTGGGTTTCCATTGCGTACGCTGCGAAAATGGTTTAGGATCCATCAGAAAGATATGTTAGAAATAATTATTCCTCTTTAAACTTAGATTAACTTGCAAGAACACGGAGACGTCATGGGTAACAACAAAAATTTCTAAAGATCCATCTTTGTTCCAAAACAAAATTTTGATGCCCAAAATTACTTTCTATGCTTTCGAAGAAGCGCGCACAGCTTGTGTAAAATAAATCTGTTACCAGAATAAAAAAAATAATTTATATATTTTTTTTAAGATTACTTAGTCTTATTATAACAAACGTATGAGATAGAATTCATAACCAATATGGTATCCCGCTCGTTCCCACCCTATAAAATAAAATAGCTCAATATTTTTCCTATTTAATGGAATTATAGGTCGATCGGCAAAATGTTCACGTGCAATTGAGCCGCAGTGCAATATCTCCGGAACGCCACGAGCATCGAACATGACCAGCTAATGACGTCATACTTTATAATATTATTGCTGTAAAGCTAGGTGCTAAGAAGGATTTTTATTCATATAGGCAAAGCTTATCTTATCAGCAAAGAGATCGTTATGCCGAACGATTTCAATGGATATAAATGAGAGTAATTAATTTTGTTTTATTTCGGATTTAATTGAGTTGTCGTAAGTTTTATACTTTGTTAAGTGCGAGGGGCCCTTTCTAGATTTGCAACCAGGGAAGCGATATAGTTTCGGTCAGGCATAGTATAAAAATCGAAGCACTTGCCAATTCTTCAAACTGTATAAATGTCTGTAGTTTACGCTAGTGCTGCACATTTTAAATGATATAAAATGCAAATTGTTATTCAATAATTTATTATGTTTTTAAATATAGACAAGAAAACTTCTAAAATAAAAAAAAAAAGTTTGCCTCATCGTAAACCTATTGATACTAAAATAGTATATTTATCTTGTGTTATATTATCTTATGTTCCTTTTCGACATACATCTCGCCCTCATTGGTAAGAATAATAATGATATATCCCAAAATTAAATTGTTGATACTAAAATTACGAAATCATACTAATTTCTTGGCGCTAAAAAAGAAGCTCCGAATATTTACTTGGCACTAGGCACGCCCACAATCTTTAGTTCCACCAGTGACCAAGGCAATAAAGCACCCGAAACGTTGCGTCTTAAATACAAAGAAGCTGACGAATATATTTTCCTTTTTCAACCGTTAAAAATGTTTTATTTAATCATATATACATCGTATCCTGATTCGTACAATACGTTTAATCACTTACCTTCCGCGAAGGAAACTCAAAGGAAGCTGAACGTCGTTAGGCCAAAAAATAATTTTCTCAGCATCCCCAAATAGAATTATCCATCACGCTAATGTTATCTCTCCGTATTCGCAAGATTTACGAATGTTTACAGAAATGGGCACGAAACATATTTCACGAAATAACTTACGCTATAAAGGGGAATGTATTACATTATATAATTTAATTTCACCTGGCGTATACGCGTTAAACCTGAAAGAGGGATTTTATACGCAAATACCTAACTGTCTGACTGTAACCTGTCTGTGTATAAAGAACCTAGTTATGACGATGCAGTGTGAAATCGTCATAAATTATACTGGTATATAAGTATTGCCGTACATACGAAGTAAATTAAATATTTCTAATAACCTTAATAAGGGAAATTCTCCCATACGAGTACAAAAGACTAGTAGTAATAGGTAACTGTGCTGTTAGGACATTGAGTTATCGTGCAATTAATCACTAAAGTTCATTGCTAAAATCTTACCACACACACACATAACACAACGTTTTTAAACTCGGCTTATTGTATGTTTATTTCGCATGCACGTGTTAGATTTTATATTTAAATAATTCAAATAATCTGTCACACGCATACGATTTTATTAGATTAAAAAAAAACTAAACCCCTAAAGAAAACATGAAATAACTAAGCGTAATTATAAATATTGTTTACCTAGTCAATGGTTTGAAATCCTTTGTGTGCGAGTGTGAAATAGTGAAATAAGATCAAGCTTCTGTGAAGAGTAAAATGTATTTTACACACACATCGTGCTTTATTAAAAATGTATGATTTTAGACTTAACGTGTTGTTACTTTTTTTGGTAATTTTTAAGAATGTTTTTATAATAATATAGGAAAATAATAAATTATTTTGATTTGTTTTTTTTTATAGACAAACCAAGATCTATTACTATAAAAGCGGATTTTTGTATAAACACGTTTTTACATAAGACCTTATTTGTGCTTATTTAGAAGCAACTAAATGACATAAGCTCTTTTCTAAACAAGGATTTAATTAAAAGAGGATTTAGTTAAACCTTAGGCAATTTTGCTAAACGGTTTTTAATTTTCTTTGTTTCATTACGCAGAAACATAATATGTTATCTTTATAATGATTCCGATTTATTTTTGTTTGCATTTGCTTTAAATTTACATTATAAATATGGCTAGACCAAAACGTACGAGAAATTGTTTATTGATCAATAAAAACGTGACATTTTTATCTAATCTCTTTAAATCTATTTTTAAAACGTAACATAATTAAACCCCAACCAGCTATATAGGTTATACGAAAAAAAATGCTTTAATTTTTCCCTCAATAGCAAGAAACGTTTCGCATAGCTCTCGGAAATAACTTCAAGTAAAGAGTTCCGACATATTTTCTGAAAATTGTTTTGCATTTCTACCGAACTCTGAAATACAGTCAAGACTCGTTGACATTCTGTAATGAGTTCGATCTTTCGCTCAAATAACTTTTAAATTACTTAAAAGCGTGTTTGTAATGCCTGCCTCCGCCTCTGTGTAGTCTATATAATTTGTAGGTGATTCTGAACTCAAGCGAGGTAGTTCGGTATTTGGAAATTCTTTTAGTAAATTTCTGGAACTAGCTCGATGTATGTCACCATTCCTGGATATTGTGGTTCAAGCCGGAGCCGAGGTTCTCTTTGGGGCACTCTTGGTCTAGCCGTAACACGATCAAACGTCCGGTCATTATTAATGGCCCCGGAACTAATACGTAATAATCATTAAAAAAATATATATATAACCAGGTCGCTACTGATTCAATTGAAACTTCTTGTGTTGGACCGTTTATTAAAACGGTTTTAGGTTAACAAGTCAGTCTGCAACCAATAGAAGCGTCGTGGATAATAGTTATGAATTATAAAGCTGGGGAGTGTCATTTCCAAAAATAAATAACATGTTGCCCATAATCCTATGTTTCGGGAGTCTTAAGTCCGCTAACTGCGTAGCGCGGTGGGTCTTAGCTTATTGTATATAAAATTATGGCCTCTTTTTGTCTTCACCGTTTTCGGGTAAGAATGAAGAAGACTTCTTCTTCTAACTATTGAATCCTTATCCATAAGCACGGAAAGGTATTAATATCTGAAGATTTATTTCCATCCCCGCCGAGTGACCGGCGATATATCAAGTGTCCCAACGTCTAGAATCACGCGAGTGTAAGTTACCCCGGATAAAACCTCATAAATACCTTCGAGGTAATCTATTTTGCGGTATATACTATTATACACATAATTTTTACGAGCTCGTGGATTTAATGGTAGCAGTGTTTCGATTTCGATTCGATTTCTTCTGAGACACAGTAAACTTCATTTAGAAATCTATATATTATAATGGGTCGTAGGAATATCGAAATTTCGTCCGGGGTCGCGAGGACCGACAGATGAAAAAACTGTGAAATTAATTCGCGTTTGGGTTTTAGTCTGGGCATTTCCAAATATCAGAAGCCAAAATGGGTCGACAGTTATGTCTTCGTGTCACACATTTGTCATATATACTATTTTTCACATTACAGTATTTTAAAAAGGTGTACAGTACAGTACAGTAATTATTTGATGTTACATAATTCTAGTAACGATTGGTTAAAGATTCTAAAAAAGGATTTTACCGATAACAGTATGGTGCGTAATTACAATTAAATACGAGATATAATATGACAAGGATTGTGGAAGAGCGACACGAAGTACGTCGAAATCTACGGTATCTTCAGAAGAAAATCAAAGGAAGCTTGCGTTATTTTTCATACCATCCGTTAGACAAATTTTAAATAAAACACTTTAACGGTTTGTATGTATATATATATATATATATTAGTTTAACTTATAACGTCTATAACAATATACGTCTCTCCGTGACCACGGCTGTGCAATGCATCCAAAACGTTGGGCAGTTGTTAAAATAATGTTCTTAAATAGTTTAACTTATATTTCGCGTTTTAAACCGTTAAAGTGGCTTATCTAAATTATACTACTCGCGTAAACTACAGACACTGGCAACTTTAACAAGTTTAAGACACTGGCATTTAGGTTAATTAACAATAATTCTGTGTGGACATGCTTCAAAACATGTACATGCCTCTGCCATACTCGGACATACCAAATATATATTGACTACGACCTATTACAACTTATAATGGAAATAATGATGTCTTCGATACCCGAGTAGACCTCTAACATTTCTTGACCCAATTAAGAAGTTACTAGACACTCCTGAAAGAGCCAAGCGTATATAAAATAAACAACTTAGAACCCTATATGTGAGATTATAAGGTTCATTTCATTTTGCCATATAAACTTATGGTTGTATTTAATTCTATAAGGACCTTATGAATTAATACATAAGATTCGTAATTGAATATGAAGGCTACTTGTTCGGTGTTTCGTCGAGTTCCGGTGCTTGTTAAAGACATTTTCTGACTAAGGTCTGGTTTGTGAGTTAGTTCTGATGGCTTAATTCGGTCTTGGTCCAAGAATTTAGTACTTCGGTAAGTTAAATAGAGTTTAAAAAAATTATAGAATAAGAAAAAAACTTACTGATTCGTGGTTAGGTTAGGGCGTTACTTTTTACTTCGTAAATCGAAGGGAACTTATATTCTTGGGGGAACGGTTATTGTTTCGTTGGGAAAAGGTATACAAGGCTGGTCATCTATTGGTATGTTGTAGAAATATCAACGAACACAATAATTAGTCTGTAAAATAGATGGAAATCAAAAATTGATTTATTTGTTAATGTAATTTAACAAAAATAAACAAGGTAACGTATACGTCGATTTCTAATACACTTAGATTATTTAACTTATAATCTCTTTAATACTTGCATATAAGTAAATAATTTAAAAAAGTATAGGTACCTTATAATCTACAGAAATTAAATCATAATATAACTGAATTGTAAATGTCTGTATGGATGCATGTAAATGTCGAGCGATTCGTGATAAATTTAAAAACAATTTTATATTTTATTTATTTAGAAAGTGGTACAAAGTGTAATATTTCCAGAGCCTTTTAACACCGCAATGGCCAATTAGTGAGATATAATTGGTACTTGAATCGGCTCTCTTCTATCCTATCATTTTCTGGAATAAATTATATTTTAGCAGTTTCCCGTCGCATTTACAATAAAATATGGCGTGTTTTTTTAAACAACGTTGTAATTTATTTGCTTCATGTTGTTATAAAGAAATAATTGAAATTATATTTAAGCAAAGTAACATTTTGTTTAAGTGCTACTTCTTAATGTGTAACTTTAGCTGAGCGCACGCATCAGAATGCATATAAAGATAAATATTTTTACAAGAAACGAACATAGAAAACGAACCCCCAAACCTCGAACGTGAGATAAATATTAAATCACAAGATGTTCAAGAATTTTATATAAGTATTCTTAAAATATTAAAAAATACGTCAGTTTAAATTTCCTGTCGTTTGTTTTTCTCCCTACAGTTGGCTTCGTAATTGGAGATTAAATTCAAAATTACTTTTGCTGATTGAACATTGCGTTGGCTCTATAGTCGAAATGATTTTAAACTTATTAAAACATGAATTAAAACCTATCGGATATTATAAATAGAAAATTAATAAAAAAATTATATACACCCTTGAAACCGTAACTTTCAATTAAGTTAACAAAGTTCAATTTTATTTTCAAACATGGCACTAATCACTTGAAGCTATAATTTTTAGGTCATTAGAATTCCGCGCTTGGATCTGATTTTGAAACGAAGAAGAAGAAGAAAATTCAAATATATAATAAATAATCAAGTAATGTAAAAGTAATATAAAATTATATTTTGGCATCCCTTAATAAAATTTTATTCTTTAATAAGAGAAGAAATCTTTATTCTTTTCTGTTCTTTAAGTAAAACATTAATATGATCTACAATAATTTTTCCTTCTTGCTAAAATGCACCAAATTCAACTTGTGCTCAGAAAGTTTGATTTAGGTGTTTGCTGATCTTTAGTGTTTGTTATAATAATAAACACAAATAAAATTTAGTAAAAAAATATTGCAATAAAGTACAAATAAGGATAAAAGCGTCATCATTATTAGTCATTCAATACTAGCATTAACGCAATCAAACACAAAGACATTTGTAGGAAGCCTTCGTCGTAGGGCGAACTACTTAAAACATCGTCGGTTAAAATGATTGATAAAAAATAAATAGAAAAGGACTCATTTTATGTTTTATTTTACTAGCAATAAAACGATCAGCTCATTGTAGGATTTAATTGTAGACTACATAATTGTAATGGCAGTTTAGCTGACGATATTCGAGACATTAATTGACTGTGCGCCAACTGTTGAGATACGTAGTACGAATGAATTCCGAAGGCCATAAATACGAGCTGATCAGACCTTCGTAATGGGTAAACGCATTAGCTGGGCAAATATTCCTATTGTAATTGGACCTCTCGCAAATGAGGTAGGATTTCGAGGGTCGAAAGTCGAAATGAATAAATTTTTGAGTATCATTAAGTGACTTGGTAATAGGAGAATTATTGTTTAGGATTTGGTTTTATTATGCGGAGGCTTTCGTGTATTAGGTATTAAGTGCGGTTAGAAGATCTCAAGTTTAAATTTTATTTACAAACTAGCTGTGCCCGCGACTTCGTCCGCATGGAATTCGTATTTTGATTATCATTTTGTTTTTGACCAACCTCTTTAGCTTAATAAATTATTGCTGTTACCTATGACGTCACGTCGTTCTTGCAAGTTAATCTTAAGAGATAGACATATACTGTCGCTGACATTTTTAGATCATTTAAACAGGAATTATACTTCTTACTTCCATACATATTATTTTTTGGATGTCTTAAACCGTTTTTGTAGCGCACGCAACGGAAGCACTCAAAGATAATTGACTTTCCTCGTTCTTTCCACATTTTCCTCAGTTTCTAAGCTCCTATTGGTCGCAGCTTTTCTCACCTTTTTTTATAAATAGTCCCACGAAAAGAAAAATATTTTCTCAATTCGAACCATTAGTTCCTGACATTAGCGCGATCAAACATCCAAAACAAACTGTTTAGCTTTATAATATTAGTATGGGTTTACTAAGATTATATAGCAATATTTGTGTTTTGTATTGTATATATATTGCAATCCGCACAATGCACAAGTAATAACGGCTTTTTTAAAAAAAAACAAATATGAATATAGAAATATTTACACAAAGAACATAATGTTGAGATTTACAATATATGTATTCACTATGCACATACTTATAGTGAATCCAAAATTTATGAAAATTATGTTATAAAAAATGTACAGACGCTTTAATAATGATTCTATTTAGTAATTTATAACGTCGCGAAAAGAAAAATAGGTCCCATGTCGTCTGTTAAAAATTTAAGAATCCAAGTTACTTTATGTCTTAACAAAAAATTATGTCTCAAGAGACGGGATATAAACGTAAATCCATATAAAGAAAATTAAAAACAACGCAACAAAGCAACAATAAAATTACGAATTTACTTTATTTTTGAAGCTACACAATTTTCACACTAGAGAGATGATAAAAGTTTTAAATTTATTCTCAACTAGCTGTTTCAGCGACTTTGTACGCATAGAATAATTAGTTTTTGTTTTTGCCAACCTCCTGTTCAACTCTATAATTTTAAGCTGTTACCCATGACGTCGTCCGCGTCCTGTCGTTCTTGCAAGTTAATCTTACAAGATAGACATATTGTGACTGTCAATTGTATTTTTTTTAGTTCAATAAAGGCTGTATTATTATTATTAATTCTTTCATATGTATTTTTTTGGGTATCTTGAACCGTTGTCGCAGCGTACACAATGGAAACTCACAACGATGAATAATTTTCCCATTTTTTCGACATTCGCCGCTGTATCTTTGCACATAGCAATATGTTTTAAGCCTATAGCCATCTTCAATAAATGTTCTAACCAACACAAAAAGATTTTTTTCAATTCGAACCCGTAATTTCTGAGATGAGCGCGTTCAAACAAACAAACTGTTCAGTTTTAAATATTAGTATGTATTTAACATTATTACGATACAGAAAGAACTAGATCTTACGACTACAGCGGACAGCGCTGTTGCTCTATGTGTAATCATGGTATTTTGCGTTTTATTTCGATCCTTTAAAACGATGCAATACCTATTTCATATGAATATCTACAATTAAGGAATCAACAGAACAATAAGAATTAATATTTAAACCTTTTTCTAAGAATGATGAATTAATAAGTATTTAGGTTATGAAAATCTACCTACAAAACATCCATTAGGTAATTACTAGTTAAAGAAATATCCACGAGTTATATGAACATCAACGTTGCTGTTTTAATTCTTATTAATTAGGTAAAGCCGACCGATTGAATTCGTTATTTATTATTTTGCTTAAAATGCTGTCAACTGCATTTTACAGGAAAATATATCGCGCATTTTGAGCGTAGCAACTCCACTCAGACTTCAATTGTCCATTGAGTCGATTGCTTGGACAACTGGAAAAATCCTTTCCGAAAATGTCAATCGGCTTTTGTACAAACATTTATTTTTACTCGACAATTTGGAGTTAACAAAGTTACTTGTGCGGAAGGTACGTAATTGAAATTGGAACATGGAGTTTTTAAATAAAACGCTTTCAACGGGTTTAAAGCGTGAAATATATTAGTTTACTTATTTATTGAAACTACGGTCAGTAGAGGGGTTGAAGGATGTGTTAAAAGTGTTGCTTTATCATCTTGTCTAATGGATACAACTCAACTCAACTCTGGAAGAAACTCCTCTCTCATTGAAAAAAAGTATAAGACCTTAGATAAATCCGAATCATAAAATAAGTGATGAGAACCGAGATCGGCGGCTTGTCTTCAGATACAGTGGTACTAACCGACATACTTACTCGTACTACCCAATCACTTCGTAATTGGTATCTTAGAAATTTTCCTATGCTCATAACATTGAGCAACTTTAATATCTTTTGCATGTTTATTACACATCATGGCATTATATAAATTTAAAATATTTATTTTGATTGAAAAAAAAAATACGGTTGACCTCCACAAAAAATATTTTTAAAATAGTAAACAAATAACTGCACTAGTGATTGGCGATTGATCTAAGAAAACAGTAAAAAAACCAATTAATATCATTTATTATATACTATAATTCCCCGCTCAAAAGTTATATTTTTGGTAAAAACCATTTATTATAATAAAACATTTTGTGTTTCACTGACAGTTGAAATGTCGCCAATTTTTTTACGCGGAACAATAAAACATTTGATAAAACGTAACCACGATACATCATCGTTAACAGCCTAGCCATTACAAATGGGGGGTGGCGATAAATAATCTAAATTTGTGAAATATATTCGAACAAATACATATGAAGTTATGGAATTAAACCATTTTGAATTTTGTTTTTTTTTTCATGATGTAAAATAGAGTTAAGGTTTTAAAGATCTTAGATTTATAAAAAAAGTCAAATAAATTATTTTTAAATTACTCGAATTCTATACTTCTACCGGTGTAATGTATCTAATATCTCATCAAACATGTTGTCTACTAGATTATAAATATATATGTAATCTAGTTATTCTAAAAAAAATTTGCTGGTTCTCTCAAGTGCTTAAAAAAATGCAAAACTAAAACAAAATGTAAAACGCTTATAAAGGTTTTAAACGCGAAACATTTGAATTAACTTTTATTTAAAAATACTCTAAGAGAAATATATTATATGTATTTCGCGTTTCACAACTTTAATTTTTATTTTTAATTTGTACCAGTCGCGTAGACTAATACTTAATCGGTCACTTTCTTACTATGGGGTTCGCTGGGAGTTTAACTTCGCTAAAATGCCTTTTCTCGTATTCAAGGAAAGTATGAATCACGACAGGTTTCACTCCGCGTATCCGGTAAGGATAATAAATCAAAACTGTCCTTCTCAAACACGGAAGGAAGACCGAAATAGGAGTCCATTATAACTTAAATCATTGAAAGTATTATTTAGAACAACATATAAATTAATACTGTCTATAGTTTACGCGAGTAGTGCACATTTAAATAAAACACTTTAACGATTTAAAACGCGATATATTAGTTAAACTTAATTGAAAATGATTTTTAACTTCGACCCGACGTTTAAAAAGATGAAGGGGATTGCAAAAACAAAATTGTATGCTAAAAATAACGATCCTCGCGGACGACCGGGGCAAGTCCTCTATATAATTACAAAATTGGAACTGTAAACTAACAAGTTGCGTTTACAGAAATGATAAACGACGTTACAACATTGTTCTGTAATAATTGGACTTAACGTTTAACTACTTGAGATGCAAAATATAAACATTACCCTCGGATGTAGTTAGACGTTTCAAAGAAGTAGTCGAGGATTTTTCCATAATTTATTTTCAAACCGTTGCCACAGCGGCCCTAGAAGTTTTTACTAAACGAGTTAGCATCAGTGCTGTATCATTTCTCTACTTCTTTTCAAAGCATTTGCAAATTCAGCTTCTCTGAATGGTTATTACTTAACAGGAATATTTTATTTCTGTTCTTGACAGATTTAGATTGAAAGAATCGGGTTTTGCTTATTTTTTATGTTCTTACTACCTGTGTCAGCGTCCGTGTTGAATCGTTATTAAACTGTTTTGAAACTATACAAATTATACAAATTAATGTGCGATAGAAGAATCGTTTAATTCGTCGTTAGGCAGACAATTGACTTGCCCCACGGTTTTATTTTAGTCTAGTCTATGCATATGTTTATAATTGCCACAACTGTATCTATTTTATTATTTTTTGGTTTTTAGTACATTTATCTTAAACATTGCATTGTATGTTTAACATAAAACCGTTCAACTTACAAAAAAAAATTACCTATTTTTATTTTGGACATAAAATTTATTTTTACAAGTCTGCTCTTGATCTTTATAAACTTAAACCACCTTTTATTGTCACCCACGACGTCGGTCGCGACCCGTTGTACTTGCGAGTTAATCTTAAACATAGAGACATCGTTTCATATTTACTTTTTGGTTATCTTGAACCGTTTACGCAGTGTACACATTGGAAATCTTTAAAGATCAATAATTTTCCCCATATTCTCTACATTTCCCGGTTTTTTTTCGCTATATGTGGCAGAGTTATGTTTTATAGCCAAAAACGTTCCTAGACAAATACCCTAACCAACACAAAGTATTTTTTAATTCGAAACAGTAGTTCTTGAGATTAGCGCGTTCAAACAAACACTTCAGTTTTATATATTAGTATAGATTGATTAAATTTATGCAGGAAACCCGGGTTACATAAGGACGACGAATTAGATCCCCTACTTAGCTTTATTCCCATCCGAAAAATGAAAGTCATCAAATGACGCCTCCAGGGCAAAATTATAACTAAATCGGAAGGTAACGGTTTGGAGATTTGCATCGCGGCGTTATATCGGCGAATTTTATTTCGATTCTTATTTACGACGCCGCCAATATTTCCTCCTGAAGGCTTTGAGTGTTTCGGGAACATCTAGAGGAAATGTGGTGTCTGCGTGAATGGCAGAAATAATTTAACCGAACCCGTATTTGTTGTGCGAGTGTTTATTTACTATTTCACATGGGTCACATCTCAATAAAACATGTGGTAACATGAGCTAGCTACAAATTAATATTTAACTAGTCTAACATGGCAAACGTTAAATAAAATAAAATTAAAATACACCTTATTTCGACTAAATTTGAGTACATAATGTGAGTGTACCGTAGTGAGTTAATCTTAAAGGAACGTATCGACGACGTAACGATCTCTTGGTATCTAGAACCGTTTTCATAGCGCACGCAACGCAATCTTCAAACATGAAAAATTATTCCCGTTTTTTCTTCATTTTCCGCTGTTTCTTAACTAATAAATACTAACGTAATGTGTTCTAAGATTAACGCATTCAAACAAACTTTTCAGCTTTATAATATTAAGATACAAATATTCTCATTCTCATTGGCCGTTTAGACATTAATTGTTAGTTTTTTTTTTGCACTCTATGCTACCTATAAGACTTGATAATTCTACAAAGCCAAATAATATTACATTTTGTTTTTATAAGATTATGTAAATATAAAGAAAATGTCTATGCAAAGCAACGTACAAGTATAAAAAACATAATTAGGATAACATTTCGTTAAGTTCTCAATACAGGCTGAGTTTCATAAAAGTTTAAATGTAAAAATTTGAAAAGCCAACACTATTTTAAAAGATTTATTTCGTAGGAAATCCTATTTGAGAGCGGAAGACATGCCAAACGGCTTACGAAAGCCAAACGGTTAACTTGATTTAAGTGAGAATTATTGCGTTCTAAAGTTTAAAGTCTTCAACCAAGAATTATAATTTATATTTTATATTACAGCGTCTGAGCTACTAAAAGGAGAATGTTGTTGCACTTATTTTCATTTCTTTTTAGGGTCCTGTATCGAAAGGTGTAAATCTGGAACCGACTCTATGTAGCTATTTAAAGTAACTACTTTCGTGACCTGGCAAAGGTTCCTTTGCAAGGTTATATTGTGGCTTAATTTGATTATCATATACTTTCGTGGACATTTTTTAGATTATTTGAAGGAGAATAATTATTTTACACGTTATATATTCAGTAAGATTCAGTACCTTGAACCTATTTTGCAGCCCACGCGACGTTTTCTTTCCGTTTTATTCCATATTGCCCACAGTCTACTTTCCGGTCGATCGCAGCATGATGTTATATAGCCTTCCTCGTTTATCCATGCTCTATAAATAGTCTATACAAGACAAAAATAATATTTCGATCAATTCAATTCAATTCGAACCAGCAGTTTCTGAGATATCCTCGCGCAATCAAACAAACAAACCCTTCAGTCTATAATATTAGTAAATTAAATACATATTTAGGGCAATTTAATAAGGAAAGCGCTATTTTTTCTTTTCTTCTCAATATCAATAAATAGAAACAGAAACACTCAAATAAGAAAAAAGGGTACATTATGACATTTTTGTATCTACCGTTTTATCTAGTCAGTATTACGGAACCCTTCATAAGCGTGCCCACCTCACCCTTGGCCGGTTTTCATCAACATTAGCTATGTAAAAACAGAGACAGAATATAACTAAGTATAATTAATTACTTACATTGTCTCTAAATTTAGTTAATATTATCACAACATTAGGAGCGATTATATAGCTTTGAGTAAGGTTGTGCTATTGACAGCGTCGTAACATAGGTGTTTTTGTTTCTGACATGACTTACGACTGATTTAGTGAAAAAGGCTTTTGTGTGTTCCCTATACAAATATTTAGCCCTTTTAATATATTTACTAGAGCTATACGATATTTTTTATACTCCCATGCATCAGTAGATCGCGTTAAGTAAGGCTAGTGATAAAAGGATAGCAGGGTCACGAACCACCGTCCACATATAAAAATACCAACAAAGTTAGTTAGTTTAGTGTAGATTTCCGTATATTCAAAATCAAAGTAGAGCAACACCACGAAACGCTGACGATGCCGGTTCAAGTCCTGCCCGAGTTGAAAATTTTTTTCAATTTATTTTCGATTTTTAAAATCATAGTAGACAAACACACATTGTTTAGAAAATATATTATATCTACCATCAAGTAAACCGATGGTTGTCTGTAAATAAAATTGATTTATAAAATGTTGCAAGGGTAACATCATTTCTCGTTTGACGTTTTAAATGCTATAGCTATAGACATTTATGAAAGTTATGTTAACTATTACATTGAGAAATTTGAAGAGTATTTATATTAAATATAACTATAATAAGAAGGTAGTTGTGAGTTGTGTGTGTATCTTGATATCATTATCGACCTATGGCGCAGTCGGCGCGAACGCAGGTGAGATTTTTTTTTGATGTAGGTTTTATGTATTGCAAATTTTTCTTTTATATTTTCATATTTTTTAATTTAACCTAAAGGATCCCACGGTCTTTGTTACTATTTTGTTACCGTTTCTTGATCACATTTACAGCGCAAGCTCAGTTTCGAACGGTATAATATATAGGTTTACTACAGTAGTACACTTTTAATCCGTTTCATTAAGATACCTAGTATAACGCATTACCCCCAATCGCATGCATTATACCCAGCATCCAATTAATCTAGATTCGGCACTATAAATTAAATCAACTGGAAATAAATTGAATGCTAATACCGACCGAGTTTGCCAATTATTGTGCACCTGCCGGCTTTTCATTAGGCAATTTAAACAGCGGTGTTGAAAATTTTACAAATATATATCGCGTCGTTAAATCTACCTCAGAGTATTAGGTTCGTATTGAATTACTGACATTTTGGAAACAAAATATTGTTATTAAGTGAAAACGGCCTTATATTTATCGTAATTTGAAAATAGGACACTTTTTGTAAAATATTTTTAGAATCTTATATTAGCTTTCTTTTGGTCCGTAGTAATGAGACTTACGAATTGGTTTTAAACGCAAATAATATAAAAATATCAATATTTGACGACTCCGGATGTTGTCAGCGAAAAGTAAATAAACTAGATCAATGGTATTAAACACACATTTTCCTCAAAAGATACTTTTCATTCCGAAGTTAAACCTTCAATATAATATCTTTTTAAGAGAATGATGACAGTATAATCAAAATAAATGCATGTCACATATATAAAATGTGAACGTGAAACAAAGATGAAGAGAATAAATGTGTCATACCGTTATACATGTACATTCGGCCTCGTTATGATAATTATTTTGAGTACTCTCCGTATTTTTCATATGCCTTTGACATATTTTATTTCAACCTTTATGAAAAATATTAAATCAAAGAAGTTTTAATTTGTACATGGTACTTTTCATTTATATTTTATCGCGTTGGAAAGTAATTATAACTCAAATAAGTTGTTTTTGTATATATGTAACAGAAAGGAATTCAAATCAATTCGTTAATACGTAATATGTTAATATTATAGTTTCACTTTCAGATCACATTCATTAGACATATTAATTAAATAGTTATCCTCTTACTTATATTATCTCTTTAAAAAACCTTTCCTCCACCATATATTTATTTGTCGGCGTATCCACGCCGCTGTAAAAAAAGGGGGGGCGGTTTTGGGTAAAATTAATGAAGCCCCCCCTGGGGGGGTTTTTTTTGGGGGGGGGGGGCCCCCGGGGGGAAGGGGGGGGGGGGGGGGGGGGGGGGGCCCCCCCCCGGGGGGGGGCGGTGTTTTTTTTTTTTTTTTTTTTTTTTTTTTTTTTTTTTTTTTTTTTTTTTTTTTTTTTTTTTTTTTTTTTTTTTTTTTTTTTTTTTTTTTTTTTTTTTTTTTTTTTATTTTTTTTTTTTGCCCCCCCCCCCCCCCTATTAAAATAAGAATCTTCGTATCACATATTGCATTCACATAGCTGTTGCCTGTTGGTAATGGGGTACTCTAGTATGGATGCTACTTCTTTAGATCTGATTATAAGAGGCATGTTCGCGTGTCGCATTATTTCAAATTTCAGAGAGGAATGTGATCAAAGAAAGTTGTCGCGTCAGAAAAGTAAGCGTAGTCTCGACTTGTCAACCCTGTTCAGTGTCTATTTGTGACAACCCTATTGTCATTGTAATTACTTCCGTCACGCTCGAGGGAAATGTAAGAGAAAGGGTGCATTATGAAAATTTGCTTTTCGTTCTCGTATAGTTTTTCAAAATACTATTACAAAGATTTCAAGAAAAACGAATACAAGAGAGAGAATCTTCATTAAGACTTGGTCTTTTCTTTAGCTGCATTTACGTTATTAATGCATTTGAAAGTGGAAGAGAAATATATATTTTTTGGTTATATATATAATCTGATTTTATAGAAAAGGTATTTACAGTATATCTACTTACCAAGAACAATAAGTTATTAAAATAATAAGAGAAATAAAAGCCTCATTCGCTCTATACTTGTAAGTGTAGCCTAGAATTGGTTTAAGCACAAGAGAGTTCGAGTCCCAGGAAAACAACCGTTTCGGTCGAAAACTTTTAATTTTTCACATGATGGCACTATATAATTTAAAAAATCAAAAATACAATTTGACTCGGGTAGGACTTGAACCGACATCGTCAGCGGAACAGCACGGAACGCTGACGATTCCGGTTCAATTAGTGCCCGAGTCGATTTTTTTTTTTGATTTTTAAACCTTTTCGGTCGAGCAGAGCACAGAAGTCTGATCAACATGCCTATAAATAAATATAGCAGTGAAACGGTCACAGTTCTCTCTTGCACTACAGTGGGGAAACTGAATTTCAACACAAAAACTTAAATTTAGTTAATGAATTTTTGATATCCAACTAAAAACGCTATAGAAAGTGAGCAACCCCCATTATACCTTTTAATCAGCCCTTGAAAACAAAATTTGAATTTGGAATGTGTCAGTGCAGACACGGATCGTACTCAGCGCTGCCACGTTCTGTCCGCTTGGAATCGTTATCGGCTGCGTGACCCGCCTTCGAAATACGGCCATGACGCTTGACGACCTGGTTTATCCGCGATTATCCTTTAGCCTCCGGCCTTGGTATTGTTGCTCTCAAATGTTTCAATATCACTCTTAATCACCACTCATACTATAAGACCAACATTGCTCTGAGCTAATAACGAAAGAGATTATAGCACCAATAAGTTTACTGTTTAATGTGTTTGTAACATAGCCTGTTTGGCTATGTTACAAACAGACTATGTCATAGTCATACGAGATCAATTTTTAAATTAATTAAATTGTACATCAAATTAAAGTGTTTTAGTACCATTACTTAAATAAAACACTTTAACGGTTTAAAACGCGATATATTAGTTAAACAGATTTTTAACTTCGGCCCGACGTTTCGGATGCTTTGCAGGAGACTCTCTCCGTGACCACGGCTGCTGCAAAGCAACCGAAACGTCGGGCCGAAGTTAAAAATAAGTTTAACTAATATATCACCTTTTAAACCGGTAAAGTGATTTATTTAAATGTGTACTACTCGCTTAAACTATAGACAGTATTTAGTACCATTACGGTTTTCTTTTTTTAATAAATTATCTTGTCAAGTGACATTTGGTGTTTCCTTGGAACACATCATAATATGAAATCTCTTCTGAGCATCGAAATTTTGGCAATTTTTGATTACCTTGTATTGTGGTCAGTAAAATGAGTAGAACAATTAAAGTCTAGCAAGTAATGGTTATAAATACAATTGTAAAACCTATGGACTCGTATTAGTATTCTAGAAATACAATTTCTACTACAACATTGCAGGCATTCCGACAACGCATAATTGCTATAAAGGTGAACGTTTATTTTAATTCAATAATAAAAATTATAATGGTTCACACGAAACACATATTTTATATATATTATATATGCTAAACTTCACTATGACAAATTTATTTAGAAGGAAACCGAAAATGTCGGCGCTTTAAATTTCGAGCGAGAGAGTATTTAATTTCTTTTCGAGCACAAGTCAGATTATAAAGCTTTTAAGAGGAATTAACGCATGTGAGCTTAATTTCGAATGGAGCTTTAGAAAACCTTATGTAAGATCCACCTTTTGAAATTGCATACAAGATTTATTATTTAATTTAAAAAAAATATTCTTTAGAAATAGACTGCTTTTTCTCTATTTTCTTTTGACACGGGATATAAGGATGTTTTTATAATTGTATTTGTAATCCAAATACTGAATTCTAAAAGAGATAAGATAGAAATAAGATTAACATCTTCGGTCTAAGTTGGACCAATTTATGGTGAACAAAGTGTTAACGATACATTATGGTTAAGTTCATACTTTTACCGTATGTTTCCTAATATTGAAAACAAAAAAAAAAATATTATGCCTACTTCTATACTAACTAATAGACACTCCAAATATTCCCCAACATTTTAATAGTTCACTATTGATTTTTTAAAAGCTATTCTACAGCTTTTCAAGCAAAAACCGATCATTATCTGACCAAGAAGAGAAGATGAATTAGTGTGACCGACATTTATCAGTATCAATCATTTTTTAGACGGACTCGTTGGTGTGGTGGCGGTAATGGTAGCAATATTGTGAGTTCGATCCCCACCAGATCCAACACGATTCTAAGCAATTTATTATTTTCCTATACACCTCGCCTGGAAATTTGGATATTAAATGAGTGGTAGGAATATCGAAATTTCGTCCAGGTCACGAACTACCGTCCATAAGTGAAAGAGCCGTTGAAGGGAAATCATATTATGTTACAAGCTGGTCTAACACACTGGCTCGCTAAATGCAACGGACAAAGTTGAATCCATTTTAAAGTTAGTTCAGACGAAGCTTTTAGCGCAATAAATGCCTTCCTTCCTTTCTTAAAAGTTTCCTTTAAAACAAAAAGATTTGTTTCTTATCCGAACGACCGAGTATCTTGCGACAATGCTGTCCGGTTTAGTGCCTAACTTCAGATATTAAATCTACTAAAGTAGTAACGGGTTGTCGCAACTTTTATAGTTTTCTAAAATGGGCAAAGCTTTTATTCAAAGCTTCTGTTTTATTAAATCTGTAGTTTTCGCGACGAGTACACATTTAAATAACACACGTTTTAACGGTTTAATGCGCGATATTTAATAGTTAACTTATGGATTTTTGAGCTACTATAATATTTCGGATGTTTTGCACTAACCGTGGTCACGGGAGACAATGCATCCAAAATGTCGGGCCGTAGTTAAAATAAGTTAACTAATATATACCGCATTTTAAACACTTAAGGTATTTAATTAGGTTATTTAATTTAAATTATTGTTATTATTAATTAAATAATTTAAAAATAAGTTAACTAATATAAATCGCGTTTTAAACCGTGTACTACTCGCGTAAATTACAGACATTATTTATTTTATAGTTGAAGTCGATAATATACATTAATCAAATCTTATTTACTAAATGCATTATATAGTAAATAAGTTCCATATCTGATAGTCATCAGGGCTTAGCACAAAACGGTTGCTAAAGTCCTATTAATTAGCGAACCGAAACTTAAACTTTCCACTTAGTTGAGATCGTCTCGAGTAATTATCGATTGATATCATCGCCAACAAATTAATGGACTTGGAGATTCTTGAAGTGATTTGATTTATTTCAGGACCAAGTTACTCGGTCGTGCTTTCCTCGATTGGGGTCGTTAAATTCTCGAGTTTAATTATTTAAGTGAGGATTTTCTAAGTATAATTATAATTTATTTATTTTCATATACATATAACAGGACTTGATCTTAATATGATAGAATTATTTATTGATGTACACATAATAATACTATTTACTTTTTTAATGATACAGGAGGATAGACAAGGATGAGGTCCACTTGATGGTAGGTGATTTACCCCACGGAACGCTATGGGTGCCGATTCGAGTCCCGCCCAAGTCATAAACATTCTCAATAGATTATTTAATTATTTAGTCAATCATGTATGAAAGAACGTATTAAAAAGATAATGCTACGCGAATTGTTTAATTAATAAATTAAATTACAAATGATATTCGAAAAGGATAAATGCGTCCAAACACACATTTTGCTTTATGAATAACTAATGATATTGGATAAAATATATATACATTTGAAAAGTTTTATATATTAAATATTAATGTAGTGAAAAGCTCGTATGAATTAAAATTAATTACTTTTAGGCTCTGAAATTAAATTGTGTTCACTTACATAAATGAGAGTTCTTTGATCGAAGCGCGGTAAAATATAAATTTAACTTCACAGAATATTGTGTATGTGTAATTCTTCGTAGTAGGTATAACTTCATTAATGATTTCATGGAATATACGCGTTTTCCAGAATTTAATATGCTTGTGTCCTTAAATTTCAACAGAATTATATCACCGATGACGATATGCAGTATGTTTGAAGCTAATAATTTATACAACTCCCATTACTGTTGTGCTGAAAAAAAAGATTCTCAAATTATATAATTTTTCATGGTTCTAAAAAAATAAAACAATTTAGAGCAAGATTAGATGCTGGTTCAGTAGTAAATTTTTTTCTAACTAAAATCGATTTACAACCATGGTTTAAAATCTATAAATGTATACATTTAAGGGCAACGGAATTTGACAATTAATCATTACAACAAATTATTTAAATTTTTCCACGCAAACATTTGCCATGCATTCAATCAAGTATGTAAATGTTTTGATCAACGTTTTCCGCAATGCATTATGGCAAATATAAACTGAAATTATTGTATGATTTAAACATGTTACGAATTTAAATTTTAGTCAAACCTTTATATCCATAAAATAGAAATCCTTCTATTGAAAATTTGAACAAGTTTTGGATTATTACCGATTTTAAACGTACAAGAACATAAACATGTTGTTAGTGTAAATTAAATCCTTAATGAAAAAAAATATAAACATCGCAAAATTATGTTTTGTGATGTTAATATTTTTTTAACTTAATAAATCCTTAACTACGATCCAACGTTCAGTTTTCTCACAATCTATATATTCGTACATATAGAAAATATGTTCGTTCTTCTTTAAATGTGTAATAAATAAAAAAAATACATGCGGACCACCCACACGGTTCTCCTCAGATGAGAAAATCTGACGTCTTTGTTCAGACTGTAGTACTTGTATTATCGTTGTAGATATAGAAAGCTTGTTAAAACACACACACATAGTGTGTGAAAACTTCTTTATCGGCGTTGAACTTATTTTTGAATTAGGAAAAAGGCAGGCGTTGGGACAGTCACTTGATTGAAGATTCGTCAGATGTGTCATATTTATGTACAGTAGCGCGATTATAATGTTCCACTTAACAAAATAAATAAAATAACTTCTATACTTATAAAATATTGAAAGTAATTCGTGCAAGAAAAATGTGTAGGTCGTATTTTTCATAACAAAAGTTTAATATTTATGTAAGGACTTTAAAGGGCATAGCACTTAGTTTGTTAAAAATATTTTTTAAACAAGTTTAATTAAACTATATCACGTTTTAAACCGTCGAAACGTTTTATTTACTCGCGTAGACTACAGACAGTATTTAAAAGTTTAATACTCAAAAATTAATTCTCATTATAGTTCTTAGTTGAAATTATCTCATAATTTAGTACATAGAATGCTAATGAAGGTATGTTGTAAGCAATGTTTTAATTATGAATATTATTCAAATAAGCTGTAAAACGCGGTTGAAGTACCCACAGTTATAATATCATACATGTTTCTATTAAGAGTGTTAAGTAATAACATCGTAAAAAATTTACAGCTCAAAACGTACCTTTATAGGATAATCTAATGTAATTTAGACCATAAATGTCGAGTATAAAATTCACTTAGCGACTTTATGATTACATGATCACATTTTTGAAAGTGCTTATAAGTTTTAAAGTCACATACATATCTGTGAATACAAGTAAATGTCTTTATATATAGGCAATTATATTTTTACAATAAAACACTTTAATCGATTTAAAACTCAAAATATATTAGTAATTAACGTCCCTGCAACAGATGTGGTCAAGGGGAGGAAGATGGATGGTATTCCTCATGTGAAAGACAAATTTACATTCTACTATTGAAACCCTTTTTTAAACTTCTCAGTTTTGTGACTTTAGTTAAAGTCTATATTAAACCTGGCTGGACGTTAGCGTCCACAAAGGCGATTATTTTTGACAAAAACTTTTGTAAAACGCTGATAAGCCCCCAGCAATAGATCGCCGTGAAAAAGGGAAGTTTATAAAAATACTTCGCATTCCATTTTTGTTTATTTTAAAAAATAATTGTATCACGCGGATCAATATGACCGTGGTTAGTGTTTTGTAAGTGGATTAAAAATTGAATTTTATTGGAATACATTATTTAGACTAACAGTAACTAGTGTGTGTGTATAGGCTCACCTAAAGAAAGTCAGGAAAAAGACAGAAGCTTCACATACATTTAACATTGCTACAAAGGAAAGCAAGAAACACAATTAGTATAAAATAAATACAATAAAGCAAATGCTCTAACACACTCAAAACATCTTCGTTCAAACATAGACTGAGTTAATACGTAGAAATTAAAACGTTATTCCTCGTTATTCGTTAATTGTTGAAAATAAAAATATAAATAACATTTTTTGTCGATAAGATAAAATCATTCTTAGTTTATTGGCTTAACATAGTCATATTGTGCAGCTATAATTTTATAAACATACTCCACTGAAAGTAAACATTGATTGAAACGTGACGATTTTGCTGTATAAGAGCTACATTTAGCAATAAATTCAGTTACGCGAGTATACTCTCGAATTACAGTGTTTGCTTAAGGACGAGAATATAATACTGGAAACCATACAAGCGAAATAAGATCTCTTAAGTACTGATTTATATATTTACTGAATCAGAATAAGACCTTCAGTCAGTCGTAAAGAGTATAATTATATTCTATTAAACTTCTTTTCAATACCCAAGCTATCGTGTCAGTAGTTAGAGCTACAGCATAGAACGATGTTGATCGCCGTTCAAATCCGCTCGTGACGTATTTCTTTTATATCTCTAAGTAGGTTTTTAATGTATATAATCTCATAATGTAGAACATGTTAAAGTTTAATATTCCCTTAAAAAAACTAATCTGTGAAATGAATTCGCCTATAAAGACACAATGTAGATAAAGTGATAGTGTATGAAATCCTATTGCCTATATTTATATATAAAGAATTAAGCAAGATCATTTTTGTAAAAATTTTTCACCGATGGATTTTATATTAGTTATAACGTAACCACAGCTATAAGTAAAGCACTCTTTTTTAAACGCAAAATCGAGTCATGGTCGTGGACGTTTCGGCTGCTACAAAGCATCCCAAACGTGGAGCCGTAGTTACCGTAAATTGTAAATAAGTCATTTTTAAATAAAACACTTTAACGGTTTAAAACTCGATATATTAGTTAAACTTATTTGAATTTAAAATCATTTTCAAATAAGTTTAACTAATATTGTGTGTTAAACCGTTAAAGTGTTTTATTTAAATGTGTACTACTCGCGTAAACTATAGACAGTATTTAATAATTAATTTATTATATTTCGGGTTTAAAACGTTTAAAGTGTTTTATTTAAATATATGGACGTTACTCAATTGCAACCTATTTGAGTATTAAGGATTACAGAGGTAATGAGTATCTAAAATGATCCAGAATTCAATAAATAAATAAACAGCATTAACACACAACTGGCATTTTTACATCAAATGATATATGAATAGTGGTAATGAAGTTAATAATACGTTGACTCTTTTAGGTTATATTTAAAAACTGCGATCTGCTGCGGTTTTGCTAATGGAATTTTAAAGCAGTCTCTCGGCTTTTCACACTTTTTATATAAAAAACTAATCCGGCTCTTTACGCCCCATCGCTTTGATAGTGCCGAAGATAAGTCAACTATTAAGTGAAATTCAAATTCGTTATTATAGGAAAGTAGTTTTGCGTATAAAAGAACTTAGCCCTTTATACTGATAAAGTAAATCGAATTACATTTTGTAGGTATTCTTTTAACACGATTCCATTTGTATTCACGTGCTATTCGGGCAATTCGGCTAGGTTATTTCAATCTTTAAATTAAATATTAATAAATAACAGACTTAGAACAGTAAACTAAAAAAAAAAACACAAAATTTATGTAGTTAAAGAGAAATGATTTAATCAATATTTGTGTAATTACTGTCTATAGTTTACGCGAGTAGTACACATTTAAATAAATCACTTAAACGGTTAAAAACGCGATATATTAGTTAACTAATAACCAGTACGGGCTGGAAAATGCAAATGCAAAATGTAAAGCGGTAAAGTGTTATATTTGTATATTTTTATATGGAATTCAGTGGCGCGTAAAACAATACGACGTTAGTTTTTAGAAAGATTAATAATATACATAGATACACAGTTATTGTTTAAAAAATATTGAATAGAAGGTAGCTACTGTAAACCGGTGAATACTTCCCTAAAATAACAATCGTCTTCATCATCAGACCATCAGACAATCACAAGCTATCTAAGCTGTAAAGTTCTTAACAAATAAATTTTAATTCTGTGACTGTTAAGGCGTTTCATTTGGATGGGACACGAGAATGTTTGACCGACGATGTCTGGAATAAAACGAGTCACAACTTATGTTTATAATGTTCTTTATGTTTTGCTATGTTAATTCAAAGGTCACGTACCCGTAAATAAAGTCAGGTAAACACAACTTAACCGGGTCAAAGATTAGCCGTAATCACATCACTAACTCTCGACTAAACTAATGTTCAATTACTGACCCGACCTTTGTAATCTTTCGTACCGGAAGCTGACTAAATGGATGGGATGTAATGTATGAGAAGTCCGTGTCTTATTAATATATTTAATAAATGTTCTTTTGTGTGGAGAGACCCAAGTAATACGATTCGGTAGAAACGAATATAATACCAAACTTATATTTATATACAATAACTATGTACCTAACATATAATTACAGTAAAAAAATAAAAAAACGTTAGTTTTTTTATGATAGAGGGGGACAGACAACCCCATGCTTGTTTGTCTTTCTCTATTACAAAAAAACACTTGATGCTAAATGCCCCCGTCATATTATGACATCTTAACTATATATATTTTGCTTTGGAAATACAAACTGTAACCGAAATGTGATTAGACTTTATGGCGTTTTTCATTTTTGGAACGATGATTTGTGACTCCGACGGAATTAAAATACATATTCCCACCACCTATTGGCTTTATGCAGCCATCATGGGGAAAAGTGGACAGTCTATTATTTAACATATGCAATATTCGTTTTAAACCGTTTAAGTAGTTTTATCTAATGTCTACCACTAAGGTAAAGTAGAGATACATGTGATAATAATACAGTTAAGTTGTCAATTGTGAAAAAATGTAAACCTAAAGACAAAATGTGAATTATATATGTATATGTTTGTTCTATATGGATTTAATTACCAAAGTTTCAGCACTAAAGTATTTAGCTAAAACGTTCAAGAGGATTGATACAGACATATTTTACTCAGACACCCGAACTAAGCACATTTACAACACCTAAACAAGTGGTTTTACTATTGAGCAAAGTTCTGTTACAAGTTTATCACTAATTTGACTTTAGACCTTCCTTTTTGGTTTATGGCGTAATATATTTGTAATGAGAATATTTACGTACTGTCTATAGTTTACGCGAGTATACATTTGAATAAAACACTTTTAACGCCGAAAAGTTAAACTAACAATTTATTTGAATAAAGGTCCTTTTATTATTATAGTGCAAAACACCAAAAGATTTTGAATGTTTTGCAATAATAAAAATAATTTTGCAGCTAATAAGCTCAGCGTGGCCCTAATGTCAAAGTCAAAAATCTGCTACGCTAGCGCCACCTGTTCCCCTCGTAGTTTATATATGGAGAAACTAACATAGTATGAACCCTATGTTTGTCTATAGGTACATCTAAAAAGGTATAAAGTAAAATGTTTTAGTAGCAAGAGGACACAACAAATACACAGGCCTCGGTAACAAACGCACAATTAATATTCCGAGGAATGACAGAGCATATTTCATCATTTCATTAAATCGTCATACATCTCATCGTATCTGCGGTCTGACGACAAAACGTAGCCGTTGACACAGGCTGACGTAAGCATAAATATGTCAACCGCTGGCATATTGTGGACTGTGCTTTGGTTTTTGTACTTACCTACTTTTGTTTATATACTAGCTGACCCAACAAACGTTGTATTGCCATATAAAATATTTATATTGAGTTTTAAGTGTGTAAGTGTAAACTTTTTATCTGCAGTCTGTAGTTTACGCGAATGTGTACTACATTTAAATAAAACATTTTAACGCTATATGTATTAGTTAAACTTATTTGAAAATTATTTTAACTTAAAAATCGAAAATAAATCGTCGATGAGGTGTAGGACTCGGTAGCTCAATTGGTAGAGCAACAGCACGGAACGCTGACGATGCTGGTTCAAGTCCTGCCCGAGTCGATTTTTTTTTCAATTTATTTTCGATTTTTAAATTATATAGTGCCTTATAACTTGTAAAAAATGACGTTTCGGATGCTTTGCAGCCGTGGTCACAGGGAGACTAAAGATGGAGGGTATTTCTGACGTCAAAGCAAAACTGCTAGACTAGCGCCATTTGTTGCGTCGAAGTTGGTTTTTGGCGAAACTAACTAATATATGTCGCGTTGAAACCGTTAAAGTGTTTTATTTAAAATACCTCTATTTAAAAATTTAAAATACAATGTAAAACAAGCTAGTATTTATGTCTTCATTCCATATACTTTCGCCGTCACTACCTCCAAATTACTTGAGCGGCCATTGTTAGCCAGTTTTTAGTTACAATAGAGACTATAAAAGCGGTTGAATAAATTATAATAATGAAAGGAACCTCTCCTGAGGGACTCGCAAATTATTTGCAAGCTCGTTATTCAGCGTTAATAAGTGTTATGTTACTTGGGATACGTTGGGCCTATAGAATTCACTATATTATATTCCCCATACGTCTTTATAAGCTGGTATTTTAACATCGTCCTAAATATTCAATTATATTTTGGAATTGGACCGCCTCTATAGCTTAATGAATAAATGGTTGGTGGTGTTGCCTAGTATAGCGTTAAGTGAGAGAGATCCTGGGTTTGAAGCCTGGGAAAGAATAAATTATTCCGTAGGGCAGGGTGCAGAAGTTTGACTACTTGCCTATAAGTAAGAATGGGAAAAAGGGGATTTCACTTTTCGGGACCTCACACGAAAGTCTGTAAAAACACTACACGGTTAACAGTTCAAGGCTTTAAGACGCAATAGTTTTGAGTATATACAATTATTATACATACAAGAAAGTACACATTGAATATTGCATCGTTAGACGGCTTGCTTAAATACTTGGAAAACTGAAAAAGGCCTATAAAGAGAATTAGAACGAACACCAATGAAGACAATTTCAAATTTTGACATAATCATCGTGTTTTACTAGTGTAGCCCATACCCATATTGAGGGGGTTAAGGAAAAATATCTAATCCGCCATTTTGTATCGGCGACCATCTTAGATTTATAATGTTATTTATTTTATTATATTGTATTGTCGTCTAAATTAAATGTGTGTACGGGAAGATGCTTAAATTTCAATTTCTAATGTTGACCCAAAAATAAATTATTGAATTATCGACCTAAATAAAACCGTTTAAAAAGAACCTTTTCAAAGTGAAAGGGAAGTTTGACAAGGAGAGGGAAGCATATTGATAATTGAAGATATTTAAGATGCTTAATCTGTTTTCTAAGTCTTTTTTCTAAGTACAATATACTCTTCGAGATCCATGTACTTTTTTGTTGTGGCAATATCCTACAATGATAAATCATTTATAAATATGGTCTATATCTGCTGGACCGTTAAAGACCATACTGTAATATTTTTAACTATGGAGTTTGTGGTTGATCTATGGTTGTCTACTTTTCGCTTTAAAGACATTAATTTGTCATTCAGGTTTACATCATATACATGAGAAACTTACAACTACTTAAATTAAAATAATTAGATTTAATCACGCGGATAGTTTTAAATGCAATTCCTGCGAACTATAAATAGCCTATACGGTAACATCTGGTTGAATCATACTTTTCAATTAGAACATCATACTTTTAAAGATGACGTCGAAAAAGTGGTACTCGAAAGTGGACTCAGCAGAAGAATGTGTTAAAATAATAGACGGTAGTCTTTGACTATTAAAAGGAAGTTCTATGCAACTTACGTATTTAATTTATATTTTCACAAATATGTTTGAAATGAGATCCTTGTAAATCGGACATACAAAACAATTTACCACCTTCAATAAACACGATTCACGATTCCACTTTATACTTTACCCACCTACCCTCGTACCGCCTGGATACTGACTAAATATCTCAAACAGCACAGAATTATCACCCATATATATAAAGTATTAAGAGTTGGTATCGTGTGAATAGAATATTATGATTTAGCAATAGTTATTTAGGGTTGTTCCCTTTGTTAGAAACCACGGTCCCTTGAATTAAGGTAAGGTTCTCGCGTTTAAAGAAGATTGAAGTGACCGCAATTAGTAACTGGAGTTTCCAGCATTCGAGCAATTTAGTTGAGTACGTAAGTTTATGTGCCTAATGAGGTAGCTTAAGATAATTTTATATACATGGATGTGTATACAGAGTGTTCGGCTATGCCATGTAGTGCCTCTAAGTAATTGGAATAGCTAATATGATTTTTAAAATTGAAATTGTTCTTTAAAAAACAGGTTTTTTTAATACGGACAGTATTTAAAAAACCCTTTTTAATTAACACATTAAATTAATAATATTAAAAATTGTATAAATCTTTCTTTCATAAGGTTATCCTAGGAGATCGCTTGTTGAGTATTGTTTCATGACAAACAAACAAGGGCAACATGACAAGAAATGATACAAGAAATAATCAATAAACAAAGTTATATTAAGATAATAAAAACTTGTTTCCCACGGATGGGCTATGGTGCTGCTTTCTGTGTACTACTAAAGGTACGAAATAGATTCTTACGATTCAAATGTATTAATGTAAAACTGTTACAGATAGTTCTAATTAATTAATTATTTGACTCAAATTTTTATCATTTCATATGCTCTCAAACAAAAGAAATAATGAAATTCCCATAAAACGTACGCTGCAACACATTTTAATTAAGGCTTTTGAAAACTGTTAAAAAAATGAAATCCTTTTTAATTTAACCACTTTCTCTTAAAGAAAACAACGACCCATTTTTATCATGGAAATTTCAAGCCGAAATTTTTAATTGCTTCGCTGTAGAACGGTCTTTTAATTGGTGGGGCGTAAAATTATTTTATAATTAAAACTATCTGTCTGTGATTTTTCATTTTTACTTATTGTACACTTATATAATTAGAGGTAATCAAGCGTTATTTTGTAAAATTTGTCAACTTGTACTCCAATTAGAATTGAACATTTGGTATTTGTATTACTTGAGTATAAATCTTAGTAATATTATTATTAAGTATGTAATAATCTTTAGTTCAATAATAATTATATTAAACAATTAATTTAAATAAAATGCTTAACTGACTTACTTTGCAGCAGCCGTGACCACAAAATATCCGTAAGTTTAACTAATATATATTGCGTTTTAAACCTTAAACGTTAAATTGTTTTATTGAAATGTCTATTACTCGCGTAAACTATAGACAGTACACATATTTCTTTAAAAAGCATTTTGTAAGAAACTCATACCTTATAATTTAATTTTATAAATAGTAGTAATGTTTCAACGCAAAGGTAGAACTAAAGAAAAAATCATTAGGTACACCAATATATGGAAGAAAGGAAATACACATTCTTTTACCGTTTCACTTATTGATTTTATGTAAAGACAGTAATTAAACAGACTTCTACGCCCGTCATTGGAACTGAGTACTTATTTCGTTTATATCAATGACTAGCTGTGTCAGCGACTTCTTCCGCGTAATTTAGTTATTTTGGCTATCCAAATTTGTTTTTACAATCCTCCACTTCATTTCTTATGCTGTTTACCCACGACGTCAGGCGCATTCCAGTCATTCTTGCGTATTAATCTAACAAGTAGACATATCGTGTCTGGGACTTTTTTTAGATCATTTAAAGAGGAATAATTATTTCCTACATATTATTTTTGGATATCTTGAACCGTTTTCGCAGCATACGCATCGGGAACCCACAAAGAAGAATAATTTTCCGATTTTCACATTTTTTGTCTCGCTCTTTTTCACATTGCAATTTGTTTATTGCCTTCTTAGATAAATCTAATCAACACTAAAAGAATTTTTCATTTCAAACCAGTAGTTCCCAAGATTATCGCGTTCAAACATACAGACAACTCTTCAGCTTTATATATTAGTAAGTGGACAAACAAACATAAATTAGTAAAATTACATTACCTCCTGACTTTGTCTTCGATTAAAAATACCTCTCCCACGAATAATATCAGAAATTTCCAGCCGCAACCCTGTTCCAAACAGTTCAAAACAAAAGTCATCCAACGAACATTTTGTTTGAGGCAATTTGTCTCTGCGAATGGCCCAATTGTGGTGTCCGTCCGTCCGCCGCGCGCAACGCAATGCTTCGATTGTCACTACGTGTCACATTTCGTGGTTGTTTGTCATTACTATTGCTATTTTGTGTTTTATCGTTTTCGATTTGGACGGTGTTCCGTCAATGTAATCGAATGTTTCTGTCGGAATCGGATATGACAATTTATTTATTTGTGTCAACCATTTACCCAACATCTGGAGTCAAATTTCGATGATAAAGCTTATTCTATCGTTAATATTTGTTCACAACACGTACTCAAAAGTATTTCTAATATAAGATAACTTAGTACACAGGGAGGAATCAAAATTTTGCCCTCATTCCTGGGCTTGGACATTCCCTCCGTCAATCCAAAGAGACGCACAGGACATACCCATGGCCAAGAATATTAGTTCAATTTCCGTCTGTGTCATTATATTATAGTATCAATCTAAAATATATTTAACTTATATAATCCATACTAATATAATAAAGCTGAAGAGTTTATTTGTTTGAACGAGCAAATCTCAGAAACTACTGGTATGAATTGAAAAGTTCTGCGACATTATATATGTCTATCTTTTAAGATTAACTATGCAATTGCAAGAACAGCTATGATTTGTTAAAATGAGAAGTAGGTTTGCAGAAACAAATTTTGATGCCCAAAATACTCGCGCTACGCGGCCGAAGTAGCAAGCGCACCTAATGTTTCTTATACATTAAATGTGAAGATTTTGTCAAGATAACAGACAAATTTGATTCGGCTTTTTAAACAAGCAGCAGAAAACGAATAAAGGTAAAGCCTAGTTGCAACTGAATCTTAAAGCCGTTGTTAATAGAGTTTGAATTTTAAATGATCGTTGCAGCAGTCTGCTAATTCTGGTAAAGGCCTGAGGCATTTTCGAACAGCGGCCAACGTTCTAAATCCTCTCATTAGAACGGAAGGCCGTTGTGCAGTAACTATGGCAGAATATTATAGGGTCTGCGGTTTTCTCTTAAATAAAATAAAGTAGATTTTGTAAGGCTTTAGTGTATGAGTCACATATATACGATGATAAAACGAATATAAGGTAAGTCCGATGGGCGTTCACCATGAAATGTTTACTCTTTTCATAAATAAAATCAAAATCAAAATGAGTGAGAGAATCCAAGTGAGCTACCTTGAATTGGTAAGAGCAACAGCATGGAACGCTGTCGGTGCCGATTTAAGACTGGTAGTGTCGTAATTTTATTTCAATGTAAAGTCAATTGAAAACTTTAATATTTTTCACATTTTTTTGCACGTGATGACATTTTATAAATAAAACATACATTGATGAACATTAATTGAACAAAAAATCGAATAAAAATCTAAATTCGACGATGACGCTTAGGACTGGGTAGCTCAATTGATAAGTGCAACAGCACGAAACGCTGACGATGCCGTTTCAGGCAGGAGCCTGAATCATACATTCTTAAATTGAAAATTCATTTTTAAATTAAAATCGATGTCGAATTTTCATAACGCCCTTGTGTGCAATGAACATGTAAAATATAGTAAAGATTTCAAACTACAAACTATGGTTATATGACTTCGTGGCACAAACAAAAAGCGTAAAATCTTAGCTCTGATAAAGTTAACAGGAGCTAAAAATGTGATATACATATATCTCTGATAATACGTCTAATTTGCTAGATTAGAGCACTAATTTGATTATGTAATACCCGTTTTTGCTTTTCTATATTCACACGTTATCGCTTTTAGGGCTGTGTAATTATTTCACCAAACCGCCGTTCTGTTGATGAAATCGCTGAAACTGTTGGTCTTTAGCCATATAAATCGATTATATAAAGAGTTATATGTGTAAGTAATCAATGTTAGTTAACAATCAATATCCATAAACAGACACATTCGAAGACTTTCAATACTTGAACTAAGAATACCATTTATACAAAAAACTACATTTAATTTTGACCTTCATTTCCAATTGTAACATAATTAAATAAAACACTTTAACGGTTTAAAACGTGGTATATAGCAGCCGTGGCATATATGGCATATACGGCTGCTGCAAAGCATCCGAAACGTCGGGCCGATGTTAATAATCATTTCCAAATAAGTTTAAGTAAGATATCGCGTTTTAAACGGTTAAAGTGTTTTATTTAAATGTGTTCGCGTAAACTATAGACAGTATTTAATTGTAATATGTTTAAATATTTCATATTATCTCAAAGTAATATGTTTGTAGTCTATCTGTATACATATTTGTAACACAATAGTCTTTATATGAAAATGTATTCTGTTGAATTATATCGTATTGGAATACGTAACCACCAACAGGTTTTTCTATTACCGTCATATATCATGATACGTTTTTTTTTTGACATTTAAACTAATTTATTAAAGTTAAAGGATTTAGCTACGTTAATTACACCTTTTCAAATCCTAAATAGATCTTATTGAACGGTATTAAAGAGAGAACGCAAAATTAAAAGCTGTCAATAAACATTTTGGCAGTCACAAGTAAAAGATGTTATTACTACATATATATTTATGTACATACGATAAATTCATGTACATTATTCACGCAAGTAATTATTTAAAAGAACACCCTCCAATCTTCAATATCGTACAACGTTCGCCGACACCCAATCAATAATTCATCGCAGAATTGAAGATAAATATGCAGATAACGTAGCAGTGTATAATATTTTTCAGGAAATAGAGCGGAATAAATAAATTCGTAGCAAAAGTTTAGTGAAACAATTCTCCACGGTCGCTGACCAGTGAACGGAGGCGCCATCTACATGCAATACCCGAAGGAGCTGAACCATCGTTTACATCTGTACTGAGCTCACATATTTTATTCTTGCTAGTGATGTACCAGAACATCTGTGATATTTCCATTTCTTTTCAGATTTAAATTAAATAACTTGAACAAATGCGCTATAATTACTATATTTTTTCTTATTTATGCAACAAATTCATGAGATCAATTACAAATTTATCGTATTATATAATAGTGATTACAGAATATTTCAGAATATGGATACAGTAGCAAATTGTAACTAAAAGCATTATACATTGTACGTAACAAAACTTAAACAAAATGGACATTAAATAATTAAAAAGAAAATTTTAAGTCTATTTCTGCCACCTCTGTAGCTATATCGTTAAACACGTTGTTATTTTTAACGTTGTATTGTTAATTGTAAGCGCGAGATAGCTGGGTTTAAACATAGGAAAACGATAGATGATTTGGGCAGGGCACAGAAGTCTGGTCAATTACTTACTCGTAAATAAAAGTTGACAGTGGAACGGATAAAGAAGTGTGTTTATCTCCATGCCCCACGGGTAGAACAGGATGTTCCTTTTTAAATCAATTTTTCAACTCTATGCAAATTTCCATCTTTATCGACAAATGTATTAAATTACCCATCACTATAACACGGAAACTATTCAGCTATTTCAGCTGTCAAGGCGCGGTTCCGCCTTGACGTGACCATACATCCACTGAATATCCACTTCAATCTTATAAGGTGCTGGTTTTATTCCGTTCGACGCATTCAACGTCAAATAAAGTGGCTTTTTGTTGAAGCGACGAGATCCTTTGTACAAATATCGATATTTTATCAAGCGATTTCGTTTTAAATTTTGCATACATTTTTCACGCTTATGGTACCAATAAACTTTTAAAGTAAATTCCCTTAATTTTGAGTTTGTTAAGAATAAAAGATTTCGTTCCCATGGCTGGGACTCAAGCATTGGTTGGAGTTGGGACTATTAATTGTAGGTTGACTACGCTGGCCGATTGATACGATAGGCATTTTGAATCTATACTAATATTATAAAGGGAGTACTGATTCGAATTCAGGGAAATATGTAAAAACCTTTAAGGCTTCCGTTGTTTACGCTATGAACAGTTCAAGATACCCAAACAATATGAATAAAATAATTATTCTTTAAAAAAAAGTTACTGACACTCTATATAGTCTATTATTTAAGACAAGAACCGTTTTGTTGGCAATCAGTTCCATCGAAGTACTTCAAATGGCAAAAGAGCCTTTGCCAGGTTAACTAGTCTAAAATTGTAAGGCAAACATCAAGAGGAAACAATTCTTACTTAACGGAAGACTCTGGAAAGTCAAATTATTTGACATTGATTCTATCATCAAACCTCAGTTCTCCGTCAAAAGTTGCTTTACCACTAAATCCGGCTCGATCCTGAAAACTGTAAACAATTAAGGTAAATAAAAAACTGTTTTTTTTTTCTATAAAAAATGTTACATAACAATATCGAGTATGTATGCATACACTCTCGATGCGAAACTCATTCAACATTGTTAGCACTTTAAAAATTCAATCTACCCTCGATGTTTAATAAATTCAATACTTACAGAATTCAATTTCACGCACAGTGACTGCCTCATAATATATCGTATCTAACTTAAAAATCCCCGTTAACTTCTCTCCAGATATATGTTCTGTGACAGGCGACATGCTTCGACTTACGTGAACGCGTTCAAATATTTATGTAAGACTTCGAGTGGTATACGGACGTGGAGGATAATGTGATTTTTTTTAATGATAGAGGAGTCTGTTCTACGTGGGGTTCACTCGATGGTAGACGATATACCTTTATAGCATATACCTATAGCATTTAAACAAGATGCCTCGTCAACCTATTTTGGCTTTGGATATTCGAAAATCTACAGACTGAAACTGAATTAAAATTAAGCTTCACAGCTTTTTTATTTGTGGACGATGGTCGTGACCCGGACGGTATTTGTATATTTCTACCACCCATTCAATATCCAGATTTCCAGACGAAGTCCAACGTATTTCAGAAAAAATATAAATTAAAAAATTTAAAACATGGTGGACACCGTTGACTTAAACCCACGAAAAATATATTAGTTAACTTATTTACAATATATATAATATATTTGAACTCGGGACGTAGTTTTAGCATTATTTTTAATTTATAAAACTATAATATTTCTCACATGATTGCATTATATAAATCTAAAATCTGTGTTCAGAATATCTGTCGGTCTGTAGATGATGATCCGTTATTGTTTTCATTCTACAAAAGTTTTTTTTTATAAATCGAAGAATAATCACTACGCCCGTATGTCCCAAATGTCGCAGACACATTAGACAGCACCGCAATCTGCGCCCACGGTCTCTCCTAAGGAGCCGATCATTGGACGACATCCCCGTTTCCTTGACTTCGCGTTATATCGAACCCAGATTAGAGTTATTCGAGATTTTCATTTTATCTGTCGATAATTTGATTGGGGCTTATGCGTCTTATTGGTTGGATAAATTATTCCTTTTCCACTTCGCAAGCGAGAATTCACGCCTCGATGTTTATAAATGACGATTCATATTTGAAGATTGGGATCGCGTCTTTCTGGATGGATACATTTGCGTTTTGGTTTGGTCTCGTGTATTTTTGCTTTCTAAAGATTGATGTATTATCAAGAATATCAATCTTCTTAGTATACAGACAGTATTACCAAGTACTAAGATTTTACTCAGTAATAATAAGTAGTAAGTCAACTGTACTTACTATGTCGTCGTGTCTGTTTACGCGAGTAGTATACATTTAAATATAACACGTTTAACGGTTTGAAACGCTAATTTAAATTAATCAAATTTTATTATAACTATTTTACTATTGCAAACCTGTTACAGAAATTAAAATGGTAAATAAAAAAATAATTCAATATGATCATATTAATTATTATAATTACAATTTTAAATATATATACAATATAAACGCTTTTAACGGTCTAAAACGCCTAAATGTATTAGTCGAAGTTATTTACAATTTACTTTAACTGCGGAATGATATTTTGTATGCAACAGCCGTGGTCACGGATCGAAGATGGAGGGACATCCACAATGTCAAAGTAAAGAATGCTACGAGCACGCTAGTACTATCTGTTCCGTCATAATTGGTATTTGTTTAAAGGTTGGCTTTTAGTTAAAATAAATGTTATTTATACATCTCCCGTCTTAAACTGTTTAAAGTTTTTTATATACATTTTTATGTCAAAAATAATATTTACATTTAATACTTTTACACTTCATCGTCAAATTTCGATCGTCCTGCTACGGCGCTACAAATAATGATCGCCGTAGCACTGTGCTACAAATTCACACTCCTATAATACTATTCACATCACACAACACTCATTCGTAGTGCAGACATAGCCTGTGTCTAAGTACAACATCTTGGTTTGATTTGGCAAGATTTCAGATATTTCCACTGCACACGTCAGCGGGCGGAAATATTGACTTTACGGGGTGACCCGAGCCTTTTCCTGACCTATAAAAATAAAAACGAAAATAAATAAGGTATTGATTATGTGTTGTGATTGGGCAAAATAAGAAACTGTTATGGTTTAGAGATATGAATAATAGTCAGTTATTTTAACACTCTTTCCGTTGCTCTTTTAATTATGTCACTATGTGTCTTTCAACAACAGTTTAAATGTACCCCAATTATTAAGTTTTCGCGCTAGAATCAAACTTCCAAGTGGCCGGTTTTATGATAGAGGTGGGCAGACTAGCATGAGGTCTGCTTGATGGTAGCTGAAATACCCCAGCCACATAACATCTAAACAAGATGTAACGTCGACCTTTATTGACTAAGGATATTCGGAAAAACATAGACAGGAACCAAAATGCGATTATAGTGGATGGCTTTTTCATCTGTGGACGATAGTTTGTGACCCGTACGGAATTTCGATATTCCTACCACCAGACTTCCAGACGAAGTGCAACATGTTTCAGAAAAAATATAAATTGATTAGAAAAATTTTGGACCCAGCAGAGGTCGAACCCACGACAAGTTGACTATGAGCCATACATTGCTACCATGATACCAACGAGCCCCTCGAAATCGGTTTCATTATTTTTATGAAGGCTTATTCTGTAATACAAAATATACTTAAATACTGTCTGTATTTTATGCGAGTAGTACACATTTAAATAAAACACTTTAACGGTTTAAAACACGATATATTTTAGTTAAACTTGTTTTGTTAACTACGGGCCGACGTTTCGGATGCTTTGCAGCAGCCGTGGTCACGGGCAAACAAGTTTAACTAAAATATATCGCGTGTTAAACTGTTAAAGTGTTTTCTTTAAACAAAATATACTTTTAAAAACATTAGACAGAGATAAGAACAATCATTCAACGAAAACTCACTGAACGTAAACTAGTTTACGACTTAATAGTTGGGCCGATCACGTGACGAAATCCCCCCTTACCAGCCAATCGGATCCTAATCTTAGAGCAAGAAGTTCGTTTAGATTAACTACGTCAATGGTTTAACGATCCAAATTAAAGTACGCGCTAAGTCTTTATGCCTGTGAGAACTTACGTAGGGTTTATTTTACGAGAGGTTTTTTACGACACCTCAGTCTTTGAGAGGATTTTTATCGTAATTTTTTGTTAAATATATTAAAGAAAGAGCACAATGTAATTACATAGTTTTTCTTGAATTACATTACATACTATTTATCTAGTATTTAGTGCGAAGTTATAAAATCTTTAAACCTTTAACCAAAAATATATAGGTTAGCGAAAAAGAGACCTGTAAAGGAGAAAGACCGATTGGGGCACGAACCCAGGACGACAGTGTTCGTCTTCACCAAATCGATTCAACTCTTTTCTAGATTCCCTAGATTGAAATTTTATTTTCAGTGTAAATCACATGAAAAAAAAAATACTTTTTCACCAGATAATCATTAAAGGATAAATTCAAAAGTTCCTCGTCATTTATCTACAAAAGCTATTAGATGGCTTCAGTTACATTTCTTTTTAAAATATTCCGGCCGTAGATATTTTATTAGCTTTTATCCTCATTCTAGAGATGACACAAATGATTTGCTCTTTTCATTTTGATTTTCTCCGGCGAAACTGATAATTATCACTGACTTTGCTCAAATTTTCTTTTTGTAAAACGATTTTATTGTTTTTGTCAAAACCTTTTATAAAAAAATATATTTTGAAAGATATAATTGTATATACAAATAGCGTGCATAATATACATTTTAGGTAGGAAATAAATAATAACTAGAACTATTTTTGTTTTATGTATAACTTAAATATAAGATCTAGTTATGGTACATTTTATTTAGTAAACTATTGTCTGTAGTTAAGACAAGTAATATACGTTTAAATAAAACACTTTTAACAGTTTCAAACGTTAATATTTAAAGATTTCATTTAGTGTTTATATGCCGTTACGTTATTAAGCATTCCTTTGTGACAAGAAAGTTTCATACGAAAACACAAAGCTGGATTGACTGTAAATGCACAATTTTAATTTTACGTGAGAGAGCTTTTGAATTTTGATAAAGTTAGTTGTTTTAATTTTCCACAGAAATAATACTCTATGTAAAACGGTAGTGTGGTATATTCTGCTCTCGAACAGCACAAAGCAAGCTGTCAAGTTTGAAGGCAGCTGTAGCGTGTAATTACAGGACAATTGAGATATAACAACCGAAATCTCTGTGGAGTAAAATCCTGTTCTGTGCTTGAGATGGCGCTAATACGGTCTAAAGCGTTTGCTCAAATTATTGTTACAAAACTAGTTGAGTAAATTTTGTTAGCCTAACTATATTACAAAGTGGCCATGGTTATGGTCTTATATGGTAGACAAAGGTATTTATTTTAATAGACCGAAGGGCAAAGTAATAGCAAATAGTAATGTATGTAGTTATAATAGTAAAAAATATTGCTTAATGTTATATATAAATGAAATTTCACAAAAAAACCCGTTCTTAAACAACAACTCATGTTTTTTTAACTCTCCTTACGGTTTTATAGCTTAACTTACTTAATTATCTCAAGAAGCCGTGAGCGGTCACGGTAAGACAACATTTCCGGGCATACTAAAAACATAATTCTAAGGGTTTAAAAAATTGTTAATTTTTTAATAGCGGTGTCTCGTCATTGAAACCTCAAACCTCTCGAGTTCAACTTAAATCCTGGTACAAATTCCGTTATTAAATACGACAAAAACTTCCACTTTATTTTCAACTCTAAACACATAATAAGCTCACATTTCTGAGTCAACTGAAATCTTTGAATTTATATTTTTAAACGTCTCTTATATTGAATTCTCACCTCATTTCGCTCGGTTCCGTCTTGCATTGTTGAATGTATTATCATTTTTATGAGGCAAAGGCATTCTGTCGCTATTTTTATTTCTTTTCAAATATCTGCGTAGGTGCAAATAAAGTGGAACGTTTTTCTTTTTTTTCACATGAGCTTTACTGTCACAATTACCTTAGTTAGGTTAAGAAGCTTTTATATAATTAAAATAATATATTAATGATAAGTTTTAAAAAATACTACGCCACACAATGTTTTACCGATATTGCAGTACCACAGTAAACAGTAGTTTCGTAGTTGCTATTTTGAGAACTATTACTAAATAGATGGCGCTACTGTAGCAGTTTTGATTTTGACATTTGGGGACTCTTTCGATCATCAGTCGCCCCGTGGCCAGAGCAAAGCATCTGAAACGTCAGGCCTTTGTTAAATTGAATTAGGAATAAGTTAACTAATACATTTCGCGTTTTAAACTATTAAATCGGTTCTATTTACGTAAACTACAGACAATACTTCAGTACTATACATACAAATAACATATATGAGGGTGTCTATATACAACACAAATTACAGAATAGTGACAGAAGCGTTAATGCTAGGTAAGTATAATTACCACTGCTAATATGTATTTTTAATAAGTTTATTGTAAACTAGACCTGCCAAACGTTATTTTGCCATATGAAGTATTTCGATCAAATTTGGTTATCATTAAACGGTTCTATTACTTAAAACATAATATTTCTATTATTTTGAGTATTTTATCTCGCAGCACACGCAACGAAAACCCGCTTTAAATCCGTGTTTTTTTTCTCATTTTTCCGCTTTCATTAAAATAATCAGAATTAAATTGAAATAAGTTGCATCCTGGAGTATATAGCTTAAAACCTTCCTCAATAAATGGTGAAACAACAAACAAAATATTCAGCTTTATTATATTAGTACAGTGAAATAGATTCTTTTAAACTGTAATTTATGTGTGCATAGCTCATTGCTATGATTTTCTTCAGAGCAGGCTGGCGCGATGATGTAACGAATGATGGAATAATGACCGGAGCCGTACTTCCATAATAATTCTTACATGTTTAACTGTGTTGAAATGCGTTTAATACCCGTCTTTTACTTGTGCATCGAAGTCAGCTGGAATGTACTAAATTAGTTTCTCGTGTTTAATTGTTATCCGTTCGCAGTATTCACCTTCTCAGCTCGAGAGGAGCTATTCATTCAGCTGATTTTAATAGCTTCGCAGCTAAGTTAAGTGGAAAATTCTTTGTACAGCGAACGCCGTACTCCAAAAATGTATTTATTATTATATTGTAAGTCTAGGAAAAGCATCCCATTTAATATTGTTTGGTTTTTGCGTGAGTATTACACATTTAAAAATCGAAAATAAATTCAAAAAATGTTCGACTCGGCCAGGAGTTGAACTGGCATCGTCAGAGTTCCATGCTGTAGCTCTTTCGATTGAGCTACCGAGAGCTGAGATACATGCAAGGTTGAAATTACATGGCGCGGGGAGGGTCATGTAATTTCAACCTTGATACCTGCATTTCAAGGTTCAATGTCTTATGCTTTGCAGCTGAAGAAATCATTGAAGATGAAATTACAAAGTTAAATAGTTTTTACATGTAGGCACTAAACGCCACTAGCAATATGCAAAAGATAGGCGTCCCTTATGACAAGTAAAATAGGTTACGTTGCTTTAATTGATTTTATTATTCCTTTGAAAAATTAATATTTTTCACATGTTATTGCACATGAAGGCACTATATAATTTAAAAATCGAAAATAAATTGAAAAAATTTGTCAACTGAAGTAATTTCTACCTTAATACGCAAGTGTTAAGGTAGAAATTACATTGCGCGAGAGGGTGCATTATCAATAAGTTGAAAAAATTCGACATGGGTGTAGGACTCGGTAGCTCAATTGGTAGAGAACAGACGGAAAGCTGACGATGCGGTTCAAGTCCTGCCCGAGTCGAAAATTTTTTCAATTTATTTTCGATTTTTAAATTTTATTATTCCTTCTTTAAATTTATATTATACATTTATTTATGTACTATAAAACAATTATAATGGCAATAGCCAGTTACATTAATTGGATAGTAGTAGATAAAAGTATACGAATAAAAGTCTATTTTAACTAATATTCAGAGTTCGTGACGAAATCCAACATGTTCCAAAAATATTCTAAACTGATTAAAAACTTATTGGACCCAGTGAGAATCGAACTCCGATCCATTGACCTATAAACTACCATTGATTTCAAAAAGGGATATCGCGTAAAAATACTGCTGCAAAATGTAATACTGGCTAATGCTTCAAAGCAATCAAAGGGCGCGTCTGATGTGTTTTGGCCTTGATTCGATTGTACGACTCGTTGTATCGCGCCTTGCGGCAGAAAAACATCGCTCAACTGATTCTTACCCACCTTTTATTAAATTTCCTTATTCCCTTTTCCTGGCACGAATAAATGAAAAGCCTTACTTCAACTAAACCAAATGTTGTAAGAGTGTACGTGTCTTATCTTAAGTAGGTACGTTCGTTGTATATAGATAAAAGTAATACAAACATAGATATAGTAGTGGGGAGTTAGTAGTAAAATTAGGATCATTTTATGAGCTCGATCAATTTTAGTTGAAACCAGCCTATACATAATATGAACAACATTAAGGAATTTAAAAGTGTAAATATTCGCTTTTTTACTAAGACAATCCATTCAATTCTTGGGCAAGACACACAAAATTCTCTCGTTTACATAAAAATAACAATGTACCAATACCTTATTACGTAATACAAGACGCCGAAATACATTAACGGTTCAAGGTTTCATTTATACTAAGACCCGACGTTTAGAACAGCAGCCATGGAAGGGCAAGTCCGAAACCACGCATCGTAATTAAGAAATTAATTTCAAACCATTAAAATGGTTTTGTTTTATATTCAAAATTGTAGCATATGTATATCAATTTTTAGTAGACCTAGATGCTGTAAATTGCAATAGAGTTAAGGATAAAAAAGTTTAAAAGGGTAAACCAAGCTCGCAAAGGTATATTGAAAGAATAATATCCTATCATTAAACATAATAAAAATAATGATCATTATTTCTATAACATCATTACTGCTAATGTCAAATTCGCTTAATGCATTTCTAGACGACTAATGAAATTCTTGCGATGTGACCTGCATTGAAAGCGGCTTCTCATTCTGATCGGGACCATTATAAATTCCTTTTCGAACTGCACTCTGAATGTATTAACTGGTTTCGTATTCAAATAACAACAGACAAAGTTTATGTCAACATCTTTTTTTAACAAGTCGCAACCACACTAAAGAAATTAATATCACGATAAATTTTATCTCACCTTAAAATATGTTTGTCAGGTCACAACAATGCAATTTTGTATTCTTCTTGTTCGTTCTTCTTTTGTTTTTTTGAGGGCAGACAAGCATGGGGTTAGTAGAAGGTGAAGCATCTCAGTCTTACCACCAGAAACGGGTGATTGTATATTCACAGTCTGTCCTAACAACAACTAGCTACATAAAGAAATGGTTATTGACTGAGAGTGTGTAATTTTTTGGATTGATTCTTAATTTAAGTAAAGCTTAATAAGAGGTTTTATCGTATACCTCGCCTTAGGTGTTATTTTAGAATTTAATATAAATTTGTCCATCCTTAATATAAAGGACTTGTAATATCAAACACTTAAACTAGTAGGTACACTTAACGCTAAGTAAATCCGGTGATATAAAAATCCCATCGCAATAAGCACTCAAAATAATAAATTTTGCATAACTTAGCCGAGTGGAGACAGAAATGGAATCCTTGATGAAACTCTAATAGTACTGCATTTACAATCAAACTAATTCCTCTACTGTTGGATACATGCAAATTTCCTTGTCCAGGTCTTATCACATAATGTCTGGTGGAAACTAAGACATTGTTTTAGCATATAATACATAGATTATATATTATATTGCGTAAAAAAAGATAATCGAACCTCTACGAAGTATATTTTTTTTACGTCTACCGTACCTTCGATACCTCTTACTGAGTTAATACAAATAATAAAAATAATAGATAAACTGAAAAGTAAGCTTAAGTTAACCTGAAATACTGTCTGTAGTATTCACGAATACACATGTAAATAAAACATTATAACTTAATTTTAACACTTTAATTTAAATTTATTTAACGGTTTAAAACGTGATATATATTAGTTAAACTTATTTGAACATTTTTTAACTACGGCCCGGTACATACCTTACTTATAAAAATTTAATCAAGCATTACAAAAAACGATAACTTGGCGGCATTATTTACTTGCCTGATAAAATACTACTATCTCTAAGGATTTTTAATTATTTACTTATTGAAATTGACCGCAAAAATCCGATGTGGTTTTAGGCTAAAAAAGGTATCTTTGAGAACTTAGGCTCAAGTTACAAACGAAATGTTTGTTCCGAGTTAATCTTTTGTGAGTGAACAATGATGTAGTGTTATTTACTAGCTCTTTGTTGGAAATAATTTAAACTTTCTGTCTATTGTTGCCTTAGTCCTTACAAAAGACTCCGTACTGTATATAAAATTTTAAATTCTACAAACCGGGCAAATACGAGCGGGGTAAACTTGTATTTATTCAGAAAGTAGGAATTTTATTTCGAAAAGGAGATTTAAAAGCCCAACTTTGTTCTTTATATATTTTATCATTTTATTGCTTTATAGTATAATACAGTAAAAGTAGTGTGTCCGTCGTTTTTGATGAAAATTCCGTCGTTTTTGATTTAAAATCAGGATCCCAGTAGTATTTTTAAGCGGTTGAAAATGTTGTAGTAAATATAAAAAAAACATTTGACAGATGTGCTATCAAAGTCACTGATCAAAGTGAGCGAGAGATTGACTATATATATAACAAAAGTACAATATTATATTTGAGTTCTATAACAAAACTTAACTTCATATATTCTAATTAACATTTATATATCGAGTCAGCGTCACACAGTGTTAGAAGGGATCCCGAGCTGGTAATATGGTAGAATAAATTGAAATATTTTGCTCAGCAGCTCGTATTCCCGCGAAGCCTGTTACGACACGGCCAGCCGACCGGAAATGCGAAGGCATTCGAGGTTTCCCCTTTTCAATATGAATTTCGTGTTTATTTTCCATTTCAAGATTTTTTATTCTGTTGTAGATTTTTTTAAGTATCCAATCGCTTTATAACCTTAGGAAAAGTTAGGTAATGTTAACCCAATTATGTTCAAAATTAAATTAAATATGCATAAATCTATCAGGAGTTGTCTTCTTCTTCTTCTTAATTCTAGATTCAAAGTTTCTCGGGGTTTCGAGCTGTTCAGCTGTTATAATTGAGAATTTATTCTCGATGTTTCCCTACAACCTACGACAAAATGGCGGCAAAAACCAATATATACTTATTTTTTATTATATACAAACTAAGTTTAACGATAAACATTCATAATTACATATAACATTTTCAATTCCCTCTAATAAGTTCAACATTTATTAAGGGGTATTAAGAAAATTACGAAGCGAAAATTTCAATTAACTAAGTAATTATCAAGACAATAATATTACCGTATATTCTCCCTCATTATAACAATATTACATTACTCCGACTGTGTGCTTCTTGGAACATATGTATATGTACGCTTATAATATTGCTTGAATCATTTAATAATGTTACTCATAAGTATATAATTTTGTAAGTATATAAGTTATCCTAGCCCGAACTTACTCTCCTTTACAACTCTAAACATATAAATATTGAATAATTTTCAGTTCTTTAATAGTTTCTACAACTTATAAATATTATCTTTTAATCATTCCCACGCATGGGACTCGGGTTTCTCAATTAGGCCTAACACATTATCCACAACATTGGCCAAAGCGCATTGCTATTACAAAAGGAATTGTTTTAAAACATGGAAATATTTTTCTTCAAACAGTTATGTTTTTTATTTTATCAAGCAGGGTACGAACTCCCGACCTCATGGTCATAATACTATACCTGCGCAACGAGCAATTTACTGTCATATTTTTAAACAAAACACTTTAACGGTTTAAAACGCGATATATTAGTTAAAAATAATTTTCAAATAAGTTTAACTAATATATCGCGTTTTAAACCGTTAAAGTGTTTTATTTAAATGTGTACTACTCGCGTAAACTATAGACAATATTTGCTCTCATATTATAAGATACAGAGGTACATTTATTTCTCAATCAAATAAATGTATTACTGTAGAAAGATATTGTGGATCTAAGATGCTATTTATCTTTAGTGCAGCTTCGGAACTTATTTTAAAAGAGTTCATTGGGAGGGATGAACCACACACTTTATCTAGCTGACCAACGGACTCAAATGAAATTCTAGAAAGAAGCCGGAGGATTTACGGACTTCTGACTTTACTCCCGTAGTTAATATGTGTGGGTGTCATAATCTCCACCGTATTATTTACTTCTGCAATTCATTAAAACTTAATAAAAGCTTTAGGATTTTTTGTATAACAGAGAAAGATTTTATGATAGGTGAAATACCCTAGCCATATAACATTAAAAAAAGATGGGCTGTCGTCCTTTTGGCTTTGGATATTCGTAAATTCACAGACCAAAACCGAATTGCGCCTAAACTTGACGGCTTTTTCATCAGTGGATGATGACGGGATTTTGATATTCCACCCATTAATATCCAGATTTCCAGGCGAAGTCTAATATGGACCAATTTTGAACCCGGTGGGTATCGAACCCGTGACCCGTTAATTAACATTACCATTACACCAACAAGGTCATGAAAAAAGGTTACTGTTATATGTCTTCGCTTTTCAAATTACCATGCCATTAATGAATTCATTGTATTTTGCATACACTTTTTTTTATGTATAAAGACTGCCGGTACACAGGCAGAGTTCCGAAAATAAGATTTCGAAATTCGATATCATTTAAATTTTCAGCAAATGGAACGGAGAGCCCTTTTCCATTTAAATAAATGATATCAACGAACGTCCATGAAAGGAGTCACTTAACTGCCCTCTACGGTAAAGCTGAAATCTGAAGACTTCGAACGCGTATTGCATCGAACATTATTCTATCACGTGATATAAAAAAATAAAAATTGTAAACAGACAAATAAAAAATAAATTTAAAGGTATAGTAAGAGTATTAAATTTTAAGGTAAGAAAAGATGATGAGGAGCTTTGCAAAAAATACATTTTGATGCCCGAAATAAGTATTCTACGGGGACGACGTCGCATATACAGATATTATAAAATAAGTTGCTAACATTTTTTTTTAAGTATAAATGCTCAATGCAAAAAGGCTCCGTATCCTCACGCACTCGAAGCATATCGCTGCGTCAGCAGTAAGAAATCACCTGATCTATCGAGCTTTTATGGAGTCCAAGGGTCGCAAAGTTACCTTCACTGGCACCTGTTGATGACAGATCATTTCTCATTCCTCGACCAGTCACGGTTGAAAATTTCCATAACGAAACGAAATATCACCACTAATATGGTGATATTTCGTTTCTTCTGCTAAGGCAAAGAGTAAAATATTTAAGAACCATGCCAGTACCGTCTGTTACAATTCAAATTTAAGCGATTTAAGTATCTATGAATATTTGTAACTATTTTTGTATATCAAGTATTCGGGTAAGAACTATCTTTCATTGAAATCCTGCTATAATATGCTATAATGCTTTACATGTAGCATGAGACAGACACATTTTAGCGTTCGTCTTGCAGATAGATTTTATACTTTTCTCGGAAAAAAACATGTTATCACATGTTCGAAAATAGTTATATTTCACTCAAACCAAACACTTTAACGGTTTAAAAAGCGAAGAATATTTATTAGGTTATTTACACTTTATTTTACCTACGCCCAACGGTCGCCCAACGGTCTGAAGCAGCAGTGGTCATGGAGGGACTGAGAACCCCTTATAAAAAAAAACCACTGTTACGCCAGTGCCATCTGCTCCGTCATAGTTGGTATTTGGCGAAACTGACTGGGTCCTTGCAGAACTGACTCAATTAACTCAATTAAACCGATATATGTGATTATCCACTGCACTTCAGACACGGTCAAAACAGGCCTAAATATAATTGTTTCTCACATTTAACCAAAATATGGTACGTGTATGAAATATTCCAATATCATAAATAATTAGCCGCTTGTACCGACGTTATTTATCGTGAGGGAACTCAGGGCCGCTATAAATAGTTGAAGATATCGTTCGCGTGCTAGACGACAAAGCCTGCCCTGATTAATGGCTCTTGCAGTTATTTTATTAAAAAATATTTTCCAGAGACCCTAGCAATTTGAAATCGTAGTCGCCGTTGCTACGTGGTCTGAATTTTAAATGGCTTACCAAGGTCCCCCTATTAATTTAACATTTCATGTTGACATATTTCTTTGATTTTTATGACACAATTCTGTCGGTCTAATGATAGCAATATATTGCGATCAACAAAGGGGTTTCCGTTCGATCCCAGCCAGGTCCAATATGTTGTAATTAATATTTTATTTATTTGATAGGTTGGACTTTGAAAAACCTGGATATTAAAAGGGTGGTAAGTTTTTCGAAACTAGGTCCGACTCACGATTTACCACTTACAGATAAAAAAGACATGAAGTTTTAATCGCGTTTTGGTTTTCGTACTATTATTAATTCAACTTCGATTAAGGCCACATACTTATCTGTTTTTCAGTGTAAATTCAAGATGGCCGTCGCCACAAAATGGCGGAATACGTATTCTTTCCATTCAACACGAGCATTAAGAGGTTTGAGTAGTTAAATATTTTTGCTTTGAAAATAAAATACTCCAATCAGATCAATAAAACCTAGCCGAGCGTTTTTGAGTAAATACGTAGGTTAACACAATTCACACACTCATCTCATTCTATTTAATTTGCAACCGACCGTGCAACTGAAATACGTTCAACATAATATATTTTACAATTATTACTTTCAATAATTTAACATAATTAAAAATTGTAAATATATTTAATGTAAAAGCATAGCATTCAAAGTCTTTAGAAAGAGATATAAAGAGTTGATACTGACAAACAAGTAATTCTAGGAAATACCTTTTAAAAATCTCACCAAACGTTTTCACTGGAAATATCTAAACAAATTCCACGCTTTGCCGTGTCAATAAAATATTCCGTCTAGTTCGAAAATCAAAGCTAGAAATTCCTTAAGCGCGGCTAGTTTTATTTTATTCTGTTGTATGAAGATTTGCTTGTTTATTTTATTAGGTTTGCATAAACCATATATATGTTTGTTACATACCTAACAATATAAATACTTAATATATTAATATCGATTGCATAGAAACATCACGAAAACCAATAATTATATTTAGTAGCTAACCTGGCAAACGTTCTTTTTTTTTTGGAGTACGGTTCGTGTAAATTAATCTTAAAAGATAGATATATAATGTCGCAGACATTTTACTAAATTAAAAGGAGAAACATTTTATTTTATACATATTTTTGGGTATCTTGAACCGTTTTTGCAGCGCACGGAACAAAAACTGTAAAAGATGATTTATTTTCCCCATTCTGTAATCCAATGTGGAATGCTTTCCCTCTGTTTGTTAGCTCTTATTGATCACACTGTGATATTGTACGATTTCACAGCCTGTGATATTTGATAGCGTCTAGCGTTCCTTGAGAAATAGTCAAACTAACACAAAAATATTTTTTTTCAATTCGAGCCTATAGTTTCTGCGTTTAAACAAAGTCTTTTTCTTTTTAATATTAAAGGAAAATGACATGGGATCTGCCAGTGCAAAAAATAGCCGTAGTGTACTATTCTAAAAAAACATTTCTATGTTTACTCACAATTATATACTAGATCTAAAAGACAAAAATCTGGACACGTTCTCTTATAACGAGATTTAAATTAAGTAGTAAATTTTAACATATATAAATCCGAAACGAGTCACAGTTAAAATTAGTTGACTTACTGTAATGTACTGATGGCTAAACTGCAAAAATGCTTGCTCAAATCATGTTGTTCCCGATTGAATCCAAGACCGTCAGGTCTTGGATTCAATCGGGCAGAGGAATGTATTAACAACTGAACCGCCAGGGCAACAATGAGGTAAATATTTTCTTAATGGACAGTTTGCGTGTTCCAATAATAATTTTCAAATCTCTCTTACACGAAGCTTTTGTACTCATATTTATATTGCTATTGATTTATCACAAGTGCTTTAGGTAAGCTGTTTTATGTAATTTTTCTCTAAGATCTGAGCTGTTCTTAGAGCAAACATATCTAGCTAGCACAAAATCGCTGTAAAACTTACCATTTTTTAAGTGACTACTATAATAATGTTAATAAATACTAATGGAAATATAAAATAGGTAAAAAATGAATTGCACTTATTGCTTTTGAAGTCTACAGAAAGTGATTTTTCAGATAACTACATCCTTTAAAAATGGAAAATAAACTGAAAAAAAAAAATTTTTTTTGACTCGGTAGCTCAATTGGTAGAGCAACAGCACGGAAACCTGACGATGCCGGTTCAAGTCCTGCCCGAGTCGAAATCTTTTTCAATTTATTTTCGATTTTTAAATTATATAGTGCTTTCATGTGCAATAACATGTGAAAAATATTATTGTTTTCAAACATTACTATATTTGTTTCGATCGAAACTATTGTTTCTTATTTATTCGATTCTACGAACGCAATGCTAGTAAATGCTGGTGCTAGCTGAGATAATTATTAATTTTAGCCTACATCCTTATGATCGCTTCTCCAGCCCTCTCACAAATATTTAAACTTTCGATACATTTATTGATTAATCCAAGAATTTTAGAAAATTGACTACCGATCAACCATGCAATCGATTTGAACAAAGGACTACATTGCTACTTACTAAATCATATAGTCCTCTTTTATATCAATTTTATACGCAGCTTTAAAAATAATTGTATTGTAAAAAATTCACCTGCCGCGCCCATAATTGTAATACATATGGAAGTGAAATTTTCAATCCAATATCCGCTCGCGATGAAATTGACACATTCATCTCACAAATTGGAACCGGTTCTTGGCCGAGTGCATATCGACATAAATTCCAACATTTCTAACACTTTATAACATGCATGTATTACTTACGACTCTGCACGTTGATGGATCCTGAGTTATTGATTCCTATTCAATCTCGTTTGTTTCCCTTAACTGAATATTTGTATAAAAATCATAAGTATGTTTGTACAAATTAAAAATAAAAATAATTACGACACCAGCGGGATCATTTATCTAGAAAGGCCTTAGGCTATAAAGATCTCAATGCCTCAATAGCAAAGAAACAAAGGGTAATGTAAAAAAAAAACGGAGAAAATTATTCATATTTAAAGGTTTTCGTTTCCCGCGCTGTGTGTGAATGATTCCTCTTTGAATGATCTAAAAACTTCCACGACAGAATATTTATTTTTTAAGATCAACTTGTAACAACGACGGGACGCGAACGTCGTCGTGGGTAACAGCAATATATATAAAGATGAAGTTTGCAAAAACAATTTTCGATGCCCAAAATAAGTATTTTACGCAGACAAAGTCGCTGGCATAAAAATTCAAAGCTCGTTTTCGTGTGGCATGGGGCATGGGACATTTCTGTGTCCGTTTCACTGATCCGTTCCTTTTACGGGCAAGTAGTTGATCAGACTTCTGTGTCCTGCCCGAATCAATTTTGTTTCCCTGGGATTCGAACACTGGACCTCTCGCACTTAACACAATGCTAGGCAATACGTTTAACCTTAGTATGTAATAAATGTAAGAAAACTCATTTTATATTATAACATTCGAGAGCAAAGCAGACGCCACACGTACGTCTTAGCACACATCACTTTTGCAGACTTAAAAATTGTACCGAGCGAAATAGAAAACGTGCAGCGAGTCTTAAATTGATTTTATTATGTAGGAACTAGGTTTGCTTTGTTTTTGATTAACGGAGACGAATGAAACGCTTTGACGTTGGAACAGCTGAAATGTTCAAATGAAAAGGGAGCAAATCAATTTTCATTTGAAAATCCTTGGAGTTGTAAGCTATATAATACAGTAAACTTAAATACTGTCAGTTGGAAGCTTATAAATTGTGATAGATATCGCTTTCACTCATTAAGCTGCACCCGTGGAGAAATGGTTAAACAACTTGATTAGTTTTGGGAGGATTTGGGTTCTGATGACGGGGAGACATAAAATATTTCAGTTTGGCTGACCACAGGACATTCGTCAACCCTGTAAATAAACGTTTATCAGTGAAGCAGACAGAGAAGTTTGTCTGCCCTAATCCTCACGCAAGGCAAACAGGACTTCACCTAACTCAATAAAATGTATTAAATAATTCACTTTGAACACCATTCTTTTAACGGTACTTCACCCCAGCTATATAACATCTACACTAGATAACATATTTCAGAAAATGAATCAATTAATAGAAACATATTGGACCGTTGATTATTAGCCATATATCGGTACCATCGGACCAAAAAGACCGTTATCTGGCCAAAAGGCCAGTAATCTAAACGATCAAATAGATTTTTTAATAGGCCAAAATTAAATACTGTCTGTAGTTTACGCGACTAGTATACATTTAAATAAAACACTTTAACGGATTAAATCTTTCTGTAACTACGGCTGCTGCAAAGCATCCGAAACGTCGGGCCGTAGTTAAAATAATTTTCAAATAAGTTTAACTAATGTTAATCGCGTTTTAAAGTGTTTTATTCAAAAGTCGAAATTAATTAACTTCTAGTTATTTATTATATTACTAGTGTGTAAGAACATACTATAAGCCGTGAAAATGGGACTCCAAATATCGATCAAATGAAGCAAATATTCGGGACAAAGCAGTCACAGAAGGGATCAAACTAATTGAACGAACTAACGGTGGGTTCCGCCGATAATCGAGTTTACCGCAATTAAACGGCCCAGAGCGGTGTAAGCGAGCGACTATTAGCATATCTCTCAAAATCAGCGCGAGGCCAAACTACAGCTAACCCTTTAAACTTCATAAATTATGAAAAATCGATTCTAAACGATGTTTTATTTCCTATAACTCACTACTAGTATTTCTTTGAAAATTAAATTTAGTTGTATATATTTGGTTTATATGCGGATTTAAAGCAGATTTACGTGAAAGAATTTATCAATGTGGAACGCGAAATATATTAATTTATTTATCAGCTACGGACCGACGTTTCGCATGTTTCATAATAAAGATAGTCACGGCTATAGTTACAGATAAATAAACTCATACATATCGCGTTTAAAAATATTTTATTTAACGTGTACCTACGTGTGTAAACTTAAGACAATATTAAATATTTAATATTGGATCAATAAAATATTTTTCACAAGTTATTGAATTGTATTGCATACGATAGCATTGTAAAAATTCAAAATCAATTTTAGATTTAAAAAAATTACGACACGGGCACGACAAGAACCGCCAACTAGCAACATCGCGGCATCCTGTGGATAACTGCCCGTGTCGTATATTTTTTTTAAATAAAATATTGTTGATTATCAGATTTATAACTTACGTAGCTTTTTTTCTGGTTAGGAGAAAAATATCGTAGAATTTCAATACTGAAGTCGCAAGAGTCGATAAACCGGTCGCAGGATCTACGCCTTTCAGACGCTAACGCTGTACTCAGAATATTAATAGCTTTAAATTTTGACAGGTCTTTAAAACCCCGTCTCAGATGAACTATGAATAGAGGCGTATTCAATTTATTACGTAATTATTACTTGTGTAGCAAATCATCATTTGATTCTCTTGTTAATATACAGAATAACTTTATATAAAGGCTTCGGTTGAAATAATAGACTAGTAATAAAAGTAACGTCATATTTATGGTTTCTTGTCTTTGTAAGCTTTATCCATTGTGCTATTTTTTTGTTTGAAAAACATTTGCCTACACTTTTACGTTTCGTTATTCTTTCGTCATTTCAAAAATGTATTTTTAATACACACACAATATTAAAATAAAACACTTTAAAAACTTTGTTAAACTTGTTTGACAATTATTTCTAACAACGGCCTGACGTTTCGGATGCTTTGCAGCAGTCGTGGTCACGGGGAGACTAAAAAAAAAATTTTTCAAACAAGTTTAACTGCTTAATTTTAAACCGATAAAGTGTTTTATTTAAATGTGTACTACTCGCGTAAACTACAGACAGTATCACACACAATATGTTATAATTCTATAGTATAAAAAATAACCCCGTCACATTTTTACGTGACGTTACTTATTTAGCTTTTGCTAAATAAGAAGGATGTTGAGAATTCCACAGACTAAAGTCTAAACGTATATTTTCTAAATATACAAAATACCGTAAACTTAACAACGTATCTTAATTTATATATACCCGCCGCATAATAATATTTAATGCAAGATCCAATAAAACAAAAGACTCGAAACATTGTTATAAAATTAATAATGACTGAGGCCGCTGGCATCCATATTGTTAAGCGGAAATTAAGAAACATCAAAACGACCGGGGAAATCGTTTTTCACTTCGATGAAAAATTTAATTAAGTCCATGCAAATTTTCGAATTGATTTAAGTCTTAAAATCGACGGTCTTTAAAATGTTTTATTAATATAATTCGTAAAAGTGTTCTGTTTAGTGGAAACGAAATTAATTTCCTGTAGGCCAGCTTCTACTGAGGTGAAATAAAGGATAAAGCGAGGAGTTAATTAACGTGTATTTGTAACTAGATGTACCCGCGACTTCGTCCGCGTGTAATAGTTATGTTATATAGTATTGCACATTATTTAGTTTTTCAAACAACCTCATCAGCTTTATAAATAGCTAGATTATTTTTTTTTTCGAATTATGCAGAGCACGCAACGGAATCCTCAAAGATAAATAATATAATAATTTTCCTCCTTTTATTTTGTTTCATCGCTCCTATTGGTCGCAGCTTAATGGTTTATAACTAAAGTCTTTCTCGATAAATAGTCCAAGGAACACAATTCAAACCAGTAGTTAGCGCGTTCAAATATACAAACAAACAAGCTCTATAATAGCTCAAGCTCTATTACATTAGTATAGATGTAAACTCGATTTTAGGCATAACTGGAGACGTATCATTTTTTTATTAACAGAAAATGAAGACGAATCAGCTATCTACTTATTAAAATTGGACCCGACGTTTTAGATGCGACTAACTAGACGGTTGATCCCTAATGCATTGTCAAATCTGCTACGCTAACGCCATCTGTTTTCTCGTAATTGGTATTTGCAGAAACTAGATGGGTCTTTGCGCTATCGACCTATTATAGCTTTTGATATTTGGATGATCACATCGTTATAGAAGAATTGATATGTTGCAATTAATTAAATTATTTAGCACAATAAAATAAAAGCCCTAGAGTCGTATAACGGTTTACTATAACAATAAATTTAGTATAGTAGGTGTTTATAGTGAAAACAAATAAATGTTTTCTTAATAACACTCTCATTAGTAAAAATCATAACATAACATTTATGTATGTTTAATCTCTTAAATAACTGAAGCGAGACGAGTGGACATATGTTCGCAAATATTAATTAAACTACGGATTTGCGTGTTATTTTATGTTCGTAATTTTACGCTAAGTTGAAATGTTAAGGGTTGTTAAATTGCAAAAAAGTATTCGAGATTTCGTTTTAAAATGTTAACATCGTCATCATGTTTCTTTTTAAGAGAATTGAACTTAACTAGACGCGCTACGATTGGGTTAATCCAAGTTCGTATCCCGGGAAATACAATTTAATAAGTTAGAGGAAACAGTATTGTATCTGCCATATCGGAAAAACATGATATCCAACTTTCTATATTTGAGGCGTTAGTTCTTTTTCTCGTCTGTAGTATACGCACGAAACGTACACAATTAAATAAAATACTTATAATGAAATGACATAAATTACTCGTTTTAAACCGTTAAATGCGTTTTATTTTAATTTCTATATCTGTTTTAAAAATTGTCTATCGCACCCCTGTCCAACTGAAACTTTTCAATGTTATATGTATATTTGAACCCATGACGTCTCTCTTTCAAAGCAATGCCTTTAACAAATGCGCCACGGAGTCATATATGTTGGGGAAATGCCGGCGTTAAATTGCAGCAAGCTTTCAGCCTGCAACAGGAATGTCTATTTTTACATCTCCATCAGTGCCCCGTTGTCAATCAATGGCTCATTTGAAAATAAAATCAATCACTAGAGAGAGGGACGTTAGCAAAACCAATTTATCTTGAGCCACGAGGACAAATTAAACACTTTAATACATTGGGCGTGACTAAAAAAGAACGATTCGAGCTGACTTATCGAATTTTGGTGGCATCGATGTAATGATTCTAGACTAGACAAAGTCGTTATTATTAATAAAAAAAATAACGCAAATTAGTGTCTGTAGGTTACGCATGCACATTACGCATGTGCGTGCATGTATGCACAACGAAATTAACGATTCAAAACCAAAATCCCCCCCATGGCAATGGCTGGTGCAAAGTATCCGAAACATCGTATTTTAAATAAATTGTAAACAAGTTAATTAATTTATTTCGTGTTGAAAACAATTTAAAGTGTTTCATTAAAGAATGCAAAGTAGATAAATATAATATTAGTTTTCAACCAAACCCCCTTTAGCATAGCTGTTGTAAAGCAACTAAAACGTCGGGTCGTATTTATGTTAGTTTTTGGACCGTTAAACCTTTTTATTTCAAATCCTATCAACTGACAAAACAATTAGATCTGAAGAAAACAATCATTTTACTTATACATAGTATGTTTTGATGACATTTAATAAGAATTGAACTGTTTTAAAGTTTTCAAAAATTACATGTTTACTTATATGAGACCTTTACAGAAATAACAAAGCGTTGTTTCTTATTTAAGCCTATCCAGCAATCATGCACATCTTTGGCATTTGTAAAAAATGTCACTCCCTCAATACTCGTATCCGCGTTCTAAAACTGGCCTAGCGACGAACACGCTGAAACTCACGAAGTTTTTCACTCTCTGTTGTCTGTGACGCTTAAGGGAACTTCATAGCAAAAACATATTATTTAACTAAAATATATTAGCTAAATAATTTACCTTGCGACGAAACAAAAATGATCAAGAATTATCTCACAATAAATAAAATACAATCCTTAATATATATAAATTATATGTACAAACGCTTTTCACCTATGTTCCCTTTTTGTAATTACGTAGATATAATCATCCTTAGTCTCAAATTTTGTATACTCTGATTTAATAAAGATGTCTGAGTATATTAGAATAATCTTATGCATTTAGTAAAAAAACATGTCATACAATAAAGATCATATTCCATTTACGTAAGCACGAACACTTCTGACGGTTTAGAACGCAAATGTTTTAGTTCATTTTACAAGCCAGGCTGCTTGTAAAGTGCTGCAAACCGTTCGAAACGGCAGACCGTGGTTCAGATAAGTAGTAGATAAGTTGACTAATACATTTCGCGTCTGAAACCGTTAAAATAGTTTTATTTGAATGTCGCTCGCGTTCAAAGATTATTTAATCTTCTTAAATTTTAAATTAACAGACATCTTAGAAATAAATATGTATACCCTATACAAGATATAAAAATATACCTACATAATATATTAAGAATGCCTTAAAGCCACTTAAATAGATCTTTCGTAATCTGTCGCGCTTAAGCCAAAATAGCCTGAAGATGGTCTAGACACATCAGCTGACTATGTGTGGAATGTCCTGCCTCCAAGTAAGTTCCGTCGTATTTCTTTAATTAAATATGAGCACTTAAGTTTTGTTCAAAGTTAAAATGTTGGATATAAGGTAATTATATAGATTATTATATATTTAATTATATGTGTACATGTATTAATAATCGTTATACAGTAAACTATTTTACCATGAGAACAAAATTAAATTTATTTTACATTAAATATACTATGCTTAATTAGGCACAAAATCGAAAATGGACTTAAAATTTTCCATTTGAAAAGTCTGACCCCTTTCAAGGAAAGATAGTAAATTTATGAAAATTTAATTCCACCCTAAGGCAATTGAAAGACCGAAAAGCTCTAATATGTACATACCTAAACTTTTTTAATTATCCTTGTTTGACAGACAAGTCAAACAGAATTCGCGTTAAAAATTTTACGATGTCCGCTGAGTTTTTATGACGCCATTCTGAAACCGCCTCACGTTGGTCCGGACAATGGCTTCATATTGTCATATATTACTACGTTCTAATATAACCTGTATTTGCTAAGGTTAAGATCTAATTTCGCGTAGCCACATTATGCCTATTAGAATAAATGCTCCACCGTAATCAGCTGAAAATTGAAATGAACATCCATTCATAATATGGGTCATGTTACATAAAGACCTAATATTGGAAGTTTTCCGAGTTTCCTATATTATTGTACTGTTAATTTCGGTAGAAATGTAATATTCAGGAAACCCACAAAATTCGCATGCAATTTTAAAAGATCTTTTGCTATAAATCGTACTCTAAAGATCACATAATTTAAATTATGTATTTTTTTAAACTTAGTTTTGAGTTTCTTCCTTTGACTATTCCTGCAACATTCGTTCTAAATTAGTGCAAATCAATTAAATATGTATAAGAAACTTATAGGAGCTTCCCTAAGATTAAAATTAGAGTTACTTTTGCGAATGGTTTATACCGCTATAGCTTCCAACCGCCTCATTATTTAATATTTATCCAACAAAACTGAAGACTTCCGCCCCTGCTATGTAACTAAAGCTGATATTAAAAAACTTTTCGTATCTGCTGGGTTTCGTATTATTTTGCGAGTAACAATCACATGATACACGGCAGTCACAAACTTTAAATTGGCACTCGGTAACTCGGATATGTATTCATAAAACGTCACTACTAATGTCATATAATCGTTTCAAGTTTGCCGCCAAAGAATCGCCGTCGGAATAAGTTGTATCAAATCTTGAAAGAAATCGGAAACGCACATCACACCCTAATGAGAATAGGAACTAGGATCGCTATTAAAACGAGCCGGACGTCTATTTTTAGCATATTATCTTAACTAGGAACAGGGAATGATGGAATTCTGTTTTCCTGAGTGAACGAACGAGTGGCTTGTGCCGGGTATTAATAGATAGAGAGAGGGCGCCGCATGCCCCATTCTTTTGTTCTTATTTCGGTGAAAAATAGATACGAAGGGTGAGCATGAGTCAGTTCGCGGCGGCCGCTGCGCGCGCGCAGCTCTCATGAATTTCAGTGCTAACGTTGTGATGTGTTGTGTTTTTGTGCTCATGTGGATTCATTTGGTGAGTATGTTTTAATTTAATAGATCTTAAGAATAAAAAATACAGTTACAGTAATCATATCTCCATTACACATTAATCAGATTAATGTGTAAAGTCAAATATACATTACACATTAATCTGACAGTCTAAAACCAAAATAAGTCGACAGCGAACATTAACTGATATTTCTATTTAATATTAAAAAAGACTACCCTCCTAAAAATGGTGCAGCTACAGATGCCAAGAAATGTTTCTATTATACATACAGGTATTTAAATTAATTCCATTAATTAAAAGCTTGATAGCCCAGTAATACAAAATTCCCATCACATAGTAGTTACGAGGACGTCAAAAGTTGGCCCAAATTTATTAAATGTGCCGCACGGCCCATTTTCTGTTCATAATTTCACTGTAGGTATTTTAGTTCACTTCAAATTTCGCTTCGGGGTTTTAACTCGGTGATAACAGCTTGGCGATGAGAAACAAATCACAGCCCCTGATTCTCTAGTTTCGTAAGATTTTCAACACCTGAATAAGTAATTTATAGACCAAGATATAATTTATAAGAAATAACAAAACTGTGGTAAATGTTTATTCATGCCTATTTATAAGTCTATAATATACGAGATATTAAAAATAATGATCAGTGTTTTATTATATTATAAATGATAACCATAAAATAACCTACCAAAATAGAGTCTTAATTTGAAGTTTTACTAAAAAAAATCATTCTTTTAAACTATGTAGGAACTAGTTTGTAGTCCGCTCAACACAGCGTAAAGGACCCTCAAAATTTTACAAGCTGTATAAAATGTATGTGAAATTTAATATTTTTACTGCACTACGGAGCTTCGCGCCTGTAATTCTGGAGCCCTGAAATATCATTTTATTGGTCGGCATCGCTGTTTGCCTTTACTATTAATGAAATTGCTTTGACCCGAAATTTAGCTAAAATTTATGCCCACCACCACATAGCGTTTAAAAGAGAATATTGCTTATGACGTAAGTTACATTTTAATAGAGAATTTTGACTACAGTCCATTTCGTCTTCCATTTTGATATTGAACTAGAATACCTACCGACGGACCGTTGTCATTTTTATTAGTTTTTTTAAAAATGATGATTTATTTAAAAATGAGCTAATTAATAAATAATGTTAAGAGTACCGTTTATTTAAAAAACACATATTTGAAAATATATAATGTTTCAATTTAAAAAAAATCTAATTGATTTATAACAGTGAAGATGTCTCTTGATTTACATTTTTAAATGCTCTCCTTTACTCTTGCAGACTAAATCTGGGCATATGTTTTTCACTCCATACAAATAAATTGCATTCACAAAAAACTACTTGAGGGTTTTAAGTCGCATAAATAACTTCATTCATTAACACCGAGTATAAACACTCATGTAAAATTTTACAGTGATGAAATAGGCATTTACTATTAAACACTTTAATATTTTTCACATGATGGAACTAAATACATTAAAAATTTATTATAGATTTAAAAAACTATGATACGGGCACGACTTTAACCGACGTCCCCAGCTACCGTGCCGGTATAATTCTTAATTTATATAGCGCATTTAATTAATTCAGTTCATGAAATGCATTTAGAAAAGCGATGTCACTGCACCGGTTTAGTACCTACGTGTCGTTCTTGCCTTTTTCAAGTCCTCAAAATGCTGGAAACATAAAATAACTGTTAAGTGGTAACGGAATGGAGGAATGAAAGCCGGGGAGCTGTTGACAGCGACGCATAATCAAGAGGAACCCGGGAATTTATCTGAATCAGTCGCAATCAATTTTATGTCTTACTGTGACCGAATACGGTTCATTTTCCTATAGATACTTTATTGGGAATAATACGGAAACGTAACGATTCGTCGGTATTTTGTATCGTATGTGTATGACATTGTTATTGCATTATTAAAAGTTAAACCATACGTGGAATTTGCGTAATCCAGTATTCGGAGTTACGAGTGGTTCAATAAATGGGGAAATATCTCTTATGGACCGAAATTATGTATGGGGACCACATTAGATAGCAAACACAACAGAGTCTTGAGAACTTGGAAGCTATACACGAAGTGTTTTGTTATAATTAATATAAGATGTATTCGACGTCAAAAGAGCACTTAAGAATTGTTTTTTTGTTGGTTTGAAATTCATATTAAAATCGTTTTAGTAAAAAATATTTCTTAGTTAATTACTAAGTATTTATTATTGTAAATTACTAATATTTAGAGTATCAAGTTACACAATTAATTACAGTACCACAAAGATTCGTCGCTCAATCAAACTATAGATTAAAACTTTTCACAATTTAAAACTCTATAAAACAGACACATTACAGTTTCGACGTTGAAATATTGCAACCGGTAACAAGCTTTTCCGATTGCTCTGTGAAAATATTACATCATTTCCGGTAAAAAAATATTGAGCCGGAAGTGACGGACATTGGAAAAAATTTACTTAAAAATTTCCGCTTACTTTTAAATAGATCAAGAATCGTTGAGTTAATTTAGTAATGATATTTGTGTGACCATAAACAATATTTTTTAACAAAAATATTAAATAAGTTTCTGTAAATTAACAAACGAATTTTTTTCCAAAATTAGTCAACAAGTAAGTTTTTAGCAAGCAATTATTATTATTGCATGGTAACGATGAAGCAGGTAAAATAACATAAAAAAAACAAACATTTAGCATTTGTCAACTTTTAACAATAATTGATTGAATGTAAATAAACTGTATTGTTTGCTTTAAAACCCCCCTTTTTTTTTTTATAAAAAGATATAGCATATTTTGCATTCCATGCAATAACTGTCTTTTAACAAAAAAATTTTTTTGTCCCCCCTTTTTTTTTTTCCTTATTTGGGGGGTTGGTGGATAATAAATTCCCTTTTTTTTTGGGGGGTTTTTTTTTTTTTTTTTTTTTTTTTTTTTTTTTTTTTTTTTTTTTTTTTTTTTTTTTTTTTTTTTTTTTTTTTATTTTTTTTTTTTTTTTTTTTTTTTTATAGTTTAAAACCATAAAAATAAGTTAAGTACGTAGTAAAGCCTTGCCTGGTGAAAAAATATTTATTAAGTTTGTTTGGGGAGTAAGGGGAGAACGGTTAATAACACCTCAACCGGCCCAAATGCCAACCCCACCTGCACGCATTGGTGGTTCGTATGAATAGCTAATGGCAACATTCTCCTAGAGTGTTGTGGTGCTCCCTGCTCGACAACGGACGGGGCTCTGGCGACCGAGCAGAGGCGGTATAACCTCACGCCCAGTTCACTGGAAGAGGCTACAGGAAGCCTTGGGGACCAAATACCTCCAAAAAGACCTGGGGCAGATACTTGGGAAACGTTTGTTACTACTTAGATCCCAAACTCGTAATGAAATATGGAATACAACTTAGAATGCGATTTGTCATACGATCCGGCTAACCCCCGGCGCTCTCCGGTACCCGGGCCGGAGGGTGTGAAATTGGCTACCGAAGACTCCACGAGGGCGAGAAACCAGGCCCCCGTGACAGTAAATGCTACTGGAATGAGAAGGCACGTCCAACAGGTATTTCATCCCAGCCTGTTCAACAGTAGACCAAGAAGTTCATCTTTGGGAAAAATACCTTATGAAGGTGGACATGACACCAATGTACCCACTATTAAACCTTGCCCACCTGATTGGCAAAGAGTACCAACAATGAGCAGCAGCAAGAGAAAAAAAATGTCAGAATCACCACCTCCTTCCACAATTCCCGTGACCAATAGATACAGCGAATTGCCAATAGATCCCACAGATGACACTCATCAATCTCTAGAGAAAAGACAAAGCAAGCCGCCCCCAATAGTACTCTATCGTGTAGAAGATATCAATAAGCTGGCTGAACTGCTGAACACTGTTACTAGCAGGGAAAACTTTACGTTCAGAATTGTGAATAAAACCCAGATGCGGGTCAACTGTCCAGACCCAGATGTCTACAAGAAAGTTATACAAGTAATCCGTGTAAATGGGCTTATTGGACACTCTTTCAACACAAAACAAGACCGCTGCTATAGAATTGTTATTCGCAACCTTCACCACACTACTCCTCATGAGGCTATAAAGGATGAAATAGAAAAAACAGGAAATGTGGTGTCAGGAGAAATTATCAACTCAAAGTATGGTCCAGAAAAGAAAAGTACTTCTACATTTTTTGTAAATTTGCAGCCAGGACCACAAAACAAAGCTGTAAAGGAAATTAAGTACATTTACAACCAAGTAGTGGTTATCGAAGACCCCAAGAAAAGAAATACCATTGTGCAATGTCAACGATGCCAGCAGTATGGACATACTAAGAATTACTGCATGAGACCCTACCGCTGTGTTAAATGTAAAGAACCACACAAAACTTCAGAATGTGCTAAGCGTGACCGTAACACACCAGCTCAGTGTGTATTGTGTGATGGCCCACACCCTGCCAATTATAAGGGATGTCGAGTTTATCAAGAAATAGCAGCAAGAAAAACCAACCAGCAAATTGGCAGAAACAAGTATAAACCAAAAATTGACACACAGGTTGGGGAACCAAGGACACCTGGTGCTAACTTGGCAACAAGAGAAAAGTGGTCATACTTAGAGGCACTAAAATCCAACCAGGCAGCAGAAGAACACAACACATTTACAAAACCCTCAACCGCTAATTCTAGATTAGAAGACTTACTTTTAAAACAAGCTGAAAAGTTTGACATTATCCTCCAACAAATGAGCACCTTGATGGGCCTCATAGTAACACTTGTCAACAAATTACAGAACTGAGCCTAAGAATAATGACCTGGAACATAAATGGATTAGCGCCTAATAAGGACTATCTAGAAACCCTAATGATCCATCACAAAATAGATATTGCTCTAATATCTGAAGCACATTGCAACAGCAGGAGCAATGTCAAAATCAAAGGACATAAAGTTTATTTCACCACTCATCCAGATGGTACAGCGCATGCTGGCACTGCTATAATAATACGTGACACTATAAAACACCATGTTCAACCCGAATTTAAGACAAGCTACATTCAAGCTACAATAGTGACAGTGTATAACGAAAATGGCACTACAAGCGTAGCAGCAGTATACTGCCCACCTAAACACAGCATAGACTCTACTATGTTTGCCAACTTTTTTACAGGCCTGGGTGGATGTTTCATTGCTGGTGGTGACTGGAACTCGAAACATACCCACTGGGGCTCCAGATTAACAACGACACGTGGACGGCAGCTTAAACACTGTGTAGACACACATAAAATGATAACAATGTCAACCTCACAACCCACATATTGGCCATCAGATCCTAATAAGATACCAGACATCCTAGATTTCTTTGTTACCAAAGGACAGTCTCGAAAGTACTTCAAAACGGAGACGTGTCTGGACAGCTGTTCTGATCATACACCAATCATACTGAATGTCAGCATGGTTGTAATTGAGCCTGAAAGGACTCAAATGCTTTACAACCATAGAACAGACTGGGACTCTCTCCGAGAATATGTTGATGAGGCAATCAATCTAAAGGTCAAGCTAAAAACTGCTGAGGATATAGATCAGGCTCTGAAACATTTTACAAACCTGGTCCAAGAGGCATGCTGGAGAATGACTCCTGTCCTAGATAGTTCCAGATACAATACCAACTTACCACTATACATTAAAGATAAAATAATTGAAAAAAGAAGACTGCGTAGAATCTGGCATCTTAGCAGACATCCCATAGACAAAGCAGCCTTGAATAAGGCAATACAGAACTTAAGGAAACTAATTCAAACAGCAAATGACTTGACCCTACAGGACCAGCTGCAGTCACTGTCTGCAACTAAGGTAACAGACTATTCGCTTTGGAAATGTATGAAATCCTATGACAGACCACAAGAGCAGAAGCCACCACTAAAAAATGAAAAGTGCTCCTCGAAATGGGCAAGAACTAGTAAGGAGAAGGCTGACCTTTTTGCTAGTCATTTATCAAATGTGTTTGTACCAAATGAAACTGGTGATCGAAATGCAGAAAGTGACATTAATGGCATACTAAACCAAGACTTTCAATTGGATCTTCCTCCCCGTCCTGTGACTCCCCGAGAAGTACGGAAAAATATTAGATTGCTTGATAACAAGAAAGCACCGGGCTATGATCTAATTACAAAGGAAGTGCTCGTCGAGCTACCTTGGAGAGCCATATTATACATTACCATCCTAATGAATGCTATGTTGAGACTACAATATTTCCCAGACCTGTGGAAAATCTCTGAGATCATTATGATATACAAGGCCGGGAAACCTGCAAATGAAAAGACCTCCTATAGGCCAATAAGTCTATTACCAACAATCTCAAAATTGTTTGAGAAGATATTGTTAGATAGAATAATGCCATATCTAGTTGAGAGAAAAATCATACCGGACCACCAATTTGGCTTCAGAAGACAGCATGGGACGATAGAGCAAGTACACAGAGTCTGCGAGTACATAAGGAGCACCCTGGAACAAAAGGAATATTGCTCTGCTGCCTTCCTTGATGTCCAGCAGGCATTTGATCGAGTTTGGCACAAAGGTCTTCTGTGCAAAATTAAAGAGAATCTGCCTCATACATTGTTTACCATATTGAAATCATACTTAACTGACAGGTTGTTTTATGTTAGGGAATCGGAGGAGTGCTCAACCCTTTTGGAGATAAAAGCAGGAGTACCACAGGGTTCTATACTGGGACCAATTCTTTATGTGGTCTACACTGCAGACCTACCTGTAACGCCTGGCACCATGTTGGCCACATTCGCTGATGATACGGCAATTCTTGCATGCCATAGCAATCCTGATGTGGCATCAAACAAACTACAGGAAGCCCTAAATAGAATACACAGCTGGCTAGAACGATGGCGCATAAAAGCCAGTGCGGCCAAATCCGTGCATGTGACCTTCACCCTCAGAACTGGAAACTGCCCCTCTGTAACCCTAGGAAATAACACTTTACCTCAGAGTAACTGTGTGCGCTACCTCGGCATCCACTTAGACCAACGGCTGACATGGAGGCAACACATAAATGCAAAGAAAGAAGAAATCTCACTTAAACACAACAATTTGTACTGGATGCTCAGCCGCAACTCCAAGTTATCACTAGACAACAAACTATTAATTTATAAAACTGTCATCAAACCGATCTGGATGTATGGCATACAGTTGTGGGGGAGTGCCTCCGACAGTAATATTAACATATTACAACGCCAAGAAAATAAAATTCTTCGGACCATGGCCAATGTGCCATGGTTTGTTCGTAATTCGGAACTCCATGAACACCTGCGAATTGGCACAGTTAAGGATGAGATACGCTCTGCTGCTGTAACATACAGGAAAAAGCTCACAATCCACCCAAATGAACTTGCACGCCAACTGACCATAAATAAATATACTGTACGCCTGAAAAGACACCACATCATGGAGCTTCAAGATCGAAAATAGCTCCAAGAAAGAAAATAATTAGTAGGTGTTCTCATTGGAGAATGCCCTCTACATGTTAAATAGATACATCGCATCTGCTCATAGTCTGGGGACTGATCGCAGATAATGATAAAAAAAAAAAAAAAAAAAAAAAAAAAAAAAAAAGTTTTCCCGGTGTTCGAATCCGAGAGCTACCAAGTCGTAGTTTTTTGTTTCACTTTATTTTTCAATAATGTAGTGCCATCATGTGCAATAACATGTGAAAAATATTAAAGTTTTCCAACAATTGACAGAACATAAGAACGCTGTAGTCCATCAGATAGCTATGAAATCTGATACTAAACAATAAGTAGGCTGCTCCGATATTTTATATGTATCAAGTACATATATTAAATAAGATTGGCAATAAATGAAATATTGTTTTTTTCGAGTTCCTACATTGTTTATCTTGCAAAATTTTCCTGTAATTGTTATTAGTACTGTTAATAAACATCGATGGAATTAGCTGTAATAAGTTTTGTTTTTTTCCATGTTTGATTTTGACTTTCTCATTCTATTTGAAAAACATACAAATACTTTTAAGAGTAAAACGGATATGTCCTTCTGTTACAGTACGGACTAAGTTTCTTTGGTTTTCTGAATATGCCATTTTGTATTTCGTAGTATTGTTAGGTCGGAAAAACGATGGTAAACTCTTAAATATTAATTTATTATCCAAAATTAGGCTAAACCGACAGAATGCGCGCCAACGTTCGTATTTGACAGTTCCTGAGCTAGTGTCGGGACGCGCGCGGTAATCGCGTCGCACTAGTGTTGTGTCGTCCCCGCTAAATCGGAGGATTCTTCATATCAGTTCGGCCATCCTGTGTAGTCCTTCGCCCTCGAAGGATGAAGTAGCGCTCCCGCTAAACCGCCGCCGTCAGGGCTGCCAGCGCAGCCACGTAGACTCGGCTCAGCCACCTAGAGGAAATAGCCTCGTAGGCAGTAAATAGCCCCGTAGGCAGATAATAGCCCCGTAGGCAGTAAATAGCCCCGTAGGCAGATAATAGCCCCGTAGGCAGATAATAGCCCCGTAGGCAGTAATAGCCCCGTAGGCAGTATATAGTCCCGAAGGCACAACATAGCCCCGTAGGCAGCAAATAGCCCCGAAGGCACAATATAGACCAGTAGGCACTATGCCAGAGGGGTGACAGCATCTTGCTTTAATTCGTCCTCTGATGAACAACTGTCTTGCATAGCTTTCAAAACCTTCATTTAGTCACCTTATGACCAACCTTGTCACAATTGTTGCACTTGACCACCTTGTTTAAGTTATTATTTTAAGCATTAAATGAACCCCAGGATTTCACTTCAACGCAATCCGATGATGTTTTCATACAGGCCAGATACTTTAACAAAGAATTAGTATCATGACAACCAGCGACAACGCTCCAACTTCTAACAATTTGTCTCCAAGTGTACCCACAATTGCTTGAGCTATCACATCATCACTCATATTACATGACATGCCAATACCCAGCTTATATAGTAAAATTTTATTGGGCCTTCATCTTTTGTCTTGATACGGTTAACAAGTTCCCTAATCTGTGACAACTTATTCTTAGTGAATGGAAATGCTGTAATTAATTTTATTTTCCACTCATCCCAGCTAATGTCATAGCAAGTTTGGTGTTCATATCAGCTTTTAGCATAGCCACCCAACTTAGAAGTGCAGTTGCAAATCAAAGTGCGTTCATCCCAGCCATGCATATTAGCAACACCTTCTAAGTTACGGAGCCAATGTTCTACTGAGACAGATGATTTTTGAGGATTAAACTCAGGTATAAAATCATTCCGCCCCACATAACGAACCACTGACTCTACTCTTGGTGTGGTGTCACCATTATTGTAATTTTTCTGTTGTAATTCTTTAATCAACCCTTCTAATGCTTCGATTCTCTTATTCTTCCTTTTAAGATCTTTTTTTTTGTCGTTCACTTTTAGATTATCTATCAGAATTACTTGACCCTGATAAAGAAGCACTAGTAGACCTATTTCTCTTCTGGTGCCGACCCATGTTAACAATTAAAACAAAGTCACACACAATAAACTTATACTGCTGTCTCCACTAATAATTCTCTTTGAATAAAGTAAACTTCTTTAACAAAAGTAATTAAATTCAGTAAAAGTTCAATTATCCAAATAGTCCTTAAATTTAGTTTAAAATTAGCACTTTAACAATTTAGAATAGTTCACTTTGTTTATTTATGGGTTGCTGAGCATTTTAACAGATATTAAAGTATGCTCAAATTATCAGTCTACTTATGTAAATACAAAAGTTCATGGAACAATCTCACCAAATAACCAGGAACATTTCAACACGCAACTGATGCATCTTCAAGCACCCTGAAATGCAATCGTCACCATACCAGGATAGTTCACACAAATAAACCAGTTTCTCAACCAGAAAATGTTCACCAAAAACTTCAACAAACTTGTTGTACTGGAGGTCAGTGACCCTTAACGGATTGATAAAATTTGTGCAAAAATCAAGTATTAAGTACCGATCTGCATTAAACTTAGTTACTACAAGCGTTCTTATCGCTAATTATGTGTGTCATCACCAAATTATATAATAAAAGCGTCTTTTCGCATCCAAAACCGCCAGTTTTTTTTTTTCACCAAACTTTGCACTTTAAAAGTGAAATATTATTAGGTCGGAAAAACGATGGTAAACTCTTAAATATTAATTTATTATCCAAAATTAGGCTAAACCGACAGAATGCGCGCCAACGTTCGTATTTGACAGTTCCTGAGCTAGTGTCGGGACGCGCGCGGTAATCGCGTCGCACTAGTGTTGTGTCGTCCCCGCTAAATCGGAGGATTCTTCATATCAGTATAGAGATATTATTATAATGTATGTATGTTCCGAATTTTTATTCGACCCGTTCTCGCTCACATTAATATAAAAAGTTTAAAAATATAGTTAGTATGTTTGCGATTCGCCTCCCTTCCTCCCCCATAGATCACCTTTTTTTACTGTGATATCTATTCTCCTCGACCAAGTTTTAGTGCTGGATGTCATTTGACCACCTCCATTTAAATTCACCCGATGGTGTTTTAACTATTACTTTAGTATATCTTATGTTACATCCTATAAACTTGCTGCATTTAGCGGCTTTAGTGATGTAGTGAAGCTTTGTTTCTTATTCTGTCTCCTCGTACGGCCGGTCGTAATAACGTATTGTCATTCAATGATGAATAGCCATACCTGATAAACAGTAAAAGTTAGTAAGTAATTGTAACTGGCGTTTCAATATCATTTTTGATGTGCCTATAAAAAGATTAAATGTAGATACAGAGGCTGTCATAGGTTAACCTTTCCCTCTCAAACGTCCCGTTTTACACGTTCCACTAATAACAATGATGTTTCTAAATGGCGGTAATAATTAATGAATAAATATTTTAATATAATTTATTTATCAAATAATCTAAATATGATATTGTTAGCCTTATAAAGAATATTTTAAATTAAAAATAACATAAATAATACTAATTCGTATCATTTTTTATTTCTTAGTGATTGACGTTGCTTGTAACGGATTTTTAGGCTTGTCTCATGCTGTCAAAGCGACGGTCTTTTACGTCAGTGTAAAATTTTAATATTGTGTTTATATTTAATTTTAAATTTAAACTGTGAAAAAATAATAGGACTTTCTGACTGAATATAATAAATGGAATGGAAATATAAAAAATGGCTTCAATTAAAATTGTAAGTATTGACAAAGTATTATGATAATTTAACAGTAAGTATAGACGAAATTGTGTTTTTCCTAGACACGCTAATTGCTAAGTATCCAGTCTTTCAAACGCTACAAACACAACAATCGACAAGTTAAGGGAGGAAGCTTGGAGGTCCATCTCAAGTGAATTCGATGCTGCAACAGTTGAAGTGTGTCCGTAGCAATTGCGATTAAAATGGGGAGAAAAAGCTGCTAGAAGACTCAGTGTATTATTTAGGCAAAATAATTAGCGTGATGTTTATAGCCTTGCCTAGCCATAATTTCATTTTAATAAAAAATGCAACGCAAGAAATATTCAGAAGCTATTTACGCCTGCAAACCATTTCGTAATATTTCGGAAATCCGTCAAAATCGGCGGGTAGCTAAATCTGTAACAGTTTGTCGCCATTGTAAACAATAGTTATCAGTCAAAGTGTTATTGAAACGCCTAAATTCTATTTTGTATGAAGTAACCTATCAATGATAAGAAGTTGTCCCTCTCAACAGTCAGTTGCAACCAATTGTTGAAATGTCAATCTATCTGTGAATATTGAAACGCAAACCTTCAAGAATTTTAATTGTCATTTACGATTGTCACTTCTAGTAAAATGTTAGTTGAATATTGGGACCGGCCATTAAAAGACCAGCGTCAGACTATCAATACTAACATATCAAGTTGAAGAGTTTGTTTGTTTGAACGCGCTTATCTCAGGAACTGCTGGTTCGAATTGTACGGCTATAAAACATCGAGATTAGTCACACTAATAGGAGCAAAGAATGATTCATCATTGTGGTTTACAGTTGCATACGAAAACGGTTAAATTTCCAAAAATATGTATGAAAGAATAATTCCTCTTTAAAGGATCTAAACCGCGTCCGCGACAGAGTAGTATCTATCTTTTAATATTAACTTGCAAGAACGACGATACGCGTAGGACGCCGTGATAGGCAGCTTAAATTTTTAGAGTTGGACAGTACGTTTGCAAAAACAAATTTGACGCCCAAAATAAGGAGAATCCGGACGAAGTCGCTACAATAACTAGTTCTTTTATAAGAGCTGAAAGAAATGAATGCTTCATTAATTCTGCAACTACCCATTGTATGGAATAAATTAATGATTATCTCATTCAAAAGCCACGCAATTTAGACTCGACAAAAGTGTCTTGAATTTATCGCTCTCATACGAGGCAAACGGTTACGGTACCCTTATCGTTTTGAACTCGATTAGAACAAAAGACAGATTCGCAGGCCGTCGTATTCATTGCGAACTCATTTCCATACTATTAAAAGATTTTGAGCCTCCTAGAAAAAAGGTTTTACTGTTAATTATAAGATAATGCTTTGATACGCAAAATGTATTATTTAATTTATTTATAACTATAAGTGGACAGCTGTAAAGCGTTCAAACTAAGTTCATGTAATAATATAAATATTTTTAAATTAAAATCGTTAAAAGTTTATTTTTTTATTATTGTCTAACGACCAAAGCCTACCAAAATTATATTTATTGCAATAACAATCCAAAACGTCTGTTTACTTGTTTCTTTTTTAATTTGATCATTGTTACAAATTGTGTGTGTTCCATGCCACACACGCAGTTAGTAGCATAGTCTTAACATAGGACACTACAGGTCAATCAATTCAAATATAAAATCGTAATTTTAATATAATCCATCTCTACATTGATTGTAAGCCTTCACAAAGTTTAACAAGCTTTTCTTTGGGCATTCAAAGACTTACATTGTTTCTTCCCACGGTCCTTATCAATTGTTTCAGGATCGTTGTTCAAAGCCAAAGAGCAAATAATCTGATATAGAAATGTCACTGTGCCCCAGCGTAATACGAATGAATAATGTATAGGGGTGGAACACCCAATTACCAGCTGTTCTATCCTGTGACTGCCAGGACCTTTGACGTAGGCAGAATACTGTGAAACGATGATTAACTGCCTGACATGTCGGCGTTTAAAGTTGGGAAAGATTTTTAATTTATTGAAAATTGTAATATTGTGAATCATTTACTTATTTATTTTGATTCCGACATATTGTATACCCTACTTTACTTCCAGTATACTAAGAAAGTTAATGGTGTAAGTATAATGAAAAAAGGGACGCAAAAAGTTACAGTTTGACATTGTCTGTGAACTTTGATATTAATAAAAAACAATCCAGCACAACTAATATAATTACTATTGTTGAAATTAAACGCGTGTTATCACCACAATGTGTAGTTAGAACCAAAATTCACTTAGATATTTCGAACATTTATCTTTAAAGACGCTAGTGGCGTAGATAATCTTTTATATTATCAACAAATTACTCAATTAATTATATGAAAATATATTCACTTAAAAGAATTTCTAAATTCAAAAATAGTGTTTATCAAAGATCGTTGATTGCGGTTGTATTATTTAAACCTATACTAATATTTGAACTTCATTAATATTTTTAAATGTTCCTCGTTTACATTTATGAATATTTCATTATTCTCAATCATTCTTCAAAGGCAGTTATACATAGCCCTTCGAAGCGATCGGTTAAAACGAGGGCAGTTTCCGTGCCTCGTCTTTCAGAGAGCGCCTTAGATAAGGTTGTAACGGAATTCTTAAGTACGGCCGTCTATGACTTGACCTAATCTACGCAAAGGTAAAAGAGTTTTTTGTGATACACACTTACCGTGATCTTAACAACACTACAATACAAACGACTTCTCATTTATAATGATAAGAGCTTTACGAAAAAAATACTTATTTGCACCCTCAACCATCTGCAAAATATAAAGTATCAATGATAAATAAATTGAGTTTATCAGACACAAATGTATGTTTGGTGTTAAAAATCTACTATTACTTGTTGCATGATTCTGAGACATAGGGCAATTATGTGTATAAAGATTTATTACGTTAATACATACAAGTCCCATAAATACAAAATGAATATAAATTACTGTTAACATATTTTTACAGGTCATGCTTTAAAAACTTTATTATATTTCAAATTTTATATAAATTAAAAATCTATTTAGATTAATAATAATTAAAACACGGGCTGCATCTAGAGTGTTCCTTGGTTAAGTGTTACTTCATTAAGGAATTTTCGACCTCTATAAAAAATTAAAACACAAAAACATAAAATCTGTTCAAGTTATGAAATTATAAAAAACGGAACGCTATGGATGTCTATTTTGCGTATTTTTTTCAACCTGACATGATACATTTTCTTTATAGGATTTCTAAACAATTAACACTTGGAATATTTTTAATTTCACGTGTCATTTTTTGAGCTTAAACCGTTTTATATGTTTTATAAGAAAACTGATAGTTTTGTTAATCCAATTTAAAAATGATGACTCAAGCAATGTGTTCAATCAAAGACTAATCCAGACATCCGCAGACGTGATACAATTATTTCACGACCGCCTGCATCTCAATCTATAACGTATTGAAATTACGAGTGTATTGACATTTTCAATTGGAGCGCAAAATGAATCGAAATCGGTCTCCCCTTGTGCGCTTGATAAATGAAATTTCCCAACGAGCTGACGTGCTGGCAGTGTGGCATACGGCCACTGTGCGTCCTGATAAGAGAGAATTATATTTCCCTCTGCCATTACAAACATGCAAGCGGCGAACATATTAGCGGTAAATGGATGTAATGATTTGAATAAACGGGACTCAAATAAATAATGTTTCAAACGTAATTTGATAACACCTGATGTATGTTAATGTTATATAGTATATGAAAAAAGCGAAAAGTGAAATATAGGCATAGACACATTAGAATTAAGTGCAGGGCCTAATCACAGACTACCGTCTCGTCTCTATTTTGTACAGATCTAAAACAATATATAAGAATAAAATCTAAGATTTTTTATCATAATTTACAAGTTTTATTTCTTTTCACGAAATTATATGTTTTACAATGGCGGAAAACATTAAATAAAATTGCCTTTTATATTCCGTTATAACGATTTTAAGAGTACATTGTTAATATAACAGTTATTAATATAAATGTTTATTTTTCAGATTCCTAATGACGTCACAGCCGATCATTGTAAGTACAATTTTAATCAAATGTGAAAACATTATTATGTTACAATAAAAATGATTCTAGGTGGGGTAATACAGGTATTCAGATACCTGTATTATATTGTATGATTATGTAGATATATTTATTTTGACAGTTTAAAATCCGAATTTGAATGTAGTTGAAATACATTAAGTTTTAACGTAGAGATGCTCGTTCGCGTTTTAAACCGTTAAAAGTGTTTTATTTAAGTGACATTTAAAGGCATTTGTCGTGTTTTACCGGGTTTAATATCATATATCTCTTACTTTAAACGCCATGGTCAGAAATGGGTTTAACTCTAATTATGTACGTCCATGTATTTTTTCTTTCGATACATATAACATGAGATATAATCGAAAACACTCAAGAGACAAAATGTCGAAGTTAATGTGGAGTCGCGTTAATCCGAACTAAATGTGTCTCTCGCGTCACGTTCCGTTCTTCCGAACAAAGCTAATAATGTTTTGTCGTTTATTCCCTTTGGAGCTCAAGTGTATTTCTATATAATTATTGTTAAACAGGGACTCTTAATACTATGTTGCTGTGAATTATAGTTAATTAGGTTATTTTGTAACGCAAATACTGAAAAGGTCTGAGCTTTGTTTTCCGAGAAATTTACGAAGACGAAATGGCGCTCTATGATGTAGTTGCTACTTTAGTTAATAATTTATTTGCGCTAATATCAATTTATATACTGCCTGAGTAAAAATGTATGTAGATTTTTAATTAAATACTATATAAATTAAGAAATTAAGTTGCGACACGGGACTTGAGCACACATATTATGTACACCATTCAGTGTTGTTGCTCTAAGCAATAGTAAACAAGAAACAGAACCAATTGTAAAAAACAAATTTCACACTTAACACTTACATATACCGGTTCAAATCCTGCTCGTGTCGTTATCCTTTTTTTTATAGTTTTTTAAATTAATATAATACCACCATGTGCAATAATTTAACATGTGAACAAGTATCAACTTAAAAAAACTTTTAAGTTAAACGGCTTTATTTTTTGCACTACAAAAAATTTAAAAATTTTGACATAATATTCGTGTTGCACTAGTGTAGCCCTTTCACTTGATACCCACTTTGAGGGGGTTAGGGAATAATATGTAAACCGCCATTTTGTATCGGCGACCATCTTAGATATATAATGTTATTGATTTTATTTTATTGTATTGGCATCGAAATCAAATGTGTGTACCAAATTTCAGATCAATCTGACAATGGGAAAATGCTTAAATTTCAATGTCTAATTTTGACCCAAATAAATAAATTCTGTACGGGTCGAGCTAAATAAAACCTCTTTAAAATATATTAGTTTTCTAATATAGTAGATCTTATTTTAATATGTAAATCTCGTCACCACTTTAATTCTATCTTTCCCTTTGATCACGACTCTAGAAGATGCAACTAGACAGAGCACTTAGAGATAAAACTCCTTCGTAAAAGTTCATGTAGAATTTTGTGGAGTCAACTTCCATGAACAGGGTTTAACCGCATTTTACAGTCAATATTTATACGTCACAAAAGTTTTTCCAATTTCAAACAGTTCGACGACGCTCGGGGCAGTGTTTACGATATGCCATTAATACGTGGAAAGTTTAAAAACAAAGTGCTCCATGCGATTTATAGGGAGATGTTTTGGCAACTTGAAGTGTTTATAGTGCAGTATAACGTAAACACGATATGAAAGGAAGTACTTCGGTCATAGTGCAAAGTGTTTTATGGTTGACACATTTTGAAAATACAGAATAGTTTATTTCGTGTCTAAAAACCTGTCTCCTTTGGCGGGTGTTCTTATTTAAACACCTACTGATTTTATTGAAATGCAAGTTGTTTGCACATTTCTGTGACCAGCCCCAACAAAATATTTAATAAAACCCAGGAATCAAACTTGGAGCTAGAGGCAATGCTTTAAGAATCATTATATACATAATATTGAAAACATCAACAATTTGTATATATTATAAAGCCCTTTCGAAAGAAATATTATTAATTGGTGAAGACGGATCGAATATAAAGACAATGCTTTAATGATGTGTAATGCTAGAAAATCATTGGGTTGAAGAATGAAAAACGAAGGCTTGACAATATTTAGGAATGTTAAATATATCTATACGTTTCCTGGCTTTCAAGCTGCGAGCGAAATCATAATGTGCTTAGCTAGATGAAGAATCGAAACAGTTCGAGTGTTAATTTATATGATTAATGTTTTCAAACTGAAAACAAATAATAAATGGGTACAGCTTCGGAAATTCGTCAATTATTTGTCCAGCTCAATTTATTTTTGTCTCTCATTTTAGACTGAAATTAATTATTGTCAGCCTTTTGTTTCAAACTTCGGAAATGTTTTAATGAAAGGCATTAAATTACCCCTCTAATAAATTAAAATATATTGATCTGTTTTGATGTCACACTTAAATTCTCGCTTAGTTCAAAATTTCATGAATCTTGGTAAGCCGTAAAAGTATTTACTTTTGCATTACTTCAATCGGAAAAGACGGAACGGTACTTGGATAGATAATATCGTATGGATAGATAGAATAAAGTAAATAAAATTATAAGATAATAAAAGACAATATACTAATTACTTTTAAGCAAGATAATTAGTAGATTGTCTTTTATTTTCATACAAAAATGATCAAAACTATAATTAGTACATAATATGTTACCTATCACGAAAACTATTAATATATATCGTAAATAATAAACTATATTTCCCATGAAAGTTCAAAAGTTATGTTAAATAGAATGTCTAACATTCTATGTACAATATTCCTTTTCCCTCCTTTACTTCGTGACCTCCAATCCCTCCAAAGGTGGCACATACTCAAAACAAATTTTTAAGGTCTATCATTCTTTGTCCTAGTGATGTAGTCTCTTTTTTCTTGTATTGCGCGAATAAACCAGCTGATTGTATTCGCTATATTTTTTGTATGAATTGAGGTCACGCGAATTCTGTTTATTACGGCTAACCTTCACTGATGTAAAAATAGTTCAGACTAGATTAACGGCCTCATACACTGGCCTACATAAAAGGTAGTGTAATCGAGGCCTAATAATCATATTTTTTGCATCTGAATTGCTCTTTTAAGAACGTATAATTTCAATTTTATTTTTATCTGAAAACCATTTATTTAAAAATAGGACAAAATTAAATTCAAGACAGAATAACTGTTAAAGTATAATCAAGGCATAATTTCCTAGCAACGATATTTGCGTATATATTCAAAGATCTAGATAGAAAAAAGACTTGGCAACGAATTACGTTTTTCGTTATCCAATCGACACCGTTTGAAAGTGGAACGAGCAACCACGTGGGCGCACCACAACAAACCTTTTACTACCAGACAAAACAATTTTACTTTTCTACGCGTACGAGTTATAGGACGTAGAACGAGTTTTTTCGTAGATTCGTGGTTTGAATAGTTGCGAATCATCGAGTTTTTTTGCGGCAGTGATTTTAAATAGGATTACGGTGAAGCATTTTGTATTTAGTAATTATATAAGGGATCTAAAACAAAAAAAGAAATATCAAAGCATATTTGTATCTTACGTACATATATAAAAAATCTTATAAATATTAAGGTAGTTCTTACCTAAATATTTATAAGAATTCTTTTCTCAATATCTATACAACTGGAAAACCTTAGGTAAAACAAATAAGCAATCAACGAAAGTAAGTATTAAAGCGATCCTGAACATTAAAGACACCATCTAATAAGATATCTGTATATTTTTTACTCTTACTTTTAAATAAAACACTTTAACGGTTTAAAACGCGATATATTTTAGTTAAACTTGTTTGAGAACGATTATTTTTTAACTACGGCCCGACGTTTCGAACGACGACGGCGAAAATATATTGCGTTTTAAGCCGTTAAAGTGTTTTATTTCAATGTATACTACTCGCGTAAACTACAGACAGTACTCTTACTTGTGATAATTTAAGTGTTTGTTGTATTCTAAATAAATAAATCTGCATGTTTTATATAGATATATCTAAACATATTTTACAATGTGATAAAAGTAACGCATTATCTCTAAGCTATATATGTAGGGTATATTACTGAAATAAAATAATAATTACAATACTTTTTACGTCCGTTACCTAAAGAGACCATTAAACAGCAGTAAAACTAACCATATTCGGTCGTAAGGGCATAGAAGCAGCAAATGAGTTTCAGGAAGTTATTTTCGTGCCTTCCCATACGCATCAAGGCACAAGAGCTGAATACATTATGAAAGAATCACAAGATGTGCGATAAAGAAACTGAATACTTCGGGTGACCACAAAATGAGATTTTGTCCAATATCGTTCAGACTATCAAGAACGCACAAATGTCTCGCTATAATATATACTTTCCAAATAATTCCTCCTGCCAAAATGAGTCCTTCCATGTTTATAATTAATTTATATTTTTTCTAAAACATGTTTGAGTTCATCTGGAAATCTGCATATTAAATGGGCGGTAGGGAGTATCCGAAAGGAAAATTACGTCTGGAGCACAAATAACTATCTACAGATGAAAAATACATGTATTTTACCAGCGTCTCGGTTTCAGTTAGTGGATATCTGGATATCCAACGTTATTATTTTTTTTAACTTTAGTATTTTTGACATGTCATTTTGCACATGAGGGCACTATATAATTTAAAAATCGAAAATAAATTGAAAAAATCTTCGACTCGGGCAGGACTTGAACCGGCATCGTCAGCGTTCCAGCGTTCAGAGCAACAGCACGGAACATTGTCGCTAATATGTGTTATTGTTCACCTTCCATTAAGTGTACCCCCGAGGTTGATTAAAAAAAATTGTTTATCGTAGGTGGTATGGTCACCGCAAGTTTCCTACGTTTAGGGTACAAATAGGGTCCAACAATCTTCTCTTGAATATAAACTAGAGGATTTCGCTCCGCGGGTAATGGCCTGGCAATCGAACGTGAATCTTTGAGTTACTCTTTTTTATATTATTATCTAATTTGATTAATGCTGCTGTAAGCCTTGTAAGTTACGCCTGTAAAAACGATATATAGTTAGTTTTTTGGCCTTCTAAATGAAAAGAAATAAAGAAACTAAAATTGAACGTTGTTGTAGAAAGGTCTTGTACCAAAAAAAGGTCAGGACACTTTTTGATCTTCAGTGTTCTGATGAAAAATTTAATTTCGAATTTAAGGCAAACGTCAAACAAAGAGATAATTTATCTAGTCTCTGACTGAGGATTAATTTTGTTTTATTAAGCACCTAAGAACTAATTTTCTTTACAGCGTCTCTACAATATTAGTCTAATATCAAATTAGCCTAAAGCTTTTTGTTGGATTTGGAAAACTAAATTAATCTTTTATACACATTTATAAGTTTTCGTTCGCTTTGGACTTGAAATACAGAATAACTTTTCGTAAGTTCACCATACAAAGTTTAAATATCATTAAAACGATTATAAAAAAATGAACGAAACGAAATAATAGGTTCGCCCCCGCGTGTGGGTAAACTTTTAAATGGATTCCAGAGTCAGACATTTCAACTTGTTAGAAAGTTTCTTTCTTTTGCGTCTTATTTAACTCATATATTATCTGCGGCCGAATTTTGAAACTTTAACTTTTATACGCTCGATATCACTTGAAAGTCGTTACTTTTTATGAATGCAGGTTTTGAAAGGTGACGATAAGACAGTGTATATATTGTTGTTAATACAAAAAAAAACTTCCGTATTTCCTACTTGCGGATCGGACATTGCGACTGTTCTACACAACAATTTTATCTCTAGGCAAGTAGGTCTTCGAAACGTTCGTGAGTACTACTCACTGCTTAGACGTGGTTAATAGTATTATTTTAATCATACAACCGTCGCATCACTAACAAGTTTGTAAAAACCATCGTAGTAGACACGAGACATCGAGAAAGATTTCACACATTGATTTACTCTTTGTGCTAAGCCTGAAACCAACTTTGGGACTTATTTATTTAACTTATTTTCTATTTCTATATTTATTTATTTAACGAAAAGCGTTTACCACTGAACAGCCGTGTGGGTCAAGTCTTTATTTACAGTATATAGCAAGTGCTATATAGTTTCGTACTATTTGGTTAATTGTAGTTAGTTTGTACACGTAGACATGAGCGTGAGTAGAATATTAACAAAACATTAGTTCGGGTAAACTTGATTTAGTGATTCGTACGCCTCTTCCAGTTCACTAACTTTGGGCCACAAAAGTGATTCATTTCGACCGATTGAGAGAATGTTTTAAATAAGACACTTCTAACGGTTTAAAACTCGAAGTCGATTCCCAAAATAAGTGTTAATACCAACTACGAGGAAACAGATGGTACTAGCATAGTAGATTTTGACCAAAGTGCAATGATAATAAAAACCGCGAAGCATAATCACGTTTCGGCTTCACTTCGTATATTTCTGAATATCCAAAAACAAAATTAGGCTGATGTATTTCCCCATTAGACCAACGGGACCGTCAAAATATATCTTTTTAGTTTATAGGATATTTTAATACTTAACAATACAAACATTGTGGTTAGACCTTTTACAATGTCTGTCATGTTAAACTATGTTAATTATAATACAGACAATTGTTGTAAATATCAAAGATCAAGATCATAATTGCCCTAAAGCTAGTTAAACACGTTGTGACATTATTAATTCACAAACTATATTAAAATACAGACTTATCGTGTATTACAAAGGCCGTGTAATTAGTTCTAATTCTCTTTGATAATATTAAATCGTGTTATTCACTATGCTTTAGACAAAAAGATACATTAGCATCTGTGTAAGAGATTAAGAGTCAATTAGAAGTGTCTTTTGCTAGTTTTTTATACAGATATAAAAACTTTGAAATCTCGGTCCTTATTTTACTATTATTAATAATGTTGATTTTAAAGAGGGAAATACTATTTTGGTGGCTCTATCTCTTTTGGTCTAATGATTGAAGTATGTCTAATAAACAAAATCATCGAGTCGGGGATTCCATGCTAGCCATCCAACATTTTTCTAATCAATTTATATTTTTTCATAAAACATCTTGGACTTTATCTAGTAATTTGAATATTAAACGTGTTTTGGTGAAAATAAAAGTTAAAGTTTAGTCGTATTTCGTTTTCATTGGATTTCCGAATATCCAATGCCAAAGTAGGTCGACAACGCGACAGGAGTATCACCTACCATCGAGTGAAACCCATGACCCTCTGTCTTCCACTCACTGTGTCAAAAATAACACTGTAAAAGATATTTCTTTCGCAGCGTGATGTTTTAATTCGAAACAAACAAACTCTTCTGCCTTATGCTATAGATTATTTGTCATTCGTAAAGTAGATGACACGTGTTGTCCAAATTGATTATAGAACATATGGAACACGATATATTTAAAAATGGGATAGAATGTACCAGTGTATACAAAGTTAGATTATTTTTGTTGCTAAGCAGAGGATAGAACGACTCCCTCTGTTCAATTCAATTCAAAGCTAACAATGATACATACAACATACTGTAGCAACAGTGATTAAATCAATATAATAAGGGACTATTGTGGTTTTGACATTTCACAAGCAAGGTTTAATTCTGAAATTATAATTTTCCTTTGAACTGATTAAACAGATTTAAAATAGCCTAATGCAAGTAAATGTGTATACGAAATTATTTTTTGTTTCATAAAAGAAGAGATATTTAAACAACGTAATTACTTTTTTTTATAATAGGGCAGTGCAGTGCGGGGACAGATAACCTATTTTGCTTTTGTATATTCGGAAATGCGAAAAGCTGAAAGCGAAACGCGAATAAAGGCTTTCTTCTGTGGACGGAGATTCGTGGCCCAGACGGAATCATGATATTCCTACCACCCGTTTTATATCCAGCTTTCCAAACGAAGTCCAACATGTTTCAGAAACAGTTACAATTGTTAATTGTGGAATTACTATGAAACTTTTGAAGCAGTCAATATTGTAAGGATATCCCTTGCCCCTATTTAGTTAATCAGACTGTTGATGTAGGTACTAGGTATATGGCGCTAATGATTATGATTGTATTTTTTTATGATGATTATTTTTGTAGAACGAGTAGGTGCAAGAATGGTTCTTAGGCTGGATAATTGGCTGAAAAGGTCTAAAAGCAAAATTTTTTATACTTAATATAATGTTTCCATATACATTATTTGTAATAAAACTTAAAATAAATTTAAATATCAATAAATTTATTTTAAATAAAGTTCAAATGTTAGTACCTATGTATAGTCCCTTTCCAAACCTAGAGAGGTCTGGAAAAGGATAACCAGTGTATGTATCGTATTGATGTCAATGTTTGTCAAAGTGTGAAATTGTAATTTATTTTATCATTTTTATTTATTTTAAAAATTTAGAGTAGTAGCCGTTAGGAACTTCGCGTGAACAACAAATCAGTAATATTTTTATTTTCTCAAAGAAACTTTGTAATAGGTGGCGTGCCCACCGCATTATTACTTCTCCAGTGATTCATTTAAATCTCTCCTTACTTAATACTTTGTTTTAACAGTTTTGTATTATGCGGGTTTTGCTCTCAAATGCACCTGCCTCCATTTAGTGACGTCATTAGGCGCATACATTAGGAACTGGGAAGAGGCGTCAACTCAGGTTTGCTTTCAACTTGACGCCATTTCAGTTTCATTTAGCAAAAAGCTGTACGTGAAAGCTTTCGCTGAATGTAAGTGTTTTGCAATACACGGTTGTACATACATGTATTATGAAGCTTTTATATGGCTATGCATTAGGAAAATGTAATATTTAGTCTTATAAACAAAGGCCGTACTGTCTAAAGTTTACGCCAGTAGTACACATTTAAATAAAATACTTTAACGGCTTAAAACACGATATATATATATATATAAGTTAAACTCCTTCAAAGCATCTAAAACGTCGGACCGTGGTTAAAAATAATTTTCAAACAAGTTTAACTAAAATATATCGCGTTTTAAACCATGTGTTTTATTAAAATATGTACTACTCGCATAAACTACAGACAGTATTTAACAGCAAGCTTTTCTTTTTTATCTCTATCTTACTTCATAAATGATAAAATGATAAATTGCTTATATACACTATGTAACAGATAAAAAGATGAGAATATTTTTTTATCCTTAGAAATAAATGTACATCTCAAAAAAGCGTATTTAAACAAAATTAGGCAACATCTTAATTCTTAACTCCAGTCCTGTATAATGTCTGTATCCTACACAATGTGAATTCTCGAAATAAACAAAGCCACAGGTGTGGTAGAGAAATTAAATACGCTCAGTCTTTTAACTATTACAGTAATCTAATCTTCATAGGACACTCCCAAAAACATCGGGGATAATTGTTATCAGTACGGAAATATTTATTATTTTATTATTATTACTAACAACAACTAAGTTTTTGACGAACTCGTTGGTCTAATAGTATCAATGGTTTTGGTCAGTTTATAATTTTTCTGAAACATGTTGGACTTCGTCTGGAAATCGAAATATTAAATGCGTGGCAGGAATTTCAAAATTCCGTCCGGGTCACGATCCACCGTCCGCAGATGACAAACCGTGGAATTTTATCACGTCTAGATTTCAGTCTGTGGATTTCCAAATATCCAAAGAAAATAGCTCGACAACACATCTTTTTATATGGCTGGGGTATTTCACTTTATATCAAGTGAATCTTATGCTTGCCAGACCTCCTCACTTATAAAAATACTTACCATTTCATATTTTTTCATTACTGTTATATTTTTCATCTGTGGCACAGACAAGGCTAAATCATTCTCTCTTAATGTGGGAAAGAGCGTTTACAAAGTATAATTATATGTGAGAGCTTATTTAATATTGATATGTAATACTGGGCTTATGTTTTTACTGTGTAACCGAGGTGAGAAGGTGGAAGAAATTATCTTAATTTACCTCATGTGGAACATGTCGTAGAGACAAGAGTGATAAGCAAATTATGTTTTCGAAAATTCTACTAAGAATATAACAATGTCTTTTCCTTACAATTCATAGAGTGAGGTAAAATATATTTTTGTCGTATATTAAGCATTTGAATAACAAAGTCTAATATTCTGACTTTTGAATTCCCATTCGGGAGCTTATTTTGTTGAGTCAGTCGCGACTAATTAATTTACTCAGACCCTTTTAATTAAAACACGTATTCCCTTCAATTTCACAATATTTTCGAAATATCACAATACATTTACAGACTAGGTAACACGATACTAAAAATATCGATTCGGTATTCTGTTATATAGCTGAAGAGTCTGAGAGTTTTTTGTTTTAACGCGCTAATCTCCAGAACTACTGGTTAGAAAAATCTTTTGAGTTGGTTTTACCAATTACCAAGACAGGCTTTACAGACTATAAAGTATAAAACATCAGGCTGCGATCATTAGCAGCAAAGAAACTATGGAAATTGTGGGAAAAATTTGTAAGAATCAGTCTCTTTTAAATAATCTATATTTCTTAAGAATAACTCGCAAGAAAAACGTGACCGGACACGGCCGATGCCGTGAGTAACTGCTATAATCTATAAAGTTAAGATTAAAAACAAAAGAAACAAATAATATGATGCCCAAAATAAGTATTCTACGCGGACGAAGTCGCGGGCACGGCTAGTTTGCTATATGACAGATGCTCCTAGGTACCAGCCACAAGTTCTTCCAAGACCTCTCAAAATCTATCTCTGATTTGGTCCCAACATGCTCAAATTTTCAATATCAAAGATGCTATACGTAATAAAGCTTATTCCGTACTAACTTACTAATTGCCTATTAAAACTAGCTAGCGGCTACCAACTTAGACTCCATATGTATGTTCTTCTATACGGAATTGTTTGGTAAGAGCACGCGTCAGTCAGTTTACCATCTGGAGTCAACTCGAGTCCTATTTAATTATGATTGAACGATCGACACGTGTGACGTACGGGGACAAAAATAGATCGCATAGGGATAGTCTAATGGTTTTTAAAAATGTACATTTTTTCCTCTAACTTTATTTATATATTTTTATCTTTACTTAGACGGCCATTTTGTCTCCTGTTAATGCCCATATAAACTAGACGTGAAGGAGTGGCGGCGAGTGTCTAAACAGTTCTTCTTAATTGTACTAAGTCCTTAATTAGAGAAAAGATAATCAATGTCAATATACAGTTTATATCTTAGTTTATAATAATTTGTGTGTGCTTAGTCAAAACTGGAAAGCTACGCGGAAATCTAAGCACGTAAAGATAACTACAATGAAATTATTAGTAATGCAAATATTGTATAGAAATAGGCAAACCACTACTATGAAGAAACAACAGACCAGACAGAACATAACAATATATATGTACGCACAAATAAATTAGAAATATAGTTATAATACACATAAACTATGTTAAAATTGCACAAACACTATATATAACATCGTAACATATACATAAGTTTCTTTCGAAGTGAAAGTGGAAATCTTGAAACCTATTTACAAAAACTTTGTATTATATATACCATTGCGTAGGTTTTTAATTTTATTTCAATTAATAGTTTAGCCAAAGTTATCAAGATATATTATTTATATGTAAACATAAGAAATACTTATTTATTTAAATATCATACTTTAACGGTTTAAAATGCGATTTATTTTAGTTAAACTTGTTTGAAAATTATTATTTATTACGGAGAGACTCCCCGTGACCACGGCTGCTGCAAAGCTTCCGAAACGTCGGGCCGTAGTTAAAAATAATTTTCAAACACGTTTAACTATCGCGTTTTAAACTGTTAAAGTGTTTTATTTAAATGTGTACTACTTGCGTAAACTACAGACAGTATTTAATACCTATTTATATAATGAATATTATTAGTTTGGGTTGCGTCCAAAAATAGACAAATCTCGTCTTAACATTTTATTGATATGGATAGAAATTCTCATCCTAAAAGCTTCAATTTAAAGAAAAATAATTGTTTTTTTTAAGATGAATCAATATAATGCGTAGATGTAATTTTGGGTAAGGTATTTCAATTAATACTTACGTGTATTGCAGTCGAGGTTTATCGAAACACCGATAGCTGTAGAGCCTTAATTTATTTGGTGTATCGAACCGTTAACATTGTTTTATTCAATCCTTATGTAGTTTCATAGTTAGCTACCTTAAGTTCTTACTCAGAGTAAATAAAAACCAATCATGATTTATAATCAAGTAGAAGTTTATTTCCTATAAAAGCCGAATAGAACATTAAAATCGACACAACAGTAAGTCCCAACAATACAGCAGTAGAACTGGAAGGAAAACTAAGTTTCAAGTCGTAAACCGCTTTTGTAGTTATCACGAAACTTGGGAAAACTAATTACAAAAATACGACAGCGCAGTTGCTTCTATAAAGTGCAGTATAAATGTTTAAATAGTAATACAGCTTTATAGTGTTTTGTCTGAACATATTAATGTTTAGAAAATAAAAAGAGCAAGTTAAAACTACTACTAATAGTAGTATAATATTAATTTATAACACACATAGAAAAGCATTATAACAATTAGTGTAGTAATTTAAAAATCGAAAATAAATTGAAAACACTTTCGCCTCGGACAGGACTTGAACCGATGAGGTGTAGGACTCGGTAGCACAAGTGTGAGAGCCACAGCACGGAACGCTGACAATACCGATTCAAGTCCTGCCTGAGTCGAAGTTTTTTTCAATTTATTTTCGATTTTAAATTATATAGTGCCTTCATGTGCAAAATATTAAAGTTTTCAAAAAGTGGTGTAGTCGTTGAAAATAAATAACTAAGGTCGCCTTTGACCGGGGAAGACCCCGGAAAATCACTTGAGTCATAATTATTTGTAGCAGTCTCCTCTCACATAACACAGAAGGTTTAGAAGCTTAGCCTCACTACGTGCCTCCAATATGGATGGGTGAATCTGACCGACTACCAACAGTGATGACCGTTACCTACTTTCGAAGCACGAGACTAACGACACCCCCCCTACTTTCAAACGCCAAGCTGTTATGTACTAGAAATTTATCGATGATCGTAATTGATTAAATGGAAAAAACTTCTAGTTCTGCTTCGCAAATAGCGTGTCTATTTATGCAAGTATCTTTTTAAACGTTTAGCATATAAATATTCATTTTGCATATAGAATGTATTATTTACACAGCGATTTCTTCAGGAACGAATGTTAATGGATTTGTTTGTCCTTTTTAAGTATCGCACATCAATTATATACGTCTACATCTAAATTAAAATGATATGTAAAAATAGTAATAAATCTTATTATTGAGCAGGCTAAAATATATTTCGATTCAGAACCAAAAGAGGAAAAACCGCATTTTTAACTCATAGCGTCGTCTAAGAACTATTTACTCGGATTGCAATCTCCACTGCTATCTTTATATAAATAGAAGATCTTTAAGTTTTTCAACTATTTTAATCGTAAACAAACAATAAATATTCGAGTGTCTTTCGGAGCGCCGAAGAATTCCCGCCGAGTTTCGTAATACTCTTTAAAGGAAAGTTTTCACTTTGGAGTGCTTCCCCTTAAGTTTATTTACGTTTTTATAAAACAAGATTGAATTTCTCCTTGCGAGTTTTTAAACTGTGCTCTGGTACAGGTATTTTTCAGATCTTCACTTCGATCTGTAACGTCGGTTTGTTTCTATAATATTGAGCTGACGCGAGAGGCTGTTGGTTTGCGTTTTGCATAACAACCGCCCGTTTGGGAATCTGGTTTTAGCATTTCTAGAATAAAATTCTACACGAAGCAAAGTGTTTTTACAGTTTGTACGGTTAACGAATTCCCTTTTCTCTCATTTTATATAAGTTTTATACGTCATAATCTACTATATATACAATTTTCTTTAAAATGCGTTTTTATTTTCACGGACATAGCCCATTGAATTGGCAATGGGCTGGGCACATCGCTCGTAGAACTGAGGGTCTTTGGGACAAAAAGGTTCTGGAGTGGAGACCACATACCGGACGTCAAAAACCTGGACGACCTCCTACAACGTGGACCGACGACCTGATCAAGGTAGGATGACGCTGGATTCAACTAGCGAACGACCGGTCGTACTGGAAGTCTATGGAGGAGGCCTATGTCCAGCAATGGACACCGAACGGCTGAATCGAAATCGAAAGTACAGTTCTCTTTTAGATAAGAAGGAGTTTGAGGATCAAAAAGGACACGGGAGAGTCATTTTACTTTACAAACAAAAATTACGTGAAAATAAAAACTGTAAAAACCTATTAAAAATATATTTTTAAATAAGACACTTACTTAAACGGTTTAAAACGTAAAATAATTACTTATTATAATTCGAGTTTTGATCCGTTAAATTGTTTTATTTAAATAGCTACTACTCTAAACTACAGACAATAAAACATATCCTGCCTGCTGCCCATTTCTTTATATTCGATAAATACCTCATATCAAAATGTGTTTAGTACATTATAGAAAGCAATAGTGGCAGTGGTTAATTACTTGACTATTAATCAGTGATTATATCTTGTTCGTATGCTAATAATCACCATAGCAATAATATCTCACGTTGATTAATATTGAATTATGCTGTATAATTGCTGTGATATTCGTCTTTGAGAGATACAAATCAATTTGAGCTTAGAATTATTAATGTAGAAGCTGCGGTGCGATGATTGTGTGTATTAAATTAATAACCAACTTTCGCTAAAATCCCTGTTACTAAACGTATTTTTTTCCAAGGATGTCAGAACGCGACTTTATTGAAGACTACCTGACCTGGCAAACGTTTTTTTTTCATATCGAACAAATTTAATGACTATAAAAACGGCACATATTCTCCCGTCCTTTCATTATGTTACTTAAGGTAGAATATTTCTTATATACGTATGTTTTGATATCTTCCACCCCCAAAGATTTTTTCCAGTTAATTAAACATTTCCAGCTGTTTCTTGTCCCTATTTGTCGCAGTCTAATTTAAATCATTTTCCATTCGAACTAGCAGTTCCTAAGATAAGAATCAGACAGTCACACGAACATTAAATATTAATATAGATAATATTATGTAGTAAAGTACATACTAGTTGCGTAGTCATAACTTGATTTAAATGAAAACATCAAGATCCACCATCTGTTCGGCGCTTCAAACCGAATCTAAAATCGTATTTTCCTCAAGTTTCGCTGAAATGTTTTGTGAAAAATAAATGCAAAGCGATGATCTAAAACATCTCATTAGCATTCGGGGTGTAAAGTCGCAACGTGCCTCACTCACTTAAATTATCCTTTTATCCACCTCATTTTTGAATCCTTGAAGATTTTATCATTTAGCAGAAAATTGGTTTTAGCTCTTTTCATGATAAAGGAGTATGCTGGATGGTGACACGGTGCGCTGTCGACCAATTATGTCCTTGGATTTTCGGAAATCCAAAAACTGTAACCGAATCGATTAAACTGGATGGCTTCTTCATTTGTAGACAGTTGTTCGTGTCACGGATGGAATTTCGATATTCCAAACCATTACATATCCAGATTTCCAGACGAAGTCCAACAGGTTTTAGAAAAATATTGGACCCGATGGGGATCGACCCACGACCCGTTGAATATTACCCACACATTGCTACCTTTACACCAATTATCCCCTCATAGGTCCTTGATATCATTCTTTACCTTTAGCCTCCGTCTGTTATTTTCTATATAGGAAATATGCATTATCTGTTTCCGATGTACTATTAAAAAGAATTCATTCCCTTATATATCTGGTGGCCTCTGAATGTGTGAAAACGTCATGTAATCGCCATTAGCCCAGTCTAACGACCTAGGTCATATCAACATGAAAACAAAGTTGGTCTAACTAGAATACAATACCAGCAGAAAACGCTGGTGTGACATTTCTATTTTCAAACTTTAATTTAATTATATGCATTTTCGTTTGATGCAACTTGGCCCGAAAGCTCTAAAAAGCTTTTGATGAAAACCTTGTTTTATACGACAGAATCAACAACTTGGGTACTTTTTAATTTGCTTGCTATTCCTATGGTACAAACACAATTGTTTCACATATTTATAACCATTGAGATAGGAATAATTCAAGAAATACTTATTCAAAAACTTTTCCCCCTTTCAAAACTCTTTTACGTTCCAACAAGTTATTTAGGAGTTTCGTCATTATCATAAAAAAATAGCTAATAATAACTTCATTTTAAAACTTTGTTTATCGTTTATTCAAAGAAAAACAATGTCGGCTGCTTGAAATAAAAGGCTAACAAAGTTTACGCTACAGTGTAAACACGAGAGGAAGTGACGTCACTGGGACTCGACGGAAGCGGTGCCGCCGTGCTTCCTCGCTTCATTTTCATTTGCTCCCGCGCAAATTCAATCACTGCTTTCGAATTGGAATCGAATTCAATATTACGATTTCGCGACTTGCTTAATAGCTTAGCGTTTACCTGTGCCATTTCTTCACTGTAAAATATTATATACTCAAAGAAAAAGAAGGAAGAAAAGTGAGGTCTTTAATTCAATCTTAATAGGGTTAAAATTGGACAATTTTTATAACTATAGTAATAATATATGTTATATAGTATAGTATTGATAACTATAGTTCTAATCTCTCTCAAAAAGGCTACGGAACCCTTGGTATGCACTTTATCCGACTTGTACTTGACTTCTATGATAAAAAATTAAAGAACCGTGCAACCACGTGCTCTACGCATCTTAAGCGTTTTAGATGTCACTTTTTTCTTAAAGTCTCCCCCTTTTAATATATTCGAGATGTTGATTAGTTAACGAGGCGCAATGAATCATGGTTATCTAATCCGTTAGTCCCTTCGTTAGTCTATTTTTGCCGCGTTTATTTCTGTAGCGGAAACGCGCGCCATCCGCTGGGGGTCGCAGGTCGTTGAGCCCATAGTTTTGTAAAGGTCATTGTTTTAGACGTATTTCGTATTGATTTATTATAGATTTTATATTGAAGAACTGATTAGCTATCGCTTTTAATAATAAAGGAGTTGAATATTTGAAAAACATGATAATTAAAACAAAAACAGCTGACATTCTTAAGCTGTATAAATAACGTCAAAATAGCTCTGAGTTTCTTTTTTCGTCTTCAATGAAAAGACGACCCACATTAAAACTTGCAATTATAACTAGTTCTTTAAAGTGGATTAAAATATGTAAGAGTTTACACTTCAACATCTGTTATTCAATAAAAAATTGAGAAATCACGAATCAGCGAGTAAAAACTCGGAAACGCTGGGTACTAAACTAATGCAGTATTATAAAGTTGGTAAAAATACACGTATATTTTTCGTATGATTAAAAAAAGAAAATAAGGGTTCCTAATATAGTCTAAAAATCAGTAGATTTTTCAGGAATAAAACAGAGTGGAATACGTTGAACAAGTCACAAGTGCCTAGCTTCCGACTTTCCAACTGACAGTTTGGGGGTAAGCCTTCTCTTCAATTGCAAGGAACTTTTACGTATCCAAATAGCAACTACGATAGGCACTAAATTCTGTTATGTTAAGATCGAATTTCACCGAAAAAAATATAACAATGATCGTTCGTGTTTAGAAATTTCTTCGTTGATTCTTTTATGGATCAATTTTAATAAATGTCTTTTCTAGGTCATACGAACTGTCTAATTAGTTCTTGGTTTTACTACGAAGTTATAAACCGTCGTCGGTCACAGCATATAGGTTAATAGCCCGAGTTTAACGAGAACCGTGTACGCAAGTAATCATGAGTATAAACTTGATGCTACAAAGTCAAAATAATGGAATGAAACATGATTGAAATGCATATCTTTATAAAAAACGTTTAATAATAATTTAACATACATCGGTTTTAGAATAGTCGGTAGTCGGTAGCAGTTTATAAAACAATTTTACTCCATTTCAGCAGTGTTGCATTATATAATCAACATGACCTGACATCGGTAATTGTTTGTGTGTAGTACCCAAGACAGTCTTCACAGCTCATTTCATACTTTGTTGTATATGTATTTGTGAAAATTCTTAATTTCTTAACATTAGACAAAGTAGAAGTTTTACTTGGGCATGCTTTTCGCAGTATATGTAAATTTCAATGGAAGAAATTTGGGCCAACATTGTCGAAAAAATTCAGACTGAAAAGTGTGGAAACTATGGACAAAAATTAGGTCAAGATATATTAAAGGTAAATAAAAAAAAACGTTTATGATTATATTATGTTTCTATATAATACAAAAAAATAGACAATATGTAATCTCAACAGTAATTCCTTTACTGTGCCTTTCTATACATGTAGTAATAACTAGCATGATGACTAACTTTTTCGTTCCACTATAATCCTTCTGAGTCACGACACGTCACAGATGTGGATTGTGTTCCTCTAAAGTGTTTCTGCCATTTTACGATTTTATCGCAATTTTCGTTAAAATCTCTTTCGAAACCATTGAATGCGGTGAGAGTATATGACAGGCGATTTCAAGTTCTTTGTAAAGCTAGTCAAGTGACAGTCGGATGCTCTTAAAACACTCCGAGCTGTTTTATTTTCTTTATTCTGTCTAAAAATGCTTTAGAAGCACTTCACATTTCATATCGCCCTGGTGGATCTTTTGAAATATGTTCGGGCAGAAAATAATTATGGCCTTCTTTCCCTTTTATATCCTGGGTTTTTGATGTAAAGTGAAGTGGATCTGCTGTTTGGCGTAAATTGTCAATTAATCTACACCTATTTAGCGTTGTTTAGTCGATTAGGAAGTATATTTTAATATAATCCACCTCTCTTATTACATTTTTTAAAGGTACGATTAAATAAGAATAAATGTGATATCCCGTTTCCCCTGTGAGGCATAAGACGAACATATCTGTGTCCGTTTCATTGTTTTCCCAGGATTGGAACCCAGGACTTGAAAACATGTTTAACCATTTAGCTAAAGTTAAATAAGAAAAACTAAAGTTGAAATTGAACTTTAATCAATTTCTGTCAATCTTTAGGGAAAATATAAGCCGCGGTTTATTTCCTTAAGTGTCAAATTCCAACCAAACAAGTCATTTTTCCGATCTCGTCGTTTTTTGCTTGAGTAAGTTGATTTTTAATATTATTTATTCCCGGTACAGCCGAGGAAATTATGCGAAGGAAGCGTCGCTCGTGATGGAGAGACTGTCAGAGGCATTACTACGACGAATCACTTTTAATACCACTACCATTTATATAAATTGCCTAATAAAACTACATTAAAACTTTAATTTATACCGTAAAATTTTTACCGTAACGTTATTAATAAATCCTAGTGAAATAATAAAATAAAGGACTAGACAACTCTCTGCTAGTTAATATACGATTTAAGCTACACAAAAGGTCAAATAGATACTGTCTTAACCCCGATAAGAATGCGGCAATCTACTTCACTCGTAGTCCCTTCACTACTGTCACTAAACCGTGCAGACGCCCCGCCAATGTCAAGCTTTACGGCGAAGACATTCCGTGGCAAAAATCCACAAAATACCTAGGCGTCACGCTTGATAGTCAGTTAAACTTCCGAGCACATGTCCGTTCTGTTTCTCGCAAAGCCAACTACGTCACGAGTAGGCTATATCCGTTAATTTGCGCGCGTAGCAAACTGTCCCTCCGACATAAGGTTACGCTTTACAAAACTTGTATTCGTCCGATTCTCACCTACTCCAGCGTCGCGTTCGCTCACGCCGCCCCTAAAACACTCCACAGGCTCCAGGTGCTTCAGAACCGGTTCACTCGTACCGCTACTGGAGCCATCTGGTGCGTGCGGAATGCTAATCTTCACGCCGATCTCGAATTACCGACCCTCAGTCGGTACTTCAAGGAATCGTCCGAACGGTTCTTTAAAAAAGCCGCGTCGCATCCGAACCCACTGGTGGCCCGAGCCGCCAACTACACCGTTCCCGTCAATACACGCTGGAGAAGGCCGCGTAATGTTCTTACCGACCCCGACGACGATCTAACGAAAGCCGTCGATTTCCTTACCGCTTTGCGATCGGCCGACACCGGCGCCGATCGCCCGCAAAACCGCCTACGCCGGCGTAGGCGAGGTCACTCGCTACGCGTACCGCTCACCCGGGTGAGCTTCCGTCCAGCTCTTCAAGCTCCCACCCTCATTGCGGCGGTCCAAGCCGAGGCCGATGCCCCCCCCGGGGCACCCTTGGTCTAGTCGCAAACACGGCGAGCGCTAACGCGCTCGCCCAAAACGTCCGGTTAGTATTCGTGGCTCCATAGGAACACAATACGTAATTCAAAAAAAAAAAAAAAAAAAGATACTGTCTGTACTGTAGTAGCGAGTAGTACACATTGACATAGAACATTTTAACGGTTTGAAACGCTATATATATTAGTTTTAGACATATTTGAAATGGATGCTTTGTAAACCTGAACTTTTTCCGGAAACGTCGGGCCATAGTTAAAAATAATTCTCAAATGAGTTTTACTAACATATATCGCGTTTTAAACCGTTACAGTGTTTTATTTAATAGGTAAAATAGAGTTACGCTTATTCGTATAGTATGTATTTTTTGTAATGTGTTTTATCCGAGATTTTTATAGACGATTTGACGAATTTGATTTGACGAATGATTGAATCGAAAGCTCAATAGATATTTTTGTATATTCGTTATAAATGATTATTATTATAAATATTACACATATTGAGCAACACCATGCAATATACTGTTGTTCTCAGGTTTGAGTCTTGGCCGTGTAATATATATTTTTTTCCATATTTAAATTACTATTTTATTTATAAAACGTTCGAGTTCGAGTTCGAGTTCCTATAGTAGTCCCAACGAGACCAGCTTCTCAAGGAGACGGGTATTATCAGCACAAATAATTTCCTATTACAGCCACACACTAAGCTGCCTTTCCAATTTTCTAAAATAAACATTCACAAAGTTGAATCCCTGTAAGTGACGCTGATATATTTGCAGTTTTAACATTCTTGAGAAAATAGTGCGCTCATCTTGTGCTTAGCTTGGAAACTAGGTCGTTGAAAAAGTCACATCCCCTTTTCGCAACGTTGTGTTGACAGACACATTTTTCACTCATCAATTTTTATTTTCAGACAATATGTTAATCGGAATTTTGTGCCCTGCCTTGTAATCGAATGTTTCGCCTTAAAGCTAGGAAAGACGTTCGCATTCGCCTATTCCGTAATGAAGGCAGCCTAATAATTACATTTGTTAAATAAACGTTTAATATATGATTAAGGACACACAAGCATAGAGTTCAGTTGATGGTAGGTAAAATACCCTAGCTTATGCAGCATCTAAGCAAAATGCGCTGTCGACCTATATTGGTTTTTGATATTCGGAAAGCCACAGACTGAAGCCGAATAGTGATTAAACTTCGGCTTTCTCATCTGTGGACGGACGGTCCATGTTACAAAAAATAATAATTAAAATAAATCAAAAAATTAAAATTATCATAAAGGGTTGCCTGGAAGAGATCGCTCTATAGCGATAAGGCCGCCCATAGCACTCTATAACTGGTGAGAATAATGTATCTTAAATACTGTCTATAGTTTACGCGAGTAGTACACATTTAAATAAAACACTAACGGTTTAAAACGCGATTAACGAACGAACGAACGCGTTAAACTTATTAGAAAATGATTTTTAACTTCGGCCCGACGTTTCGGATGCTTTGCAGCAGCCGTGGTCACGGGGAGAATAAGTTTAACTAATATATCGCGTTTTAAACCGTTAAAGTGTTTTATTTAAATAATGTATCTTTAAAAATTGTATTATTAAGAATATTTTTAAGGAATCATGTATATATACTTTGTATTTGTTGCAATGAAGAATTAAATAAATAAATTAATAAAATAATTTCATTTACAAAATGTTGGACCCGGTGGGGATCGAAGCCACCAGTTGATTATTTACCATTACTACGACGAGCCCGTCAAATTGGGATTGAGTTTTGAAGACTAAGTGATCTTTAGTATCTAACCACAAGAATAACGATGCAATCAGTCGAGCTTTGATATGAAGCTATTAAATGTTTAAATATTCTTGAGTTACTCTACATGGCTATTATAAGTTCTAACATGTATGCACTGACTATGAAATTCAGCTAGGATATACGCTAAGCTATGGTCATGTTACTGAAACTAGTTTTAGCTAGAAATGTTAACTATTAGCGTAGCCATATTAGTGAGTTAACTCTGAAAATTATTACATTCAGTTAATATGTAAGTAACGGTAACAAAAGCGTTAATTATAACTCATAGACACCTAATACAGTGTTGTAAATTAATTTATGCACACTATCAATGCAAAGGTAACCAGAGAACCTACAATTATATTACTTGTCTGTAAGTTAAATACCTAGTATATAATTCATTTAAAAAAAAACAATAATCATTTTTTATAGAATTTTATATATAATATAAGGATAATAATCAATGGATTATAAGTTCGATTCCTACCAGATTAAACAAGTTTCTGGAGTCAATTTAAATAAAACACGTTTAACGGTTTAAAATGTGTAATTATGTATATAAACGTGTCCTACTCGCGTAAACTACAGATAACTCTGAAATTAACATACAAATTCTCTAAAATATGTTGGACTTTGTCTGGAAAATGTGGATGTTAAAGCGTGTTAGGAATATCTAAATTTCACCGTACACAGATAGAAAAGCCGCGAAGTGATAAATCTACGGTTCGGTTACAGACTACAGACTTCTGAATGCCTGAAGCTAAAACATATCGATAACCCACCTTGTGTAGATGTTATATGGCTATGGTATTTCACCTTCATATTTGTCTATTCTTTCATAAAAAAAGAAGTAACATTAGTCTTACTTTCTACCGAATCTATACTGGCTGTGCCAGCGACTTCGTCTACGTAGAAATTATTATTTTCGTAAACAAAATTTGTTTTTACAAACCTACTCCTCTTTTATCAAACATAGTTGATACCCACCGTCATCCGCGTCCCGACGTTTTTGCAAGTTGATCAATAAAAGTTAGACAACTACTTTTGGATTTAAATAAACCACTTTAACGGTTTAAAACGCGATATATTAGTTAAACTTATTTGAAAATGATTTTTAACTTCGGCCCGACGTTTCGGATGCTTTGCAGCAGCCGTGGTCACGGGGAGACATTTTCAAATAAGTTTAACTAATATATCGCGTTTGAAACCGTTAAAGTGTTTTATTTAAATGTGTACTACTCGCGTAAACTATAGACAGTATATACTTTCGGAGATTTTTTTCGATTGCTTAAAGAGGAATTATTTTTTCTTCCGTATTTTTTGATTTCTTAAATCGTAAGTTTTCTTAAGTCGCTTTTGCAGCGCACGCATAATTTTCACCGTCATTTCTACGTTTACTTCTGTTTCTTCGCTCCTATTCGTTGCAGCGTGATATTTTATAGCGTTCTTCGATAAATACTCTAACCAGCGTACCACTTTTTCAATAAGAATCGCTAATTCCTGAGATTAGCGCATTCAAACAAACTCTTCAGCTTTATACTAGTATAGATATATACCGATGTTGCACTTACACGTTGTTGACGCACTACTCATCGCGTTTAACCATGAGCCATACAGACCGTCAGCCTGACATGTAATGTATATTATTAATTCTGTTTACCTAAATCGCAAATGCAAGTCTAAGTTAAGCGATATCCAACAGTGTATCGAAAGCTTAACTTAACTGCAATGGAGCAGACAGAACGATTAAAAATCAACCAATCGGATCACTCCATTTGAACGAACTCCAAAGGATGTGTTTCAGTGGTTTATTTTTTAAACTTCGTATTCTAATTCGGTGAGCATGCACAGTATTGATAGCTCGCAGACAATATGTTGTCAATTAATTTCGCTTTGTTAATTAAAGTTTTTTAAAATAGTGAAGGACAGATGGGGTTTGCTTGTGTGAAAGTGCAATAACCCAGCTATTTAGCATCATAATAAGATGTTCTGTCGACCTTTTTTTGCTTAATTTTTATTTGGATATCCACGTGCTGAAACAGAAACGCGACCAAACTTCACTTTTTCATTTTGCGGATGGCGATTCGTGATTGTGACCCAAACGGAATCTCGATATTCCTACCACTCATTTAATATCCAGATTTCAAGACAAATACCAATGTGTTTAGACCTGGTCAGGATCGAACCAACGACTCATCGATAAATGACGCTTTAAAAGTGTAAGATATTTGTAGAAAATGTTTATAGTGTACGCCTTCTACAGAATCCATATTAAAGTTATAACAACGAATAAGGGAAATTGTGTCTAAGCCAAATATAACTTCAGATCTATATTTTCAAATCTGTTACCAGATTAACAAGCGACCTACATGTGAGCGCGGTAACCTACGTTTCCTAATACCAGCTGCACAAATAAATATAACTTAGATATTCAGATATTTTATAACATTGCTTTTCCCTTTGTACGAAAACGTATTCGTTCTTACTGCGTGGAAAATAGGTAATATTTTAATTTTGCATTATATAAAGCAAAAAATAAATGCACTATGTATATTTGTCGTAATGACATCTGATTAGATAAATGTAACACCTGCACATTAAATTTGAAATAGGGAAAAAGCCCTACCGTAAAAGATAAAAAAACAGTAACTTGTTGGAAATTGTTTAGTATGTATATCAAAACATATGCTTTAAATATTGTATAAAAATTATGTAATAATGTAGTTTTGCAATAAATTATATTTTATTTCATCTGTCAAAAAGGGATAGTTGCCTCTTATGGCAGATAGTAGCCTAGTGTGAAAAATGCTTCTTGCCTCATGCGAGGATAGTCCCCGATAAGTTCAAAATATATATTTTTTTAATTTTGAAAAACAATCGATGACACTGTTGTTCACATAGTAACTACAGCACATAGCGAAACTATACTCGAGGTTTGCAGCCCAGTATAATTGTTTTTTTTTAAAGATTTACATAAAAAACAAGAGAATTTATTCAAAGATGAAAATAATAAGGGTACTTAAGCAAACACTATCGCAGTGTGAACGTATCTTTACCGGATATAACCGACAGTGTGCTTGAATAATACGAATTTCATCCCTTTCCGGGAGATGCCTATCTCGAGGCCGTTATGTGCTGAATTTGCCTTACCTCAACTATTATGAATTTGAGGAAGGGATAGATAAATATGCTGTATATGATCATAATAAAAAATTCCTCGCGTTCATGCCATTTTTCTCTCAGTTGTGTTATGATTCATCCGATACTCAAAATGTGAGTTGCACATAAAAATAACTCTTTTCATAGCTAATGGCGTGAATTATTTGTACATTGTCATAAATAATTTTTACCGAGGACCCGATGTTTTGTGCCGTGTTATTGCTATGGTCACGAGGATACTAATGCAAAGCATCCAAAACGTAGGTCATATCTGAAAATCAGTTAACTACCTTATTACGTGTTATAAACCGGAAAGAGTTCGAACTCGTCGAATGATAGCAATGTATTGATAATAATTAACGGGTCGAGGGATCTATTCTCACCGGGTAACCCAACCCTTCTCTATCATAAAAATGTTATATGTAATTTAAGCATAGGTATGACATACAAACATACACAGCCAAACAAATTCTTCTATGTGATTATGTAAACAGCACATTTACACATGAAATCTAAATTCTAAACAACCGCGCATACCAAGTCTTAAAGGGATCGTTGAATAGGGTTAAGGAATTTCGTGGAAAATCTTGTGTTTACATAGGAATGTTACTTACGACGATAGTAGCACGTCGACGCTCTAACCACAGGGAAATATTTGCATCCCCGCATTGTTGGGACGTTCGGGTGCGGACACGTTGACAAATGACGCGATTATTAGGAGGAAGAGGCGCATAGTACTGTCTAAGCCTAAATAACTAGATATAAAACCTTCAGACTATCCTCCTCTACAGTGTATTTTATATTGCAGGTAGATGCATTAAAAATGTATGCCATAAGCAAAAATAAATGTTAGATTTCGTTTATGCTACTTCTTCTAATTAACTTTTCTCTGAATTCATTTACCGAACTAAGTAATGTCAAATATTTGTTAAAACGTAATAGGACCTAGATTCAAGACCGAGTAGAACAGTTTTTAATAAAAAAATCGTATTGATCTTGTTAATCGGAAACCTGGAGAAAATGAATAAACTGCCATACGGGCCGATCTTTATATATACAAATGAAACATTTTGCGGCATGTACATGTAACATTATAATGTTACATGTACATGCCGCAAAATATTGAATCTACGTTTCATTAGTAATGAACTTTTAAATAAAACACTTTTACGAGTTCAAAATGCCACCGGAGCCCCATGTGACTAAGAATAACTGATATACTTCGCGTTTTAACCTGTTATAAGTGTTTTATTTGAACAACATTTTTAAAATAATTTAAAGTTGTTAATTCGCTGTCACCGATGCAAGGTTCAACCTAAAATCAACTTAAGTTGAAGCAATAAGCGTTTGTGTTGAACAACCTTTGTCACGATGCGGCCTAAATTTCCTTCGTCTTATGCTAAAGTCTAAATTAATGTTAAGGCATCTTATAATTATTTAACCCCCACCGAAAGCATATTTTACTTTCAATCTCATTTTAATATCTTACTTCTTCTAACTTCTATGGTAGGTTTATTTTAAATTTCATTTGAGATATTTATTACATCTTTTATTGGATATTTAAAATTTCGAATTAAACTTTAAAGAGCGCAATACTGCTTTTCCAAGCTTAGGATTCAGGGCTATGTGTGTGATGTGTCCGATTGAATTTTCTGGAAATGGCCTCCAGGAATCGAATATGATACCTCTTTCATTCGACTCAACGCCACTGAGCCACGAGAGACAAATTTTACCTTTACGCAGGTAAATCGAACAAACTGAATAATAATGCCTTACTATACTATATTATTAAGGGTTGATACTTTTTCATTCTACTTTTAAGCGAATGAGTACCCAGCGATAGATTAAAGCTTCTCCATGTTACCTTCAAACCGTAAAACTTACCCGTACTTCCCATAAAGTAAGTACTAATCATAAATCCGTATTTTGTTGGAAAAATATTTTGTGGGTTGCTCAGAAACAGTATTTTAGCGAAATCTTGATTTATCTCGCCAAGCTAAAAGCCTGCGGTTGCGAATAAATAATAATTCTTGGAATACACTAAGGCGAACATGTAATATATTATATTTTGATGTTTTATGTAAGAATTACAAGAAATCAATGGCCGAAATAGTCGAGGCAGAGATTTAGAATTTACACAGAATGTACAAATCATTTGGGTTAGGAAAAATCCTATTTTTACTTTCTTAAGATAATCTTAATTTGAATGTCCATAGTCCAGACAACACAACGCCTATATTTATTATGTCACTAGCTTATTTTAAAATATATTTATTTTACTTTGTAAATGTGTTCGTGTTTCAATTATGATTTTATATATGCTTTTCGATCCGTACATTTAAATTTAAATAATTTTAATGTTGTAAATTGTTATGTTTGTTCCAAAACAAATATATCAATAAATAAGAAAAAATATACATAATTCATAACAAGTTTTGTTTTTTTAAACAAAACTTGTGCCCAGTATATCCCAAGCATAATAAATCTTCATAAGGAGCAAACGCTCTGCTTTCACTATTAACTGATTTTGCGGTTACCTTCATTGAATTAAGCAAATTCAGAGAAAACCCAACGAAATACAATATTCAGTACGAATGTTTACAGTTCTAGCCTACGCAATGAGAAATATACCCTGTATACTGTACCCGCGACTTCGTCCGCATGGAATAGTTACTATCAAAATTTTTGTTAAGTTAATCTTTATAAGTTATAGCTGTTACCCACGACGTCGGCCGCGTCCCGGCATTCTTGCATCTTAAAAGAGAGACATATACTGCACATATTTTTAGTTGATTTTAAGAACGATCATTCTTTCATACTGATTTTTGATTTCTTTAATGGTTTTTGCAGTGCACGCATATAAGCACTAATTCACTTAATAAATATTTCATTTAAATGTGGCCTACTCGCGTAAACTATAGACAGTATTTAATTTGAGCAATTTATAATTTAAATTCCAGTTCAGCATGCGCTACCGGCCTATATACATAGTAGATTGATATGACACATTCGGAAAACAACCGAAACGCAAAATTAACTATTAATTAACTAAATGGAAAATTAAAAAAAACCAAAACCTACCTTAACCGACCTATTCCGGCTATAAAAAAAAACCATTAAACTTCACGGTTTTTCATCTGCGGACGGGGCTTATGACCAGTACGGAATTTTAATATTCCTATTATTTAAAAAAAAGGATTTTTTTATTTATTATAAATATGTTGGAACCAGTGGTGATCGAACCCGCGACCCATTTATTATTATTAGCCCATAGACCAATAACATCATCACTGATAATATTTTTATTACCATTAATATAATTGCAGTCTACTCAAGTCAATAAAACATACAAATACAGTTTCAGCTGTTTAGAACGAGAGAATTTTAATTGTAATAAAATTGTTATAGGGCAATTTCAGTTTCACGATTGCTTTGTATGAGTTATTACTGTCGCGCACTAGAACATTGTAGCGGCAATATAAATCACCAACAGTGCATTTGTCCCGAAATTGCGGCGGCTTTCAGTAAAACGTTAAAATATGACACTGTTGCAGCACTTAACTATACCACAGTATAAAATAACATTGGAATGTTTCTATTTAAAGAAAAGTACGAAATCCCCTCGCGTGAATTACAAGGAGTTAAGGAACTCCCAGATAATTACATCTTATGCTTATATTTTTATCAACTGACCGATTAAATTCGACTAATATAAAAAAAATGATGAAAAGATGTTTTATTGTGTATAGTATTTCAATATTTCCTTATTGCTATAAGCAAGATTCACCAGACGAGTTTCTAAAGTGTGTCCTACTGTTTGAAAAATGCACTGTGCCTGAATAAATGTGTGTGACATCATGCCCTGAATTATGTGAAGACAGCTGACAGCGATTTAGTGGGTTCTGGCGATCTACTACAAAACACAGTTTGCATTGATTACTGCGATACAATAACACAGAATAAAATATAATGAAAGACGCAAAACATATTATGAGCATAGGTAACTAATACTTTACCGATAAATAGAAGTCTTGTATTCTAAAGTACGTAAGCTTTCGTTACTCTTCAAATCCTGCATTCGCAAGTACAGCTTAGTCAAAGGATGGTAAGAAAATAGGTAAGCCTTCGGCAGCCGATGACAAATTGCAGTCAAGTTGCACTCACAGAATGGAAATACGTATTGGTGTAGGTTGAGCATATTTCTATGAAGATTTAGGTCAATTTTTAAAGACTTAATCAAGTCTTTATGAACTAACACAACATGCTATTATTTTTCTATCTATTCTAATATATAAAGCTGAACCTGTTTGTTTATTCGTTTGTTTAAACGCGTTACTCTTTACAGGTTAGAATAGAAAATTTATTTTATGATTGGAAGAACAACGGGATGCGGAAACCATTGTGGGTGAACTAACTTTTACAAAGAGGAAGAGGAGGTTTGCAAAAACAAATTTGATGCCCAAAATAACTTAATAAAATTTTAGGCGAAGTCGCTGACACAGTTAATTAGTTATACTTAGTCAAAATACATGCTTTTCACATATAAATTACGGCGTCTTTGACGCTACAGGTTTGTTATGCTTTTATTTCAGTTTACATCATTTTTAATCTTCTTATAATTAGGATATGTGTATAAATATTTAGTATTTGCTTATTTTATTGAAAAAGTTCTTTCGTTTCTACATCCAATAAATAAGTACTAAATAAATAAAAATCACGGTCACAATAACTAAGAAATACATGAAATAAGTTCAGGCAATGAAAAGCACATGCATATTATGTTGTGTAGCTCTATATATTGTAAGCCGGATTTGCTATTTCGTCAACCTACCTGTTCGTTTTGTAGACTTTATTTCTTTTGAAATGTTTTCTACAAATGGTATTTTAATACCCTCATGATTCACTTACTTGGTTATACATAATGACTACTATTTTTCAAATAGTTAAGTTTTTTTTGTAATACGGGAGAACAGAAATAGAGTTCAATTCCAATAAATCTGCAAGTTGTGCTGTCCACCTATTTTGGCTTTGGATATTCAGAAATTTAAAGACTGAAACCGAAACGCTTACATGCTTCATCTGTGTACAGTGGTACTCGGACGGTAATCCGATTTTCTTACCACCATTTATTATTCAGATTTCCAAATTGACAAGAAACACATTATTATTAGCCATACATTATACTAACAAGTTGTGTGTGTTTTTAATCGAATTATTACGCGAAAATAAACGTATATAACCAAAAATAAAATTGTAATGTTTAACTTGTTAATAAAATTCCTTACTCGTTGCATACTATAGACAAACCGATTGGCTTTAGTTTTGGTCACAAGAGGGCACTTTTTTAACATTCTAACAGCTACCTATATAGACTGGTAAAATATTAACTGGTATGCACACATTTATTGGCGTAAAAGATTATATACAAAATGGCTGTACATACATTCGTTGTACGATAAATCCGTGGTAATTGCACAATGTGTATTCATTATGTTGGAGCTGAGTTTTCATATTTATGCTTTTGTTTTTTATCGTACGGACTCAGGCGTTGTAAGTACTGCTGAAATATTCCGTATAGCTAGGCGTTCATTACGGGAAAATATGTAAATTGTGGATTTACCAAATCAGTTTTTCCTGTGGAGAGACTGCAGTGCTAAAAACTGAATAAGTTTTACTAAAGTACAGCATTGTCTCTTGTTTACGCGAGTGGTACGGATTAAATGAACACTTTTGAAAACGCGACTAACAGATTTCGCGTTGAAACTGCTAAAAAGTGTGTTAGTTAATCTTTTAAATAAAACACTTTTAACGGTTTATAACGCGAAACATATAATTTTACTTATTTACGATTTATGTTAACATCAAGTACTGCACTTACCGGTACTTATACTTTACGAATAATTTTCCTTTGTTAGTGGTTTAATTACTTTTTTTATGAAAGCTGGTTTCTTTAACCCATTAGTAATGCTAATGCAAAAAAAAAAACACACATACAACCGAGGATATTTTTTTAATATGTAAGGTAGTCAATATCAACAGGGGCATGGGACAGATATATCTCGAAATCTGTTTCACAGATTAGCAATATAATATAATATTTACAGGCAAGGATCTAGTTGTCTATCTACCTGCCTAGCTGAAACTATTGATTTTACCCAACATTCGAACCGCATGTGCTTAGTGCTTGGTAATGCGTCTCTAGCATAAGCCGTTGGATCACCGGGTCGGTTATGACTAAATTAAGAAGATGCTTATCTTAGATTATATAAAGATAAAAAGCGTGAATTCTGCCAAAACTCTTCTTAAATTCGAATATAGGAAAATAATAATCTGTATAGATTTATTCGATCCACAGAAGCGCGTTTGATTAAATTTTTTCAAGACACGTTTTCTGGATGAGAGCTGCCGCTAAGTGCTTCTTTATTATTCATCGCCCATGTACTTAAATATTGAATTCATTTCGTTATTGTGTACATTTGTAAAAAATGAGATGCTATTTTGAGGCGGCGTTTCAAAAGATTGAGCGTTGATTAAATAAAATGATGATTTAAAAGGTTCGCGCTTTTCTGTTCGGTTCGGCCTCTTCAATGCCTTTTTCATTGAATTAATCATTGGAAGTATTTGTTATTAAGTGTATCTTTCCTAACCTGTAACACGTTTTATATACTCATATTATAGTTTTACAGTACTCTGCTTATTTTAATAAAAAAGCGATTTATAAATTACTGTAATTTGGCATTTCCGATACGGTTATTGTATAATGCCGTTTTTGATTGGTAATTTGATATCTCGTAATGAGTTTTAAATTCAGAGAAATCGTTTTCAAACTTTACATCAACTAGATATTATATCTACGGTTAAATGGTTTAAACTTGTTGCCATTCCCGGGATTATTAAACAAAGTCAATTAGTGAAACGGACACAGAAATATGTTAGTTTCACCCTCTAAATATTGAAATTATAAATTCATTATATTAATATTACATAAACTTCGTTTCTATCCTTCAAACAATTTAGTGATCTTCAAGATTTATCGCGAGAACTTGGAGCAATTTATATTCGACAATAAGTCAGAAGCCCCAAAGTTTTGGTTCAACTTCATCATTTGGTTTGTTCGTTAAATTATTGGAGCCGCGCTACGCCACCTGAAAAGGGTGATAACAGAATTCAGGAATTTTCCTTGGCATTGTTTTCATTCGATTTATGTGTATTGTTAAGAAATATAGCTGACTTTCCCGTAAATTGAGTTATTTGATGGGGCAGTTGTCTCGTAAATGTTCGGCTAGTAATCAATAGTTGTTAAAATCCCACTCGGGCCACGGATGGAAAAGGATGATAAATGCGCATTTTAGTTTGCGAATGTTCAAAGCCAGCATAGAATGACAGTACATCTTAATAAATTGTGTCGTGTCCCCCTGTGTCATATTTTAATTAACCTTAAATTCGTATTTATATATATTTCGTAGCGCAGACGATCTCTTCAAAATAAATTAATGTAAATGCATTAGTTAACTGAGGCGAGTATTTGAATTACTGGAATTCAGATTCAAATTAAAATTGCCAGTTACATTGAAGTCATACGCTGGGGTCTATGCAAACCACGCAGGAATATTCCAGGGAAATTACAGGTTCTACAATCAGAGTAGGGAGAAGTTATTAAGCTTTATACACTGCTTCTATTTAGCTACATAAGTAATGTATTTCTTCTAGCTATTGAAATATGTTATGATACTAAATCTATTTCATAAGAGATCTCTTAATTAATTTGTACCGCATTATAACTATATATTCAATATGTTGATAACACTGCACATTGAAAATTATATCAAAATCAATAAACCCGTTTTAGCGTGTTTGTTACTCAAACTTCTATCCTATAATCAATAATATTAGTAGGAATAATCAATTTAAATAGAACACTTTAACGGTTTAAACCACAATATATATTAGGTAAACTTATTTGAAAATTCAAATTAAAAAATCGATCGGAATTTTGCGTTACTCCCCATTGGAAACCTGAGCTCAGCCCATGTCTTCGTCCGCGTCCCGGCGTGCTTGCAAGTTAATCTTAAAAGAAAGACGTCTATTTATCAATATACTGTCGCTGGAATTTTTAAAGATCGTTTAAAGTTCTTTCATTCAAAATCTCAACCAACAAACCCTAAAATATTAATTTCCCCATTTTTTTCAATTTCCTTGTTTTTTTATTAGTACATAATGTTTTATTTTTGATTTATTACTATCAAAAAAAAAAATTTTATTTTACAATATTATATAATTATACCTACATATAGATAAACTCAATAAACGTTAACTCAAAATTATATTATTATAAATAGATTAAATTAAATTTAATTATGGTTAATTACCAAGAGTGTTTATGCTTACAAGACCGATGTTCTTTACAACATTTTATTTTTGTTCCCCGTGACCACGGCTGCTGCAAAGCATCCGAAACGTCGGGCCGAAGTTAAAAATCATTTTAATTAAGTTTAACTAATATCGCATTTTAAACCGTTATAGTGTTTTATTTAAACATTTGTATGTTAGCCTTAATCGTATCTCTTAAATTGTTTGTGCATTTTTTTAAATTATAAGCTTCAACGAAGCGTGTACTCTGTTACGATAGCTTGCATCATTGCAGCTAGGTACACTAAAAACTTTCATCGCAATCCCAGGGCGGTTGTCGTCAGTCCAATTTCGCATTGTGCCTTTTCCCCTCGTTTGCAGGTTTTTCGACATTCAACTCTGTTGTTGATGAGCCTTTGTTACCCTTTATAGAGCTTATTTGCGGTTCCGAGCCTTTGTGATGTCAAATTTATTTGACATTCGTAGAGATTCAGTTTTAATGTAACTTATTTTGTCTATTCAATTTGCTAAACATATTGAAAATATTAAGAACGAAGTCAGGATTTTCTTCACAAAAAATATTATTAAATTATAATAAATTTTTAATTAAATTATAAGAGAGCAATGCTCAATCTGTAAAGTTTATGTTGTAAATTCATAATTGTTTTTTCCAGTAGTTATTTCAATAAACATGAATATACAAAAATACTGCTAGTCTGTAGTTCACGCGAGTGCTACAGATTATAAATATATATAATTAAAAACAAAAACATTTTTAGTAGCGTAAAATACATTGACCTATTTGTAACAACCTAATAGCAGCTGTGACAAGAAACATATTATAATAGATAATAATAGTTTTTTTTACAAAATACTTAGTCATTGTGTTTCATAGTAACTACAACAGTTAAGTGACAAATTTGTATTCTGCAAGTTATTAGAATTTAATGCTTCCAGTGCCTCTATTACGGCGCTAAGACTTTAATTACTGCTCTAACACCACAACTATTACACAGGACCCGTCATAACTTTAAGATGCCATTTGCCGCTTCGCTTTTATAATGACACGGAACTCCCAACTTCATTTTTAAGGGGATCCAGAAAGTTTACATGCAAAAAGTTTTACATGAAAGCAAGTTTGACGTTCAAGGTCTGTCTGGTCTAATTTTCAGTACGATACTAAAACCCAATAACACAAAGTATATGTATTTGATACATATATTTTTGTGTTATATTTTTATAAATATATTAATAAAAATATTGTTTATTATTATTTTCAAACATTTTCTATTATTAATATCCCACTTAACACCTTTAGTATATTTGGTAAGGCGCCTAAAGAAGTTACACGCTATAAAAATTGTCAGAATTTTGTGTAGGGTTGAAATGGGCAACTAACATTGTTTTTAACTGTCTGATTTTGGGGTGGAAAGGGAACATACGCCCCTGATTCCTAGAAATAATTAATATTTTAGCCAAGTAAAACAGGGAATAGACCAAGATACTATACAAGAGAAATGCTATAAGATGTATTATTACTAAATAGCCTGTGGCGATTTCATTTCCTTTGTATTTACGAACGTCCAAGACAATATCTCGATAACCTATTTTTCTTGTCCTTTTATGGTCATCATTTCCTGTTTCAGGCTTATTTTGTTTATGGCTAGAAACGTGAACCACATTTTCGATGTTATTGTCGATGAATGTGAATAGAGATTCAAAATATTTCAACTGTAAAAAATACGTCATATGTATTGTTATAATTATTATAACCCTATATTGTTTATAACAACTAACAGATAGATACGTAAAATTTAACAACATTAAATTTTTCCGTTTATATTTTGATGAAAATTTATTAAAAAACTACAATAATATAATATTGTCAATTGAGATTTGAGGTTAAAAATGTGTTCACTAATTTGTCATTACAAATAGCGCCATCTGCTGGGTGTCTATAAAAGCAGACACAGCTATGAAAAAAGGGTCTGCTATGCCGTACGGTATTTACTTGTTATCTGTGTACTATATATAGCTTGATCATTTTTATAGATGGCGCTGAAACAAATAGTTTAATTTTATTTTTTCTTGTATGGGGCCTACAAATTTTATTAAAAAAAAAATACATCATACAAATTAATACATACTTTGATTTACTGAAAGAGAAATCTATAAATTCATATTGTGACAGTATAATTTAAAAGTCGACTCGTAATAAATATATAAGTACACATATAAACAAGCGAATTGTACACGAAATGAATTAGACATTTATTTTCATTTTTATTTTATAATTACATAATATAATGCTATTAGAAAAACATTAACTCTATTTTTTTTTTGTTTCAGGTACATCACTAACGCGATCACGAACGAACGAATAATTCCATACATAGTCATTTGATAGTTCCTACATAGATTAAAATGTATAATTCCAATGAATTCTTACACAGTGCTGGAGTCAGTCGGCACATGCAGGCCACTGGCGAGGCACCATCCCAAAAAACTAGTATGAAACGACGATCCTGCGAAGTTCCTTTGGGGGATATAACCTCTAATAACTTCAAGGTATCTTTAGGCGACATAACTAATATAAACGACAACTATGACTGTAGGTCTCTCCGTTCAGTACGATCTGAGGATACTAGGCTTCGTTACTACCGACCAATAGACAGTAGAAGTGTTAAGAATTTTAGGTCGTCCTTAGCCGACATATCATATATATCGCGGCCTCCCAGTTATGACCAGCTGTCTAGACGTTCCATTGTGGAAGGTCCGGAAGGCCAAGGCATCACGTCTAGTATTGAAGGGGTCCTGTGGTCTGATGAAGAGGAGACGGAGTACTTCTATCACGAGAACATCACTTCAGCTTGGAATCAAGGTTTGTGGCGCTATTTTATTGAAGGATTGTCTATTGTTTACGCATTTAGTACACTTGCAATAAAACGCTTTTAACGGATTTAAACATGAAATATTAGTTAATGCTTTGGGGCGGCCGTCCCCCCGTGACCAGGAAGCGTAGGACCGTAGTTAAAATAAATTAAGAATAAGTTAATTAATATATTTTGCGTTTAGATCTGGACAAAGTGTTATATTTAACTAAAAACTTATTACTTAAGTTTTTGTATTTTTTATTTTATTTTATAAGCCAAAAAAGAACTTTTTTGTTATGCCCATTACTTTGCATTATTTCACTCACTCGCTATAAGATTAAACAATACGTTGAAGAAATAATCATAACTGAAACTTAAGAGTTAAATTTTAAAAGCTTTAATATAAAAGATCTATATCTTACTGACATTATCATTGACTGAATAAGATATCAGAAAACCTCTTAATCATTACTGACCGGTAACGCCTGCTTCATATTTATTTTTACATGATATACGCGCGTTATAACGGCACAGTTTGTATACCTATACGATAGCAAAATTTTGCTAAAAATTATGATTTTTTTCATTTTTCACTTCTGAAAAAAGGAAAGAAAAGTCACTTTATAAATATCTAAATATCTACGCTCTACTTTATTAAAAGGTGAATTTTATAACATTCAAATGATTAAATGAATGAATAATTAAACTAAAACTTTATTGATCACTAATAAGTATATAAGAGTGAAGGGTTTGTTAATCTCGCCGTTACCGTTATCGTTACATACGCTGCAAAACGGAGAGATACCCAAAAAACTTGTATGAAATAATGATTCCTCTAAAATAATCTAAAAATGTGAGTATATGTCCATCTTTTAAGTTAACGTGCAAGAACGACGAGACGGGGACAACGTTGTGGGAAACTTACTAAGCTTACATTTATAAATATGAGAAGGAGCGTTGCAAAAACGGATAAAGTCGCTGACACAGCTAGTATTTTTATAAAATTGTATATAGGTGATAGTAAATCTGTCTTCTTTTTTGGTAAGCCATCAATAATTTGATTCGAAGTTCATTACGAATCATTAGATCATTGCCTCCGCTTCAAAATGAGCATGTTAAATGATTATAGTGATAAGTGGTATCATTGCAGACCTTGTCCGACTTTTGAAATCATTAGCTTAACCACAGACTAAGTTATAGAGCTTAGAGCTTTAAGTTTGAATATCTGTAGGTGAAATGTATAATTTGTATACTAATATTATAAAGGTGCAGATTTAGTATGTTTGTTTGAACGCGCTAGTCTCAGGAACTACTGGTTCGAATTATTCTTGTGTTGGTTAGAGGATTTATCGAGAAAGGCTTTAGGTTATAAAATATAAAGCCTTTTGGAGGTAAGGAAAAACGGAAAAAAATATTCATCTTTGTGGGTTTCCATTGCGTGTGCTGCGAAAACGGTTTGTACCCAAAAGTGTAAATGAAGTAATTATTCTACTTTAAATATGTTCGTGACAGTATACGTCTATTTTTTGAGATTAACTCACAAAAACCACTTTTGAAAACAACGTACAAGGATGTTTGAATCTTATTTATGGACCAACAAAGCTAAATTCTGGGTGACGGTTCTATCACCATACATTGACATTAAATTTCTTCAGCATCCATCTTGGATCTTTGGTCACTAGTCTTTAACTGACCACAGTCTGTGATCATTGATAACATAAAAGACCTTGCCCGCATTATGCTCTATCAACAATTATCTGAACGATGCTTAACACTGATTTATCTGCCAGGTGAGAAGAAACGCCAATCACTTGTGCCAATTAGATTTCTAATGTAACCCCTACTAAGGTAAAATGTAACTCGAGAGTAGTTTTAATAAGTGCAAACATTACGATCAGTTGAATAATAAGAAACACCAATTTAACTGCGTGTCGTACACATTTAATTTAGATAAATTTAACGGTTCAAAAAGCGTTAGTATCTTAGTTAGTTAACATACGTCACTACATAGTATAGTCGTCGCTATTTCTGTCTCTATTGGCCCTTTAATCTTTAGGACTACGCAACCGATTTTGATGCGGTTTTATTTAGATAGAGTGATTCAAGAGGAAGATCGTTATATAGGTACAACGTTCACAGTTTCTGTGTAGTTTATTTAGTATCAGCATTGCACCCGAGCGAAGCCGGGCGGGTCGCTAGTTGTAAATAAGTTAACAAATATTATTCGCGTTTTAAACCATGAATGTATTAAAGGAGTTATTCCATTTTTTTTTAAATTTAGATCACGTTACTCTACCTATTATATTTTTTACACTGAAAATAATCTGCATCAAAGAGTGGTCCTCCATTGTTTTATACTATCATATAGGTATTGCATAATTGATATCTCGAAGATGTTTCTCAGAGTGTCAAGATAAAATAGCTTCAATGAGTAAGAAGTCATACGGTTTGCGAAAAATACGTTTTCAGTCGAATCTCTTCAATAACAAGTGGTAGTGGTCCGGCCCAATTACTTGTTCTTCATCTCGCGGTCGGCGAGAACATTATAAACTCGTATATCGTGACACTTAATCGCTGCTATTTTTTCCCTCTCCTTATTTACAACTCAGCTTTTTACAGACAACCTGACCGCACGTCTAAGTCTAATACTAGATTCTATCAAACGGATTAAAGTTAAAATAGTAGACTCAATTTTTATAATGCGTTTTATTACAAATCCACCGGGTTACAAATTTATTTAAGATAGAGGAGAACAGAAGTGAAATTCCCCAGCCTATAGCATCTAAACAAGATGCGCCGTTGATCCACTATGGCTTTACTCGGAAATCCACAGACTGAAACAGAAACATGATTCAACATTACGGCTCTCTCATCTACAGACGGTGGTTCGTGACCCGGATGGAATTACGATATTGTTACCCATCTAATATCTAGATTTCCAGACGAAGTCCATTCACATCAGAAAAATCAGTCACATTAGAAAAATTATACATTGAAATTAATTTAAAAATCGAAAATAAATTGAAAAAAATTTTCGACTCGGGCAGGACTTGAACCGGCATCGTCAGCGTTTCGTGCTGTTGCTCTGACTCTGGAACGCTGACGATGCCGGTTCAAGTCCTGCCCGAGTCGAACAATTTTTTTTCGATTTTTTAATTATATAGTGCCTTCATGTGCAATAACATGTGAAAAATATTAATGTTTTCAATTGAAATTAATTGTACCCGGTGGGGTTCGAACCCACAACCTTTGATTATTAGCCATATTGCTACAACTAGACCAACGAGGCCGTCAAAATATTGTTCAAAACAGGTACTCGCTTTTCTTAGGCAAAGCTAGGTTATAGGAAGTGCACGATCATTAATTTCACAATAAATAGATGTCTAGACGATTTTAATGACGTCAGCAGACAACCCACTTGCCACTGCCCACAGCGTTGTGGTCTAGTTTTCACTGCATTTATCAATGACATTGTTTCTCTAGCGGATTACAGAAATTAGTTCTATTATATAGTTCTTGGGGAAAGTGCACCAAATCACGTATATCTTTTTAGATTGGCTCTCTACTTAAACGTTTTTTATAAAGCAAATCTTAGTCTATTTTTAGTCATTTCAAATTACGGGTAGACATAATTATTTTCATAGGAATTTTTGAATAATTTTAAATCTGGAATTATCAGTAAAAAATACCATACTACTACAATTTATCGTCAAATATAATTGGTTATATAATTTAATCAAATATAATTGGTTGAATAAATTAATCCCCGTGGTCACGGAGACAGCTGCTGCAAAGCATCCGAAACGTCGGGCCGTAGTTAAAAATAATTCTCAAAAAAGTTTAACTAGAATATATCGCGTTTTAAACCGTTAAGGTGTTTTATTTAAATGTGTACTATTCGTGTAAGCTACAGACAGTGTCAAATATAATATTAATTTATGAATTGTAACAAACCTGAGAATTTATACTGCCCTCAGGTATTGTTTCCTATCGCTAACATGTTTACCTATTACAGAAATACACAACGCCGCTAAAAGTGTTCACTATAATAAACCATTTATGTATACGAATCGAATTGAATAGCTCCTTTTTTAGATTGCTGAAGTCGCAAATCATTAACGCATCTGTTTTTACACGGATCACAGTATTTTCTTTCGTATTAATAAACTATAGTGTCAAGTAACATATTATTAACCTGGCCTAACCTCAAACCTGTACAATAATATAAACTTCAAGAGAAATCCTTTCCACACTTTATAATACTATTACCGCGCGTGTTTTCAATATGTTATATGTTCTCTGTCATAGTACTTTCTTCGCCTTGTCAGTAAATGTACACACATAATATGTTGTTTATTATGTTGAGTATTTAAGTGCTGTTGTTGTTGTGACCTAGTAACAGTACAACCCTTAAACCACATTGTCAAGCGTTACGTTAAACACGAAACCTGGATTCGAATCCCTGGGAAAGATTAGATTAGATTTTTTTTTCGACCGGGCAAGGCATATAAGTCTAACTACTTGCCTGTAAATAGAATCGATTTTATTTCAACATAAAACCTTGGAAAATGACTATCTATGTAAAATAACAATTGACATTGCTAGGAATACTTACCTAGTACTTACATATAATTCGTAGCATATACATTAAATTTAATTAAAAATTTACCATTTGTTTACAAAGTATAGGAAACTATAGGAAATGTTTGATCGAGCATAAAAACGTAACTACATATGTCGCGTTTCGATCTGAAAAAGTGTTTTTAACTCGTTCTACTTACGATAACGGAAGCACCGCGGGGCGTAACTAGTGCCATAATAAATGCTACAAGACTATTTATCACAATCGGGTGCCAATAATAATCGGATAATTTAACAAGACTCCTCATAAGTCACTATAATTGACAGAAGTCACGGACTTTACATAAGAAAGGGCTGCAATTTATCATTTTTGATGTACATTTTACATGTTAACTTACAATACCAGTTGTAATCGTGTGAAGGTCGACACTAGGCATGAATGAATGAAAAATTAAAAAAGTGAAAGTTGTCTTTAAGTAGTGCGATAATTTTAATAACACAGTTTTTATGAGCTGTCGTAAGCTACATTTTGAGAATTATTTTAGCATGTTCACCGTTCTCAATTTGACGATATGTTTATATTCATTTTCTATCCTTAAACATATATGCAAAACATAATTTATAGCTTAACTGTTTTTTTATAAGATTAATAACTTAACTTACAACTAATATTCGGCGGACGGCCTATTCGGCTTCTTTTACACTATTCGGCCTAATACTTTGACGTATTTGTTTATAGGAACTCGATAATTGATACAATTAAAAAACGATGTCTATGTAGACATCGTTTTGACATTTATATTTTAATGTATACCCCAGTTAGCCTAGATAAACTTGTGTATAAAAATTAAGACCACAAATCCTAGTTAAATGATAACAAATTACCAGCATCCACCTTATCGACGACTAGAGGGAAGCCTTTCTAGCCGAAACCAGAATACTCTCGGCGCCACTTAAGATGGCGTCGGTAGCAAGTTTTCCCGCCACTTTCCAACATTACTATAAATAATAACGTTCACACGGTACATACATTTAAATAAATCGACTTTCCAGTGATCTTAGGAATTATGAAAGAATGTCCTATGGTCACTCTCTAGCGATTATCTTAGAGAAATCATAAACATTGATTACCTACTGTGAGTTAATTGATGTGCAGAGATTTATTACGAGGCTGTACTTGGTATAGAATACGTCTCGCGTCTGGCATGTTTGTATCTTATGTAAATGAATTATAGCACCAGAAATAAGGCTGAAGACGCTCTGAACTTTTAAAAAACGTTGCTTAAAACAAAACAGGGAAACAAACGTATTGAAACTGAAAAATTACACTTTAGGCTTTTCATTTTCAAAAATATATCAGCACTTTAACTGTTATGAAGGCCGCGACTCGGAAATCTTTATAGGGGATAAAATTATAAGGATCTATCCTTGCTTAGGAAATAGGTTTTAGTAGATATATTATTTAGTAATTGAGGATTTATAGAGTCTTATATTTGTAATTTGGTTTTATTTAAATGAAAAACTTTTAACGGTTTAAAACGCAATACTTAACGGTTAACTTATCTACAACTTATTTTAACTACGGCCCAACGTTCCAACCATGGCAAAAGTGATTTATTAAATGTGTACTCGTGTCATGTGATTACTTTACGTAAACTACAGATAATACTTTTTTTTCTCCCAAAATAAATTCTACTTCAATTATTGATAAACGCTTTGGCACTTCTTCTGTAATTAACCAATATAGATTGGAACGTAGTCAAATTCAAGTAAATTGATACATAACAAGAATTAATAAAACAATTATCTCTTTGTAAAAACGGATCTAAAGTCAAATACAAATACGACTACGATAAAAATAATATGAACTAGAACGAAAATTATATATTAACATGTTTGTAAAGAAGTGAATAAATCAATAACTGTAAGTGATTGAGAAGTATAAGAAAACTAATTGAGGCCTTTAAGCTACATGAAGTCCTGTTCTGATAACACCAGCAGAACTCTTATTTCGCCTTTAAACCAAGAAAGTGTTTCAGTTAATTATAGAATATCGTAAAATTGATTTCCTCGAATCGAAGCTAATGCTTTTAATTCCAAAGCTCTGAGTGCCGAATTCGGATAATTAGCGAAACAAAAATAAAACCCCCGAGTGCTCGATCACGCAGCGCTTTCACAGATCAAAATAATAAGCAATCAAAACTTCTCAAATATAAAAACCTTCAAATGATAATAGTACTTGTATCTAAGTAATTTGTGACTAAAATTCTGTACATTTAATGTTTCTTTTGAGCATTTCGCCCGCCGTACGTTTACTTTGATGATGCAGCAGTTATCGAGTGCTTTATTATTTTAAGCGAAGTAGAAGCGAAAGTGTTTAATAGTGACTAATTGTCCTCAATAATTGACACCTGTACTTTAGCTGGAAGTGCGATTTTGGGAATAACGGGCAGGTATTGAGGATTACAACGAAATTAATATTTTATTTTAAAGATCACTTCTGTAAACAGTTTTATGGGCTAGCGGTAGACATTATTTTTGTTGATCAGACTGTATTCTGCTTAATTAAAACTATATATTTATGTTGGGCTGGGATTCTAACTTAATGCAACGCAAGGTAATGTGGTCTTTGAGCTACGGTGACGAATATTCTATTGTAAACACAGTATTTTTATTTAAGCTGTAATATTCCTCTGTAAATATAGTATATATAAAAAAGACATATATTTATATCATGAAATCCAAACGCTATTATTATTTGTTAATATTAACTCCCGATGCTTAAATAACTTTTGTGTACACTCCATCCATTTACCCTGTATAGACACCAGGATATCAAAGGTTAAAAAGAAACTGCATAAAATGGATTTAACTTTAAGTTGTAAAATGCCAGATGCAAAGAGGAAGGAGTCGTGTAAATATTTATCGTATTTTTTCCTGTCTTTCCTGATAACTTTGTACGAAAATAGTATTTGATAAACGTGAAATCTTGAAACATGGGGCGGGTATATTTTTGTGTCTGTTTTACTTTTTCTTTATGTAAGTAGCTTAAGTAAAGAACAAGTATAACAGTAATAGCTTATTTTTGTCCTTGCCTGACCAATTATTCATGATATTGTCGTAGTATTCGAAAGCAGAACCTTTCGCGAGATATGCAATAAACCATTCAATCACGTAGGGGGTCTAAAATTCCTTTGTTATATAATTAATAGATCGATCAAAAGGGTTTGTTAATTTTAATTATTTTCGAGAAATTGAATGGTCATAAGAAAGTTATCAAACTATTAAGAAACTTGAAAATAAGAGATTACTTATAAATGACTGTAATAAAAAACAAGAATGAAGGTATATAACCAGTTTATAATTTAAATACACAATCATTGTTAAATTGTCATCTTAAAAATGTCCATATTTATGGCAGGACATTCTTTTTAAAGCGACATTATGATTCACATGTTACACCTCCAGTAACAATTCTTAGACATTCATTCACACAAATCAAGTTACTCCTGTGTTTTCTCTCCCTCAGGAAACAATGAGAACAGGTTGCGAACCATTTATAGCAAACAATTTACTTATTAGAAGTAACAAAAAATGGTGGCTAAAATGCTGCTTTTAGTAGATAACTAAACTGTGTCATACTGTATTACTAAAAACCAGTTTTTAGTAATTAAAATAATAAACTTAAATAAATTAATGACTAATTAAATAGAAATTCATCATTTTTATAGCCGTTTCTTTTTTTATGATATAGAAAGACAGATAAGAATGTGGATTATGGTGGGTGAAATACTCCAGACATATTATAACTAAACAAGATAAGCTGTCAACCCATTTTGACTTTGTATTTTCGCAATTTACAGACTGAAACCGAAACGTGATTAAACTTCGTGGCTTTTCCATGTGTGGACAGTGGTTCGTGACCCGGGTGGAATATCGATATTTCCTAGACGAAGTCCAACATGTATCAGAAAAAAATTAAACTACCGACAAGCCTGTCAAAATTTATCTCTCTATTAAATTAAACCAATTGAAAACGACCATGTCGACAGAATATAATTATTAACCATCGGTAAGAAAATTAAAGCAAAGCGTCATCGTAGCGTCGTTCGGCAACGTCTGCGCATGCGCATGAGTCATCGAGTCAACGCTCGCGTCCTGCCGCGTACCTTTGACTAACTTCTACTTTTTAACAGATCAAGACTATCAGTAAAAAGAGATTTTATTAACGTCACTAATGCCGTATGTACCTACCTATTTAACTGTAATATAAAATAATTTTATATATAGAAGATTTTTATTTCAAGAAATACTAAAATTACAAAATATTAAAATTTTTGTAATTTTTAAGAGAATATAGTATATTTTATTTTATTTTGTGCATATAACGTAGTGTAAGTATATATTTGACGTAAAATAAAACTACATAATTAAAATAAATGTATATACATAATTTACTATCATTACGTTCCAAACAAGTCTAAAGTCTGTAACTGGCGGACTTATCGAGATTTTAGGCAATTCCTGTTAAAATAAGATCAAAGCTAATGTGTCTCTAAAGGTCAGTTTCGCATATTTCGGATAAATTTATTTAGAATTGTAGTGAAAACATTAAATGTTCAGATCACGAGCGTATATCAGGTGTCACTATCACAAGCATTAATCTCTTACTAGGTGGTGGCAACAAAAAATATGAGATTAAAAATGATAATAAATTATTATATATTCATAGCCCCGCATAATCTACTAACTTTAGTAGCGTTTACTAATTAATGTTCATAATATACAGTAACTACTCATATTCAAAATTTCTTCTTCTTTCTTTACAAACTACGTATGTGTATTTTTCTATTAGGAATACTATTTTAGTTGTAGGGAAATGTAAGAACGAGGCTTACGTTAGCTTTGAGAAAGGCTACGTCTAGGTTTAGACGCACTGATAAGTTTTTAAATTAAAATTTCACTTAAACTGTTGAGCATATCACAATTTATATAGACTTATTTAGATTATAACGAAGATCTCAATTCTCAATCCATAAACAAACCGTAACACATATTTATTACACTTACGTCACATAAATCGCTCGAAAAAAGGTAGTAAACAAAAAAGCTCTATGGGAAAGGCCAAAACTTGGACGCCTAAATATGTTAGGACCGTAGCCTCGCAGTACGAGGCAGGAATTTTAAAGAGCTTACCATTTTTGGACGAATGGCATAAAAAGTGGTGGTCAGAGCTTTTAAATAGTTTCATGTGGTGTCTGCGAATGTTTTGGCGGGAAAAAGTGAATCTAATTGACATTGATCGGAATTAGACTTTGGAATTTTTGTTCGGATAGATATTGTACTCTCAGTAGGAATCAGGCAGAGTAGCCTAACTGCAATTTCATGACTTGACTTATTTATGTACTTTTTTGTTTAAAAATGTTAATCTACAAGAGCACAGTAACCAAAATGGTTAACATAATTCTTGCAAAAATAATACCACAAATTAATTTTCGCCTAAGTTGATTGCACATTTTTATTTTCCTCCTTATTGAAAATCATGTTTTTTGTTATTAGTCCACTCTGCCTCTAGCAACCTCATATATACAACAGGCAAGAACTCTGGCAAATTGTCTACTATACATATATCCAGTGAGGTCCTTTACATTGTAACATTTCAAATTGTTTTGATACTAAAATTAAAACATATAATTTATGCTAATGCAGTGGTGTAAAATTTTATACATAATAATATAAAATTATGGCCATTCGCAGCTGAAAATATCGATCCGAAATCTGTAACAGTTAATCACACATTTAATGTTTCCAACTGTATCACGATTGCGCAAACTTTTTTCGTACAGAACAATAAAATTAAAGGATATTCAAGAATATATTCTATACTTAATATTAAACTGGATTTAAATTTTAAACTGCTGATAGACGTATCGGTATTTGTAATCCTTCTTAATAGTACTTCTACAAAGTACAATATTGACATAGGCGAAACTCGATTGGCAGTCGGTTGAACCGAATTTCGGCAGCTTAAGCCGAACACAAACATTCAACTAAAATATGTATAAGTAAACGGGCCATATTTTAAAATGATTGTTATGTAGTTATTTACACATAGTTATTTATGTTTAGAGCACGCGGAAATGTCAAGTAGTAGTGTTAGTAGAATACGCCGTGCGCGTGCGACGTCACTCGTACTACTCGACAAGTTCAAACGTGTTTAACAACTGTTTACGCACTTTTATGCATGTACGGTTTTAGTAAATTTAAATGTGTGACTATTAAATAATACACAATCTTAGTTTTTAAACAGACACGTGGGAGCTACTATGTACCCATAAAGGGAATTCCCACATTTTTGTGTCCGTTTCAATGTTTGTTTTTATGAAAGTAATTATCAGACTTCTGTGCCGTAACAAAACAATCTATTGTTTCCCCGGGATTCGAACCCAGGACCTCTCTTAACGCAATGTTAGGCCACAGATTCAACCATTTAGATACAGAGGCGCTCACAATAAATAGCCTATTATAATTGAATAATTTTGAATTATGCGTCATTTAATTTGAAACATGAATATAATGTTTTGATTATAATTAACTTATTACATACTATGTTTTAAGTGAAAGTAACTGAAAGACACGAAACCATACTATACTTTTCATCTGCATATAAATATATATGCACGCAATGGTTCTATATGCGAAACCGCCATAATTAAATCCATAACACACTATAATGTCAAAATACTTTAGTAATCGACATATTAACACGAACAGCATTTTGTAAGCGCGTGATAAAAATACTTTCACTTGAACCAATATTCAAAGGGCATTTATGTGCATTAATTTCCAATAATTTGTTTATTTAATCTATACTTAGTTATAATGAGTATGTGTTAAAAACATAACCTATTTGTCTTTCAGTTTTTTATATATAAACTTGAAAGAGGTTCTCAAGCTTTTGAACCTTATACCCGAGATCTGAGTTATACCATCTTCTACTAATTAAACTAAAAAAAGGCAAAATTAGTCGACGGAGTGTAAATAAAATGTTTAAGAGCTAATGTTTTATATAAATACTGTCTGTAGTTTACGCGAGTAGTAACATTTAAATAAAAACTTTAAAGCTTAAACTTTTGGAAAATTATTTTAATTACGGCGAGTTTCGGGTGCTTTGCAACAGCCATGGTCACGGAAACAGTCATAGTCAAAATAATTTTCAAATAAGTTTAGCTAATATATATCGCGTTTTAAACAGTTAAAGTATTTTATATAAAATTTTACTTTTTATCAATTCAACGCCATGTGCTCATCTGAAAAATATTAAAACAGACCCTGCAGAGCATTACATTGTAAAGGAGGTAAAAGCTGTATTTAAATTTGTAATTTTTTTTTTTTGTATAACTGATTAATTCGTAACCACGTGACTAAGTCATAGAAAATGTAAGTTTGCACTTTGAGAAACGCTATCAGTAGAAGAATGGCTCATTATGCAAATTGCGAGTCGTCGAACGTTTATAACCCGGAATTTAGATCTAGTTTACTTTAAAATCGTAAATATCATTTACCGTTCTGTAATGCCACTCGGAAAGTAAATTTTAATAAGTTAAATAATTTTGAGTTTTTTATCATTTGTACTTTGATTACATTATGTTTATTAGGCTTGCGGTTTGTTGGCCCATGGTTACAATACTTAAGCTCTTATTAATATGATTATTTTTTTAACATTTTTAATATTACAGCTCATTCTAAATTTCATACTTCTTTACACCAGTAGCACCAAATAAGGAATTATGTATTTAGTATACTAAACAGTATCAGGTAATAAAATCCCGATGTAACTTACAGCCATAAAACAGATTGTAGCAAAAACTAATCGTAAGCCCGTAAACTTCGCATATTAAAAACGTCCCATAATTTAATGGCAACACACTTTATACTTATAATTTTATAAGAAAAACTACATAGGACATATTATTAGAAAAATTATACAAAGAAGACACTCATACATACTCAGAAATGTTTTCTAAAGTTAGGAGTCCAGTTTGTTTCCCGAGATTCAAACCCACGGCCTCCCTCGGTTTTCCCTATGGAAGGCGAGGCAATGGAACATTGAATCATGGAGGCAGAATTGTATCGAAGGGAGAGTAACAAAAAAAATATGATTTGTGACGCAACCTTTAACAATGTCTGTGACAGTGCTAATTGAAAAATAAAAAAGTTTCGCTTGATATAGTCGCAGATAACACAACGTAATTGAAAATTCATACAAAAACAAGCAATCACTTCCAATTTCATTATTATCAAGCGAAAATCATTTCACTTACGCATGTAAAAATACTCTTGTCACTTTCGAATTTCGAATGATTAATGCTGCGCAAGATTATATAGTGGTTGCATGACGAAATTGGCTGTGGATAGGGCAACGAAAAAATATCAGGTCGTGTGGGAACAGTCCAGTTTCGAAGAGGTTTTGGTCCTTTTTTGTCTCCGGCATCGTGTAAGGAAGCGCGCTTGGCCGAGCGATCAAATTTTTATGACGTCGCTTAACTTATTTTACAACTTGATACCCAATTAATTATTTATTATCAATTTCGAGTACCGCTTGCTGTGAAGACTAATTAATAATTGTTAAAATATATCCGTGGATTTTAAAGTTAATTCTGTGTGAAACAACATTATGTTACGTAATTACGTTGAATCATAAATCGTTGTGTTAAAATTAATTTAAATTAAACTTGGTCTGAACTGTTTGCCAATTTGGTGTACTAAAATGTATACAAAATAAGTCTCCCCCGTGCACGCTGCTGCAAAGATCAAACGTCGGGCCGAAGTTAAAAATATTTTCAAATAAGTAATAATATATCGCGTTTTAAACTTAAAGTGTTTTATTTAAATTAAAATTAATTCTTCTTAACTTTCGCACAGGCAGACATTTTATTTTTTACACATTCAGATTATAAACGTCGCCCTTGAAAAAAAGATCTCCACAAAAACAAATAGCAATTAGAAACTCAACTAAAAATAATGAAATTATTCAATAATATAATATATGATATATACATATATATATAATAAGACTAAAAAGAAACGGTACTGAATACGTATGTTGGAACTTATATGAAGAAAACTATTTAAATTAGTGGTTTTAAAATGCGACATTATATTATTTTGTTAATGTAAGCAAAATTATAGAAAGACCGGTAACGAGGTTTTGTCGATTGTCTACAAATAATCGAGCTCCTCGTAAATTTAAATAGCGTAAGCTTTCACTGGAGTATAGTTATGATAATAATTACGAACGTTAAAGCCTATGCAACAAGAAGTCCTATTTCCTAGTTTATATTATTTCACCGAGTGATTTGATTGATTAAATTTATTCACGTCAGGACTTTCACTTTATAACTAAGATTCAACGTACATCTTGTATGCCACTAGTAAAATTGTACAGAATTAAATTCACAATTTCTGTTAACTAAGCTGAGCTGAGGAGCTTTAAACAAACGAAACATCTATATATAAGTTGAAAATAAATATTTATATATTAAAATGTTAATGTTAAGCCGAATAAAACGACAATGTAGAGCTACTAGTGTCGGAGGTGCCACACTACCCTAGTTTGCAGTTTTGGAACAATTGGGGTTGAACCCTTCCGCAAGTACGAATAATAATAATTTGCGCCATACTAATTCGACAGAATTTTCTGTATATAGAATAGAATCCCGTAGGATTTATATATAAAGTATATAGAGTTATAATAGATAATTTTTAAAAACTTTTATAAGTCTCTTTGAATATAATTTTAAATATGTAATCTACGAAAAAACTACAAATAATGTAGATATGTATATCTATCATAATATAAAAAAATTAATTCCTTGTTTCGCAAAAATTTGAAGCTTGTTTTTGCGCAAAACTTTTACGCAAATGAGCCAGGAATATTATTTCATTCACGGAGTTGGTATAGGAAGTAGAACAATAGCAAAAGGGCAATAATAATAATCAGATTAGTAGACGCCTGTGTGTGCGTGGCGTCATCGGAGTCACTCACTCATTCAGAATCATTCGCGTCGGTGACACGGTCGCTGTTGGTTGTGTGTGCGTCCGCCATTGTCAACGTTCGAAATTCGAATTGAAAACAGTGCCGTTTAAACTGTGGATATGTTTGGAATTTGTGTTTAAGTGAAGGATGATGAATTCAAAAAAACTGGAGTACTTGGACGATGCGTCGATCGAGGAGAGGATTAACCTGAGCTGTCTAGGTAACTATCTGTGCTTTTCAAATCTCATTAGAGCATGACTGTAATCCTTAACTGTAAAATATGCAAATTGATAATGTGTAATTATTTATTGGTAGTTGTAAAACTGATTGGAACATTGACATCTACCGAGACAGAGATAAGTCCCCATATGGGAGCGTGGAACATGTTTTGTCCATTTATTAACTATTAATTAGGTGTAAGATAAATTCCATTGGTGTTTACGTTTCTCTTGATAACTTGATAATCCTAGAGTTGCATGTGACGAAATAGTGCTACTGTTTGTTGTAGTTTGTTTGTCACTTATATATATATATATGTATATATAATAATATATATTTATGTGATTAATAACATCTGATGATACTAAAATAAAAGCAACCGCTCAATACGATGTTTATATTACGTAGGCGTATGTGTTTATGCCCTTATCACAAGATGCATTATTATTGTACGTATAGAATAAATTAAAAACTGGAACCAATCGTGTATATAGAAAATAAAATGTGTAAGTGTGGGTGTATTAAAAAAAGATTTTCAATTGTGATAAATAACGAACAGTCTTTAGTAAAATTTCGCTACTTCGTTACTTGAGTAAGTTACTCTATACAGTGAGTAGAAACAAAATTCCATCATCCCCCAACAGTGTCGTCATAACTTGTCGCTGATGTAAGATGATGAAACTGAGCACAATCCACAATGATATGACTCAGAGGACTGATCTAGGCATTAACCTCTGAACAATTTATAAAACGCAACAGGTGCACGCTTCTTGTTGTTTCTGTGCCCCTGGTACATCTAGGTTATGTATGATGGCTCGTATCCTCTATATACACCTACCTAACAAAGACACATACCGTGTCTGCTATACTATTAAACGAGGAGCATGCATCGATGATAGATGAAAATCTCCTTAAAACATATATATTTTATTAATAATTTGTTTGGGACACTTTACGCGACCAAATCTTTTTTTATTATATTCTGGAATCAAACCAAAAACCTGTCGCGCTCAAGGCATTGATATAGGTGTGTTCATTATTAAACTCAGATCTTGTTTAATACTTACAAGAAAACATGTAAAAATAAGTCTATATGTGTAATTACGTCAAGTTCAATCAAAGATAATGTCAACAAAAATAATATAGACGGGCATTTGGGGTCTTGAATTTTATAAACAGGAATGGGTCTGCGCGCTGTGGGCATTGCCAAATATGATGTCCCTGTCCTATTAAATGGTACAGAAAGAGCGAGCTAGAGTAATTATTTTATCTATGTGTGGGTGTATAAAGGAATTATAGAACCATGCCCTTTGGCAAGATGCGCGAGAGCTTTTTAGCGGTTTTGTTACTTTATGAATCTGGTTTTAGTACGCAGTGCTTGTCTGTATTCATTACATTCTTCTTCTTGCAAAAAAATATAAGTGAGTTACATTAATATCAATTTACATAAAAGTAGAGGTGGACAAACGTATTTGTATCAATATTTGATAATTTGAAAAAAAACTTTATTATCGTCGACTGACGTTTGGAAGATTGCGTTAAGTATTAGTGTTAAGTTTTTCGTTCTGACGAGTCTTCTTAAAATATTAAGAGTTGCCTAATATTGCGTTAGGCGATACAGTGCCTGGATATGAATCCCGAGAAAATCTGATTATAAAGTGGGTTCCTACGAGTATGCAAGAGTATGTCTACACACCTAAATACTTAATATACCATTGGGCATAGCTAGTAGAACAACGAAGTCAAGAAGGAATAAATTTGCTTCCGTATTTGTGATATCACAACCCTTTCAAAATCTATGAATGTTGATTTAGATTTGAGTAGGTAAGTCAACACAGTCAATCATTGTATCAAACTCTTATCGTAAGGGCGACAGCACTATATAATTTATTATATATACATATTATAGACTTACTTTAATAATCTTAAACGTTTTTTTAGAGTTTTATTTTAATAGGCTAGTAGCTATTAAAATAAAACTGTAAAAAAACTTAACAATAAACCAGACACATTAAAAAAATGGCCGAGATTTCATTTAACAATAAAAATAAGGTCAGCATAGAGTTTCGACTGTTGTATATACAATTAGAATTATTAAAACAAAAATTAATTTACATTTTAACGCTTTCATTGTTTTATGTGTTTGATATTTAATAAAAAAAATGCCTTTCTCTTTCTGTGTATTTCTTCGTAAATAAAAAAAATACAGATATGCACGTTAATATGATAGAGGCGGACATGGCATGGGGCATACTTGATGGTAGGTGATATCTGGGGTACACCAGCCTATAGCATCTAAACAAGATGTACTGTTGACCTATTTTGGCTTTGGATAACCGGATATCCATAGATTGGAACCGAAACGCGATTAAGCTTTGTCACGTGTGGACGGTGGTTCCATTAAATTGCCAAATTTCCAGACAAAGTTCAGCAAGTTTCAGAGAAATTAGAAACATGTTGAGCCTGGTGGGGATCGAACCCACGTCCCGTTGATCACTAACTTTTGCGACCAGTAGACCAACGAGCCCGTCAGAAACGTAACATTATTTGCATATATATCGGCGCTAGTGGTTAGCTAATTTGTTTGATAAAGACCATTGACCTTCCGAAGGTCACGCAGACCAGTTTTGAATCTAATGATCTTAATTTGATTAGATCGAAACACAATTAATTTAATGTAGTCTAGTGAATCCGTCTCGCTTTGATAAAAATTAATTAGATTGTCGAGACTCGAATCTATGTCGTAGCTATTTGAATACCAGCTTTATACTTACTAGTTGACCTGACAAACGTCCTTTTTAATACTGTCTATAGTTTACGCGAGTAGTACACATTTAAATAAAACACTTTAACGGTCCTTTTGCCATAATGTCTTTCGACCAAAAGTTAATTATAATAAAAACTGTTTTGGTGCTAATCCGTAAAGATAGACATTTACTATCACGAACTAATAAAGAAGGATAAATTTTTTACACCTATTTTTTTGGTATTATTTCTTCTTGTTCCTTTCTATTGGTCGCAGCGTATATAACCTAAAGCGTTCCTCGATAAATGGTAAATTCAACATCAAAAGAAAGTTTTTCTAACGATTCTGTAGTTCCTGAGATTAACCCGTTCAAATAAAGAAACAAACTCTTCAGCTTTGCAATATTAGTGTAGATAAAACAAATACAAAGAGTACACAGTTTAGAGTCGTACTTTGAAAACGCGAACTATGAAAGTCAATTAATTTAATACTATTACGCGATGTTCGGATGCTAAAAATTATATAAATAACTTTCAAATCTAAAAATTGTTTAACTTAAACGTACACAGACGTTAGTGTAATCATCCCAAAATCTTTAAGTAAAGGTATTTTAATGTGACATACAATTTCGTAGGCGTAACATAATTCCCTTGCCTCAAATCAACCACGAACATTACGTAAAACTGAATAGTTAACAAGGCTTAATTTAATACGATGTCATAAAACCAATGTATTTACATTGCATCGAATATCCAATCAGTGGATTTGAATCCAATGAGCTTTGAATCTACTTAACTTTTATAATGGACTTTATTCGGGGCTAGGATGATAAGAAATGAATGGTCCGTCTGCGTGGGATCATTCAAAGCTTATATGTGACATTAGAGATGCATGTACTTTATATAACATTTTACAAACATTACAATTTAACAATGTGTTAAATGTGAATATGGAGAATATCATAAGGTTTTGTCTATAGTTTCCGAGAGGATAGCTTAAGGAAGTTTAAAGTAATTATAATCAAATGTTTGCCAGTCCTTGTCAATACGATTGCTTTAAAGCAATTTTAAATCATTAAAAATGGTTTGTAAACTTTAATATTTTTCACATGTTAATGCACATGATGACACTATATAAATTAAAAATTAGTGGCTCTAATGGTTAGAGCAACAGCACGAAACGCTGTAAATGAAGACCTGCGCGAGTTGTTTTTTTTTTTTTATAATAGTTATCGTTAAAAAAAGTTTTATTTAATATCAAGTATTCTAATAAAAGTGTGTTTAATATTTCTTAAGAATCTTATATATATTTTAAACCTTATATATTTATGCAAAAATTAAGTTTCTTTACTTTAAATGCACTGTAATTAATCCAAATGCGGTTCAAAAGAATTCAAACTTGGGTCCAGCCGGCGACTCACTTAAAAAGTTCAGCCGAGTAAATCCTCAAACACAGTTGCTCCATCCGCTCTATTTAAATAAATCCATAATAATAGTTACTCGCAGTTGTGTTTAATCTTCACAGCTTTCAGGAATTTTAGCATAAAGTCGGTAAAGTGCTGCCATTTATGGTAACACCGAGTATTATCTTGGCAATGGTATTGAATTTGATAAAACCAGTTACCGTTTGTAGTTTCTATGTTCAAAAGCTCTATAGTCTATGTGTAAATTTAGTATTTAGACTTTTCTTAAAGGCATTTCATGTTTAGTCCCCTACTTGAGTCCTTTACAAACGAAACTTAAAAAGCTTAACACACTTCACACCAATACTTGTCTATAAATATTATTTCCTGCCGAAGCTTTTAACTCTTTCAGAGATCCTTAAAGAAATAAAGGAACAATACCTTTTAAATTCCAATTAAGTGTTTCGTATAGGAAGACTATTTGAGAAACAAAAGCATTATATGAATTCAATCTATTAAAATGTGTACGTGTTCTAAAGTTTTACCTTAGGTAAACTAGCTGTTATCTACGATGTTGTCCACGGCCAGTCGTTGCGAGTTAATCTTAAGAGATAGACATACAGTACCGTACACATTTCTGAGGAATGAGGAAATTTGAGGAATTATTACAATATCTTTGGTTTTTTGAACCGTTTTCGTAGCGCACGCAACGGTAACACTTGATGAAAAATATTTTTTCCGATTTTTACACATTTTACATGTCGCAACATGATGGTAAATATAGCTTGCGCTATATTTAACTCAAAAATAATTTTAAAACATGAACCCGTATTCTCTTAGATTACCGTTTTCAAACAAACAAACGAAATATAAAAAAATAGTATAATATTTAATAGTTCAAATCACAATATTAAAAAAAGAAATATTACGGAACCCTTTAATTTCGTAAAACAATGCGTCACGTTATCATTAAACTCATAGATATATTACACAGAGTCTTGTTCCGTAAAAGCTGTGTCAATATTGCACTACAAATTAGTGGGACTGGACCATTTTGAATGGGGTCTTGTTTGCTTTTACTTCGTTGCATTGTTCTATGACATATGTCGGTTGCATTCTGCGTTAGGAGAACGTTACCATTTAGGCGAAACAGGTTGTTTCTTATGTCAACAAAACCAGTTTAGTGAAATATTTTAACCTTCGCGCTCGGTGTAATGTTGGTTGTGGGTTCGAGTGCTTTTTGTGTCACCGTTTCTTTGCATCCTACCTATAAGTTCTCAAATCAACACAACATTGAAATATCTATATTAAATTAAGCGTATTCAAATAAAACACTTAAACGGTTTAAAAACGCGATATATTTTAGGTCAAAAAAATTTTTTTATTAGCAGCCGAAACGTCGGACCGTAGTTAAAAATAATTTTCAAAGAAGTTTAACTAAAATATATCGCGTTTTAAACCGTTAAAGTGTTTTATTTAAATGTGTACTACTCGTGTAAACTACAGGCAGTATTTAAATTATGCTACAGAGTACAGCAACAGCACGGATTGCTGTAGGTTCATATACCGTGCGAGCCATCTCGTTCCTTTAAACGTAAATATGTTTTATTATGTACCATTTATTTCGAATTTGTTTTGAGGTTTACTTAAACGCAATTTAGAAATAATTATAACAATTTACCATTAAATATTTCAGCAATAACCTACGTTTAAAACAGTCATTCAGTATAACTGGCAATTATTATATCATTACATGATTACAACCGTACGTATTATTTGCACCTTGTCAAGTTATATGCAATTTTTGCAAACCTGCTATTTACAACAAGGACAAGCCATTCACAATATTTTGTAACCTTACAAAAACGTTTTATACCATATATGTGTGTTACGCGTACTGGATTTAGACATTAAATTAAATAGCGTTTATTTACCCAAAAAATATTGTTTAAAAATCGAAAATAAATTGAAAAAATTTTCGACTCGGGCAGGACTTGAACCAGCATCGTCAGCGTTCCGTGCTGTTGCTCTACCAAATGAGCTACCGAGTCCGGTAATTCAATTGCAAGTCCAATTTTTTTTCGATTTTTAAATTATATACTTAGTGCCTTCATGTGCAATAACATGTAAAAAATAATAAAGTTTCCAAAGAATGTTGTTTAATTGATTCTTAACTTCGACCCGACGTTTAGGATGCTTTTCAATAGGCGCGGTCACTAGACGGTGGTGGATGTCTCTTGTGTAAAAGTCACTCCGCTGGCGCAGCGACCCATAGTGAAAATTGGCCTCCGAAACTACAGCATTGGCGCTGGCTTAGTAGTTATGACTTCTGTAGTTGCGTCGTAGTTTAAAATCAACTACTTCTACTACTATATCACGTTTTAAACCGTTTAAAAGGTACTATATTTAATGTGTACTACTCACTTAAACGATAGATAATTATAACGAATTGATTTGTGTTTCTGAAAATCAAATTCAATTGCACCGTGAGAAAATAGTAGCTTGCAAAAGTAATTCTGCACAGTGTTGTAGAACGTCAGATTCTGAATTATTGTGAACCGATCTTAAGCAACAGAGGACCTTCTGTCGACCCAGATGTTTTGTGAAAGGGACGGACATTTTATTAGAACTAATAATGAATGTTAGAGCGCATTGGTTGATTATTTTACGCTTCCCGATTTCACAAGAAGTAAATGCATGAAAAAATACGTTTTTTTTGTCCGGACTTTTACTTAGTTTTGGTAGTTTATCGTAAACTAAATAAAACATTTTCAACGCATTGAAACGTGAAATATATTCTTAGTTAACTTTTTTAAATTAATTTTAATAACGACGCGACGCTTTGGCGTTTTAAACCATTGAAAGATTTTATTTTAATGTGTACTAATTGCGTTAAGTACAGACAAACTCACATACACACAGATATTACAATTACCTATTTGCTCTCCGCTTTCTTACCTTATCTTATTGTTCGAAATTAACTTAAAATAAAAATAAGTGTATTCATTCACAATATTATCGATAAAAAACGGATTTTGATATCAAGTAAAATTCTAGTGATAGATTACAATTGTTTCCATATACAACGCGTTTCCCACTATCATTATCTATATCTTAGAAGCATTACATCATAAATTCACTATAAATGAGTAAATAAACAGCGGTACGATGAAAGCCAGCCTTGTCATCAGATGGCACCATTCGATAAAACAATTTTATCGATATCTCCCCTTATAGGCTGTCTCTTTTATTACATTCAACGGACCTCAATAGAAATCTGTTAACCGAAACGTGGTTTTCGTTATAAGATACCATATATTTTAATGAGACAAAAGCTATTAAAAGGGCATTAACCCAATTTCTTCGATTATTATCATCAAGCAAAACCACAGATAAAATAATGATTATCTTATATTGAGTATTGTCTGTAGTTCACGCAAGGCTTACATATTTAAATTTAAATAATTCCCTTTTAACTGGTTAAAACGTAACACAGGTTAAATAATAAGTTTTTCATTATAAGATACTATAGATATTTTAATAAGACATAGTGCACATAAAAAATGTGTTTTGAAGCGTGAAATAGTCGCTGGACAGCCCGAAAATATCGGGCCGTAATTAAATTAAATTAAAAACAAGTTAACGTATATATTTCGCGTTTTAAACCGTTAAAAGTGAACTATATAAATATCTTATCCTATGCTAAATTTAATTGAAGGCAAACGTTGCAAATGTATTATTAGCAAGTGACGCAGTCTGTTTACTGTCTCATAACATATAAGATACAGTATAAGTCATTAGCGACACTATCGTTAGTATTTTATAGACCACACACAGTGTTTTCACCCCTACTAATCTTGTTTACGGATTACAAGAGATTAGGAGACTCAAATTTATCTTATGGTAAGCGTTTGTCTATCACCTTCAATTTTCCTTAAAATTACTTAATTAAATATTCGACAGACCAAACTTTAATTTAATTTTAGCCTTTAATTTTTAGAATTTCCTTATTTACCAATGATCTACCAATTTCTACTTTATCGGTCTAATTTGTTCACTCAACTTTACAACACGAAGTACATGATTCGAAATTAAGTTCGGTATTTAGATTTGTTAATAATTAAGATTTCAATCATTTAGTCTAGCTTTTAACAACCCTTCGACGCGAGAGGTCTCTACTCATCTTTGGAATTAATATATAGGTTGAAATGAATGTCTCAGTTAATTCCGTAGTTAAGACACATTTTTATGTCCATTGTATGTCGTGTCTAATTAAATCTAAAAGCCTTAATTAACGTTCTCAACACAAAAGTCACCTCTTCATTCAAGTCTGAGAAATACAAACAGAAAACAATTAAACCGTGAACATAATTACTCCCACTTATTGGTTTGCTAGACAAATTAGCGGAAAGGTCGTTGAACTTTAGAACTGGTATCTTTTATTACTATTAAAATATAGCCATCGGATTTGTTTGGGTTATTTCGGCTTGGTGTGGTTAATTTTGCTTTTTCGTGATAAATATTTAAAAAAATCATCTCAGTCAAAATTCGACATATTATTTCCTTAAAGATTACTTTAAAGCAAGCTTCTTTTAACCAAACATGTAAAAAATCTTTATTTTCTTAAAAAAGATGCAACATAGGAACATATTTAAAGGTACTTAAAAGCAAGCTTTTATTTAAACCAAATTTTAAAATAAAACACTAACGATTTAAAAGGCGATATGATATATATTAGTTTAACTTATATGAAAATTATTTTAACTACACCCCAACGTTTCGGATGCTTTACAGCAGCGGTAACGGCAAAATTAATTTTCAAATAAGTTAAACTAATATATGTCGCGTTTTAAACCGTTAAAGTGTATTATTTACATGTGTACTACTCGCGTAACTATAGATAGTATTTAAACCAAATATGGAAAACATCTAAATAAATCTTTGTTTAGCTTAAATTCGGTGCAACATCGGAACGTCATAATATTTTGACGTGCAAATGAAACGGCGCTATGTAATGTGGGGGGTAGATAAATTAGGTCAACAGACGGATGCAAGCCATATATTTGTCACCTACGCAGTACCTGACTGAGTGAGCTATTACAAAAACTACTGATGTAGCATCTACCTTATAATTTTATCTGGTAAATCAGAATTTTGCGATTAAAGTCCCTATTTAATTGTATTGTATTGTTATTATTAATATATGAAATTAATAAGTCTATCTTCGTGCTTATTTTATTAAATGTTTTATATCAGTTCACTAATCTTTAATAAGAGTGTTTAAGACTTGAATTATAACAAACAACTTTCAGGCATTCCTTTATAAATGTCATTAAAAATCAAAACGAGACAAGACGGGTTCACTTTAAATGCTTCTGTCCTACTACAACACTGTTTGTTTGTTAAACATATGTTGCTAAAAACATTGACTCTAGACTAACGTCTCTAACTCGTTTTTCTGTTTCAAAGAAAATGCAGGTGCGGTACCGATAAAGATGAGGCATCGCTTAGATACATAGATCCTTTTAAAAAGTCGATCAAACGTACGAGTCCATATTTGGGTTCCACGCAACCCGTATGTTCAGACAGGTGGCCCCATACTCGTTTGGCTTCATTTTTTGTTAAATTGTGTTAAAAAAATTGATAATTTCGTCCCTTTCGAGTGGTCCGGTTTCGAACAATTGCGTTGCGCGTTTGGCACCAGTGTCGATAAAAATAACAATAATATAGTTTGCAGTTTATGCGAGTAGTAGGTACAAGTTTGAATATAACGCGTTTTAAGCGGTCAAAATGTTTTATTCAAATAATATACTCCTTCTTTACTTCAATGTTATTTACAATGTACCATGTCTTCAAAATTACCTGTTGAGAGAAACAGACATACTAAAAACTCAATGTTACATATGATTTCATATTCATTAGTCATATACAAATATATATGACTAAAGAATATAAGAAAGTGACTTCCAAAATTATATTTGATCTATGTGAAACTTTTCAACTAACTCATCTTTGCCAGACATAAACGCGACTTATATGTTGTATAACAAAAAACAAATTCTGCACGTAAGTAATGACTATACCGTTTCTAGCAAGACCAGTGTTTTCCTGATACAAAAACCCTAAGTTAACTGTTCGTTCACTGCGATAATGTGTAACAAATACAAAAGAACTTGTCCCCTATGCTTCCACCTGTCTTTACGCTTCGTGACTCATTTTCTACTTGGGGTCTGCTGACTCTAATAGTTTTGAATTTCCTCCCTGTCAAATAAATAATAACGTCATCAGTCATTGATACGGGTCTTATTTTTAATCTATACTAATATATGAAGCTAAAGAGTTTGTTTGTTTGAACGCTCTGATCTAAGGAACTACTGGTACGAATTGAAAAATTATTTTGTGTTCGTTAAAGCATAATAAATGCGCTCTAACTAATATGAGCAAAGAAACAGCGGGAAATGTGAAAAAAAACGGGGAAAATTATTTAACTTAGTGGAGTTCTAAAGCGTAGGCTGCGAAAACGGTTCAAGCTAAAAAAATATGTATGATTCCTCTTAAAATTATCTAAAAAATGTCCGCGATGCCGTCACTCTCATTACAAAACAAGGACTAACTCTCAAACCTGGTTTATTTGAAATTCTTATTACAAAACTAAATTTAACGTTTGTACTGGACTAAGTATGGTACTAACTTAGATTCATTTAGAGCATGGTTTAAGAGTTAAACCAAGACTCCGCAGTTCTGGTTTAAGTATTTTTTTGTAATAAGGCTGTATATGTCTATCTTTTAAGATTAATTTGACCGACATGACCCAACCAACGTCGTTTGAACAACTTAAAATTATAAAGATGAAGGTTTGCGAAAACAAATTCGGATGCACAAAATAACTAGTATGTGGGGACGAAGTCGCTGACACAGCTACATCCTCTATATGTTTCAGACCCGTTCTTTAAGTATAAGAAAGTCATTATTGAATTTCGAGAGCATAACCTCATTATTACAGAAAAGAAAATGAAATTGCTGTTGTACTTGAAATTAATAAAATCTACTGTATAAGGTGCGACGTTGGTAAACATATATTTAACGTAAATTGCATATAATTTGTCATACTAGGTGTGAAGTTTTTTCGTAATTTTAACCTAACAAGTTCTGTACATATAAGTATGTTTAAAATCTACAGTAATGTATTCAAGAATAGCTACTTACTAAATTAAGAATAAATGTAAATGTATTAATCGAATTGCAAAAAAAATTATAAAAATCACCTTGTCTAGGAAACTAGTTTGTGGGTAATACATATTTATATGTATGTTTTTATTTTCTTGTTGAGAATATTTTATAGAGCAATGTTAATAGAACTAGATTTTGATAAGCTGCGTTTTTATTTAATAATACTATTAAATTTATGAAAACTTATTTTAATAGGAAAACCCATAAAAACTTTGTCAAATACGAAAAGAGAATTCTAACCTTACGTCTCGATTTTTGAAATTAAAACAAGTTCATTATAAGTCAGCGGGAGATAATGGCTTTCTGAAGGCGTCGAGAACTCTTCTGTCTTATTCTAACTTGGCTTTCTTTAGAACGAGACTAAGACTCGTAATTATCAATAATAGGTGGCAACAGTCATTTCTTTGAAATGAGGTCCTCAAAGTTTTATAATTGTAAAAGGATTCTACAAGTGCATAGTTTTATAAATTTAAAAATAGAACTTCGATTTAGTAACATCCAAAATCGCTGTATTAAGGGTATTACAAAGGTTTTTTTCTGTTTTTATTTTTTTTATAAATATACTTACTTATGTTTTAAAATAACTGTTACTACCAAGATACCATTGGTTTTTTTCAGTTGTGAACGTTAACACATCAAATTCTTGAGTATACAATTTTTTAAAAATCTGTTTGAGAATCTTAGTCACAGAGGTAGGCAAACTTACATCACGCTTTTTACTACCTGATAGTGGGATAAAAAAGGACCCTTCGGACTGTACCGGGAGTCAACTAGCACGCTTCCTTGAACTAAAGTCATTATCCAATACTAAAATAGAGTCCAAATTCGTATAACATGTATATTGTACATTTGTTATTTCTAATACTAATTGAAATGGTTCTGATATGTTACCGTCATTTTCGGTTCTAAATTTTATTAATATCTTAACGCTATCTATTATGGGCAACCGATGAAATCTAATGTGAACGCGTTATTTGTATTTAAAATTTCAACTTGACGTTAAAAATTGTATGATACCGGTGGGACTCGAACCTACGACCCATACCATAAGTGTTTAAGGAAGCTATGAGCGAGAAGTGTATGTATTTGTTACATGTTGAGGAATTACCACGGTCTGTTGTCTTACGCTTATATCTTTTTTTTTGTTCAAATCTAGATGTACAGTATGTACAAGTGTCTATTGATAGATTTAAGCAAGTACATTACAAAAAGCTCTCTCTAAAGAATTTATAAAACACGAGAAAGGATTGATTTATTCTCAAGATATGCAATTTAATTTCTAATATAGGATTAAATTTCGTTTATAATTCCTAAGTCGTAATCTTAGAGCTCTCGATTTTATATACAGAATTTCATCCTTCCTCCTTGATATTAAAGGTGGTTATTGCCTGGCGTAGATAACAATTTGTCTTGCCATAAAATTCTGCTGCTTCAAGATTTATAGATAAGACAATTAAGCATTGATTGGTGGAAGGTTTGCTTTAACGGAGTGCAATGAAAACTAATCTCGGTCTGTGTGATAGGTCTATTAATGAGACCCGGGGTTTTGTTATCTTTAGGCAGTTGTCACCTACTTCTATTTCCATAAAGACATTTGCAATAGATTTGTGTTCCGTAAAATTTAATTAGAAGTACTTATAAGTATAAGAATAGTTGACTTTTCACAATTTGTATAAGTCGTTTGTCGCTGAGCCTCAAGATTTATTAAAAATACTCGTTTCATGTCGAAGTTAAGAGAAAGAGGGGCTCTCGTAAAAATTTGAACTCGCCGAGAGTGTGTACAGAGGTGCAACTCGCTTACGACCCAGCAATAAACTATCGCAATTTAAACACATACTTCCTTTCCATTATATATTTTAAATTTTTATCTATTATAAAGCATGAGGAATCATACAACAAACGCCTCTATAGCCCAGAGTCTAAACGAGTGGCTCAGCATTATGTTAAGCAGGAGACATCCTGGGCTTGAATACCGAATGCCTTATCAGGCACAGAATCCGATCAACAATCTACTTTAAAACGACAGCGATCAGTGCAACTGTTCAACTTTACTAAATTTTACTTAATATAAAATGCCATGTTTCTTGGTAGTTTAGTTTGGTGTTTATCTACACACCTAAAAACTCTTTACACAACCATACACATCTCGTATTATTTCGTCATCACAATTTTCTCAAAAACAGTTTTTGCCAGCCCTATGCTCTTTCAATTGGTACGATTAATTAAAGTTGTACAGCTAGTAACGTTCTTGCGGTATCTGCATAGGGCTATCAACGTATGAAAATGTATGCACAATCGAAACATCAGAAAACGCTCACGGCACTTCAAAGCCATTGTATTACAAAATAGTACCAACAATAGTGCTATTTGTACGTTTGCGAGATGATGCGGATACCCGCTCGTAATAAATTGAGCGTCGTGTGTCGACAAGCCGCACCGTTAGCTGTTAGTGCGTTAACATCTTACGTTTAATAAATAATAAGTAATTTTACTGTGCCAGCTATTCTGCAGACACGAGTGAAGACTTAAATTTACATTTGTACACTACATCAATGTTAATACCAAATAAACTTTGATAACTGTTATCTTAAATTTATTCTATATTACACGTACGTGGATTCGAGACCCGTTTTCACCATTTTGTTTTGTTAATAAATATATCACAAATTTATGTAGCCTTTGTGGCCTTTCAATAACCAAAAGTATGTTAGTTTCATTTATGAATATGACCTGGGCGTAAAATCTAATAGAAAACTGTTATTCCAAAGACCGAGAAAAATTTGTAAAGAAATTGTATAATATAAAAATTCTTAAATTAGTCGCCCTAGAATTCGTTTAACACTGGATCATCAAAGAGGAAGACATTTAATTGTTCCAACCATTAATCCAAAATAACCGAAATCACGTATACCTATTATTCTCATAACTTAAGTAAAGCATTTCACTTAATTCCCTTTTCACTTGGCTTTCACTAAGTTAAACTCTATCTAAAAAGCCATCTTAAGTCGTAAAAACAGAGAATTCACCATTAATATTATATTGTCCTTGTACTATTAAGCTTGACCGCCTCCGTAATAGTTCGATTTGTTGGGTATCCTGGGAAAGATTGAAGAATTGTTTCGCCCGGGCAAAGCACAGTCTAAACAAGTACCTGCCTGGAAATAAAAAGCAATGAAGTTGATATATTGAGTGTGTAGTAAATTTTAATTGTAGTTACCATATTGTGGTACGTCTACAAAATCAAAAAAATCAATTTATACTCTTTGTGATCATTTTTATATCATCGTACCTATCCAATCTTGTATCACTTTAAAAGTGCATTAAAATGCACATGTTTTATTCATTATTCAATTAGAAGGTTTTGAATGAACGCCAAATACAAGAGTTCTTTTGTAGCATTTAAAACGATTTTGTTTTCATTTTTGAACTGTGAAATTTAGTAAACCGGTTCAACATTAATAGATACTTTAAAAAATCTAATTAGTCCTTTTACATCAACAATTTAATGATATTTTTTGGTGGAGACACGTTTGTATAAGGAGTATTACATTCACCACAGTCATAAGGAAACCACAATCTTTTCTCAAAAATATTTATGTGGGTATTTTTTTTAAATTCATTACCATGTACCTTATTATAATTTATTTTGTAACATATATTTATATTATTATATTACTCTTATTATGTTTGATGTACTATTTTTTTTATCTTTAAGTTAAATTATATGTATCAGGTAGTAGGAGTATTTGTGCTGTCGTAATTACATAGATCAGAAATTATATTACCATTATAATACCTTTAGTTTTATAGTATTTCAGATCCTTTAATAGAGAATTTTTATTGCTATTTTATGATGCAGTTTGCTACTGCGCCGTTTTTTAAACATTATTTTCATTTTGTATACCAAAATAGACATTGCATTAGAGCAGGTAATCTAATCTTTGATGTTTTATTTCCTGTTTCAATATAGGGCGCGTTCAACGAACTTATGATTGAACGTGATGTAATCAATGTATGTTTGTATGCTAGATAATCTTTTAAAACTTGAAGAGTGGACTAACTTATTGGCCAATGTACGGTTAGCAAAAAAAAGGCGAAAATATTGGCTTTCAATCAAAGTCCTGATTTTCCACTACATCATTCGGTTCAGTAACTTTACCCTTTGTTAGAAGTGTTAAATACACTATACAGGTTTTGTGACAATTATCTTTACCTACTTTTTTATCTGTACAAGATTCTATAGTAAAAAAGTCACGCGCACCTGTTTATTTTGTCTTTATAAAGGTACTAGGCATCGTGTTTTTGTGGTAATAGATCTTGATGTCACATCTTCTAGATCAATGGTTTGAATTTGATAATTAATTTTGATAGTATTATGTTCAGTTTACAGACTAGATTAGTATTAATTAGATAATTGTTTAACCATAGATTACGACTGTCAAGAGAAATCATTATAGACAAGTAGTTAATTAACGCATCCAACTTTCTAAATGGCTGCCCTTAGCTCCACTACAAGATTGGTTTAAGTCATGAGAAAGTGCTGTAAATATCCCTCTACATGGAATTAATCAAGGTCTTCTAAGTTGCGATAAAATCAGTGACTTATACTGAAATTATCCGAAGTTAGAATCGATTACAATTCAGTTATCCATACTTCGGTAGATATACGTGATAAAGCTTTAAACTTTCGAGATGTAAAAGGGGGTTTTAACTTTGTTTATAGATGTTTATACAGTTTTCGTGTTCTTAAAATGGATACTACATTAATGTCTATACAACTTTTGTTCAAGAAACAGTCTCAGATATACCTCGATTCTTTTAAGATAGAGAAGGACAGACAAACATGGTGTGCACTTATTTGAAGGTTCATATACATGTCGGAGTTACATTGTCTTCTTGGTCACTCTTTGTCGGAATCAGCAGGATTCCGGGTAAGAAATAATAATAGTCAGTTCCTTGGCAGGTGACTTATGACGATCCAACGAAACTAAGCTCGACTCAACAAATGCGCTCCTTTTATTATCGTTGCCCCCTCCCGTTGCCAGACTCTGTACACGTCAAAGTGACGTTTGTGTTGTTGACGTCCCGTACATGACCCGGATGGACACGGCCATCCTGAGCGACCACTCCTCTGTAGTCTGAAAGAATTAAATTGCACCAGTATCATTCTCGCTGGCATTCTGACTTAATCAGGATCTTCTAACAAAACACAATAACACACGCATTCAAAACAATCTCATCATAAATACTATACCAGATAACTGGACCAGTTCGAACAACCATGGACAACCTCACAGCATCCGACAACACTAGGATAACTAGGTCAGTGTCCGAACAAGCCATGGACAACCTCACAGATCCGACAACACTAGGAAACTAGGTCAGTGTCCGAACACGTCATGGACAACCTCTTCAAATCCGAAACACATGGATACCGTGCGGTGTCCGAAAACTTGGACAACATTCCGAATCCGACAGTATAATTTATCTCTAATTTACAACTTTAACAGAGCTAGTTGATGACACAGCAAAGCGTTGGTTCAGGCATCTATTGTGGTACAAATATCCACGGATCGATATTGCACAGGTCGACCCGCTTCTCTGTACTGGAAGCACCGCCGCTACGTTGCTTCCGCCCTTTGCTCTTCCGCTTCGGGCAGCTGGACGTAGTGTCCTTGCAGTGAAAAGCTGCTTAAAATTTTCCCAAGTGTCTATCAGTAAGCACGTGCGTAAACGTCGGTCTGGACAAAATCAGGAAAGCAGAGTTCTTCAGCGTTCGCGACTGCTTCACGGCTTATTTATTTGCAGCACGTGGCGTTCGAGCTACATCCCACTTCTGAGTCGGAGTTACGTTGTCTTCTTGGTCACTCTTGTCGGAATCAGCAGGATTCCGGGTAAGAAATAATAATAGCAGTTCCTTGGCAGGTGACTTATAGATAAGATAATGAAGTCGAAAAATGCTCCTTTATTATCGTTGCCCCTCGTTGCCTAGACTCTGTACACGTCAAAGTGACGTTTGTGTTGTTGAGTCCCTACCATGACCCGGAGCGAATCATTTATCTGGGGTATTTCTCCCTCATATAACATTTAAACAAGGTGCGCTATCGACCTATAAATATATATATTATAGCTACTACTACTTATACAATTATTAAGCGAAATTCCGTTTACCCTACGTGGGGAAGACACATTTCTGTGTCCATTTCAATAAACAATATTTATTTATCTTTTGTGCTTCGGAATCAGTGCCCTGCCTGACCGAAACAAGACATTTTTTCCCTAGTTTTAAACTTTCCAAGCTGCAATGTACTCTATAAATAAAAATCAACGAGGTACGATAGAGTTGGATATTTATTTTACTGTTTGTTACTTTGTGTTCTTGTTTAAAGCCAATGAAACTATTTAATTACCTTGGCTTGTCTGTAAATGGACATGGAAAATTATAGTGAGATAAAAAGATAATTAACGCTGTCTACAACGAAGCTCACCTAGTCACCATATGCAGACGAGAAAAAATACAACACGCCAATATATTTTGCATCCGTATTCCATTTATATACTGATTAGTTATTTACCTCTATTCTAAATATCCTGCAGATATGCCATAATTGGGGGGAAATACTCTTTATAAGGCACTGCACTAACTTGTAATAAATTTCAAGAATCGTGTTATATTTTATTGAGCGAAGGCTACTCGTAATTAAATTACTTGTAGGTTCTTAATATCAAGTTTAATTTGTCTTGGAGTTATTACTGTTTCTATTAATATTATTTTTTATTTGTTTTTTTCGGAAAAGGTTTTTTTTATTGTCTGTATTTTACGCCATTAGTACACATTTAAATAAAACATTTGTAACCGTTTAAAATGCGAAATATGTTCGCTTTTTTACACTTTGTTTTAACTACGTCCCAACGTATCTTGGTTACCGCAGCCTCAGTCCCCACGACTGCGGCTGCTGCAAAGCATCCGAAATGTTGGGTAACTAATACATTTCGCGTTGTAAACCGTTAAAAGTGTTTAATTAAGACAGTTATATTATGCCAAAAGTAATTTATTAGAGAACAAATCATCCTTCTAAACCAAATCATCTTTAGCATTACATCATATTTTTTTGTGATTGTTTATACTTTGTTGTCCGTTAAAAAGTTTCTCGTCTATTTCTAAGAAGCAACTATCGGATCCACACCACTGTCTAGTCAAGCAGTGAGATTTAATTGTGGGCAAGTTAATTAGTGCGATATTTGAGATAACATCAGTCGCGAGAAATTGCTTCTCTACGTAGAACTGTGAAGTGTCTATTTTGATTGCGTTTTTTTGTCAAAAATGGTAGACAAGTAAAATACTTGTACTCTATAATTTATTGATTGTAATGGATGTACCTAGCGATATTTTACCTTCCAGGCTGCAAAATATTGCTCTAGCATTACCAGCCCACACAATATCATAATACTATAATAATATTTTGTTCATCTTTGATGTGGAACTGTACATCTTTTGGATATAGACACTTGTATATCCACTAAACAAGGCGTAACAGTAAACTGTAATTGTGCAGTGAGGAATGCATTAATGGCGCCAAATGGTTCTATATAATTCTATTCGCGTATCTTAAGGACCTAAACGTGCGTTGGAATATTATTTACAAGTAAAACAAAAAACAAGAATAAGTTTACATTTAAATAAAACACTTTTACGGTTCATAAAACGCGATATATATGGGTTAAAATAATTTTCAAGTAGGTTTAACTAATATATATTTCGTTTAAACCCGTTAAAGTGTTTTATTTAAATGTGTAATACTCGCGTAAACTACAGAGTTTGTTTAATATTTGACAACTTTAATATATCCACATATGATTACACATGATAGCGATTAATTAATTTATATTAATTAGATTAAATGAATTAAAATTCAATTTAAGATTAAAAAAACAGCAAGGAAAGCTATGGATGCATGGTTCAAGTCCTGCGATTTTTTTCAATTTAAAATCGATTTTTTTTTTTGTTTAATATTTATGAAAGAGTATTCAAACTTTAAGTACATAATTTCAATAAAATACTGTTTACACAACTTAGCAGGTCAGAAGCAAGCATAAAACTTTAATCGTAAGATCAAAGCCGCTGGAAAAGAAATTACTGGTTAATTCATGAGGTATTCTGTTCCCAATATGGATAGTTTGAAAGTGATTTCGAAAATGCGGTATCCGCAGGCTTAACCGAAAAAGGTCAGCTTATAATCCAGTTCAAACAAAAACCGATCGCATTTAGTGTATGAGATTTATGCCCTTGATAAGCGTTCTGGTTTGATAACCCTCTGAGCGGAAAATTCTGAAAGAAGGCATCCGAGGTTAATTATACTTATCAAAATTTCATCTGAATAAGCCATGTGATACTAAAAGTAATAATTGAATGGGATCAGAAAGTATAAACACTTTTAACGGTTTAAAACCCCGAATATATTGCCAATATTAAACATTAAATACTGTCTGTAGTGTAAGCGTGTAGTTTTTTATATAAAATATTGAAATAAAATAAATTCCGTGTTTTAAACGCACTTGTATCAATATTTTTTTAAATTGTGTAGGTACGTACTCCTTTTAAACGCGTATCAACCTGCCCACGTCATAAAACGTTTTCAATCATAAATAAAACAAAACAACTTACAATATTATGTATTTATCTATTATTAGTATTAATTTTGTACTCCTGTAATGAGAAATCTATTTTTGTACTTATATCTTGTAGTAATGTACGTTTAAAATTATCTTTAACGTTACACGCAGCCGAATATCAAGATCGTTTAACGTTACAAGCAATACCTTATGCGTAGGGTTATCAACTTAATATTTCTTTTACCAGCGTAAAATAGAAAGTTATGAAGTCAGAAAAACCAAAACAATATTACATTACTTTCGTTACCTAACACTTAGGAATCTTGAGAAATTATATTTGCTCTACTCTAGTTCTTATCAGCACATGTATAATCGGCATAAATAAAAAATCTTTTTGACAACCCTACCGTCACAGTCGGAAGCAATTACCCAAGGGGTTATCAAGCATCGACACGAACTGTTTTTGCCCGGACACTTAAGTTACTATTGTATTGTCTTACTATTGCCACTCTCGTTTTCAACGCTTAATAATTTCTATTATCTGTTGCACTTATCGTGCTGATAAAAAAAAACTGTGCTTTAATTAATTTTCATGTTAAACAACTCAAATCTAAAACATCGCTTAGTACGCTTAATTTTGAACAAAAAGTCGTTCTGTGTTCTAAACCCAAATATAACAATATATATATTTATAAACTGTGGTATTTAAAGTCCTCTGTTAAATAAGAAATAAAATCATGTTTATATTAATAAACAAAATAACATACAACATAAAATGTTCCAGAAACAATAACTAGGGAACAAAGCTATCCCAATCAAATTCTCATGCGTTAACCCTTCACGCCCGAGGCAGCGTTGCATTACTAAGTCACGAATATCAAATATATCCGTCCGATATAAGTTATGAATGAAATTATATTATCTAGGTCAGGGTTCTAATGGATTCGATAACCTTTGGTTTTATTTTAACACCATTTAAAGCTGTGGCCAATTTCTTAATAAACTATCGCTTCATTAATTATTATTAAGTTTTTTATACTGAGCCATGGACGAGTTCTAGGTTCTAGGACGCGTAAGAACGCAAGGCTAGATGAACTAAGTTGCCGGACGGACACAATGGTGTGTCTGTTCCAAACTTGGGGATAGGGGTTTACACTTATACAATAGTAACATTTTTAAGTAAGATCTTTATCTTGAAAGAGGTATCTACGTAGATATATCGATTTCTGTAATTATTACTAATTTAGAATTTATTTAACTATAGCCCGACGTTCCAGATGCTTTACAAGAGCCGTGGTCACAAGGGGAAATAGTTAAAATAAATTGTTATTAAGTTAACTAATACAATTCGCCTATTAAACCGTTTTGTTACTTTGTTCACCTACACATCTAATAAATAAAATATTTTCTGCCCATCACTCGATTACCTTCTAGTAATATAAATAGCAATTCTAAGCTTCGATTGGTAACGCTTGTCTTGCGACCGTTATGCGCCATTATACTATTGTAGATCGTACTTGCTATGCCCTAAATAGTTAACACGTATGTACCGTGTAAAGTGAGGAAACAGTCTTATCTTGTGAAGGGTCAATTGCGTATTATCATGTGAAACAATTGTGTGGATGACTGTACAGTTTTAAAGAAATTAGCACTATTAATAACAATAGGATTAGTTATGTTTTGAAGTTCTGCATTCAATCTTTACTACTTCGTAGTCAGAGCCAACGGTAAGCGCGTTATGTGTATAAATTTAAAAACTTTAGATCAACAGTATTTAGATTGAAAAAAATGGCGTCAGGGCAAAACTTGAACCGGCATCCGTGTCCTACACGTCATCGTCGATTTTTTCCAACCTATCGATATATGCACCTCTCGCGCAATTTTGTTTTCAATCTAAAATTGATATTCATTTATAAAATGCCATCATGTGCAACACATTTGAAAAATAATAAAGATATCAAACGCTAAGTTGTCTAGCATTGCGTTAAACGCGAAAGCTCTCGGCACGAATCTGTGATACAACAGCATAGTTAAGTTTTGTTTGGGCAAGGCACAGAAATCTAATGAACAGCTTGACTGTAAATAAAAAACGATTAATAAAACAAATATATTAATGTGTCTGCTCGACTGCAGGAACTGGGATTTCCTATTTTATCTCTTTAAAGACTTACAGAAATGTGTCCATTTTTTTTATATATAGATAGTTTGCATCTTCTCTTTTCGGGAGGCACTAGTCCTCAACACAATGCTACTGAATAGCAGAAGAGTTGTTTGTTGTAAATAAACAGTGTGGATGTACAGTGTGTTGAAGTTTATGTGCACTAAAGCACCGTTAGAATAAGCTTATACAATTAACACCGAAAGTCCGCCAGAATAATGCCAGCTTGAAACTCTACGAAGATTTGAAATAAGCGTGTCTTAGAAGTACCAAATTTAAGTACACAATAAGCTAGAATTTACCCATTACGATAAGTTAAAACAAAATACATATGAGCATAGACAGGCAATCACTCAAAGCCTGTTATATAAGACGGAAATGAAAATTGTAACCGTTTTATATGAAAAAGAATATGACACGATTTAATAAAATTTATGATTAATTGTGTTTTCTTTTATTGCAGGTAATTAACTAGTTTATGAACTACATCAGTGAAGAATTTGGCAAGTACAAAAAATATTCATAAAAATGTATAAGATGAATAAAAACCGCGGAGGAATACCTCTATAAACTTTATGCCCTAAAGCAAACTTAAATTAAGCATAACATTTAACGCCATTTACATAAAACGCGAGACTATTTGCATTTTACGATGACACAGCGCTTAAGCAACCTCCCATTCATGAACAACATACGAACAAACAAAGCACAATAGTTGTGAAAGTGATGACCGGACCCAGTGGCTCAGTTAACACCTACGCGTGCCAAATATTTACAAATTTAATAATTACAAGCAACAAAAACTCGCCTTTTGAAGAATTTTTTGATTGAGTTATTCTAGAGAAACCGAGTATTTTTTCTTGAATTTTGGGTTAACTCAACATTTAGCCATAATATCATATGTGAAATGTGCTGTCCTTGCATTTACCATGAAGAACAAATATGTTGTATGAAGTTAGTTATATTTTTATGAGAAAGACTAAGTACAAAGGCATATTTCCATTGATTATACATATCTCTAGATAATGTAAGCGTAATTACTAATATTATAAAGCCGACGAGATAGTTTGTTTGTTTAAACGCGCTAATCTTAGGAACTACTTCAAGGTACAGGTTCAAGTTCAAAAATTATTTTCCTGTTGGTTGGTAATATAAAACATTGCGCTAAGACTAATAACATCGAAAAAAACAATTATGTAACAAATGGAATAAGTTATTCATCTTTGAGGGGTCCCGTTGCTTGCGCTAAGATTACGATTCCTACAAAAAAAGGAAAAAACTAGAATATTTGTTTTTTGCCTTATTTCTAGGTATTTCTTATATAGGTATATTTCAATATAGGTCCATCTTTTGAGATTAACTCACAAGTATGAAAGTTTTTATAGAAATCAAATCTTGTCGAAATACTTTAAATGGCAAAAGAACAAATGCCAGGTCAGCTAATGTGTATCTAACTTTTAAAGTATCTATGAAACTATGTAGTACGCATTTAAACTTAATTCTTCTTTGTTAGTCTTGTCTGTGTTTTTCCTTTTGCTAAATAGACGAAAGTTCTCGTGTCGCAAGCTAGTATCGACCGCTTCCTGTACCTTACGGTATTAATTAACAATGTTACTACTAGCTTTATAATCCGTTATAGTGTGGGCCGAATTGCCCAATTCATGAATGGACTTGTCCGGTCCGCCTACGACACTCATTAAGAAGTACGCGGCCAGCCAGTCTGCGAATATGAGACAAATATGCTGAGATTAGACGATCATTTTGATCCTTATTCCCTTAACATAAGGCTTCCCAACTTGGGCAGCGATAAGCTGGAAGTTACACAATATTGAGTATGAACTTGTTGGGTTAGTCAAGTACAATTAGACAGATATTGTATATTATACTAGCTGACCTGATATGAAGCATTTCGACTAAATTTGATGACTATAAAAATGGTTCTTGTGAGTTTATCTTAAGGGATAGACATATACATAGATTTTTATATTATTTACAGAAGAATAATTGTTTTATTCTTAATTTTCGGATATCTAGAACATTGGGAGCCCGCAACGATAAATCATTTTCCTATTTTTTCCACATTTCCCACCGTTCCTACCACCAACATAAAAATAGTTTTTCAATTAGAATTAGTAGTTCCGGAGATTAGCGCGTTTAAACAAGCAGATTCTTTGGCCTGTTTATTAATTTTGGTATATAATTTTTACATGTAGCAATTATTAAAAAAAGCACGTTTATACAAATTTACATAAAATAAAAAATATTTTACATAAAATAAAACATAATATGTTATAAGTACGTTTTAAGTAGAAATAACCTAATACTGGTTGAGTTGGTAGGTCGGATGCTCTGTGCGTAGAGAAGATCAGAGTAAGTCTGTCAAGAAAACAGATTGACTTGTGTGAAACGCGAAATTTAATGGGTCACTTTTAATTTACAGTAATTACCAAGAATTGAGAATTAAAAAATCAATCAACAGTTTCCTTAGTAAATGAAATATAGGAACTTTAATTGCATAGTTAATCTAGTATGTGACTTAAGCTTAGACATTTGTCATTGGTGTTACGACCGAACAGAACAGGTTTTAAATAAATCGTGCGTAATGTTTTTAATTGCCGTGTATGTTTGTTTATTATTCACTAATTTTAATTGATGTTGCTTTAATTTAAAGACTTTATACTTGTCAGTTAAATGTATTGCCGTCGAAAAGCCCCAAACTACTCGAGTGAGACACAAACCCACTTTCAATATTTTTTATACCAAAACTTTTCATGCATTTTATCTTAACATGAACTGTGCAGATCACAACGACATTGTTTTTAATTCAATTGTAATTTTTTTTAAATCTCACAATTTGTTTTTCGCGTCAGCAAAATGCAAGATAGATGTTATCAACACATTAAATTTAATAATTCCAATAACAAAAGCAGTAACACATTACACGAATAAGATAAAAGTGCTGATAGAAGATAAGAGAACAATAGCTATTCGCGCGCACAATGACTAATAGAAACATCGCTGACATATAAATATGTCTGTTTCATTCATAACTGTGTTATGCATAACTGCTCTTTCGGCTTTGTTTAGCCGACTTTTTTTATAAAATATAATCTTTTTAATAGGAGTTTTAACTTCGAAATATATTGGCAAATAAAATTCGAGCACTTGCAACGGTTCGAAACGCGAGATATATTATCCGAATGTGTGCTAATCAAATTTTATTTGCTGATATCAGCGGACAGAGTTTGTACGAACATTTACTTTAATTATTTAGATTTTTGTGATTAAAAAGCTAAAATGTGTATACTTTATTATTAGTGAAACTGTTTACAAAGTTGTGTAAAACATCATATTTTATTATTTACATTGTTTATATACACACCTAAAAACGTATGTTAAGAAGTTTTTTCAATGACCCACTTTAATAAAAAAAGACGACTCAACAAAAAATATATGTAGACGAGACGGTTGTGCTCCCGTTATATTATGCTTTGAATATTATCATTGTAAGCATGTTTTTCGCATTTCCACGAACGGTTTAATTACAGCAATCCAAGCTTTAAACAGTTGACATTTAAACGAGTTATTTTGTAACCGCTTTCTTAACTATCTTGCGTTACGTAACGTAAGCTGCTTACTTACAAACCCATTACAATCCGATCAATTAGTGATTAATTGTTTTCGATGTTGAGATAACAATTAGCATGTCGCATTTTAATTTGCTTTAATTAGTGAGTTTTTGCGTTTTTTAAATGCACGCAATTGCTTTAAATAAATTCTGGTACTAGTCAACTTCTTTATTTTTGTACGTTTAGAATAATTTTTTGTTGAAAATACTTCAAAATCATCATCTAAAATTGACAAGATAATAATTTTTTTCCCCCTCCTGGGGGTTAAAAAATTCCCTTTTGGGGGTTTTTTTTTTTTTCCCGGGGGAGACCCCCCAATTTTAAAATAAAAAACCAAACCAACTTTTTTTTTTTTTTTTTTTTTTTTTTTTTTTTTTTTTTTTTTTTTTTTTTTTTTTTTTTTTTTTTTTTTTTGGTTTTTTTTTTTTTTTTTTTTTTTTTTTTTTTTTTTTTTTTTTTTTTTTTTTTTTTTTTTTTTCCCCCTCCTTTTTTCTTTTTTTTTTTTTTTTTTTTTTTTTTTTTTTTTTTTTTTTTTTTTTTTTTTTTTTCGTTAAAAATCTAGAAAGAGCTGAGAGAGTTGGTAATCTACTTTTATGCAAATTACAAATCGAAGAAACAGGCATTAAAATATGTCTCCCCAGATATTGTACCTTTTCTCATATTTGAAGCACAATTTTCATGTATATGTATGTATGTCTATACCCCTTTGAAACCTTGAAAACAATTACCAAGAATTCTAGTGCCAGCTTATTCCATAAACATGAAACCTGCCAGTGATGTCATTTTGCATAAAACAAACATTCAGCCCGATATTACTAACGACTCTTTTATTCAAATAAATGATAAGATTTTGTGAAAAAATCATGTAAACACGTTAATTTTGATTATGATCATTTCTCATCATATTAATTGTATCTTTAAGGAACCAGTCCTAAAATTAAGTTGCCTCGTGTTCTTATAATACTTCGTACAAATATTGTGCATTTAATTAAAACACTTTAACGGTTTAAAACGCGACATATTAGTTAAACTTATTTGAAAATGATTTTTTACTTCGGCCCGACGTTTCAAATAAGTCTAACTAATATATCGCGTTTTAAACGGTTAAAGTGTTTTATTTAAATGTGTACTACTCGCGTAAACTATAGACAGTGTTTAAATATTGTGCAGTTAGTCATTTTACCATATCCACTATATTGCATATCATTGTTAAATACATGATACATTGTTTTAATAAGATAAGATGCTTTACTGTAGCCATGGTAACGAGGCTACTGAAGTCTAAAGATGGCGGGCTCCTTAATGTCAAAGAAGGTGGCGCCATCTGTTTGCTCGTAGTTGGCATTTGTACAAAGTACTCATTACTTCACATAACTGATTGATTTGAGATTCAACTTTCTTTATCTTTGTATTTTAGGTATTTCATGCCTTTGTCCTACTGAAAAGTAACGGATATCGTTCACGTTTTAAGCAGTTCCAAAGTGTGGACAACTAAACTACAGATATAACTCAAATTTTTTTTTCGTTTTAGTATGTAAAAGAATTGACTGGAATTGTATATAATAAAAAAATAGAATTCTATATAATATAAAAACTATCTGTAATTTTTTTGATTAATTAATATTGCCGAAAATATCCAAACTTAGTATCGGAGACATATCAAATTCAAATTTACTGTTTTATTGGGCTCCCGTGGGAAGTGAATTGATTTAAACCGTAAAGTACTCGAATTTTTACGAGCTATATTTCACAAATAATTGCCGAAAGAAACACTTTGTTTGACAGTTACGTGTTAGCCGTTAACATAAAAATAAAGTCCAGTTAACAATGAGATTTCCTTTACAACAATATACTGTCTAGTGTACCTAAATCGTCTCAAAATTTATAAATCTAAAAAGTTTTTTTAATTTGCACATCTCTGAAACTGCTAATTTGAATTGAGTAATTATTTTTGTTCGTTTGGATTATCGAGAAATATAAAAAACTACGGTGAGCCAATAAAAACGAAGAAACAATGTGGAAAAATCGAGGAAAACTATTCATTTTTCAAGAGCGTCCATTGCGTGCTTTGCAAAAATAGTTCCAGATACCCAAAAAAAAAAAATTAAATGTTACCACCGACTCACGATATCTCTGAAGATTAGTGTACAAGAACCATTTTTATGGTAAGAAAATTTTGTGTAATTCTTGTATAGAAGGATGTGTAAGAGGTCTGTACACTATAATATACCACTACGACGGCTTTTAATAACTGACCAAAGCACGAGGGTTATGTCACATACTTCCAGCTTCACACTCTATATATAAATATATATATATATATATATATATATATATATATATATATATATATTTTTTTTTTTTTTTTTTTTCCCAAAAAATTCCAAATGCCGAAATAGCACTTCGCTAGACCCTAAATTTGAACCCCGGGATCGACCATTCTAGTACACTAGCCATTAGAGCAACGAAGCAATCGGTTGTCTGTATTGGAAATAAAAAAGAGTTGAATTGCATTTCGTATCTTTAATGTATTGAAAACATACAAGGGCTCAATTAATATTATGACCCATTGTTCGTCCTTATCGAAGACCTAAAATCGAATTAAGTGCCTACTAATCGAAGTCATTTTTCAGTGACCACCGACGCAACGAATTTGCATTAAATTTAACCTACATCGTGTGTGTTAACATTGAGTCATCTTTTAATATAATCTTATGATTAAAGTATTCGCCAAAAACGATAAGTGACTACGAACGATGACACGTCGGGAAAATATTTTTTTATTGATTAAACCAATTCGAGAAATCTGAATGACTACCAAGTATGTACATCCACGAAAAATGGAGAAAGAGCAGAGCAGACAAGCATGTCGTTCACTTGATCGTTGGTGAAAACGCCAGCCATAATACATATTATAAACAAGATGGACCAAAGAAACAAAGTGGTAAAATTTTTTTTTTGGTTTTGGATTTTTAGAAACCCCCGGCCCGATTTTTTTTCTTTGGGGGGGGGGGGGCACCCACCAACACCCCAATTTAATATACAGATTTTCGACGACATTGTTTCGGAAAAATTGTAATTAGAATAAAAAAACGTTGGACCCGATGGCGGTTGAATCTCACGACCCGTTTATTAAGCCATACATTGCTACTTCAACTTACTTACAAATATACTATTTAAATTACACTTACTTCGATTTCGTTGCTTACTTCGTACTTACTCAGGTTTTTTACTTACTGAGGCTCGATCTTTCCATCTGCCTTTGTTAAGTAGCTAGACGCGTCGACGTTCGCATTGCGCGAATTTTCGCATCAGCAAATGTGCCGTGGCCCATGTATTTTATTATTGAACTACCAATGGTATTACCGGGTACTTGTTACTTAACTTATATAAGATGTTAACAGAATCTAACAACTAATCATAAATTAAACACGCTGCGTATGTTCCTCTAATAGAAAGTTATGCCCCCAATCTACAGACATGAAATTATCACGTCGAAAGGCTTTTAATTTAATCTAGAAATATCTATCTACGGTCAGAGGTTACCCGCTTCTACGGTTAGCTAATGTTTATCTATCTATAGATAGTATCGATAGATCAAGGGTTATTTACACGTACAATGATACAATCATTTGCAATCGGAAGGTATCAATCTATTCTTACATCGGGACAATTGTTTGGATCAATTAAATATATTTGTCAAGCTTCCAGAAAAAATAATAACATTTAATGCTGCATTTAGCCAATTCATTGTACTAAAAGTTTTCTATAAAATATTATACAGCTGAAGAGTTTGTTTATTCGAACGTACTAATCTCAAGAAATACTGGTTCATTTGTTGTTAACCAAAGCCACTACTCGGTGAATTTTGGTCCACTTTAATTTACCACAAAACATATTTGCTAATTCTCATCTATTAAGAATTTTGCAACCTTAATAGGTGAGTTAAACTCTAATAAATTCTTCTTTACGAAATACATATGATTTCATTGTGTGTGTGTGGCATATACTCTTGTGTATTGTTATAGTACATTATGATTATACTTTTATTATTTTACTATGTGTGTGTTTCTCACGGCGCCCCTTATCACTTCCTACATTAACCTTTATTCAGGTCCGCTACGTGAGGTTCCGCCGATAATATTCTGAAGCGTAGCGAATGGTCGTATTTATGTGCATTATACTTCTAAGAAGAGCCTCCGACTCGCTTCGATTTCGTAACAAAAGGTCTTGGATTCAAAACTTGAGAAAAAACGATATATTTATTCGTTTTAAAATAATACTGTGTGTAATTTAATGTGTACTACTAGCGTAAACTATAGACAGTATCATACTTATTACTTAAGTGAAAGCCTGTTTCCCCCTCGCGGGGCATGGGGCGAACACATTTTTGTGTTCGTTTCACTGATCCGTCTTTAACAGGCAAGTAGTTGATTAGACTTCTGTGCCCTGCCCGACCGAAACAATTTTTTGTTTCCCTGGGATTCGAAGCCAGAACCTCTCGCGCGTAACGCAATGCTAGGCAACACGTTTAACCATTTGGCTACAGAAGCAGCCACTTATTACTTACTTGACTTTTAATGTGTTAAGTCTAGTCTTGTGTGGTACTTTGAAGCATTTTTTTAAATTTGTCTTTAATTTAATTTATGTCTTAAATTAATGTTCTCAGTATTTCTGTAGTACATAGTGTTAATTGCATTATATATTAGGCTTACTTATGTCACAGCTCTGTTTAGTTTGCTTAATAAATAAATAGCAACGTAGCGTACACAAATATATGTCTATCTCAAGTTCCGCGCAACAATGACATATGTTCATATTTATATTAATTCATAATAGATTAAATATCTAACTATTATATAATTACTATTAATAATCATCTATTTTAATTTTGTTCACTTGTTAATAAGAGTTTAATATAAAATATTGGGGGTGTTTACGAGAGTAGTACACATTTAAACAAAACACTTTAACGGTTTAAAACGCCATATACATTAGTTAAACATATTTAGAAATGTTTCATCTGCCATCTTCAGCCTCCCCTTAACGACGACTGCTGAGCATCTGTAACGTCGGGTCATAGTTAAAATAATTTCAAATAAGTTTAACTAGTATATATCGCCTTTTAAACCGTTAAAGTATTTTATTTAAAGGTTTAATATATTTTAAAACTAAACAAAATCCTAATCAGTGTATCTATTACATCTCATTAAGGCACTCTTATAAGCTTTCTAAGCGAAAGCGCATTGTTATAAGTGTTTATTTCCTTCCTTCACACGTGGTAACAAGATTCATTTAATTTCTCACCGCTTTCAACACTTTTTGCGTTATCTTCTGAGGAAATGGACACCGGATATGGGGTTTGCAAATGCCATATATTTTTTTATATAAATAGTAAGAATATTTGCTGATAAAAACGAATGCATCATAGAAAACTTAGTAAATAGATTACAAAGTTATATACATTGTATAGCTTTGGTACATAAATTATACAAATAAAACAATGGACTATTTGATTACTGTTTAAAATCTTCCCTAATATAATACAGAACAAAAGTCCTTTAATGTTCCGAGAAAAGGCAGACACTACTTATAAAAACTTAAATGTAATTTATAACATTTGGTTGGCAATAAAAAAAATTAAGGTCAACGTTCGCAGTGACCGTTAATTCTGCACATTTGGACACATTTTAAATGTTTACATTATTTTCGTAAAAATCCATAAAACATGCGGCAGATGTAATGTGTAACATGTTTTTTGTAATGCCTACGTTACACATCTTGTGCAATGTGTATTTTCGTCAGTATTAAAATATGTTTTTTGAATTCCTGTTAACTGTAGCGTCAATTACATTAGCATAGTAATGTAACAACATCAGTAATAAAACTTTAATATTTTACACATGCACATGATGGCACAATATGAATTAAAATTCTATCTAATAATAATATAATCTCAGTACTCGAACCGGCATCCACAGCGTTCCCTGCTGTTGCTGGAACCAATTAAGCTACTGTGTCCTCCACGTTATCGTCTAACTTTTAAAACCTTTTAATTTATATAACCTTAGTAAGAGTTACGTCTTTAAAGAACAATCCCTAGAACAAATGTTTCTTCCATATTGACTTACTTTTTGTTTGTTTTTTGTTAACATACTTCCACTGGTCTTAGAAATTATGTCAAGCTTCACATTTAATTATATAATTGTATATGTATGTTTGTTTGTGGACACCGAACGGATTCGATTGATCGATATGTATGTTTAATTTAAGAGAACATATTTCATTCACCTTATTTTTAATTGTGTTAGTTTATTGTAGTATAGATTTTTACCTTGCATTTAATATTCACTACAATTGTCTGCTATATTTGTTTGTCTGGGTCCGGACAAAAGATTTACTTTATTTTTTTAAACCTTAACGTAAATGTAATCAGTTAAAAAAAAGATGAACTTAATACAAATAATGAAATCCCGTTTCCCCCTCGTGAGGCATGGGGCGAACACATTTCTGTGTCCGTTTCATTGATCTGTTCTTTAACAGGCAAGTAGTTGCTCAGACTTATGACAGACAATACGTTTAACCGTTTGGCTACAGAGGCGGTCGATTTGAACCTAATAGAAGCCTTAGTAAATAAATAAATAGATAGTCAATTATGGCTAAAACATTTTGCGCACCGGAAGTTAGTCTGTGTGGTGCATTTTTGTAATGCTTTTCGTGCACCTCACAACTGAGTCAGCCGCATTTTCGTGTATAATAGTAATTTTAATTTGGCCTTGTTTAGCCACAGGATGTGACAATGAGGTATTTTCAATGCGCAGTGTTCATACGTTATTGTTCAGGTAACCTTTTCAAAACCAACACAGTGTGAAGTCTAGATCATAATGCGGCCGGTTTTATTGTTCACGTGTTATTTATGAATTGTAAAATTACAGCTGCTTTTAATCAAGAACAATATTACTAGAAAGAATCTCTTACTCTCTATATGCTAGCTGTTAGCCTACGAGGACGTACTCCCCGTCGTTCTAGCCAGTTAATCTTAAAAGATAGACGTGTACAATCGCAGACATTTTTTTAGTTTTGTCCCACATTTCCGCCTTACTCCATAAATAGTCCAACCAATACAAAAATAATTTTTCAATTCTAACCAGGAGTTCTTAAGACTAGCGCCTTCAAACAAACAAAGTCAACTTTGTTTGAACTTGCAAAGTTTGACTTTGACTATATAAATGAATAACACGAGCGGGACTCGAACCTAAGACCATAACGTACTTAGTGATCATTGATTTTTTTTAAATCCTAGTGGAAAGCTGACACCTATTGCAATGTAGAATTTAAATTTATAAAAGCTCTTCCGTCTATTAACACAGGAAAACTATTACCCTTTAAACTTATATGTTTTTTTTTAATTAATCTCCAAAGTAGGCAACTTAATATTCTAATTGGCCGTTGTCATAGTCGTAAGGACGATGTCATAACAATAAAAAGCAACAATAATTGTGACAGATGTTTAGTTGGAATGTATAATATTCTGAGATGTATGATAATGGAATCCAAGATAAGATACAGGCTGTGAATACTAACGAACAAAACTGGTACTGTATGTCTCACTAGACATATGGTCTTTGTTTATAGTTCTATTTAAAATAGTGGTTTTATAAATTACGTACATGAATGGAAAATTACACCGCTGTTTAGATAATCGTGACAAAACATATAAGTTATATTTAGACTTTTATTAGCTTTGTTGATATAACGGGCTGACGTTTTATATGTAACTACACTAAATTTAGTACACCAAACCTTGCTTAATTGTTCTTCTGTATTTTCTGACGAAGAAAAAAGATTGATTTGGCTAATAAAAATATGGTATCTTTTTATACAAATATTTGATTCCATAGATAAGCCATACTTGAATGAAACTAATGTTTCGAAATGTATTGTCTGTAGTTTACTCGAGTAATACACTATTTAATATTTAAATAAAACATTTTTAACGATTAAAACACGAAATATTTTAACTTGTTTTATTTTAAAACACACCCTGACGTTGAGAATGCTTTGTTTATAGCCCTGGTAACGTTGAACCGAAGTTAAAATAAATTTAAAAAGTTAAGTTTTATATTTCGCGTTTAAAACTGTTAGAAGCCTATCCAGATATCCAGATCCAGGTATCTGGATAGCATTTTAATACTAAAATGTGCAATATTCAATAATAAACCAATATTAATAATTCATAAGTAACCAATTGATTCGATACAAGTAGCAAATTACAATAATTCACCAGAACTTGATAACGCAAGCTTTGAAGACGAGTGTTTCAATCATATTCAATTTCATTTTAAACAAAAACTGTACATCTGGTTTGTATAACAATCGTATTGTTTGTCTTTCAAGGTCAGTTTTATTCAAAATATATATGATTGGAATCCAAATTAATTTTCTACGAATTATAGTTTTTGAGCTAAGACTGTAATAGCCATTATAACGCGTATAAAATGGCTAGTTTCTAAGGTTAATAATTCAAGCTTGAATTTAGTTCAATATGTGTTGCCATATACCATACCGTTACTATAAATATGGCTTTACAACATCTTTAATGCTATGCAATTAGAAGCGAAAGAATACACATATCGTTTGAACTATTTTTTCAAGCGCGTTTTTATTGTTATTAAATTCCACATGTTATTGCACACTTATATAAATAAAAAAATACACAGAGTTCCGTGCTGCTGCTATAACCATTTAAATAATTATATTTTTTTTAAATCTAAATCGATTTTTAATTCGACTTTGTTTAATTTGTAGCATAGTTTTTAGACCGTCATTTTTTTTAGGTAGGTAAAGTTTTGTAACCAATAGTTCGTGGCTTATCAATTGGGGCCATGATTATCTATTCGGCGATACCACCAACATTATCAGTTACTCCTAACCCCAACTAAATATGAGTAGACTGTTGTAACTAGATTTTTGTAATACGAAATTATCGCTCTGGCTTCTATAATAGTAGTTAGCTTTTATATTCTATCTAGATTGTACAATGCGCATCCGTTCGTTGGGCATAGGGCAGAAACAATATCATACGTTTTAAAACTGTATCGGGAATTAGTTAATAAAGTAGAGAATGGAAACACTTCCCATATCAAAAAAAACACTATAACGGTTTAAAACGCGATATATTTTAGTTACACTTGTTTGAGAATTATTTTTAAATACGGTCTACCCGTGACCACGGCTTCTGCAAAGCATCCCAAACGTCGGGCTGTAGTTAAAAATAATTTTCAAACAAGTTTGACTAAAATATATCGCGTTTTAAACCGTTAAAGTGTTTTATTCAAATGTGTACTACTCGCGTAAACTACAGACAGTATTTAACACTTTCCATGGTCTCCCGGCATTAAAACTCGGGACCTTTTGTACTTAACCAAGGTAAAAAAATAGTGTCTGGTCGAAAGGAAACGAAAATTCTTCAGATTATCTCTCTCTTCTCCCTCTTTTCTTATATTCTTTTTCATATCTTACATTTAGGCGAAACAATTCTATTGACAAATATAACTCCGTACCTATCATATCGTTCAATTCTATCAACGCCATGTTTGTGTGTATCCTTCGAAAGTCTTATTAGATAATAATCCAATGCCTTTGTTCCTCGTCAATCAATTCTTTAATTGACGTTATGTGATACGTATGAAAAAGCTGCGATTTCCCACTCAATCCTTGAGGAAGGAGATATCGTCACTTCTTAATAGCATATCATTATAATGACATTAATTCCTGTCTATGCTATGAGTTATGCAAAATGTAATACCGAGTTAGAATGTAATTGCAGTTCGCAGGAAATTGTAAACATTAATGTTGATTGTGAGTGTGATAATAACAAACTTGATACTAGCGCCTTGTGATTTGAATCACACCTTATAAGTTATTGTTAAGGGATTTACAAGGCAGAATTAATAATCGTAGTGTTTTATATTAATAAAAATAAAAAGATAGCTCAAACGGGTTCAAAAAATTACTTGAACGATTATAATTGTCACACGTTAAAAAGTTCCTATGCACATCGCATAAAACTTTTAATATGAAAACTGTGACACTGGCTGGAAAATGGATTTGGAAGTTCGATCATCACGGACGGGGGTATACTAGAGATAATCTATTATTATATAAAAAGACAGTTTGAAACGGGTAAAACAATTGCTTGAATTTATGGAAAATATGGCTGTGATTTGAAAATGGATTTGGAAGGTCTTTGATCACAGACAGCGCACCGAGTTAAGATTTCTAATATTGTGAATGTTTGTTAGTTCATCACACATAAACTGCTGTAATGTGCTGTCGACTTATTTTGGCTTTACATATTCCGAAATCCACAGACTGACACCGAAACGTGATTAAGCTTGACGGCATTTTCATCTGGTAAAAGTTGAAGTCCAAAATGGTTAGAAAAATTATAAATTGATTAGAAAAATTTTGGAGCCGGTGGGGATCGAATCCGCGACCCGTTGATAATTAGCCACGCATTGCTACCATTAAATCAACGAGCCTTTTTTTCCTGAGCCTGTCTGATAATTTTTTACAAAACATTACTTTGAAAAAACAATACCTATCAATTTATCAGTAAGGCTAATTTGACCAGGTAACCATAAAATGTCCAGTATTGTGTATTATCGATAATAATAATAAGAGATAAAGCGAATTATCGATATCAATACGATAGATACAATCGTCTGGCGCCAACGATTTTGACTTGAATTTACTATCGATAAAGATTATTATCCTTATGTCGTAAGTATTGACATTTCAATGTTACACTTGTACTATAAAAATAATCTAGTTTAATACTCAATTTGTGCAATAAACACATAAAGCCAGAATATTAGGTATTACATACATTAGTTTCAATTTTAAGTGCTGTTTTGCAAGTCAAAATTCTTAAGTTAGTTACTAGAATTTCATATCTTAGTACCTACCCTAGTTGACATTACGCAGTGCCTATGGTCCCTGAAACACTGACTGTCCCTGAAAGACTAAATCTAGACACGATAGAATAAACAATATCTTAGTATGTTATTTATCAACTCTCCAATAGTAACAAAAAAAAATCCTAAATGCAACGTTGAAGATTGAAAACCATTACGACACCAGCGGAGTCACAAAATGAGCTCATCTTGTTGAATGAAATCCAGTCTTATTTGGAAGGCAATAAGGTTTAATCTTAATCATTCTGAACCGAAGATTTGTACGGCATGTTTTCTTAAGACATTCCTTGCCATAAATAGTATGAGTGTAATGTATACCGGCGCTTGTATGGTGTATGTACATAATGTATTGTTGTCCCGACTAAATAATTATTTTAAACCTGACACTAAGGTCACTTGTGCCTTCCTACTTTAAAATCGTAAGAAATCTTAACAATTTTACCGTAAATTCTGTTTCTTCCTAAATATTACTTCTTTACACTTTGTTATGAGGGCTAAATATCGTTAATATGTAACTTGGGCAGTTACAGTAATAAATGTAAGTTGGAACGCTTATGAGTCCATTAGCTTATCTTAAATTTTATATTTTGTACTTAAAGATAAAACACTTTCGTAATAAAGCAAATTTAAGTTTACTATTTTAGAGAACAAAGTATTTTATGTTGCACAAGAAGCTTGCAAACAAGCGATAATATTTTTCTAATCTAACATTTTTCCTAATGAATTTATAATTTTTCTAAAGCATATTGGACTTCATCTGGAACTCTGGATATTAAATGGATGGTAGGAATATCGAAATTCCGTCCGGGTCACGAAACACCGTCGACATATAAAGCAGCCGTCAATTTGATTCGGGTTTCGGTTTCTGGATTTCCAAATATCCAAATCCCAAATAGGTCGATAACGCATCTTGTGAACAACATACATGTCTCTCCTTTATTATTAAAAAAGGATTTCTATGTTGCACAATAAGCTTGCAAACGATGATTATAAACACAATAATATTCAGCAATTTAATTACAAAATTAAAATAAAGCGTTTTCAACGTATCACTAAAAAATCGTAATTAATTTGACTGGAACTGTGGAAATCACCCGCATGGCGAATGAATACAATTTCCAACGTTATTTTTAGCTACAAATGGCGTGGCTAATTTGTAATGACGTCATATGGCGTAAAGCCTTCCTGGTTCAATAAATATATGGTCGTTACTAGATAGGACAAGAGCTCACCTAATAAATTCTGTAAGGCTTTCACGGTCATCGTTCAGCATATCATTGCTGCGAACCGAAATGCGATTAAGCATGACGGCATTTTCATCTGTGGACGGTGGTGAGCCGGACGGAATTTCGGTATCATCATTTAATATCCAGATTTCCTGATGAAGTCCAACATTGCTACCATTAGACTAACTAGTCCGTCGAAATTAGTAAAGAATAGCTTACGAGCAGGTACACCTGGAATTAAGTCAAAAAACTCTCAAGGTGTGAACACACTATTAAGTTATCAAACCTTCGTCTGGGAGATTAAGTAACGGTGCTAATGACTCTGTTGTTATTAATGCTTATGTACGTATTTTGTACATTTTAAACCTTGTTTCCTAAATCTTAAGATAGAAGTTTCTGTAGCAACACTGAAGTTGAGGAAATATTGTAACAGAATGTGATGCGATAAGAAAATAAATAAAGATTTTCATATCAAAAAAGCTCTGATTTAGATATAAATTTAGAGAAAAGTACATACTGCTCATTTATTTATTTTTTTAATTTATGGTACACTACCAGATTGCCATACTTGTTTTAGTAAAATTTGAACGTGAAAAAATCATACGTTACCTCATTTATAAACGCTTAGAGACGCGATATTAGTTAAACTTATTTGAACATAATTTCAACTATGACTACTTTTTGGATGCTCTAGTAGTAGTTAAAATAAATTAATATAATTATAACTAATATATATGGCGTTTCAAACCGTTAAAATGTTTTATTGAAATATTTTTAATTCATTTTACTTACGGACCGACGGATTTTTCGGATCACAGCACGAGTTATACCCGCCTAAACAACAAACAATACTTCTGATTCTTGACTTCTTACAACTATGAAAGTTAAATTCAAATTTTGTTTAGTATACTAGCTTCATTGCATTGAAAAGAATAACGATTAGATAAAGACGAGGCAATATATTTCATAAACATGTCAAAGCCCATAAAAATATATTCCTAAACGCAATTAACCTATCTAGCTTCCACTGATAAGCCCCATAAATCTTGGGGCACAATTTGAGAGCAATCACGACCGACGAACCATGTAATTTATAACATCTTGTGTAATTGTACGTTAATGAAACTCATTAATCATCGAGTCCTTGAACTTGTTGAGAAATGGGTAAAGTTTTCTTCAGTCTATAAAAAGAAGAAGAAGAAGAACATTATATACTTACGTTAAAGTCTTGTAATTATATTTTAACCTCTTGAGTTCGAGCGTATATGAATATAAACTATGTAGTTAACGTTAATAGTACAGATTTAAATAAAACACTTTTAACGGTTTAGAACGCGAAATATTAATTTAATTGCGCCTCGACGTTTAGGATGCTTAGCAGCAGGGCTGGGGCTATGTTAAAGATGTCTTAATCTTCTGAAGAACGATTTCTTTAGTTTCGATATAAGATTGACGTTATTAACCTCTCTTAACTTTCATTAAAAAACTGTAAAGATTTTCATTTATTTTGGCTTCGTATTATTTTCACTATAACCCAGCATAATGGATTCAACTTTCGATTTCATTCAATAAAACAATTAGGTTTGATAAAGCTTTAGAATTGTAAAATTAATGTTTCGCGGCGGCTATTAGTATCGGCTGTAACATCAAATAGCCGGAGATGAATTTGAGAAAGTTATTAATGTACAGTTCGTATACTTTTGACAGTTGCGAAATTGCTTTTGCATGAAAAAATAACGGCTAGAAATTAAATTGTACTTTGCTTCAAGATAGTATACTATATATAGTTTTTACACACATTATTATTAATAATCGTTTAGTGGCTAAAAATATATTTACAACATTAAGGTGTTTATATTGGCTTGTATTTAAATGTTGAAAAAAACAAAAGAGAAAATCTGTTCGGACTTAAGTTCTACTTATTCCTTACAAAGTGGGTAGTGTTTTAAATAGTGAACGATGTAGCCCAAAATTTTTGTTATTTTTTTATTCTATGACGTATATGAAAACTATAGACTTACCTCCATTACAGATTAAAAATAAACAAAGTTACTTGTTCATATAAGTACTGTGGTAAGTCGTGATGTATCGAAGTTCGTAATCGATACAGACATAACAATCGAATATTTCGAGCACTTTCTTTTGGCACATTTATCTCGCACACCTTTGGTATTAATATCAGCTGTCATGCGTACGAACATTTCGCCTATGTATCAATATCAATGAATCATTTTTCATTGTGGCTCCATATACTTACTTACAAAAGCAAGTTTGCTTTTGGGTCTTATAGTAAAAAAAATTTATTAAGTATGACAATTTGGGATTGCTTACATTGATTGCTTCAAGATAATATAAATAAACTGATGTAACATACAATTTTGATAACTTTTAATGTTTGAAAACTTTATTATTTTTTACATGTTATTGCACATGAAGGCACTATATAATTTCAAAATCGAAAATAAATTGAAAAATTTTTGACTCGAGCAGGACGTGAACCGGCATCCACAACGTTCCGTTGCTCTCACCAATTGCGCTACTGTGTCCTACACGGTATCGTTTTCAACCTATTGTTACAGGCAACTCTCGCACAATGTAATTTCAACTTTAATGCGTGATTACATAAAATTCTTGCTCTATTATATTTCGTAAAATCGCTTTAAAAAACAAAAATGTCGTAGGTTGTTGTTCAATTAGAAATAAACTTACGATTAATAGTGTTTTATTTAACTATATGACCCGCATAAAGTTAAACTAGATATGTCATCACAAAAGACAATAGTAATTCACGGATCCGTTTGCATAGACACCGCGTCGATTGTTCGTCTCAATAAATCTCAATAACCCGCTTTCTTTCAAGTGTTCGGTACAGAGCGCGACACATTCATCAATTGCAAGAAATTGAAAGCGACGACAGGCCATTATTTATTCAATATTAGCCACGTGCCATTATTTCTGCCGATTGCTTCTATTATAAATTATGACTGACTACTTTGATGTTATTACGTTTTATGTTCTAACAACTGAGAACATCGTCTTTATATAACGATTTTTGAAGTAGTCTGCTGATACACTTACATTATACGATAGGTGTTTGTGTCCTTTCAAATGACTCACGATGTGAAGAATTGTAAAATAGCTAGCCATGCCAGCGACTTCGTCCGCCAAGAATATTTATGTTGGACATCCAAATTCGTTTCTGCAAACCCCTTTATCTTTATAAACTTAAGCTTGCTACCCACGACGTCGGTCGCGTCCCTTCCCGTCGTTCTTGCAAGTTAATCTTAAAAGATAGACATATTATAGCAACGCGGACTTTTTATTAGAGCATTTAAAGAGAAATAATTCTTTCCTACATATTTTTTGGGTATCTTTAACCTCTTTTGCAGCGGTAACCCATAATGATGTATAATTTCCCCCGTTTTGTTCACATTTCCCGCTGTATCTTCGATTCTAATAGTCGCAAGGCGATGTTTTATAGCCTCCTCCTTCCTCGATAAATGCTCTAAGCAACACACCAATATTTTCAATTCGAACCCGTACTTTTTGAGATTAGCGCGTTCAAACAAACAAAGACTCTTCAGCTTTTATATTAGTATATATAATGTGTAAGTAGGTTTCACGCGATGTGTTTATACTTAGTTTTACGTACCACATATTAGGGTTAAACTGTAATAATAGGTTAACACAAGCAAATAGTAGGGTTCCACTCGATCGTAGAACGTGACCGATCCACCATTGACCGTTCAAGATATCGCGCTGTATTGTAATCATCTTGTACGTTTGTACTTTGTACGTTTTACGATTTCACTGAATACTCTAGACACGCCCACCATTCCCCTAGTGGTATTTAGAAGGGACCAACTGGGTAAAGAAGGTTACATGGGTTACGAGATAAATCTGTGTTCAACACTTATGCGATGTAAACGGGCTATTACATCCTAATCTAAGCTAATGTTTAGGGCAAACGTATACAATGCTTTTTATATTTATTTTTATCTATTGCCCTTTTAAATTTATCATACGAAGTATGTAATACCTTATCAAAGTTATGTTGTCATGATTCTATCAGTGGTGTAGCTATTGTAGGGCCAGGTGGTGCAGTGCACCGGGGCCCCGGAACTTAAGGGCCCTCTAAGTTTATCTTTGAGAAGATATAAGCGTAGAAGAAAAGGATTTTTAACGTTTGCTTGCTGTTTATAATTTTGGTTCATTTAATTCAAGCTATGCTAAAAGAGGGGATGGGGACCCGATTCTTTCTTGAGCCTTAGGATTGTGTACACGCTACTAGTTTCTATGCACATTTTTTTCACTCATCAATGAAATTTCGTAAAGGAGCATATCATTTTTTCAGGCATAATTAGTTAAATAGATTGTTGTGAAAAATAGTGCTTTCATAAATAGTCTAGTTATGTAATGTCTGTACAAACCGTGACCACGGCTGCAAAGCATTCGTAGTTAATATAAATAAAATAATATATTTCGCATTTTAAACCGTTATTTAAATGTAACCTATAATTTATTTTAATAGTCTATAGCTTTAGCGAGTAGTGCACATTAAATAAACACTTTTAATACTATGTAACAACCGTCTTAAACGACGGGTGCAAATATGTTTCGCGTTTGAAACTGTTAAAAGTATTTTATTTAACAGTCCGATAACTGCGTGTATGATTGAGATTCGTCGATAGATTGACAAGCGACGGAACTGTGAGAGCATGTCGCGATGGAGATACCAGTGAAAGCAAATAGTACCGCGCATAATAGCATTCCCGGCATATTTCCTATGATAAGATTTATTGTAGACCATTGTCTTAAGAGAGATCTAGACTGAAATACGCGGAGGTTTCTCCGATTAGAATAGCAGGAATTGTACCGGTGTAAAAGATCTATAAACGGTTTGTTGTCTGACCAAATTACTTGAGAGATAAAACAGTTTATTCTTGGACACAAAATTAAAGGCGTACTTTTGGAAGAGAAGTAAAATATCGCTGTTATTTGCAAATATATAGTAAACTGACTAGCCCGTAGTTTATGCGAGCAGTACACACTTAAATAAAACACTTTTAACGCGAAATTGATTAGTTAATTAAATAAAACTATGGCCCGACGTTTTTGATACTTTGCAGCCACGTAACCTAATTTAACTATCGCGTTCCATACCCTTATCCCATAAATTGGGATATTTAGGTACATACCTTAATATCTCTTTTACGTAACCAAATCTCAGAGCGAGACAACCCGGTAGCAACGTCAATAAAATCGAATGTCTTGCTAAGTAATATCTTATACTTTATAAATAACATCCTGTATTTACCGTCTACTGTACCGCTAAGGTAATTTAAAACTTAAACCTGCAGTTGTGTAAACATTTTAACTTAAACAAAATATGCAAATAATTTGGCATCTGTATACCATTCTTTGCATATAACAACGCATAACCAAGTCCTTGACTCTCAGTTTGAAACAGGCTTTGTACCGGTTTAGTCATCACCTGTAATCTAGGTTTCAAATTCTTTGTCTTAACGTTTAGTTCTAAACACTAAATAATAATTGATATAACATAAACTAAACGAAATTTTCATGCAATTATCTCTGTCGTTAATAATTGTAGTGGAAGAGACACAAACAATTTTAGTGGTACATAATTGCAAATATATTTATTCCTTCAGTAGGTAGGTGATGTAGCTTATGTCTTCAGCTAATTAAGTTATATAAATCCGTTTAAAGTAAGTGGCAATACTTCCGAGGTGATCCTATTACAAAAAATACAATGTTAGCGTACTTGACCAAAAATGTTGCGATCCATACTGTTTTTTGTTGTAATGATAGACCAGGACAGACAAACACTTGACAGACAGTTAACTTGTTGGAAAGTAAAATCCCAACCTATATACCGTCTAAACAATATATTCTGTCGACTTTAGGCATTCGAGTATCCACAGACTGAAACCCGATTGAAATTCACGGCTTTTTTTTCTGTACTATACCCCAAAACCCTTCACGTGACAAGGGCCGAAATTTTTTTTTTTTTTTCCCCAAAAAAAAAAAAATTTTCCGGAAAAAGGAAAGAAACTTTTTTAAAAAAAAAAAAAATTTAAATTTTTTTTTTTTTTGGGGGGGGGGGGCCTTTTTTAAAAAAACCCTTTGGGTTGGGGGGGGGGGTTTTTTTTTTTTTTTTTTTTTTTTTTTTTTTTTTTTTTCCCCCCCCCGGGGGGGGGGTGGGGGGGGGTCCCCCCCCCCCCCCCGCCGGGGGGGCGGCCCGCCCCCGGGGGGGGGGGGGGTCGAAGTTAAATTAATTAATGATTGTCTACCAATGCTACACCATTAACCATTAACCCCGTCGAAGATATTATACTTATGTAACTTATAATTAAAACCATTTAGATAAAATAAAGATTAGAATTCTTAGTACTTCTATCTGTAAAAACAGCGCTAAAATACTTCATGCACGGCGCTCTTAGGTCTTATTGGAGGAAAAACACTACTATGTTTGCCAAGTAATTTACGAGTTCCATATTGGCCAAAATGTATGTCTGCTAATTGTATTTGTACATGATGCACTGTTTGCATGATTATCACAGTTTTATGTTTAAATAACTGGCGTTAGAACATAATATTAATGTAAATAGATCTATGTAAACAAAACTTATATGGACAATTAGTTTGATCAATTTGTCTAGTTATCAACTCTTGTCCTTACTATACTATAAAAATTTGATTATACATTAAGGTTCCAAATTTGAAATATTGACTCAAAAATATATGCAAGATCCTTTGTGTTAAGACTCTGTACTACTTACTTCAAACTTCAGTTAATTTATATTTATTAGCTATATTAGCCGTCGCCGCGACTTTGTTCAGTATAATAACTATTATTTTGGCCAACAAATTCGTTTTTGAAAGCCTCCTGATCTTTATAAATTTTAGCTTTTTCTCACGATATCGTCCGCGTCTTTTTGTTCTTGCAAGTTAATCTGAAAAGATATACTGACACGGAAAATTATGAGGTCGTTACAAGAGGAAACATTCTTTCGTACATATTTTTTTGTATATCATGAAGCGTCTTCGCTAGCTTTATAATATTGAATGGTAAGAATATTTGTGTAGTCTGGTTTCACAAAACATTAACACTAAAGTTTCGGTCTAGAGAACAGACGTTTATTTACGAGACTACGCCCAAACATTTGACAGTAATGGCCTTTTAACGAACTCCTAACGTTATCTTAGTTAAGGTCACATCGAGTGTTCCGTTCTAACTATTCTTTTAGACCCTTTCACATAGAATCTACATACATGACACTAACACCAAAAGGCTTTCTCTACTGTTCTGTAAGTACACAGCCGTGTAGGGAACGATACTTAATAGGAGGGTTAGAAAAAGGTAGTACTGTTTACGTAAAACACCATACCAGATTCAAGGAAGCGTTTTAAACGTTAAGTCCCTTTGTCTCATATAATAATACCATAAATAACATTAATCTATAGAATATAATGTAGATAATACCGTTTATTTTTGAGGAAAAACAACTGTATGATTTCGCACCATCTAGACAAGACTTTAAACGGTTTCAAACTCGATATCTAATACTATACTAGTGTTTCTATTATAGGTTATTTAATCGATCTTTTCCCTCGTAGTTTGTATGTATTTGGGGACTGTTCCATAAAAAGATGGCGGTAGGCATAGATTTGACTTTGGACACCATCTTCAGTCTCACCGTGACCACGGCTGTAGCAAACACGAAACGTAAGGCTGTAGTTAAAAAAGTGTAACAAGTCAACTAATATATTTTGCGTTTTAAACTGTTAAAAGTGTTTTATTTAAATGTGTACTACTTGCTACGACAATACTTAATATCATTACAGTGGAATCCATCATGTCGGATCAACATCTTAACTAGTGTTATATTAATCGCATCAGCATCGCGACGCGGTCTTAGCAAATATCATAAGTATAAAACAGTTATAATGAAGGTTAATTAAGACTAACCGTTGGTTACGGACTCGGCAGGGGCCGCCTAGTCTTACTGGACCAGTTTCTTTTATCCATATCAAGTAACTCAAGCTTCTTTCTTCGGTTCTGATTAATTGATTGAATTAAATGATAATATCATTTACCTGTTGACTATCAATAGGCTATAAAAGCTATAAGTTAGGAAGTAAAAAGTTACGTACTATAAGATCCCATCTCGCTTGCTCTTGCTAGCTCGTGGGTCCAACGGTAGCGTATAGATAGCTACCTATAGGTCGTGGATTTTATTCCCATGTCTAGAATGTTTCTAAATGATGTTTGATTTTTGTAATCATGTTCCACATTGTCTGTAACCTATGAAGATTAGGTGGAATAACTAATTTCCGTCTGGATCACAAACTACCATATGCGTAACTGTGAATATATGTGAATCGGTGTTTCGAATTTTGTCTGTAGATTTCATAATGTCTGAAGACAAAATAGGTCGAATTATCTAATAGCTAGGATAATAACGGTCTTGTCTATCTGTCTGTCATAAAAATGTCAATAAAAACAATTTGCAGTTCATAAGCTCCTAATTAACATTGTATTACGACCTCGTTGCTCATTGCAAATAAAGTTATGACCAGACAGTGAAATATTTTGCGTAATGTAAAGTTATACATCAATAGAAAGCTGGTTTCTTCAATTTATTAACATCTACGCTTCACCATTACTCCTTCTGAGCGGCCATTAGCAAAAATAATGGATATTACTTCCAATCAGAACTTCCTGCTAAATAAAATATTGTACCCACAATAATTTATTTGAATTGTGAGCACTGTTCAAACGCAATTCACTACTGAATTTATAACTGCAGATAGCTAAGGCCTTTGTAATGAACTTTGCTCATCTTGGTAAATAAAATCTAAAGTAATTAGTGTTTCAAAATATGTTATGAAAGAAAAGGAAAGGAAATCCTTGTTTTCATTTGAATTAGCGTGAAAATTCGCAGGCATGTACAATTATAAGAAGATACGCTGTTGGGATTCTTTGTCATTCGGCAATATATTTTCGATCTGTGGAAGGTAGTTCGTGATCTGGACGTAAAATTCGATGTTCCTACAGATTCGCTTTTCAACTAGATTTCTTAGACTTGGCAACTTTAATAAAACGCTTTTTTAAAACGCGATCTATATTATAGATATACTGAAGTGTACTCGCGTAAACTACTGACAGAATTTGCCTGGCAACATGTTTAGAACAATTACAAATACATTGCCATACTTTCCTAAAACGGATCAACGTTGCCATCGAAAAACTTCAATTTGAATAATTGTAAGTAATTCATTTACAAATAATCGTGTAACTTCCTGTCCCTTATTACAAGTAATAAATAAAGTTAATCCCTAAGTGCATAGGAAGAGTGTAATCTGGTACAATAAATGTAATCGACAGGAAACACCAAAGGTACCGCGTTCTTGATAACAAAACTAAACAGCAGGCAACCGTACGCAGGTCTACAGTATCTACAGGATGTTAAAATTGCTTTGAAGTAGGTAAAAGTAAATAATATGTTTACATTAATATATTCCAATACATTAGAGTACTCTCTCTTTGACAATATGAATACTTCTAAGAAGATAAAAACCTATGTTTTTCCTTAGTCGAGACGCTAGTCAAAAACTATTATTTTCTACAAAATTATAATTGAAAATATTTTATAAATAATAAATAAATAAAATATGTTTCTTGCCTCTCTCTTAATAACAAAACTTACAACTAGTATTAAGGATATTTCAGTAAGTCTATGACTAACTTGTGTTGGAGCAGCGTCGCTCCTTCCCGTGTTACATTAAAATATTGACATATATTATAGTTAACCTATAATGTTACACATTTGGGACAGAACTTAATAACAATCGTATACCTGGAACAGATTTAACAAGTAAATAGTTGACTTGCTCTGCCCGACCGAAAATATACATTGTTTCCTAAATTCTACCATACTATGCAATTTTTAACCACTGAGCTAAAAGTAATATATTTGAAATTAAATTAGTTTCAAGTCATAAACAGACATAGACTGCTGACTGATATAAACCGATTGGATAATGTAATTAAGTAAATTTATAACCCCAATAAAGCAATGAAAAAGTGAATTATAGGCTCTCCAAGTTTAACCCAAGAGAGATAATAATTTCAAAACGCGACATAGATTTTGCGAATTCATTTCAAAGCAATTAGCAATTTTATTTACCTTACTTATTATAATAAATAATGTTTCAATCACTAGAAAAAAAGTCGATCCATTACCTAACGATATATTCAACATATAGCAAATATATGTATATAAAAAAAATATATCTATAACAAAAAAAAAATTGTTAATTTACTTTTTCAGCAATTCCTCTTGTCACGGAAACACGATAAGAACATCATTCATCGATTAAGGATTGAAAGTTGAAGTTAATTAAAAATATGTTTTTGTGTTTGTCGGTACTGACACCTCTTGCTATCGGAAGACTGCAAAATATTCACACAAAGTATCAATAATTAAATATGTATTAAATACTGTCTATAGTTTACGCGAGTAGTACACATTTAAATAAATTTTAACGGTTTAAAACGCGATATATTAGTTAAACTTATTTGGAAATGGTTTTTAACTTCGGCCCGACGTTTCGGATGCTTTGCATCAGCCGTGGTAACGGAGAGAGTTAAAAATCATTTCCAAATAAGTTTAAATAATATATCGCGTTTTAAACCGTTAAAGTATTTTATTTAAAAGTATGTAGTTGATAGACTAGACCTGTACCCTCATAGATATAATTTACTCTACTAAAGTTCTCTCTACTACGTTATGGACTTAAAAACACAAAACAATTTTTTACCCAATTATTAAACTTATAATAAAGATACTCCTTTCATTAGAGTACATAATATAATGCAATATTTTAGTGTCCTATTTAAAGAATAAATCAAGACATGCAGCGAATTGAACGCCAATCAATTCTGCCCCAATGCCATTTTAATCTTAGTACTTATCGTAAACAATATTGTTGTAATTTGTGTCCATGCGTCATATGCTAATGTATGCTATGCACTTTTATTAGTTCGACCTTCGTCTATGCTGCGTTATAATCACAATAAAATTATTCTATTACAATCACTACAGGATTTAATTAATACTTCGTTGATATTCTAGTTGCAACAAAGAAATGAAGCTCAACATAATTAAAAACTCGAAAGATTGGCGTCGTAACGTGTTATGTATGTAACTAAGGCGTTTAAAATAAGGAGTTCATATTTTTAAATGCATTTATGCTTTTTGCGTAACTCGCGTAGAGAAATTAGAAAGGAACATTTATTATTAATTTGTAAAAATGTACAATTATAGCTTAGAAAACATAACTGCTGGAATTGCAAACATTTAAATTATTTTTGTTATTTCTTGTATAGCCTAAACCAGCTTATCTATGATATCTAAATCATCAAACATGTTGCGAAGATTTAAGTTTTAAAATCACGCAGAAAACGAACATTCTCAGTACACGGAACATTAAGTAACACCCCCATTGTACTAGTTCTCGGTATAATATCAAGATCTACGATAACTCGAGTCTGCTGACAATAGCGACCGCGGTACGCGCAAAATGCATTCGAAGAATTAATTCGCTGAGGACGCTACTAATAATTTTGTGATATAACACGTTTGCGAATTGAACTGCTTAACTTGCATTTTATCATTAATTCAAATTAGCACGGCGTGAACTGCAGACATAACTACCCACTTATCTAAAACTTTTTTTAAAGACGGTAGTTTTCGATTAAGCTTAAGAAGCTTTTAAAATCAACTGATAACACTTATAATTTCGTATTTCATATCTGCATCATTATATCCTCGTCATAATTCCGCTCAAGATAAGTTAGTTAAAGAAACTGCACATTTCTTCACCCACGCAAGTTATCATTATTGTACATTCGCACTCGTACAAAAAAGGATAGCGGATTTGTTAAAGATTATTTCAATAATACAAAACCAAATATGATTGGGTCGAATACAACCGTTAGATTAATAATTAAAGCGATAGAATGGTTTTAATTTAAATATGACTAATTCAACAATAACATTTCTTAATAAACCACTTTAACGGTTTAAAACGGGATATATTAGTTAAACATATTTAAAAAAAGATTAGGTTAAATATTGCGTTTTGAACCGTCGAAGTGTTTTATTTAAATGTGTACTACTCGCGTAAACTATAGACACTATTTAACATTTTTTTTTGTTACGCGCACATTAAATGGATCCACAACTGCTTTAGATTTAGTTAGAGGGTAACAGATAAGAAGGCAGACTAATTAGAAGGTAAAATACCCAGGCCGTATCCATCTGGACTAGATGCGCCTATTTTTGTTTTGGATATTCGCAACTGAAAATGAAACGCCGTTAAACGTCAGGGCATTTCCATTTACGGATGGAGTGGTTCTTGGAATTTAGATATTCTTTCCAAACGAATTCCAACTAGTTTTGATGGCAATTGTTTATGTGCCATACAATTACTATTATCACCAAGAGGTCCGTCAAAAATCGTGCCTTATTTAGTTAATCGCCAGTTAAAATAAAAAATAACATTGATTTAGTGTGTTAGATTTATTTTTCACGAAAAGATCACACGATTACACATTCTCCGCTTTAGAGTTACGCTGCAATCAGAGGAATGAATTATCCAAATAGATAGGGACCGTTATTTCGACAGATGATGCTAACTACCAAATTTACCAACAAGAAATATTTAACTACAGTTGTATTTTTTATTAACATAACTCAGTTTTTTATAGATGTGCGGGTGTACCTATGTTAATTTATAACATTCTTGGAAAGAAAATTTGAACAATGAACTATGTTCAACTGTTTCAAAATGACATTAGAATAGATATTTTTTTATTAGCTTTAGAGCTCATTTGTTTCGTTCTTCCATTAGATGAACGGCATGCTTGTCTGTCTCCCTTTATGTCAATAATAAGTATTTTGTAACTACCTAAAAAATAATAATATGATACTTTAAAGTCTGCAACAAAAAGTGAACCATTAGACAATGCAACAAGTTTACGCGAGTAGTACACATTTAAATAAAACACTTGCCGGTTTAAAACGCGGAATATATTATTGTGCCTCTGAGCCTGCAAAGCATCCGTCTGGCGGAAGGTAAAATAATTTGTAAAGAATTTAATAGATACATTTCGCGTTTTACTTATTTACAATTTATTTCAACTATGACTAGATGTTTTACAACAGCCGTTCCCTTCTGACCACGGCTGCTATAGTTAAAATAAATTAAAAATACGTTAGCTATAACATTACGTGTTTTAAACCGTTAACAGTTTTGTTTTATTAATATGTGTACTACTCGTGTAAACTACAAACATTGCCTAATGGTTCACTTTTTTAATTTAACTACGCAGGCTCTGTCATGTCAAAGATGCAATCCATCTTGCAGTTCACTAAGAAGCGTTTTGATTAATTAACAGCAAACAAAACCAAACCAAAGATCCAATCCGACGAGTCAATTTAGTAGCTTACAAACTAATTTCTTATTTTTAATATCTTAAATCAAGGGTTCCGATATTAGTTTTGGTCGTTATCCCATGATTTATGAGCCTTCGTATAAAACTATGGGTCTACAAATTTCTTTATCCAGGATTTAATATTTTATAAGATTAATCACGTTGATTACACGTTTTAAATCGTTGTTTTTTAGAGAATTATTACAGTCATTAGGAAAAAGAGAATTATAAATCATTCATGTACCATATAAGATACGATTACAAATGCAAAACTAATGACTTAAGAAAGTTTCAGAACTTTGTGTGAAATCCCGTTTCCCACTCGTGGGGCATGGGGCGAACACATTTTTGTGTCCGTTTCACTGATCCGTTCTTTAACAGGCAAGTAGTTGATCAGACTTCTGTGCCCTGCCTGCCCGAAACAATTTTTTTTTTTCAACCCCCCAGTATCTCCGAATATCGCAAGCTAGCCAATAATAGTTGACGACAGGACGCGTCGTGTCAAGTTTTTATATGGGGTTATTTTATCTAACATCAAATTTGTTTTGACATTTTCGGCCGGGGGACAAGTAAGTAATAATCAACGGCCGTGGGTTTCCCACCTGCCCAACCTTTTCTAATCAATTTATATTTTTTTCAATGTTCGGCTTCTCTGGAAATTTCCATTTTAATTTAAAAAAAAAACCCCAATCCCCCCCTCGGTTTAGGTGTTCTCCGAATATCCAAGGCCAAAATAGGGCGACAGCGTATCTTGTCAAGTTATATGGGGTTATTTAATCTAACGTCAAGGAAACACCTTGCTTGTCCGTCGTTCTTTCTCTATTATAAAAAAACAAAACAGACTAGACACAACTCTCAAGTCTGGCAAATGCTAAAATTAAAGCCTCTATGAGGTCAATTTATCCTGCTATAAAACCGCAATAAGAGCAATTTTTATTATTGCACTTTATTGGTCGGCTAGATGAAGCCTTACAGATAACATCACTATGTGGCGTCTCCCTGTTTCTTTTGCGGCCCACCCAGAGCCGTAAAATAACCTTTGCCATATCTGCTAGATAACTAAATAATGCATTTTATATGGATTTCAATAGAACATTAATTAACCAGAAGGAATAGCGCATTAAATATAAGTCATGTATTTCCTTTTAAATAAAACCCTTTCAACGGTTTAAAAAAGCAAAAAATATTGGTTTACCTATTTACAATTTATTTCGGTAGTGACCATAGCTGCAAACAAAGCATCCGAAACGTCGGACCGTAGTTAAGATAAATTGTAAATAAGTAAACTAATATATTTCGTGTTTAACACCGTTAAAAGCATTTTATTTTATGTGTACTAGTCATGCAAACTACAGAAAATACTTAGGCAGCTTTAAAATTGCAAGAGAGGGATTTGAGCCCACGTTCCATATGTTCTGTGCTCTACTAACATATGAATATTATACTGCACTTAATTGTATTTTATTTCCCTCTTTTTCGGAAACCGACTCGATCTTAATAAAACTTAAGTTTATTTAAGCTTTAAATTTTTGCCTGCGTAGCCCGGCGTGGGGTAACAGCCAATAATAAATTTAATACTTATAAGTTCCTACAGATGTCGCAATACGCTGACTCACGAGGCGCCACTTGACGTATACGGCGTTGCTCCAATCTGGTGTAATTTATTGAGAGTATATATGCAAAGGTTTCATCATTGCCTTGTAGGTACATGTATTGAAATAGATATACAGTCAAGTCCTTCTCATTCTACGTAGTGAAAAAAATTGTGTATGTTTGTGTCTGTCTGTGAATATGTATATGTCTCTATGTGTGAGTATGAGTCTGCTGCTGTGCAGTTGGATCTGAGTGCCAGTGATATTGTGCAAGTGTTTGTGTGTCTAGTGTTTACGTATGTGTGTGACAGTACCTTCAGTCATATATGTGTTATATTCCTAGTGTATGTGACTGGTATGTACACGTCCACTGAAACACTTTTTAACAATGTAAATGAGAAATGTTACCTATATTTTGTTAAGAACGACCTGACGACCATACTGGTCACAGTGGGCCTGCATGTTACAATGGTACTAATATAGATCGCGCTTTAAACCGTTAGAAAGTGTTTTATTGAATGTTACATCTTATTCTAAGACCATCTGATGAAGACAGTGATTTTATTCGAAAGTAAATTCACTAGAATTAGGAGTCGTACGTAAAAATAAGGTCAATGGAGACTACGGTCCCAGTGGTTTGCCCCGCGGCTTTACTCTACATTGACGGATAAATTACAGACCACCATGAGTGTAATAGACGATACACCGAAATTGGCTGTATTCAATTATATTGTATGTTTTGTAACTGAATAGCTGTTCCGTTGATTCTCAATCGTTTGTATTTCATTTCGACTTCGAGATCTATAAATACTTCATGTCTGTGATTCATTGTATGATGTATACATGTATGTAACAACAGCTTATTGAACAGTTATATATTAATATAGTTACAAAAAAAACTTTGATGACCTCATTAGTGTAATGGTATCAATGTACGGGTAATAATCAATGGGTCGCGAGTACGATCCCCACCCAGTCCAACATGTTACAAATTTTTCAATTTATACATTTTCTAAAACATCCGGTAATTAGATGGGTGGTAGGAATATCGAAATTCCATCCGGGTCTAGAACCACCACAGATAAAAAAGTAAAGTTTAATCACGCTTCAGTCTGTGGATTTCAAATTCAAGGTCAAAATAGATCGACAACACATCTTGTTTAGATGCTTATAGGCCTACGGTATTTCACCTACCATCAAGTACACCATGCTTGTCTGACTTCTTCTTTCATAAATAAAAATCTAAAAATTCTTACATTTCATATAGCTGTTTTATACAGTCGCGCGACTTTCACATATTATAATTATGTCTGTGCTGTTATTTCAATTGGAACATCTTCATTCCTTCTTGCATTACGGGGCAATTGAGTCATAACTAAGGTCGGTATAAAAACTACATCGCCTTGTTTATGGTCAGGCGTGACTCAAGTATACGAGGCGATTCATTATTAACACTAATAAACATTATTTTCATTTTTGGTACAGAGTGTCGACATATTTACACAATAAATTAGACACACTTACAACACACAAGTGTATATTCCTCCTCTGTACCTCAGTAGACAGCCTCTGTAGCCGAATGGTTAAAAGTGTTGCCTAGCATTGCGTTACGCACGAGAGGTTCTGGCTTCGAATCCCAGGGAAACAAAAAATGTTTCTTCGGTCGGGCAGGGCACAGAAGTATGATCAACTACTTGCCTGTTAAAAAACGGATCAGTGGAACGGACACAGAAATGTGTTCGCCCTATGGCCCACGAGGAAAAGGGGATATCACACACACAAGTGTATATCACCATTAGGCTAACTAAGGTAGCAGCTTAAAAAGAGACTTTTGTTTCATACTTGGTATTCCAACAGTTCTTTGCGGGTAAGGGATTATAATAATCAAATTGTATTCAGTACACTATAAATTTTCATTTCTCTCACAGACCCTATCGAAGCTCCACTTAGATTTCATACCTATTCTCTACTTTCTTAATAACGATAAGAATTCAAACGACTGCATTAAATTCAGTTTAGTATTCTCCCGTTTTATTTGTCCAGGTGAGGCGCTTACAGTATTGACACAGGCTATTTCAGAACTAATTATATGGGGATAGAGATAACTTTTCTTTAGCTTCAGCTAGATGTGTTTAAGTTTTCTAACGGACAAGAAACGTGATCGTCGATGAAGATGTGTTAACTTGGACAAGGATTTATCTTGAGCCTGCATTTTGTATTGTGAAACATTTCTAATCCTGTTTGTAACTACCAAATTAAAACCTCACATTCTAATCATAGTTATATAAAACAGTACATACGTAACAAAAATAACTATCTTCCTTTTAAAAAAATTCCTGTGCGCTTAAAAGAAATTTTCTTCAGATGAATCATGATGAATACCAGACAAAAAGCCATTCCTGAAATAACTTCAAAGCTTAGTAAATTAAATATGACGAATAGCATGCTATTAACGGTTATCCCTCTGTAATAATTCACTACGAATATAAAAGTTAACATTTGACTAAACGATAACTAAATTACGGTGTACATTCATGAAGAAAATTTCAAAATTGGAAATATTTAACCGTGACTATCTTAACATAGACATAATAATAGAGGAATTACTTATCTGTAAATAAAATCAGCTAATTATAACACCATTACAAAGTCTGAAAAACTTACTTTCAGCATACAGTAATTCGTTTTCACATTTTGTACAAAGATTCAGCTTAAACACGATACAGCTGATACAGCTTAAGTACACTCACAGGTTAATCTTAAGTGCATTTCATACATTTCTATTACTTGTATGATAAATGTTAACATTAATAATTTAAGATTGGTTTCCCCATTATTTATTCTCAGCACTTCTGAGCGTGACTATACAATCAGAGCTCAGACAGGTTTTAGTTAAATATAGACAGAGCTTTATTTTTACTTGTTTTAACGTCTGCGGTTCACTTATTTCGGTCTGCATATGTCTGAAGGATATTTATGCAAGGATCATCAAATGTTAATATTTTACTTTTTGTTTCAGGTAAATGCAGTTTAATAGCAGAAGCAGTATGGTTTGATAATTATATTGTTATTAATTGACTCTGTCTACTTATATAACCAATTCTGAATATATTAATGGCTCTCGTAGCCAAAAAGGCTGACAATTTTTGTGGGCATATCATGTTGACTTATAAATTGCTTCGAGTAAACCCCTGACAGTAACAATTGCTAAGGTACGGACGTCAAATAGGACATCTATGTCAGATAGGATTGTATTATTCATTTTATTATCTTCCATAACTGTTTAAATCTTTCCTGGATTATGGCATGCTATATCGATGCAGCGATGCAGAAAAGCAATTGATTTTTATACACATATTTATAGCCAAGTCTAGAGAATAAATCTAATATAATATATATTAGTTTTTATTCTCTAGACTTTGAAACTGTAAAAAGGAAATGTGTAAGAACTTTCTTTCCATTACAAAATCCATTTATTGTATATGTGTCAGGTAACACACAAATAAGCAATTTTAAAAGCGACCTCGCTGTAATTGCGACTGTTGCCAATTTTTTACGTATCTTATATTGTCTCATTCCTTTTAATAAATTGTGAATGTTAAAATCGACACGGTTTGTGAAATGAAATTTGATAACATTTTTCGAAAGTGGCCTTTTTAGTTTCGATTTTATATTATTGAAAAAGAAATACAGGGTATTATTGGCTACCGTACACATTATAATTTACATAGTCGACTTACAGTTACATAAATGACAAACAAAAAGCATGGTTCACCAAGGAGAAGAGTTAATTGATGCGTCAAAGAGAAAGTAATTAAACATTGACATGCGAATTGAAGTAAACTTTAAAAATTAAGATTAATAAATAGACGGGAAATTACTTTCCAAATACCCAAAAGTGCAATAAGAGCATTAAACATTATTTAAATAGTTATTCTTTCGTTTATTAAAATTGACAACGTCTGCTTATTATAGATAATATAAATAGGAACTATTAGATTAGATTAAGAATGAACTCATGAATATCTCAAATATTTTCCCTTCAAAATAATATCCTACATTTAATGAGTCTTAATTTCCTTAAATTTCCACAAACGTAATGTAGTCCGATTTCTTGATAGCTTACATAAATTATTCGTTATCCATATAATGTTTAAACCACGCACTAGGTGCAAAAATATTCTAAATCAACCTAAATGCATTAAGTACAGATAACAGGTTGCAAGTAGATAACAGATATTTAGACCAAGATAAACGATATTTTGTCCACCTTCAACTTATCTTGTTGGCTTTTGATAGTGAGCCTTTAATTTCAAGCCTGTGTCACAATTTTGTATAATACAATACTTTAGATTACTTTTTTCTCTCATACATATGTAATAAATACTTATTAATTTGTTATTATTCACAGACCGATTTTATGTTGACCAGACTTTTGAGCCCTGTTTGACCGAAACACTTGATGAAACGCGTTCGAATACCTGGGTTTTCCCAGGAGCTGGATCTCCCATACTTAAGCCACATACGCGTTTGAATGTTCAGCTTTGTTCAATAATATTAATAGGTCTAAGGCCAAAACAGACCGAGAAAACATCTTAATTACCTAGTTATTGTTGAGGTATATCAAATATAAGCCTATGCTTGACTTTCCTGTTCTGTTTAAAAATATATAGGATCTTTAAATGAGGCTTCAACAATATATTTAGATACATTTATTAAAATAAAATACCATGTTTCTTATACATACGAGTGTCGTAATTCCAATCCAGCGGCCTGAACAAGTGCACTTACATAAGACAATTTATTACATAACAAGAATAAGTCACATTATCTCTATAATTTACCTTCTACTCAAACGGCGAGTTGGTCGCAGGTCGGTCATTCAACAAAATGTCGGCTCGGAATTGCCGTCATATCGTATGAAATGACAATAAAATTATTGGGCTGAGAACGTAATATTTATATTGTTTATACTGCCCCATACTTCTGGTTATTTAGTCGTGGCCTGTGTTTCATAATACAATATCTTTATTTATATAAATTGTCTTAAATAAAACACTTTCAAAACGTCATATGTAACTAATGTCTTGACATTGACATTTAAAACTTTACTTTAATGTCAATTTTGACATTGACACTAGGGAAGCCCACCAACTTTAATCCGTTCGTGACCACAGCTGATGCAAAATGTATGAAACGTCGGAATGCAGTTAAAACATATTAAAATACTAGCTGTGTCAGAGACTTCGTCCGCGAAAATTGTTATTTTGGGCATCAAAATTCGTTTTTGCCCCTTCATCTATATAAACTTAAGCTGTTATCCATGACGTCGGTCGCGTCCCTTCCCGTCGTTTTTTTACAAATTAGTGCTAAAAGATAGAGATTTAGATCATTTATAGAAGAATCATTATTTAATACATATTTTTGGGTATCTTGAACCGTTTTTGCAGCGTACGCCTCGGTAACCCATAATGATGTATGTATAATTTCCCCCATTTTTTTCACATTTACCGCTGTACCTTTGCTTCTATAAGTAACAGAGCGATGTTTTATAGCCTTCCTGGATAAATGCACTAACCAATACAATTTTTTTTAATTCGAACCAGTAGTTCTTGAGATTAGCGCGTTCAAACAAACAAACAAGCAAACAAACAGACTCTTCAGCTCTATATATAAATACAGTTATATTTCGCGTATAACGTGTTAATTTATTATGTAGTGCATAAAAGAATAGTTAATAATATGAAAAAGGTATTTAGGGTAATTTAAATAAACGCTAAGTTTAATGAGCAAGTTGATATCTTTAAATATTTATTGAAAAAAAAATCGGCGTTAACCTTAAGATCTTTCTCTGCGCGAAGTATTCTAATGAATATGTTATACAATATGTACGACCATTAAGACTAATTTGTAACATGACTCTATAAGCTTATAAAATTCTAATTTGACACAAGTAACGGTCCGTACTGTACAAGACATAATTAAAATTCCTGACATTTCATTTTCGATTTATAGTCTGTTGAGTACAGTGGTGGATTAAAATTCAAGAACGTCGTACGTCTTTTAAATTAATGCGGGTGTGTGTGGAAATAAAACTAATAAAATGGAAAACCCAAAATAAAAACATTGTAAAACCGATCAATTTATTTTTCGATGTAACCTCAGCAACGGGTTCGCATAAAGTTCTCTTTGCGAAGCTTTAATTTGCCACAGAAATCGCATCGCAAATATCCTTGTCATAATAAATCATTTAAAGCTGCTCTTCAACAATCATACCATTTTTATGTTTGAATAAACCTCTGAAGAGGTCCATAATTATCTTGAACTTCATACTCTGTAAAGGTAAGTTAAAATGTTTGGAATGTAAGTGAATAATTTATGTTTATTTTTGTTTAAATTTTTTGTAAATTTTTTTTTTCTTCCGCCCGCCGTTTTGGGTGTTTTTCCCCAGGGAAAATCATTGGAAGAAGTTAAAACTAATAACGTTATGATTAAATGTTTTATTTAAATGTGTACTACTCCGTAAACTATAGACAGTATCTGAATAATTTGGTTTAATTTATGTTTATTAATGTAACAAAAAAATACAGTAGTCTTAGAAGATTTACATAGTAGAATGCATTAAGCGGCCTTATCGTTAAAAGGCCATCTCTTCTAGGATTTTATAATGGATCGTACGCGCATCATATATTTGTCTTATGTGGTATTTTCACGTTATTTTCCTTTGATAATATTTCCAAAACAAATGAAACACAATCCTCGCTAAATAGCCGTTGAGAAATTACTCTACGCGCGTTTAAATCTCTAGCAAACTGCAGCGAAAGGGTTGAATATACGGCGGGTAACTTGATACAATACGCGCCGCGCTTGTATACATCTGTATGTAATATAATAAGTGCTATAAACACTTACGGGTTAAATCTACAGGTACCTTACAACCATAATGGAGTGGTAGCTTTATGTTTGCTGACATGCTTTGGACTCTTGCAGCTTGAAGAAATAATGTTTCTAGTCTTGATTTCTTGGAATTTATAGATACAGGGAGAAATGTATTTCAATGAGGATACTGTATATTTTTATCCTACAAGTATAAAATAATTAGATATAACCACATAAAACACTTTTAAGGGTTTAGAATTGAGTATATTACTAAAATTTTAAAGGCGATCCTACGTAAATAATGTTTTGCAGAATCCGTGCTCACCAGAGGATAATATAAAAGTTAATTTAAGTGTATTATATTCTGTATTAACATATAATATTTAGGATCAAGGTGTCAGGCATTCTAATTCTAACCGCTTGAACATTTAACAGAGCCTTTAAAAGGAGATAAACAATATTTTTAACACAGAGTTTAGGGTAGGTCACTGTACCAAACTGTACCATATTACATTTTTCTGTTTTATATTCATGTAAATTAAAAAAAAGACTTTAACTAAACTTGATGGAAAATTATTTTTAAATACGGTCGACGTGTCGGATGCTTTGCAGCAGCTGTGGTCACGGGGAGACTAAAGACGAAGAATGTCTTTGACGTCAAAGTAAAAAACTGCGACGCTAGCTAGCGCCATCTGTTCCGTCGACGTTGGTATTTGGCGAAACTGGCCGGGTCCTTGCAGAATCGACTCACGAAGTCCTCGCTTTTTTCGGTGTGCTGTTATTGGAATCCAGTGTTTTTATTATGGAATCCCAAGTTTTGGATAATTTGAGGCCGTTCTAAAATAAATCGTGTTTTAAACCGTTAAAGTGTTTTAATGTGTGCTACTCTTGTAAACTACAGACAGTATTCGTGAAAATTAAATTAAATTATTTATATTTTATAATAATTTAAATTTACCAGCAAGGCGTGCTTTTTGAACTAAGTTTCAAAACTTTTTTATTTATTTTTTTTATTGTGTCTTCCGAAGGGTAGAATTTATAGCATAAACTGCGTTTAGACTAACGAGTGTTTTTGCATGTTTCTGTTAGCTACGCCGTATATGGTAAAATGCAAATAACTGTAATAACACGGACTATACTTTCTCTTTGTTGTCGTTAGTTTTTAGATAAACTCAACGATCTAGTAGACAGTTTATCGATGCAATAGATCTAAGTAAACCCTGTGAATTTATTAAAAAGTTAAACCTCGCTTTCCGGAAGAGGACGCGGGTAAGACACACTTCTGTGCTTGTTTCACTAATTCCATTGATAGGCAGGTAGTTAGGTCTCTAATACTTGACCAGAGATATTATGTTTTCTTCAGGATTAAATCCAGGAAATCTCGCGTTTAATACATTTGTTTTACGATTAAGCCACTTCTTTGAAGTTTTTAACGGGTTCGTTGGATAATGGTAACAATGTACGACTAATAATCCCCGATAAATCCGATCCCCACCCGATACAACATTTTTCTAATCAATTTATAATTTTTCTGAAACATGTTGGCCTTCGTCTGATAATCTGGATATTAAATGAGGTGTACGAACAACCGTCCACAGATTAAAAAGCCGTCAAGTTTCCGAATATCCAAAGTCAAAATAGGTCGACAGCACATCTTGTTTCGATGTTATATGGCTGGGGTATTTCACCTACCATCAAGTCAACCCCATATTTGTCAGTGCTCCTCTATAGAACAACTTAGTAATACAATAATTTCATAACAAATTTGAAATTTAAGAAACGAACAATAACTCTCTTGGCAAAATATTTTTTAATTGTTGATTTCTCATTAGTCCTGTGCTATGATTACGTTTATTTATCTTAATGAAATCGGATATCAATTTCAAATTAATGTATATTTACCACGAAAAATTCAAGCTACCTACTTCATGGTACGTTAAGCTTAAGCCATAAAGGTGCTAACTACAGACGTAATTAACAATAAACAATATAAAAGATATCGATCACTGACATCGAAATTAATTAAGTGTGCCAATAAAGATAGCTTCTGCGTTTTTATGCTTTCCTGCTTCTGAATTCGTGTGAACAAACGGGTTTTACACAAAAGATAGCCTCCCAATCTCCTCTATCATAAAAAAAACATCTTCATTGGTCTAACAATTACATATCGTTGCAGATCAAAAGAACTACGGGCAAATTTTAGTTTGATATTTGGAATTAATATCTCGGTTTTATTAATCGTTAAAACTCGGTCTAAAGTAGGTACCTAGATCTAAATTCTTAATCTTAATTTGAAAAAGGTATGTGCCCCGCTCTAGGGCACTAAAGAAACGAAACAGCTCATAGAAAAATACGAAACGAAAATTATACGTATCAATTCAAAGCCACGATACAAATGCAAGAAGTTACATGATTATCGTAAATATTGCCATTAGAAGCCGGAAATGTCAATCAAATAAAAATGTAATAAGAAAAGTTCTCATTACCAGTTACAACTAACTGAAAGTCTACCTGCACAAGATACTGTATACGAATCGAGAGCAGGAAGACCTAATAATACTTGTCTGGTCGCTAGGGATGCGATGTGTCTATCGATATTTATGTCAAAAGTATCTCATGCATATCGAAAAATATTACAGTGTTCAAAAAAAGTTATTTTATTATTGGAATAATACTTTTACAAAATAATATTTATTTTTAAATGATGGCTGTTCTCATCTGTTGAGGTATCTTTAAATAAATCAAGTAAGGTAGGCTAGGCGAGTGGTTGAACGTTGAGTAGAACACTGAACATAAACGGTTTAAACACGAAACATTAATTAATACATTAATATATTATTAATATCCCCTCATCATAACCTCGACCACTGCTGCCGGAAATCAGGTTGAATTAAAGTTAATAATTCATTTTGCATTTATACCGCTATAAGTGTTGCTGTATTTTATATAGTATAATATATATTGACTTGCTTGATTTATTGTGGATTTTTGTTAATCTATAGTTCTCTAGAAACTGTTATAATTCTCGTGCCTTCGATAGTGAAGAAAACGCCATAAACATTACTTAAGCTTATTTCTAAATTATGTTAACTAAATATTTTGCGTTTAGAACCGTTAAAGTGTTTTATATAAATGCGTACTGCTCGCGTAAACTACAGACAATCTTCCATAGTTATCGTTGTTGTGTTACATCACTAATGTCTTTATAGCCGGTGGAATCAGTGCCTTGTAAAGGCTTCTCCGTAATATAGGACTAGTGCGTTAGCTTTTATGACGACTGAGTACCTGATTCGCACCATATCTTTACAGACGGGTATCGAATTAACACTACAGTAATAAGACTTACAATTTCTTGACACAGCTCCGTAACTGATTCACATAATTTTGTAAACTTATACACAACAATGTCAGAATTTAATGCTGGTGGTATACAAAAAAGAAAAAAAAGTGCAGTCTTAAGTAAGTTTCCCGCTAGAAAATATATATCTAGTATTGTACACTAGTTATTTAACGCTAATTATTATCAGCAAACTTAAGTACGTAAAAGCAATTTTAAGCTGTAACATTGAAACATAACATGCTGATATAAATCTCGATTTTTTCGCGGTAAAATTAAATGTGTCACTGCGGCGTATTCTCGGCGCCATCTTGCATTACACGTGACATTTTGAACATAACCTTGCAGAGATATAATAAAATTTTATTATTTTAATTGTACTAGATTTGTTTAAGTTGTGAGAATAACGGTTCCATAAGGCTTCAAGAAGCATACTTTCTCTTCTTATTACTTACAACTAAACTACTTTTCAAATAAGTATTATATGCTGTTGAATTAATTCATTCACACTGAAATTCATAATTTGTTTTTTTGCACACATGACAACTTCCCTAGCAAAATATTAAATGACGATCGTTAAATTTTATGGAGAAGTTAAATGTACAGCACAGATAATTACTACCCTGGTATTAATAAACTTGCCAGCCAGGAAATAAATAAAAGCGATTTAATAACTGTCTCTTATCAATGTAATAAATTTTCGATAGTATCTGTCGATTTCATCTTAATACTTTCGACAAAAATTGATTTAGACTCTTAGCTCCCGGGCAACAATTAATAGTCGCGCTTAAAAATTCGCGAGTTTATTATTCTTAAAGATTTTATATTTGCATATATTTACTTTCGTATTATTTAGTTTTTATTTAAACTTTCTAAAATAATTGTCAAAATTGCGTTGGATCCAGAACCACCACTGATAAAAAAGCGGCAAGCTTAGGTACTGATTTTTGGTTTCCAAGTATCCAAAGTCAAAATAAGTCGACAGCACATCTTGTTTAGATGTTATATAGTTGTTGTTCCCACCCAATGAATCCCATGCTTGCTTGTCTTCCTCTATTATGAAAAAATAATAAATACGTTTTAGTAACATACTACCTACCTACCTTACCTGAAAGAGGACAAGCACTCGACTTTTATAATTACATTCTAAAACTTCTTACATAATCTGTACCTTTAGGGCATCAAATTTAGATTAGTTTATTCAATACTTTGTTAATGTACCCTTCATTACTGAAGGCTCTTTCACAACATCTAATATAGTGAAAGACCATTTTTCACCCATCTGTCAGTCATCCATTCATAGATTTTGATTCATTGACAGGTTAATCTTTATTACTTATTGTGGAAACAAACCGGTCATAATATACACGAACCTTGGTATTAGCACTTATAAAAATTACGTAAATGGATGTTGAAAATCGGATAAAGGCTTAGGTTAAAATGTTAATGTTTATGTTAGGCTCTTTTGAAAGCGATTCTTAATTGATATTTTTAACCATAAACACGAGATCTAGTAAATCAATTTACAACATTATACACAAAATAGCGAAACTTTATTTTCGATTTTTAATCTATATAATGCCATAATGTGTAACATGTAAAAAATATTAAAGTTTTCATAGCGAAACTTCCCTGGAAATGTGGCCTCCAAAATAACCGGTCAACTTGCCCTATAAAATAATACCTGGAATCTAAAATATGAAGATAAGCGCGTGTTCTATAAGATGTACAATTTAGATTAGATTAAATATGTCTATATATTTTCTGCCTGTATAAAATACTAGCAATATAGTATTGCCTGTAGTTTACGCGAATAATACAAATTTTAATAAAATATATCAGTTAACTGGTGGTCACGGGGGCACCCCGACTGCTGTAATGCATCCGAAATGTCGGACTGTAGTTAATATAAATAACTAATTATTGTAATTCGAGTTTTGAACGGTTAAAAGTGTTTTACTAATATAGTGTATGTTAGTAATGAAATCTCTTTTCCCGACTTAGACACGTTTCTTTAACCGTTTCGTTTATTAATTTCATTTATAGTTAATTTGATAATAGAGCGCAGAAACTCATTCAGGATTTAAACTTAATTATTGTCTCTGAATCTACAGACAGTATTCAGCTACTATGCTTATCGCGCTGAAATATCGACCTTCTGGCGATAAAAGTTTCAACAGAATGATTCTAAAATATAATCATAATTAGTTAAAGTGCATATATGTAAAAAATACGATCCCATTTGTCTGTAGTAACCAATAAGGCCACTTCTAACTACCCAGCGATGTATCATAAATAGTTACGCTTGTGTGGTCATTAGCGCATATCTAATCGTACACTTTACTATATTCGATACAAGTATGCTCCATGGTTTTATTGGCCTCAATAGTGTCGAGAGTAAATTTCATGTGAACTTAATGATAGATAAGATACCGGTAGCCTTATGTGATGCAGTTTTGCGGTTACTTTTATTTCTACTTTTCTGTTCCAAATTTAAAAATATTGTTTGTTTGAACGCGCTAACCTCATGAACAACTGGTTCGAAATAAAAAATTGTGTATGGGACTAACCATTTATCTAAACTAAATTTAGAACAAACGGGTCAAGATACTCAAAAAACAAGTATGTAAGAATCGTTTCCTCTTTAAAATTTTAAAAAAATGACCGCGACATTATATATCTATTATATATTTTAAGATTACCTTGCAAGAACTATAGGACGCGTACGATGTCGTGGAGAACAGTTGTAATTTATAAAGATGAGATTTGTAGAAACAAATTTTGCCTAAAGTAACTATTCTACGCGTAAAGTCGCTGGCCCATCTAGTTGTACATAAACGTCGACTTCAAAGCTTTCCTCACCAAAATATTTTGATACTATAATCGCTTTAGTTCAAAATGATAAATTGTTAAAACGTGCGTACAATATTTTGAAACAAAACGTTCGCCGTGACATTCCTGGACACAAAAAAGGGGAATTTTAATGAAGTCAATTATATTAACGATTTAAAATCGTTGCTCGGTCCGTCTATCGGAATGTGTCTGTGCTTTGTTAAACCTACTTGGAGGTTTAATGCGTATTTTTATGTTTAATATACATTTGAGCCTAAACTGCAACATCCAAATACTTATACATGATTATTAGTTGAATATTTCAAACCAGGACAAAGAGTCCTTCTAACGGCATAATTCGCGGAATATTTTATTTTATATTATTATATATATTATTTTATAGTTTATAGTGTTTTATTTAATCCTTATCATTCATGTTAACTATGGGTAGACTTATTATTAAATCATTTACAATGATCGTAAACTTCGAACGTAATAATTTTTGCTATTTCCAAACTAGTAAGCAATAATCTAGTTGTATACTAAATTATTTAATTTACTTACTAAGTGGCAGTAAAAATTTCAAGTGATTTACTTAATAACTTACATTAACATACTAGAAGTGAGATCTGAGCCATATGTGGAGATAAATGGAGGAAAATATTAAGTACGTTCTAACAAGGTTATGTTGTTGAACTAGATTTAAGTCTATTTATGTTTAGGCATACGATACACTCTGTGTTGCTTATGGATACTAATTAATTACTTAAATACTACATATTTTTAACTATATAATGTAATTATATAACATATACAGACTATTTTGTAAACTTTGTTCTGTTATTTACAGCTTATCTTACCATCTTAGTTTACTAGTTAGTTAGTTTACAACTGTAAATACAAAAAAAAACTTTACATATTTCTATAAAAAGAAATATCTCTGTAATTTAAAGCTAGAATATTTACATAGAATTTAATATCCAATAATTTTTTTATTTTATCCTAATAAAATCCCTGACTTATTCAGTGTAGGTTGGCGTGCTTTAATCGTACTCTGCCTAATAACGCGCCCAACTTTTATACTTACTATAGGCTGGTAAAATAATTTTTTCTAACAAAATTCATCTACCGACAAATTATGGGACCTTGTAATGTCTAGGCCAGTAACAAGTAAAATAATTTACTACATAAGTACAACACTACTAGTGTATAATTGGCCTTATTCTTAATAAAATATTCTTATGCATCTAGTTTAATTCCTTATTTCTCGCAAAGCTAATTTTACATTACATACCAGAGCAAAAAGTATACATAAACATATTACTGGAATTTTAATTAATGCTGACAATCACTGTGTTTGATAAGACACGCTTCTCATCAATCAAAGCGTACTTAGGAATACAAACGCATTTAACTTAAAAAAAAAAACAAGATTTGAAGGATATTTTTATAACGTTAATCTTTGAGATTAAGCAATTATCATATTTATTTTACTAATTAAATTGTTTAAAAAAATAAAAAAGAGAAAAATAAAAAATAATTTTATATGTCAAATCAACATACTATAATTTGAGGAAACGTGACAAATTTTCGTGTCAACTTTTCTATATGTCAAGTAGTGAATAAAAAGTAGAGTGCAGTAGAACACGAATTCAGTGCTCCACGACTCACGACTATAGGAATATACACTTGACACTATCCTATTAAATCATTTAAAAATAGAATCATGTTGGGGGCCAAGTAGCTTGTCAAAATATTGTTTTATTTTTTGTTTAATTGTATATGGAATAAATAATTTGTGTATGTAAATGATTAATGTACCTACGTAAAAAATAAAATTCAAAATAAATTTGATGTCTATAAAAAACAAAACAAAGTAACTTATTTCACCCGTATGACACTTGCATGAAATTAAACACTCGAGTATAATTTATTTATTATTATTACGTTCGTAAAGTCGACTTAGGCGTGGTCCGGACTACAAAAAGGGGATCATAGTGACAAATGGTTGAAGACAAGCGACACGCGACAATAGAATTGAATTTCAATAGTACCCCTACGCAATAAGGACCTCTATTTCGTATATATTATTAATATAATCTCGTTGTATACTGCTTAACGGTACCCTTGAAGCTTTACACGATTATTAAGCTAGGTAATATTTTCCCATTCTATTGATTTGAACCTAATTGTAAATGTTGGCTCTTAATAGTTCCCACTGCTGGGCGTCCAATGGGGTTGTAAGGTTTTATAGAACACTGGACGTCGTAGAATTAGCGTTAGACATGTCGGTCACAACTTTTTGCTTTATCGAAACTGACATCAACAAACAATACACAAAGGTGTATTTTGCTGCAACACAAGGGCTCAAACTGCCGACTTAACAGAGGTAACCTGCATATACCACTAGATCTTCCTCCCTTTGTTAATTGCATGTAATGGTTTTCTAGTTAAATAAAACACTTTAACGGTTTAAATCGCCGTATGTATTAAACTTATTTAAAAATTACCCCTCCATGGCTGCTGCTACGCATCCGAAACGTCGGACCGTAGTTAAAATAAGTTTAACTAGTATAAATCGCGTTCTAAACCGTTAGTGTTTTATTTAAATGTGTACGACTCGCGTAAACTTTAAGACAGTTTTTAATAGTTTTCTAGCTGCCGAAAAAGCAACCTAATGTTATTCTTCAATATGAGACCTTAGATGCAACAAGAGTTCAGAACAGCTCTGTGGTACCTAGAGGTCTTACCAACATTGAAAACAACATTTTAAAAAGAATTTCGTATTCATTTTGAATGTACAATGCACTTAAAAATTATAATTACCCTTTACAATACTGTATTTTATAATATTTGCTTTAATTGAATATTTGTTTATTCCAAGATTTGGAGCAAGATAAAATACCAACTTAAAATTAAATTGCCTTGATATTATCTCGATACAGATATAATGAAAGCTACCATTAATTATGTAATTCGCCGCTTAATGGGACAAAAACATTAGGAACTCTTATTGCTGTTCTGTAAGCAAATGTTAACATCAAAACAAATACATTAAAATAAATATAATTAAATTAAACTAGTTTAATAAATGATGATAAAAAAATGACTTATAACAGAACCCTTTATAGTCTCTTATGCAATGACGGGTGTAGGGGTATACAATATGTACTTATACATATATAAAGGCTCGGTATAAATGTTATAACTTATAAGGACATACTAATAAATATAAGTAAAAATAAACTATTTTGTTAAATTCTATATCGTTATAACTCATAGATATATGGATATAGTTCGTGCTTAAAATACTAAGGAGCATGAATTTTAATCATCTTCAATAATTTAATAACTAGAGATGGGCCGAGTACTAGTTTAAGATTCGGTACTCCACGGGTTTTTTGATACTAGTACTCGGCCGAATAACTTGTTTATACGTTGTTATTCGATAACGAGTATACTTTGTTTAAGAAAAGTAATATATTATATATAGAGACATCCTCCATTTTTAGTCTCCCCTTGACCACGGCTGCTGCAAAGCATCCGAAACGTCGGGCCGAAGTTAAAAATAATTTTCAATAAGTTTAATAATATATGTTTTAAATTAAAGTGTTTATTTAAATTGTATATCTTAAATTAGACAGTATCTGTTTATACTTGTTTATACGCGCGAAATTTTAACTTGACTGAACCGAGTTACTCGTTCGAGTACTCGGTAGAAAAATAATTGAGCCGAGTAAAGCTCGGTACTCGTTACTCGGCGCATCTCTAATAATAACTTAATGGTATTATAATAGTTCACAGCATTGTTCGCATAAAACATTAGTCACACGCATTGTTTATTTCAATAAAAAATAAAACCAAGAGTGCCTCAAGAAATCATTAAAGATCTGATACTAATATTAATTCACTTATCTATTAAAAATCAAAACATGAGACAATATTTACGTAACTATTAAAACGAAAACAAGTTACTTACTGTGCTAAGCAAAGCTTGTACATGTCAAAATATAAACGTAGGCGGTTTGTGTCGATCCAAATCTATACTACCTGACTATATTATTCATACTGTGGTGTTAATATTACTATTAGGCACTACTGCCTTCGTTTCTCAATAGTTAAATGCGACAAGTCTTGGGTTCGAATCAGCGATCAAAAGCTTGCCTATAAATAAATTTGATCAGTTAATAGTACCTACATTTAGACGAATTGTTTATTACTGACAATTATTAAATCACATAAAAAAGTTAATTGAAAGCTACACAACAAGAAAGTTAATGGAAAATGAAGAAAAATAATACACTTTGTACATTAATTACTGTGCTACATTTTGTATTTATAAGAATTCAAACATATGTGTATGAATTCTTTATCTTCATAAGTAATTATTTTTCCCCGATTCGTTAATCATAGGGAATGTATATTATAATGGGTAATTAGTCAGTTAAAGCTGAACCTGCATTTTATTATGTTATTCGGTCATTAATTAACTGCTGAGATGTTTGTTTAAATGTATACTTGCACGATGAAAGACATTATTCATATAAGGGGATAAAATTGTTATTGGCACTTAAAAAGGTCAGAATTTCGAATAAATTTTTTGAAGTACTGAAAGACGACATTTTTTTTTTTCAAATTTCAAATAACCGTCTTAGCGTATAGGTATGTGTGGTCTGACACTTTTACCAGGTTCGTTCTCAGTCTTGTATTAAATTATCTTTAATATTTGTAGTGTATACATGTAGTACACATTTATTTATTTACTTTACTTATTCTCCAATTTATTTTAACTACAGTCAAACGTTTCGGTTACTATGCAGTAATTTTAATGCATTTCACGTTTTAAAGCGTTAAAATTGTTTTATTTAAATATTTATCTTTGTGTGCTGATAAGTGCTTTCGAAAGGTAAAAAAAATGTCATCTACTATAGCGCATTTGAGCGTGGAGCATGGAGCGTAGCAGTTAAAAAATATGAACTTATAATCTAGAGGGCCCATATCCCAGTTGTGGGAACTGCTAGGTGATAATGACGACTGTGAAATTTACAGTCCCAAATATTATATAGTCAAACTACAACTGTACAAAACGTGATTCACAATCCATAACAATAAATATATTACGAAAAAGCTCACTTTACCATTCTAAGATTACAAAATAGCTTGTGCAAGCTTCGATACTATAGTTTTACCTTTAAGGGTAATTTTGGTGCATAGGTGTTACCTTATTTGCGTATTGGCTTAACGTCAAGTGGAAAGTTATAGGTTGTGTTACGTTGTGAAATGTTTTACGTGAAATATTAAGGCTTTAATGCATCTCTATTGGGTGATTTTCTGATTTATGTTCTAGTATGCTTTTTATGTTTTACTTTATTAATGTGCATTTAAGCCCGTTAAAACCAAGAATTTTCGAAAATATCTTTATCATTAATCATGTGAACAAGAAATACCGTTTCTATTGTTTTTGCACATAAAAAAAAGTATTATCAAATGATTTTGAGACTTCGAACCTAGAACCTTTCGGTGCTTAACGCATTTGCAGACAACATAACCATTTATCTGTAGAGGCGATCTCAGCCTTACCTGAGACAAAAATTTTGTCTTAAATTCTTAAATACTGTTTGTATGTTGCTCGAGTAAATAAAACACTTAAACGGTTTCAAACGCGCAATATATCTCCCCGTGACCACGGAGCTGCTGCAAAGCATCCGAAACGTCGGGCCGAAGTTAAAAATCGTTATATAAGTTTTCGCTAAATAAGTTTAACTAGTATATCGCGTTTTAAATCTTTAAAGTGTTTTATTTAAACGCGCAATAAATTAGTACTTCTTGTCGTACCAGTTTTTAAGTATTCAAAGTTGGTCCGTAATTAAAATATTTTTTTATATAGGTTAAACTAATGACAGTGTGAATTTACATAGTTTTAAAGTCTATATACTTAGTTAGAGACGTGTTAACAAGAAGGATGTTTATGTAGGCTGTATAAGCCCTGAACTTTCTAACGCCTTAGACCTGGGACCTAGTTACCCGATTTCACACAAAACATATTCTAGTCTAAGTGCGCTTTTAGATGTTCACCCGCAATCGTTCCAGCTAATTTATGATACCATTTTGCTTCTAGCATTGTGAATGTTACTCGGTACGATAATAGTCCTATTGTATGTATACATTTACGATTTAAAGGTTTTAGGATTATACAACATGCATGATTGTAATAATACAAGTAGACTAAAATCTTCCAGAATACGTTATTTAATGTAGTGAATTAATTTGTAAATAAAAAATCGAACTATGCAACAAAAATGTGATGTGAAATACCCTAGCCATGTAACATCTCAATAAGCTAATGTATATCTTTGGCTTTGGATATTCGGAAATCCACAGACTGAGTCCGAAACACGATTAAACTACACGGCATTTTCATCTAAATTTTTCATCGGAATTTAGATTCCTGCCACCTATTTCATATCCAGATTTCCTGACGAAATCCAACACAACAACAACACGTTAAAAAAAAATCAATTGATAAGAAATATATTGGATCCGGTGGGGATCGAATCCACGTCCCCTTGGATTATTAGCTACCATTAGATCAACGAGCTCGAAAATATCTGTCCTGTGCAGTAGAAAAAAAATCCTTGTATTAAAAAGCCACTTCAATTAAGATTACGAGTTTCTTAATATTTATGTTTTATATCGGCGTATAGTAATTTTAATTACTATACGCCGTTGCCATGGTAACGTTAATTCCGTTACCATGGCAATAGATATATTAGTTAAGTTGGTGTATTTTAAACCTGACGTCGGCAGTGTGTTAGCTACTACATCATTAAGGGCATTTATCAATTCAAGATCTATTGAAATTAGTTGGCGGCGAACGTTCTCAATATATAACGTACCTCGGCAATAAATCAAAGGCTTTCACGCTCAATGAAACTGCATGTGATTTAATAAGAAACTCTTAGATAAAACCGATGCTGTGAATATTTTTAATGACGTCATTAAATGGTAATTCTTACAGACTTTTAACAGTCTCTTCGTCGTAGGGTTCTTTCGATGTTTTAAAATAACAAAAAAGTCAAAATTAAATTGCGCGAGAGATGTATCAATAGTTTGAAAAAATTCAATGATGATGTGTAGGACACGTTAGCTCAAATAGATTTTTAAATTGTTTTTCATTACTAAATTAATTTTAATATTACACATGTAATATGCATTTTGAATAAGTTTCCTACGAGAAGTCGATCGATAAAAAATAGTAAGTTTTATCTATAGATGTTTTCTTGTGCAATTACCACGGCTGTTAAAAATATTTAGGTCAGTCGGGTTTTTCGCGTTTAATACTGTTAATTATTTTTAACCTACTTAGTGCTAGTTACGAGTAGAATCGATATTATGCGTTAGGGCAAGGTTCGTAAACCTGCAAACGGTTTGCGGCGAGGATTATATTCACGGCTTATTAGTTGCTGCTACGGAGTCATGTAATTGGATCTAGGGATTTACGACTGCATTTACTTCAGCCAGTCTATTTATTTCTAGTCATATTATTTTTTGGTTTTTGTAATTATTAGCAAGGGATATTCCAAAGGCGACATAGGTCGACTGTGCATGTTGTAAAGATGTTGTATGACTGGAGTATTTTAACTTTCATCAAGTGAAGGCTATTCTTGTCTGTTTCCCTCTGTTATAAAGTATATATACCAATTTTGAGAACTATTCTTAACAAGTAATTTGGTACAAATTCAAACCGCTAAAAAGTGTGTTTTCTTTGATATACATTCGTAAATGACAGAGTGGTATCTGTGGTATCTCTTATTTAAATTGTAATAGAATCATTAAATGAAACATTTTAATAACGGCATATGTCAAAATATTTCTTCCAGCTCATGAAGCATTCAAGCATAGATCGATAAATATAGATAGGTGTGTGACGTCGCCGCAAAGGCAGGTGCAATCACGTCAGCCTCTAAATCAAAGCCTTATCAATAGAACCTTCATAAATATTGAACACGTAATCTGATCTAATCTAATTGCATTTATAGACGCAATGCGCAAACAGCTTTTTTGCAGAAACTATTAGAAAATCAATTTGCAAAACAATATCAGTATTATTGCTCTATAGAAGGTCTTTTGCGTAAACTTACAAGTAGATTAATTTTATGACATTATCCCTGAAACTGACACAAATCATATGTCCATCATAAGAATTCATAACTACTAGTAAATAGGCACTTATGCCTTACTTGTTTTCAACTGATTCTAGTCACGACAAATAGAAAAAACTACGAATTCTAAAAAATATGATTTACGTCGTTAGGCATTAAATGATCTACAGCTGAAGTGCCCAATAATACTATATGAGAAATTATATTAAAGTATTCTTGTAGTACACTTTTACATAAAACACTGTTTAAAACGCAAAATAATTTAGTAATACGTATTTCTATTTATTTTAAGTGTGACCCAACGTTCCGGATGCTTTGCAGCAGCGTGTGGCTGCTGTTGAAATTTGTTTATATTATTTATTAAGTAATTTACTTAGGTAGATGACTTCAGTGTTACCATGCTTTGTTTTCTAAGTTCCTTCTTAAAGAGCTTTTTTATCATCATGTCAGAGCTGAGGACGCCACATTTCTGTCACCAAGTGAGAGCAGATGGATATCAGTGCGATCGTGACGACGATGAGAATGAACGCACGATTCGTTGTGCAACTCTTTATGTTGACACGTCGTGGCGATTTTATCGACTTGCACCATACATCCACGTTTAGAGCAGTTCCGATTTCACTGGTCTCAGTTTAAAACCCTTAGGGTTTCTTGGTTTGAGTCCTTAGGTTATAGATCAACGCCGGGTTAAATTTAAAAGCACTTGAAGCTGCAAAAAGATCAGTATAACCCACTTTAATCCCGGTGGCGTTGGTTCCCATAACTATACCCTTCAAATATCCTTATAAAATTGCAACATGAGTAAACAATATTAAGTTTGCTGTAATGTTCTTAACGTAATTGTTGAGTTAATCCTCGGGGTAAGTGTACCGTGCGGCGGCGCAATAAATAAAACAAAAGCAAAAGTCAATTTCTCGCCAAGTGATCGTTAAAACGTGGTCACGACCAAAATCTTAAACTGCACTTGGATTTACGATAACTGCCCTGCGAGCGCTCCAATAAAAGCTATGCTATACGAAATCATCAACACTACCTTGTGGAATGGAATACAAGCAAATATACTAATGTAATAAAGCTGAAGAGTTTGTTTGTTTAAATGCGCTAATCTCAGGAACTACTGGTTCGAAATGATAAATTATCTTTGTATTGGCTATAAAACATCAAGCGACTAATAGGAGCGACGAAAAAGGGGGATTGTGGAAATAACGGACAAACTTATTAATGTTTGACGGGACGCGGACGATGCCGTGGTCCCGTGGATAACAGATAGTGTATTATAACAACCAACATAACCATCGAAATTCTGAAGTGTAAGTTCAACTTTCAATCTGTAGATTTCGACTGTCCAAAACCTAAATCAATCGAACATGGTTTTTTTATAGGTCTGAGGCATTTATCTTTGAATAAAGTAAACCCCAAAAATATTAATTCCCTACTAGCCATAGTGACAAAGGGTTACAGTAGTATACACGCCTTACTGAATCATGTAAAGTAGAAATTATATCAGCATTAAATCGAACGGTCACTTCGCTTTAACGTTTTGTGTTACTGTCACCTTACTGTATTGTAATTTTGCATCTCATTTTATATACCATTCTACTTATGTACAAGTGTTGCATAAATGACAGCCTATATTTCTTGTTGATAAACCACAATGAGTCGGTATTTGTGCTTGTTTTTAAGAAACGTATGTCTTAGTATTTTTATTACAATCCTCTTAGCATTATGTGCCATTTCAAATAAAGAAAGATTTTAATAGCGTAACGTATGTAGTAGTTTAATTAATCTTTAAAACAAATCTAAAAATCTGAACTAATTTCAACAAATATAATTCTATTATAACATAAGATCATCATATTTAAACAAAACATTTTAACGGTTTAAAACGCGATATATTAGTTAAACTTACTTGAAAATGATTTTTAACTTCGGCCCGACGTTTCGGATGCTTTGCAGCAGCCGTGGTCACGGGGAGACTAAAGATGGAGGATGTCTCTGACGTCAAAGTAAAAAATTGCTACGCTAGCGCCATCTGTTCCGTCGAAGTTGGTATTTGGCGAAACTGGCCGGGTCCTTACAGAATTGACTAACAGTGTCTTCGCGTTTGTCGGTATGCTGTTTATTGGGATCCAGAGTTTTTAATATGGGATCCCAGGTGTTTGACAAGAGGCCGTCCTCCCTCCCCCCATTGGCTGCTGCAAAGCATCCGAAAGTCGGGCCGAAGTTAAAAATCATTTTCAAATAAGTTAACTAATATATCGCGTTTTAAACCGTTAAAGTGTTTTATTTAAATGTGTACTACTCGCGTAAACTATAGACAGTATTTAGATCATTATATTACCTAAATCATAGTAAAAATCTAAATTATTTTTAAAAGTTTATAATCAAGCTACAGAAGAGAGATGCAACACTTAAACAAGTATTACAGATTTGAAATTAAATTAATAATAAGTACAGATTATTAATTCCTAGGTAATTATTGCGCAAGCGCACAATTACCTGGCACGGCAAGCCCTTCATATTATCTGTGGAATATATCAAGATCGGCGTGGTCGCTAGTGACAGAATACAAATGTCGACCTCATAATTCCTAACAAATATCACGTCGCAGGTCACTGCTTATGAGGTAAACAATTGCACAAAGGAAGTGAGTGATAATAGAGATATCGTAAAATAGAAAAACCGTCGAAATACCAATTTCAGGTCGTTAGAGAGATAAACAACGCGAACACGCCCTCTTAAATAATTTAAAGAATAACTATTTTCTACTTTATATTTTTTTAGCTAGGTAAAAACGACGCACAGAGATTTTGTTTTCAGTCTGTAAACAAATACGAATAGAACTATATCTAGTTTAATACCTTTTATTTTTACGAACTTAGGATAACCTATTTTGCTCTCATTTCAACTGAATTCAAGAGACCGTGAAGGAAATATACATAAGGATAAACAAACATAGTCATCACAAAAATTATATTTCATAAGACATCAAATTATATTCTACAAGCTATTAGAAAATGTTTCGACCACAGAATATAGATAGCAATACTTGACATAGATCTAGGTTTGAGATTGCACGTTAGATCTGATAACTTGGCCCTTAATGCTATGCGTGATAAGAATTCAACACCTATAAAAACATTGTAGAGTCCATTGTGTGGGCCAAAGTTTTCTCTTTAAGTTCGGCCTAAATAGGCTTTCTGTATGTTCCTTATTTAATCTCAACCCTTTCTTCGTCTATATATCTCGTCTGAGGATATTCCTCAATTAAATGTCAAGGAACAAAATAAGTTTTCTTATACGTTGTTTATCTATTATAGGTTCGAGTTTCTAGACGATTCGGAATACAGTTTCGTAAGTTCCATTGATTCTAAAACTAATATTTAATTAAATGGGATCATGGAAACTAATTTTGTAACTAAGAAGCTTAATTATATTATTCCTTAACTAAGCAATTAAGATTTCACACACATTCAAATATCTGCAATCTTTCCTTAAAAAAAGGTAAAAAATCAACATATATACAATCTGCTGATTGGTACAGATATGTCAATGTTTTACACAATCATAAGAACTTGCTATGCATAAATATTTCTAAAACCAACTTCACTTAGGTCAATGACTACAGGTAGGTACTACACTTCGATGAGGCTAAAAAAGTATATGACGCAATATCTGACCGAAAAAATTCACAAGCCGATGACTAATATAGTAATTTAGCAGTAGTAAATTGTAACCAGCTCAAATTGACTGTAATTAGCTTCACACTATGCTTTTAACACAGTTAAAACAATGCTTATATTCAAAACAGAACCGTCGGTTTTTGAAGAGGTTAAGATGCGATGAGTTTTTTTATGATAACAATTTATAGAGGCTGAGCCGCTTGAGATAATTATTCTTTAGCAAAGGGTAAATACTCACTGGGGGTTATATTTATTCTGTACAATTAGGTCATTATAAATACTCTCTATAGATTACGCGAGTAGTATTTATATATTTGAGTAAAACACTTTAACGGTTTAAAACGTTTAATTAGTTAAACTTATTTGAAAATTATTCTTAACTTCGGCCCGACGATTCGGATGCTTTGCAGCAGCCGTGGTCACGGGGAGACAAAGCATCCGAAACGTCGGGCCGAAGTTAAAAATCATTTTCAAAAAAGTTTAACTAATATATCGCGTTTTAAACCGTTAAAGTGTTTTTTAAACATTATAAAATTATTTATTATTTTCATGGACATGCTCTTCATGTGATCGATGTAATTACAGTTGAGTAAAATTAATAATAGTTAAGTAAAATAACTAGCCTACCTACTGTTCGCCGCTTTAAAAAGTAACGAAAAATGGCCAAGATAATTATTTCATCGAATCTTCGGAAGAAATTCAGTTTCGATTGAAATATCTACATAAGAAACGCTTTGAGAACGTCAATTTCATTTATTAAAAATTGAATTAAATTTTCCGTTTTAATAAATAAATATTTGAATTCCTAGTCAATATTTAGATCACCTTTTTAGTTACGGAATGTAGATTGCTTTACATCATCCGAATGAATAATCATTACATTGTTATGATACGAATACCGTCTAATTGCAAATAGCAAAAACAGCTAAAACTCATCACCTGTTGGCCATGACCGTGACTCAACGTCTGATACCTCAGACAATTTGCAAATACGGATGAAATTAGCACATCTCCTTCCTCTTTCAGATGTTGAAAAGAGATAGCAAGAGAAATGAGATGCTCAAGATTCATTACAATGACTCAGCTGTTGAGCTTAAATTAGACTCTAGTCTAACTTTAATTTTACTTAAGTGTATCTAGTAATGATTTCATCTGTATGTTGTTAAGTATGTGAAAATGTTGAGTAATTCCTTGCAAGCTTAACGTTATTACATTGGAAAAGTACACCAATATACAACGGAAATTACACCAATTAAATATTATGTCTTCATTCGTGACGATGTACTTGAGAATATCACATTAAGGCACATTACATATTAATGACCGTTAATAAATGATCACCTCGATTTAAGTGCATATTTTGCAGTAGCCAAATTATGGGAGGAAACATAAAATTAAAATTCCTAAGATCGAGATAAGAAATCATATAAAAAAAGTTTGCATTAGCCTTGTAACCGGTATTTCAAAGCACGTATTTATCAAATCCATTTCCCCTGTTTATTCGAGATTTCTTGAAATATTTTTCGCAAACGTTACGCAACCGAGCTTTAAAAATGTAACTTTATGTAAGTCCACACCCAGGTTACTTACATAAATCATCATTGATCACAAAAATATGGGCAATTTAACGAATCGATCTCAAATTAGCGGCCGGTATGTAATGAATATTTTTAAAGGTCACAAAAGGAAAGCGAATGCAGCAGCTCGTGTAAACAAGTTCGGGAATGATTATGCAAACTTTGTTTACCGGTAGACCGGAATGAAAACTGCAGTCATAAATTGCCCCAATTATTTTATTGGAAATAATTCAGATTTCAATCGTAAATCTTACAGCATCCATTGCGTCGATTGTAATTCAAGTCTCTTCGTGAGAGTAGAGAATTAATGCAGAATCGATAATAATCCAAACTCGCTAACTATATCGACAATGTTTGGTCACAGATATCATTAAATCGCTCGTGAATCATGAACTTGTATTGCTTGACAATGAAAGATCATGTCTCAGCACTCTCACGCCAGCGACATTCGTATTTAATTACAGAAACTTGATTTACGACTCTTTAAATTCGAGAAGTTGATTTAGAACTACCAATAAACTTTAGGATGCTTTTGGTGAGACAAATCTCTGTGATGAATGCCGATATTCTATTAATATATCCCTGAAAATCTTGCGTACATATAGTACTTAAAATAAGAGTTATTCGTAGTAGAAATATGTTAGAAGTCTTATTTTGGTTCTATTAATAAGCTAAGCTATATTATCCTTTCAGATCTGGCAGCGTTGCGGCAACTACTCGAGAGCGAAACCGGCGGCACAACTTGTCCAAGTTGTAACATGCCCTTTGATAAGGGCAAAAAGAGAAAGCTGATTGACACATGCGGACATGAACGGTGCTACGCTTGCATGTTTAGAAACGAAGCGTGCCCCATCTGCGCTCGAAAGAGCCAAGGCAGGAAAGTGATGGAACGATACACACCTTCACCGCAGCGGTCAGAACCGGAATGGCAGTCACCGATGCGTCTTCCAAAGCCACCGAAGCAAGCCAACCTTGCACAGAGCTGCCCCACACCACCACACACAAGGAGAAGATTCTTCTTAAGCCCGAAGTCGTTGCGCAGTCCGTTTGGACAACGTGCAAGTCGACATTCTAACGAAAACGTCGTGCCTTTATCAGGTAGGTTAAAATCAAAACATATATGTGTTCTTGCTACAAGTGTATTCACAGCTAGATCCTGGGGATCCTATAGACAACGTTGAGTGACAGCCTAAGCGCCCACGCACACCCGCCGGATGTACGTAGGTTCCGCAAAGGACCGGTTGTCTAGCGGCTTATTTATTAACGTCGAACTTTTGCAACACTGCCTGCGCAGACGGCGGGCCGACGAATTATCTCGGCATCTGTTACATTTTCTATTTCCATTAATTACATCATTGAAACGTACCTGGATCACAGCTGCGTTAACTATTGGTTTCGAACGGCTACGTTTAGTTTTAGCCGTCCGACATTTGTATCTGTTAATGTTTTATGATAAGTTGCTTAATGTAGATTAATATTGACTTCAACAAGTCTCACTGATGTTATAATTACATCGAAAGGTATAGAACCAGAGTTGCTTACAAGACCTCTACCTGTAGTTTTAACCGTTTCAACAGGATTACCAGAAGAAGGTCCCAGAAGCGCTGCGTGGACAAGCCTCGTATTCAATAAAATAAGGTCTTTGTGGTCAGCACACTCATCAGTGCCGCAGGGACTCAATCAGTTGACAGGCACGAAACGATTATTACGTCCGAGGAATGTCGATCGAATGATAAACATGATTCATATGATCATAAAACATTTGACCAGATTCTTTTATTTATATCAAAGATGTATTTGTATATTATCTATTAATAAACACATGCATGTTTTCATTATTTGACTTGAGGCTTCGTAAAATCGGTGTTTCAAGGGTCTGGAGGTAAACAAATAAGTATAATTCGATCCACATTCCTCAACGAGTTCTGCACACCTCTGCCTGTATTCAACCGCTCCATTTTATTTGATGCACAGCTTTTTAAAACCGGTTGATATTGGTTTGTTTTGTATTTATTTGTGTATCACAGCTTGAGTTTCTGGATCATCTGACACTTCGTTAACAGTTGCCATTAGGAAACATTTGAGTGACTGTTTTAAGTTGAATATATTTCTTAACTTTAAAAGAACAGAGAAACGACGGCTAATGTAATCAGTTGCGATAGACCGTATTTTAAAAACGAATACTATTGGGCACTCAAATTAAGGCTGTTAATAAAATATTTATACGTGGGTGAATACGATCTCTAGATAACGTTATTGAGATTGAGATAAGGATCGATTAAGTTATTGCTATAGTCGATAGTAAAGTAGCTACCACGTCTATTAGAGTTTTAATAATACCTTTAGTACTGACAGAATTGATAAAACTTATATACGGAATCTAAGTGCACTTATTTTTTAGATTTTTCTTATTAGTGAAAGCCCCGGTTCTGTGGTTGAGCACGTTGTCGGAGACTGGCTTTAATTTCCGGGGATATAAAAAAATTGAGGTCTGAAGAAGTTCCATCTAGTACACAAACATATTATGTTTATCCCGTTTATGGGAAATGGGTTAATATATACTATATAAATCTTATAATAGTAGTTGTATTATTTACCGGAAACTAATTTAAATATACGAAACAAAATATACGGTATATTTTAGTTAACACAGTAACAGATAACAGACACTGTCTCAAAGACTGCATAGGAATCTAAACGCCGCTATAACAACACGTCTTCACATTGCTATCCTTACACGCGGTCATTTTAGCATATTTAATATATCAATACGTCTGTATGTATACTATTTAGCACCACACATCGCTTAGAATTCACTGCACTGCATTTCTATGTTAATAAAGGACTACACCAACGCACTTATATACTTCACCTACAATAAGTATATAAAGGTTATTTGAAAAAAAGTCTAAGCACAACAAAACGACATATATTTAGTATCTACAAAAGTAGTATAGGGTCATTTTACGAACGCTTGAAAAAGAATTGTAAATAAGATTTTTCCTCACTCAAACAATACAAAAAAAATTATGTATTTTAACACTTCATAAAACCATAATCTAGTTACTATTATGGAATACTGTAAGAAAACAAGTTTAATGGAACTTATGCGATTTAGCAAAATATACATCTCTAAAAATTTAATTACTTCTTCAATAATAATAATAAAATATTGTTGAAACTAAATTGCTATTCAGAGGCTACGATCTCTATAAACAATGGTTAAAATAACTCATAATCCGCTCTAAATTCAGACAAATGGTTAAATATAAGGTACGATAAGCTATAACAATAGGAACAAGGTCACATTTTACATAAATATTTAGTAGTTACATAAAATGAATTGGGAGCTGATGGGAGTTGGGAAAATACTACACAATTTTCTATTGCGATTACTAATTAGTTCAAGAAATATTTGAAAATTTTAACACTAGTAATAAATAAAAATTTAAAAAATAGATTGGACTCAAACTTCTGACCAATTCCCGCCATTTTGTACTAACTGACATAGTCACTTCATAACCTCTCTGTAACTGCATCTTTCGCGCACCGTTTTCTTGTTAAACATGTCTAAGATAAAACAATAAAGTAACAAATAATCCTAACATCGTTTTCCTACTTAGGTCTACTGTTTTGATATATTCTGTGGGTTAACCCTGTAGGTGGTGGGCTGGTGGCTTATTCACGGATTATGTCATCTAGATATAGACCAAGGCAAGAGACGCCCTCACAGACATTGTCATTTTGTTACGAAATTACTTGTCCGAGTCTACAACTTACCTAATATCGCTTCGTTAATATATTCTTTTTCCTCATACAATTGTTGAAACATATTTCTTATTATAGAGGACAAACAACAATAGGATCACTTTATGATAGATTAAATTATCTAACCACATAGAAAATTGAGATGAAATATTGTCTGTAGTCTACGCGAGTAGTACACATTTAAATAAAACACTAACGGTGTCTCCCCGTGACCACGACTGCTGCAAAGCTTCCGAAACATCGGGCCGTAGTTAAATTATTTTCAAATAAGTTTTTTAGTTAACTAATATATATCGCGTTTTAAACCGTTAAAGTGTTTTATTAGAAAAAATAGCTGTCGACATATACATAGCGGCTTTGGAAATTCGAAACGTATGTCGAGTTATTCATATACGTAATATTTGTAAACTGAATAAATACCATCCATGATCCATTGAAGACTAAAGTATATTTATCACCAGATGGTAAACTAAACGTGACTAGAGTCAACAAAATATAACTCAACGATGTCACTTCTAGACAATAACTGAGAGAGGGCAATTACATAGTTTGCATGTCGTGAGACATTTATTGGGTCAATTAAAAAAGTCAATTGTAAAGTCCATGCCAGTACTATTGTGACATTTAAATTTTATAGTAATCGTGCAAAATACTATTTCGTATACATTGGTATAAAAGAGTTATCTGGAAATTGACATGCAACGTTTAAGTTTGAAAGCGATGTGACAGAAAGCTGATGATAACACGATAAACGTCGCACGATTTTCGCTTTCGATAACTTACGACTTTCGAAATAAGTTTTGTCACAGTTTTATATAGGACAAATAACGGCTTGGTAGTCATGTCACGAAATTCATGCTTAGGCGATATGATACACAGGTTAAAGAAAAATACGAAGAATGAAAAATAATTTAAAGAGACACACATTTTGCTACTGTATTAGAAGCAGACATAGAAGTCACTTCCAAAAATGAAAATAGACTTACTGTTCTTTCTTACACTACATTTTTAATACAGTGGTAGTGATTGGCATATAATGAACAACACATGGGTTCGATTTCTGACGAGTCTAGCGGGTATCAGGTTTTTTTAAAATATGGTTGAGTTAAAAACCCCTGGATTAAATGATCGAAACGGGGTTATGACTAACACCGCACGGATGAAATACGCGTGAACTGTCGGTTTTAGGGTGTGGATTTTCGAATGTTCAAAATAAATGAACAGCGTCATAATTAGATATTTTAAGACTGCAGCAACGCACCTTCCATTAAATGAACACGATTTTAGTCTATTCTCTCCTGTCTTATATATTAAAATAAATAATATTCTACAATTCGATTGAGTAACATAGAACCTTGGCCATGCTTCATTGTGCCTTATCTACTTCCCACTGACATTTAGTTTAACAATTCACAGCAAACCTCTGTCAGGGTCAATTGCTTTCCCAACTTTTTGAGACGAGAATTTGACAGTTGAGTGAACGCTTCGGTTTAATATACAAACGCTGCGAGTAAATAAAATGATCTATTAGTAAAATGTTTTTGCATTAATGAATTTTTTATACGGTAGATACTTTAAAAAGAAGAATTTGTAACATAAATGCTTCTTCTCTCTATAATCAAATCATTATACTCTCCAATTACTATAATCGAATTATCATAATCTTAAGTTTTTTTTAATTAAACAGTGTGCGTAATAAATTATATTGGCAATGTACAATACTCTACTGGTCGTGAGATGTACTCCATCTCATATTTTTTTAAATATTATCAAGAATAAAGTGATTCTTGCTTTGAAAGACGCTTACTAAGCATGAATTTTATTTCAAGATAATAACTAGTGTTTGAAGCATATGATGATACGTAGATGTTGATACAACGCCGGGAAGTACTCGTTAGCATCGAAAATCACTCTCCCACGCGCAGGGGATATCGTACCAAATCGTAAAGTATATGCGAGTAGAAAACAATATTTTTATATTACGCTTTACATCGCTCTGTTTCTATGAAACAGGTCGCCTCAATCTGAGCAGAATGCGACAATGTATTTCAATATACCGGTTTTATAGGGACGTATTTGAAGATTTGAATCACTTTTAAAGAAATAGGAGATTCGTTTATCTGTCCTTACGACACTTTATGTGAGAACACCGAGAAACGTTAATGATAAGTAAAGTAGGAGAACGTGTATTTCAAAGCTTAGACTAGGGGTTGACAATGCTGACTAATTTTTTTTAACAAGAAATAATCTGGGTTTTTTTAATAGGTGTATTGCCTATATTGCTGTATATTATAATCATTTTTAACATTTAGATTCTCAATTATGTTAATATAGAGCTTAAAAAAATCTTTGAAAACCTCTGTAACAAATTAAGCTATGAGAAATAGCAATTGTAAAATAACATTAAATGCATTATCCAATTCGTATCGAATTATACACCGTAGTTATTTCACGAAATCAATAAATAACAGATCTACTATCTCACGATCGTGGAAGTTATTGTTACGAACGCTAGAATTATTGTTAATATTGCTGGTTGCTACTTCGGACGAAATTAAGTAAGTTCAAGTTACTTTTAACCATTATCTCAAGTTTACGCTAGTACAGAAAAACAGTTTAAATTATTAACTTGTATATTGTGACTTACGTTATTTAATTGATATTTTACTATGAGTCCATGTTTCGGATGCTTTTCAAAAAACTATGGTCAATAACTCCGTGTTTGAAATTTCGCGTTTTCAACCGTCAAACGAGTTTAATTTATTTTTGTTATCGTACTACAACAGGAGTCTGATATTGACTTTCGGAGAAGCTTTAACATCGATCTTAATGGATAGTAAAGTTTGGTGGCTATTAAACGAAGTATTTGAACATAGCTTTTAAAGTTACATTGCACGACGTTACCCGCGGTTTACGACACTAAAATCAACTATGTTGTGAGGTACAACCTCTCTTTACATTTTTATAGGCACAGAGGAATTAACAGCCAGTTGGGTGGTAAAATAGGAGTCTAACCAAATTCGGGATCATAAAATGTGTAATGATAAACCTTTTATTATCTAACTATTATCTGTGGTTTTATCGTGTCAAAAAAAAAATCTAATATGTAGCTTTAAACGCGATATCTACATTACACCTTTTGTAATTAAAAAAATTGGCAGCTAATTCATTCTTAAATATATATGCATTCAAGGTGCTTTTTTAAAAATCAGTTTATTTAAACAAAAGATGATTTACACTATTAGGTCTTATTTTATTCCCGTATCCGCATCTTTAACCGCAAGTTTAATGGCCCACAGAGTCAGATGGAATCGCATTGCGGTTCCCACGCGATTCGCAGGTGCTCGTGTGACGTTCAAGATTGCATCCTTGCCTCCCATTTCCTTTTCCAACTTATTTTTTTACAGTCTTCAACTTTGGTGTACCTACTTGCGATTCTTTATGCGTTTCCGAAAAGACAGCTATTACAAAAACACCAGTTCGAGCGTTAGTAATATATGTCGCATCTTAAACCGTTAAAAATATTGTCTTAAATGTGTTCTACTCGCAAGAGCAAATGTATGAATTTATATCACCTATCGGTGTTATAAAAATATCTTTTCATAAATGACTATCTATCCGGCAAACGTTGTTTTGTTAGCCGCAAGATATATGTTGATACAACTCTAATAAATAATTGGTAATAATCCATTAATTTTGAGCAAATTTGGTTGCCATAAAGGTACTTGCGAGTTGCGAGTAAATCTTAAAACGTAGGCATATACCGTCGCAGATTTTTTTTTAGATTTTTTTTAAAGGGAAATCATTCATTCATACATATTTTGTGGTGCCTTAAATCATCTTTGCAGCTCTTAAAAATTAAATGATATTTTCCCTTTTTTTTTTACATTTATCACTGACTACTACTTCTATTGACCGCAGTGTCATGTCGTACCTAGCCTAAAGCAGTCGTCGATAAATGGTTTACTCAAAATATATATTTTTTCCAATTCAATAGTTTTATAATATTAGTATAGATTTTGAGAACCGTATATATAGTTATTGTTTTAAACGAACGGCAGCAGAGACCGATCGTGTGAATTTTTGAACCCTTTAAAACCTAGGGTACAAAGTTCCCATATCTAGTATTTATTTTGTGAAAAAGTAATTCTCACAATTAAGATACTTCAAATAGTTATTAAATCGGTTCAACCTTTTCAAATGATCACACTTCCTGCCAGCAATTACATCAGATTATAATCCCACGGCTTAGAGTGATTTGAAAATATAATGTGGGAATCGTTTTCTATCCCCCGCGTAAAAAGTTTTGCTGTTCTTTATCTGTATATATAGTTAAATACTGTCCATAGTTTACGAGTAGTACACTTTTAAATAAAATACTTTAACGGTTTAAAACGCGATTAGTTAAACGTCGGGCTGAAGTTAAAAATCATTTTCAAATAAGTTTAACTAATAGATCGCGTTTTAAACCGTTAAAATGTTTTATTTAAATTCATAAATAGTTGTTAAATGAACTATGAAACCCAACCAAGTCGGAGTCTTAATTTGATCACACATATAGTTAATAAAGTAGTTTTGACGGCCTTGTTGGTCTAATGTGAGTATTGTATCGGTCATTGGGTTTCAACATGTTTCAAAACAATTTTTTTTTTAAACTACCTTTGCAGTACATATACTAAAATTGGAACAATGTTTAACGTTTTCTATTTGTTGTAATACATAATTTGTGAAAATTTTACCTGTCTGTTACTTTTAAGAAAAACCCGTTTTCGACCTAAGCACCTACGGAACTCTTAAAATAAACTGTTAATAATCACCATCTTAAGAACGTATAGCATGTAATTGTTCATACAGGCATGATGTGTGGTGTTCTTTTTTTTGGTTTTTATATCTTTGTAAATAATGTAAATACATATAGCACGTGTGTGACGCATGTCATTTTCCACTGACAAATATGATTTTTTAAAGAAAACCGCTTCAACGGATTCAAACGTGATATCTTAGTTTGATGTCACAGTCACAAGCGTAGAAGATATTGCATTTGAATCTATTACAGTTTACATAAAAAAAATATAAAAGGAAGCGTGTTCGTATTTTTTGAAATTCATATTTGTGTTGGAATGGACTTATAACTAGTGCTTATAATGTTTTTTGTTATAGATGACGAAGGAGGTCATATAAAACAAGGTTACGAGTCTCGACGTCAAAATGATCTCTACATGCGCTTGGGCTTACTACTGGGCGAACGGCGATCCAGAAACAAATCGCGGGATAGCTGCACTTCCCTTGCATCGCTCGATTCACATACCCTAGCTTCACACAACACTAGTCCGGTATATACACTTTTAATTTCCACTTAACAAGTACACTTTACTTTAGGGCAAAAAAATCACGAGCTCTTATATAGTTTGAGAAACTGATCTGCAAAGTGTGTTAAACATAAACTAAGTATTAGATAACATACTTTTAACGGTTTAAAACGCGAATTACAATTAAAAAAATAAGTCAATTTAACTATATCCCAACATTTTGCTTGGAAAGAACCGAGGTTTGGGTAATAAATTAATTCGTTTCATTTGGAGTTCATATTATATTTTTATTGAGTGTAAATTATACCATTTCACGATTAAAATCGACCTTCGATCAAAGAATAACATATATATACAATTTTAATTAAAGAAAACAGCTTTTACGCGTCCTAATCATACAAATATTTTAGGTATCTACGCTGACGGGTTCATCCGAAGTAGATGGTGCTACTCCAGGGCTACTAGGTAGAGACTCCCTTGGTTCACTCGCTTCGATGTCATTATCCGCTGCTAGTAATTGCTCTTCATCAAGTCCTGGAAGTAGACGGCATTCAGTTACAAGTAAGTTTAATATAACCCCGGTATCACAGTTGAAGAATCGCAACTTTTGTAATAATACATTCTTTCGCGTAATACCTACTAATTCTTTATTTGTTAATGATACAAACAAACAAGCTTGATGGTGGGTAAAATACCCCCATTGGAAGGTGTTTTGTGACCCGGAAGGAATTTCGACATTCCTACCACCCATTTAATATTTAGATTTCCAGACGAAGTCCAACATGTTTCAGAAAATATGTATCGATTAAAAATTCTTGGACCTGATGGGGACCGAACCCACGGCCGATTGATTATAAGCCGTACATTGATACCATTACACCAACATGCCCGTCAAAATTCTATTCTTAATATAATTTTCCAGCATTACAAAACGGTAGAGAGGAATTGACTCGAATGTCATCAGGTTTCTTCAAGAACAGAAAAACTGCAGCCAGAAGATCAGCGAGGGTTAACAGCAAAGCGTCAACGTCGTCTGATATTAAAAAAGGTAATATACGTGATCATTTAAAGAGGAATCATGAAAGAATCATACATTAACACGCAACGGAAACTCCCAAAGAAGAATATTTTTTCCCGTTTGTTAGGTGTTTTCCACATATCCCATTGTTTCTTGATAATGTCCCACTGATAAATGTTCTAACCAACACAAAAACAAGTTTTAAATTCGAGCCAGCAGTTCCTGAGATTAGCGCGTTCAAACAAACTCTTCTTGATATATTAGTATAGATAACGATCCATTAGAAAATCAGTGATTTACGAGCTTTAAATTAGAGAATATGATGTCATATATCATTTCAATTTAACAGTACACCCAGCACCACAGCTAACATTACGACCACTCTTCTTTGAAGTCCCGTCAACTGATGGCCAGACACCCTTCTCCGGAAGACAGTGGCTCATGCGAGACATGGAGAAGGCTTTGGATTCAGCAGCTTCAGGTAATACTGATATTGTTACCCTGCTGATAAATGAGTCAGTGTACTGTAAAATTAATGTATCGCTTATAAAGAAAAATTAACAAAAACTTTGAAATATTTTTTTTAGAGTAGGACGTATTTGCATTGTCATATAATATGCATAAAGTAATGTATTAGTAGTCAAATGATAATTCTTTATTAATATCCCATTGCTTTTGTCAATTGTTAAACTTTGTATTATGTTTTATAAAGTTGGTATGGTGATATCAAGATGTATATTTTTATAATTTCAGGTGTAATGATCTCAGGAAAACCAGGTACAGGAAAAACCGCCTTAATACTACAATTAGTCGAATACTCTTGTTTTGGTCGGAAAAGAAACTTCGAGTATGAAGAGCTCCGGGAACAAACAGACATAAGAGAATTATTACCTGAAGAAATCGCAGCAGAAATGGTGACACAACTTGCATCGCAAGTCGTGGCTTATCATTTTTGTCAGGTAAGGGTTATTTCAGGACTTTTCTAGCCTATTAATTATCACTTGAAGTTTACGTAGAAATATTTACATTAAATAAAACAATAGAAACCTTTTAAATAAAACACTTAAACGGTTTAAAACGCGAATTATATGAGTTATTCTTATTTGAAAATCGTTTTAACTAAGGCCCGACGTTTCCCCGTGACCACGGCTTCTTCATGAGACAGTATTTAATAGGAAACTTGTTCTATCAATTTTTAAATTTATCGTTGAAAATTAATTAACTAAGATAGGTTGTATTATAGTTAAATTAAAAGACTAAAGAATGTAAAAAAAATATTTCCAGGCTGACAACAATAGTACCTGTCTAGTTGGTGAATTCGTGCATTCTTTAGCAGCACAACTGTGTCAGGCTCCTCGTCTACAGGCGTACAGGGAATATTTACTTAGCGAAGCCCATCTGTTAGCTTGCCTTTCCCTTAAAGAGTGCATTGCAGACCCAGATCTAGCTTTCGTAAGAGGAATCATCGAACCACTATCGATTCTACGCCGCAACGGAAGCATAGATTCCACAAACAGCATTATATTAGTCGATGGTCTATGCGAAGCTGAATACCACAGACCGGATCATGGCTATACAATCGCATCATTCCTTTCAAGACACGTTCCCGAAATGCCTTCGTGGCTCAAAATCGTTGCAACTATACGGACTCAATTCTTGGAGTTGACTAAACAATTACCATACACGAGGCTCAGTTTAGATGAATCGGACAACGTCAATAAAGATCTATTAGAATACTTCAACTCTAGAGTTCAACAAGCGCCCATCATCGAAACTAATATTAAAAGTTCCATTGGAAAGACTGAGGGCGTTCACAACCCAGTCATGAAGTTCGCACAATACGTTCTCCATTTAAGTCAAGGATCTTTCTTATTCTTGAAATTAATATTGGATTTATTGGAAAGAAGTCATATAGTGGTCAAGTCGACGAACTATAAAGTGGTGCCAATATCGTTGGCACAAATATTTCTATTACAGTTCAACTTACGCTTCCCCACTGTGCAATCGTTTGAAAAGGTCACGCATATTTTAAGCGTTTGCTTGTCAGCTTTATATCCTTTAACGTTAGTTGAAATATACTATTCGGTGAATTCGTTATTGGTAGATACATTTTTGCCCTGGGAGGAGTTTTGTCATCGCTTCGAAACCCTCACAGACTTTCTCGTGAAGCGCATAGACAATACGTACATGTTTTTCCATCCGTCGTTCAGGGAATGGTTAATCCGTCGAGATGATAATGAGAGCTCCAAATTCCTATGCGATTTAAGGGCGGGTCACTGCGGCATAGCTTTTAGACTATCAAGAGTACAAGCTCCTTTGGATCCAGAGAAGTCAATGGAGTTAGGACACCATATACTGAAAGCTCATATGTATAGAAACCTTGGACCGGCTCAATTAGGTTTGTGTCCAAGAGATTTACAAGCTACTTTAGTAGCATCAAGTGCTGCCAATGTCGGCGAGGCTATTGCAAATTTAAGGAATATTTATACACCAAATGTAAAAGTATCAAGACTCATGCTTCTGGCTGGGGGGTCACCGAATCAAGTAACGGACTGTCTTGGAAACGCCCCTTTGCTTTGTATGTATGCATACCAGGGGATAATAGCAATGGTTGGTTTATTAATAGAATTTGGTGCTGATCTGGAAATGACTAACTCTCAAGGATGCACAGCGCTCTCGTTGGCGTGTCAGAGGGGGCACACTGACGTCGCGAGAATGCTTATTGCTTCAGGTAATTATTTCGCTTGAATCCGCACACCAATCACATATGTGAATTACTTTACTTTTATCTAATAAAAACAAATGACAATCAATAAATCTTTTTTTCAGGCGCTTCCCTTAGTCACACTGACACAGCGGAACAAACGCCTTTAGTTCACGCAGCGAAAAATGGCCACAGGGACACAGTTATTTATCTCCTGGGTTGTCAAACAGGCAAAGACGATCGGAACACAATCGATCTAGATGATGACAACATTGAGCAATTAGTACCTGGCGCGAGACATGCTTTAATAGCAGCTTCGCAGAATGGACATCTTGATATTGTTGAATACTTGTTAGATACAGCCGAACTAATTGTAAGTATCAATATCAGAGTACATTTTTTATAATAGTTGATTATTTATTAGCCATACGTTGCTAATAGTTGCTATAAGACTAAAACGTTGCAATAATAATCACTAAATCATTCTTCCAGCCGGACGGTATCTGCCCAGTAACAGGAGAGACAGCCCTAACTGCAGCTTGTTCTACTGGAAATGCTTCCATCGCTGATGCCCTACTCATCCGGGGAGCAACTCCTTATTCTCTCAATGCTCGGCAAATGTCGCCATTGGCTTTAGCATCTAAAAACGGAAGAACCGCTCTGGTTCTACGGCTATTGGACTCCGGTGCAGATGTTGCTGGATCAGGCGGGAAGAATCCCTTGATTTTGGCTGCTGCGGAAGGACATGTTGATGTATTGGAAATGTTGTTAGCTCATGGTAAGTAATCTCAATAGCAAATATGTATTAAGGATTTTGCTTTTTCAAAGCTTTTTGGTTTAAAATGCGTAACATTTCATGATGATGAATGATGTCATTTACTTGTGATGATGAAACGTCGGCAACTAATTCTCAATTATGTTGAGCAAGCAGCTCGAAAACTCAAGACTTTGTTTGTTTGAACGAGATAATCTCAGGTTCGAATTGGTTTTTTTTTTCCGTTGGTTAGATTATTTATCAAGGAATGCTTTAGGCTATAAAACATAACGCTGCGTTTAATACGAGCGAAGAAACATTGGGAAATATGGAATTATGTATAAATGTTCTTTAAAGATAACATTTTAATAACAGGTGCAGATCCTGAAGCAGTCGACGCAGACGGCGTTTGCGCATTAGGCTGGGCTGCGTTGCGTTCTCGTGTCCATTCTGTTACTGCATTGTTAGACAAAGGCGCCAATATTGGTAAGAGATTTTGTTTCGTTCATTTATTTATTTAAGAAAGACTGATAAGTAGATAAACAGAATAGACAATAAAGTAACAATTATATAGATATCAATTTTTTTAATATAAGTTTTCATAAATAGATTTAGAATGAGTAGTTTATATATAATATAAACAATAATGAAAACACACAAAACATGTAATGAAAGACAATACCATACAGTATGACAATTAAGGTAACACTACTTTAAAAAACCTTTTAATTTGTATCGAGACTGTTGTGTTAAAGAATATATATTACCTACTTCTAATGCGTCAATGCGCCTGTCTAAATTAATTTTTTTTTTAGATCAACCAGATGGCAGTGGAAGAACGCCGTTAGGTCTAGCGTGCGGTGGATCAGCAGAATTAGTAGAACTGCTATTAGAAAGAGGAGCTTCGTTGGAAAAGGTTGACAATAGTGGCCTCAGACCATTGGACAGAGCTATTGGACAAAGAAATGTTCCCGTACGTACTATACACTTGTTTTTCCAAATTTTAAATAAACCTTCAAATAATAATAATAATTTAATCGCCAACTTGTGACTTATTACTGCACTCTACTTCTCACTATTCGTGATTCTTACTAGAAATTTCCTTGCAGGTGGTCAATTCTTTTCTGAGAAAAGGAGCAAAACTTGGACCCACCACATGGGTAATGGCGTCAGGCAAACCAGAATTTATGTGAGTTCTTTTTTCCATTTAAATAGTTCTTATTTTTGTTGGTTTTTATAAGACACACTTCTACCGAATTCCTCTTTCTTTTCTTTTTTTTTATATGTAATCCATTTAGGTCACTGACCACGACTGCTGAAAGCACTGAAACGTTAAGCGTTAATTAAAATAAATTAACTATATGTTTCGCGTTTAACCGTTTAAAGTGTTTTATTTAAAGTTCTAAGAACTGCAGACTGTGTAATTATTTGATTTATTCATCAAAATTTTACTTATCAACGATACTCTGGCTTCCAGGCTAATTCTTCTGAACAAGCTCCTAGAAGACGGCAACCTTCTCTACCGAAAGAATCGTCCCTCTGAAGCAGCCCATCGCTATCAATACGCTCTCAAGAAAATTAACCCCCTCATCAGTGATGAAGGATTAACAGCACCAGGCGCACAACCTGTACCTCATGAACACGTCTCAGCCTTCGTGCAGCTAAAGACCAATTTGCTGTTGAATTTATCGAGATGCAAGCGGAAACTCAATGTAAGATTCTTAAAGCTGCAAAGCATAAAACATTAAAGGTTAATACGCAAGTGTAGATATATAATAGATTGAAAAAAAAACTCTATCTATGTTCTACTAAGCTGTATCTTATACCTGGTACTTAAAGGTTTATTAAATAGGTAATCTTCCGTAAACAACATAGTTATTTTTTTATTATTTTTCCTTTAGGAGCCATCAGAAGCGCTAGATCTTGCCGCCCGTGCATCTGTACTTCGCCCTAACGCGTTCGAATGCGCATACGCAATGTCTCGTGCTATTCTTGCTCTGAATAAACCAGCTGACGCACTGCCACACGCTCGTCGTGCGTTACTACTAGCTCCGCCCACAGACCTCTCCGCCGCCAGAACTTTGAAGGCTTTACAACAGGAAATACTGGCAAGAATGAATTCGTCTGCGCATATGGAGACGAGGTCCATGAGAAACTACGACAGCATCAGTTTAAATATGCCTTGATGTTTTTTTTTTCGGAAATAGCAATTGTATAGTGCCTTAAACTTTAAAATTATCGTAAAATTATATTTGTTTTACATAACATTTGAGGTAGAAAAAGTACAAATCAAATTTTCTTGTTAATTGTGAAAAAAAAATTGATGATAGACGATTTTGAGATATAAACGAATATACTTCAATATGATCGAAGCTAAGACGTAGAATCGTTAATTATATACTTGTTTGAAGTACATAATAGTACGTTATATGTTACATTGCGGTGTAGTCTAAAGTAGGCTAAACATTAGTACATATAAAAGACTAATAATAAGAATATAATATAACAATATCTTTCTTTGGTTTTGAATATTATTTACACGTCTGTATAAATGTATTAAAACATAAAAGAAACGATTTAATGTAAATCTTGCTACGTTTTACTGAGTGAAGTTTGTTTGTTTTGTGTTTTTCTTTTTAGTTTTTAGTATAATATGTGATCAAATGACATTTATGTAAATAAGTATTTTTCCTAAAAAAATTGCATTGCGGTGTACAGTTCGATTTTCAAAATAAGAACTCGAATATAAATAATTACTTTATTTTCGCTTGCCATTTTGTTATTTCACGCTTTAACTTTTGATGCAATAAACTTCTTTAGGCTTTGGTAAACGAAGGGTTAGGTTTAAAAACTTAAGTTGTTATTATTTAAAACTTATTTTGAGTTAAACTCACGTGCCCGTTCTCTTGCTATATTTCTTGTTTATTTATATTATCGAACCCTAGGATTAATTTAAGCATGACGACAATGTACTTTATTGTAGAATAATATTTAGATAAAGTTTTTACATATTTATCAAATGCATTGCTCTTATTTAAGCAAAATAGTTTTAGATGGGGATTTTTACAAGCCAATATCATCTTTTACAAAAAATCGAGCAAACATTATAACTCGCATTTATTAAATTATTATTCACGCGTATTGGAACATGATATTGTAAAGACTGACATAAGTTTTCGTATACACACATGATTGGTTTGAAATTAGCATATAAGAACTTTTTAGAACGATATTTTCTGTTGTTACAGAAATATGAAATATTACAAATACAAAATACATACTGCTTCTCCTCTCGTTTTATTTTAAACACACACTTTTTTCAGGGTTTTTCAACATGACGTTCATAATTCTGGCAATAATCGTCTTGTTGTTTTTTACCTATTCCTATCTTTTTTTTGCTATACAAAAACATCCAAAAAAGCCACGCGCTAATATGATTGTAAATTTAGTCATTAACTATTTTTTATTGTATCGTTTTTTATCTATGCCACAAGACGTATGTAGACTAGTAAAAAGTATATTATGATCTATAAATACCATCATTTTGTAGAGAATGTATGGGGTAGGACGTGTTCATACGCTGGTATACTGGTAATATAACTAGCGTTTTTGGCTTCGGTTTTACGTCAATAATATTCACGGAAGGTGCGTTTTGAGAGCCTAAAATTCCATAATCATATATCTTATTTGTGTGAGAATATGATGGACTTTTACGTGTTGGAACAGTCCCAAGTTTAGGTCTGTAAATCGTGCTTGGAGTGGATCTTTCGGATAGTATAGTGGTTTCTAGGTTTTTGAATATTCTTGCCAGTTGTTCTTTTGTCATGTTCGGTGGTATTGTCGTTTCGATTTCGTGGAAAATCTTCTTGCACTTTGCGTTGTTTTTGCGTTTCGCCACAGGGCAAGTCTGAAAAAAATATATATAGAACATAGCATTTCAGTTTGACCCATAAAAACTTATTTGGCAAGTACCTTTGGTCTATTGTTAACGCAAGTAGCACTCGTTTGAATATTTTTTTTTTGCGGTTTTAAAACGCGTTATATTGGTCACCCTTTCCACATATAAACCGTTAATGATCTTTTAACTTTTTTTACTAGTATTCGAAAATAACGCCCATTGTCAGGGGTTCTGATGCCTATTTTGTTATAATGTTTACTTTGGCGTTATGTCCTGAAAAGGTATTCTGTAATATCTAATTAATGAATTTATATAAATATACGCAACTCACCATGACCATCAAGTCTAATATATTCAATAGCTTCCTTGGTGAACTGCAATAGTCGTGATACATGGGCGTTGTTAAAAACACAGTAAAGTACAACTCGTATAGAGGGCTTTTGCTAACTTTACGAAGCAGATCCTTCATTTTAAAGTAATCGACAAAGCCGTATTTATTAAGAACTCCCATCTTGTCGAGCAAACAGCTTGTAGGTTGTGTTAGTTCCTTACACTGAAAACCATGGTAGTAAGTCTGTAGTTTACACGAGTAGTACACATTTAAACACTTTTAAATTAATTAATTAAGACAAATATTTAGGTCTAGGCAGCTTTTAAATGTATGTATAGTATGATTAAAAGAAAACTTTTAACGGTTTAAAACGCGAAACGTATGAGTAAAACTTATTTACATCATATTGTAACTAGTGATTACGGCTGCTGTAAAGCATCTAAGACGACAGACTGTAGTTACAATAATTTGTGAAGTTTAACTAAACATTTCGCGTTTTAAATCGTTTAAAGAGATTTATTAAAATCGTGGTATTATACACATATGTTCATTAGTTAAAGAGCAGCCTCGACCAAATTGTATGTGTCTGTAAGAGTGTGTTATTCTTTCAACTCCAACTTAAATGGCAACATTTTATTTTTAATGTAAATAACGTTGAGCAACTCTACAGAACGTAATTAGAAATTATATTAATAACTGACAAAGAAACTTACATTGAGTTTATTTTCCCAATGCTGGGAGACAGTTTTTTCAAACTGGGGAACATACTCTAAAGTGGATATTGATGTTACGTCGCATTCAGCGAGAATTTTCGAATTTACAATTTCTGGAATACCGCAAAATTGACGACGGAATTTCTGTAAATAATATGCAGCCAGTTAATATCATTGAGTTTATGTTAGTCTTCCTTTAAATAACACACTTTAACGGATTAAAACGCGATACATATAAGTTATTTAGCTTCGCAGAATTCAAATAAGTTTAATTTATTTATATCGCATTTTAAACCGTTAAAGTGTTTATTTAAATGTGTACCACTCGCGTAAACTACAGTTAATATTGGTCGTTCATTAACGCACAACGTTAAGCGCCAGAAGTCCTGGGTTTAAAACAGAAAAGATAAAATTTTCGTTCGAATGGGGCATCGAAGTGTGATCAACTACTTATCTAAATACAATTGTTCAGTGAAACATGAATGTCTCCGTTGCATAAGAGGAAACCATTATGGTTTCTCTTTACTTAGAATCACAATTTCCATACCGGGGCATATTTTGCGGCACTAATCTGACAAATAATATCCTTGTCGTTATTGTTCTTTATTCTGTAACAAAAGACAACAATCAAATACTGTAGAACCCGTTTAAGACGATCACGCTTAATACGATTTCTAGCAACACGCCACTTTACGCCAGTGTCCCTGCATTTTGAGGCATATTTTCTTAATTCAATTTATCTATCAGTTTAAAACATGAACATATGACCAACTTTTGTACCTACTTGCATGGGTCGTCCTTCTTGGAATGAGGGCAGTTCTGAAAAGTTTAAGCTTATTTAGACCTTATTAAATGCGTAAAAACAATATATATCCTTTAAAAAGTTTACCTCGGACAGTACATCAAAAACGCATCCAAGGACTTCGTTAAGTCGGCATTCAGAATCGTATCGTCTGTAGATTTTACTGAAACACTGCGTTACAACTCTAGCCTTCGCTTTCTCCCATTCAGGATGTGTTGCAGTCATATTGTCCAAGAGTTTTGTAAATGCTATAGCATCAATTTTACCGGTATCCGATATGACGTTTAACTTTTTGAATATACAAGTTTCTTTTTCGCACTAAAAATATAGAGACAATAAAAAATATACTTAGTCTTGTTCTATGTAACAGTCATACCACGCATATTTTGTAACATTTAGAATGGCATGTCTAAATTATACTCTTTTAACCGTTTAAAACGGTAAATTTATTATGGCCCGACGTTTCGAATGCTTTGTAGCAGCCGAGGCGATGGGGGACTCAAAAGATTATAAATAAGTTAACTAATATACTTCGATTATTTTTAAACCGTTTAAAGTGTTTTATTTGAATGTGTTCTACTCGCGTTAACTACAGACAGTACTCAAGTGGAGTGTTACTTTAAAAACTTTAAGGGTCAGCCCAGCCGTTCGGGGCGGATCGGATTTTTTTTTTTTTTTTTTTTTTTAAAACTTTTTTTCATAAACTTTTTGGGCAACGTTAAAATTTCATTATTAATTGGGACTCCCGAAGAACACAGTTTACTAATACTACGAACAATACACTTGCAAAACACTGATGTACTTACAGAAAATGGAACCACTTTGACATCACTTCTGACTACTGTGGGTCGTTGTGTTGTTGTCGTTGGTATGTTTGAACTAACATCGATAAAACGAAGACGGTTCGTTACATTCCATGACATTTCGAAATGACACTGACTTCGCCATGAGTCCTCAATGAAACCGTTGACATCACAACACTCCAACGGATCCCACTCCTGAAAGATTTTAAGAAAATTGTTTTATAGTATTCATCATTATATACTTATATTTATTTATTTATATAACTTTATTATCTACAAACACCACAATTTATAAAAAAACATAAATAAATACTAATGAACTAGCTTATAAACAAAAGGCGGCCTTATCGCTAACCAGCGATCTCTTCCAGGCAACCAAATGCGAAGGGAGAACAAGAAAGTACTATAGGTAGGTGGTGCTAGTGAAGTACGTGACAAAGACAGGAGAAAGAACGAAAAAGGAAAAAAAAAGATCTGGAAAGATACAATTTTAATTATATTGTTTTTTTTAGATTCAGCCTTTATTATATACATATTTAATTGGTAAACCTCTTTGAAATACATGAACTCTTTGGAATACTAAATTAATATTTAAAAAATAAAAACGTTTCACATGACAACGAACAAACCTGGTTGTCTAATAATTAGCATTATATAGTTAATAAATTACAAGTCTTACGTTTGATTCCCACCACGTCTGAAATGGTTCTGATAAATTTTCTGAAACATGTTAAAGTTTCTAGAAAATCTCCATTCGGATTTAAAAAGAGTGGTAGGAATATTGACATTCCGTACGGGTTGGACCCGCCGTCCCCACATCGTAAAACCCGATTTTCGACATTTCCAAACCAAAATAGGAAGGATAAGATAATGGTTAAGAATATGTGTTGAGACCTTCCATGGACTAAATCTCATGCTTGTCTGTCCTCCTTTATCATATAAAAAACATGTACAGACTTGTTTTTGCGAAAAATTTCAGTCCAGCTTAATTGATTCACTTTTCAGACATTAATACCGAATTCATCACAATTAGATAGTATAGATGTGAATTCTACTAAACGATTCTTACACAGTATAAAATGTCATTAATATTATTTACCTCATCAGAACTATCCTCCAAGTTTGTCGTAGTCGGCACCTAGAAAACGATTTGTTAATATTGGCAAACAAATGATAATATATATTGGTTATCCGACACAATTATGAGTTAATTAGATACGTACATTCATTATAATTTGCAGTTTATCTCTGTCTGTTTCATCTGACTTTTTCGTCTGTAACTGTAAACAATCATATGTATTTCACTATTCTTATTTACACATGTTATTGGTGATATTCATAAACGTTTGAAAATAGTGCACGCATATAAGATGTCACAGAGATTAAGTTTAGCTAGAGGCACACACTCGATTATGAATACTAGTTAAAACTATTGAAATGTAGTTACTAAAACCTAAATGGAAAAAGACAATTGTTACTTGGGGATTAAAACTTCGATTATGAATACTAGTTAAAACTGTGTAGTCACTACTCTTTAAGTTACTTTTAAAAAAACCTCCTAAGTATTATACACATAGTATATACATAGAATTTACAATTGGTCAGACGAAATCTCTTTTTTCAAAAGTATCCTTTTTTCTTTTGATAATTTTATCTATGACCGGGCGAACGCCAGTTGCCAGGAATAACATCAAATTCTATACTTACCACGCGAGGAAACGAATATCTGAATGGTTGATCGGTTTGTTTGTTGTGGTAATGGTTGTGCATGAAGGTCTTAAAACCACATTCTTCTACTTGTTCACTTTTAATTAGGTCTGGCAATTCACAACATTTTGAACTGAAATACTGAAACAAATTCATGTCCTCGGTAACTATTAAAGAACAATATTTTTGTCCCACACGTTGATCCATTATAGAATTAATTAAATAATAGTAATAAACAACGACTCGTAGGTTTGATTCCCCGATTTAAACATCTTAAACTTTGCGCCTGTGAACTCCATAATAGGTATATTATATGGGTAGCATTAGCTTCGTCGCCGAGATCACCGAACCATCATCAAAGATACAAAAATACTGAACCTTAATTCACATGTGGTTTTTATCATTCTTATTCTCATTTTAGAAAGATATGAAGTACACTGTAGTACTTAAAGTTCGTGATAAATAGAACTTGGCGATAAAAGGAGTAACGGCGAGTTCCTTGATAGTTCTTACTCGTTCGGTTTCCGCCATTGATTTAAGAAATGGTAGTAAAAGTAAAATTAGAGTCTTTAGGTTTTTACTAGTATGACTTTCATAAATGTACCTAGTTGCCTATATAAATAAATGTTTGTGACTTTGCCTGTGACTTCTAAAACAATATGCAACCTTTACCAGGCCACCCTCTACATTTAATTTAAGTAAAATCTCATTCTTGGTAGAGTCTTAGTATTGAAATTAATTTAATAATTTACTTAATTAAATAAAAAGATCTTTATGACGCAAATAATTATATTTAGATACACTTACGTTTTCTTAGAAACCACGAAGGACGGCGCTCTGTTGGAATATTCCTTTCAAGATCATTATAACGGCTGCAAATATATATTAAAGTGTTAATTTAGTTGGTTGTGCGCGAGTTACTATATATAATGTGTTTGAAATTTTTATTATATAAATATACCTTTGCGAAAACATGTAATTGTTGGCTGATATTGAAGAAACTGATGCGCAATAATCATGTTCGTGTCTGTTGCTTACCGGACAATTCTGTAATATAAATATTTTTTTTATGTAAAAGAACCCTATACGTTAATAACTAAAAATAAAATTCCGGCAGGCAGATATTTTATTTGTTAAAATTGTTTAATACACATTTATCTATTAAGACTATTTTAACAACTATATATACTTTTTTTACAAATTGATTCAGTTTCCGAGCAATATTTGCAAAATATCACGTTCTTTTTATTCTATTATAACTTCAAACAGTCTTTATTGAAATTGATAAAATGTAGGTCTACTTTTTTACCTTTGGAGGTATATAATAATACACAGAGTTTATTAAGATTTACAAGCGTGGTATAATGAAAACTTTAATGATCTAAGCTACAGCACAACAATTCAATCAACATGTGTTAAAAATATTATCTATTTAACTTCATACCTCAACTAGGTAATCTACCACACAGTGCATTAAGGCTTGTCCGGGGCACGTATTGGTGTACTTTTTAGTTCGGTTTCCATAGCAGTAGTCCACGCCACTCATGCCCAATTCCTGCCATTCTGGCGGCAATAAACCTCTCAGTGTAGCCGAATACGTTTGTTTAGGCGGCAGCGCGTCCGTAAGGTTCAATTTTTCATTTATGCAATTCCATTGATGACACTGGAATGTTTAAAAATAGAGACATCATATATAACACCAATTGCGAGTCATTGACATACGTTCCTTTAAGATGACAAAATGACACAATGTTTAAAAGCGTTGAGCACGAGAGGGCTTAGGTTTGAAGCGGAATGACATAGTTTCGGGTAGGTAGGTCGTGTCAGTCGTGTACTAGTCAGTGAATAAAATCACACAAATGTTTCTGCCTCGTGCTTTGCGAAGAGCAAGCCAGAATTCCCTTTCCGAGCATCGCCAAAACCGTTCTTTACCTTAATTCATTAAAATAAAACACTTAACGGATTAAAAAATTTTTAAACTTATTTCAATTATTATAAGGCGCGTGTTCCATGCTTCATCAGCCGTCGGAGGAGACTAATATAAATCACGTTTTAAAACCGTTAGAGTGTTTTATTTAAATGTGTACTAAGTACTCGCGTAAACTACAGATTGCCTTTTTTCATTTACTTATTAATAGACGTCTCTCATCAACATCGAGAAATCTTTGTAAGGTCTTATGAAGGTAAACATTATATACAAAGTTATATAGAACAGAATCTATTATTATTAACAAACATCACCCTTGACCCGATACTTACCAACCGTGAATTTCCTAGATAAGACCTTCCGAAGCCAGCCTGCGCGTTAACCTATAAAAACAAACACTTCTATCATCCCATTTACCAGCAAAGTATAAGCAACGCAATTACAAGCTGATTAAAATTTGTGACACATAACGCGCATTAACAATCCATTAGAAATTCATTAATAATTTGAAAATAATAATACATACATTAAATAATGCTACGATTGCTTGAGAAGGTACCTAAGCAGACAAACATTGATTATTACATTTAAGAAAACAAAACAACATTTTAAATAAATTATTTGTTTTTTATTAGTTATAATTTATTATGTCCTTAATACAATAAAGCAAATTGTAGGTATTTGGTAGGTAAGTGGCAGTGTGCACTATGCGTTATATTTTTGTTTACAGTTGATAGGGAAACCGCAAATTATTAATGATAATTGAATGAATAACTTAATAAAATTACATATATACCTCACTAAACAAATTAATAATTCCTCCTATATGCTAAACCTAGTCAATTAGTTTATACTCACCGTAGCAAAAATAACTAATAACGACAAAGCAAACCACATTTTGTTCCGACAGCAGAATATCAACTGACCAAGCTTAGGGTCAAGAATGACTTGATAACATTATTTCTTTACATTTCTGGATAAACTAGTATTGACTTACCACTATTTTGTTATAAAGTAAATATAATTATTAAAAGTATAAGATAGATAAAAAAAATGTATTTTGCGATTTATTTCTTATTAATGTCCCACAATTGGGGTCTCACACAGATCTCTTCGATTTATTTTAAGTGACCCACGACGCTGCTTCAGTGTAGCGATAACCAAAACCGACGGTTTTATGTGCTCTCCAATGCAAAATGATCATAACACCTTTTCCTGAATAAAACGCAGCGACCTTTTATCTGATCCAAGATCGAACCCAGGAACCAAGTGATATATTCGTGAGTTATACCACTAGTCACTAGACCAATATACATAAAAATTCCGCTCTCAACAAATTGTGTTAGTGAATTGAAATATACTTTAAGTAAGAAATAAAACAACTATTATAATACCTAATATAATTTATTGGAAAACCCATAAGTTAGTTAGATTGTTAACATAATTCTTCAGCTACTTAATAAAAATAATAAGCAATACAAATCGAGCCAGCGGTTCACAAAAGCTTTGACGGCAACAAACTGTATCTGTGTACCAACATCAACAAATATTTCACTTACTCTAATACTGGAATATTAAGTAAACAAAATTAGATAAATTACATTGTGTATGTACAATACAATGTACTGAACATAACTTTCAAATCAGTATTCAAACACTTTGAAATTAATAAAAAAAATTGTTTAAAATAATATTCAAATGCCTTATTAAGATTAAGTGCTTACATTATTTCTAACAAGCTTCAACCACATACATAGCGAAAACGGGTCTAAGTACAAAAGTTCTTTGAAGTTGCCGTCTATAGCTTTACATTATAATCACAGGTGCATGTAGATTCTTCTGCCGGATACTGAGGAGTCATTTAGTAATAGTACCTGATAATAATAGATTTGTTTTTAAAAAAATCACCTTTATTATGTTTAACAGTCATAACTCAGACATCTGTGATGATGTAGTCTGTATTGTGAAATTTTAGTTATTATTGGTTGCTGTATAGTTTATAAAACCAGCCTTAAATGTATTGAACATTTAACTTTTACAAATGAAAAACATTGTAGAATATTAGAGAGGCTCGTTGCTGTAATGGTAGCAATGTGTCATGTCAGGTTGTGGGTACGATCTCCAAAGGGTCCAACATTATTCTAAACAATTTATGATTTCTCTGAAACATAAGGGATATTGGAATTCGTTTAAAAAATGTGGATCTTAAATCGGAGTATCGAAATTCTGGCCAGGTCAAATACCATCGTCCACAATTGAAAAAGCCGTCAATTGATTTCTGAATAGCCAAGGCCAAAAACTTGACTCTTGGTGGTATATGGCTGAGACTTCACCTAGTATCAAATGAACCACATACATATCTGTCCTCCTCTATCTTAAAAAAAAATTAGATAAAACTGTTTAAAAAACAAATTGTAGTAGGTTATTCAACTTTCACTAGAACCCCCAATAACCAAAGCTATCACAGGAAATGTTGGGTTGTGGTTAAAAATTAATAATTACATTCATGATTTTTTTAATACAATATAATAATAGCAGTAAATAAGAGGCCAAGTTCCAGTCAATCAAGTCAAGTATCAGCTATTCACAGGAATATATGAAGAAATCAATACAGAAATATACTATCTTTATTTTTAGAAATTTTATACTTAAATAGGACACCTTTCTAAAAATAAAAAGTATAGTATTTATACCTACCTAGTATGTATTTATCTAAGCTGGTGGAAAGGCAATCACAGGAATGCTCCAAAGCCAAATGCTCGTTTGATACTGTCAAAGTAGTAACGCTTCCAATTGGCGCGCGTCTGCTCCAGTTCAGATGTCGGGACCAGATCTTGCTTCAGTGTTACTAATGTATGGTCATCCTGAAAAAATGTACAACATAATGACAATGAGAAAATATAGGATGAAGATACTGTTATGTATAGGTGGACAATAAAAAATAGCTAATATTATTTATTTAATTCTGGGTGGTTTTGTTATCAGATGTGAATTAAAAATACCAACCTTTTCTTCAATACTAAAAGTAACTTCAGAGAAATGTTGTTCAGGCCATTGCTTATATCTCCAGTACTGTACAATTTTTTTACCAGGCACAAGCTCTCTAAACTCTCCAGAAACATTTCCACCAAAGAGGGAAAACTTCCCACCTTTTTCCGCTTCCATTTTAACATGGCCCTGAGTAAAGGCAGTAACCATGTCTATTCGAGTCATTGCATCATAGAATTCTTGAGCTCGGCATTGGAAACTTTCAGTTAATTCGATGCTCTTGGTGTCAAGTTTGCAGCCAATTTTTTTACTATCTGATGTAATTATAGGCTCCATGTTAACTTTCTTATTAAAACCACTGGTAATAGTTGATACATTATCAGGTTTGACTTGTGGTTCTCCTTTCTTTGGTAAGATAAGGCCTTTAGAGAACTCTTGTTTTAAGCTTCTAATATATTCCGTAAGTTGTTCCCGGATCACACTTTTACCTACATTGTGCATGAATGCTTTCACACGCTGCGCTTCATCACCACTACCTTTTATTGTCACTGTCATCTGAAATAACATTTATAATTTTTGTTATGATACTGAATATACAGCTATCCATGAAAGTTCTTTTTGACAATGAAATACTGACTACTTTATTGCATTCACCAAGATTTAAAATCTAGTGTAACATATTGTTTAAAATTTACTTTGGTAATAAGTGCTATTATTTGGATTCGAAATAAATTTACATGAAAAAATTAATATTTTGCTAATCATAGAATTTTTGATTGCCTACATACAGCAATTTATGTAATTTAATTCATCTGGTTACCTTATAAAATATAGTTTAAGTCAGTTAAATAATAATATTTAAGTGACAAACTAGAATTATGAATGAAAAGGTGCAGCACTTACGTCTACTTCACTGACATCATTCTCCTCTGATAAATTCGGTATATGAATTTCGCCTTTAACCTTATCTGCAGCACCAGCCAGAAGGCCTTCCCACTTCAGTTTAATGTCCCACTCATAAAAAAATATTAGCTTTCCTTTTCTATTGTTAGCTGACGCTTCTCCATCTATCTTCTCTACTTCTGTAATCTTACAGTCTATACCATTTTCAGCTATTTTTAAATCATTTAATAACTCCTTCAATCGGTCTTTTGACCACGGACCAGCATTCTTTTCCGTCCAATGCCAGTTATTAACGTTTGTGGCATCTGGCCGTTCTTCGACGATCCAACGAGGGTCACCTTCTCCCCATTTAGCCATATTTCTCTCGGTACAGCAACACGAGGTTAAAAATGATATGCGATTTTTTGCAACCCGAAGATCTTTGTAGGATTCTCAGGCACAACTTGAAGTTCTTTAGACTAAATTGTAACCACTTTTCACTTATATCACCCGAATAGATTCAAGTTATTTCAGAATAGTTATTTCGTTTTCAATGAGAAAAAAACACTCGTTATTCACGTTAATCGTTAGTCCATTTGCAAGTTTCGAGAAACGGAGAGAAAAATCGTGCAATTTGAAGGCTAGAGAAACTACATAGATTATAGCAAAGTCAAGAAAACCGAAAGATTTGACAGCTGTCAACTTGACGTACTGTGTTAACGTAGAATTAACTGTTTCAATTAAATGAAAAGACATAATTAAATAAAATAATAACTAAGCATGAATTATCTATAATAATAATTAATAAATAAGATACTCCCGAAAGATTTAAAAAGTAATAGGATTGACGTATAATTGTTTTCTATACTTTTTTTTATCATTTAAGGGCTAGAGCGCACTGGGTGACTTTTGTCACGGTGACTCTTCTCTTCAGCTCTTTATGATAAAAAATTGAAAGAGTATTCTGATATTCACGTGAAAATTAAAGCGTGGGAAGAAATTAGTGGAAGATTATTTTCCAATGCTTCGGGTATTATTATTTTCTATCGGGGACACCTTCGGCAGGACGGGTGATCAGTCCACGTTGTCCGCTGATCATTTCACCCATAATGCTTCGGGTAACTTGTCGCTCTACTGTCTGTCGAAAACCGTTTTTAACTTAAGACACTGTAATCTATAGCATTCTTATTTAATTATTATTATTGATAATAATTATTGAAAATCGTTATTATTTATAATAATAATATTTATTTGTATGTTCGTATTTTCATATATTCAGGGTATAAAGTGCGTAATAATTCATCAAATCGCTCATTCGGAAATATCTAAAAAAATCCTTAGGATGTTCTCGAAGTTTATAATACATAGTGTAGAACTTTCCACGTAGAAGCCTGTCACTCCACAGGTGGTGTACCCAGTATTCTCTTCGTTTTCTTTTTCTCCTGAGTCTCAATAGTTCACAGAGAACGACCGTCTCTGCGAAATCCATAGTGGCAAATGACAATTCCGATTTCGAAAATGTTTTGTCAATATCGCTACTCGTGCGCGCACTCCACTTTGGAAACGTGACGTGACAATGACAAAAACTTTAAAGTCACCGTGACAAAAGTCACCAGTGCGCGCTAGCCCTTATATTATCATTTTGATTTCATTACACACTTTTCAATGTCAATTATAATAATATCAGTTTTTCGTGCTATCTAATGATTAGGTAGTACCTAAAAGGTACTACCTTAGAATTATATCATAAAATACATTTTATCAATTAAATATATGTTGTAGTACGATTTTTTTTTAGCTAAATATTCTTTCAGTGTGGGATATTTTGAAGCACTCGTAATACCATATTATGATATTCATGATGAAATTTTATTTTAATAACATGATATTTACTACTTTGTTTTGTTGTAGGACACTGACTAATTTGGCAGAGAACGTAGTTACCTATTTTGTGAAACTTTGTCCTAGTATTTTTAATACTTTGGTCTTGTAGTTTAAACAATGTTTGAACGTCGAACCAAGATAACGTATAACGTTAAAAAAACAAAGCCATCATCACTTATGACCTCATTATCGATCAATATTAAACAGAGGGACTCTTCGATCTCTTCTTTTCACAAAAATCATTCATACGATCGACATAACATTGTATCATCGACAGCTCTGCTATCTTAAGAATATCTGCCTTTAAGAACTTTAGCACATTGTTAGGCGTCTCATCGAAACGAAGCCATTGACGCAGATTAAGCTTGATAGGTTGTAGTCCACCTTATTAAGTGTGACAAATGAACTAAGGATCTCTTTATATTAGGCAGTATAAGAAAATCAAAAGAAGCAATTATAACAAATATTTATTTTTAACACAAAGCAAACTCTTACTATTTGAGACCCGATAGTTATTGTGAAGTGACAAAAAGTCTGGCTTATATTGTTTATATTTTATTCTTATTACCTATTATTACAGGATTTATATATATACCTGTAAAATCAATTATACGGAATCTAATTCTGTTTAAATATTATACAGAATGTAGAAATAAATTGTTCAATCAACGAATAACAAATTTTTCGCATAAAATAATAATTATAGTACATAATATATTCACAATGATTATGTAATATAAAACAATCAAAAGCAATTAGGCACGAGACGAGAAAAAATCGTGTTTCTGTATGAGTGAGATAACAATAATGTTATTGACATCATTATACAATTCAACTTTCAAGCAGCAGTCAGTCCGGTCCGTATCAGAACTCGGAGGCGCTCTGATCGTGCGCACTCGCAAAATAAAATAAAACAACAAATATGTTCCCATTACGACGCGTCGGTAGCAAGGTGTGTGTGTGTGACTTGAAGACCGTGGAATTCATAATAATAATAATAATAGTGATCTAGCCTGATGGAGCGATGTTATAGAAGAAGGATTTTTTTAAAGTAGATTTTTGAAAACCCTGTTGCAGATTCTGGAGCAATGGCGAGCCCCTATTGTAGTGGCAGGAAGATTGCAGAAGTACAGTACAGAAGCACCACGACCACTGACCGTACTAACGGAAGATGAACTGGCAATGAAGGAGACAAGTAAGTTTTTGCTGCTATTCCACGAAATTTTACATACATACCTATACATAATAGCTATATTTTAAGAATGCCCAAACGATCCTAAAGTTCGCAGAGGTAGAGATTACTTTAACGTCCATTTTGTGTATAGGTAGAGATAAAACGCCTTAAAACTGGTTTTGAATTACATATAGCAAAACCGCAAAAACATAATACAGTGCAGACACCGATGTAGATGACCTAGGATAATATTCATTTACAGGAAAAAAATACATAGCTAAGCTAATAAATTATAAATAAAAATGTACAAATTGTATCCTCTTTTGTACTTTTTTACTTCGCTTCTTAACGAATGAGGTAAATTATTTATATTATTATATTACATTTAATATTTTTTTACTTATCTACTAAATTAAATGAACGAGTACATTTGATAGAGCTATGGCTATGTTTACAAATTTAAAAACCGACGATTATCTTTTTAAAAGCATTTTTGGTGATAAATACATACTAGATTAAAGACCAATTGCGGTAGAAGTCAAACAGTACTCCAAATTTTATCATAAGCAAATAAATGCTCGTTGACAATACCTCTTCATGATAAGCATTTTAAGTGACAAAATATCCATTAAGTTTCACCAAGGTCAAGCGTTCACAAATTACACCTAGAATATAGATAGACAACGATGAAGAACCCGTATATGCAAACAGAGTTGTTATTCAATTGTGTTTGCTTTTGTCAAAACGGTCTTTAATTTTTCTGAAATTGTTTTATTTCTAAGAAACGTGGTAATAACACGTTATCAATAGATAGCTTTGATTAAATAAAGTTATAATTTTTAATCAATGAATATTTATGTAATTAGTAAGCCCGATTAAATAATACTCATTACTTTTACTTATTTAGAAGTTAGCCTTAATAACTCATTAATAATGTTCGACTGATTTTAATTGTTCGCGAAAGAAGTTACCATCTACTATTTAGCGGTCCCTAGTTATTTATAAATACCAAAAATCAAAACCGAAGACACGCCTTTATTTTCCAAGGCCAACACCAATTGATTTAAATATTAATTATTAAACGGCGTGCTTCCTAATATTAGAATTATTTGCTATATTTTGAAGACAAATTTTCCTAGTTACATTTAACTAGCTGTGCCGGCGACTTCGTTTGCGTGGGATAGTGACTTGGGGTAGAATTTTTAATTATTTAGGCTGTTTATTAAATTATGTAATTGCGTATTTATCGCAGCCAATCTATGTTGCAAGTGCTACTTTGCCGCAACACTCTCACCTCACATCACTCCTACTCTAACTCCCACTACCTCTCCTAATCTCAAAAAGCGAAAGAAGAAAATTTCAATCTTCTTTCTTCAAAAACCACGAATTTCCATACAAACTTTCACCCCCCCTTTTAACCCCTTACAACCCCCTTTTCGCAATAAAAGTATGTCTTTCTCAGGGTCTAGACCATATGTGTGCCAAATTTCATTCAAATCCATTTAGTAGTTATGCGTGCAAGAGTAACAGACAGACAGAGTTACTTTCGCATTTATAATATTAGTAAGGATTTAGTGCCCTCTTAATACTTAAAAGTTATAAACTTATATCTTATCTGTGTGGTTAGGAGCTTCTTGTATTTGACAATAAAGCACAATTAGATTAGATAACATTGAAATGTACGGACGAAGTATCTCCTCGTCCGTACATACAACATTTTATAATGAAATATCGGTCAAATTGTCCTCTGATAAGACTAGGTTATTGAGTTACACTTAATTTTTGTCTAACAAGTGAGGAACAATTCCAATACTATTAATATACAATAATAATAATGTGTTAAGTATGTTTAGGCTTCCTGTCGGAGCTTTTTTTTTACTCTTGTCAAAAGTTTCTTTAATAGTAATTATGCATGTCTAACTTCCTATCGTGCAATATAGAAACTAGAGCGAAAACTACTATAATTCTGTTTGCACTACTGGCACTTATTATTTTTCATTAAAAAGGGGGAATTTTCTAGAAATAATTCGGCAAAATATTAAGATTCTGTAGTAAATGAATAAAAGTTATTCATCGTTGTTTGTATTACGATTGCGCAACATACCTATATCTTATCAACTCAAAACAACTCTTATCAAATATCAACACGAAATTCTGCCCATTATAATATTCGTGGTTACTATGAGCGCTGATCAAATAAACTAATGTAATAAATTTTGTAATTACATCATTAGGTACTGAATTAATTATATAAATAAGTATATTTAAAAGACATTCAAAAACTGTATAATTAGAATATAGTGTCCAACTCTATCGCTTTTAAGTAAATATTATGAAAATAAAGTCTTGCGTAAACTAGATATAGAACTGCATAAATTACTATTGAAAATAACAACTTTTTACCTCTTAGATTGATTTTCTTTCAAAATGGGTGTAGTTATGCTTTTATTATTTTGTAAGCCTCGTTTTGAATAATAGAATTAGATAGAATATAATTTAAAATCACTGTTTCGTTTTCAGTAAGAAAACTCGCGACAGACCAAATTGCACCACTAGTTAAGAAAATGGAAGATGAACACAAAATTGACGAAGGCATTAGGCAGATGCTTTTTGACAATGGCGTAAGTAAGACCATGCCACCTAAATTAAAAATGGTTTTTCTAACTCAAGGCGATTTTATTAAGCAATTCTAATCTCCATAATATTTCCTGATTAGCTTATGGGCATAGAAACTCCAGAAGAATACAGCGGTTCAGGTTGTGGTTTCCTCACAATGATGCTCGTGGTAGAAGAATTATCTCGGGTTGACCCGGCAGTTGCTGCATACGTAGATATACACAACACATTAGTCAACTCGCTATTTATGAAACTAGGCACGGAGGAGCAGAAGAAGAAATATTTAACGAAGTTGTGTACGGAATATGTAAGTATATAGACATTTGTGGTGATAATAGTGAGAATGACATAATAAGTTCAAATCTTATCAAGTCATCTGCATCTTTCGTCGTTCAAAAGTCACTTTCGTCTTTATTAAAAAAAAATATAATTTGACTTAGATACTAAGCTAAAAATAACAGATTTGTTAGATGACATTACTTTAAAAAACTTTTAGGCTGGCAGCTTTTGCCTAACAGAACCGACGTCCGGTTCAGATGCATTCTCGCTGAAGACAGTCGCCAAGAAAGAAGGAAACCATTATATAATCAACGGATCTAAAATGTGGATATCAAACTCGGATGTTGCTGGCGTCTTTCTGGTTATGGCCAACGCTGATCCGTCTAAGGTAATAAAACACATACTCCTAAAAAAGAAATTATAATTAAAAAAAATATATCTTCAAAATAGGGGTCGAGTTAACCACAACAAGGGTTATTATTGCCCACTGCGAGGTAATCACGAACTGCAAGATTATTACCTTGTAGCCGTCTCCACTTCATCTTTATTATAGGCTTTCGCCTCATCTGAAAGAAAGCCACAATTTATTAACCAGCGTGGCTACTGGCTTCCCTCGCAGCTGCTGACCCCGACAGATTATTACTCCAAATGTAATATGTTCTTACTCGAGTAGAAAATGTTATAAGCGCGATTTAGAATTTTTCTAGGGTAGGGTAGAATTACATACATCTACCCGCAAATGTTAAAGAATAATATTAGAGTTTGTCAAGTGTCGCAAAACAGCAGCTGTCATTGTTGTGAATTATGTTTGTGCAGTTCGAGTGTTTTTAGAAATAACAGAAGCTAGCATATCTCTTTATATAGTTTACATACAAAGTTATTTAGAATTTGAGTGATATCATTTATTCTTAAAAGTTGTAGTTTATATAAATGAGACAATTAAACAAAGTAGGTATGTTTATTTACGATTTAGTGAAATAAACAATTTAAGCTTCACAAACATGTTTATATCTTATAATAATTGCATCAGTAACAACGTAATAATATTTAAGTGATAAATATTTGTGTAAGCGTAATATTAATAACATTAGGTTTGACCAATGGCCAATGCTACTTAGTATGTAGCTACTTTTGTACTTACATTAAACTTAATGATACATACTTAAATGCGCTTTGAACCCTACAATTTAAAATTACCAAAATTTGGTTAAAACAAAAATAGGAATTTTTATGACGATCAACATTGTAGGTTAGTAAGACGTAATTTAATAAAACATCATTATCGTTTTGACTTCTTATCGTGTTTATATTCTAATATAATTTTTTTTTGTCATTTATTATTGTTGATAGCACTTATAGTGGAAAAGATTTATACGATAGCTTTCATACAAATTGTCAGGTTCTAATTTATAGCTCTGCATAGGCTTTTGCGATCTTGCTTATAAATGAGTGTTGTTTTATAAAAACCGACTCGGACGTATGCGTATATTTAAGCAATATCCAATTATAGTTTTATTGTTACAGGGTTACAAGGGTATAACTTGCTTCATTGTGGAACGTGAGACACCAGGTCTAAGCGTAGCCAAGCCTGAGAATAAATTGGGTATCAGAGCCTCTGGTACCTGCATGGTACACTTTGACAATGTAAAAATACCAGAAGAAAACATATTAGGAGAATATGGAAAAGGGTAAAAATTTAAATAAAAATTAAATATCTACTTACTTATCTTGGTGATTAGAATATACCTTATTGTAAATTTAATTTCTAGATACAAATATGCAGCAGGTTTCCTAAATGAAGGCAGAATAGGTATTGCCTCTCAAATGATTGGTTTGTGCCAGGGCTGTATGGACGCCACCATTCCGTACACACTGGAAAGAAAACAGTTCGGAAACAAGATATTTGCATACCAGGTATAAATTGGTCTTTTCCAAAGTTTTCTTGAAAATGCCTTAAACATTGAATCATTTTGACAATCAAGAATAGTGAAAAGTAAAGTTCGCTCCTGATAGGACCATGACATTTGCGATGTCTAAAACAAAGCAATTCGCGTTTCGCTCATTAGATTGAGGCTTCTTCTGGCTCCTCTAGTTCCCACCCATATTGTGGTGGTCCAAGCCGATGCCAAGAGGACATCTTGATCTAACTGCAAACAGGGTTAAACCGTCCGGTTCGTGTTGACATTCCCGGGCCACAATAATCATTGAAAAAGTCTTATTATTTTGCCTATTTTAAGTTACTTATTCTAAACTCTTTATTGGCAGGGTGTGAGCTACCAGCTGGCTCATTTGCACACGCAACTGGAAGCAGCCCGCTTACTGACTTACAACGCTGCCAGACTCAAGGAAAACGGCATGGACTTTGTCAAGGAAGCTGCCATGGCTAAATACTATGCATCAGGTATATAACTTCACTATGGTTATTATTTAAATAACTAGGGTAACCCTGTTTCAAATCTCGGTACTCCTTAACACTTTCATCCACTTGTCTGTACAGGCAAGGCAAGTGAAACAGACTTAGAAATGTTTTTGTTCCAAATCACAGCCTTTTTACAGTCTCTTCTTCTATATCCACACTTTTAATAACAACTTGTCATTACAGAAATTGCTCAAACACTGACATCAAAATGCATAGACTTCATGGGCGGAGTGGGTTTCACTCGTGACTTCCCACAGGAAAAATTCTATCGCGATGCAAAGATTGGCACCATTTATGAGGGCACCAGCAACATGCAACTGCAGACTATAGCTAAACTGATTGAAAAGCAATATACACAATAGGGACAATAAACATCTACTTGTAATTTATATTTTGTGGCACATGGTTTTTTTTTCTATTATCAACAAGACTGTATGTATTTTCTATGAACAAAATGTTTATTCAATTACCTTAGAAGTATTGCCTGGACTTACTATAAATTGAGTTTTATATTTTTTTTATTTATCTTAATGTAAGGAATAAAACATGTTATGTACTTTTAACATTTCTTTTATTTTGGTTCTTTAATGATACAAACATATTTTATGCAGATATGAGTATGGCTCCTATATAAATTCCTCATAATGACTGTATAATTTTACAATTACTTTGGGTCATGTGGCATTTTAAAGCCAACCATATTTGCTGTCTCCTCAACACTGCGCTCACCTTTTCCTTTAAATTCTGTATTTATTTCCTTGTAGAGACGAGAATTCTCTAAATAGTCACAATAGCTACGGGCCTTAAAATGCATTTCATTTGCAGCTTTACAGAGTTGTTGGTCTGTTGTTTGATATTTTCGATATTGGCTCAAAACATACTTTGCCATTTGGTTCTCACCCAGCTTTCCTGTGCAGCTTTGTTTCCGTAACTCTGATAAAAGTTGCCGTAGTGTTGCTAGTGCCAGTTTTGAAGAAATTGATGCCATTATTCAAACCTTCAAACAATTTTTAACTTCTCAATCATAGATGCTGTTATAAACTCTTCTGTGTCTTTGTATTTTGGTTTTTGTGGATTGAGCCAGAAATCTAAAGGTACTAATTGCAATTTTTCATTTGTGAAGAAATGGATTGCTGTATCATTAAAAATATCTCTGTGTATAAAATTATTATCTAGCGATATTTCAGTTGTGTAAGGGAATATTTTATATATGTACGGAACTGTTTCTGACAGAACTCTGCTTACTTGACTTTCAATCAGAGAACTAAAGCTGTTACATAAAAGAATGCAATTTTCCAAATTTAAGCTCCAGTTACTCCAAAGGAAATTATTAGTCAGTTGTTTTGGGCAATGAGGTAAATACACTAATGTTACACCTTCATTAGATATTATATAACCTCCTTCATTATTATCTTCTATTAAATTTAAATTAAATCTTTTCAGAATTTCACATTCTTGAACACTAAAAATAGGATCATGTACGAGAACTTTTTTGATATTAAATGAGCTTTTTAAACATAACAACAAAGCTAACTGGTATTTGGAAATATTGCACTCCCCAACTCGCCCTAAGCCAAGACAAACTAATTCTATAAGTTTTCTATTCTGTATTACATTACTCACAGATTTTATAAGGTCTTTTAGATATTGGGAATCCTTTAAAACCTCTAGAGCGGACAAAATTTGCCTGAAAACGAATGTTTATTTGATTAATATAACCTCAAAACATGTTGGTCTTCAAAAGAATAGAAACTGTGCACATACAAATAGGATTTTTCTGGATCTAATCTATATTCGTGTAGAAATTCCTCTGGTTGTCTAGGAATCTTAGTAGATTTAATTTTTGCTGATTTTTTAGAAGATACTATTTGAAAACCATCACTGTCAAGCTTAGGTTTTGACATTTTACTGGGATAGATAGACAATAAATAGATCAACGTGTATGTATAAGTTTTTCTCTTCTACATGTGTACATAAAAACGAATTATTTAACTAAAAATTATTTAGAAAACTAGTAAAAATCCCTCTTAGTCCGCTGTTCTGTGTCGTCTTCTTGACTTTATCTACAAATCATGACTAGGAATAAATGAATCAATTATCTACTTAAAACACGCAATTGACTAGCTAGTACTAATTTAAATTCATTACTTTTAACGATTAACACTGAAAATATATGTGTAATACTTATATTAGATACCTATATTTTACCCACGACCCGACGTGGACGTTTTGGATCTTTTGCAGCAATTGTTATGCTCCCACGACCACTGCTAGTTAAACTAACGTATGCTTAGCATTAGTCTTTTGCAAGTATACATTTCTATTTTTTTATAGAAATATTAAAGCGACGAAAAACATACATACGATGTAGAATATATTTGTTTATTCAATATTATATATACATACATGTTTAGTACGTTATGCCAAGTAATATAATATGGTCTATACTCTATATAAGCGTATGCGCCTTAAAAACAATTTAAAACATTACGTCAAAGATAAACTTTGCAAAATCATTAATTTTGCAGTTTATAAAACCTGCAGATCAGTCACAACAAACTTGCATAATATATGCGCTTCTATTGTTGTATGTCGTTTTTCCTGATTTTATAAAAAGTTTTGTTTTTAAATAACTAATGTTTAAAGACCTATTTCTATCCTTTTTGCTAAACTGATAAACATAAAATGGATTTGGAAACGACATTGCTTAAATGTTAGCTAAGTTATTAATTTGTTTATGAAAATATCATCAAGGACGTTCGTTGCCTAAGAATTAAGGCGTATAAAACCTACTTACATAGAGGGCAAACTATACGTCGCATACAGAATGATCCATTGTCCGATTTAGAAGGACCGATTCGAAACTACGGCATTCAAATCACGTGGCCGTATTCGTTCCAACATACCGTAACACAAATAAGGTAACAATAAGTGTAAACTGTTTTATTGGGCGTGTATACTTAGCCACAGGACGACGTCCTGGATGAATCGCGCTAACAACGAAAAAAGTTAACGCAAGAACTTTCTAGCGCGGCGTTATTTATTCAAATTCTCATAATTAACGTTAATTTATATAACATATCGCGTTTGAATTTTATGACCGTTTAGTTTTGGCGCGTCTGTTGGTTGCGAGCATCGTGTTTTCTATCTACACTGTTTACGCGATTCGACCAGCAATCAAATGGTTGGTGATTTAAGACAATGGACCGATACGCGGTGATCAGACACTCAAAACGGAGGAGTAGTGACACATTACTGTCAAAATGGCGAAGGAAGTATGTGACAGGTCTGTTGACTGGAAGGTCGTGGATTACCAACGGGTTTTACTTAAACGTAAGTATTTACAATTAAAAAATAGGGCCGATTGTTTCAACCTGTATGTTAGTTACATAGAATATTGCTTCGTTATCTGAATAAAAATCAACACCAACATTTAAAAAAATCATGTATCAGTTCGGAATAGTTAAAGCAACCGTCTGTTGATTATATAATATTGGTGTCAGTTCAAACAAGTAATACATATAGATGACATCACGAAGCTTATCTTTCCATATGTCACACACATTTTGAAAAACATAATTTAATTAAAGGGAACAAATAATTTTCTTTACATACTCATAACTCGTATAATTCAGGTAACTAATACCTGTAAAGTAAAACCATTAAACTAGCGCTGAAAAGACAATAACTTAGAAATTCTATTACCTGATATAGAATCGTGATATGCGGGCACGACGCATTCGTAATTGTAACATAATGATCTCATATCTCTACATCTCCAAATACGTCAGTCTATCACTAGAAATCACGGGAAATGTCATTGTGTGTATGAACTATCGTAAATTAATTTTCTTTAGGTAGAAAAGTGTTGGAAAAATCGAGTTCCGGGTAGAGAATAACTATTATTAAGTTGACTTGTTTTCTACTGTTGATCTGAGACCGACTAATGTATTTATCTAGGGTATTATTATTAAGAATTTCTTTAAGAACTATATTATTATTATATTGTAGTAGTATTAGCTTTCGTCTTCAACATTATAAAGACGCCAAATATTTCATTGCTTTATTAAAAGATGCACTTATTTAGTACTACCCTCAAAATAAGCAATCGACGTCAATTTGTTATGATTAATGATTAAACAAGTTGAATTACTAACTTAAGTTTAGAATTTCAATTAAATATAGTTTTTGGTTCTTGTAAATTGGCTTTTTCCTTCTATTCACTAATTTCTCTAATCAGCACCATATAAGCGCACGCGCATAGGATTACTTAACTTTGACACGATAGATAATATATGATTATATGTTATGGTTACACAATGGCTGTCTTACATAACTTTTCGTAACACATAGAATTCAGATAACATAATAAATTAATTACGCTAATTAAGGATTGAATATAATTATTATCTGTAGAAATATTCTATTTTAATAATCAATTGGTCATCTAGGTATCATTATATACATGTTTAAAGGGCGGCAACGGATCCAATACCTTGATGGAATTGCACAAATCCATGAAATTCACTTTCAATTGGGGAACCGCTTGTTCGTCCTATTAAAAAACACGTATTAAATAATATAATATATTATGAGCTTATACCACAAATGGCCGTATTTTGGGGTAATTCGTGATGCAGCATGTCAAAAGTTAAAGCCAACAATATCCAAGCTTTTTTTAATGATAAATGAGGACTAAAGAGCACGGGGTTCACTAGATTAAAGCTATATAGCCTAGCCTTAAAACAGTTTGATCGCCTGTAGCGAAATGATGAAATGTGTCGCCTAGCATCGCGCTAGTTCCTGGTTTCCAATCCTAGGAAATAGATTGCTTTGGTTGGGCAGGGCATAGAGTCTGATTCTGGTTAGCATATAGTCAATAGGTCATAGACCCATAAAATTGTATTAAACTATAAACATAATAATATATAACATATAAAGCTGAAGAGGATGTTTGTTTGAACGCGCTAATAAATGAAGATCGAAAATCTATCGACCATTAAGACCGAAAAAACAAAGGGAGATGTGGAGAAAACAGGGAAATTCATCTATTAGGGTTTCATTGCGTGCGCTGCGAAAACGGTTTTTGAAACCAAAAATACTTATGAAAGAATGATTCCTCTTTACATGACCTACAAAATGTCGAGTCCTGACAGTATATGTCTATCTTTTAATATTAACTCACTAGAACGAAGCCGTGGGTAACAGCTACAGCTGAGGAGGTTTGCAAAAATAAATAATATGATGCCCAAAAAATCAATTCCACGCGAACAAAGTCGCGGACACGGCTAGTATCGAGTAAATATTTAGTCCTCGTCCGTAAATGTACACAACAATTGTGTTACGGTTGTGATTCACGTTAGCACGGTGCTTGCCCCAGCATGTCCTCATTGTAATAAAGCAGACGATAGTAAGAACGCTTTAATGGTTGATCTTCATAGTTTTTCGTTTCCAAACAAGATTACTTTCTCTCAGCTGGTTTATAGTTTGCATATTCAAGTCTTAACGATGCGTAACAAATGCTTCCTCACTCATTTAATTTACATTTTGTTATAGTTTGTGTATAAATATTACGGCTCTAGGTTTTTGTATCTGACTTTCTTCGTTATTCAATTATTCGAAATGTTTAGTATTACGTTACGCACTAGATCCTGGGTTCTGGGTTAAAAATTCGGGGAAACCATTTCGTTCAGGAAGTGCTTAGAGGTCTTGTAAGCTAGGCTTTATTAGAATCGATCAGTGAATTGGGTCTCCCCTTGGGGAAAACGGAGTTTGACAATATATTTTTACGTACGATTTTGTCCCAATTTTGAATTTTCGATATAAGTTATTACTTTTCTTACAGTCATAGTATGTACAGTAATAGATAACAACGGGGTTGAGGTATTGTCTTTAATACACTCTATGTAAATATATACAGTATGTAAATGTGTGTGTCGTTTACGTGAGTAGTACACATTGAAATAAACACATTTAACGGTTCAAAACGCAAAATATATTGATTAAACTACTGGTTCATTCTTTTCTGCACAAGCTACGTTTCGCCGTCCCTCCGTTTGACCATATCTGCTGTTTAAAGCATACGTTTCGTAAACTGTGCAGCGAGGGTCCTCAGTTGAAATAAATTAAATATGTATAAGTTTAACGTATATATTTCACATTTTAACCGTTTAAAGTGTTTTATTTAAAAGTATGTAGGGTATTAATAACATATTCTCAATATAAGGTAAATTAATCAAGATTTGATCTTATATCGGCGAGCTATATCGCAATACACAGGCCAAACGGTTATCGACACGAAATTTAAAACAAGCAGCAAAGGATATTGAACGTTAGCCACTATGAAATAGAGAATAGATCTATCAAATTAAATTGCCTATTGCAACAGAGAGCCAAGTCGGCATTTCGTACTTGTAAACATTATACTTGTTTTGCGGTTAGTTCAATATCCAACGCTAGAAGGCAACGTTCCGTGTTAAACATATAATAACTTTTTCTTCTTAATAAATTGCCGATAAATCTATCATTCAAGTTTCACATGTGAATGAGTGCACTTTTTACACTCAAAATATATTACTTTGCTATGAGAAACGCGCTGTTTTTAAAAATATGATTAAATTCAACGAACATTATTTAGAAGAATAGCTGAGTGTTACTTTTATAAATAAAAGCTGTGTGTATAAATGTGACAAGAGACAAAATGCCCCAGATATTTTTCAAAAAAGTTATGGTGGTGCGAGATCGCAATGACTTCGAGGTGAGTCACTTTCGCTTTTCATAGAGTACAGAGTAAAATCAAACCATAGTTACAAAATACAAATATCGTAATAGCCATGAATACAAGTAGTATATATAATAAAATAAAACATTTTAACAGTTTACAACGCGAAATATATTAGTGAAGAGAAAAAATAATTTCTCATAGTTATGATAAATTCTAAGTAGGTAGTAAAGTTATCGAGTTTTAAGCCGTTCGTTATATTTGTTTTGTTTAAATCTTGATTATGTTTTGTAAGAAATTGAATTACCATGAATAAAAACGTATCTAATAAAAGTATAACTTAAATAATTCGTTTTATTTAAAATATTATATAGCCCTATTAATTATTAAAATATTATATAGCGTTCAGTTAATTTATAAATTATGGAGCGGTTTAGTGAAAGTCACTCGCTGTTTATATCGTTATACTTTTAACTTTATATGGCAAATGTACTTTTTAAAATGAATGCGCGTATTGCGTGATATTAGTGCTATAATCGTTTAGTTTTAATTATGTATCCTTAATAGGATTCTTTTTAAGTCTAAACCTTTCCAATGAAAGTGAGACTAATTTCAAAAATCCCATTAAAAGTTATCTAAACTCTACCTTAACTAGTAAAGCTAAGTTTAGGTATCATTCGTATTATTTTTCAAGCAATGAAATCATTATTAAGGCGACTATCAATTGCTAAAATCAAGTTTATCGTACTAAAGCAAATATATATTTAAAAAATTACCACATTTCGTTTAAGTAGATGCAATTTACTCGCAATATTTTAACATGACAGGAGCATTGCAGATGTGTCGCAAGACTTGAGGTCGCCGGGGTGCCAAATGCATTGCGAATTATAATCGCCGCAAACTGGACCTCGATTTATATATCTTAACTAGCCGTGCCAGCGGTTTTGTCCGCGTAGAATACCTTTAAAATCTTCGTTCACGTCATATGCCGTTCGTCGTCGTGGACATATTATTAAATCATATAAAAATGAATCATTATTTTAAGCATATACAAACAAACAAGCAAACTCTTCAGCTTTGTAATATTATTATATACTTTAAGGTATTTGTCAAGAAAATCTGTCCGTGGTTTACCCGAGTGGTACACATAAAACAAAACACTTTAACGGTTTAAAACACGATATATAATCGTCAATTTACTTTTAACTACTACCTACTACAGAAGCGGGGCAACGCATCTTTGAGGCTTCTACTTCCAACAGATGACCCGCCTGTCTGCTATTGTAAAAAAGTTACAGCATCCATAGCCAAAATAATGTAACTAATATGTCGGCTTTACCCTTAACATAATGATTTATTTCATTTTTTTTGTATAATAAATGACATTATAGAACTCGCGTGCATATTCTTCTCGCGTTGATTTTCATTCGAACCATAAACGGTCGAATATTATTTAGAAAACATGCAATTGTTTAATAACATCAATATGGTGTGAGCTGTTGTAATACGACATTGCGACCTTGCTAAGTCTATAAGTAAAAATTTATCTAGCTTATTACATTCTCTTCGACGATTATTACGCAGTTACTACAGGCAGTAGATAAATTATACTGCCTGTAAATTGTAGAAACAGAAGGATACGTTTAGATTCTACATATTATATAAACTTAATGTTTCACAATAGTAATCTATAGAGAAAATATAGAGATATAAAACCTTTTTTATTAAATTGTTTTTTTGTGGCCAGTGTTAAAATAAAGAATACTTGTCAAAAGAGATGCAAACGGTTGTTGAGAAAATATTATTGTCTCTGGTCGTTGTGACGATAAATACAGGTGATGTAAATGCATAATTTTTTCCTAGTTAATGAGAATCAGAGCGAATCAACCCGTTACGTAACTGCAAAACGACATTTCTTTTTCGAAGCGACATTTCCTAGGCTTGTGCATTTTGAATCTAAACGGGATGTACATTGCCTTTGAAATACTTTCTACTTTATACAGGTGGTGGCTTTCGGCGGCATGTAAATTCTTTATAATAAATATTTTTCCAACTAAACTTGTATGTCAGAATAACTAAAAACTCCATGTAACATTTATGAAGACAATGCTTTAAAATATACAAATAACGATTACTTTTAAATAAAGGGTAGATGTTGGCCTAAGTACCTGAAATTCACGAAAATAGCATACATAACGAAAAATTTAATTATAATTACTTACTTCTATATCAGTAGTACTCATGCCACACTCAGATTTTATTATTTAATGGACAGAATAAAAACATAATGAATTTTATAGTTTTTTCTGTTACCAGAACGATAGAATAAAAGAAGTATAATAATAATAATAGTTTCACAATCGAACAAACAGATATCTACCAAAAGTGTTTAATGTAACGGGAAAGTCGCTTATAATAACTAAAATATTTTGACAATACAACCACACTTAATAGCCGACACAAATGACATTAGTTCCGAATATTCTCTTTAATGTATTTACAATCTTAATCCCCTGTTATACGGCTTTAAGTTAAATGGAAAATACTTCGCTAAAGGTTATGAGAAAGGTGGGAGTTTACGCAATTGTTGGATCGTGGTTCAAGTGAAGACAATATTGCGTTGATGTCTTTCGTATCGAGAATAGGAATGACATTGCTTGAGCCTTCGTATTAAATTTTATCGAGTCGTAAAACCATAAACAATATTTTTTTTTAATGATGAATCAAAATTTAGAAATTACTTTAAAATAAAAAGTACCACAGGTGGGACTCGAACCACGACCGTATTGTCTCGTGCAGTCACCAATTTAGCTAACGTTTTCCGTGCGTAATCATTTTTTTTTTTTAATTATATGTGCTCCTTTTACATAACGATGTTATTCTTTAATTTAAGACATAATTTTTATAAACTACTGTACAAATATGAATGCAGATATTCCATGATACACAGCAAGTGATCGTGAGTGTATTTTTAAATACTATTTATTTCCGCTGTCAGCTTGCAAGCTAACTGTTTAGTTGGAATATTATGAAATGTCATATGGTACACCATACAACAAAATAGTACAAACTCATGTCTTAAAGCCTGTAGCTAATTTATGAAGGTAAAGCTTTAAAAAGACAGGAACGATTGCTGTTTAGTCGGCTTACTATAATGGTAAAAAAATGATATTCATTTATTTACAAATGAATGCTGGTCCACCAGTGGGACTTGGGGCAAACAATTTTCTCAGTAAGTTTCTGCTAAAGCTATCTTATGGTAAAAATATATTAGTATTATTTATCTCGTAATTAATAATAATTTGAAACATGAAAGAGCTATTTAGAGATTTAAATAAATGTTTGTTTGCATCATACATAAATTAAATGATAATATATATTTTCACCACTTTCACCGTCATTGTTTTACTGCGCTCGCGCCGTGTTGATTTGACCCATTTGTCTGCTCGCTCAATTGTATACCACCTGTGTTAAAGTTATTACTATTCAAGCCACAATGATATGCAGATATTTTGATTTGAATCATATTTTTTTATTTTGTAATCATAAATTATTGTTTTTGTTGTAAATATACTATTATTGTTTGTGTAAATATACTATTAAAATGCGACTAAAATAGATAATAAGGTTAATATATTAAAATAATAAAACACTTTAACGGCTTGAAACGCGATATATATTAGTTAGACTTGTTAGAATTACAATTTTAAATACGATCCGATGTTTCGGAGGGTTTTCAGCAGTCGTGGTCACGGGGAGACCAATTATAATTTTTCAAACAAGTTTAAGTAACAAACATCGCGTTTAAACCTTAAATTGTTTTTTTCTAAGGGTATAATCCCCCCCTAAAGTACAGACAAGGCGCTCTTAATATAATCAAATAGAATTTATGTGTATTATTATTAATGAAAAATAAACTTATTATTGATCATTGTCATATGTACTTAAATATACTTAAATAAACTAATACTTAAATATATTTTTACTTATAATAATTAAATTGTCATAACAGAACGCGCTCTTAATCCAAAAAAAACAACAAATTAAAGAAATGTAGGTATAGAACCGTTTTTATTGACAGAGTTAAAAATGAAAGTATCAATGTTGACAGCTGTTTTACGATTTAAGTGATGTGCATTATGTAATTATTGCGTTATTTTGATAACTTTCTACCTATCTTAAATGAATTCTAAAGGGTTACATAATCTTATTATATTAAAACAAATTTAATGACTACTGTTAGTTTAACTGTGGTTTAAGCGAGTGGGTACTATTGAATAAAAAACTTTTATGGATTAAAACGCGAAATATATTTGTAAAATATTCTTCAACTACGACCCGACGTTTCGGATTCCTTTCGCCAGCAGTTGTTTTTAGTTTCCCGTGACTAAAAAAAATAATTAAATCATATATACATATAAGATTTTAAACTGGTTAGAGTGTTTTATTTAAATACTGTCTATAGTTTACGCGAGTAGTACACATTTAAATAAAACAATTTAACGGTTTAAAACGCGATATATTAGCTTTGCAGCAGCCGTGGTCACGGGGAGACACGGCTGCTGCAAAGCATCCGAAACGTCGGGCCGAAATTAAAAATCATTTTCAAATCAGTTTAACTAATATATCGCGTTTTAAACCGTTAAAGTGTTTTATTTAAATGTGTTTTATTTAGTCAATAAATGAGTTAGATAGTTACTTGTGTTATTTTCGTCATAATTATTCTGCGGTTCTTAAATATTGTATCCTCAAACAGTGAAAAGTACTGGTCGATGGAGCCATTAAATCTGTCTTTTTCTTTCCATGTCCACTCACATTTATGTAGTAATAATAAAAGTTTTTTAAGATCCCTTTCACTGCAAGCCACCTCAAATGTATATCACTTACATGGCAACCAGCTAAGATCAAATTAATTACAGTTAGAAGTTAATTGAAGTAGTTAATCGAGTTGTACTTGCGCATTTTATTGCTGTCGTCTTTTGTCTTTGTCTTTCAAAGCGTCGTGCTGTATTTCTATCTCTAATGCTAATCAAACGCTGGGGCTTCCAAAGTTTTTGCATTTTTAAGGCTTCGTCTAACAGTTTGATACAGCTGTACAGTAACGGAATTAAATATTTTGAATACAGCTATAGACTACAAATAAAAATACAGATTAAATTAACTACAGAAAGAAACTTAGCATTAAACCTTAAAGTTGGAATATAGTTTAGTGGAAACGAACTGTCTTTAACAGACGTCGTTTTTTATTGTTTCTGCCTACCTGTGGAGTTCAGGCGCAAGTTGTTATCAATGTTGTGAAACTAACTTGCGTTCCACTTAACTTTAACTTAACGCTTGTTTGCGGCTTTTTATTTTTATTGTGTTTTTGTATTTGACAATTAATCCTTTAAAGATATTTGCTTGTGTTAACTTACTTTTATACATCATTTATTTGTGAAACGTTTTTTAGGATACACTAAAGGTGCATAATAAACTTCGGAGGAAGTGAAAATATTGAAAATTATATAAACAATACGTTTTTCTTAATAATGGTAAATTATAACTCTAAGTTTAATTTGTTTTTCTTTCAAAGTACGTAATTAGCGATATAAAGTCATTTGCACGAGGCGTTTTGACTTTCGATCTACTAAACGAAATGCAATTGTTTTTAAACTAGCTTGGACAGATTTTTCATTATTCAATTAAATTCTGTTTGAAAGTGGCTTAAAAGCTAAACCGTTCCGATTAACAGTTTTAGCGGTATCTGTTTCTGTTTAAGATAATTCTCGTAACCTTTTGAAGAATAGAATGTTTTTTTTTGTAGATATTATCCGACCTTCAATGTGATGTTGGATATAAGCTTTCAAAATGAAATATTACCTATTTTTAAAGGTTTTCTGTATCATTGAGAAACGTAACTATCTGTGACTATAATAATTATGAGTATAATAACTAATAATAACTTCTCATGAAGCAGTTAACAACTAGTGAAAACAAAGTTTAAAATAAAACCTTTGCTTATAAGATAGATAAGTTGAATTTAATTTCTATTAAAAATCTTATTATTCTAAGCTGAAATTGAATGCAGGTAATCCTACCTTTCACTAGATCAGAAAAATACCAGGAAACCTTACATCATTCTCTTAATCTGCCGATCCAGGCTATGAAGTTCCACGCAAGAATTCTAAACCCGTTAACTATGCAACACTTTTGACGTAATTGGAACAATAGCAGTGCGTGAAAGATTTATTTCTCAATAATATATTATTAGCTCTGTGTTGTAAATAATGACATCATAACTTTACAGAAAATAATATAATCAATAATCCAATACCAGAATCGAAATACATTATTTTCAATGTTGCAATTTGAACTTCTGCAACTTCCAAACAACGTGCAATGAACATCAATGATATTTTGATACAGTGATTTTAAAATTGATATCACAACACAACACACTATTGACGGTCATTAAGGTCAATGATTGGTCTAATGGTAGCAACGTTTGGCTAATAAATGCAGGAATGCTGTTTATTGGGATCCAGAGTTTTTGGAGTTTTATACAGCATACCGGCAAACGCGAAGACACCGTTAGTCAATTCTGTAAGGACTCGGCCAGTTTCGCCAAATACCAACTTCGACGGAACAGTTGCGCTAGCGTAGCAATTTTTTACTTTGACGTCAGAGACATGCTCCATCTTTATTCTCCCCGTGACCACGACTGCTGCAAAGCATCCGAAACGTCGGGCCGAAGTTAAAAAACATTTTCAAATAGTTTAACTAATATATCGAGTTTTAAACCGTTAAAGTGTGTGTACTACTCGCGTAAACTATAGACAGTATTTATGTTTCTAATTTTTCAATTTATTTGTTTGAAACGTGTTGGACTTCGTCTGGAAAACTGAACATTAAATGGGCGGTAGGAATATAGAAATTCCGGTCGGGTCACGCACCACCGTCCACAGATGAAATAGCCGTGAAGTTTAATCGCGTTTCGGTTTCAGTCTGTGGATCTCCGAATATCCATAGTCAAAGTAGACCGACAGCGCATCTTGTTTAGATATTATAAGCTGGGGTATAATCTGATGATGATGATGATGAATCTACTGATTTTCTTTTAAACCTAACATATCTATAGACATAGCCTATACATGTATACCCTATATTCATGTCTATAGTATCCTATTTTATTTAGCTTGGTTACGCTCGGTTGCTGCGCTCACACGGGTCACTGGTAGACCTTGGGATTTATTTCCTCTGCTCCTTTGTATATCTTGTGTCGGTAGGAATTCTATCTCGATAATTGCTTAACGTTTAGTGTATTAAATGTTGAAGGTGATCAAGGCTTTGTTGACGTTGTATGTTGTGGAATCCTGATTTACATCCTATTTGTATATAGGTTGATATATAAAAGCAGATTGAATAAAGAATACGCTAAGCCAAGCCAAGCCGACAACATTGCAATGTGAGACAACGATTTTGAGTCCATGGATTTGATCTATTGTCAGAAACACAAAACAGGAATGATAGCTTACTATGTATTTTCTATATAGTGTATGTTACAATATGAAGTTTAACGAGCCTAAAAAATTTTACCCTAGACAAAAAAAAATTTTTTAATTTTTAATACTAGGTCTAAAACGTGAAATATATAGGTTAAATTTAAAAGTATTTGATTTATTTTAACTATTTTGGCTCTTAAGTTCTCAATAAACTTGGGTTTAAACCGTTACAAACATTTTATGCAACAAAATTTCAGATTTTTAAAACTTTGGCTACAGGTAATTGTAGTAGTAAATAAATAAATTAACTATATTAACGCACAAAAAATGAGTTTAAATAAAACACATTACCGGTTTAAAACGCGATATGTATTAGTTAACATTATTTGAAAACCGATAAAGTGTTTTATTTAAATGTGTAGGTACTACTCGCGTAAACTACTGACAGTATTTAATAAATGAGTTACTGATTTACATATTATAGATTCTTTACTTTGTAAGGCAAAATCCTGCGTTTGAGACTGAAGCACTTAACATTATAGTCATTTAAACAAAAAGCGAATGTCGTTTGACCTTCTGAAATGAGGCAAACTACTGAGGCATTACGTGTCAACTAGATCATGGAAATAAATATATTGAAGTAAGGAATTAGAATGGTTTGAATTAAATTAATTTACTGAATTAGTAGACATAAATATTTTTATTATAGCTATTATTAAAGATTATTACTTCTTCTTTTGCATAGTATATTCCTTTATTATGGCTTAAACCATTAATAAAACATGTGTTGAATATTCTTGGCGGGAATATGGAGGAGAGCCCGAAAAAAATGGCAAGACTTAGGGATATGAACATAAATCTTAAGTTTATTAAATTTATGACGATAATGGAAACTGATACTTATGCGTGATACATATTTTTAACTTCTATATCAAGTCTAAAGAACTGTTGTTACCCTTTAAATGATTTGCAAATTGCTCTTTGGGACATAAAAGGATAAATAGAAATTACTTTTCAATCTCAATTCTTAACCGAAGCCTTACATGGTTCATTGACCCTTCCCTGCAGTATCTTGCATTTCCTATAGAAGACACAGACCATACAGGTAATGTAATCTTCGCGAATATTGCCTTGACACAACAGTCAGTCTTTCTTTGCGCGCCATCGGAGCGCGACGTTCTGTTGCTTGGCGGCCATATTAACCCATAAACAAACGTGCCAGTATCAAATTCGGTGCGTTCAGAAATTTGGAATCTGTGATTTGATTTTTAGTGATTTTTACTCTGTGTATGTGAAGGTTACTGAACGTACCTATTGGCGGGATAGTTGGAGTTAATAATTAGGTAATTTTAAATGATATATTTAATATTAATATCAATATGAGCATAAATTCACATACAATGTTAGTGTAACATGTGTATGTGAATATCACCCAAGTTTAAACAAAACACTTTTAACAGTTTATAACGCGATTTGTATTAGAAAATTTATTTACAATTTTATTAGACTACGACACGATGTTTCGAACGCTTTGCAACAGTCGTGATCATGGGGGAAATAAGTCGGCTTTATCCACCGATAAAAAGGTTTCGTTTAATTAGTATACAACAACTAATTAAACGTAACGTAAATCACCTAAGTTCCTAAATTTGTTTAATAATTCGCATTTATCGATCGAGTTAAATAACGACTAACAAATAATATTAAGTAATAACAAGTTATTAAGTTTATATTCATTTTAAATATAAATAAGTAGTTTTCATGTAAACAAAGCTAAGATGACTTGTTAAAAGATACTTATCCGGTCTTTCATTATCATAAATGTCTGTTCTATGAACGTAGTGCGTAATTGTGGGAAAAATAATTTATACATCTGTTTACGTATAAGTCTTAGGAACCCCCACGGCTCACTGTAGGTATGGAACAAGGCCATGCATTAATTTATGCGTTAGTCTGGAGCTTGAATCCCGGAATGAGCATTGTAGGCTGAATAATATTCAGTCAAAAGTTAATCTCTCAAACACAGCAAGAAGAAAATTCTATTTACATCAAAATTTGGTAACTCGGGCGGAACTTGAACTGACATCCACAGCGTTGCGTGCTGCTCTAACCAATTGAGCTACGATGTCAAGGCGTCAATTATTTTTAAAAGAAATAGATTTTCCGTTTATAAAATGCCAACATGTGAAAAATATTGAAGTTCACAACATAAATTTCGAATTTTCTAAAGTAAGGCCTAATTAGTAATTCGGTTCGACATTGGCTTGTCATTTAGATTTTTTTAAGCTCACAATTTTTAATAGCCATAAATTACTCCTAACATCCGCTATTCTAATTACACACCAGGGAAACGTTACCAATATACAGGGTCATGTCACCACATTTGTTTTAATAAATGACAATTGCCTTGCTAACTTAAACATCGATCCTCGTCTCTACTGAATATTATAATGACTTGAAAAATTGAGACTTTAAAAAGTGAAAGTTTGTGAAAAGTGGAAATATTGTTTTTAAAGTACAGATTATTTAATTTAATATGAGTATATTACTGGCTGGTTGAAAGAAAAAAATCTTATAACTTGTGATAATATTTACAATAACTGTTCGAAAACAGTCCCTAAGTAGGTGATTACACAAACTAATTTATACCACGTAATCATGAAACGGAAAATGCAAGCGCTGGCCACGCTTATTGTGCATAACATAATATTATAATTAATCATGTTTGAAAAAGTGATTTATTACTTATTACTGATGTACAGTCTTTGACCTAAATAAGAAAGTAATGAAGAAAATTGCTACTTATACATTGCGCGAGAGGTGCATGTATAAATAGATATAACAAATTTGGGCCTCGGTTTAAGCCCGTCTGTATAATCGCTTTACGTCAAGTTTAATCGAGTTTTAATTTACTAATAATTAATGAACCAGAGCGGCTCATATTGATTAGGACTAAATGTAATTTAAACCATCTATTCCTTCTCTCTTCTTCCACTTCCGGTAAAAATAATAAATAAATGGGCTGTACGAAAGGTAGCCCTTATTTCTATTTATTAATTGTGGATATAGTTTGGCATTAAACATAATTAGCATTCAAGTTTTAATAAACATAATTTATGAGAATAAAATCTGGAGCGATCAGTTTTGTATAAAAAACTGGATCAACAATAAAAGTCGCGTAATAAAATAATCTCATAAGAAGTATGTGGTGTTGAAATCTATGTCGCAAAAATTCAACTGCACTTTCACACGTCTGTTATCACTGATAACAGAATCTCGCGTCAAACTTATAGCAGAAAGATATATTTTTAGATAGAGGATATATCATATTTTTAGGGTGTTAAAAAGTTGCCCGTATTTGAAGACGCATTCGGCGTGCGTTCGATTTTTTTTTTTTTTTTTTTTGCGAATAAAACGTATTATTGTAATTGTGGCATATCCATAAGTACCTACTAACGTAATAATAACTATCTACGCGAATTTCCTAAATACCTATTATGCTTATCATTCTTTTTCTCCTCTATTTGTTTGCTCCTCGAGTGCTCGAAGAATTATTTCTAACATCTCCTGATGATGACGTCCGCTCGCGATGGCGAAACGTCGTGAACCTCTTCTCGCGCACATCGGCCGAACAGCCCGAAAACAATAATATGTTGAACGATGGCCGTGAAAGCCTTACAAAATTTACATATTAAGCTTCTTTAAATATCAAACGAAACTCAGTATCCAACCGAATTCAAAATTTATTGGCTTTATTTTGATTTAAGCTATTAGAATTTCCTTTATTCCCTAGGAATAGGTTTTTTTTGTAAATAGTTAGTTATTATAGAGCTTTAGAGAGTTTAAATTAAACACTTAGTGATATAGGCGCCCTTATACTAATACAACAAAACGTACATCTTACGTCTAAAATCATTTCCCTTTTGCCACTGAAAAGGGGTACTAGCAACGGTAAATTCTTGACACGACCCTGAAATGTTTAGCAATAACGTTTGATTGCATACTTAACATTAAAAATGTATATCCTTTATTTCACCCACGGAAACGTATGAAGGTAAAGCTCTTTGTTATTTTTAAATAAAAAAATAACGTGGGACTTACGAAGAGTCGTAGTCGTAATTAATGTTAGGCAATTTATTGCGTATTAACATCACAAGTTCTAAGTGAAGCTATAAAACGTTTAATTTTCTTCAAATACACTTTGATATGATGTGTATAAGAGTAACTATCATTTCTGCAGTAAAATTGGCTGTATTTTATTTAATTATATATGTATTAGTTATTTTTATTTGAGACTAGCTGTTGCAGCGACTTCGTCCGCTAAGAATATTTATTTTGGGCATCCAAATTTGGTTTTGCAAAACCCCTATATCTTTATAAACTTAAGCTGTTACCCTCGACGTCGGTCGCGTCCCTTCCCGTCGTTCTTGCAAATTAATCTTTAGACATGGTGGACTTTTTTTTAGATCATTAAAAGGGGAATTTTTCTCTTATACATATTTTTTGGAAGCTATCTTGAAACGATTTTGCAGCGTACGCCTCTGAAACTTATAATGATGAATAATTTTCCCAATTTTTTTCACATTTCCCGCTGTATCTTCGCTTTTATTAGTCACAGGGCGATGTTTACCTAGCCTTCCTCGATAATTGCTGCATTTTCAATTCGAACCCGTAGTTCCTGAGATTAGCGCGTTCAAAAAACAAACAAATCTACAAACAAACAAACTCTTCAGCAGCGAGCTTCAAGCGAGAATAAATTCACTATGCGTTAACTTGATATAATTCATAAATAATTTTTTAAGCTAAGAAGTGTCTTATTATAGTTATTTTTATTTTTTATTTACCATGTGGCCGGAGTTCGTTTTCCGTTTAAACCACGTGCGGCCTCTCTAGTTCCTAAATTATTTGTCTTATAATTACTGCCATTGGAGGAAAACTTAGAGAGACATGGAATGAAGCGTTATATATTTAGCTCCTTTGTTATTGAATAATTGTCTAGAATTTTAACGAAGAGTAAACAAGTCATAATTGGCCATTAGTTCCTAAGTTGCAATTTGTTAATAATGTTTATCATTTATAATAAAATATTGTATTGTGAACATATATTTTGATGAGTAAACATTAATCATTTTGTGTTTAGATAAATGATCTATATTTATTTTAGATGGAAACAATACCGAACGTAAAGCTATAAGTACATCACAGTCCTTTTATGTAAGATCAAAGTTTTGATGGAAATGATCAAGAGATGATCTCTGTAGTATCCCGGAAAGCAAACATTTATAATCTTTAACATTAATGAAATAGAAACGAATTTTGCTTAAACAGTATACAGTAACTTAAAACTTCCTATTAACAGTATGCAGGATAACATGAATAGATGCGTGCCCTTGATGTAAGTCCAAGTTAATTTCAATCTTCCGACGCCTTCTTGTTTATTTTGTCTGTTTGATGTTATTTATAGCTTTTTCAAGTGCAAGTTTGGAGCCGATCAATCAGTGCATGAGAAGTACGTGATACATTCTAAACTTACTAGTAACGTACTGGCTATTCCTGTTAATATATGGTTATTTAATACATTTGACTGGTTATAATCTGTGGATAAGTGTTAGTTAAACTGGCCACTAACGAAGATAATGAATGAAAAACATAAGCGAAAGCTAAACTTAACTTAAGATTAGATTAGTATAACCTAAATATAGAAGGAAATGTCCCACGTACCTATCCTAGTTAAGATGCCCTGTCAATCTATTTCGCACCTGAACATTCAGGAGTCGATCGACTGAAATCAAAACGACAATTCGGACTTCAAGTATTCATTGCTTATCAGCCCCAACAAATAACGGTTACTAAAAATAATAAGTTGCAAGCGCCTCATATAGCGGCGAGGTGGAAATAAAACAGACGGAAAAATAAACAAAGGGAAGTCTCTAATTAGTGGTAGGCGGTACAGAGATCAATGGGAACGAGGAATGTTTATATGAGTAACTTTTCATTAGTAGCATCAGAAACATGCTACATCTCTGTTTCTTGACTTCATAACGTTATAACTCAGTACGTACTCATTAAGAAAAAAGATTCGTAAGCGCCGTGACTTGAAGATGTTGTACAACTAATTTGCCAGGTGAATTAAAAATCGCTATTACAAAACTATGTAGTTTCAAGTTGGTATAGAAGTGAAATTCCGCCTCCCCCCTCAACCGCAAACGTTTACCATACAGCAAACAAATATAATATAGACATATATATCCTTATATTGCAAGAATCTAGACGCAAATAATACGATTCATGTCTTAACCCTGAGTTATCTTTACATTTCGAAGTCGACAAAAAGCAAATAAAATCAAGACCATTGCACAACATCCGCCAAAGCATGACACAATAAACTCTTACAAAGTCGCCCATTGCTGCTTTTTATACACATTTTTCAACTTTATTCTCTGAATTTCAAAGGCCTCAGTCTCAAGTTACTCAGAAGAATATTTTATAAGTGATAGACCACGTATTAAAAAATATAAAAGTTAGAACTGTTAACTTCTTAGAAAAGTACTAAATTGACTGTTTAAAATACAATTTAGATGCGAAACATTATATGTTACGCAAATTTTTATTGCGGAGTAAATACATTTTGAATATATGTATATTAAATTTCTTACGCTTTAATTCCTCACTCTTTTAGTTCTAATGATGCCTTAGTCCTTAGCTATTGGCAAGAATTCAAACACATTAACGTTTTAATGTATTTTATGTGTTTGTGATGCAATGCTTAAAGAAGTGTAACAAATACACTGTAATTCCTTAAGGTGCGCACGCGCAACCAACTGTGACGCTTCCGTCCGTCGCTCCCACGGGACTTCACGAAATCAGACCAATGAATTCTTAGACATTTTGTATGTAGTCCAACCATCAAATAAAATTATGTATGTATATTTTTTGGAAGTAGAAAATGTATAATTATATAAAAATGATTATTCGACTAAATCGAATCTTGAATAGTAATTACTTTTTAATGTACCATGGTGTATTGAGAAAAAATGAGCATATCGTTATAGTCATGGTAAGTTCATTGACGCGTAGACCCGTTTGGCCAGAAGTAATTTAAGTGGACCATAAAATATTTGAACGAAGTTTCGTAACTTGTAAATTGTAGCTCAAACTCACGAAGACAAAAATAAAATGTTTATTATTGGTACCCTAAAGAGGGGTGAGGTTACAACGAGAATAGAGTGCTGTTCTAAAATGTGCTATCCAGATATAAAGGAAATAAAAAAAAGAATCATAGATTTAGGCATAATTATTTACAACTGATCAAAAAATAAAATCATTTTTACAGGACTATAAATAAATGTTAAATATAAAAAATGTTAATACTAAAATTTACAACTAACATACTCTATAGTGAGAACTAGGCTTTCTTTGTTAAATCTTTACATAACAATGTTTTTATTATGTATTCTACTAGTCTGTGACCAAATTTCGTCGGAAGCTTGTGACATAGATAAATTAACATATTATTTAACTCTACAGAGTAAAAATAATAAATTGCCGCCAGATTATATAATTACATTAAATTTATTTAAATTCCGTCCACAGAGTCGTAAAAGCGGTGTGAATATTAAGGAAGTGGTACTTGTAGATAGAGAAAGTTGCTATATTCTTGAAATTGTCGTAACAAGCCCTATTTGCAATATACGTAAACGATCTATTACAAAAAGAGAAAAGGTTGGTTTCCGTTACCACGTTGATTTAATCGCGGCATATAACACACACAGTTTGAAATCACCTGACTTAAGACCTTAAAAAAAATAATTTCGCATATCTCTATTAAAAGTTTAAAACACAGATAAAGAATTCTTTGTGCCTTTAGCCACTTATAGAAAAACTTTGATTTAATGTGGAAAAAATGGCCACTTAAATCCTATCCAGCCGAAGCGATGTCTCGAAATCTGCACTAAGCAGACATTTTTTCCAAACCCCCAATAAGAGAAATTCTTCATCTCTGTGGGTTTAAGATACCTTCGGTCAACCTACCGTTCAAGATACCTAAAAATGTGTATGAAAGAATGATTCCTCTTTATGATATCTAAAAAAAAATCCGCCGACGCTATTTATCGATGTCTTAAGGGTAATCTGCAGCGGAGGGGGGAGGGGGGGGGAAAACTAAGTTTATACAAGATCTTAAATTTCTTTTCAACAACAGCAATATCATCTCGCGGACGATGTCGCCGGCACAGCTAGTTAGTATATATTCATATTTAAGTAGCACGACCGTGTTAGTTTCAACCCCTTAATATTTCGACTTGGTATTGGAACCCGAGGCTCAATAGTATACTTTTTGGCAGGAGGGTCACATATCAAAAGTATAATCTCGTTAAGCAAGCCTGAAATCAGAAAACCAACACCAAGTTAATTACATGAGTACTTGGCAACACGAACGATGATCACGAGCGCTGATGTAAGCGTTTTTATATAACTTTCTATGGACTACATTGTTCAACGATCATTATTGTTTTAATGTGAATTGTGACGTGTATTCTACGATCCCTGGTTGAATAACCAAGAAGCTACACAAAATTATCCAATCAGTGATCATCGATGGAACACAAACATTTATTTAAAATACTTTTTTATACTTATGATAAATCCTATAATATATGTATACGTTATATGACCGCCTCTGTAACCAAATTGTTGTACGTATTTTTACATATATATATAAGACGTTAATTAAAAAACAAACATTTATAGATTATAGATTTATCGATTGATATGCTTAGGGGTATAAATACGTATTTAATTATTTTAATGAACATTCATATAAAAACACTTATGTAGCGAATTGCCAAAAACTATAAACTTTGATATTAATTCAGATCTCTCATTATTAAGCTTACGAATCTAGTAAACTTTACATACAATACTTTTGTTTTTTTTAAACCATACGTTACTGTTAATGACGTCACTATTGTCAACTCACGCTTGTTGGAGTGCGAGTAGCTTTATTTAGATTCAGAATAGATTTTTAATATTCACAATATTCACAGCGAATATAATAAATCGACGGCGTCGGTGGTTGTAACAATGTACAGTTAATCAACGGGTGGTGGATTCGATCCCCACCGGATCCAACACTTCTCTAATCAATTTAAGTAATTTGTCATGAAACCTGTTGAACTTAGTATGGTTCTGAATAGGTCACAGCATTCTGTTTTGAAATAAGGGCTTAGGCTGAGGAATTTTAAGTTTTATGGATTACTAGGAGTTGAGTTTTATCTGGTCACACTCTAGAAAAATCCTCTTTGACGCCTCTTAAATTGTACTCCCGGAAAATATTGCAGACATTCCTATAACTTTCTGTGCCATTCAATGAATCAGTTGTATTTGGGTTCGTGCCAATTTCTGCGTCTTACTCATTCGTAATGGAAAGTACTATAGGCCTACTTATAAATTTAAGTCATTGATTGACAAACAAAAAGCAACGTGTAATTGAGTGTTAGTTGAATTTTATTTTGGAATTATTTTATTGGGACTATTATATAAAAAAATGTTTCAATGTGTTTATAAGATTAACTCTTAAACAATAATTTCATGTTGTAGAATAATTTATGGGTGTATGCAGGGGCAGACTCGTCCTGTATCTGTTACACTAATCGTTTTATTTAAAAACAAGAATCCGAAAGTACGACGTTTCCATTCGAAGAAATCGAACCCAGGAGCTCTCGCAATTACGCAATGGCAACGCGTTTCTTTTTCGGACACAGTTATTGGCTTCTTAAAAATGTTCAAACGAATGCAGTGCTAGTCCAATGTGCCTGTATCCGGGTTTCCCGTTACTCAGTCGGCATTAAATACTAAATATATCGACAGGGGTGATTGAACTCGCGACCGATATTCTTATTTCATAGCAAAAAGCAAAGTAAGCCTCTTACATTTGATACTATGAGTATCTGACATTTGATAGATTTTAGACTACATACAGTAGATTGTCTTTGGACTTTATATAATTACTAATTGTGCCCGCGATCTCGTCCACGTGAAATAGCTTTTTTGGGCATCGTATTTATTTTATAAATTATATCGTCCCGTCGATCTTGCGAGTTCATGTTAAAAGACTCTTAGAATCGTATATTGTAGGCCTATTTTTTTAACATTACCAACACGCGGATCATTCTCTTATACGTTCTTTTGTTGTTCTTTGAACATATATTCATATACTGACGCAATAATTTAAGGCATCTTAAAGAGAAATTGTTTTTTCATTTTTCAACATTTCCCGTTTTGCGCTCTTATTGGTAGCAAAGCCTTTTTCAATAAATGGGCCAATTATAACAAAAAAAATTTTTTCAATTCGAACCGGTAGTTCCTGATATACGCGCGTTCAAAGAAACAAACTCTTCAACTTTATAATATCAGTGCGTATTGGTTAAACCTATGGTTCACCCTAGATTTCCTAAACAACTTCTAGTATTTCTCTTTAGAACGGTCAAAATAACGGACGTCAACAAGGCCATTATAAGGTAATTAATCTGGTATTTAGTCAACACTAAACACTATTTGACAACCTTGTTGTCACGGTCAAGTAATGAGAGACAGACTATACAAAAAATATTGACAATAAATTGGCTAGCACCTATTATCCACTTAACCTTCTTACGCATAGTGATCGAATTTACTTCCTGCTAATTAATACTGTAATTTTCTTGTCGAATTGCTAACAATTACAATTCGTTACGTTATTGTATTGTTTCTGAGTTTTTTATGTGTAGAACCGACCTAGAAATTTATTTCTTTTAAGTAATAAAAGTTTAACAAGTACTTAACCCTTTTTCATATTATCTTTATACATTCCAAAGACTATAGTGGCAACACTCATTGATGACACAGTAGTTAGACGTCATGCCTAGCTACAACGGATCAAGTAACAATCATAATAAATAGTTTTCGTCTAACTGAGAATTGTACTCTAATCTATACTAAAATATAAGCTTAAGAGTTTGTTTGTTTGAACGCGCTTATCTCAGGTACTACTGGATCGAACTAAAATTATTTTTGTGTTGGTTAGTGCATTTATCAAGGAATGTTATACGTTATAAAACATCAGTCGCGCTGTTACTAACAAGAGCAAAGAGACAGCGGGACATGTGGGAAAAACGGGAAAATCATTATCTATCTAGCTGCGAAAATGGTTCAAAATACCAAAAAAAAAGAATGAAATAAGATTAACTTGCAACAAAGGACGCGACGCGATGAAAAGGTTTTCAAAAACGACAAAGTCGCTGAGACAGCTAATCAACTAATAAAACCGATTAATGAAACTTACATATCATTGTTATATGTATAAAGGAGAATTCTATTACTGATAGAATAACTTATGTAGTAGATCTTGACTTTAGTATTGTGAATGTGTTTTGGACAATCACTAACATCATTGTTCAGTGACCTTTTCTTCTCGTCTGCCGTGTCACCCAAATGTCTCTTAGCGCCTCTAAATTGTCTTCACACGACGGTTACCATCTCGGTTAAATTGTGGGTCAGCTTACCGTTACGAACGTCGTTTACGCTAATTTGATGTCGCTTTCATTTGCGTCTTGAAAGGATAAGTCATTGCTAATGACGTGGTCTTGAAACTATTGCATACCGCGGTACATGCCGGTTCTTAGTATACAGCGGGTATATAGACTTTTCCCGGGATACTAAGTTTTATGTGGTGTATTATAAGATGGCTCATGAGTACAATAAAACTATAAAGAGGTATACACCCACTGTAAAATTTAAAAGCATTGTTTGTCATTTCGTGATATACAAGGTAGGTACTCGTTTAAAATAAATAATATTATATTTAGCGTTGTAAACCGTTAAAAAAATTAATTATATCTAAATGATAATCTAAAATGATTTGTTCTAGAATTTACTATAAAACTGCTTTACATGCATTTGTAACGTATGTAGGTCGATGTCTACAATTTATTTTTTCGAGGACATACATACCAAGCAATTCAAGCAAATTACAAATTGTAAGCAAAAAATTATACTAAAAGTTAAATAAGCAAAATATTTCTTGCTAGGTTTTGAAGACTAGGGATTAACAAATGACAATTATTTTTATAGCTTAAGAATGCTGAATAGAGTTCATTGACATATCAATTGTTTAATTTGCTGCCATGGCCGAAGGGCTTCCAGCAAATTGTTTGTTAACCCGACGTCATTATAAGCTATTTCTTTAACTTACGATTGCATCTACACAGCTAAATACCAACTGTTTCGTAAAACTATGTTAATAACCAAGTTTTCCACTTAAACTTTAAAGATATACGTTTTTTGCCTAGCGATTAAAAACACCTAACAAATATTTCCATTTTATATTCTAACAATATAGGTAGGTAATTTGCGAAATATTTTTTTGTAGAACCTTTTCGTAAATATAACATAAAGGCAACAATATGTTTACCTATAATAAGTAAAGAAATACTTCGCTTACATGCATTTTTTTCAATATAGTGGTGTCAAATTCCAAACGGCACCGTGACAAGCTGTGCAAATATTGCAAGGTGATATTTATTACGAATAACTGTGATTTCTTGAAAACTAATACTCGTTTGATAAACTACGGTTTATAAAAACTTACTTAAATTACTTTAATACTACAATAGTCTTCACCTAGAACGTGTTAACCGCTATGAATTTACCATCTTTTAACAATTTTTTCTCACAGAAAAATCCTCAACATGTGCAAGTTCCTACCATTATGTTATTTTGTTCCACATCTGTGGGAACAATATCTATATAATCATGACGTCTGAAGCTGCATTAATCAATCATTGTTGTAGATGTTCTTTTATCAATACGCTTAACGATACATATACGTTTTGTCGTATTAAAACTTATTTTATATTTTTGCGATATACAAAAATACGTCAGAAAACCCGTTCCCTTTGTAACTTTCTCACGTTGTAGTACGATCGTCTTTCATCTCAATATTCATATACCTATACGCTTTAATAAGTCATCACTAAATAATATTTTAACGTTCTTTGTTTCTGAATTACTTTTAATATATTAAACAGTTTGTAAATAACGGTAAAGTAAACGTGACTTTCAGAGACGATGTTATCAATTGATACCTAAGACGATCAACTTTTTGTTATTAATTATATATTGAAAACTACACAAATAATACAATTATAACCAAAAAAAAAAAATAATTATTTACATTGAAAATATTGTATGCGATAAATTCTACGCTATTTCATAAAATAGTTTGTAGTGTATAAAAGCGGGCATTAACCAGTCTTAAGGGTCCTGCAGAGAAAACTAATCTTCAACCGACACTGGGTGCACCATTCATGAGCGTGGAGGAACGAGACAGAACAGGAGAAAATGCGTATGGGTTCGAGAGAGCAAGGAGATTGCATTCCAAGACCCAAGAGTTTACATTTGTTGCGCCGGCGCCGCTCACTAGCTAAAAAGCAACAGAGCAAATCGGACGTGTTGTGCGCCTATACGTCAATTAAAGCGTGATAATAATTCGTTTTTAATTAAGATACTTTAAAGTGACGTCTTTTAATAGTGTTTTGGTGTCGGTGTGTTGTTTTGATTGTGTTTGTCGAAGAAACCGAGGTTACTTTCACTGGATTGAAAGTTTTATGTATTCATTCGGAAAGCTTCCCAAAAAGGATTACGAGCAAGAATGAGGTACTTATTAAACCTTAGCTTTTTATAGAGGATTGTCCAAGTTTTTGCCTCCGTGTTTGTCTGTGTTAAAGGAGAGTCCTGCATCACAATTCCTAGGAAACTTAATAGTCCCAAGCAGGGCACAAAATTATGATCAATTACTTGCCAGTTAATAAAATTTACCAATCAAACAACACATAAATATGTCTGGCCCACATAGGCTAAATTAGATTTATTTTATTTCATTTATTCATTCTTAAAATCGGCGATTTCCGTTTTGTCAATAAATTCCATCAAAAGTAAATCCGACCATGTCCTTGGTCTTTAAAAAAGGGGAAGTCAGGCGGATGCAAAAAAAAGAATAGATCTATTACACTTACAAATTCCTAATAAGCATTTGCTTAAATTAACCATAAATAGGGAAAATATGGAAATATAAACAAGAATGGTAGCGAGTGAGATTGTTTCATAATTGCATGAATGTGCAACAAAAAATGTTTATTAAAGACATGGCATATATCGTGAATGATTTTTTAATGTTAAATCAAATTATACGGGACTATTTTTTTTGTTTCTTATCCTCGGAAGGACATCCTTACTAGCTTAAATACCATTAAATTAAAGCAGTATGCACCTATAATGAATTTAATTGAGTTCAATAGTTTTAAACTGTTTTCAGGTTAAAGATATAATTTAATTTTGTAATAGTAGTAGTAATTAAAGATAAATTAAACAAAAGTGTTCTATAACAATAAAAAAATAGGATACTAAACTTGTCGGCATCGTTTTAATAAAAATAATCAAGTCTTTCAATACATTATTTTTACAACACCATGTATATGTGTTATCTAAAAACCGCATGCTTGCCATATCTGTTTGCTCTCACTTTGATAACATTACAAACGGGATAGTGGAATTATGAACATTTATTTATAAAATATTCACAGTTGTTATTTAAGATAAGAATTAGCAAGCAACCTTGTAACATTCATGCTCCAGTAACCACTTGTTTTTAAGTTTAACCTTTAAGTGAATCGTTCATTTATTTTTGAAAGCGAACTAAATTTTTGTATACTTAAAGCGATTGCTTGCAGTACAACTGGGTGAAAACTTAACTTTAACAATAGATCTCAAATCTCTTATTACAGATAAAACTGATCTTAAGTTTATGTACGACTTAATTTAAAAAAGCGAAAGTTATAATCGAATCGATTGTTGACAAACTTTAATGTGCACAATTATAATATTGATTTATTATAATTAATATTCAAACTTGATTTTGGATCTTTGATCCCGATTCTCTAATATAAGATGTTGGAAAACAAGTTAAGCTGTCCGATTTGCTGATCAAGAAACCACCTGTAACTTTGTACTCAATTTGATAATTAGGTTTCCTGTTATTTAAACCAAGAACCAAAATCAAAGCTAGGCATTACATAAAACGATTTAGCAACAGAGGCGTTTATTATGTCATAACATATAATTCATGTATTATAATTTAACATAGGGCGTGCACCACACAAAGATCGCCGTTGTGTCGTGCCAGTGAAATCATCTCCATTATAGTCTTATAGACCATTCATTGTGACTCACAAAGCTAATCATTATTACCATTATAACCTGCGTTACTTGCATGTTGTTTAATCGTATGTTAAAATGATGAGCAACAGACAGTATATTTTGACATTAATATGATTGGCATGAATATGTATTATGAAAAGAGAATTGCTAACTTCGTATAAATTAAAAATACGTTAAAAATCAAAGACATGATAAAATTATTTAGAAATTAAATACAAGAAGAATTGTGTTAAATTTTACTTTACTAACTTAAATAACGCCCTTAATAGGAGTAGAATGTCAACCATGTGTTAGTAATTTGTACAAAAAATAGCGCTGACTGACAAACAGCGTTGGTTTAAACTTCCTTCCGCCGATACTTTAGAGCCAGTGATATTTAATTTAGTGTTATGTAAGACTATTTCTTGTAATGTAAAGAAGAAAGAAAGAGAAACTATTTCAATCAAATACCTACTGTCACTGCCTTTGAATTTTGATTAAGTGAAGGTTCTTATTTCAATTTGACTGCTATTTTAGTAGTTTAGACATTAATTGATAACGATTAGATCACAAATTGTTGTATAATCATCAATGGGGCCAGGTATACAGAATTATAAACCAGACAAGCATATCTGGATATACATTGACAGAGTACATATTTTGTTTCTATCTTCTAACTAGAAACGAAATATGTCTCAGTCAATTCATTCGTGCCAGGTACACAATCCTTAATATACCATAAATAATGATGACAGTAACCATAGACAAATTGACATTTGACACTTGATTGGCATCCATTGTTTCTAATAGATATTGATCCCCAGTCTTGATCTTTACTATTGAATGATGCTCTTTTAAAATTAACTTCTATCTTCAAGGAATGTAGAAAATGGCTACGCAAAAATTATATTTCAGTTGTTGTGAGTAGACCAATTATTGTCTTTAGTATTATTCGATAGACATAATTCGTGTCTACCTAAAGATGAAGCAAATATATACGTAACTTTTTTTCAAATGTGAAAATGACATTCAGCTTCGTTAAAGATCCCATTGTCTTGTAGGTCTAAAGCCTTTGCACGGTTCATTAAACAGTGTTAGATACGTAAAGTTCAAGATCACTTAACTAGAGCACGCTAAATCACACAAATGTGTGATTTAGCATAATGAAAAGCCTCTTTTCAAAAAACAGATTCTTAATTGATTTTAGGATAAAAAAAGAGAATTTTGTTGCGAATTCACTGATTAAAATACTCTGATTCTTCTAGTTAAAATATTATAATAACGAATAAAACTTTCTGCATATCCTATCTGTGGTAGGCACTAAATCCATAGACAAAACAAAGATATGTAGTAGAAATGTTATGTCTGGAAAGTAAATACAATTGAGCGACAAACTAATATAGTCTGTGGAGATTCATTAAAAAAAATTATAAATCGGGGCCCTAGCTCAAATAAGGCTGCTTTACCATGTATCGATAAAATAAACGTTGACGTTATCCAACTTTTAATAAAAAAGAAGAAAGTTATGATATTTATGTATTGGTTTTTTAACTGGTGATAACTTAATAATTATTAGTAGTACTATTTAATGGTACCGTTACGCGTTATGTAACAAAGTTTAAGGAGTACAATTTATATAAAAACGTTCTTGACAATGACATCACGTATCATTACCTAACATTATAAGTAAATGCACTTTAAACAGTCGATAAAGTTACGTACATATTTAGAAAGCTCATAAAGGCCAGGAAGTGATAAAAGTCAACAATTATTATTGCTTTAAAGCTCGTATCGAGTAACTGAGGGTCAGTAACACGAAACTAATAATAGTGTGCTATTTAAGGATTTCGGAGGCAGACCAAAAGCATACTCGACTTCAGGGTTCACAAACCTTTTCTTCAAACATCACCTAATGTTGATAAATTAATATAAAATGTTTTTATAATTGCAAACACTTCAAAATAAAGCACTTTTAACAGTTTAAAATTCATGGATACAAACCATCCAATCGCCGTAGTCAGGGCGAGGTTATGGCTGTTATGGCTGATCCGTAATCATTGGGCCGTACTTAAAATTTGTTAACTAATTCATTCAACATATATGTTTTTGCGTTTTAAGGTTAAAACCGTTTTATTTAAATTTGTACTCCTGTGTAACCTCCGGAGAGTATTTCATAGACTTCCAAAAAATATTTGTAAATATTTCGTTACAAGTAGATTGTAATAATTTATAAATTAAAAGTACATTGCTACCTCCAAAGTAAAATTATATTTATTTTAATAATTCTATTAGCAAGTAGATTGTAGGTGCTAGGGTTTAAATGAAAATCCGACTCTCCATTGAGAAAATGTTAGGATTGGGCATCCTAGCATTTTCTAGCTTATGCGCTGATGGCATTAGAATATGATAGAATTTCTCACACAAAAATAGTATTGTACTTGTGACAGTTTATCCGTTACCATGGTTACGCGTATTGTGACAATCGACGTTTGACACGAACCGTCAATAAAATATTTGTTTATTAAATAAAAACATAATTTTAATAATAGTTAATCGAAATACGCTATTGTGTTATAAGCTGTAGTTTTTACTAAACGATTAAAATCTAAATAAAACATGCGATTATAGTCATTCGAAGTGGAACTGTTTAATTATTTTACTGTAATACACTATGTCTTGTGTAAATATTGATAACGACTTTTACTGATAACATCGCTTTTAGATCAATATCTATCTAGTACGAACTCTCTTTCGAAAGCAAATAAAAATACACGTACAGATTATTTAAGGTAATAAAAAAATAATCCTTTAATTTTAACACATCTGTAGGTACTTGTCTCAATTATGTACTTATTTTCTCCGTACTGTCAATTATTCATAGAAATGTAATTCAAAACTGCAAAAAACATTTTACCTTTACAAATTCACACACACAACACATGACGTCACATGCAAAGAAAACAAGTGATATTTGACTCACACTTTATCGTAATTCTTATCTAGTATTATATGAATAGAATATTTGACTTAAAAACGTTCTCTGTCCAGCCTTTAGACTCTACAAGCATTTAAAAAAATATATTTTATATCATATGCAAGTGCTAGGTCTTATTTAATTATCTATTTCAAATAATGTTTTGTGTAGATGTAACTGTATTTTGTCTTCAAGACAAAACAGAGTGACAAAAACAAAATAGAAATGTATCTATTGTTCTAGGAATTTCACAGATTAAAAATCGATCCAGTAAACAAAGTATAACAGTATCTACAAATCGCTCTCAAGAACAGGTTCGTTGGTGTAACAATAGCAATGTATGGATAGTAATCAACCGGTCCTAAGTTTCTAATAAATTTATAATTTCCTGAAAAATCCGGGAAGAAGAAATCCGGATATAAAATAAGTGTTTTGAATATCGAAAATTAATACTGTCTATAGTTTACGCGAGTAGTCCACATTTAAATAAAACACTTTAACGGTTTAAAACGCCATATATTTTAGTTAGAATTTTTTTGAGAATTATTTTTTACTACGTCGGCAACGTCGGGCGTTTCGGATGCTTTGCAAAAAAGTTTAACTAAGATATATCGCGTTTTAAACCGTTAAAGTGTTTTCGGACTTCCGAACATCCAAAGCCTAAATAGCTTAACAATACATCTTGCTTAAATGTTACGAGCTGCACTTGCATCTTCATCCGAGTAAAATTGCTATTTTTAACATCAAAATTCGTTTTTGCAAACGTCCTCATTTCTATAAGTTATGGCTGTTACCGACGACGTCGTCCACGTCCTGGCGTGCTTGCAAGTTCTTGCTTAAAAGACAAACTCTTCAGCTTTATAATATTAGTTTATAGCTGGGGTATTTCATCTTGCATCTAGTGGATCCCATTGTCCTTCTCTACATCAAAAGAGAACGCCGCTTATATCAATGTATATTGCAGAATCTAAGTAAAGTCACGATACAGGTTTAACAAAAACGTGATATTTCCATGTAATCGCAATCGTGGTTACATGAGTCAGTTTTGTAATCACAATCAAGTATCAATACGTCAGTTTAACGTGCCGCCTGGATAGGCATTGTTGTGTTTCGATAAAAATGTCTTTTACGAGTATCAAGCGATACTTTGAACATGTAAGTTTATTCGTTTATTTATATGTTACGTAAGTTTTTCCGGTTGGCCGGTGAAAATTACGTAAGCCTGTGCCGAGTAGATGTTGTATGCATCTTATTAGCTGTGTAATTAATTGATCAGAGAAACAGACATATAAATGTCTGTCCATACACTATATAGGATAAATAAACGCTTCTTAATTAGGACGCATACAAATTGCAACTCGACGGTGTAAACAAAAGCAGATGGAACTGTTTATTTATCTAATCAAAACAAGGTATGACAAAGATTTTCCTAGCTGCTAAATGGCTCGGTGGATTACGAAACTGTGCGTCTAGGGTTGCTAAATGGTTCTTCATACCAAAACACATTAAAAACCTTCTTATCTTATATTCATTATATTTAAATAAAACACCTTCAACGGTTTAAAATGTGATATGCAAATGTTTTTAATTAACTTATTTACCCGACGTGCAGCAGACGTCCCCCCGTGACTACAGCTGCAGAAAAAAAGAAAGCGAACTTAGTTAAAATACATTTTTAATAAGTTAACTGACACATTTCACGTTTTGAACCGTTAAAAAACTACAGACAGTACAATTGTATTCACTGTCTTAATCTGCGATTGAGTTATGAAAGATAGAAATGAGAAGAATAATTCACTTTTTACTCAGCGCAGCGTTCACACGTTCAATTCAAATAGGTCGCTTGTCAGACTTGTTTCTGTTCCGTTGCCTTCGCCAATAGATTCCCATCATCTCGGCTTCTCTTATATCAAAGTCAGCTGTTAATCAACATTTACGGTTGTAATGGCGCTTACCGTAAGGAGAGTTGCAACTATACAGAAGAAAAAATAACAATAACCAAAAAATATATTGCATTGCTTATGGAATAACAGCATATATATATATATAGCATGCTGTTAACAAACTATAATTGTAAATTAGTACTATGTTTCATTTGTTTATAGTTTTAGGCTTTACAAATTAAACTTTCGTAACTGATAACTTCTACATATTAAATGTGCATAATGTAATTTATACTTACTTTTCTGCTAAGATAAACATATTAAATTATTTTTAACATTGATTTCTCAATTTTTCAATAATAATTTCAATAAACATTTTAACGTAACGTAACCTTTCAGAGTTCGGAAAAACAGTGAAAGTACGACGACTATAGAATTCATAATCATATGCTTTTACTTTTAAATATATTTGGGTTGGCATTCAAACAATCAACATATACTATTATTGTTTGAATATTTAAACAATGGATGTAGGCGCGCCATACTAAATTGGTTAGTATTGTATACCTTCAATAACAAGCACGCAAAGAGAATGTATTATTCGAAGTCGATGTTGCTATCTTTTATGTCCGCTTATTTAAAAGCATATGGTCAACGTGCTATGGACCTGCGCTTATACTTTGTAGCTCGAACACTTAAATTGTGGACAGAAGCACCATACACATTTTGATCACTTCTAAAAGTTTATAGGAAGAAGTTGATGAAAAGCTTGTATCATGGTACCTACTTGCTGCCGATTCCTATTTTTTTATTTATTTAAGGATACACAGAATTGACAGTAGAGTATAAAATAGGGATACAATTATAAGTTTTTACAAAATGAAAACGATACAAAAATAAAAACAAAACAAAGTAGGTATGTGAAGAAAGACAGCTATGCAGAAACGTCAATATGGGTAAAAAGAAAGTAGTATCTTTCATTATTTCCATGTTTATTATAATATAATATTATTATTTATTATATATTAATATTATAACCCTTACTATTTGGGGATTTTTATTTTAGAAGACTTTTATTGTAGTATTTAAAATGTTTGTCATGTATACTCCAAGACCTAGTAATTATACCGCTCCAAGTCTGCCATTTATAAACAAAGTAGACATTTTTTGGCCTTACTCGTATAGTATATGTGACCTTTATAGGAAACATTCTTGGAATCGCTCCGAAACACGATCATGCCACGTCAACGTTTTTTATGTATATGGTACCGGCTTAATGTCAACAGACAAACAAGCAGGTGCTTTGAATGACCCTAATAATTTATGTATATATATTTTAGTTAAACTTGTTTAAAAAATATTTTTAACTACGGCCCGACGTTTCGTCCGATGTCTCCCCGTGACTACGGCTACTGCAAAGCATCCGTAACGTAACTAAAATATATCGCGTTTTAAACCGTTATAGTATTTTATTTAAATGTGTACTACTCGCGTAAACTAGAGACACAAATATAGGTTTCGAGGCAACATATATAATGCAGAGTACATTGAGAAAACAATAATCGGGCCTTATTCTCAATTTAAAAACACTTTTATCAGTTTAAGTAAACGTTTCGGGTCGCCCACGACAGTTTCAAAGCAAACGTCGGGTTGTCATTAAAGAAAAGTTATCAAATAAGTTTAATGAGTTTGAAACCAGTTTAACTGTTTTATAATACATATATATTAATAATCATCGTGTAAACTATACACGCTCTTGTTTTTCAAATTTTGTTTTGTTGATATTCTTATGTGTTTGAAAAGATCGAATACCTATACGTAATATGTTCAAAATATGTTCTTGTTTCGAATAGGTACATCAAGTAAACATTATACTTCTTGCTAAATCTGGGGTATGAGAATTTGGTATGGTTATCAACCTGAGCACCCAAAAAGCCATATTACATATTTCTCAAACATTCTAAATTTTGTTGCTTCTACATAAAAACCAGTTTTCAAAAAGCTTTATTCTGAATCGTGACTAACATTGTTATGCTCAAAAACTTTGTTACTTTTTCGTCCGTTTACCTCAGGCGTAACTTGTCAAATAAAAATATATTTATGGCAAAGTTTATGCCAAACAAGACTCAAAAATTACTAAAATTTGTTCGAATATAAAAATATTACTAGTTAATATATGCGGCGCTCGATTGTGTAATGGTTGCAATGGTTGCTCACGATCGAATCAATGGGACGTGGGTTCGATCCCCAGTGGATCCAACTCTTTTCTAATCCATTTATATTTTTTCTGGAACATGTTGGGCTTCATCTAGATCTTAAATGTGATAGAAATACTGTCTATAGTTTACGCGAGTAGTACACATAAAAAAAAAAAGAAAAACACTTTAACGGTTTAAAACGCGATATATTAGTTAAACTTATTTGAAAATGATTTTTAATTCGGCCCAATTCAGTCTCCCGTGACCACGGCTGTGCAAAGCATCCGAAACGGGCCCCGAAACACGCGTAAACTATAGACAGTATTTACGCGATATTAGTTAAACTTATTTGAAAAACGTCGGGCCGAAGTTAAAAATCATTTTTCAAATAAGTTTAACTAATATCGCGTTTTCAACCGTTAAAGTGTTTCATTTAAATGTGATAGAAATATCAAATATCCGTCCGGGTTACGAACCACCGTGCGCAGATAAAACCGTCAAGTCCAATCACGTTTCGGTATCAGTCTGTGGGTTTTCGAATATCCAAAGCCCAAGATACAAGAAGCATCAGATTATCTATTAACGACGTCAGAATAGAGAAGGTACTAAAGAGGTTAAGCTCGCCAGAGCGTCTTATTTACTTAACATGGATTAGAGGTATCTATATCATCCCATATGACTCTATGTCAAAAAAGGCCACACGGAATATCATTAGAAATAAAAAACATGAAAGCGACTAATTGCCTACTTTCGTAAAGAGCTTCAATGTAATCACGAGTGAAGCCTTGTAAAGTTGTAGGTATGTAACTCGAGTCTAAGAATTGGTTAATAGCAGTTATTAGTCATACATTATGTGATTCATCGCAAAATCTTAATCAATCCATAAATGCTAATGTTATGTGGGTTGCAAACGCTATATTTGTAACCTGTTTCTAATTATTGCTTTACAAGATAGGATTAGATAGTTTTAAGTGGCCATTCTTATGTCACTTTAAATAAAAATATTTTTTACGATTATTAAGAATTACTTCTTCGTGCTGTTTTTTGTAGACGCTATGAGGGATAACCAAAATTTTTTTTGATGACATGGATAAAATGAGAAATGAAAGTGAAATTGCGGTTTCTTTGTGGGGCAAACGCACTGTAGTGTTTTCCAAATTTTATTTACAGTTACAGTTAGTAGGATAGACTTTTCTGGTCTGCGTGAGTGATACTATTTATTGTGTACCCTTGCACTTGCCACAACGCTGGACATTGCGTTTTACCATTGAGCCATTAAGTATATGTGTTCAACAACCTATACCTTAGTATATAGCTAAAGGTTGATCATGATAATACATGCTATATTTAGTCCTAAGGGATCTAAAGCAAAATGACATGTTTTTGTGAAAGTTTAGTGGAAACTCGAGTTATACCAGTCGCAGTGTTGAATCTATAAATTTCTTAAGATTGCCTAGCGCTTTCCATCTTCTTTTTTAAACTTAACACTTATTATATTTAAAGACTATACTTACGTATAAAATATCGAAGTTATACTTTAGATTGAAAGAATTTTACGACACGGGCAAGACTCGAACCGGCATCAACAGCGTTCCGTGCTGTAGCTCTAACCAATTGAGCTACCGAGTCCTAATTTTTTATTTATATAACATGTGAATATTATTAAAATTTTCAAATAACAAAATTATTAAGTATAAGTAGACATTTTCATAATTTCACCAAGGTCATTCGAAAGCTCAACTTTTTTAACGATTTTAAGTATTTGGAAACAACTGTCATTGCCCAAAATGTCTATGCTACAAAAAGTTACCTAAGCACTCGAAACATTAAAATTCCACACAAACTTTAATAAAACTCTTCAACAATAATATTTCGTGGGAAAGAACATTTCTTTCGAAGTTCTCACAGCGATTTAATGAAATGTCGTAATTTGAACTCTTTTGAGGTAATTGTTACTGTAATTACGTATTAAAATATAAAAGAAGCCAAATCTTCTATGAACGGTAGCTTTCACCTGTCAATTTGCACTTTGTTATCTACCAAAAACATTTTCGTTTTGTAAGCATCTTTTAAAAGTATTTATTATGTTACGCAAGTAGAAAGCACCATTATTGTGTTATAAATATCGTAGAACCAGAATTATATAAAACAGTTATAACTGTTTTAAACGTGATAACAGTGAATTTCTCCCGTTATAGAGCATCCGAAAAGTGAGTTTGTTGTTAGAATAAAAACTGAATATATTTCGCATTATAGATCGTTTTATATACAAGAATTACATGCACTGGCGGTGCTAAGGTCGTGACTTGACCACGACTATTTAACCCCCCTCCCAGGCGCCAAAGCTGAATCCGCACTTGATAACATACAGAAGGAGATAACGTATAATTAAAAGGAATCAAACTAAAACTATTGTATTTGTATTGGCAATAATAGGGCATTCGTTAACAATAGCTTAAAGTACTTCCTTCTTTAATTTCTTTTCATGACTCACTCCTAAGTCGGCTCAGGTGTGTGTTTACAAACTTATTACGATCCCAGTATAAACAGTTTGTAATTTATAGGTCAACGTGTTAACAAAAATTAGCGCGCAATAATTTTAACGCCTTAAATACCGTTACAGGCTCTTCACCGTTGGTTATAACGTACTATTGGTTTAAAAACCTGACTCGTCATGTAAAGGCAATTTTTATATTAATACGATGTTATAATAACAACAATGCGTCCTTCAACTTGAAATTCGGTTCGGCTCACCACTTTATTATTTTTATATTTTTTTTAATAAGTATGTATATATTGGGTTTTTAGGTTTTAAATATTTAAGTGTCTTTAAAAAAAACTTATTAGCATAAAGCGAGCGAATGGTCAAGAGTATGATATCACCGTGCATATGTCACGGGTCATGGACGACGCAGGCGCATAAGGATTTTTAATGTTTTTCAAACCACATATTTTATGTCTATAAGTCTATATTTATTACAAATAATCTACGTACGCTATTCTCCGGATAATTTTCTTTATTCTGTGGGCGATGAAATTTCCAGGTCAGTATGTTAGTTTGTTAAATATAAAAATATAAATAACTTAGGTAAAATAGTCTGCCATATTATGTAAAGAATATTAATTATATTAACAAAAGGTATTAAAATCTACGTACTTGACCAACTTACACATTTTAACAAAAGTATTTACTCAATACATGTGTGTCCCACATAAAATGTATTGATAGTGCCCCCATGTGTTATAGGGCTCAATTGAATTTGGAACACGACGAAAACAAAGTAAATTTTACTGTGTTATAAATAATGTTACCTAACATGGTACTGTTAAATCAGTATTTATATACAAACTGGCTGATTAGGCACGTTGTTTTCTAGTTTGGAAGATAAATATTCATAATGGATTACCATAAAAACGGCTGTTGCGAGTTATCTTAAAACATATACATATACTTCAGCAGACATTTTTTGATATAATTTGAAGGGAAATCATTCTTTCATACATATTTTTTAGTTTATTTCACACACTTCCACTGTTTTTTCGCTCCTAATGGTCACAGCGTGATCTTATTTAACCTGAAGCCTTAAGTAGTTCCTGAGATTCGCGCTTTCAAACAAATATATAAAGTCTTTAGTTTTATAATATTAGTATAAATATCTACTTCAATTTTAATTATTGAGAAGAGATCTCACTAAAAAGTAGGATAAAAAGGGTCGACCAAAAACTGTCTCATGTTAAAAGTTCTTCTATCTCATTTTTCCATCATTTAAACTTTTTTGAGACCCATTCACGCTTAATTATCGACTAGACCTTGTTTAGATAATTTCATAACGTAACTAGATTTTCTTAGAGACATGTCCTAAAAACTTACAGTACAGTTAGAGTACATTTAGCGATAAAGTACGTCTATCACCTACTTAGTATGTGTCGGGTCATATATGCATTGTTGCCCGTCACGCCACATGTAGGAAGACTCGTTTGATTCGTGTGTCGCTTCAATTTCACCGTGTACCGGTCTGTTCGACCTGAATACCATTCTATGGTTATTATTAGTAGTTGACCACAACGAGGAGCTTCGCAGTGTTACACATAACATAGTTATTTAAAGGTACCTCCCTACTTTACATTTTAGGACATCCACACAAACTTTTATAAAAACCTAACTTACCTGGCAAACGTTCTTTTGTCATGTCAAGTATTTCGACCAAAAGTTAATAACAAACTATGAAAACTGTTCTTATCAACAGATTAACTAAACTAATCTTAAAGGATAGATACAAGTTTAAGATTATTTAAAAAATCCTTTTAACATATTTTTGGGTATCTTGAAATATTTCACGGCGTACTCAACAACAATACTCAAAGACGAATAATTTCCCCTCTTTTTTTTCATATTTATTGTTCTATAGTATGTCTACCTCGGTAAATGCTCTAACCAAAATATTTCTTTGACTCAAACAGGAGTTCCTGAGATTAGGACTTTCAAAGAAATCAAACTCTTTAGCTGTATAATATTAGTATCGCTTTGAGATCGAGGTAGTAGCATTCTCGTTGGCCTCATCTTGAAAATTGAGCTTTCTCAAAGATCTAAATCTATCACTTTCAGTTCTTGACCAATAAACCAGTTCTTTGTTTAATAAATGCACTAAATGAAATTGGTCCCAACTAACAATTCTAACGAATGCAAACTAATTTAAATAAATCCGCTCTTTCACCTCAATAAACAAAGGTGATATAGAAACAATAGTCCCATATCGGGTAACGAGATGGCCTTGCAATATCCTCATATTGTGTCTTCTTAATTGGCTATCAATCGTAAGCGCCGACGCAATACGTCTACCTAGTTTAATGCAAGTTACATTCGTCTTATCTTATCAGAATCATAAAGTATTAGCTTGTAATTAGATTTATTATTATGCTTTGTATACTTAAAAATAACACTTTATTAACATTACTGCAGCGGCCCGCAAGAGAGTCATTGAGGGAGAAACGTGTGAACACAGACGTAAGTCCATCAATGCCTTGCGGGCTGGGGTTGTATGGTACGTTTCTCAAATAATGCGCGGAAATTAAAACTGAGTATTATTATGCAAAAGTTTACCAATTACGAAATTGTCGAACTAATAATGACTATGCCATTTACTAAGTTTTTTTCACTAGACAGCCTTTTATGTGTAAGCCAGTTCGAAGACTTCCATAAAACCTTTGTTAAGTTACCTCTTTGGTCGCCGTGTTGCAGATTAGAAGATCGTTCCAGTTTTAAATAATACGGCAAATATAATTTTACATAATAACTTATTTGACCACTAAACACAACAGATATGGATTTTCATACAACCAATGCTGGCTGCTGCTCGACCAGTACAGCAACTTCTATTTATCTCGAAGAAGCTTATCAAAATAATGTTCAAATGTCCAAGCATGTTTGAGAAAAATCTCGTTATCGCTATTTATAACTTCAAACTTTTTTCCTATTTTGTCCTAACTTCACAATTATTTTGTGTACCTTCTCCATGTACCTGTATTTCAGGCTTTCATTAAATCGCTCCGGTTACTAAGCCGTGAAAGCGGAACAAGCTTGCTTTCATATAATAATTATAAAGTTTAATTGCTATAGGACCTCTTTAGAGTTAATGTGCTTATTTATTCTTTGTGTTATATGAGCCTAGAGATTAATGTGAACGTAAGTACGCTATAAACCAGTAATAAAAACAAATAAAGGCTGTGACACACACACAACACTTGATGTGTGTTGATTAGTTTTTTAAGCTGTTTTTAACTATATCTACCTTCTATACGTACTCAACTTACCACTACTTATGGCAAGTAACTCTATTACTAAATCTCTTAAAGTTATTTTAAGAAGTAAGTTAACAAATTGTATTCAATCATTAGTATTCGGACTGGATAGATTTCTCGCATGTCCATTGCATACAAATTGTTTTGCTCTAGTGAAAGTCGGTTCTAATCGTAATTTATTTCTTTTCAGAATGCGAATTATGTGATCAACAGACGTTACTCAAGGAGCAAGATGTCACCAGTCTGCCACAACTTCGTACAAAATGCGTGGAAGAAGGATTTTTGCTCCAACTGCTTCAAATCACGCGAAGAACACGCCAAACAAGATAAAACACAGACAGATGGCGGCAAATATTTAGCAACTCCATTCCAAAACAGAGGCACATTCTTTAAGAAAACTCCACCGAGCATACTCAAGATACATTCTAAGAAGAGGAGCAAACGTAATGTTCGCTTTCCAGAAGAGGTATGTAGTGTCATAGGATATGGAGGCGACGACTGGTCCGACGGAGAAGAATTCGAAATCTCCGAGGACAACGACGACGATGATACATTCCCAGATACGGAAGAAGAGAGAGAACTTCATAAAATTACAAAATCTAACACAGACTTTAACACTGTGAAAGCCAATCTTCTAGGAGATTCAGTTGCAAAATCGTATACTTCACTTATGCTAGGTAAAGTACAAACAGATTCAGATGGAAAGAAGAAGACTCTTATGGTATCAGTCACCCCCTTCGGGCAAGACAACAAAAACCCTTCCATAAAGACTCATGTACGCAAACCGGCCGTTATTAATATTGCTGATCCACCCACCGAAGAACCTTCTAATAACTACAAAACAAATATAATTCTTTCAACTTACATTAAGGAATCCGAAACTATTGTAGCTGCAGAAGGTGTCAAGCCGACTGACAGCATTTTATGTACAGAAAAGTCACTGCTTGAGGAGATTTCTGAAACTTTACAGCAAAACAGATTAGGCGGACCAGAGGTGAATTTTTCACAAATAGATAGTAGCAAGCCTGCTGTTGTTGAAGAAAAAATAAAAGAGAGCATGCAGGACGAGTGTGACCGGAAGGAAATAAATGAAACTAAAAAGAATAGCATTGTTAGAAAGTCTCCCTTACCTAAAACGCAAGAGAGGCCAAAAGTTAACGTGAGTCGATCGGAATTCAAATTTTGTAAAATTAATATTGAAAGTAGTAGTGTTGATTCAGCTGTAAGTACATTAAATTCGACTCCTAATAATTCTTTCACATCTGATGACGAGAGCTTTTGTGCAAGAACAGATTCAGATAATGATGACAGTGGACACTTTTCAGAAAGTCACAAATGTGAAGAAACTGTTAAGATAAAAGTGTTTAATGAAAGCGATAAGAATATTAAAATGTCGCCAATCGGACAGTTGAGAAAGGTAGACGGGCAGGCTCATAGTGGATATACGACATTCCAGAATCCAATTATAGATATGCCGCCGATTATACAAAAACAAGAAGCTATTTTCTCTGCGGAAGCAAGTCGAGAACTTGCAGGTGAACCTGATGGGCGGGCTGATCCCGATGAAACAAGTGAAGTTCCAGCATTACCTAAAAGCCCAGTCCCAACGATGGATCCACGTCCCTCTTTTCTTCATGGTATGATAACTGACATAATGCCACCGAAACCGGTCGTACCTGAAAAGCCTAAGCTTCCCGCAAAACCGGTTATTAAACAAACAAGTAAGAAAACAAATACCGTAATGCAGAGTATTACGCAAACGACAATAAAAGATGAAGAGAAAGTCACACGGCATGCTAATGAGGAAAAGAACAACGAATTATGTGATGAACGATCAGATACAATATATTATGCAAAACCAGTCTTGACCAAGCAAGATAGTGACACTTCACTTAACAGTTTGTGCAAACGGAAAGCGCCGACCCCACCCTTGTCACCGTCTGAGGAGTTTTCTAACAATATTTACCAAAGAAACCCAAACGGATTTATGAAATCTGACTCGCCAGTCGTACGCGAGATGGAAAAACGAGAAAGAGCCGTTATGTCATTACCGACAAAACAAAAACATTCCAACGATTCAGAGATGACGAAGTCTGACATTCCAGAACCGGCCCCTAGGCGAAATATATCTCTTTCGCACGATAACTTACTTCTCGATGAAAAACGGAAAGGAAAACTTAAGTTTTCTATTAAAAAACTACTGCGCATTGGGTCATCTAAGGATTTAGATAAGAAGGAATTGAGTGTAGCGACGGTTACTAAGGTAATTAGTAAGACTGAAGAAATATATGACTTGACACCAAAGCCGAAGCCAAGATTAGTGATCATTCATCCTTTGGACATCAACGGATCGAGCGTCGAAGTGGTGAAATCTAATTGCGAGATATCGGAGAACCTACGTCGTCTGAGTCATGACGATGTTTCAATATATAGTGGGTGCAGTTCCGCGACGGATGACATGCCCAAGGTCGTCAACAAGCCGCCGCCACCTCCAAGGCTATCGAGCGAAGACTACAAAAACACTTCTGGTGTTCCAAAGCCTGCTAGGCCTCCGCCCCCGAAATCTATTGCTCTCCAGAAAAAGCAAAAGCAACAAGCTTGGGCAGCCGCACCCAGTAAGGGCGATAATATTTATGCTAATTTAGGTAAGTCACGATTTTAAATACAAAGATCTAGCTTAGATTAAACGCGATCTAAATTACAGCTACATTTACAATTAACTTACCGACCTTCAAACGTTTACTTAGCAGGAAACGAATTAAAACATATATTTTTAAGTAATTAATACACATTGCATGCCTTATTACACACACAACACGCTCAAGTACATACTTATATAATCTGTTCAGCCATTTTTTAACTAGAAAATCATTACACCTTGTATAATATAGGGTTGGTAAGTTTGATAGTGTACACCCAAGAAAACCAAAATTTTTTCATCTTAAATAAATATATTGATATATTGATTTATCAGGTTATATCAATTTTTTTTTCATATAAATAGTTTACATCATAAAGTTTATAGAGTAAATCATCTACTTTTAATTAAAAACAACCTCAATCTCAGTTAAAAAGGATTTATTGATCTCTGAAATCGGCTCATAAATATTTTTTTACTCTTTCAGGAGAAATCCGATCAGCTTTAGCGCCACGAAAACCGGAGCGAACAGCCAGTATGCGTGAGAGAGAGTCACAATTAGAACTCCTCAAGCGCAGGACCGCTATCGACGATGACGACAAAGATGAAATAGATGACGGACCTCAAGAATTAGTTCAAGCTACTAACGAGCCGGTAATTAACAACTATGACGATGTATACGCCACTAAATATGACGAGGAAAACTGTGACTCCGCTAAAAATAGTGACAGTGATTATGAATACGTCCACCACGCGCGTTCCAGTTCACCAGAATGTGACTCTGCAATTAAAACTCAAGATAGACCTGAAGCGAAACCAGAGACCACCGAGTTCCCAAAGTACAACTTCCGCTCGTCCTTACCCTACTGCGGCAGCGAAACGGAGTCGGAAATTTATTCACCGTATAGTTTCTACAGCTCCAACGACAATATGGACAGTCCAAATAATGACGATTACCAAACTGATATTACACCAAAGACGACAACGAACAAATTGCGCGTTCGAAAAGGAAGGAGCGTGGTGCACAAGAATTTAGAGGATAATTACGGAGCCGTGGTTATCGCGAATCACGAAGCGCTAGCGCAGGTTTTAGAACAGGTAATTTGCTATAATTTATGTAATTTTCTTGCACTAAACCGCGTCCGTAACACGATGTGATTGATTAGAAAATCGCACGTCAGTTACGATCTACAAACCAGTGTTTTGTCTGGAGATTTATACTTAGGACCCCATTTTAAAATTATGACATTTTCCAGGTCCAACAAAGTGCGACAATGCAACCGTCGCTTCGCGGTCTAAAGGCTTGTACTAATCTACGTTGGAACGACTTCACGATCCAGCAGATAAAACACACAAAAGCCGGAAAGCGGTTCTTCTACCCTGCCGTGTGGAACTCTAGCCAGGGGCCCGTTAACGTTACACTGATGGTGCATAAGGAACAAATGGCGTCACAAATGGTCTGCCAGTCGGTACAGCCGCAGACTCTAAGCTTAAACGCTATTACGGAATTCTGTGACTTAGTACCACTACAACAGTTTGGTGAAGACGGAGAAGACTTAGTGCAAGGTTGTTCTTTTTATCATTTATGATTAGATCTTATAAGATTTATAGGTATTTTTTTCTTAAAAGGGTTTCCAGATCAAAACTAGGTTTCTTAAATTACCTGACATAAGTAATATTATAATGCGTAAGCCCCTATTTTAAAATAAGATCTGTTTAAGTAAGGAAATTAGTATCGTTATCTCGGTCGTACTGCTATTGCTGTTGTTTTCGTGTGCATTTGTTGAAATTATGCAACTAACCTTCTTTATTAACTGTTTTCAGCTACCATTGTCGTGCTAGCTCACGCTCAAGCAGACACCATTCAATCCTATGGTGAATCCCTCCACGTCGAAGTTTCAAAAGAACACCATCTCCAATCAGAACTGAAGCACGAAGCAATATTTATGATGCTGCAGATTATTCTTGGACTTAAGTGCCTTCAGGCTCGGGGAGTAGAAGAAGTCCCCGAGACCCTCACGTCATTTATAGTCCTCAAAGAAGTTCCAATTTCCCTTGGAAGTTCGTCTCCTGCGCAAGATGAATCGATGAACTCCTTGTCCGCGCCGAAAACAAACTGCTATGGAAGACTGTGTATTTTGCAGGGGTATGTATCTTCAATCAAACTTGGATTGGTCATTATCGCATACCAATTAAGAGCATTTGGAAGAACAAAAGCGGAGAAAGATTATCAATTAAACTGTTTAATTAAATAAGAATAGAATACATTATGCGATCACTTCAAACTTGTAATCTATTTATAAATAACATATTTGAGTTATCTTGACAAAGACTATGTTTCTTTCAGATTGAGCGATGATATAAACAGTAGCAAATCAGAAGACGAACATCTCTCGTCTTTATGCAAATGTGCTATTAAAGCACTGGAGACCCTTCTCCCTGGAGATAAACTAACTCCTGCTCTCAAACAGATGTTGCAAGAAGAAAGGGCCATTTCGCTGAACCAAGCGAAATCTGTGCTAGAATTTACGCTTTGGGGTCCGCTAGATGTCGTGCAAGGCGTTCCTGTGACGGAGAGAGAGCTGTCGCTTCAAAGATGGCTGGATTTAGAGAGAGCGACAGTTCTACACGGCTTAGTGCGAACGAGAATACAACTGAATGTATTTGAACAGTTACATTTGATGTTCTTAGTCCGGTCTACAGCTAAAGTTATGTGCGACGCGTCCATATTACTAGAGAAGGCCGCGGTATTTTAGAATTCACTTAAATACAGTTTCCGTGCTTATTATACTAATGCACGATAACAGTTTACATTTCTTAGCTTAGTAATAAACAATTTTACTTTGCTGGGAAATTGGATGTTTAAAGTCATAAAAGTTAAGATTATCATTAGACGGGCACTGAGTGCACTAAAAAATTAAGTTAGATAGTCCCATTTACGTCATGGCATTAAAAAAACGCCCACACGTACTTAATCAACAATCGCACTGACATATAAAAATCATAACATAATTAGAAAATTGTTATACATGTATCTATTTATTTTATTGTATAATAAATACAATGTTAAATAACCCTCGCCAAACTTATCATAGCAATTTTAATTGTATTTTCATTAAAAAAAACGAAAATTCGTTAAATTTTATTTTATTACACCTTTTATTAAAACACACACTTTGCAACTACCAATGATTGTCATTCATTCTAGTGTCTTTAGTTATAACCTACAGGTTTTTATCAATCAAAAGAGTTCTGCGTTTAGGCGCAAAAACTGTTTTGATTCTTTCGTAAGATTGATAAAAAAATAACTTGATAAGTCTGACGCGCCCTCTATACGCCTTATCCTTGCCCTGACTTTTTATTTCACTTTTGGTTGATGAAATAAAATAGTATCATCACTATTTGTACTCTTTCATAACAACAAAACAGTGATAGATCACCCAATTATTATCTTTACCTTGCCAACTGGGACTAGCTATAAAATGAAGTGCCAACTAATATTGTACTGATATATACTCAAATTACATATTTATTACCGGTGCCTTGTATCATACACTAACATAAATGTAAAGAAGCATATATTTATATTACTTTATATCTAGCGTACAAGCGACTCTACAGTTCAAATTTTCGTACTTGTATTAGAGATTTATGAATAAAAAAATTATAAATAACTTTAATCTTTTTTTTTCTATCAAAAATCCTCTTTTTTAACTGATAGTGTGAATGCCTAATGCACGCCCACGTCGGGCCACATGGGGAGTGTGGTAAATCGGTTAGCCGACCAGAGCCACTAAACGCACCAGCCCTCCACGGTGCTTTGAGGGAGCCCTGGGAACACGTTTGTACGACTCCAAAGCTCCCAGCACCAATGAACGATTCTGACAAGGTGAAAGCAAGATTAGGGAATATCTTGGAGGTGCGCATAGCGTCGCCTCCTTGATTCTCTCACGTCGCTCGCAGTGTCGTTAGACACCATCTCTCTTGCTTTTTAAGCCGATCAAAAAATCCCCCCGAGCTATAAATCGTTTTACAAGATCTTTCTGGGGATTTAAACATTTCTTATTTAGGATATAGTTCAGTTTTTTAGGTAAGAGTAAAAAATATAATTTTAAAGGGTAGATAAAATAAAAGCCACCTAGAATCATTTCACAACAATTTATTGTCTTCATTCTTAAAGCATATAATATGTCAAGCAAAAACAGTAAAACCGAGCTCTTTTAATTGTAAATCTAATAAAACGATAACTTAATAGCTATTTAATATTTTTCAATATTAACAACAACATTTAGGCCAAATAAACAAGAACCTAATGTGTTCACAAACGTGTAGTAACCTTACTACATTTGCCTAAATACTTTGTAACTAACATATTGCATGTAGTAATGCGACAAACAAAAAGAAATAACAAAAAATACTGTCAAATATCAACGTCAAAATAATTATCTTAGATATTATTCTTATGCATTATAACAATGAAATACATTCCCTAATATAGGTCGCGGCACGGATGTTTAGCGCTGAACGAAATGTAGAGGGGATAGTTGCGCATCGGTACAATCGCGCACGTAATTGATCGGAAAACGTGGCTGTATTCGAGAAGCAAGCGGAGCAACAATACGACTGGGAAACCAATCAACGGTAGCGCACATGACGTTCACTCACTCCGCGCCCGCTTCCGTCCATTCGATGCCTGTGCTGATTTGTGCGCAGGATTCGTTCAGCGCTAAAGATCCGTGCCGCTACTTATACAAACGAGTTTATCTATAGATACATGGAATGTACAGTACTAGAAAAATTCCAAAACGATATTATTTCAATTAAATATGCGATAAAAGAAATACAAATACAGTCCAAACAATTAGCTTCATTATTAAATAAATAAAAAATTTCGTATCAGATCTAAGTATAAAATAACACAAACAAATGCATACAAATGCTCAAAATGATATATGTATAGTAAAAGATCCTTAAACCTATACGAAATTAAATCAAAAAATCTTTAAAAATAATAAAGTAGTATAAATCTCATCGACCAGGAATAAGTAACGAGCATACTGTCTGTAGTTTACGCGAGTAGTACACATTTAAATAAAACACTTTAACGGTTAAAAACGCGATGCTTTGCAGCAGCCGAAACAAAATGTCGGGCCCTAGTTAAAAACAAGTTTAACTAAAATATATCGCGTTTAAAACCGTTAAGATGTTTTATTTAAAAGTACTAGCATATAAATTGTGCTCTTATAAAAACTTTCTCTATGCAATTAAAATAAAAATGTAAAAGTATGTTGTAAGCATATAATTAAATTAATATAAAGAAGGTGACTTTTGCAAAATAATAAAAATGGCCTTGTAATGGCAGTGACAATTATTTTATTTTTATTATTGCTGTTAAACCGGGAATCTAAGTGAAATTCCATTATTATTAAATACTTGTGCAGACAATTTTTATAACACTATCACTGTTGCTTCCTTTTATTGAGGTATGATTTTTATGGCAATATTCTCAGGCTAATTTGATTCTCACACATTTTAATTAGAACTTCTAACTCTATACCTGTCTACAACCCCTTGTTGAAGTACACATATTGAGGAGGTTTACCATCTGTGTTTTTGACGATTTCATCATATCTGTCCTTTTCGAATCGCTTGATTGTGTCAATTGAGAGTTTGCTGAAACAGTGAGAAAACCCTTTCTTTGATATCACTTTAAAAAAAAACAAAAGTAATTTCTTGGTGTTTTTGTAAAAGTCACTAAAGCCCTAACTATTAATGTAGAAGGCACTGAAGTATAAATGCAAGACCCGTTAGTCATTAAAGTTTAACGTTTGAAACAGTTAAGTAGATAAATACATACCATCGCTGAGGGAATATAGCACATGCAGTCGGCACCATGAAAGTCAAGCTGAAATTAAAAAAAAAAAACAATAATAATATGGTAAAAACATCTAACATACAAAACGAAATTGTATAGAATTAAATTGAACTTCGTTTATAATATGTACTAAAACGCAGCAACAATTTCCTTTGTTTTTATTTTTAATTTGACAAAAATCTTTCTCGTAAAGTGAAATCTCGTTTCCCCTCGTGGGGCAAAAGGCGAACACATTCTTGTGTCCGTTTCACTGATCGTATTTATTTACAGGCAAATAGGTAATCAGACTTCTGTGCCCTACCCGACTGAAACATTTTTACTGTTTCTCCAGTATTCGAACCCAGGACGTGTCGCGCTTAACGCAATGCTAAGCAACACGTATAAAACCAATCTCTTAGATTATGGGCGAGACTCGAAGCCATGTAGCTCATTTAGTGAAGGATGGGATTGTGGATTTTTTATTTCTCATATTTAATTTACTAATTGCATATCTGAACTAGTGTCGTTATTAACTAAATTAAAAGTGAATACATATTTATATAAAAGAAGATACTTACAATAATCCTACAATGCCAGTCTGAATGCCAATGTGGGCCCATCTGATTCTCTGCATCCAAGCCTTAGGTTCGATTTTCTCCATGATCACGGGTAGCAACAACATGCCAGGGGCACACATGACAATTCTGAAACAATCATTTCGAAAAGTTAATCAAAAAATTTCATATGCAAGAAAGAATTGTCAATGTAAAATTGATGCATGACATGATATAAGCTGGTTCATTAAGTTGTACTGCAACATATCCTGTTTCCAATAAAATACACCACAAGAACAGAGTAGTAGAGATGGAAACTTTTCCATGTGTATTATTTTTAGGCGTAAAAATGATTTCATATGTTCAATATATGGGCATAGAAAGTGGACGTAAATTTCTTGTCTCGAAGTTTCAATGAAGAACTCTTAATGCAATAATGGACAGTTGGATTTGGAAACTCACCTCGAAGTGACAACCTGCGATATCCCCTTAACTGGTGCAAGCTGTGATTTGCCAATTATTTTCCCATTTTCATCAGTTACATCCAACCCTATAAGAAGAAATATGTTAGTTACAATAGACTTATTGTTTTAAACTATGTGTAAGATTAGTAAATAAATTACCAAGTAAAATCTCGTTTTGTCTCATTAATGGAATGTTTACCCAATTAGCAGCAGCCACAGCAGCAAAAGGAACAAACCGCTGAAACAATGGATGAGGTATTTAATTATATATCCATAAAGCCTAATATTTATGGCCATCAAAGCTACAAAACCTATGAGGCTATTTTCAGGCGGATTAAAATGTTTTAACTGACCGCTAAAATGGGATTAGTAGCTCGCTTCTGTATAACAAATTTGAAGGTGAAGGCGGTCGCCATAGCGGCCGAGGTTGCTGACACATACGCGACGCCCATCTGCGTCGTTGTTAGAGGCGAGTTCGCATTTCGGTTGGTGTAGTTCACTAATGCGTTGAATGACTGATTCACCCATTGCCAGAATACAACTGCGGTTGCTGTTCTGAAATCAATTTAAAATATTGTGCGTACACAGCAAGTTTTGACCTGAAAACCCTCTTAAGTAAAAAATACAAAATCCATTCCAATATTGAATTCAATGTCTTCCATATAATTTAATAAAATAACCTTTACTATTATAGCATATTTGTATGTTGATATTTGTGCATTAACAGAATGTAGCTATAGGATTCATCTGGTCATATTTTAAAGACACAGTATTCTGTCTGTCTGTCGGTCTTTAAAAAAAAATATAACACATTCAGCTATAAATCTGCTAGTATGCCACATTGTTCAATAAAAACATATTAACATATAAAAAAAAATATTACAGCAATATGTCAAATAAGGAAATTGATTATGATATTTGCTTCAAATGCATGGTGAACACTAGAATATTAGTAATGGGATTAAAAATACCTGTACCACTGCAACATCGCACCAGTGACCAGACATCCACCGGGCATTTGAAAAGACATTCTACCAAAGACATTCTGCAATTCACCACTGTCTGGATGGAACGCCGATTCATACAGCTGTTTTGCTCTTACTGCCTGTTTTATTGTTGTGCCGGATGGCTCCTTGCCTTCTCTATAAGACAGATTATCATTATGAAAAATGTTATGGTTCGGGATAATTTATCTCTTTTCTTAAATAACTTACTTATATTTTAAGTACAGTTCCTTAGCTTGATGTAACTCTGTTTCTGGTACCAAAGAGAGAAGTGGGTTAGAAATAAAAGCAAAGTGCCGAAATCGCCCAACAAATGTACTTTGATCCCAAAGTGGTTGGGTGATATCAATCCTTTTGTCTGTAGTCATGATCTGAAATTGGCATACAATTAGAATTTAGTTACAAAACTATGGAAGAATTAGTACCACCTTATGGAACCCAATAATAGCATAAGGAAATTAATATAAATAAAGATGGTCATCGATTTAAGACAAAGAAAAGATATATTAATAATAATATGTTAATTCTTGTCTTGCTTGAAGTTTGAATCTAATAGTCAATAAGTTGTTGACTATTTCTGTGGAAAGAAACAGAGGTATAATTGGCCCATAACTTAAAAAAAAATAAGTTTTTTAAGTTCACGATGCTGTGGAAATTCTACTAAAGGAAATTCGATACCTGCTAAATCAAAGACTACTATAAAAAATTGTAATTACACCTAAACTAGTTAGAATATGAAATAAAAAGTTAATTTGTATGAAATACCAATAACTGACCTTCAAACTATGCAAATAATTATATCATAACAATAATCCCAGTGAATGTTGAAAATTATGTAAGATAATAGAAACACTACGAAACAAACAACATACCAATAAACTAAATGAACAATTTTGAACTACAGTATTATCAATTTTTCATTAACAGTGTTAAATACGCACCTCTTAATAAATACAAAAAGTGTTTCTTAATCTAAATTTTTATTTTTAATATATGAATTCGCAATTTGAATGTAGTCAGTGTACCCACCAATCACCACACAGGAAACACCACAGATAACTAAGCTCACGTAACTTATACATCATGTACTTATATATCACATAAATTCAAATATAGTTGTGTCAGCCGTTAGATATGATTTATATTTATACTACATATGTATAGAAAGGCAGTTATATAATAAAGTGAAGCCTTTTCTTTTATTGTTACTTTTCATTTAATTTACGTTACTGGCCTACGGCCCGACATTTCGAAAGCTTGAACTAATGCATTTTTCGTTTTAGACTGTACAAAAAAATATTTAAAGGATCCTTTATTTATTAATATTTTAAATACAAAATTTTAAACCGTTTTAGTTAATGTCATGACACATATTGCATATTATATTATGCTCTATCTAGTTTGTTTATGTACATGTTATCTGCGAATTAACAACACAGATTAAATGGAGATATAGTTGAAAAATATTATAATATATCTACGAAATAATATGGCGGCTGGTTTAGTAACAGCCGATATTATGATGATTCAAAAGAACTCTCAAATTTTAGTTACTGTTGAAGAAGCTCTTGAAGATTTATTAGTAGTTACTTATTCTGCCGAAGATAAAAAGTTTCAGGGCGTTCTTTTAGATTCCAATAAGAGGTGTGTACAGTTTGTGTATTTCATTTCTATATTATATCGATTGATTTGTTACCTGATTTTATTCCTAATTTCAGTAATCTACCCTTTGGAGTCTACGGTCTAAATCCAGCGTTTACTAAAACTGAGAGTGCCGATGAAAAATTACATTCCGTCAGTCAACGGTTTACATACCAAGAGCCTCAATATGTGGAGGAGGATCACAAAGTTAAAAAGCCAGGAACAAAAGGGAAGTCTCAATCACGCCAAAAGATGACAGTAAGACTACGACCGCGTAAAGTGCTGTGTTCCAATTGCCAAGGCATCTGCAATGAAAACAGTGAAAACGTAGACGTGTCCAAAAAACGCAAGTTAGACTCAGACGACGACACGCCTCCACCAACCTCTGAGTCATCAAAATTAGAGAAAAAGTTTTCCAATAATATGAAAAGTATGCTCATACCAAAGCTTTCAAGACTTCAGCCTAGTGAAATTTCAAGTGCTATCAAATCAACCAAAGTAAATCAAAAAAATAGTGAGAAAGCGAAAAATTCAAAGGCAGAAAAAGTTTTTGAACCAGTTAAGACTCAAGAGGTTGCATTTGTTAGTGTCTCTGATAACAATGATAGTATGTGTGATAGTAAAAATGAGGAAGCGTCATTCAGTAATTTGTTTTCAAGTGCACGAACTCTTAAAATTTGTTTTGGTGAAGGTGAAGGTACTGTTGTAAAAATCCCTCCTCTAAGTGGTGACTTTAATGAAGATTCGGGGGTGTCATGTGATATGGCTAAACCGGATTCAAAGGCTGTAAAAAAAGCATTAAAGAGAGCAAAAAAACAGGCTAAGAAAAGTGCTGTTCAGTGCAACACAGATGTGTTATCTAATCAATCCTTAAAACATATTGGGGCTTTATCTCCTCATAACAACTTATCTCAGAGTCCACTATCGGACCCTTTAGAAAAAAAACATAAGCATAAGGTAAAACATAAAAAGAAGCATAGGGTTACAAGGGAGCTGGATGAAAATTCTACAAAAAGTGAAGATAATGAGTATTTTAGTGATTTAAAAGACCATTGCTATAAACAGAAGGTTTCTATCAACCTACGTCGCTTAAGTAGTAATTCTTTTGAATGTAGGGAAGATGATTCTGATGACTGCGAAAATGAGACTGTGCCTGATTTTCCTCCTAATTCAGAAGGTATTGGTGGAAGGCTGGTTAGGGTTTCTCCAGGTGACATTGTATGGGGGAAAGTGGTTGGATTTCCATGGTGGCCAGGCAAAGTTTTAAGTATTACTGCCACATCACGGGCTCATGTAGCTTGGTTTGCATCTACTACGTCTTCTCTCATGCCTTGCAATAGCTTAAGCCCGTTTTTGGAAGACTACAAGGTATGTCTGTTTTTATTATTCATGGAAAATCTCACAATTTTAAGTTTCTTTTGACTAAGTATACCAATGATTGCAACTTAACTTAATAAATTACAGCTTCGGTTTAACAAAAAAAAGAGAGGTGCATACAAAGAGGCCGTGAAACAGGCAACAATTGAGGCTAAAATACGTTCTGAATCTCAAGATCCTCTTGCAAGCCCAAACCACACATTAGATACCGTTTCGCCGCGACCTATTGATGTGTTCTCATAAATGTTTATAGGTACTTAGGTTTAAAATTCATGTGATATTGTAGAGAAATGCATAAATGAAATTCCAATGTCTTAAGACTGCCTTTTGTAATTCCTGAAAATATATCTTCTCTTATAGTAAAGTCATTGGAATATTTCATTACTGCTATTTTTGTTTGCACAAAATCATTGACCACTAGTATTAAGCATCCCAGGAATTCTTTGTGATTTAATGTTTAAATGCTAGCTGAAAAGTATAAGTGCGAAGAAGAAATGCAGTGTCCTAAATGTAAACAATTCAGATACAAAAAAATATTTGTACTATTATTTAATGTGGACCTGAAACCCAATATGAAGCTGAAAATATGTGGAAATATAATGGCATTAGCATAAAATTTTAGTAATGGTGCAATATTCCTGTTTTGTATGTCACCATATTATTATGATATTAATTGTTACTATAATTTTGTCTGTAAACAACTAATTACAGTCTTTCGACAAATATTATGGAACCATAACTAGCTTTAATTCTATGTCATACAAAAACAATCTAAAAGCAGGCCAATATGTCAATAAATAAAGTGAACTGAAAACAAATAGGTTCAATTTAACACAAAAACATCAATTTAATGTGATTATCTCATTAATAAAGCATGATTTAGTTAACTACTCCTTCAATTATATTGCATATGCTTGTTATTTTAATCTTTTCATTTTTATAAACTGTTACATTCGGTTATGACCATTCCTGTATATCTTGGTCTTATGGTTTTGATAATATGTAGTTAGTTTTTTTAATCAACAGCCTTAGTTTTTTTTATACCAATTGTTACTTAATTTTTAAGCATTTAAATTGTAAGCAATCTTAATTTGTTGTTTTATAATTACTTTGTATTTTATTATGTTTCAAATGAGAGCAGGCAATAAAAGATAACTTAAAAACAATTATAAAATTGTCTTTTTAAATGGTTTTTAAAAAGACGTAAACCGCATATTGTTGAAATGCCTAATCCGAAATGGATTTGTCGGCATAATCTTAGTAGTTGCAAGCCCTATTATATTTGGTGGGTTGTGGCTTGTGGCATCTTTACCTAAAGGCTGTATGGATGAATCTTTAGGATGATAGTACCTGCTGTCAAATGCGCATTTTAAAATAATATTCTGTGATGAATAATTTTGTAGTATTCCTATACATTGCGATTAATATGAGGTATCTTTGTCTTGTAAATATTAATAGGAAAATAATTATTTTATTTTATATCTATTATTTGCAAACTAATATTAGTATGTATTTGCAAAAATTAAACGGTTGAGGCAAAAAAAGCAATAATTAGCTGTGTTAATTATTACTAATACATACATTGTGTTTTTGTTTGTGTTTTTTAAAATTACGTAAGATATTTCACAGAAATACTATAAACTACCCCCGAATTGTGAATAAACAAGCCAAAGCTATCTTTTTCATCAATAAGATATCTATCAGTAGTGAGACTAAATTATGTAAGTACTCAATGTGTGTAAACTTCTACAGGAATTGTATTTCACTAAATTATTAAACCAATTAGTGTGAAAAGTTTACGTATGTTTTTATTAACTCTATACTGTAAGGTTAATCACAGTAGCATATTTATGCCTTGTTGTTTGGGATATAAACATAGATAGAGATATATGAGGGGTTTGACGTTTATAAGATTTTTTTGTTTTTTTTTTCATGAATCCAAGAAAGAAATGCTTTTTATAAAGCAGGTTTCATTTTCAGATTTCTCATAATTTGAGACAGCAATCTTACTCTATTCTAGAGGTTTCGTAATAAAGTATATCTATTGATAGAATGTATGTATATCAATTATCAATCTTACAAGCCAAAAAAGAGTTTATTGCAAACATGCTATAGTTTCTTGAGAATAAAGGTCTATTTGTAAATAATAAAAATAAATAAGTCTATCCGTTCTAGAGCTAAAAACAAATATGAGTACAGTACATTCTATAGCACACATTATAATGTGTCTATAGACATTGTGGACCATAGCGTATATTATAGAATTATTACAATTCTAACTTCAAATTAAAATTGTTATTGTCAAACGTCAACGGGTTTTTTGAATGTATAAGATGTATTCTCAAATATAAATAAATAACATTATACATAAATAAAAGCAACGGAATTTGGACAAACATACACTATTTTAGCCTCGAAACTGGTTTACCTTATTTCGCCAATTTAAATATGCGGCGCACTTATAGGTCCAAAAAAGAAAGTGGTGGGCTGGATCCCAGGGACGTTATACAAAATCTGGACGACAAAACATCGAAGTTTGAAGGATTCTACATACATAACATTAAACATACCAAGCGTGAATTATCTTCCATAGGTGCTGATCAAGTTCCTTTTTCGGGTAGAGTGCAGAAGAAAAAGTTTGTAAAGAGATTAAAGGAACCAGAAGTCCCTCAACTATCACCCTCTCAAAAAACGTTTCTTACACCAAATAAATCACTACGAGTAAATAAAGTAGAGGACTTATTTGACCAGCTACTTAATTCTTCTGTAAATTCACCTGGTAGTAAGGATAAGAAATGTACTAATGCAGGGTAAGAATCTATTTTCCGTCATCAGAGTTAAATCCAATAACCCCTATAGCAGACCTAAATGGGACAGGGGGCAGATACTATTGTGTCCATTTCTGTGATATATTCAATTTACTGGCATGGTCGATCTAACATGTGTGTGTGACGATTGATATGTGGTTGGGTGAAAACATTTGCTTTATTTACTAGGAACTACTTACATTGCTTTTCATTTTCAGACAAAAAGTATTTCGCTATAGACAAACTAGTAAGCTAAAGGAATTTAACTATTCCACTTCTGATAGCTCAGGTAACAACATATTGATTGAATTATAGGAAGTTAATTTAAGTATGCTAAATCATGTTTTTTTTTTACCAGGATCTGACAAGGAAAACATTATTATAGATCAAAATATGTCACCAAATGAAAGTGATCTAAAGTCACATTTTTTATTATTAGATAAGAACTTAAACAAAATTGTACAAACAGATGATTCCATTGAAAAGGTTAAAAATAGCCTTCCTAGGTCTATTAATTTTGAAAAGGAATATAGTCCAATGGTACCACAAAGAGAGACATATCATAGAAAACAAACTTTATCAGCATCACCTATATGTAGCACACCAATACATAAAAAGTATAGAGGGCAGTCAATTTACAAGTATTCACCAATTGTTATTGGGGCTGAATGTAAAACTGAATTTAAACCCATACCCCAGAATAGCACTATACAAAATATTTCAAAAGAAAGTCATAATAGTGTTGAAGCAAAATTAACGGAAACTATTGGCTGTGGGGAATGTAGTGTAAAAGATGTTGCTCTTTCATTACATGGAGTAAAAAAACAAAAAGAAAATGCTTCTTTAAATGAAATCAAAGATTGTGCAGATGAATCATTACAAGTATACAATCAAGATTCCAGTATTCAATGTCAGACACCAGAACATTCTCAATTTTTAGGTTTTGCAAAAACTAACAAAAGTATTGGAGAATTACTAGACAATTCTGAAACATTGAGTAATGAGATTCAAACATTCTCCCTAACAGAGAGTGAGATATCAAGTGAGCCTTTTCTAGGTTTTAGCAAAACTATTAAAAATTTAAATATAGATAGTAAAAATTGTGATTTGGATTGGAGTCTTGCAGCTGATTCAAATTCGTCTTATGACACATGTAGTGATAATGAGTCTCTTGAAACATCAGGAAAATATATGCAAGATTCCATCAAACCTAAACCATCTTTAGTAAAAATTGCAAGGCTAAAGCAATCTGATCTCACTAGATGTAATATGAAGAATTGTAATGTAGAGATAAATAAAAGCTCATCAAGTATTAATTCTTTGGATCACTATCAAAGTTTTAATACAACATCTTTATCAAATAATAGTGATATGTCAATGGAGATAAATAATGAGTCATTCAATAGAAAACCAGTAAGTTTTATAACTACAAGGAGAGGAAACAACTTACTACCAAAAGACTCTTTTTTATTTAACTTAGATGACTGTAATGGCAGCGGAAATATCTCAGAATCCAATATTACAGTTATACAACATGAGTCTGAATCCGATATTAAAACATTAGTAGAACAAAATGAATATTTGTACTACTATAGAAAGGATAATGAATTGATGGATGCTGATGATAAAACTCCTAACGTTACTGTGCGTCATTGTAATAAAAGTAGAGATTATTCTAGAGAAATGCGTCAGTCTATTTCTACTTTAAATAATAGTTCAAGCAGTGAAGAGGTAGATGTGGAAAATATGCATTTCACCAGGTCTTCTCTACGGTTTGCACATGTGCATAAAGACTTAGCTATAAACAAAACTAGTCAAAATGATAAAAAAGACCAAACACTTAAATATAGGGAAGATAGTAACACTATAAATTCTGATACAGTCTTCATAGATGATTCAACAGAACAAAACGACACCATAGTTTTCCAATCTGCAGATGTCCATAAACACATAGATCCTATGGCTTCGACAACAGACATTTCAGAAATAATAAAAAATAATGAATCCCTATCATATGATAAAAATAGTGCAAAGAAATTAAGTAAGAACAAATCCTTGAAGCAAAGTGACCGATATAATACCAGAATGAGTCAAAAATTAAAAAATATGGAAACCCAACCTGCTATGTCTAGGCAAAGTGAAATACTTGATTGTTTGGAAATTAGTGAAATTAGGAATCCTGTTGTATTACAACCTGGAAAAAGATGGGAAAGGTCTCTGAGTATTTATAGGAGGATGACTACTATGGTTGATGGCTTAGATACTTCTTTACTTGATACTGAATCCTTAAAACACAAGGGAAGATGTTACAGACAAAGTGTTATTACTACTATGGAGATGCAGGAATTAAATTGTAAGTAATAGTTACCTATATAAAGTAATGTTAGATCTCCTTCAATTATTCCTTGTTTTAAACTATTAAGACAATTTTAAGACTTCAATTTGACACCAACAGCCAAAGTTGCAGTGTAATGTCAGGTCTTAGGTTTTATTTAATAGTACATTTCTTTACATATTATTTATAAATAAAGTGCAATTTAAAACTATATTCTATACTTTACAGCTTCACTTCACAATGAAAGCATCAAAAGTCACAGAAATACCTTTGTTTCTAAAGCCATCGGGCCAACAAAGTCATTAACCAAGGTATAGTTTCATTCCAATTCATACTAAAATATATTTTATAGAATATTAGAATTACAAAGAGATTATTTCCTTTTTCAGGATTCTAGTATATATTCTACAACAGTAATAGAAGATTTAGAAGGTCAGTATCCAAAGCCTAGACAATTACTGTTATTGTACTTTTTATCATGGTAGTTGTTTCCATTACCAAATTTCTGTACACAACAATAGCTAGCTGCTGATTGGTTTATTGATATATTTTTAAATATAATTATATCTACTGGTTTAAGCGTAATATTTATACAAGTTCTAGTCATCGTCAGAATACACCCGTGCGTGTTTACTGTTTTGTATTGTTTCACTTTGCTTAGGCAAGAAATTATAATATTATGTATATGTTTGACACTAATGACATATCGTGTTTACGAGTCTTGAAACCTTTGAAAGATTACCATCACATTAAACTTTTAATCAAACTTAGGAAAAATTACCAAATGGCTAATAAAAATGAATACTTAATATTTTGTAAAAGTAACAATCCGCTGCCATTCAAGTTTCTGGCTTCGCCATAGACTGGAACCTTTTGCTCATCATAAAGTACTATTTTATTATAATAATTAACGAGAGCAACATTAATAATCAAATTAATAAATAATATTTTAGTCATGGTAACATTATTATAGCGTGTTAGTCATCTAACATTAATTTCTTTTCATTGCGTTTTCGTATTTCATACGTTAACGTTATATTGCTTAATATTTTTGTGTAAGAGTACATAGTTTAAATTTTTGTTTCTATTGGTTTTTAAGAACATTAAACTATATTGATAGTGACTCTGTATTGTCTAAAATACAAGGACATTGGTACTTTGTGCTAAGTTTTGACTAAACCATTTGACTGCCATACATTATCCGTAACGGGATAATAGCTTGGTTCTGCGTCTTTGTTCTGTAAAAAGAGTCTAAAGCCAAGTGCATGCATCTTTCCCTGCAATACACAGGTTAGTTGTATTTTTTTTGTGAATTGTGCCATCATTGTCTCACCTTGTTTTCCAATTCTACGTAATCATTACGCATAGGGAAAGTTGTCATTCACTTCCTTGTCGTGATGAGATCTTTTGAAATATGGTTTTTCAGGATTATTGACCGAGGATTGTGATGATACGGTCGTTAACTTATCAAAACTATCGCTCTGTGACCCTGAGGTCGACAGGGTATTAGAGAAATTTCATGATACTTCGAATCGTTCGAGTACAGCGCGTGATTACGTTTTGCGTCGCTGCAATCAAACGGATGCATTGTTGTTCGATGAATGCTACCCTGATACGTAAGTTTAAGTATTCGTAATTATCACTCATTTTAATACTATACATTTCGCTGTCATAATAGATAATTAGCACATGTTCATATATAGTCAAACATCTTTGTAGGTCATGTAAATAACAAAATGGTGGCATTTCTGTCTACAATTGTAGCATGTACAATTTATATTATACATAAGTCATCATGTGCTTTATACAAAACATGGGAATTTCTATTAAATACATGTTATGTTTACTAAAGTTTATTTTATCTAAAGACTACCTACCTTTTTGTTAAGTATCAAAATAAGGTGATCAAAAAAAGAAAGGGATTTGTAATACTTGACATTGTATATTTAATTAAAGATGCCTGAAAAATTGCCGAAAAATTGGTGAGGGTGTGTATGGAGAGGTGTTCCTCTGGCGAGCAGGTGACGGACAGGCGAGAGTGCTTAAAGTGATCCCTGTTGCTGGGAATGTGGTGGTCAATGGCGAGAAACAAAAGGATTACCATCAGATCATCTCTGAGATTGTGATTGCTATGTAAGTAAAATATTGAGTCATTTAAATTATTTATTTATACAAAATCTCATATCAATATGATATGTAAAAGTTTAGACTTTATAACATTTCTTTTATACTTAACTGTTTTTTTAAAGTGTTGGGCAATTTGTTAGTTCATGCCATTGATAAATTTGAGATAATTGCTGACATATGTTTTTCTTTATAGGGAATTGAGCGCCCTTAGCGCTCCAATACCACAAATAGAAAGACACTTTGATGAAGGAAAAAATATAGAATCTCTAGATTTCCAAGCTGTAGAGAATGCAACTGATGTTTTTAACAAGGTAAGTTTGTACTAACGGAAATTTTGAATATATCAAAAATTTATACAAATACATATATCATAGTAAATATGCTATGATTCAGGTTAAGTTTTTAATTATAAATCATCTTTATAATATAATTATCCTGTTGTTGTTAATAGATAAAAATGACACATCTGAATATGAAAACAAAATTAATCACTAATAGATATCCAAAGATTTTTGAGAATACTGAATTTTGATTAGATTATTTGTAATTGCTAGATGAGCTAATACAACCATCCGTGTTCCAGTTTATCTATACAAAGATTAACACAAAACAGTGACAAACTACATAGCTTATGACGGGCTTATTAGAGTAATTGTGGCAATGTATGGCTAGAAGTCTTGGGTTCAATTTGGGTAGTGGCTTCAAAGCTTTTCTAATCAATCTATAATTTTTCTGAAACATGTAGTATTACAGCTGTTAAACTGTATTAAAAAATCCAAATCAAATATATCAAAATCCCATCCGGGCTACAAATCACCCACTGCAGATGAAAAAGCCGTCAAGTTTAATCGCATTTCGGTTTCAGTCTACATTTCCGAATATCCAAAGCCAAAATATGTCTTTAGTGCGTCTAGTTTAGATGTTATATGGCTGGTATTTCATCTACCATCAAGTGGACCACATGCTATCCTGTTTTATAAAAAAAAATACATTGATATCTTTATTGCAAAACCTAGCGAATATTAAAGCTGAATAATATTAATTTATGCGTCGAGAAACCTTGATAAGATGGCATTGATAGAATCCTACTTTTATGATGTACTTTTCCGACAATTACACATCTGCCGATTGTTAGTACTAGATACACGTGATCATTATACATTAATGTTATCAGTGGCTTTACGATTGAATTCGATAAAATTATTGCGCAATCATTTAATACACGGCGTTCATGGAATCTACCTTATAGAGAGGGAATATACATATATTTATATGAAGAATCTGTGTTACACCCTTAAAATACACATGATAAAATTATGGATGGTATTTAAAAAGCATCCTAGAGGCATTTTATTTGCATTTTTAGACCTTTTAACAAGTTTCTGAGGCTAAGGGGTCAAGTTATCCTCTAAGCGAACCCATTCATAGACTTGTGATGGATGCCTTGAATGATAACAGAAATGGGACAGACTTGATTAGTGAGAGTTATCAATACTGCACTGTTTATAGGCATGCCTTGTTTGTGCTGATAAGATATTTGTCTGAATGTTTGGGACTTGTCTGTCTTAAACATCACTAGCCCATATATTTTTATTAACTGTATTTTATTGTTTAGTACTAAACTGTAACGTTTTTAACATTTCTGAGTTTTTATTTAGAGGCTAGTAGAAATTTTATTACCGTGCCCTAACCCAAAACATTGTGTCTCGCGTATTTGACTATTAAACCTCGGCGTTACCTACCTACAGACCTCCTTGGATTACTTAATAAGATTCCGTTTAAAATTGTCCTACTTACTAAGACGAATTTCACACCAGCTATTATAAATTTTGCCATACACGTTCAACAGTTGTTGTGTAATATTAGTGACACCAGTTAATTTACACGATTGAATTTCCCAGTAACGTTGCATAATCTCTGACTCACATTAAGAACAATTCAAGTCAGCTTACGTTTGCGATTAATTAGAAAAAGACGTTGCTTACGTCAACGTAGTTTTACATGATGATTCATGATACACATTAAAACTAACAACCGCTGTAATCAAAATATTTTTACTAAACTAATAGTATAATTTTGGTATTTTTGGCCTTGGAAATATGAGAACTCTGAATCCTTCCTGGCTCGTTAGATAAATGCTATCAACTTCCAATTTATTAGGCAGATTTAAGTAGTATATCTTTTTAATAAGATCTTATGTTTCCTTTTAAGGTATTAGCAGTCCGCCTAGTATATGGTAGCTATCCAAGCCGCCTTCTCGACCTATGGGATTTGTACGACGAGTGTAAAGGCTCCGAGAACGATAACCCAGCTATTCTTCCACCTGATCAGCACTATATAGTGCTAGAATTGGCCAATGCTGGCCAAGACTTGGAGAGTTACCAGTTCAACAACGCTGAGCAAGCTTACGCTTTGTTGCAACAGGTGAGTTGGCATATGCACTTTGTTTTGAGTTTTTTTAATCCTACTATATATACATAATATATAGAATTTGTGTTTTTTTTCTTTACAGCATTATTTTTGCATGCTCCGATAAATGACTCCAATGGATGGTAGGTGAATTTCTAGTTCAAGTGTGTTTGTATCTTGACTAGATTTTCACTTATCCTTCAAAGTTGTCGCCGCTTCTTAGTAGAAGATGTTTTTAGTGTGTTTTGCATGTGTTTTTTATAATGTTTCTTACTTTTTGATATTAGTTGTAGTTGTACTGATTGAGTTAAATATATTTCATTGATTGTCCAAATTTTAGTTGAATTGATAAACACTTATATAGATATTTTCTTTTCAAGGGTCTACATAAAGTCAAGTTTGTTATTGATAAGACAAAAAATGTTTGCTCCATTAGAGTAAGACAATCAAATACACTCCGGTCATTGACCTTCATGATCAGTCAGTGTCGTTCACCACTCAAATATTTGACTAAACTGTCCGCGCTGTTTAGATACAAAACCCGATGTTATTATTTTAAAATAATATAATATTGTGCATGTATTAATTTTTCTATAGTATTTAAATATTACATGTATGTTCACTTCAGGTTGCATTCGGCTTGGCGGTAGCGGAGGAGGCATGCAAATTCGAACATCGTGACTTACACTGGGGCAATGTTTTAATTGCACCTACTGATAGAAAGGTAACTATATAATTATTTTGGTACAAAGTTTTAAATATTTATTTTTATTTTTAATAAGCCTTCTTAAACATTCAATAATTACTAAACTTCTATACTGCCTTGCCTCTTATAATCTAGTATATTAGTACTAATAAAACTTAATTTAAAAGTAAAAAATTTTCGAACATCCAAAAGCAATTTGTTTAAATGTGAAAGCTCACAAGCATCCTAAGCTCATCTGTCCTCTACCATAAAACGGGTAGCGAAACGTTGTTTTTTCTACTGCAGTGTTTTGTTTTCTATTTATTCTATAAACTATATAAGTGTATATATTTTCAGTTCGCGACATTCGTGGTGCGCGGGCGCGCCTACCGCGTGCGTACGTGCGGTGTGAAGGCTACGATCATCGACTACTCGCTGTCGCGTTTGTCGCTCGACGGCCGCGTGCTCTGCTGCGATTTGTCTGAAGACGAGACGCTCTTTGACGCGCTCGGCGATTACCAGTTTGAAGTCTATCGCCGTATGCGCGACCGATTGGGGTAAGCCCTTATTTATCACCAGATGGGGCCGCGACATTGTCCGCGTAGAAGAGCTCGTTTTTTTTTTGGATCATTTAAAGAAGAACCATTCTTTCATACACAAAGATGAATAATTTTCTCCGTTTTCTCCAAGTTTCCCAATGATTCTTTGCTCCTCTTGAGGGTCGCCACGTGATGTTTTATAGCTAAAGCTTTCTTCAATAAATGCTTTAACTTCAGCTTTAGTATAATAGATTTAAAGTATCAGGCAGTTGGTAGCCAATCGTGGTAGATTGGAGCTGAGGAGAATTATATTCTGATCTAAGTCATACTTGATGATATGTAATATTTTTTTATTACCTGCAAAAAAACTATGTTACAACAATAATGTATGAACTTAAGCTCATTTTAGTGGTTTGTATATTTCAGAAACGATTGGCAGAATTACGAGCCGTATACAAACATATTGTGGCTGCATTACACTGCGGATAAAATGATAACGGCCCTTCGCTACACCAGGACCAACACCAAAGTACACAAGCACTACATTTCTAAGCTGAAAGAGATTAAAAACCAGATATTATACAGCGGTTCCGCCTGGGATTACGTCACAGACAACGAAATATAATATAAGCGCCTGTAATTAACTTTTAACACTAATGGTGAACCTACGAATACACCATTTAGTACGACGTGAAGTCTCACTTCGAAATGTTAAAACATTTTTAATCCTAACAAATATTAACTCGTATTTTTATACTTCATAATGGATATCCTTTGCGATTGTTATAAATTCGACTCAGAACAATTTAAATATAATGTACATAGTTTCGATAAATTTGTGAATGTAGACGCTAAAATAATTATTTACAATGTTGTTTCATTAGTACATTTACAGTGGAAGAAGGCCTTTGTTAAGGTAGTGCCTTTCAAATTAAATAAATTCATATATTACATTATTATTTTTGTTTTATTAACTTGGTGTGAAATCCAAGGTACTACAGGGTACACTCGTCTCATAGACAATTGTAGAATTTTAATCGCGCTAGCTGGCATTGTGTATCAATGTCATTGTTGAAAAAGTGATTTTATTTTTTCCTCACTTAACGGATGGAGAAAAAAAAATTGCTTCAAAAGAAGAATTATGCGTCAAATCTACTGCCGCAATCTTCCACTTGTCCACAATCCTCACCAGGTTCTTTGAGCGTCCACGGTGATATTTAATTCGGGCATTTGTTTCTGAGATCCAAGGTTAAACAATTCTGGAATCATTGTTTTTTTGAAACGGCATAGTTAACGGTGGTACCGATTAGAAATATTTTTTAATCAAAATTATTTTTTCCTGTATATATCTCGGAAAGACGGGCACAAAATAAGTTTTATCCTACAACATAAGAACAATATTGTTATTTAAAAAAGACTTCGATCGAGTTGATGTTACAGGCGTCCAAATTTTTAATAAAAGATTTGACTTATCAATTAAAGTATCTTCGGATGACTCTGTTTTTTATAGTTGGTCCTCCAGAAATCACCATATTCGAAACATTCAAATAAAATTTATTATTATTTTACATACCTTAAAAACTCTGGCTCCGTGAATTGTGTGATATCCTACATCGACGAAACAAAGTTAAATTACATTCGCTTTGGGCGGCCCAAATTCCCCCCCCAGGGTAGTCAATTTTGGAAAGCAAGGATCAAAACGGCCAAATTTCGGTCGGCCAAATCACCTGGAACTTAAAACTCCTTAAAGCATAGGCAAATGCGACGACACCTTTAGTCAATTCTGTAAGGTTCGCCAAATACCAACTTCGAGCGAACAAATGGCGCTAGCATAGCAGCAATTTTTACTTTGACATCAGAGACATTCTCCATTTTTAGTCTCCCCGTGACCATGACTGCTGCAAAGCATCCGAAACGTCGGGCCGAAGTTAAAAATCATTTTCAAATAAGTTTAATATAGCGCGTTTTAAGCCGTTAAAGTGTTTTATTTAAATCATTATTATTAGTCATCACAGTTTTAAATATCATTAATTTTGATAACTTTTTTTTAAACACAGGCTGTGTTTTTCGTATACGCTGCCTTAGGACATTCTAATTTAAAGACAATAGATTTTTGTAACTTTTTATTTATGTATAATGTATAGGTAATGGCCATCGACCCGCGAATGACCAGAAAACTTCTTAGGCGTAAAATTAATATCGCAGCAATTTAACAAAGGGCAAGTTGATTCATCTTTAATCAAAACTAGAACTCAAAACAGTTTATATAATGGCACCAGACAAGTATAATCTAAATCTTGCTATTTACAAACTATGAGTACAGGACCAATTTTTTAACAAATATAGCCAGAACTTTCAAATTGATAACACAGAGTTACTCCTACACTCAACCATGTGATGTTTTGAAAGATAATTTCAGTTACTCTTATTCAAATTTCTTTTGTCAGTAAACATAATTCCGAACATTAAAAGATTGGTCCTAAGTAATATAAGTAGATAACTGTGGCTTATAACGAACCTACACCTAAATTGGTTGTGTAAATGAAGGGTTTATAACAGTTGAAATCCAAATAAACTATAAACGTTGATTACTTGAAGAAAAAATCTTAACATCTAATATTAAAATTAGTAAAATCGATTGGGCGTATATGATATACAAACATGCAACAATATAAACATTGAGAGGACAACAACGAAATAAAATTTAGCACAGACGTTTAACACGAACATACAAACGTAACTGAGAAGGGGTACTTAACTGTGGGTACTAATTCTAAAACATTAAGTTTTTAATACTGCGCCTATACGGCGTCTATACAGAATACTTCTTGTTGAGTATATGGATACATTATATACGAATGCGAGATTAATATTGATAAAGTGGGTGTAGATTAGTTAAGAATATAAACACGGTATTTGAACGATAAAGCCGGGACAAAGCAGGGGGACAGCTTAGTTGACCACACATATTGTTCACGTCAATTTTGTCATTTAAATTTATGATTACTAATGTAATTATAATTAATGTGCGTATCTAAGACACTTTTTCGACTATAACTAGCAGAGTAATATTTATTTGGCTCTAACGTATTTCTTGAAAGTAATTAGTTGAATACTGTCTATAGTTTACGCGAGTAGTACACATTTAAGTAAAACAATTATTTGTTCTCCCCGTGACCACGGCTGCTGCAAAGCATCCGAAACGTCGGGCGGAAGTTAAAAATCATTTTCAAATAAGTTTAACTAATATATCGCGTTTTAAACCGTTATAGTATTTAATTTAAAAGTAATTAGTTGATGAGTTAATAAAAACGTTTTAGTAACGAGTTAATGTTTATAGGTTTTGAAAGGTAATGATTAAATATGGAAAGACAGCTCGTTGGTTATGGGTGTACAGACAATGTAGAGATATATACTAAAAGTTCAACGATGCTTGGTAAAATTTTGGCGTAACCAGCGCATGCCAGTGGCGTTCCCTTATTAAATAGTTTATTAAACTATATATTTATTATTTATTACTTTTAAGTGTTTTATAACCCCTATTAAACGTGAACAAGCGTTTCTAAGGTGTATCATTTGTAAATAGACTAAATTAATTTTGTCATTTTCCTTAGTCAATAACGATTTCCTAAAGCTATTGAAATAAAGAGAATGTCTCTTGTCCAGCAAGAAGTCTAAGGTACGACTAAGGAGTACTAAGACCGAAATTGCTGAAAGAATAAGGTCGTGACTATAAGAATAAAAAAAATTTTAAATACTAGTTATTCGAAATACGCATCACGCTTACAGAGATGCTTCGACAAACAATCAAAGATTAGTAAACATTGATCATTCCACGAATACCTAAACAACCTCACAAAATATCTCACCGAACACCGATTTACGTTGAGTATATTTTGTGAACGTACATATATCATTTACTTATCGCAATCTGGCACTAATTGAACACTGTCTTCTGAATGTCGGTTTGCGTGAGGTCTCCTTATGGGCCTCGGTTGAAGGATAGAAAACCTATCAGCTTGCTGACTATTCTGTTTCTTATTTAAAGCACAACGCAGATGTGCTTCACCTGAAATGTATACATACAAATTGATATAATTAAGACAACATAAGCCATAGAAACACATTAGCGTGTGGTTATAAAACTTTAACCATTGGGTGAAAGTGAATTTATTCTACCCTGTAATTTATGCAAAACTATTCTGTCTTGTTACAAAAACATGGAGCAACTTTGTTACTCTGTATTACATTTTTATATAATACTGCACTGATCAGCGTAACTTTTACATATACTATTTTACACGTGTAGAAAATCTGGATAGGGTAAGGAATAAATCTGTAATTTGGTTTCAATTAATGAAAGTCCAAAACTCCAAATTCAGAATCGATTGACAGCACATCTTATTATTATAAGGGGTCACAAGGTAAATCACGTGACTTTTTTTTAAATTTTAACCCCCCCCCCCCCCGTGGGGTTTGGGGGGGGGGTTTACACCCCCCCCCCCCCCCCCTCCCCATCTCTTTTTTTTTTTTTTCCCCCCAAAAATTTTTTTTTTTTTTTTTTTTTTTTTTTTTTTTTTAATTAAAATTTTTTTTTTTTTTTTTTTTTTTTTTTTTTTTTAAGGCCAAAATTTTTTTCCCCCCCCTTTTTTTTTTCCCCCCCCCGGCGTGGAAAAAAAAAAAAAAAAACCTTTTTTTTTTCCCCCTTTTTTTTTTTTTTTTTTTTTTTTTTTTTTCCCCCCCCCCCCCCCCCCCCCCCCCCCCCCCCCCCCCCCCCCCCCCTAACGTATTGTATGGCTAGGGTATTTTACCTCCCATCAAATAAACCTCACGTTTGTCAGTGCTTTACATTACATTATCTACAGTAGGCACTAAAAGTCTGTGCAGATCTCTTTCTGTGTATTTCAATTATTTTTTTCAGGCTAGTTATAAACAAGCCTGCCCGGCTGAAAATCGAAATGATTGTTTTGGCGAAATTCGGACCATAACCACTGACGGGACGGATGAACGCATGGGTTAATTTTCGGTGCGCTTAAGTAAATTTTAGGTAATGCACTTAACAACTGAGTCATGGTGGTGGAATATTAAGTTTTTTGTTTATAAAACTAATTTTGAAGCATAAGAATAAACTGTTCAACAAATTGTTAGTTTGCCGCACCTGGCAAGGATAATGGTCTTCCACACAGTGTGATATCATGAGCTCGAGGAGACACTGATCTTGACGAACGAGGTCTGCTGCTGTTATTGTTCTTTGTCTCATCACAACGGATTCCTCGTCGCGGCGACCTACCCCCTAGCAGCTCCTATAAAAAAATATGTATTACCTGTTATACATAATGATGTATACATATTACTTTATAATAAATTTGATGAGAAATATCTTGGTTTAAAGATCCTATGATCAGCGGCAGTTGAATGGATCAACTAGTCGTAGCGTATCGTATGCTAATTTCTAATCAAATAAAATAAATGTTACCAAATTAACGAAAAGAGAGTTTAATATTCATAATTAACTAACGACAAATTGTGGTGAACAAAATCGAGATTCGCTGAATTTTTGGGTAACTATCGATTCCTCCAATTTTCATACATAAACAAGTCCTGCCTTTCCCCTTAAAAAAGTATTTTTTTACATTGGAGGTGAATCACCTTCCCTACTAAGTATTTGATTCCTCTTCGCTACGAGTCATTTTTAGGCCCTCGAGAAGCAGCTTTTTGGCCAGCCGAGTATCCGGCCAAATAACTATCTGTTGCATCACTAATGCTTATTCTATGGTTGTTTTAAAATAAGTCAAGTTCATATAAATAATTATATTCTAATGGCAATTGAATTGCGACATTTCTCTTCATAATAGGATTTTTACTAAAACTTTATTATTTATCAAAAGCAGTATAGCTCGTAAGAGAAATGACTTGTTATATTGTACATATACAGGTATATATTATTAATTATCAATTTCACACTTATGGACACAAAACATACAGACAAACAATGAAATTTCACAACTCTTTATTGTGCACTGGGTGACCTTATTGCTCTAAGTGACTGCCTCCAAGCAACCTGACTAGAAAGAAACTGAATAAGTCAAAAAGACAACACGCAAGAAGTGAGAATTATAATATACTTCGGGACATTATTTTGTATTTTATGCTATATATATCACCATACCAAGTGATAAAATAGTTTATTCATAATAGGTATAATTATAATGAATTTTGTGCAAATATAAAGCTATGTGTACAAACATACATAGATTAATATAATTAGTAACCTTCTCCTGTGAATTGACTGAAAAAGCACTATATGATACCGGGCTGTCTGCTCCAAAATCAAATGCACTCGTTGCTCGGTTAGACAGAGAATCTTGATCCAAGTCGCAAGCGAAAACATGTTAATTATTAGTAAAGCAGATAAGTTAGTAGACAGTATTAGTATATTTAAAGATTTAAAACAAAGAATTAAGAGATATACATATCATTCATAAATTATATTTCTATTTTTATCTTGAACCATTTTTCTACTTTAACTATTATCTTATTTTACAGACTCTTTATTATTTTATTGAGCATCCATAAGAAAAGCAAATGTTTGAGTCCAAACATCGCTTTGTTCTTCATATAAATGCATATATAATAGAAATTTTGAATGGCATCAAAACCTATTTACTATTTTAAAAGAATTGTTTGATTTACACCTACCTTGTGGCCAACAACTGGTCGGTGGTGGTGATCTTATCATATGTTCATGGACTTCTTTTAATGTGAGAGGGTCATCTTCCACAAAATCAAGAGCTGTACTACCAAATTCCTAAGAATGAAAATAAAATAAATCATTTGAATATGTACCTATTTAAAAATTCCTTTGGGTGGGGATTGCTAGCCACTTTTATTTTGGTTCTAAAATGAAATGTGTTTTAGTCTAAGCAAAGATGAATAGAGACTTTAAAAAAAATGGTGTTACACAGGTGAGGCCCTTTAGATTTCTTTAACAAAGTGAATGTATGTTGTATCATCCTTTTCCGATAAAAATATATATTTTACCTGTGACATAAGTATAGTATCATCCGATTCACATTCCTCCCGGTGACTTTCAATAAGACTCTCTCTGCTAGCCATAACCTGCTGTAACAATATAAATATTAATGATAATCAACTATGGTAATGTGCTTACGCGTAAGTGTTACGCACCTGTAAATAGGGATTATCTTGTCGTGAAAGTCGTAGAGCTTCCATATCTTGCGCGATGTTTCTAGTTCTTCCTGGAGTTAAAAGCACAGCAGGTGAACCGCCCATTGTTGGGCCAAGAACTGAAAGATATATCTGCATGATTTCTGCATAATCTTTAGCCTTTACAGACTCAGATTAAAAGTAATTTTACCTGAAAGTGAATTGTTCCTGCTTTGCATCTTGTTATTAATGAAAGATGTATTGATGTACTTTCATGCAACATTCGATAAATCAATATTATTTCCCTGTCAGTATTTCGACATTTCCACTATTTAATAATAGGATAATGATACTATAAATCACTTCTGGTCTATAACCAGCAATAACTCGTAATCACGGGAAAACGTGGAAGTCAATTGGTATAACTAATGAGCGTGTAGTTAATAATATGAATCAATATTTTAAAATTCAAATTGTGCCTCAAAATAAGATAACCGTCCTTCAAATAATAAATAATTTTCACAGAACTCAGATATTTTTAAGATACTTAATGCCAAAGCGAAAAATCGAATGATCAGAATTTGAGGAACGAGTCAGCTGTCAGTTGCGAATTGCGAATGTCAAAAACACTAAAATAATATCGGTTAAGTGTCAATGTCACGTATCAGTTAGCCAATGTAACAACAGATTTAGCATTGTACGTAATACAGATTACATAAAATTTTAAATTAATTAATAAATTATACAACTTATTTTTATAACTATCGCTGAAACAAATCATAAAAAAGACGTTTTTGTTCCGACGATTTTATCAAGAAGTGTTGAAATATTTTTTTACTACTTAATATGTACCACCTTACTTAAAATTAGTATTAATGAATTGAAACACTAAAAGGATTAATAATGTAACATGATGATGGAATATATTATGATTTTGCGATAAATCATTATACTTAATATTTTTTCTCTATCTACACTAAAGTCCTATTCCGATATTTTTCATGTTTTGATATCGAGGAACGCTCTCTCGTAGTTGAAAATCGAAGCAATTATTGTCGAATTAAGTTCTCAATGTTTCACGGCAGTTACTTTGTGCTAATGCTTAAATTATTTGTGTTAATATGTAATTGACATTAATATTATAATGATACCTATGTTGAAATTAATATTAATTGTATTTTTATAAATAGAGACCAAGTAAACATCTAACCGTATACAAAGCGATGTGTAATACTTATCTACTTTTTAAATTTTTAACCACAGAGGTTCGCAAAAGAAATTTCTTATGATGGCTGTACTCAACTTTGAAATATTAATTTCAATGTTACAAATGTTAAAAACTTAAATCGAGGTTATATAAAATAATACAAAGTAGATTTTAATTATAATTTTATTAAATTAATTCTATAACTTTTTACATATAGTAAATTATATGTGCCACTTTTCGTCAATTACATTGAATAATGCTGCCATGTAACATCAGCAATAGTCACAATAGTACCTAATGTTTGCCTCTACGATCAGACAACGAGACTGCGCGCGCCGGGCTGATCGATTTGATAGCAACACACCTCGGTTCACTCGTCACCAAAACCCATTATATTTACTGACACATTACATGTTGCCAGCGTCTTATCTAAACGGCTGAGAAGCAGCGAGTGACCCGAGACGGCGCGTCGTCGCAGTCAGCCCCACGAAAACCCTCGCCGCTCCACCATCAACTTGGTCCAAGAATATATTTATGAAATAATTTGTATAAAAATTTTGGCTCCAAATATTTACACACTGATATTTTTTTACGCCGGACTAAATTTTATAATACAGCGACTAAGTTGGGTAAACAGTCGAGAAGCGGCGAGAGGCGTCGGACGAGAATTTATTGCAATTTTTTCTAATAACACATTTCTTATCTAATGAGTAGCGCGCGCTTATAGTGCGCGGCCTTTTCTAATACCCTATCGTTACAGTGATACACCTGTTTAATATATGGCGCTCCACGCGCAACACTACGAAGAGAGGACAGTCGGAAGATATCGCAAATTAAATTCACTGTAGCAATAGGATACAGACACGATTTAGTTAAGGAAGAGACAACACCGAAGGCAGATCTGACTGGACGTAGGCTACAACTGTCGCCCGCGCTCAACGCGTATGACGGTACTTCTCCCTGTTTCGAGTTTAAAATTAAACATTTACAATTAACACTCAAGTAGGGGCTTATACAGAATTTGTACTCTTGTAGCGTCCCGTCGCCGCATTTACCCATTACACTTGCGAATGAAACTTGAGCGATGATTCAAAGCGGTCGTGAGGAATCGATCGAGCAGGCGTGTCGAAGCAAAACACTGGTACTCGATATAAATAATAATCGAAATAATAAAATAAATTAAATAATTTTGTGATAATATATTAAAACATTTAGGAATATACATAGTATTTTTACGATTGAGACAGGACTCGACAGACGCAACGTGCCGAGAGGCGACTCCGATGTTGACGGACCGACGTGATTATACTGGCCGTCTATTAAAAATATTCTTTGCTTTCGTTCAACACGGAAGTCGGCGCTCGCAATTATGAAAGCTTACAGGCATCGGGCTTAAACTGCCGCGGTTCCAAGATCGATTTACCAAAATTGACTTTGTTTAGGACTAGATCTTACACGATGACAATAAACATTGTTGGCGATTGAGTCGAGGTGTTGACGAGTAATTGATGTGCGATGATCGGCGATCACTAGACATCGTTTTGAATAGGCTAATGAGTTGTCAATGTCAATTTTGGCAGAAATAAAGCGCGGTTCGTTTTAGTGCGAATGGCGCCCGACAGATTTAATCGGCTCGGCCGCAACGGATTTTAGTTATAACCTTAAGAGATCAGGCTGTCATTTCTAAAACAAACATAATTACAAATGATTACAACTACACTTATCATAACATCCATACTTAAAACAATTTACAATATGAATGAATCGATATTTGGATTCGAAGTAATGATGAGATTTGTTGCCATGTCGAAAAATTAAAAGATATCATTCGTACGTAGTAAAATGAATTAACAATTTATTAATTATAAGATATAATAGTAATAACAAAAATATATTGTGTACTCTAACTTCAGCTAGTATTTGTTTGTATCAACATGATTGTATTGTCGAGTGTTCATAAAATATTTCTTTTTTGGTACGAGAGTGTCCATATAAATCGAAATCCGCCTAGTAATAATGTCATTTTTCTGTACAGACTATATTAATTTAGAATGCCTGGAGCTTGTAAATATTAATTCTGTCTAAATAAATACTAAGTCTTATGCATTATACTAAACTTTAAAATTCATTAAAATAATGACACATTACCAGTACAGTTTCATGACAATGAAGTGAGATCATTAATAAATCAATATTTAATACTTAAAAATAGGATTTAGTTTATTTTTCATTACAAACGTGTCATTTCATTGTATTTGTGCTGCTTCAGACAGGAATCAAAATAGGTAAGAATATATAGATATAAACTTGAAATTAGCACAGATAGGTTTTTGACACGTTCAAGGTTCAAAAACAACGGTTATTCATTATGATAAAAGCCGTACATTCCATAACAGTTACAAAAGAATGTTAAAATCACTTTTTGTGATGTCGTAATAATGAACCATAGACCTTTATTTTGTGGCCGGTTTACGCTTCGCTTTTACAGATCTAATTCTATTTGATTAAATTATACAAGGAAAAATAATTATATACAAAAAATATAATATTGATATTTATCTATACAACATTCGCTACTAGAACCAGTAGCGACATCTCTTACATCGTAAAACCAGTAACAATAAGTACCTAAAAATTTTACTTTTTATATTGACTTGTATAAAATGAAGAAAAAAAAGCGTATAACAAAAGAAAAATAATATGTATTAAGTTGAAAACCGGGGCATTTAGACATCGGCACCCCGTTGTGATGATCTTATGTAAGAAAGCGGGTGATGACGAAATAATTTAAACATTCAATCCAAAACACAAGAGAGAAACGAAAGAAACTTTTTGGCAATTTTGTACTCGGTAATGGTTAGCGGTGTCGTGTTATCGGTCGCGCGACGTGGTCGCACGTGGTCGCGGCGCGGGCGCAGGTCACTCCGGCAAGTCACTGTGTCACGGGACGGGCTCCCCACTCAGTCACGAACAACAGTCGTCCCAGTACATGAATCAACAAAATGTCCTACTTTTCTTTTATTTACGTTACGGAGTCACACGCGGCAACGAATGTGGTCGCCGCGCGCACGCGCCGCGCACCGCTCACCTGAAAAAGTTACATATACAATTAATCAATCTAATTCATTTGATTGGCCTCTATGTGTGACTTTGCTGTGCAAGTCTAGTATTATATGCAACAGACTTCTGATAGTAATCTAAGGGGTTATATCTCGGGTTCAGTAATTTAAAAAATTATTCATTTTAAATTTAAATTCAAATAATTTAATCCAAACAAAAAAATATACATACAGAATTAAAAATAAAAGAATATATACATATAAGAAAATACATTAATGAATACATACGAAATGTAGAACTTTGTACTTAACCCAATTTAAGTACTTTCTTTTCTTGGTTATTCGGTTTTTGTTCTATTCTATTCTATTAAGTGGTAAGACCTATACTCACCTAGACTCGCGTGTAGCGGGACCTTGCGGGCTTCGTACAGCGTCGCCTGCGTGTAACGCCCACGCCCACGCCAACGCCGCTGTCACCACTGTGACCGCTGACTAGCGACTCGCTGTCACTCTGGTTCGACGTGTAGCCAATCACGTCCACCTCATCTGAAATTGTATATTATAATTTATGAGTAAGTTCAAGAACTTTGACGTCACCAAGTATACCGAATTACTTTTATAAGATAGCATTATTTCTACTGAAGCTAATTCGAGCAATCAATGCGTCTGAACATCGCTTTTGTAGCTCGGTAGTAAAATTATTTGCATTTATTGGCAAGACGTCCAGGATTCAATATATTGTCAGACGACTCGTATATTTGTATTTTTTACCTTGGATATATCAATTAAGAATTGATTATAAATTGAAAATTTTACGACACGGGCAGGACTTGAACCAGCGTTAACAACATTTCAGGCTGTTGCTCAAACCAATTGAGTTACCGTGTCATGCACCTCTCTTGCTCTAACTATTTGTATATATAAAATTTATGTACCAGTAAAAACCGGTTATTATTTTTTCAACTAACAGACTCACTAGTAATTTTGCAAGTTGTATTGTAAATATGACTTGAGGATAAGAATATAGTACTTAGTAATCCAACTAAAACGGGTTTCTAGAGTTAGAGCCTAGATGAAACCAGTCGAATCGATAGGGTAATCCCTAGGGCGTATAACTTCGCGTCTGTGTGGGTAATCTCTGAAATATTATAAGCATTGGGTACCTATCTTGATTTCAGTTACAGGCACGGAGATAGACTTAGATTAAATGTCCTGCGTGTGAATCTACAATTTGTTTGTTGCCACATAAGTAACTTACGTTCGGTGTGTAGTCTACGAGTACACATTTAAAAAGAAAATTATAAACAGACTGAAAAGCGAATAGTTACATTCAGTATGATTATTTTATTTAAAAATCGAAAATAAATTGAAAAAAACTTCGACTCAGGCAGGACTTGAACCGGCATCGTCAGCGTTCCGTGCTGTTGCTCTCATAATTATTTTAATTTATTTTCGATTTTTAAATTATATGTAATAGTGCCTTCATGTGCAAAAACATGTTAAGTTAAAAAAAAATAACGTTTTCAAACATCATTATTTGATTCTATTCGCAGATAAGATCACTATTTAACCCTGCCTGACCGCACACTTTATTATTTTTCCGGGATTCGAACAAATGTCCGTGCTTAATGCAATGTAGGCTGTACTTATAACCATTTCCTTGGTGAATTTTAAAATTCGATTCTCAGTGTTCCTATTAATCAAATGATCTTAACTATAGATATATATATGGAAATATTGCAAATAAACATTGGGATTACCAGAACGACCCTCGGCGGAAGCCTTAAAATTCAGGGCCCTTAGGCAATGAAATCCTTAGAATCTCATATGTAAATACGCCACCGTGCCAGGCTTCGACGGTTATAGAATAAATCTTTATTACATTTGAGACTTCAACTTATTATATTGACATAATACGATTTCTGAGTACGAATAATGCTGGTATATTTGATTTAAGATATTAATATTATAATGAGATCGTATATATTTATAGTAGTTTGTAGTTTTGTCTATTAGTGATTTTGTACATCGTTCTAAAAACAAATAACATTTTATATACAACAAAGAGTACAAATTTTTATTTTTTAAACTGAAAGTCTTCCAATATAAATATCTGCTCGTTATTATCTATACTAACATTATAAAGTAGAATAATTTGTTTATTTAAACTTATCTAAAGAACTAAAGTTAGATCGAATTGAAGAATTGTTTTTGTGTTGGTAGAAACAATTAATAAGAATGTTATAGGCTATAAAACATAATGCTGCGACCAATAGGAGGGCCGTGGGGAATGTGGAAAAAAGGGGGAAATTATTCAACTTAGAGAGATTCGTTTGCGTGCGCTGCATAAACGGTTCTAGATACTCAAAAATATGTATAAAAGGATAATTCTTCTTCTGTCCTTTAAGATTAAATCACAATGAGCATTTTTAGTAGTAGTACTACATTCTTGACCCGAACGCTCGTCACAAATTCTTCTAAATCTGTCATTTTTCCCATACAAACTATCATAATATATATCGTGACCTCAAGTGTATCGGTGCGTTCGCAAATGTCATTTGCCTGCAAAGTCAGAACGCAGGACGGTGTCAAGCACTCGTATCGGAATTGCTTTGACCCACATAGTCCCCGATCCGTGAAAATATGGCGACGAGCCGTTTGGCACTGCACATATTATATAAATATTTTGAACCTATCGTCTAAAACTCGCTTTCAAAGTGCTACCCAGCAAGAATTATAATTGAACACATAAACATTTTTATTTCGGTATTACACAAATATAGCTAAAACATAATTAAAATAAAAGCCAAAAAAAATCTTATAGTCAGATTTTTCTACCTATATAAACTATATTCATAGAATATTAATAAAATTGAATCTATTTCCACGGCATTTGACACTTTGTACTAGAACAGCGATGCATGTTCGGTGATCCGTGATATATAAAAATGTCTGTAGCGTTTGTCAAAGCTACCGAAGCGCCGTTTACATATGCCCTAACGATATTCGCTCATCGGCCGACAGCGATAAGCTTTGAAGATTCGATCGAACTCGATTGGTTCACACAGATTAAATCTAATGTACTTTGACCGTCAAGAACTATCGTCAATTTGAATAGAAAATTATCTTGAATCTACTAGAACTTTGAACTTTGATTATGGACCTTGAAGCATATCATGAAACACTATACCATAGTGTTTCATGTTTCTTGCAATAAAACAGAGATTTTTTTTGTTAAAAAATACGTAAAAACACATTATGTGGATACTATCTGTAGTTTACGCGAGCAGTACACATTTGAATAAAACACTTAAACGGTTTAAAACGCGATGTATATGAGCTAAACTTGTTTGGAAATTATTTTTACTATGGACAAATACTCGTACTAACTAAACAGAACAGAACACAATCAGGAGACTTCCGTGACCACGGCGGCAAAGCATCTTAAATGTTGGGCCGTAGTTAAAATAATTTCCCAAATAAGTTTTACTAATTTACATCGCGTTTTAAACCATTAGTGTTTTATTTAAACCTAATATTTATGTTAAAAAAATGAAATCATAATTTCCGCTAGACTTTTCTTGCGTCTTTGAATATTAATAGAACGTTTAATATTAAAGCGATGTCAAAGATGTCATATCTCTTTCCATCGAGGGCCAAAGAAAAAGTTTTAACCCTTTCCAACACACCCCAAAGTAAGTTACTTGTTATAAACTTCATACAATATTCAAGTAAGGGTATAAGTGCGTATTTTCTCACGGTTGCCATTCTCTTTTTAATTTTTGCGATCGCAACAAATTCTGTGTACGTTATGAATAATAAAGGAAAATATCTATTACTAACTGAGACTGACAGGCTTGTGTAGTCGTAGCAATGTATAGCTAAGGGTCGGGGGTTTGATCTCCACCGGGTCCAATATTTTTCAAATCAATGTATAATATTTCTGAAACATGTCTGACTAGGTCTGGAAATCTGGATATTCAATGGGTGGGAATATCGCAATTCCGTCCAGGTGATGAACCATCGTCCTTAGATGAAAAGGCAATCGCGTTTTGGGTTTCTGTGGATTTCTGAATATACATAGCCAAAATACGTCGACGGCTTAACATGTGTGGATGTTATATAGGTGGAGTATTTCACCTTCCATAAGTGATCCCCAAGCTCTTCTGTCATCTAACACAACTTAAAATCTTTATCTAATAAGAATTGTTGGCATTTTGTGGTGTAGTAGTAATGTATGTGCACATAATTGTGTGAGGGCAAATCTTCAAACGTTATAGCGAACAAAAGTTGCCGTTGCTATGATGGAAATTAATCAGAAACCCGTGGGTAATGGGTTTCCATAGCAACTCCCAATATGTCGGTTACCGCACGGTGAATCGAAATTCGCTTTTCGAAGTGATTTACAATTAACTATGATTCAAATTGACCGAGCGCTTAACTGCGTAGTAAATGCCTGAGGCGCGAGACCTGGGTTCCCTTTTGAACGGATGGGTAAGCCAAAGATGTTTGTCTGCCTAGTAAATTTGCTTTTAATAATTGATAAATCAAAAATTAATACAGTATTGTCTGCCCCAAGCCACAGGCAAAACAGAGTTTCATACCGATAACTTTTCGGCAGACACTTGTATCGAGCGATACACGAGTCGCGATCAAAATAATTACACACACAATTTTTTTTAATGTTTCTTTGATGAGCTCGTTGGCGTAATGAAAGTCGCTATCATTACGCCAACGAGCTCATATGGCTAATCAAGTCGTGGTCGTGGTCGTGGATTCTAAAAGATTTATAGTTTTTCATTAAATTAAATTATAACATATATGTTATGGACCACCACCCATAGATAAAAAGCCGTGAAGTTTAATCGCGTTTCGGTTTCTGTGTTTCCCAATATCCAAAGGAAAAATAGGTCGATAGCGCATTTTTGTTCTCTTCCATCATAAATAAATAATGTCAAACTGTTAATTTAACGATCTGAAGGTTAATTACGCCAGGGCAGACTGATAACATAATTCCACAATCTAATTGACGAATCAAGACGGAAATGAGAGCTGGCGTCCAGAGCGGATATTGAAATTGTAAAGTTGGGACAACTTTTTGCCGCCCAAAGATGACTTCGATTCAAAGTGCAGGAAATAAGGAATGAACTTCAAAGACCGACGTTTTCCCTAGTTATGGCAGATTTCATAAAGTTATATCGCCTGAACTCCAAATACTACTAACGTACAGTAATATATTTTACCATTTTTTTCTATGACAAGTGTAAGGTTAGTTTACAGAAAATATGGGTGTGTGTGTGTGTGGGACCCTAACCCCGGGGGGGCGGTCTAAACCCGCCCGCGGCGGGAAAAATTTCTAAAATAAAAAAAATAATAAAATTTTCCAGGGTTTTTTCCTAAAAAAAAACCCCAAAACCCCCCCAAAAAAAAAAAAAAACCCCCCCCCTTCCCCCCCCTTTTTTTTTTTTTTTTAGACTAAATCTTTTTGTTGAAGAAACAAATCGAATCTACGACACGTTGGCTCTCATCAACCATACATACTATTGAAACAAAAAACAATTTTGCTGAATTTAATATATCTACAACTAATATGGCTTTTTATATGCAACGAAGTAAATTCCGTCTCCCACTTTACGACCTATAGTTAATATGTAGACTTGTCTTCGAAATGCGCCGTCTAATCGTATTTATTAGGGACTTTGTATACATATTCATTATGTATTCCCTCGAGGTTTAAGACTGTAGTTACGTGCCAAAGAGGAATACCTATTCACTTCAACCACAATTCTACTATTATAAAGGTAGAACTAAAAATTATTAAGCTTACGTTCAAGAATTCTATACAATTTGATTGCCTAGACATTTGTAGATTAAATCTCCGTACATTTTAATTTATATAGACAATAAGAGACTTAATACAGCAAAATAAAGTTTATGTACTTAAGCATAACTGAAATGTAATTATGAAAATAATATAAAGAATGGCAAAAGACACGACATTTATTGAATATTATGTTTGAGTATTACAATGTACTGAAAATAGTTTGTCCACATCCTTAAAAAGCTTTCAAGATTAAAAAAAAAATTAAGACCTGCTTAGTTGCTTAACGTGGTCTTCGAAGTAGGGGGTGATAACAATTCCTACATCCTATCATCTGGCTAGGTTTAGAACCTGGGTCATAAATATGCTAGATATTTCATTTGAACCTAAGAACTTGTGATTCGCAACCGACTGAACTAACCACTAGACCAACGAAGCATGTTTTATATATGCACATATAGATACCTCAAGATTATCTTGTTTCCCTTTGATAAACCCCCTACGCCGGCGCCAATCGAATATTCTATCTATCCCTTTAGAGGCACACTATATCTCTATAAAGACCTCTTAATCTCTAAATAATCACTTTGTAGTATACAGCAGGTTATCTTAACGATAATGCTTTTTTATACGTTCCGCGCGTAACGACATACGAGCTTTGGTATTTCTATTATATCTATATATGTGTCATAGTCATGTAATATTAAATTATAAATATATATCCACTCATGCTTCGATATGTTAAGGTATTAGCTAGTAGATGGTTTAAAAGTGTAAGCACCAATCAGCTAGAGGATATATTGAAGAATGCCAGTTAAGTCATCACACATCCTCACCATTAATTACTTGTTAACAGACATCAACACATCAACTCACATAATTATACATACAAACACCAATATTAAAAAAAGAAAGCAGATTTAATTTAATATGAAAGAATTTAATTTAATGATATGGATGAGCTGGAAACCTGGTAAAAACTAGTATTATTTATTTAAAGGGATTTCCAAATCATAACCAGCTTAATATAAATATCTGTTTCTTAAATAAATACTTTTATTTTTAATTTAGTTTTTGAAAGCCATAATGCACTAATACTGTATTAAGCTCTCTATAAAGACTGCAGATGGCTATAATATTAAAAGTACATTAAAAGCGTAGCAAAACTTTGACGTCGTTTAAAAATACATCTTTAAGAACATGTAAAAATCGAATCGCTATGAAATGCAGCCATTCCCCGTCATTAAACTTCTATTACGTCATCAACTTTTAAGCGATTCCTTGTGGAAGTTTACGTATCGAATCAGGGCTGTCAGCCAGTGATTTAAAATATATATATAAAGAATTATTTATTTGAATAATTAGAGAAGATTATATCTTAAGGGTATTACTTTTAAGATCAATGAAAAGAATGCAAGAGTTGTGCACAAAAATGGTTTTTTGCCAACCCTAACGGAGAGTTGTGATTCAGCTCATCCCTCGATAGTCCATTTAACATGTATTGCAGGAAATTGGCGCGAGGGAGTCCACAGCGATCCGACTGCTGTTATAATTAGTCTCCGAGTAGTTCCTAGTTGAACGCTACTCGCTAGGCCATACACACGGAATGCATACGAATCGTGCCTTTGACAACGGATATTGGACCTACAAATAGCTTCCACAGCCCCGAGCTATAGCTGTTATTGATATCAATTGGATGGCTTGCGCAAATACACAATGTAAATATGAAGCGTATTATTTACTTGGCTCTATCGCGGTTATAATCTATACAACTCACTCGGATTCATGCATATCTATTTTATACAGTTAGATAAATGTTCAGTTTTGTTTGTAGTTTACGCGAGCTGTGAAACCCCTTTAAGGTAATAAAGGCTGCTAAAAACATTGAACACGTCGAGTTAAAAATTAACTTACATATTTCACGTATTTTCTTAACAAGTGTTTTATTTAAATGCATAAATGTTACAAGATAATGATAGTTATTGTTAATAATATTTGTTTTCTTTAAAAGAAGCTTGAGTGCTAAGTAATGCGGCCCTCGCTCCCAATCTTAGCCTGTCTTTGTATAGCGACTTTATAATAAAGCGAATTCATCAATGTAAAAAGTACTCGTTCAGAGAATCGGGCAAGTAATTTCAAAGAGACTAACGATCGCATGCATATTCGCGCAGTCACTTCTAAAATTCCAAGCTCCCATCCGAGACGAGTACAAAAGAAATATAAAAATTGCGAATAAAAATGCAGGAAGTGTTTGTGTTGCATTTCAATATTTATTATTGTAAGAACTCTCGGGTTGAAAATTGAATTCGCACAAAGTGTGGATGACGTCAGAGAACTTTTGCTTCGAGAGCTTTCTGCAGTTTTGTCGGTGTTACTTTTATTCCCTTTTTAATGGCTGCATACAAACGTGGCTTAGCGGCGTTAGAATTTTAAATTTAACATAAAGGCAGACCTATTCATTTTGCATAACTGTTAGATATATTGTGGGTAAATAAATGGTCTGATAATTAAAATATCCACATTAGCATATACAGCTCGCGTAGGTGGTTTCGGATATCCGCAGCACAGAACTAATTAGCCCTTAACGTCGGCCTTGCTTCCGCTCTATTCCCGCCGTCGCTGTGTATATCGCTCTCACAGATTATGTACCAACTTTGTACATAGGATTTTACAATATCATCACAAATAGCTTAGCAAACATTGCAATAACTACGTAATAATAACGCATTTGACAGTGAAGAGGTAAATAATGGGGATTTATTTTTAAAAACAATTGAAAACTTCAATAAATTTCATATGTACACGATGGAAGTATATAAATTAAAAAGAGATTATAAATTGGACGAAATTTACGACTCGGGCAGGACTTGAACCGGCATCCACACCGTTTCGTGCTGTTGCTCTAACCAACGGTGACTCGGTAGCTCGGATAACCGTTAAACCAACCGGTTCAGGTCCAGCCCGAGTCGTAATTTAAAAAAAATTATAATCGACGTTTAAACTTAATAAAGTGCATGTTAGAAAAAGTATTTACGTTAAGTAAAGGGTCGGTAGTTCTTAGGCTGTTGATTGGTTGTATTATATTATATTGCAGTTCGAACGAGTCTTATTACGTAGTGCCACGTTAATCATTCTTCCTATACAACGAAATATGATTTTATCTATACTAACATTATAAAGCTAAAAAGTGTGTTTGTTTTAACGTACTAATCTCGGAAACTACTGGTTCGAACTGAAAAAATATTTGTGTGTTCGTTGACTAATAATTTTTCTTAAATAAACTTAAAAAAATGTCTGTTACAGTATGTAGTAGTCTATCTTTTCAACTTAACTCGCGAGAACGACGGGATACGGATGACGTCGTTGGTAATAGCAGCAATTTATAAAGCTGAGGAGGATGCAAAAATAAATAATATGATGCCCAAAATATTCCACGCGGACGAAGCCCGGGCACAGCTAGTATATAATATCGAAATTCATCTAACGTAATAAATCCAGTAACGTTATTCCCTGAAACGCCCCCTTCCCCTCCTACACCTTAATCCCCATAAAACTCAGTTATTTATTTGTTTTCCGCACACAAATTATCAGGGCGCGAGACAAATTGTTATCCACCATTAGGATATCATCTAATTAATGAATAACGTTAGACGAATAACTTTTTTTATGACGGAGGAGCACAGATAAGCGTGGAAATCGATGAATGAAGTCGACATATGATACTGTTGCCTTCGCCTTATGGCTTTGGATTCCCTAGTGAAGTACATACACTGTCAATTATTATTGTTTTTATAACGTATATCAACATTGAAATGATAAAAATATCCGGGGTTTGAAGGAATTTGCTCCAACAAGAAAACAGGTGGTAAGTTTAAATTTAGACTTTTTTAAATTTTTAAACTGTATTAATATTCATAAGTGTTTTACACGAATGTATAAATAACGTTTGATTTGCTATTTTAAGGACAAACAACATTTTACTAAACCTTTATAAAATGCCTGTTTTCTAGCCCAAACATTTCAAGTCTAGTTTAATATAGCACAAGTTCTACTTAGTTGACGCTAAGATTTATACCCAGACCGTTTGACCCCTGGCACACATAGACGGGAGATTTATAAGTCTAGCGAAATAATGGCTAAGTGAAAACATTATTGATTGTAATCAGTCTGCATCTAGAAGTATATTCTCGTTCTCTTCGAGTACAAACTCTGAAGTGTTTGTTTTGCTTCGGGCGTGATTGATAACTTCTGTTTCTAGTGCTTTGACTATCCTTAATTAGAAAGAGTGTAAGCTTTGATACACACAGCTTCTATAGTCTAAAGTATAGTTATTTGAATTACAAATGTGCAGAACAAATGCCCATGATCACAATATGGCGCATGTTTTCTTCTTCTCGCTTATGTAAAAGACTTACGCGAAAAGGACAAGAGTATGAACAAATCAATAACACGAACCATAATTTGGCTAAAATTTCAATCTCGTAAGACATTTGATGCGTGTAGCAATTCAATCGAGAATAAATTGGAGAGCGAATAAGATCTTTATGGGAGGTTAACGGTGGCTGCTACCGAAGAGGGAAAGTCAAATTATCTTTCGATGGAGTAAATATGTAGAAAAATATACATATTTACTCCATCGAAAGAATGAACGTCTTACTAAACGGTTTAAAACGTAAAATCTATTAGTTAAACTTATTTACAAATTATTTTAAACTACGGCCCGACGTTTCGGATGTGCTACAGTAATCGTGGTCACGATAATTAAAATAAATAAAAAACAAGTTAAACTGATACATTTCGCGTTTAAAACCGTTAAAGTGATATATGTATTTGAAATTGTACTACTCGCGTAAACTACAGACAGTATTGCTATATTAATTACAAAAGAGAAGAGTCACGATGACGGAAAGCATCGTAAGGAAACCCGCATGACTTACAACCAACTGTGAGGCTTGTGTTTAATGCCCGTGTTTCAGCTATTGATTAAGCTATACGGTTAAGCTGTTAAGGAGCAATCATAATATTCTCACAACAAATGATAATACTGTCTAAAATTATAACAACCAAACCCTGAACATAACTGAATCCGAAATCCTCTCTTGTTTACCTTTTCAGCACTGCACAAAAAAAGTTATTTCATGCAGACCTTTATTTAGTTAAGTCAGGAAGTAAAAAAGTTGACAAAGCCTAACAAGCCCGCCTTTCAAACTCAAAGGCCTGTCGCTCCGAGCGTTTTGTGACTATCTGTAAAATATATTTAGCTTTTTAATACGTTTAAATCCAGTGTTCCTCCGTAACAAGCTGCGCTGGCTTTTTGGCACGAACATGTAATAACGAAACAGGTAAAAATTGTATTAAGGGCTTATTTTGCTCGAGTAGAAATGCAATGCGGCATTCAGTAGGTTAATGTTCATTTCTTTTAACTAAAAAATTAAGACTAAAAGTACTGTAGTTAAAATGGCGTTGTTATACGATCTAAATATATATTATTGATCATTTAAAAAATATGTTTACATGTCATTGCACATATTCCAATTATTTTTTCCGCGCTGCTGATCTTACCAATGTGGATGCTGTTTCAAGTCCCGTTTATGTCGTTTTTTTTTTCAATCTAAATACATGTTAAATTTTTAAGTTTGGAAAATCGTAAAAATTACTACAAAGACGTGCATGATACATACCTACAATTGCAAAAAATATTATTATTATTAAAATATATTTTATAAAAAAATACTTCTCAAATTAAATCAAGGTTCTTTCATATTATATTTGTTTTGTAAGAGGTTTCTTAATTAAATGTCTCATGGATTTCTTCGAGACACAAATGTTGACTACTACAAAAACGCATAAGATGAAACGTATTAAAATGAGACGATAGAGCAAAAATCGCTCTTCCCCCACTGGCACAGAGAACATTTTCGCGAGTCCATAATAAAAAAAACTTTAGTGCCCCATAAATTTACACATACATTTGTTTGTAAAAAAAGGAATCCAGTTTTATTCTTCGTATGATATATTCCATTCATAAAACGGAAAATCCGATTTCGTTTCGGCCATTCATATTTTTTGTCTCTTTTTTTCCAATGAGGTTTCAATATAGCTAGTCGTGTCGTGTGAATAGATTAATATTGAGTTGCTTTCAGTGTCCGCAATGAATCATATGTCTACGACTTTACATAAATCGCATTAAGAGGTGAAATATTTTAGTACATTAGGCCGAAAGTTGGAAGTAACGTATTTAAAGGTTTCCTTTATCTTACTTTTCATTTACTCTACTATAACAATATACAAATACGTAATATTTTGCCACTTAAATATAATATTTTTTATTGTTTAGTTTACAAGAGTGCAACATATTGAATAAAAACCTTTTAATAATTTAAAACGTGAAATTTATGAGTTAATTATAGTTAATTTAAAACATCCAAACCATATTGTCTCATTAAGAATTTTCATTTCTATACTAAAATTATAAAGCTGGAGAGATCGCGTTTGTTGTTTGGAATTGAACTTTGTTTTTATTCTTGATAGACTATTTATCATACTTGTCTTCAGGCTATATAAATTTTTCAAATGTATTTACGTAGATAAGTGTTGTAGATAGTCAATGATTTTTTGATTTACATAAAATCAAAAAATCTAGGCTGCGATCAATAAATGGGGAGAAACAGTAAAACTTATAAATTTCGAATTTCGAACCGCTTATTTAACATTTTGAATATCGAAGCATACGCAGAAAAACTATCACTTTACATTTTTATCATTTTACGCACTTTTTCGACACCAAAACAAACACGCCACGATAAGTGAATTAGTGAAGCAGCCAGGTGCGGACCTTATGCAATCTACTGTTTCGCGCGTCACTGCCTTCATGAGATTAGCGTAATGCCACCCACTTGCCTATACAACTGCGTTAGTATCACTTTAATAGGTAATCTTCTAAATAATTCTACACTTGAATTAAATGCATTTGAATAGCTTGAGTGCCTATTCATTAATTTCGTTAATTACATATACAATGTACAGTATTATGGAAATAAAATAATAAGGGAGACAGTCTCCCTCTGCCAACGCTTCCTGCAAAGCATTCGAAACGTCGGCGCCGTAACTAATATAAGTTTAATTTATTTATTTCGCGTTTTAAACCGTTAACCCACAGACAGTAAGTATTTAATATATTTTATGATACTCGTATCATTCAAGTAAAAAAAATACGAACGAATCATTAGTATAGTATAGTCTATTCGTTTCAACTCGTTTGTGTAGATATAATATCGTGTCTTTCGCTTTAGCGAATTGTATACAATTCGAAATGTATTTCTTCCGAAAATAAACGTGTCAGGTGAAAAAGATGTACAAAAAAACTTCCTCAAATCGAAGTCTCGGCGTATGAAGTTATCCTTTGTGCGTTTACAAAACACATGTATAAACTACGAACCAGGAGCCTCCCTCACAATAAACATTTAATTCATATGCAAATGCTTATTTTTACGGCAGCAATCACCATGCAAACTGCCTATGAATGAAAGCTCTAAAAGCTTTTGCCCTTTGAAGACTTTTACGCTTCTTTCCGTATTAAAAAGCTCTAACGTAGACAAAAATGTCAGTCTTTTTATGAAAATGTCTTTTTTCAATGGTTTACTCCGCGTTCAACACTTTTTTCAAATAATATTGTGCAAACTTGACTTTTTGTTTATTTTGAGAAAAATGTGTAAAAGTAGGTTCATCTAATAATAGAAGGTTTTTGAGGAGATAGCATTATTTAGGGATGATATCAGCAATTTTTTTATTACAAAAGTAAGCAATCTGCGTTCACATTGCTTACTTGTGTAATGGTAGAGACCGCGTAGCCCTTTCGTAGCTCATATATAGGTCTACAATCGTGTGGAGGTGTAAATATTCATCCGTTATTACTTCATATTTATTCGTTTGCAACGTGACATCGCATAAATAAAGACGGATGTGTGCCCATGCAAAATGAAAATCGATTATGAATAACGACAGTATAAAACGAATATTTATTTTATATTTCCTACTTGATAATGCTACATCGTGAAAAGCATCTAAGTTAATTTATAAAGCACCGGATATAGGATACAGCCGGATGCAATATCAGAACCGTAGTATCTTTTTATTGATTTTATTTGTTGTAAATAATGGATTTCCTAGCGATTTTATCGTGGTATTCATGTTATTTGGTTTAACAAAGTCACCGTCTTATCGCCTCTCTATATAAAAAAAGACATATTATCTTGAGTTATTACATACATTTTTGTAATTAGGGTTTAGTTTAGTCGTAGACTTTATTTTATGCGTGTTTTAACAACAGTTTTAAAGTGTGATCGATTTTAATGCTAAGCAATTTAATTTTACGCCAATTTTGGATTGTTGTTAAGCAAATATAAGAACGACGGAAAGAATATGTTGATAAGAATTCCACGCATAGATAATAAGGGATCACATGACTAAGAATCAAAATGCTCAAGCAGCCCTTTTGTATGAAGCCTTACATAATTTAATTTCGTTCCAGAGCTAGGCGCATTATGTTGTAAGACGATAAGCTAAGACATCGAACGTCGTATAATTTTATAAGCTCATTACTGCGTTTTTAAATAGGTTATTCTCTTAATCCGCCGATTAAACGTTAATCCGCGTTTGGGGATATTTATAAACTTTTGTATTCATCTTTAGCTTAGTTTATTTTAAAGTGTCCAAACCTTAAAAATGCAAGTCAGGTTCCCATACAGTTCCAGCTAGCTTTTGACAAGAGAAAGCAATGTGCAACATTAGCGTGACATTTTGACATGTGAAAAATGTACGTATATTGGCGGGAAATTTAAAATAAGAACATTATGCACGTCTAAGTCTGTGTATAGTCTACATTCTATTGTTACCGGCCAGTTTTCATTATAGGACAAGGCCCTATTGTTCAAATAACAATAATACACCTATTGCTCATATTGGTTAATGTCTGTCTGTGTATAGCCCGCATGTGCCAAACAATGGACGACTGCTTGATACCAGAATTACATTACTGTCAGCACTAAATCTATTGTTCTGATGTTCCTGTCAACGCCACCTGACTGATCGCTCGATTAAATTTGCAGTTTGATCTTGTATTTAGGTACGGTGAAATATAAGTATGATAATACACTTTTGAAAGAGCTTCTAATCTAGGGTTCAAAAGAAATTCCATTGTTATACTCATATTTTCAAAGCTCATGTTACTTAAATTTTTCGTCTCAAATGAAAATTGTTTCAAAATTGTATTAGCAATCCCCAATTTTCCTTCTCATATTTGTAATTCGACACCTATTATTCAAAGTTAATTTTACACGTCAGTCTCAAGTTTCCGCTTTATTTAATCACATCATGTTCTTGATGAATCCGTTATTTGAAACGTGTGTTAAATTAATACATTTTGCGATTATTTAAAATACTAACTACTTTGAGACACACATGTGTGTCCGTTTTCTCGATTTTATTACAGATAAAGTGCTATGAGTGACGGCTGAAAGGATATTCTGAAAAATATCAACTTCCCTACTTTGAGACACAGATGTGTCCGTTTTCATCGATTTTATAGCCATAAGAGTGCTTTGACTGATTCGAAGCACTTTCTGTTGGGCTACGGTCCTGTTGATAAAATGAGTAATCGCAGACTCACCGCTTTCCGAGACGGACGAAGGAGATCTCTCGGCAGTCGATACCCCCGAGGAGGACTCTAGAGAGGAGAGAGAGTCGGCTCTCGTCGCGTGCGCATGCGCCATCGAACTCTCCGAAAGCGACCGCGTAAAGTCCCGCGATGCGCGCAACTGTGCTAACCGCCGCCTGAGATACCTTTGCTCCCGCGATAGTTGCTCTTTGTGACTTGAATGCCTCTTTTCTCGTTCTTCTAGACTCTGAAACAAATTGTATAGACTAAATTTATATTAAGTTTTCTAGTATATCCATTTAGGATACTAAGTACCCTAGAAAAAAAAATTTTTTTCCAAAAAAATTTTTTTCTTTCTTGGAAGGGGGGACCGATATAAATAATTTTATGTGACTTAAATAAAACACTTTGAATGGTTAAAATGCGAAATATATTAGTACCATAAAGCGTTTCGTGCTGAAACGCATCGGAAACGTATATTATTAGTAAATATACCCTAAATAAATTTTATTTAATACATTTCACATTTTAAACCGTTTAAAGTGTTTTCTTTAAATGTATATTACCGTTACGCGTCAAAGTCGGCCTCGTCGAGTCTAATGGTTAGTACTGACACAGCGAAGCCAAGGGTTCGGATCCAAAGTCGGTCAAATTACAATCGATATTCTTTCAAGAAAATTAAGTCACAGTCATGGAGTTTGAAAATCAGTCTAGTGATTACGAGTCCTAATAACCATTTAGCTTCTATCTAATCGAAATTAGTTGGCGGTAGTCGTTAAAGCCCACCAAGCCACACTGGTAGCGTGTCTAAGCACTGAAACCCGTTTCTATAAGAGACTTTGCCCAGCAGTGGGACAACAAGTTGTACATAAATAAGTTATCGAAATCTACATAAACGCAAATCAACGTTCAATATAATATAACCGATTAAAAAGCGTGGAGCAGCCGAATACTGCATCATTAAACGAGTTAAAGTTGAATCTTTTCCAGCAGCCGGTTAGTTTCGCAGTCCATCAGTCCGGAATGAGTCCAGCGATAAGTGCTGTCGACTATAAACTCCGAACCATGGACTGTAATGCATTTGCTTAAAATAGGGCGTAATCAAGGCGGAATGGTCGATTAAAAATATGCGAGTCCATTTGCTTTTTATAGATAAGTATTTAGTGATCGAAAATAGACGATGAGTAATAAGTATTATAATTTGACAGTGTGTATTAAATAGAATTTTCAAAGTACGATGTGAGAAGTACGGTTTATTTTCCATTCAAATTACAAAAATAAAATATACGCAGGTAGATTTTAAAAATAATTCAAAATTCGAACCCACGCCACTTTGAGCTGACTTTGACCTGCAGAAGCATAATTGTGCATCGCACGGTTTTATAAAAGATATTTTATCTCATTAAAAATATGGTAGCTCATTTTTTTCGATTTGAATAAGGGCTCAAAAAAGCTTTCGTGTACTAATATAAACGGAGGTAGAACGAATGCATATAGTTGAATATATTAAATTCAAAATTCACATGATATTCGGCTGTGAAAAATAAACTGAGCGAAATATGAGCACAGTATAAATACATTTTTTAAGCGGCCATCGGGCTCGTTCGTGCATCATAAGGGCTTCTTCATAATAATATTTCCGCTCACATTTCAGAGGTGCCTAATATTATTTCTGACTCAATACGATGCTTTTATAATCGATAAAAATGTAAGATAATATATTTTAAAAGTTCCCATATAAAGGGTCCAAACATTAAACTTTATAATGGATCAATGTGGTTATATATTAATTTAAAACTTTAATAAAATTGTCATATTAGTACTTGCACTAACTGAGCTAAAATCGTTTTGGTAACTAAAATTATTGGTAATTTATTACGATACCTTCTAAAAATTTGTTTTAACGCGCTAATATCAGAAACTATTTGTTAACATTTTTTTTGAGAGAGTTTTTAGGCTATGCTCCAATTGGACGCAAGAAACAGTGAGGAATGCGGAAAAACGGGCAAAAAAAAATTTATCCTAGTGTTCTCCTGTTGCACAGTTTAACAAACTAAAAAATATGTATGAAAGAATGATTCCTCTTTAACTGATCTAAAAAAACGACCACGTCAAGACATTTTAAAACTTTTTTTTAATTTAAAATTGCAAGAACGACGGGTGTCGGACGATGTGGATAACAGCTTTACGAGTGATTTATAAAGATCTGGTGATTCTTTGCAAAAATAAAATTTGATGTCTATTCCACGCGGGCCAAATCGAAACATATGACGATCAATGTAACACAGTAGTTTTTCGAGTAAATATTATAACGCAGGCCAACATGGGGTGACCCCCTCTCTCCGTGCAGGGGGAGGGGAGGTCACGTCACCGCGAGCCATCCGATGAAATATCCCTCTCATAAATCTGCCACCTCTCACCGCCATGCGCCCTAGACTGTCTATTTTGCACTACACACCACTACATAGCGTGCGGTGTGCCTACCGACTACCCGGCTCCCAAGCAACGGATTTGTTGGGAGCGGTGAATAAGGCTCCGATGCGTAACCAGCTTATACACGCGCCTGCAACATTACGTACCTTTAACAGAATACCACTGTATGTTTTGTTAAAAGCATACCTACTAATATTGTTCAAAAAGTGTCTGATCCCCAATTTCGTACAAATTTAGTATTATGCATAAACTTCTTAAAATGGTATAAAAATATTAAGGTTTAAAGCAGCATAAGATGGAAATAAGTATAAAAAGGCTGTATTCTCGTGGCGTAAACAAAATTGCTGAAGAGATCGCGAAGATTATAAATTAGACCATTTTATGAAAACGTCTTCGCCGAGCTTATAAAGTTATATTTTATGTTGAGATCGATCTACTTTTTCTGTTATTACACAGTTAAGTATTTGTAACTTTAATAATTTGTTTTATTTAACACGTACTTTTACTTGTACAATACGTTAAAACGTGTTGCCTTGAATTTAGAGGTGGGCGATTATGAATGACCGGCATATTCGAATTATTTTGTATTACTAATGTTGGTAATCGATTATGGGATTAGTAACCAATTTGTTTTCATAATCGAATGATGTTACTAATTAGTACGTAATACTAATTGTGTACTCTGTGACTAGTTATTTAAACAATAATAGATACTTTTAAATACTGGTATAGTTTGTTTTGTTTACTACGATTTTGTGAGACGTGGAGCTTTTCACTTTTACTGGATTTATTGTATTTAAAAGTAAGTTGACAAATCTTTTTTTATTTATACCTAAAAGTCTAAATATGACTATTAGTTTTAAATAACTGTTAATATTAATAATATATAAATGTTTATTTCCTTCATGTATTACTTGATAATTTTGTATTTTTGTCAATTCTACACAAATATTTAAATTACCTATGAATCAATGTATTTATTCCAAGAAATATGATTAATCATTAACCGTTTTATTTCAGATTGACTGACTTCTTAAATTGCCACGATCATCTAAGCATAAATTAGTAATTTATTTGGGAAACCTAAATACTAAAACAACAAAAAACCGACAGATATCAACAAATATTAAATATTCCTCTAGTTTTATTGTTATTATACCGTCTTCCAATAGAATATGCTCGTAATAAGGGTCCATTCACATTATAAACTTGACGTTTTGTGAGTGACGTGCAAACGAGCGAGAAATCTTAGCGCGTTGTCCTAACTTGTCAGTATTAGTAACTACTTATAAACCTACTCTCAATAGAGTTACAATTAACTAATAACATTTCATTAGTATATCTCATAATCGCCCTATTTGAATTGCGTTAGGCGCGAGAGGTCCTGGATTAACGGGAAACAATAGATTGTTTGGGTTGGACAGGGCACATTTTGATGCACACTTGCCTGTAGAAGAAACGATCATTGAAACGGATGCAAAAATGTGTTTGCCCCATGGCCCACAGCGGGAACGGGATTTCACTTATACAAGTATAACTGGTTTTGTCTTAAATCCTAGAAATATATTCCGAAAAACGGATGAAATAAAAGGGTTTACTAATATCCCAGGCCTTGTCACTGAAGCGCATAAATAAATTTACGGGCGGGCGACGCCGGGGGATGTCTGCTAACTCAATAATATGGATTCCAGCTCGCTTCAAATGTGGGGAAAATTTCTCGCCAATTTTTACTTTGAAAATAGTGCTGACTAAAGCTTTCTACCGTTATAACCGTTGACAAAATTATGAAAACTGCTCTTTTGACACGGTAGCTCAATTAGTTAGAGCAAAAGCAAAGAATGCTGTGATTCAGGTCCTACCCGTGTCGTAATGTTTTTAATTTATAATCGATATTTAATTTATATAGCGCCATCATGTGCAATATATATGAAAGATATTAAAGTTTTACACTGAGTTAAATATAACGATGAAGTATGCACATATAAACCTATATTTATATATATATATATTTTTAGAAATCATTAGCAGATTTACTAAAATAAAAACAAAATAACACAACAACTAAATAAATTTAAATTCAACAAAAGCCTATCGACCGAGCAGCACGTCCGTTCCGTACAACGAGCAACGAAAGAAGTGTACGAGCCGTTGCTTGAGGCTTGTTTATATAGCCTTCAGTGTGGCGGGTAGTTGAGCTTTTCTGATAATTTCCAACACGGCCTCTCCTGACAGGAGTCCGTCCTCGGACTCCATTAATTTAACTTTCCTGATCCTTGTCAAGAATTGGCAGTGAATATTCTTCATTGGAAGTGGAAGCTATGCAATCAGAGTGTCTCTGTGTCCCAGAAGGACCCGGTTGTGGTTCGAACGCCTCCATAGTTTGTAGAACATCAACAGGCAGGTCGATACCCTAAGTAGCCTGCATTTCATTGTCTGCATCTGCAGCAAAGGAAAAACAAAGAAACAGCCAAGGGAAAATTACACATACTGACATTATTGAATATTGTAAAAATGACAAAAAAAGAAAAGTGCCGTTAGCTAACATTTCAAAAGAATTAGTTATTCCAGCCAATACATTTAACCTCTGGGACAATCGTATCCGATATACCTCCAAGAACGATTATCCCCTGTTAACGTCCGCCCAGGATAACCTCTCCGATATACCTCCAGGACGAGGTTACCCTGATCCTCCAATTAAAATGAAACGTGCAATCAGATCGACAATAACAATTAACATAAACAACCAGTCCGATCTACCTCCAGGACAAAGTTATTCTGAATCTAAAATTCCAACAAGTTAGGCCGAGAGTCTCACTAAAGTAACCAGTCCGATCTACCTCCAGGATGGTTACTTTATTCTCGAGGTCCCTCCTAGGATAACCATTCCGATATACCTCCAAGACATGGTTCCCCGGGCCCAAGGACCTCGCAGACAAACGCCTCACATGAATTTATCATTAAACATATCGTTACACATCATAGGTACTTTCAGTTTCAGTAAAGTGTTAAGAATAAAATCATAACTCACACAAAAAGTGCACAAAGAATGTCGAACACATATCCGGGATCAATTCACCTTTCCAAGGCACCAGGAACTGCGCTGCAGCACATGTCGTCTTGCCGTATGATCCAGCAAGGACTTGCAGTTTGTAACGGTTATTTGCTGACCTCTGGGTGATCCGGTAAGGTCCCCGCATACCTGGGTCGAGTTTCCCTTGCGACTGCGAGTATTTGATAACAAACACAAGGTCACCTTCCTCGTACGTTCGTAGTGAAAGCCGATCCTCGTTAACCCGCCTGTGCTGTTCAACATCATTTTGCGTCAACCGTTCGGCCGTCCTTTGTTTTCCGACTTCTCGTAAGGCTTCACGGTTTTCACCTGACTCGGTGGCGACTGGCGATAGTCTCTAAAGACTGAGGACACGCACGTTGTAACAGTATACCCCTAGACCTCGCGAATGTCTACTTCGTGAGCGTTCTACGCGTATACGTCTCCCTTTCGATCGGGACAGACTTGAACTACTCATAACGGTCAAAACTATCTCGATATAAGAAGCAAAAATTGTAAATATCCGAAGGCGTGAAAATCTTTATCCCACAACTGATTTTAGAAATCATTAGCAGATTTACTAAAATAAAAACAAAATAACACAACAACTAAATAAATTTAAATTCAACAAAAGCCTATCGACCGAGCAGCACGTCCGTTCCGTACAACGAGCAACGAAAGAAGTGTACGAGCCGTTGCTTGAGGCTTGTTTATATAGCCTTCAGTGTGGCGGGTAGTTGAGCTTTTCTGATAATTTCCAACAATATATATATATATAAATCAAATTGAATCAAAAAAAGAATAATGTTAAAGTTTCAAAATAGACGAAGTCACTATTTAAAGGCTAGCTGTAGGGTATGATTATCATAAGGTAAGTAAATCAATATTCTGATTTATCCAAACACGAATATTAAAATTGTTAAGTGTTAATTCGCGTTTTTGTTTATCTCAGGATTTCCAAATGCCAAAAGCAAACAAAAGGCGATAGCGCATCTTACTTCAATATTAATGTACCTATTATGTTCGCCTACCATGAAAATAATATTAAAACATATGTACAAAGCAACGTGCTATTAAAAAAATTTTGGGCCGCAAATAAACCGCTTTTAAAAGTACATACATGGCGTCAAATATAATGCAGGCTCGTTATTGTTTTTCACCAGAATGTGTACACGTGGAAGTTATGAAGAATGGGAAAAATGAAACTTTTGCTTTGAAAAGGCCAAAAAATTTTGAAAGTTGAACAAAAGATTTTTAATGAGAACCTCGGTGCGTGAGTATTTTTGATCACTTGTCACTGGTTTCTACGTACACTTGTAGGTTTTATTCACGGTACGAAGAAACAGCGAAAGCTAAGGAATATATAAATGACTGTCTGTATCAGTGACTTCGTCCGCGTAGAATACTTACTACATCAAAATTTGTTTTTACAAACTTCCTCCACATCTTTATTAATTATAGCTAATCTTAGCTTGTTGTAAGTTAATCTTAAAAATATACATGTATTGTTTCGGACATTTATATTTTACAGATAGAGAAGTCATACTTTTACAACACAAGAATGATAAGCTTTTATGACTAGCCTAACGCGTTAAAACAAACAAACAAACTCTTCAACTATATATATTTGTATAGATCTATACTTAAACATTATTAAATAAGGGCAACTCTTCCTGATGCCCTAAACCAACAGGAAAGTAGATCGGACGGATTTCTATGCAGATTGGAAAAGTTTCCAAACAGCCAATTAAACAATAACCAATACGACTTGTCTCGAGGTTATTTAATATTCATCAAATCCGCGTATTTGCATGTCTACGTGGTCATGCCACAGTCGAAGTCCGCGTAGTTGGGAAATGTAAAATTGTCATTTTTTGTGATTGGCAAAAGTGATATTTTGTTTAGGTTTTATTTTTTTATTGACGAGGACAGACAAGTGTGGGGTTAATTTGATGGAAGGTCAAATACCCAACCAAATGACATTTAAACAAGATGCGCCGTAGACCTACTTATTTGGCTTTGGATATTCGGAAATCCATAGATTGAAAACCGAAACGCGATAAGTTACGCGACTTTTTCATGTGATTCGTGACCCAGCTAAAATTTTGATATTCCTACCGCTAATTTAATATCTAGATTTCCAGAGATCTCCAACATGTTTTAGAGAAACTATACATTGATTAGAACCATTTTCGACCCTGGGGATCGAACCCACAGCCCGTTATTTATTAGTCATACATTGCTATTTTACAATAACGAGCCTCTAAAAATACCTAAATGGGACTAACGAACAAAACTTTTATCTTTATTAAAATCAAAGTTAAGATAACAGGCCATACGAATAAAGTAATTTAAAGTAGTCATTATATTTATTTATACTTCGCTGTTCAGAGAAAAACACCAATTAAATGAATTTAAAATTAAAGGAAAAATGTAGCAATAATTGAAAGCGCTACGGCGCCGTTATCGAAGTATTTTTTCCAGGAAATTCACAATACGTAGCGTTCGTTGTAAAATAAAATTAAAAACGCTTAATTCCATACGTTCCCAAACAAGGGAACTATTCGATACAGTGAAGCAGTCACAAGCAATTCAATGCACTCGGCGTCTAGAACGTGACCGACCGGAAGATTACCTATCTTGAGACTTATCCGAACTAACATTCGGAACTAAATTGAAAACGATTGACTGGTTACATCTATAGACACGTAGGTGGGAATCTATTACTTAAAATACTATACAGTTAGAAGTGAACCGTTTTAAAACATGATTAAGTCAGTCAAAGCTCAAAGTACATTAGTCAATTTTTTGTCCGTTTAAATAGCACACTTTTAGAGGCTTATCTTTATAATATTTCTAATTATTATATTATTTGTAAAGAAATAAATTATTATTATCTATTATGGAGACCAATAGAAGAACGGATGATCAGTCTATAGTTTATGCAATTTTATCAATTTTCCCAATTTCACCTCACGGACGACTTTTTGGAAAAGGAGGTTTATAAAAATATAGCAGTAGACTTATTTTGAATCTATTTTAACTACTGCTCGAAGTTTTGGATGCTTTGCTTTTTGCATACTGGTAAAGTTCAATTTATAAATTTCAACAATATTTTTTTCGAATATTTTGCACATGATGGCATTAAAAAAAATTAAAAATCGATTTTAAAACAAAAAAATTACGTCAATTTTACATGACCCCACATCGTTCTGAACTGTTGCTCTAGCTAATTGAGCTACGGTACGATAAAGTATTCGGACACCGTAGCTGAACTTTAAAAGAAAGAAGAGAAAGGACCATGATAATCTCAGACTCAGAAAAGTTCAGTTAACTGATGTATTCTTCCATTTGTCATGATTTTCAGTAAGACAATATTAACCTTGAGCTGGAAACGATAGCAATCTCAATAAAACGGGGCTGAGCCATTGAGATTTATGGCCGCTCTCAACTCAGGTATGTGTCTACCTTTGCGAGCACAGTATAGGTGAATTCTACTACCGACTTTAACATTGTAACAACAAAAGTAAAAATGGTTATTAAGGCCATAATTATCAATAAAATTAAGACAAGTAAATGATATATCTTGTTAATGGATTCACCGATTACACTATAAACGGTTTAAAATTTGAAATATACTAGTTAATTTACTTTCGAGTACGTATGACCGTATTGGGTGTTTTAATTGTTTTAAATCGGCGTTTATCGTCCCGTTTGTGCGAGCTACAGATTATATATGGTTTAAGTACTGTGTATACACTCAACTTAGAAAACGATACATAAAAATATTTATAATATAAATTTGAATTTCTAAAAAAAACGTTGATTTGTTTATTAGACTACCAAGAGATCAGGGTTAGTTAAGTATCTATCAATTATTTTCTTAATGAATGTTATTTGCATTTAAATACTATATCTGCAAAATAATTGACATTAAAGTAAAGTAACTTACAAATATTCGGTTGAATAACCGAGAATTATAAGGCAGAGAATTATAAACCGCGCTATTGTCCATAAAAACAAGTTAATGGTTGAGTCGTGTTATGGATAAATTAACTGTGCGTGAGAATGGTGATTAGACGTACCTCCATTAAAGGGCTGGGCGAATGATTTCATATTACATAATGAATGCTTGAAAGATATTAAAATCTATTAATTTTACAGATCTATACCAAGTATAGATAGAGATCAATTGTACAATAGAAAAAAAATCATACATATTAATTAAAATACAAGATTTAGCTATACTTTACATAATTAACACTTCAGAAAGAATTCTTAACTTATTTCAATGTACGATTCTTTGCAATAGCCGTGGTCATGGATGAAGGAAACATTGGGTTATGGTTAAAATGGTTTTCGTGATTTAAACCGTTTAAAGTGGTTTATTTGATATTACCTATACGTATACTGTACGAATATTACGAATAAATAATACAGTACACCCCGGCGTGAATCTTTATATTTTTGCTCTGAAAGTCGTAAAAAACTTTTCGCATTAAAAACTTACAAACGAATGTTGAAAAGAAAACATTTCTAAGGGTAGTTGAATTTGTTTATTCCGTAGCTTTAAGTGGAAATTAGTGGACGAGAGCTTCGTTATGTCATTTTATAATAAAGAAAACTTTTTGTTTTTCGAAGGTACGGTGTAGCGCTATGCGTAGCACTTTGCTACGAGGTTCTACAGAGTTTTCGGAGTAGTATTTTCATTCTGGTAGCTTATTTAATGCTGGATATATATAAATATAATGTTTTAAGCGCTAAATAAATTTAGCGAAGACTGTAATAGTGTGTATCAATATATTCATGGGTAACGGTCCATATCTAGATAGTGTAATAAATACTTTTACTTAATGACTATAAGTTGAGCACATATATTTTATCAAGGCAATCTTTTCTATAGTATTTAATAGAAATCCGCTTATAGAAATGAGATATATATACACGATATTATTTGTGGGTAAGCTTCGTTAAGCTTCTAAAGCATGAATGAAGTCCAACAACAAATTAATTACTGCTGTTTGCGTCAATACAAAAATTCACCATCTACCAGACATAAGAACCGTTTCTATTCAAACTCCTGAGGCCATATATTCACAGGGCTCTCGATGCGTCATTACCTCGAACCACGCAGGTAGCTATTAATTCCGAGCGGAATGGCGATACCCTCATTAATGCCCAGGGGTGTAATATGCCTGGATTTATTGGCGAAATTTTCTTGTGCAACCCCCCCACACCACCGCCGCTCGCGACATAATTAAAAAGCTCTGTAATAACTGTCAAAGCCCTTGTTATTGGTAGTTTTAAAATCATAATTAGGGGAGCTATTTTGATCACAGATGACGAATAATAACTATATACATAAATATAGTTATTTATAATATATAATACTTTCAGACTTTACAACATTTAACTATAAAAGTAGGAAATTCGTATCCATTAATTCTGTTGAATAAAAGACTTTCATATTATAAGAGATCATCAAGAAATCATATATTTATTATCGAACATAAATAAATGCAAGTTCAACACAAAGTTATATTACGAAGGAAGATATTATTTATTGGGTTAATGTTATATTTTTCCCACGGTAAATACTGTAGACTGCAGACACAGCGTAAAAACTCATTCGGAGTAAGATTTATTAGTAAGAATTAGGTAAGTCAGTGAAATAAATCAGGTGCGTAATTAACCTTTAGTCTGGAATCTCTTGAGGGGAGTTAACGATAAATATCATAAATTAATACATTCAGAAGCAAGGGGAATAATTACTCGATAAACACAGATGTATAAATATTATTAACTACAAAATTATTTGTCTATATTGAAGAGCGCAGAATAAGGAATTTATATATATATATATATATATATATATATATATATATATATATATACACATTTTTTGTAATTTCTAAAAAAGTTTTTAAACGAATTCTATATTAATAATATAGTATTATGTCGTCACTACAAAACCACATTCCCATGATCTATCTACGACGTAGACACGTAGTTCGATTTCGTAGCCCGTTGTCTACGATTCCTACAAACAGTAAAACCGCCTTACAAAATAATTCACTTTGTTTTTTTATCGGCAAATTAGCACAAGTCAACTGCCAAATCATCAACTGACAGTTGACTTGTGTGACTTGCCAGTTTAACTACAAATTACTCGATGTGTAAGTTAAGACTAACGTAACATTAACTCGTACATTATACAAATTGAATATTATACCGTTACATTAAGGCGAATACGTTTTGTTAAAACAACACACTAGCGCGCTCACTTATTACAGAAATTTCCGAGTGCCGCCAAGTTCAATTAGAGTCAAGTCCGATCCGCTGTGACATATTGGATTTCAGTCGAAATTTAGCTGGAGCCGGGACACAAACGTACGGGCGCCCTCATTAGTGTAATGAAGCCGTCATGGTGTTATTTTTACGCGGAAATGAGCTGTTTTCAGTTGCTATTTTGAATGAGCTACCAAAATGCTCTGCAGTGATTTTATTATGCTAAGAGTTTGTAATATTATTGTGTTATGACTCCAACATTTGATATAACAATATTTTCTTCACCATTATACGTCATAAATATAATGAGAATAAGTGATAGCGTGCTTGTATATATCATTTATACGAAGCTACGTTTTTCTATTACTGTAATTGAACCGCATACAGTCGAGTACAAAAAGCGTTTACAAGTTTCAGTTTCCTTAAAGTGTGTTAATCATATAAAAATTATCTAGTCATAATTACAAAGCTTACTAAAGTGCGTAGGTCGCGGAACGCACAAAAACAAAATAATTATAAATCCGAGCCCTTTAACCGTAATGGGCAATAAATTTCTACCGAGTCAAGATATACGACTTCCGTAGTCGACTGTGCGAGGGTGAAGCCGGCGGGTGGTGATATGGCTCAATAATAAAGGGTACGCTTGTTATATCAACATAGGAGTTACTTCAACATCTTAATACACGTAAATTTGTTCTTTCTCTTACATTAATTCTTATATAACTGTATACTCCTACTATCTTTAAAGTTTAATAAAGAAATAAAATAATATTCTACAAGGATTAAAAATGAAATAAAAACTTCAATATCCTTATTTCAACACGTAATAGCCCTCTTATATCTCTCATTTCAGGCCAATTAGGGATATCATAATTATGTTTTCTTAGTTGGCTTACCATATTTTTTTATGCCATGCAAGGGGGGCGTTAATCGGTAAACTTAGTGATTCGCAACCACGCTTCATAACACGTTGTAGCTCGCTCGTGGTATTTCGGATGATGTTTAGATGCTTTTTGTTGATAGGATCGTTAGTTTTGGATTCATTACTTGTTTGTTGTTACTTTTGTGATTACACCTCCAGAGTATTCAGTATGGTATTTGTAATTATAGAATATTCCAGTGTAAAAAACATTTGTTTTCATTCTAAGAGCTGTATCGAGGGATGATTTATAAGTGTACGTTTCATAAAACACTTTTTCACAGTATACTACTTGTATTATTTACTGTATTATTTCTGAAACATTCTGGAAATCTCGATATTAATTAGGTGGTAGGAATATCGATATTCCGTCCGAGACACGAACCACCATCAGGTTTTCACTTTGTGGATTTCCGAATATCCAAAGCCAAAACAGGTCATCTAATGTAAATTTTATATGGCTGGGGTATTTCGCCTTCCATCTACTGAACTCCATGCGTGTCTCCCTGTATTATGAAAACAATCTAAGACTTGTATATGGTAGAAATGGTCAAAGCTAGCTAAAACTTTGCCTCCACTCGATATTTGCTAAGTACAATCATGTCCAATTTATAGCTCCCTTTCCGAGTTCCCAGTACTGTAGCACTACAGCTTCTACGAGTGCACTAGTCAGAGAGACAGCATGGAAGCTTGTTACCGTGTTAATCATCTGATCCGAAATAAAGGGAACCCGCTGCAAATAGAAATATTTTCCCTATTTTAAGGCTAACCTCTATAGTATTTTGCACTAGTAAAAATCAAAGTAACAAGCCATGTATTGTCTGTAGTTTACACAGTCACGATACTTTTAAATAAAACTTTTACCGGTTACGCGATATATTAATACTTCAACCTATGCTACTTATCACGTATGTTTAGTGGTAGTTAAAATAAATAAGTTTAAACGGTTTAAAACGCGAAATATATTGTTAAACTTATGTTAACTAAAGTACATAAACGTCGCGTCACAGTTGAATTCAATAAAATAAGTTTAATAAATATATTTTGGCGTTTCAAACGGTAAGTGTTTTACACAAGTCACGTGATTTTAATATGCCCTAGCTATATAACGTCTGATTAAGATTGTTCCTTTGGGCTTTGGGCATTTGGAAACATTATTTTATAAAGCCTTTCAAAGAAAATTTTAACCACTTTAAAACACTTTAACTGTTTAAAATGCGATATATTAGTTAAACTGATTTGAAAATGATTTTTAACTTCTACCCGACGTTTCGGATGCTTTGCAGCAGCCGTGGTCACGGGGAGACTTTTCAAAAAAGTTTAACTAATATATCGCGTTTTAAACCGTTAAATTGTTTTATTTAAATATATAGACTTATTTGTGAAGTTCTTGCCCGAGCAATAGTTCGTTATTAGTTAGCTCTTAAACTATTAGTTCGAGCAATGACTAGTGGTTTCGGTCAATTCGCAGTTGCGCTGACTCACGAACGGTGTATGACACGGCAAACACGTTCAGATAATTATCCGATGCGAAAGTGCTTACGCGTTATATTCGACGCTTTTCTTTAACAACTGCCCGTGGCCCGGTCGCTAATGATTTTATATCGTGTTACCATTCTTGTGATTGAATTTATTTTCCGTGTAATGCTACAGTAGGTACAATTATATTCTCTTTTTAGGTGTAACGTGTTAAGTGAAGTATATATTAATTTTTTACAGCTTTATTATTCATAATACATACCACAGAAAAAACGAGAGATAAAAACTTAGTACCTAACTTTTAAATAAAAGGCGGCCTTATCGCTAAACAGCGATCTCTATCAGGCAACCTGAAGTACAGGCTATATTTAGTATTATAGATACAATACTTAAATTAACATTTCTATTTCTTGTCTAAGCGATAACTTTAGTCGTAAGTAACATTTAAGATTATGTACCTAAAAACGACTATCGTCAAATTAATTTTCGCAGAGAGAAAAGCAAATATTCTTTGGCCTATTTGTTGAAATGCGACACAGTATTCGAATTTCAAATTCTCCAAGAATGTCAAACTATGAAGGGTGGTGTTTAACAAGTTTTTCACGTAATTATCTTTTCGATTACAAAGTTAATAAAATTGTAAAGAGTGCATATCGGGGCCGCGTCATTGCGTGGCGATGTTGCGTGTTCACAGCTAACTAGATTAATGGACGTTATGATGAATGACATTGGCTCCATGCTATCCTAGTTTGAGCTAATTATTTTAATTCTAAATATAAGGAAACAAAGCAATGAGACAGATCTGTAAAGCTCAATATAGAGAAGTCAAATATTACCACCTCCTATTGTTTTAAAGAGAAGCCTTCAACATCGCTTAGGCTAAATACTGTCTGTAGTTTACGCGAGCAGACATTAAAAAAAAATACTAACGGTTTAATACGCGAAATATATTAGTTAAATTGATATAGATTAAATCGATAATATTTTTTTTTTTAATTTTGACTCGGGCAGCACTTGAACCGGCATCGTCAGCGTTCAATGCTGTTATTCTAACCAATGGCTAGCAAGTCCCACATCTCATCGTCGGATTTTTTTCAATGCATGCACCGGTTTGACGGTTCAAGTCCTATCCGAGTAGAATTCTTTTTTCAATTTATTTTCATTTTTTATGTTTTATAACCTGATTATTTCGCGTTTGAAACTGTAAAAGTGTTTATTTAAATCGTTCAGGCTGTTTGAAACGGTAAAAAAGTCTTTTTATCAATCTTAATACATTAAAATATAATATTTTCATTTTTCTTTCCAAGTGTTTAAACCGTATAGAATATCTATTGAAATTAGGTTGAGAACGAAAGGACGTAACTCTGTGAAGTCTGGCATCACAGTACTAAGCTGCTAGATTACACGAGCTTTTATGATAAATAAAGCGAGAGCGGTACATTTCGGGTTAGTCGGGGGTTAGGAGCAGTACATTAGCTTTTGTGTTGTCGGAGAGGTGTGAGCGATGGCCGACAAACGGACACGGCAGCCATTCGTCTCCCGATTGTGCGACCGACCGTGTAGCCTCCAGCTCTGATGTATTGCCAAAATGCTCTACAACGGAGTACTATATTATATGACTTTGGACAAATATGAACTACATCCTTGGAGATATAATATTTCGTTTATTCTCTGGCTTCTTAGCTTAGGTTACGAAAATGGAAAAGAACGAATGTAGGTATGTTTTCAACGATGTATTAATGTGAATCCCCTGGTTTTGCCGTGTATCAAATTTATCATATCTACGATTTAAATTAATAAGGGAGGTTACCTTTTAGTTTATCTAAGAACCAGATTATAAAATTTGACAGGTTATTTTCACACGTTTATGCTCACTAGCTTAAGTAAAATTAGATGAAGTAGCTGGTAAAGCAACAATATAGAACGTCCAATTTTCCCAATTTTAAGTTAATTTAATAGTAGTAGATATACGTAGAGTAAAACGTATAGCAATATAATTCGCTCAGACTAATCAACTTTTCGTGTAGCGTGTATGAAATCCGGCGAATTCCAACGGCGTTAGCGCAAAATGCAATTAGTAAAGAGGCCATCCAGTAATGCAGTGTTGATCCCATTGCACAATTACTCTCTGAAACTGCATTAGATTACTGTGGACGTAATCGCATCACGTCAGCACATCTCGCCACAGCGGGTCACGCCCTTTGGGCATCATTTTGCAAATTTGCTTTAAAAAATGTTTTACTTGAAATTGCATGACACAGGTAAGATTCGAACCCAAGAATAATATCATAACGTGGTGCTACACAATAATAGGCTTACATTTGAAGATAATTAAAGATTGAAAAAAATATATACACAGGTGGACTCGACCCGCTGTTGATTAAAAGATTATGACACTTGCGGGATTTGAACTTACCGTGTTGCTCGAATTGAGCTACCGTGTATTGTTTCTTTTTTTTCCGAAGAGGACAAATAAGAATGGGAATTTATTTGATGGAAGGTGAAATATATCCACAAGATGTGCTGACGCTGATCTTGATATTCGGAAATCCAGACTAAAACCAAGACTCGATTAAACTTAATAGTATCTATTCATATCTGATTTCTTTCTAGCTTTTAAAATATGAGAATAAAACAAAATTACTTGGAAAAGTGCATTAAGGCTAAGTTAGAGATATCTCATTGAAATAGTTAAACAGAGTAAATAAAAAGGTATAATTTCTTGGTCTGGTCCGACGCGGCTTCCGTACCTCATACTTGAGAAGACCTACGATAAACAAAGCTGCAAAGGGTTCATACAATTCCGCGCGACGTTTCCGCTACGCCACTTCCGGCCCCTCAGGTCTAGTTTTGCCCCCGGGAGACATCCAAGATGCCTTTTACCCGGGAGTTTTTGTCGCAGGCTCTCAATCGTAATGACAAGTGCTTTGGAGTTACGTATTTTTAAGAGTTGTAACATGTACTTGCGCACAGTAATTAAAGAATTACGTAAGAAAATACATTTTTGCGTTACAATTATCATATACACAAACTTTGCTGGGGAATGACATCACTCGGCTGTTGCTGCAACAAAAGCAGTTGCAGCGCTGATTTTCAGTGATGCCTCATGGATGACACTTAAAGTAACAGCCAAAATATGAAGAAGAACCAAATTTGAGAGTCATAATATGCCTCCACCCTTCGACCCGTAATTAAGAAGTTAGCTCTACTAAGCTGTATTCCCATTATTTCCTCAGAGCGCCTTACAGCATATGGAACTGACGTAATGAGATCATGTTACTCTAGTGTGTAGATTTTCAGTGGGCCTTTTAACATCGTCTGAAGCGTATTAAGTTTCAGAGGGTATGTAAAAGTCGACAAAACATATACTTTTAATAATTCTAATAAATAACAAAAAAAAATATGTTAACAAAGTCAAATTTAAATAAAACACTAATTTATATCGCGTTTTAAACTTTAACGGTTTCAAACGCGATATAATTTAATTTTGTATATAATAAATATCGCGTTTTCAAACGTTAAAATGTTTTATTTAGATGTGTACTACTCGCGTATTCTATAGACAGTATTTAACAAAGTCAATAGTCAACTTTTTGAGTTTACAAGAACGCGTCAATCACTGAACAGTGTCGACAGTTATTAAAATAATCCACTATTTATCAAAAACATTTGCCAACTGGCTTAACATGCCAATATAATACTTTAGTTCAACTACAAAGTTAGTAAACTGTGGACGCAGTCTACACGTTCGGAGATGTTATTGTGAAATGGGATTAACGGCTGCATTACAAGAGGACGTTGGACTAATTGTATTTGCTAGTTATATTTAGACAAATTATTATCTACATACTAAAAGTTGTATGATTTCTATTCTTTTAACATAGTCATACTATAGTATACGTTGGGTCACACTTAGAAAAAAAACGTAAAAATCAATCAAAATGATTTGTTCATAACTGTACTAATTACGATTGAATCCGTTTTCTATTTAGAGGATTGCAAAATAAAGCGAAATAATCCTACCTTAATAAATCTTTTCGCTTTTGTTAATAATCCTAATGTGGTGTGTCTTGATGCTTCAGGGCCTAACGGTACCATGTCCTTTAATTTCTCCAAGCAGCTTCTTAAATGTGCTCTCCTGAAACAAAGAAAAACAGTCATATAATTACACTGTTCAGAATCTGTCTTTAAATTTATATTATAATCGTTATCTGTGCATAATGTAGCTGTTGGCGGGAAATTTTGGTTTTTAATTATTTTATATCTGGGTTGTTAAGCAGCTTAAAGCTAACGGCACTAAGTAAATAACAAAACTATAAAAAATTGCTTGATGGCACTGTAGGTATAAATTAAAAATATATTTAGATTGAATAATATTACGTCACGGGCTCAAGCCGAAACAGTATCTGCAGCATTCCGTGCTGTTGCAATTAGCTGGTTCAAGTCCCGCCCGCGATTTTCATTATAGCTTAATTATAAGTTTAAAATTGCCTTATTTTTACGAAATCGCAGGCAACACATATTTTGAAGTTTCAAACACTAAATGCAAATAAATAAAAGCGTTTAATTAATGTTATTTTTGAAATCCACACAAGTTGTACGGTTACATAAAGTATTGTTATTAGAACATTTCTATTTAATCCCCAGAGAAAAGCCGCCATGCACTACATTCTAGGGAGAACGCTCGTTTGTTGGTACACCGGCAACTAACAAAGCTCATTTTACGCTTACCATGGTTTCTCGAAAGTGAGTGACAGTCAAAAACAGTTTTAGAAAAAACTGACAATTTATTTGTAGTCAAATAAGTTTAACTAATATATATCGCGTTTTAAACCGTTAAAGTGTTTTATTTAAATGTGTACTACTCGTGTAAACTACAGACAGTATTTAATTTATTGTACATTAATAATTAATTTTATTCTCTAACAAATTCTCCACCTTGTGTAAAGATTAATGTGTTTTCTTTTACAAAATATAACATTTGTAAATTGTTATTCATTCATAGAAACTAAATGGAGTGAAAATAGTGAGTTCTTTCTGTCGCAATAAAATCAAATGCATTTCACCACTCGTTTGTCGCCAAAGAAAGCGCCTGAGGCCGCCGGCGCGCCCGCTCGCTTGATCAGGCGTAACTAAGCTTATTTTCAGTACGAGCAATTCTCGAAAGAATGCTCAAAGCTAACAATGCCACAAATAAATGAACCCCGTAATATTAGAATAAGGGACGTATGTACATCTAATTATCCATGCAGGTACTTGCTAAAGACAAAACACTAGAGAACCGGGCTATTTTGCTCGATTTAAGGCAAATAAAAATTAACAGCTAGCTGTATATAAATTAATTCTGCAAATTTATTGTAATTTAAATAAAACACTTACACTTTAAAACGCGATATATATAAGTTCAACTTACTTTTACTACGGCACGACGTTTCGAATGCTTTGCAGCAGCCGTGGTCACGGGGAGACTCAACGTCGGCCGTCGTTAAAATAATTTTCAAATAGGTTTAACTAATATATATCGCGTTTTAAACCGTTAAAGTGTTCTATTTAAACGTGTACTACTCATGTATACTACAGATTAAATTATTACTATTTAATGTGTACTATAATCTCAATTAAAATAATGCTTTATTAAGCAAAATTAACAGAGAACAAACAAGCAAAGGGAGTAGCATCTAATTAAAATGAGCCGTCAAAATATTTTAGTTTTAGACAGTTGAAATTTATTTTTAATAGTTCATTAACCAGGTACCAATGGTAAGGGCAAACCGGTCGCAAATTATAGCAAAGCGTGAGTTTCGTTTGTGCTGAAACGGGAGAAGGTTCCGCGGTAACGTAATATGGTTTTAGCGGTTGCACTCACACAAATGTACTTCGTTTTATACCAAATGTTAATTCAGTATCGAATTTTTGTGATAATTTTGAATCTTGTTCGTATGTTTTAAGCGACTAAGCTACTTATTAACCTACGGTTATTATCTTAAGTGCACTATGACTCACACATTTGAATCTGGAGAAATTTAGATTTCATTTTATAGTGTGGTGTAATTCTTGGTTAACATTGTATTTTCAAGGCCGTTAATTAGTTAATTAGTCCATATAGGCGGGTAACCATTTCACACAATTCGCCTTTTGTAGAGTACGTTAGTTTATACAACTAATGTATCAAAGTATATTTACGTATATACTTCGAAATAAAACCTAAGCAGGTTGTATATAAAAAAAGACATTTATGATCTTATTAAGTAAAACAGTAGTAAATAAACTAAATGCCAGCGCTAAAATTAAGACACCGAAAGGCAGTGACAAAAACTTTGCCGAGAAATATAATTCATTGGTCGACAGTGCATCTTTTAAAGATGTTATATGGTTGGGCTATTCCCTTTCATCCCATGAATTGCTATTATTATGTGATATGCTATTGCTTGAGAAAACCCTAAGGTTTGTTGGTATTGATGTCAAAACGCGAACGAACTAACATTTCCTTTCCCTATTTAAACAGAGACCGAGTGTTCTCCATTCAAACTTTCAAATATGACTATCGTAATTTTTACTTAATGAAAAATATGCAAATTCTCCTCCCAGTAAAATGTAATATGTTAGTATTAACATACATATTTGAGCGATAACTCCTTGCCACAAAGTAATTTGCATGAATATAGTTTGACGAGCGTCTTTCCCCAAGTTGCATGGGTTTGGCTGCTCTGTGAGTTAAGACTTGCATAAGCGTTTAATATTGTTCAAGTGTGAGGGAATTTCAATTTTCAGTATTAAAAACTTTATTTTAAGTCTTGAGATCAAACTTACAGATAAAGCTTTAAATTGTCTTTCTCAACATTGATTTTGCGAGGAGCCGAGTGTTGATCAAAAATTTTATTTAAAATTGTTCAGAATACTCTCTAAGACGTAATCGAGAATACACAGTAAATATTTTGGATCAAAATAATTTGTAACTACCAACAGGGTGCGGTGTAGTGAATTCCTCAATCCTTTAATAACATATGGTCTCATGCGCTTTAACATGTGAAAAGAAACTTGACGCAGACTTTTCATTTGACATTTGACATTAATACAGAACCTAGACCTTGAAAGCGCCGCCGCTTTTAAAGAAATGAATAGGAGTTAAAAACGGAGCATTTAATGAAGCATAAAACGTAACCGGTAGTATAATTACCACGATTGTTCGTATTATCATAGCGAGTGCTCCCAATTTTCGTTTGATGAGTTTTTTACGAGTTCCCAGCAGTCGTATGTAATTTACGGCCTCGTAAAACGTTGCCTGATAACAATGTAACGTTGCAGTGTATTAGGGCTATCTTTGTCCGAAATGTTTCAGTAAATGAGCCCTAAAACTGCTGATTTACCTGACTCGCCTAGATAATGGCCGTTCTTGTACTTTTTAAGGGCCAACTTATCTTTTTCTTCTATTTTATGTTCTCAAAAAGTGGGACTATTTTTGGTACTAGATATTCTCAATACTGGGCCCCTATTTAATTACACGAATTGCTGAATTTAAATGTTTATTTCATGTTAAATTATAGTTAAAACAATGAATTCTATGTAAAAAATACTCAGAAAACGTAAAGTAAAATTTACAAGAAATTTAGAAGGCTTGCATAGTAAACAGAACAATTAATCTTTACAAAGAAGTGAAAGAGAAAAGCATTCGCTATTTTATTTGCAAGACTACGACATTATTAAGATTATTCATAGTGTGTATGTAGTGTTTACTAAAATACATTTGAAATGTATTTATTTATACACTTGACTCAACGTTATCAAATGACAAAGGGCATTTTAATTGCCGGCTTTATGTGAATAAGCATTTTAATTTTCAACATATTAAACATATTAATTGGCGAATAGAATATGTGAAAATTTTCGTGGTTATCAAAACCGAAGCCTAAATTGATATACAATTAGAATAGAAGACAAAAAGATAATTATGAGTACCTTCATAAAAATAAGCATTTAAGTAACAAACAACAAATCATTACAATACATTATATACCCTTAAAGTAGACTGGACATTATGCAATTTGTATGCGCGATCGCGAACACTGCACGCGGGTTGCAGCCGGTCTTTTTTTAATTGGTCAGCGGTTCTGAATCCAGAATATGGTGACGGACGCACGCGATAGTGTTTTACATATAGATTGCGCTCGCCCTTCGTCCGGCGATACCAAACAAATGAGGTTTCACTACCGATTCCTGGGGAAATGTGTCAACTTTTTTTGGCTTCTTCATGATTTGATAATTCAACACATACCATATTGCACGTTAAGTATTTGTCGTTTAGTACATATGTCAAGATGATGAAACGTCGAGAAATAATAACATAAATTTAAAAAATACTAAATGTTTAACTATAGTCATTATAAAATAAGTAGCAATAAATTATCATTTCTGCTTATCGTTTGTCTAATAATGTAATTGCAATGGTTTAGAAGGGTGAACATTTAAATTTAAACAAACAACATCAAAAAAATATTTGTTGTTCTTGAATGTTGATGATAATTAATTGCTTTTATGTTTTGTTTATTTGCCATGTCTATGTCCAAGTTCTGTTGATTTTAATAAGATGCCAGGTTAAATATTGCTTTAATGTTGTTTAATAAGTTTTGAATTGCTTCGGATTAAAATCAAGATTTTATCAAGTCGTATCTATTAAAGCGGAAGAGTTTGAACGCACCAATCACAGAAACGATATTTTCTAGATAGAAATTTTTTAGATTGCGAGTTAAATTTTCTCCAATTTTGTTTTAAGTCGCAAAAACGATGAGAAGCGGACGACGTCGTGGGTGTTAGCTATAATTTATAAAGTTAACAAAACAATAAATAACATGATGCCCAAAATAACGAATTATTCCACGCGGATGAAGGCACAGCTAGTTTATTAGTTAATATGCATGCAAGTGTTACTAAAGGGCACTATCCAATTGAGAGTATATGCTAAATCAATAAGAAATAGAAACAAGATACTAGCAGCATATAGAGCAGAGCAGATCTCGGCAGCTGTTCGGTTCACGGGTCAGGGTGGAATGAGATGAGCCGCGGTTTGCATACAAATCACAGATCGCTGACCGCTGTGACGTACGTGTTTTGCAAGCAATGAGCTACAGAAGGGTACCACATAGATCGCTACGGTTACGGTTCCTTACGTCCAATGTTTAATTTATTGTGTTCCGACACTACCCTTAATTCAATAGCGGTCACACTTGTTCTTAAAAGTATCTAACATATTTATTGTTCGGTATTTATATACACCATTTGTTATTACTGTATTTTTGTATGTACTGTACTATTTCAAATGTCAAGCATGGGGCATCACTGAAAACCTTCCTTTGTTTGTAGGTTGTGCCAGGTACAACAAAAGCTCAGTGGTGTACCACCACGCATGTATTTTATTATTTATTTTGTTGTTTTATTGTCTGTAGAATAAAACATTTAATTTAAAATAACTTGTTCGAAATTATTAGACACTATTATCAATTTATCATATGTGTCTTATGTTTTATATTAATAACATAAAAATAAGCTCAAACCTGCATGAAATACGGGATAAATGCAAGTAGGTGCTACGTTAAACCTCTCTCTATATATTTTAAAGTCGCGTAGAAAACTTTCAGGAAAGTTAGAACGCCGTTTAAACCGATAAAATACCTTTGCACGGAAAAAATCTCTTTCATAAGGAACGAAGAGAAAAGTGTTCGAAAAAGGCGCCGATCAATATTGGCTCGAATCTGTTACAACTTTATCCATTATCGAACTCCGAAGTTCTACATGAAAAGTTAAATTCGCTATAATTGGAGTGATTTAATTTGGAGCATTAAACGAATCGAGCGGGCCCAAAACTTCCCCCCTCGAGTTTGATAAGAGGCTGCCATCTGTGGGCATTAAATTGGCGAGAGATCTGGCTTATTATGATGAGAGAACTATTTATATTGGTTCCAGTGTCGTGATTTCGATTTAGACACTGTGGCTAGTTTTAAAGCAGCCACATGTTTGTTTAGCTATCATGTTTTAGTTATATAAGATAATTAACGATACTTATAATAGATGCGTAAATTCCAAGTAACGATTTAAATTCTCAAGTTAAATAATTATAAAACTTTCTGAGAAAAATAAGACAATACTCATTCAATGATGGGATGTGTAATATATGGTTGTATGTTAGTCGTTGATTTCGTGGCCACACACTCGTGTAAAGTCGAAATGCAAAAGCACTCGGTGCCAAGAGCAAGATACGATGCTGATTAAGGGCCTCTTCAACGGCCTTCATGTTAAACTATCCTCTCAATTTAAAGCAAAATTAATTGGTATACATGGTGGTGTCATATCAATAATATAAATAATGTAGGTACTACCTTTCGCCAAGAGCATCATCTATATATAAAAGTTACTTTGGGCAGCATGTAGGCACTTATCTTTTTGCACACATATTTAACAATATCAATAAAAATTTATCTTTTTAATTAATTAATTGAATTTTTAAACATTGTTTTTTACAGCACTGGTAGGCAGTAGCCGTCGAGAACATGTACTCGCGGCGGATATAATATTCAAACCTTTCAATTACTACAACATAAATAAAAAACATATTACAATATACATTGCCTTTTGAAAAAAGCATGTGCATACAGAAAGGCAGAATTTCATTTTGATTTTTGTTTATTAAATGTACAAACATGTTATTATAATTGATTTATACTATATGTACAGGTACCATGTCAAATTTTGTTCAGTGCAATGTATACATAAACATAATATATACGTATGAAGAACCGTGAAAATATTTCTACTTGCAACCCTTTTATAGGAAATCATCCAATATCCGCCACTGAAATTGAAAGTCATAAGCAATTTTGGAAAATCTCACAACGGATAATGTTTCCCCTAATGAAGTTCGTAATTCTAAATTGAAATAAGATCCGTTTAGTTTAGTAAACTACGTGTTTTATTGTTTTTTGTTTTATCGAAAGGTGAAATATTCCAGCTACAAGACATCTTGGCGTTGTCGACTTATGGCTTGTGAATATTCGGAAATTCACAGACTGAACGAAATACCATTAAACTCGAATTGTTGGTTTTTAGTAAACAGCGTCCAAACGATTTTATTTTCATGCAAATCAAAGTTACATTAAGATAATTTCGGCTACAAAGTACGTAGTAAAAATCTTAGAAAGCAAAACCAAAACTCACCCTACCAAGTCTTTAAGTCATGATACATCACCATTCATTAAAGTTAAAAAACGCAGTACAATTGTATGAGGCAATGAATGCGGTTTTGTGTTTACTGTCGAGTAGTCTGGGAATTCAAGAGAAACTCCTCAGAAACTGAGTCAGACAGACGAGTATTGAAGTCATAGAAAGACCTACGCTTGATAGCGAACTAAGGAGCATTCACACGAGTGGCGGTGTTGCAGCATCGTTTTTAATTACTACAATCAAGCAATTTCTAGACTTGAATGTTTGTATTGTTTAAAACACAATATAAATGCAATAGCGTAAAACTTATATTGAAAGTAACAAATAGTATGTAACAGCTAGCCACGATATTAAAATAATATTATACATTACGTATAATAAGTAAGCAAGTGTAAAGGTTGAAATTACAGTTGCGACAGAGACGTGTAGGACACGATAGCTCATTTGGTTAGAGCAACAGCACGGAACGCTGTGGATGCCGGTTCAAGTCCTGCCCGTATCGTTTTTTTATTATCTAAAAACGATTTTTTAATTTATTGCGTATATGACAGGGAAAAACTCAGTACATATATGTACTAAAATAAAACACTAACACTTTAATACGCGATGTATTCGTTGCCAACTTATTTATAAATTATGTTAACTACGGCCCAAGGATTCAGATGATTTGCAGCGGTCGTGGTCACGGGGAGAATGTCTTCAAAGTGTTTATTTAACTGTGTACTACTCGCGTAAAATACGGACTTTATTTTACGCTTTTTTAAAATGCAGGAAAAAATGGATTTTTTACATAAAATATATAGAAAGAAAAAAAACATGTTTGTGTTTCACCGTCTCCAGTCTGAAACTCCCTAACCCCACCTTTTACCACGGCACTGTAAGTTTAGATTCAATCTAGCCCGTTAGAAAATTCTCAACAAACGTAGTTAGGGAGTGAGCTGAGTCTACACGAACTGATTACATAACTCCCAACTTAAAGATTGTTTGCAAACTGCCTAATGAAGATGCAGTTAGGTAGGGATTGTGTTGACGTCAAGGAAAACAAGCAACTTTTGGCGCTTTTGAAAACACACTCACTGTTTGAGCGGGCGCTTGTTATTAAAGTTTTATAAAACACACAAAACGGACATTATGCCCTTTATTTATTTCGAGATTGCAGACTAATGCGAAGAGTCTTCACCTTGTTACAACAAACTACGTTATCAATTAAAAAGTGTTGAATGAATAAGAGATAAAGTATTTTCCTTTTAAATGAAACATATTTTAAAGGATAGACGGAAAAGATTACCTAGAGGACATTAACGATAGCCAGAATCTTCAGCCCCCCCGTGAACACGGCCGCTTCAAAGCATCAGACACATCGGGCCGTAGTTAAAAAAAAAGTGCAAATAAGTAACACATTGCACGATTTAAAACCTTAAACCTGTTTTATTTAAACTTTTTATCGGTTTAAAACGCTTAGTATATTAGTGAACTTATAAAGGTACATCTTATTTTAACTAAGTCTCCACATTTACACACACTAGACATAAAAGAGAGATCGGAGATCTTTTAATATAATATCAAGTTGTTCAAGTATGTACGTATGCGCGTGTGCGTGCCAAAAAATCGTAAATTTTCATAAATTTATTTGTTAATCTCTCCTTTTTTTATTCTTTATTTTATAGTCTAGGTGGCAATTGGAAGTAAGCCGAAAGCTCCTTCATCTCCCTTATCACATTACAGCGTAAAGTATAATAAATCAGTGGTATTTATCCTCGCTTTTCGCGATAAATATTATTAAACAGTCACTTCCACTCGGCGCGCGCATTTGTTTCAATAAGACACGCATATTCTATACTCAGTGCTTTTTGAATCTATGTTGAATGTGAATTTATTTCGTCTGCATTCTTAGCTTTTGTCTCTACAGATGGGCAGAACTCTACAATAACCAATACATTGTGAACTTTATTGATATACTCTTTACGGGTTCGTTGTGCAATGGTAGCAATTTATGAATAATCAACGGGTCGTGGATTCAATCCCCACAAAGTCCAACAGTTTTCATAATCGATTTATAATTTTTCTCAATTATGTTGGACCTTGTCTGGAAGTCTTGATATGAACGAAAAGAAGGAAATCAAAAATCCGTACGGGTTACGAACCACAGATGAAATAGCTGTCAAGTGTAATGGCGAGTCTATGGATTTCCGAGTATAGTCATCAAGTGAACTCCCGCCCAAACATAGATTTAAAATTTAGAACGAATGGCTTAAGTCGGTAAATAAAGGCTATCTAAACCTATTCGGATCCCGTCGCACGACGCAATTACGTAATGTTTTCATCGCGACGGTTAATCTTTTTGGGAGGCGGCCAGCGATAAGAGAAGTGTGCACATGCAGTCATCGTTACTTTTTACAGTGGACACAAGTGCCGCACTAAAGATAGCAGGCTCAAGATATGGGACGTCTCTCACACCAAATGAGACGATCACAATTCTACTTTTCGACTGCGCTTCTTTCATAACAAAAATTGTCTTTTTGTTATGAAATTTTAAAGAAATATACGCGTTTTTTTGCGTTCCAATGTAAGTAGCTACATTTTACGAGTATCTTAAAAGGCTCAAAAGTACTGTAATATTGAGGTTTTCATTAATTAATTAACACGTTTTGCACAAAAGAAAAAAATACAAACTTGAATACTAAAAATATGGAGTACAATGGGCGGCCTTATCGCTAACAAGCGATCTCTTCCAAGCAACGCAAGATGAAAGAAGGCAAAGTTTACTGAAAACGAAATGTGCAGGGTGGGCGTAACAAAATATATATCTTAAAGATAACAAAACAAAACTTACAATTACTTAACTCACTTGACTTAACGTAAAAATAAGAATACGCAAGAAAATGAATTTATTCTAATTACTGTTAATGGACAGAAAATTCTTTACAGGAGCCATTTATTTTATTATTCATCTAAGCAAAATGCCATATGACACGAAACACAATCGGTTGAACACTGACAGCGGGTCGTGGGTTCAAATTCCTTTCGATTTATGGATATTTAATTCTACTTGTTTAATATAACACTGGTGGAATGTTGAAAAGCTTTTGAACTATTAGAAATCACTTATCAGTCGAACAGTGTGAGAACCGGCTGCGACCACTAAGCGCCGATATTGGGTAAAAGCGACAATTTATAGAAGCAGACGAATCGCAGTCGGTCTGTCTACGGGAGCCCTAATGCCTCTTTAAATGTTTATATTTATTGTAATGCCCGGAACTTTGGAAACGCGCTAGTTCACTGATTACACCTTATAATTTACAACTATAGTTTAAATTAAAGTTGCCATGTACTTGTGTCCGTAATACTTTTAACTCTATTATCTTTGAGTAATTCATTATTAAATATTTAAAGTAAGGCAGTACATCTAATTAAGATGTACTGCCGCCCTATTTCTGCTTTCGAATAGTTTTTCATGGATATAAAGATAAAATAACTTAATTCCTGTGCGTAAGTCCGCTTCGTTAACACCATTATCGCGTAAAGGTCCGAGAAGGTCAGTAGGCATCGAAAATAACCTAAAACGATCAAAGCGTAACTTGTATTACGGGTCACTACACTGAGCTTCAGCCTACGCTATGGTCACACGGTGAATTACTTGTTTGCCTATATTATTATGTTAATTCTCAAATATATGATATATTCTCTTTTGGGCATATATTAGGCACAAAACAAACTATTTAAATAAAACACTTTAACGGTTTAAAACGCGATATATTAGTTAAACTTATTTGAAAATGATTTTTAACTTCGGCCCGACGTTTCGGATGCTTTGCAGTCTACCCGTGACCACGGCTGCTGCAAAGCATCCGAAACGTCGGGCCGAAGTTAAAAAATCATTTTCAAATAAGTTTAACTAATATATCGCGTTTTAAACCGTTAAAGTGTTTTATTTAAATGTGTACTACTCGCGTAAACTATAGACAGTATTTACAAAACAAACTAGTTATAAATTTTATCCTGTTATATATTGTTGCCTGGTATAAACGGATCGCGCTTTCGACTCCCACTATTTTTTCTGAAACATTGGAAATGTGGATATTATATGGGTGATAAGAATATCAAACATAGACAGACCAGCGTCTAAAGTTAAGTTTATTCGCGTTGATTTAGTCTGTGGATATCTGAGATTGAAATCATAAATAGGTTGACAGTGCGTCTTAAGATGTTATTAGGCTAGGGTATTTTATCTTCCATCGTGTGAATCGCGTGCTTGTCTGTCCTTCTCTATCATAAATTAAAGAAATTGGCATAGTTTAGTTTTAACTGGTGTGGCGTTCATAAGTACCTACAATAAATATTGATTATTTACTTATACCTTCAATAAATATTCTCTTTTAATATAATATAGGACGTTACTATTCGGCTCAGTTTACGCCCTCTGTTATTATGCCAAGGTACCAATAAAAAACCACAGACTATATACATTTGATTCGAAACATTCATCCCGTTTTATTACCTGAAATTTTCAAGTGAAATTCAAGCCTGCCAACATTGCAGAATTGGCAGAATGCAATTTAAATTTTTCCCTTTTGTTGGTAGCGCGTAACAAAGCTACAGTGCACGAAGCTGTAGACGTTACAAAATAAAGCTGCAACACATTTCGCTAGAAATTCAAGACGGCCGAACTGTATTAGCCTTTGTGCGGACTTCAACCGACGTATTTTCTATTTCACTTACCGCCACAACAATTTGTAGATTGGAAACGGGCAGGGCTTGCTAATATTAAAATACACGTCTTGGGTGCTAATGTGATGCGCCATAACTCTTTCAAAATAATAATCTATATTAGTTTAATTGGTCTTTTGACCAATTAAACTAATATAGATTATTATGCGACGCCATTCGAGTTTGTCTGCGCGCATTCAAAAGAATTTTATATTTAGTAGTTAAAAAATATACAATAAAAGTATATACAAACACAACAAACGGACAAGTCACAAAATGAAATTGTATATTAAGGCAGTATTTTTTTTAAATAATTAAAGAAATAATAAATATTAAATTCTTTGTTAGTTCTAACCATTAAATATAGTGGTACTTAAGACCTACTACTTGTCGGTAATAGAATCCACAAAACGGCCACAGATTTGTGTTCGCCCCATGCGTCACAGTGGGAAACAATTTCCCTCTATACCCGTAACGTTATTCGCAAAATTATGCCCTACAAATACCGAGCACGTATCGAGCCAAGAATTTTAATATTAAAAATCAAAACATTCATTTTTCATATACCGCGGGAATTCCTCACATATCCGACAATATAAAAATAAAGACGCAAATTAGAGCGAGCTACACATTCTTGCTCGCGTAATATGGTGCGTCATTAGTAAGCGAAGTTGACTTGGGATAAGTTACAGAATAAGATTTTTTTAACGAAATTATTATATGTGCCGGGAAAACATGAATAGGTCTGTGGAGATATAATTTTCTGCGTAAAATACGTACGTTCTTAGAGATTTTCTTGTAAAAAATTTGGAATTTGTTTTTTTTTTACAATATAAAAGCAAATGTTCTTCTTTCTCCTTTAACTTTACAGTTATATCAAGTGGAATAGATACTACTTGTTTAATTACATCTTTGAAACGACAAATGGGTATATATAATTTAAATAAAACACTTAACGGTTTAAAACGCGAACATATTAGTATAACTTATTTACAATATTTTTTACCTACGGCCCAAGGTTTCCAAATAATTTTATCTAATACATGTCGTGTTTTGAACCGTTAAAGTGTTTTATATCAATGTGAACTACTCGCGTAAACTACAGACAGTATTTGACAAACAAATATATTTCCGAACAGTGATAAATGATGAATATTTTTTAGCATGACTTCAAGAATAGATACTCGGTTTAATGGTCTATGTTATTTCACACAGTATAGAAGGCAGCTAGACGTTAAAAATTACGTGTTTAACTTAGGTCGGTGATCCATCACCACGAGGGTTACATATTGGAAATAATCGAAAAAGAAACCATTACTGGATCCGATCATTGGATTCCGAGGGTTTTTCCCAACTGAAAAATTCATGGAAATAGGATTCTCTTATACATAAATACGTATATGATAATTTTTTTTTTTATGATAGAGGAGAACAGATAAGCACGGGGTTCACGGGTGCTCGGTGAAATACCCTAGCCATATAACACCCACATAAGATGCGCTGTCGAACTATTTTGGCTTTGGATATTCGGAAATCCAGAAACCGAAGCCAAAAGAATATTTACTTTACGGCTTCTTCATCTGTAAGTTGTTATCCGGAAAGAATTCCGGTATTCCTACTATCCAATTAATATCCAGATTATAAAAGTACAACATATTTCAGAAAAAATATAAATCGATTTGATACATGTTGTTAAGTCGAGGAACCTACGACCCGTAGACCTACGTTGCTACCGTTACTTCAAAGAGCCCGTCAGAAAGTATGGATTTATTTTTATTTTAAACTAGGTTAAGAACTGTTTTATGTAGTGAATAAATAAAAATAACTCCGGTATTTTATTAAATAGATAGTAAATAATATCCTAGCAACGTATATTGAATTAAGCCGTTAAAAAATAATATTGTTTATTAAATAGCCCTTCAGAAATAAACTGCTTAAAATATTCATTTTTCAGTGAAGAAGACTTATCTATAGTTTACGCGTGTTGTACAGATTATTATATTATTTAATTACAGTTTATTTGACAAAAGAAAATATAAAAGATACTCAAATACTAAAAACAAGGACTGCAATGGGCGGACTTATCGCTAACAAGCGATCTTTTCCAGGCAACCCAAGATGAAAGAAGAGAAAGTTATTAAAAGTCATTTAAAGATTAAATGGAACATCCTTAATGCTTTAAGGTTCGTTTATTTGAAATATAACCCGACATTTTGGATGTTTTACATCAGCCATGTTCGTGCGAAGACGGGGAAATACGTGGTATTATCGGTACTGTTACAGTAATTAATTTCGCGATGAAAACTGTTCTTTTAAAAAATATATATTCACGTTTAATTTACATAATTCCATTTTCTATTCGTAATTATTAGGGTAAGTTTAATTCTAATTCAGTTTAGCAAACAGATACATAAGTGTGTTCCTCCTGACATTTGTATGCAGAATGGAAATTCAAATGACTTAATTACCCCAACTTGAAGCCCATGGGGAGAATACATCCGAATTTGCAGCGTCATAGACTTTTGAGTCCTCGAAATCCTCAAGTGTCATCAACGGGGATAAGTTCGAATGTACCCACTGTATAACATTCTAAATATAAAAAGGTTAGTTAAATTCAAAAGCGTTAAAAATATATTTTATGATATTCTCGTTGTTTAATTAATGACAATTTGAAAACGATGCAAATATAAAACAGTTTTTCAATTTTTATGTATATTTAATTAGAATTGTTGCAGTATTTTGCACTCGACAACTAAATAATTCTGCTCATACAGATTTCTTAATCCTACGACGGGTAAAACTACGAGGAATCTGTTATTAAATTTCAATTTAGTAATAAAGCTTACACAAGAAGTCTTAATTGAAAGAAGGGAGCTCAACCCGTTGCCGGACTGAATAAAAAGCAATAAAAGCGAGTTTTTGCCTGTAATTTTCCCAGCTGCTAGTTAATTCCTAGCCCGCTAACAAATACAATAATTGCCATTCAGTTACTTCTCTTCCAATTACCTAATGTATCGATTCCTTTGGTTTATAAAACAAATTGAAGTGTATTGTGGAATCGACTAAAAGAAAACTTTGATTTATATAAAAACTTTAACGGTTTAAAATGCGATATATATCAGTTAAACTTGTTTGAAAATTATGTTTACTACTTTTTTTAAACAAGTTAATGTAATATACATAGCATTTTAAACCGTTGAAGTGTTTTATTGAAATGTGTAATACTCGCGTAATCTACAGACAGTAGAGAAGTTTTATTTAAATAAAACACTGAAAAGGTTTAAAACGCGAACTGTATTAGTTATCATCACAATTTATTTTAACTACAGCCCGACGTTTCGGATGCTTTGTAGTTTAACTTATATATTTCGTGTTCAAAACCGTTAAAGTGTTTTGTTTAACTGTGTACATCTCGCGTAAACTACACACAGTATTTAAGAAAAGTTTCATATACCTGACAGACACTGCTCACAGACAAAGCAACGATAACTAAAAGCTACCTAGATATTGTCACCTAATCATGAGGGCACATTCGGTCCCCCTAACGAGACCCCTTAAAGGGGCGTTCATTTTTCAAGAGATCACTAAAAAACGGCGTCTCCATTACAGGTTGAGGAGTGATCCGACGCGACGGTACTAAGTGATTAAAATCGCAACGCTGCACCGAAACAAAGCGGGCGAAATGTTCAGATGAATTTAAATGGGAGAGTGGGAACAAAAGGTACCGAGATGCAACACGCTATGGTTGCCAAAAGCTTATTGTGTTTAGAAGTGAAACACAAATGTGTGTACTGCGTTATGTTAACTACGTCTCGAACGAACTAGATAAGTCAGCACTAAATCAAAAAAAACTTGGAATGTGGAAAATCAATTTAGTTTAATAACAAATTACCCGACGGTAATTCGGTTAAAGTTAAAATTACCGTTTACACGAAAAAGAGCAAAATATTTCAGTAAGTTATTAAATTTTTTTGGCAGCCCTAATGTATCGCAACGAGTCCGACCCTCATTGAGACGATCTATTAAATGCTCCAGAAAATGTTCGCACCACAGCTGCCGCATGGATTTTTAAGAAGGAACTTATTTAATAACGACGATGTTTTAATTAGAAATAGTCAAGATGAATGCTTTTAAAGTTAATATGAGGGAATCCTTTGAAAGAGGTGAAATTATTAAAGATGATAAACGTCTCTGCCGCATTAATTAAAGCAGAATTAGAAAACCTTTAGTCGTCAGCGTAACTCTGTAAAGGATTAAGACTTTATATTAATTTATGTCTTTACTTTTAAAGTAAGTTAGCTATTCTAAACATAAGGATTAATATCCAAAACTAATTATAAACATTTAAATAAAACACTTTAACGGTTTAAAACGCGATATATTAGTTAAACTTATTTGAAAATGATTTTTAACTTCAGCCCGACGTTTCGGATGCTTTGCAGCAGCCGTGGTCACGGGGAGACTAATATATCGCGTTTTAAACCGTTAAAGTGTTTTATTTAAATGTGTACTACTCGCGTAAACTATAGACAGTATTTAATTATAAACAGTAACAGTATTGGATTGCAATCCTCTTCATCAATATTTGGAATATCTACCTAATTTAAAATGTATGCATGCACATTTTGTTTTAAATGCATGAATCACACGAATTTGACAAGGTGACAACCCTATCTAGTCCTGTCCTGTAACGAGCCCATATCTTGTAACAAGGGCCGTGCTTGTTGCCACGATCTTTTCAATGCAGGAGGAAATGTTTACCGCGAAGTTGCCAGTTCTAGTTTTAAGTCTGGCTTATTACACTACTTTACATAAGCGAGCGAAAAATTTAAGGTCGCGGCGACGTGACTATATTTAGAGCATTCAAGAGAAAAGTAGGAGTAGTTAAGGTCTTACATTACGTACGTTATCGTTAGGATGTTGTTGTATGTAATAAAATTTAAAATATAGTTAATACAATAGGCCATATCTATAGGAGAACCTTGACAAAACGAAAGTAGTGAGCGAGTGGTCCAATTACCGCGGTGCTCGCGTCACCGCTAATGATTTGCATAGAACACATTGAGTACACTCCACGACTTCAAAGCTTGGGGAGGACTGAGGGTAATTACGGTACATATGTGTTGCAAACATGCCAATACGTATGTACCCCACCCCCTCCTAATAATTTCGCACGCAACAAAATGTGAGGAAACCAAATGTCGAAGCGCACACAATGCTTACATTTCGTTTCGCGTAGTGAATTTGTTGAAATCGTTTTCGAGTGACAAAATAAAATTCGTTCAAAATTAAAGCAGCGGAGTCAAAAAGAGAGTTCACGCAAGTTCCAAAAAAAATCGTCAAAAAGCGCCGAAAGGTTGAGCCGTACCGAAAACGCTCTCCATCAAAGGGCAGAGAACGTAGTTATATAAAGGAACCACCGAATGCGCTTTACAGCACTTTAGCGTTCGCTAAATTTATAATGAATCGTCCATTCAGCTTAAAGTTTTACAAGAGTGCTGTAAGCGACGCAATTCTGACATTTACAGCGTATAATAGCTTTTTTTTCTTTCTCTCTGAATGGGATGTAAGCACGTGCATGAATAAGTATGGAATGAATGCTTATTACTTGGAGATAATAGACCTTGTTCAGACGTTTGTTTCGTCCGTAGTAAGATATGAATAGTGCGCTGTTCTTTGATTAGAGGCTCCGGTATGTTCTTGCTGCTTTAGAAAATGGATCCATATTGTGTGACGGGTACAGCGAAATTACTCTCTTCTAAATCTCTTCTTTGTTCTCTCTGATATTAAATTAATGCATTGACTTCAAGATAAGAAAATAAGTACACTATGTCGACCATTTAGTGTAGAAGAAACCACCAAACCCAAAAACAATTAACTTGACACCGATTCCAAATTAATAACTTGAGTAAGGCTTTCACGGCCATTGATCAGCATATCATTGTCATCGGCCGAACAGCCCGAAAGACAAAGATATGTTATATATAACTTCTTTTTAGCTAAATATAAGTATTACTTTGTGCAAAATAAAATTATTTTCTACTTTTTAATTTACTTTATTGTAATGTGTTAACGCATAAAGCGTTAAGGAATAAAACTATCCTAAAGCCTGCATTAAACGGTTTAAATACATATAAAAGGGTAGTAGTATACGCCTAGTAAAATCATTGACTTTTAAGTGTGTCTACAAACTGATAATCAAGGGGTACATGTACTTATTAGGAGGAACCTGTTAATTGATGCGTTACCCCATAATCTAATCATTTTAATAATCCCTGCATGTTAATACAGTCTCAAAATGGCGTGTGATTAATATTCACTCTGTTTATTAAACTTGTTACAGACGCCACTCATGTTTTTACGCGGAATTAAGGTAAGTTATACGCGGGCGGTTTATTATAATCATACTTTGTTTAGTGAATTACATCTAAGTTGATGCGATTTAAAACACCATTGAACCGCTTTTAAGCAACTGTTGTGCCTATAAATTTAATTAATATATATCAGGGTTAAAGCCGTTAAATGTGTTTTATTTCGTTCGTTATTTGCATTTATTCTTAAACACCGATCAATTCATTTGTTTTGTGCAAATCAATTAATTTCCTGAAAAAACTTTGTAATACGTATACATGTAAAGAAATAAATAGATTTTGTTTACATAAGTTATAAAGGATAATATGTTTACGCTTGGTCACTCTGAAATAAATAAACGTATTCGACCTTTCTAGAATAAAAATATTCAATATACCAATTTATATACCTTCTGAGAACCGCCCTACAATATTATAGGCGACTTGTTTATAGACCTCTGCCAGCACGTCCGCAAACAGGCCCCGTTTGTTTGTTTTCACTGCGCCGTGTCTAAGATGGCTATACACTACATGTTTGAGTACGTAGGCCTCGACAAATAATAAATACGAGGCAGCGACGGAACGATGTACGGAATAGCGGATAAACCCGTAAAGAGTTAGATGAGAATTAAATAGGTTATGGTATATTGACAAAATTAATTAGATAAGACTTTAACGGTTTTAAACGCAAAATATATTAGGTAAATTTATTTACAAATGGTTTCTTATATATATTGACTAGACTCTCCGTGACATGTAAAGCATCCGGAACGCTGGGCAGTAATTAAAATAATTTATAAATAAGTTTACCTAATATATTTCGCGTTTGAAGCCGTTAATATGTTTCCAAATCGAAAAAACATTTCACCCGACACACCTATAGTCTGCCTAGTGTAAACAACTTTAACAGCGAGGTAGAAGATATAATATTTATTTGCTATTTAAAAAAAATGCCTAATAGAAATTAAAACACAATCAATTTTTTATGTTTATTTATCGAACCTTTTTATGTTCGAGGCAAGCATGGGGTTCCTTTGATGGAAGGTAAAATACCCCAGCCATAGAAAATGTAAACTAATAATAAAACACTTTATTGCACAAACAAATATAGTGAAACTAAATTAATTATTTACATAAAAGAGATAGTGCAAAGGCGGTAACCAGATGCGCTATCGACCTATTTTGCCATTGGATATTCGGAAATCCATAATCTGAAATCAAAACGCGATTTAACTTCACGGTCATCTGTGTGTGCGTAACTGCGGACGGAATGACTCAAATGTGTACTACTCGCGTGAACTAAAGGACTAGTTAACTATTATATGTCGACATTAAAACTAGAGCTAACGATACAGAAAGGTTTTATACTTGAAACATTTAAAATGCGGTTCGTGTGCAAAACGCTTTATCTGTTATAATTTAATATTAACAATTAATCAGCCAGTTCTATATTCGTCGGAAGATTATAAAGGGTTAATAAGCTATTGTTTAAATTAATTATTGTTTCATTCATTTATGGCGATCATATACATACCAATTCTCAGGTCAACGTCCTTATGTAGTGGTAGAAGAAACAACATATACAATTACAAAAAAGTATTATTAAGACTTTTCTATGCCCAGTAAATCGCTACTTACTCATATAAGCGTGAAGTAATTTTTAATTCAAATAAAACACTCTTAACAGTATAAAACGCGAAATATATTAGTTAAGGTATTTTGAATTAACCTCGTCCTAACTTTTCGAATGCTTTTAAGCAGTCATGATCACGGGGGCCCACGGTTGTACTGTAAAGAGTCAACTAATAATATATTCCAAGTGTTAACTATAGACGGTACTGAGTAAATTAAACGATTAACTACCAAGTACTAACGTCATAAAATTAAGAAGTTGAGAAAATATCGAAAAGCACGACGATGGAAGTATCGTCGTGTTAAATTGAAAAGGCGGATAAAACGCGAAATTGAAGTATCGACTATCGGGTGAGCGAAGCCCCGAGTAATTCGTCGGTTACCAATACCTTTGCTGGTTTAATTTCGAGCGACGAGGCCGCACGAACGTCGGCTAAGCGGCTGTGTGCCTATATTGAAAGCGAAATCCATTTTGATCCTAGCGCAGCGATTTTTATACTAAGTTACATATAAAAATCGGAATCTTTTTTTCTTGAGGTGTATACACACATAGGTGTAGGTTAAATAAATTAAAAACAAGTTAACTAATATATTTCGCGTTTAAATCAGTTAAGTGTTTTTCTTAGATGTGCACTACAATACTTGATAATAATATAAACCTAAAAGATAAAAAAAATTGATGAGAGGCAAACTTGAAATTCTAAACACGCTTTTAGTTGGACCGCGCTTAAATTTTAAATTGAAATAGCTACTGCCTATAATAGCGGTAAGAAAGAATCTAAGTAATACAAGATACTACTCTAAGGCATTATTATCCGCTGGGATACATCGATAATTTAAAATGTGGATAAAAATAAATATGAATTACTATACGAGTATGACGTTACATTTTATATATTTCATACACATCTTCTCTTTATAATCTTTATATTCTTAATACATCGTTAAAAGTGTTTTATTTATATATCAATCTCCAAAACCACCCCTCTGTCTGTAGCCGTAAACGTGTTGCCTAGCATTGTAATAAGCGCGAGAGGTCCAGGATTTCTCTCTCGGAGAAAAACAGATTGTTTCTGTCGGGCACGGTACAGAAGTGTGATTGCCTACTTGCCTGTAAAAGAACCGATAAGTGACACAGTCACATACATGTGCTCGCCCCATGCCTCGTGGTGGAAACGAGATTTCTCTTCTTTAATAGTGGGGTAAGGGGCTTTTAATAACTTTTTATTCATAATAACAGTTATAAAAGGACTTAAATGTTTCCTACGGAGAGAGCTATCTAAACTGCTCTTTTTCAATTAACATTTAACAAACTCTGCACAAGTGAAAAGTACTCGTAACAATGTGTAAATTGTCTCCAAAGTAATAATCTTTGAATATCTATTAAAACTGATTACTCTACTGTAATTGTTGTTTGATTTCGAGAAAGTGGTATACAGGAAAGCTTTGAAGTTGCTACATGTACATTCATCATACTTGATTGCACAGAAGTGGCGCTCATAAAACGTACACGTGGTTTTTAATTTCGCAACAATTATTGTCAGACATTTACATAATTACACAGAAAACTGTACAAAGAGCTGAATTTGCATCGGGCCCTGACGCCGTGTTTAAATATTCTTTCTGTACTTGCTTTTACATTATAGCGAGCTTAGGAATATATTAGTTTAATACCACGTTAGTTTCTGTACAGTTTATCATCGAGTTTCATGCTTGGCTAATAAGTAATCAACGGGTCATTTCTAAGAACCACTTTTTTTAACATGTGAGCCTACATTAAAATACAAAACTTTTAACAGTTTGAAAGTGAAATAATTTATTTTAACTTCGGCAAAACGTTCGGATGTTTTGCAGCGGTTATGGTCACGAAGACGGAAGGTGGAGAGTCTTATGTCAAAGTTAAGTTAGCTACGACAAAACAGAGAACGCTAACACATTTGAATTTGACATTAGAGACACCCTCCATCTTTAGTCTCTTTGTGTCCACGACCGCTGCAAAGTTCCGTTCCGCTTTTAAACCGTTAAATGTTTCATTTAAATATACACTACTTATATAAAACTACAGACAATACTTGCACAACCTGTAAAATAATATCGTTATCCAAAACTAAATAATTTAACTTATAACGTTTACCCTTATAATACAATTGTTTACACTACAACAGCTTTCACGAATCCGAGAAACTCCCTTCCTGCCTAAGTGAAAAACAGAATTCATTTCAAATTCAGTCAACGTTCCATGCCTTCCCTTCAATCCCTTTTTGCAAACCAAGTTAGTTGATCGGACTTAACCACGACTATCTTCAATACTTTATAAGGTACCGGACTTCGATCTTTGGCTGCTTTGTTTTAGTAAGTAGTTTTACTTTCTTAAAATCCTCTTTATGTGTTTTTACCGCACGGTGAAACTTTTTTCGTATGACTAACCTCGTTTAGACTACATGGAAAAGCGGTACGTTGCTACAATTGTAAGAAGAAAGTATTTGCCACTATAAAATATTCACATTATTTAAATAGTTTTAAAATACATCAATTTGACTTAATATTATTAATTACTATTTGATGCGAGCGAAGTTTTAGATGACAATACCAAACTTAAAAAAAATACGATTTATTCATTTCAGTTCTATTCAAATAACTTAATTAAACAAAGCATTTTAAATTGTTAAAACCGTGTAATATTTTAGTGTTACTGACATGGCTAATAAACGTCTAGAACATCGGGTCGTAGATTTAACTATTTCATATTCTCAAGTTTTCAACCGTTAACCGTTGTTTTATATGATTTTTCACCAGTCGTCTACCACAATGCTTCAAAACGATGCGAGCATTGGCTATCCCAAAGCATGTTTTATAATAAAAACGAATTAAGTATACGTTATTTGTATCGCATGGAATAAATAACTCGTATTGTAGGTCGTAGGAAATTGATTACCCAAAAGTACATTACGTTCGGAATCAAACAGACACATAAATCAAAGGTAGACAAGTAGGGAACATCCGAAAGGAATGAACTCAATCGAGTCCCGAATAAAAAACTTAGCAAATAAGGTATTTCTTTTGTCGGGAAGTGAAAAAAACCTTGTCTGATTTATATACGAGCGAGAATGGCTCCAATCCTTCAAGTTTGATAAAAGAGACGTCTGCCTGCTAATGGAAAGTCGTTTTTCCTAAATATATCGATAAATTGTTGGGAAAATTTCGTTACAGAAAGATAGTTTGTTTATTTTTGTGGAAGAAGCCGATTTCCTGTGACTGGTGAAACTTTTTAGGTTGTTTGCTGATTTTTTATATTCAGGGCTTTCCGATCTAACGTAGTTTTGATAGTCAATTGCTCCATGGTTGGTAGCAGTATTCAAGTTGACTAAGATAAAATGATACACAGACTAAATTAAAAATCTATTACAGATTAAAAAAACAAATGGCACAGGAAGGTCTTGAACCCGCATTCGCAGCGGTTTCGTACTGAAGCTCTAATCAATTAAGGTACCATATTACACACGTCATCTTTGATTTTTTTTCAACTATATGCCCCTCTGGTGCAACGGCATGAAGTCCTACCCGTGCCGTGGTTTATTTTTCCAATCTAAAATCGATTCTTAATTTATGTAATGTGAAAAATGTTATAGTTTTCGATACAGAGACTTTCAAAAATCCTATACGATAAAAACTAGCTTACAAAAAAAGAGTGAAAAGGTCTCAACAAGATCATATTTCATCGTAAGCGATTCGTCACAACTCTTTAAGTCAACTCATGCGTCAAACAAAGCCATACATGATATTCAAAAGAAATAAATAGGGGGATTATGTGAAAAATAGGATTAAGACTTCTTTACACGTTAAAGCTCGATATTAACGCGTACGTGAAGACGTATTTAATTACAAAGCTTTAGTTACATTGCCCGTGGGCAACTTTTAACACCGTTGCGTGGGGATCACGTGACTTGCGGCTTATTTACAATGCTATTCGCAACAACACGGTAAAGTCCTACAGGTTAACTATGCTCAGCTGTGAGACGAGTTTAGACCCACCACGCTGCGCTGCTACAATGTGGGTTGATCAATGAGTACCGCCACTAAATTTGTGGTGATATTAAAAACATTTAAAAATTTCGATATACTGAAGGGACACTACGTCCAAACTATCGCACTAAACACTAGACAAACGGGGCAGTTATTAAGCACAATATTATTAACGTACACAACGACAAAAATATTACAATATGTATTTAAATATATTTAATGACAGATGATGAAAAAAAATATGACCTTCTTAAAATTAGTTAGGAGACTAAAAGGTAATATTATAAAAACATATAAATATTCATATCATTCTTAGCTTCTCTGCAGAATGTCCAAATGGGTCGTGGTCTGTCTGTCTTGTGTTCAAGTCCCATTTGTTTACTTACAATACGTCCTTAAAACATTCAATAAAATTTTACTTCGATTTCAAAAATGACACGGTCAGAACTTGAACTAGCATTCACAGCGATCCGTGCTGATACTCTTACCTTCCTAGTGACTAGACATAATTTAAAAATTTGTTAATTAAGTTAAAAATTGTTACTAACTCAACTAGTAACCATTAGATTAGATTAGATTTAGAAAATGGATTCATGGTCTGATAAATAATAATCAATATTATGTGAGCTACTGTGTCTCATTTGGCATAATTTCTTTAACTCTTTGATATATGCACCTTCCGTGCAAAAATAATCTTAAGGCTTATAAAGGATATTTCATACATGTCGCAAAATACGATCTTCGTTCTCCACAAACAGAGTTAGGGTCACGTGGGCTTCCACAATCACATTTGCTGACAATTCTGCATGTCTGGCGAAGAATATAGAAATTTCTAATATTTAAATTCTTGCAACCACGTACCCTGGAGTCAGGTATAACGAGGTGATGTTTTCCGGTGAAATTAAATTTAAAACTTGACTTCTAGCCGTTTTAGTGTATTTTTCCCTTGATAAGTACTTTTTGGAATCTGACCACAAAGTGCAATATATGCTGTGTTCAAATATAAATAATTTCAATACAGTACAGGATACATAATTCCTAACTCTCCCTGTGACCACGGCTGCTGCAAAGCATCCGAAACGTCGGACCGAAGTTAAAAATCATTTTCAAATAAGTTTAACTAGTATATCGCGTTTTAAACCGTTAAAGTGTTTTATTTAAATTACTTTTCTGTAAATAATGTACACCAGTAAAGCTATATGATCTATGTTTAGCATATCTACTGAAAATAGGTAGAAATATATAGTAGTATTCTTAAGGTTAAGGAGATACACATTAAATTTTATATTTATGAATCAAAATTATTTTTATAATTAAGAATGTCGCCAATCATTTGTTATCATTTCTTGTTGTATTATTCTTTTTTTTCTGGTATGCAACTGTTTGTTAGAAGAAACCGCCATAGGACGAAATATAGGGACTATTAAATACAAATAAAAAAGCAAATGAAATGTCATGTGTCTTTTTATTTAATAATAATAATAATTGAGTAAAGGCGGCTTTGCACAAACTTCTTATGTAACTATTTTTGTATTTTCTATGTCAATAAGTGTTGTTTTTATTATTAAACAAAAGAGACACAGGATTTTTTTCTTGTCTTTGTAACGTAATACAATTTATAAGATAAAGTATAAAACAATACGTGCCTCAGATGTTCATTTAGAATTCTTAAGATCACAAACGGTCTACTTTCAACGTCTATTTGCTTCAGTCTTAATGTTTCGTAAAAAGAGGAATTTGTCTTGAGAGGCAATTTGTTACTTACTGCTCGCCCCTAGCGATCTACGTAAGCCCTAAGTGATTTGATATAGAATTATAATAGTTTAATAGGTCTTTTATCCTTATAGATATAAAAAAGCTAGGAAAAATATATATAAAGACACTCTTAACGTGCTAAAGCGCGAAATACATTTTTCATCATTTATATTTTCGATTATATATTCCGCGTATTGAATGGTTGAAAATGTTTTATTTAAACGCGTACTTTTCACGTAAACAACACACAATGCCTTTATTAAAGTATTGAATAGTAGTTGAAACATTGTAACTCTTCTTAAATATAAACTTTATAATCAAATATTCACCATAGCTTTTGTTAGTGGGTAAATTAATTTTTATATTCATTATTACAAATTCTACATGCTTAAAAATAAATATTCAATTTCCAACAACAAAAGCTTCGGAACTAAGGAAAACGGGTTAAAACAAATAGCTGCACTAAATACAACTCCGCAAACAAATTGATCCTCCAACAAAAGGAACTCGAACTCACTCGATTCTAAATTAAATCGCAGAAAACGATCCACAAAACAAATATCCAATAAAAATTTATTAGCGCACGTATTTCTTGGAAAACGCAAACAATGCGCCCGAATTCCAAAAAACAAATTAATACCTCGTATTCGTTCTATATACCGGTAATGGGCATCATTAATAACACTAACGATCCGCCCTGGCTGCGTCCGTAATTTAATCCGCAATGAATCGCGAAAGAGACGCCCCATACTGAGCGTAAATAAAGACTGATACATACGAGTTTAACGTACTGATATTTTAGCACAGACAAGTATATAGTTCAATTGATAAAATTAATAATGCTCCAGATAACACATTTAATTAAGATGTTATTGACTTTGGACAAATCCACATAAATCTATAGACGGTGGTACGTGACCTGGACGGACTCTAGATTTTTAGACCACCCATAAAACGTATCGATTATCCAGACGTCCAGTCAAACAGTCAAGAATCATTGGTTGATTGAGAGATATAGCCATAAGGTGCTACTACAAACCAATAACCCCGTTAAAATTGTATTACAGTAGAAATAGCATGATCTAATTCGATTATGTTTCTCTATTCTGAACTAGAATACAACAAAACAACATCTTTATTGTGCAATATTAAGCAGGCATCATTTCGCAAGCTCGGAAAAACATTTTCTTTCCTTTGTGATGTCACATAAATTACTCATACTAAATATTGTTTCAAATGACTCGATAAAACAATGCCTGCTCCAGTTGCCATGTGTATAACGGCCCTAAATAAACGACACGGAACCGATATACGGTCCTTTGTGTCATATTAAAATGGGAATGTATGACACGATATTCAGTTCAAGTAACAAAAGATATTTCGTTCTCTACCAATATCAACGTGAGCGTGTACCTTTGAAAATCAAATACCTTACTATTTTTATATTTACGATTATGGCTTGCTCTGCGTTTCGTTGGTACGCTTAACTTTGTTCAAATTAGCTGTCCATTATTATTAAAGGGGGACTTTTACGGATGTGTTTTCCTCGTATCATCGCAATTATACGACCGAGATGATAAAACATGAAACTCTATATGCATCATTATGTAAGTCATCATATTCTCTTTGTGAATTAAAAATCATGTAACAATAGTATATACTACAATACTATACAAATAATGTAAAGTATTGTTAAAAGTGCATGCACGCAAATCCAGTATGCCATTAATATGCGCTACTGTTTTAGTTCCTCTGTGGTGCTAGAGGGTGGTTATTGGTTAGAGGGTAGTAGGGGTGTGACAATGAAACTATATCTACACACCGCGCTTTGAATGGCCGTGTTGCGGCGAATATTGATAGCAGTTTAATTGTTTCAATGCACTATTTTATAATAATTCTGATACAAAACATATTTAAGTAAGTAATTAAAAAACTGGTTTTAACCTTTTAAATAAAACACTTTGACGGTTTAAAACGCGATATATTAGTTAAACTTATTTGAAAATGATTTTTAACTTCGGCCCGACGTTTCGGATGCTTAGCAGCAGCTGTGGTCACGGGGAGACCTGGTTTTAACCTATTAATATCACATTGTATAGAACTCTTCGATGACTTCTTTTAACTAATACGGGCGGTAGGTTTAAATCCCACCGATTCGAACATGTTTCTAACTGATTTATAATATTGGACTTCGTCTGTAAATCTGGAAATTAGGAATATCGCTTTTCCGTCCAGTTAAGTAACCACCGTTCACAGATGAAAAAGCCGCCAAGTTTAATCGCGTGTCGGTCTGTGGATTTTCAAATATACAAAGCCAAAATAGGTTGAAGCGCGTCTTGCTTAGATAGTAAATGGCAGGCGTGTTTCGCCTACTATCAAATCAATCCCATGTATGTCTGTCCTTCTAAACTCGATTTTTAGTTTAACTACTAAACTAACGAGGCAGTGTAAAACGAGCGATGCCAATCCATAGACGCTGTAGGACCCTAGAGCCATAAATTAAAACAAGAACGAAAACAGTCTCTTAAAACCTTCAGCCGAGAACCAAATTACTAGGCACGCGAACGCAACGCAATTACTTAATTAGTGATGCACCGTTTCCGGGATAATTTCCTAATAATCCCGGGCATCCAGGTATCCGAGCCGAATTTCATTTGGCTAATAGAGTCAGCAATTACTGAGTACAGAATTAAGTATATATACATTGGTTTTAAGCTGTTTCCGACTTATACACGAACCTTTAACTTTGCTTTATAATTAAAAGAATTTGCCACAAAATGCAGAAAATATTTTATAAGCTTAGAAATATTCTAATAAAAAGCCTTATGAGTTAATATAGACAAGTTTCAAGTAACTGCGTCATTTCAAACAACAAGATACAAGTATTCTTTAAACAAATATTTTGCAAATTGTTATCTTATATATGAATCTTAATCGTTTCTCATACTATGACAATCAATAGTATCGAAATTCTATGCTACTATATTAACCTTTGTTACATAAACGTAGTGATTGCTTTGAGGGTACCCTGGACAAAGGTTGTAAAAAAGCTTCTAAAATTTCTGTTCGTAGTGAAGAGTTCATTAAATCAAATTTACAATATTGATAATCTATTGAGATTTGAAAATTAAATGACAGAGATGAGACTTGAACTGGCATCCACGGCATTCCGGGCTGCTCTAACCACTTGAGCTACGTGTCGTCGAATTTTTTGTTATGTATGGTATCATGTGAAAAATATAAGATTTTTAAAGACTAGGTCACTTTCACCGCTGGAAAGTGTTTAATTATTGATTAAACTAAGATAAAATACTGTTTGTAGGTTACGCGAGTAGTACACATTTAAATGTCAAAAAAAAAACACTTTAATGGTTTCGCTAAAATATATCGCGTATTAAACCGTTAAAGTGTTTTAAGTAAACAAAGATAATTGCACACTGTAACAAGAATCTACTATAACAGTTATTATTTTGTTTACACTTTACTAACAATGTTTGCAAACAGCGTTCCGAATGTGCAAAGTTAGTCTAAAATCTAGCCTTAGTTATAAACCTGTGAGTAACATAAATTAATGTAAAAGGATATTTAAACTGTCGGGATTTAGCTCGTTTGAAAGTCATTCATTATGTAGGACAAACCAGACAAGGGAGGACCATTTTGTGTCCTTCATCGAGATTTGCTTCTGGCTCGAAGCTCCAACTTAGATTTATACAACGTATTTTAAATTAATTTGCCAAACGCCTTGCACCACTTTTTGTGCTTCTATTCATTTTTTCTATTAAAAGTAGGAATAAAAATAACAACAGAACAGCCATACTGTGCCATTTTATTTATTTTACCATACATTGAGTTAGCAAAATTAATTATAAAATTTGTGAATAATGCACATCTCACCAAACCGAACAAAATATCTAATAAGACATTCATAAAGATCCCGAAGTTAAAAATCAGGTGCCACATCTGTCGCAAGTCTGTAATTGCGTTGCCCTTTGTGTAAAATTAATTTTATTTTGAATTCTGCTTTGTTCATTGGTATTTTGAAACGCTTGGGAATTTTCTCGTAGTGTCTACGATTGTGTTGTTTTATATTACAGAGAGCCTCCCATTGTAAATACGATTTATGTATTCGAAGCAAACTAGTGTTATGCGCTAACGATATACTTTAAAATTTGACAATAGGACTACTTAAAAGATTAGATAAGACCTATAATTTCAATCCCGTATCCCAATGGTTAAGTTTGACTTTTAGACTTAGCACTACGATAAGCGAGAGGTCCAGGGTTCGCATCCCAAGGAAACTTACAAGTTTGGTTGAGCAAAGCACAAAAGTTAAAACCGACACATAAATTTGAGTAGTAGAAAAAAATGGGATTTCACACAATATACCGATTATAATAAAATTGTGTCTCTAAATTTTCACTTTACATATTAATGAATGCCTACAGTGGGCGTTATCTGGTTCGAATCCATTTATCCAGAATATTCCTTCCACAGGCGTTACAGCCCTACGGGCGCAGCAGGGCTGTACCGCGCCAGTTCCGCTGTCCGACAATTTATACGATGGAGAATTTACGCGCCGAATGTATACGCGGAATTTATACCGGTGCGCCTGTTGAGTGGCTGGCAGGTAGATTTATGAGTCTCGAGTTACTCGCTGCTCCGAATTATACGAATTTTATCTCTTCTTAACTGTAGTTTTAATGATAGTTTTGTTAGTCTGTAGAAGCGCTTTAGCTTTCCTCTACAGTTTTAGTATGTACTAAGCGTTCAAGTACTCGCGGGCGTCCGCTAATTTAAATACTTATAAGATATAAAAGTCGTTTCAACATATTCTCTGCCTTAAACGTCTCTTTTGAAAGGATTACATACTACGCGTATTATACATAAAATTTAGTAACACATATACATTTTCTCAAGACCTAAACAAATATAAGTTTGGAAGACGAAAACAAGACATATCAAGATATTTGCTCTGCATTCTTGCTCTAAGTGCTCTCTGACTTCTGTGCATTGAAATTGAAACGTTTGAAGTTGGCACACGCGGGTCACACACTTGTATCTGCAAACATAACTCTCTTTAATTCGTCCACTTCATCTTGGCAACGATCTCTACAACTATAACATTAATAGCAAACGATTACTTACTTCATTAACTCGAAATTTACGCAGACATAATAAATAAGACACCCTAATAAAAAGGACAATACAAAATATATTCAAAATCGATAATAAATTTCCGACTCGAACCTCTTCCTCAGCGTTCCGTGCTGTTGTCTAATCAATTGAGCTACTGAGTCCTTCACGTCATCGAATTTTCTCAACCTATTAATACATGCACCTCGCGCAATAAAGTTTTCAAATATGAATACAAAATTGTTTCAATGGCGTGAAACGATTTTAATAGGTAAGGCATTTCAAACAAATTTTTATTCAAAATTGTAACAGCTCAAAAGTAAATCATGAAGTATTTACTATAATGATTATTAACATCGTCAACCCTGAGCTTCGAACTGCTGTACGGTCGATCACACGCCAAAGCAAAAATTCCCGTAATTCGATCGAGCTATTTCAATACCTCGCAGAATGCAACACGGGTTATTCTCGCATAAACAATTCTGTAGGAACGCAGCGGTATTTGATTCGTTACTGCCTTTGAACTGGCACGGGCATCCTAGTTACAGCTGGGTGAACTCGAATGGACGACCCGCGTGAGTCGTGACATCCCTATCTATATACTTGCACCTATATATGTTTGCCAGAACATTTGTGTGGAAATTTTTTGATACGCTACTATTGTTTTGAATGGGTTTTCAAGGGCTGTTATCAAAGTTTTCTGTTTTGGACATTTTTAAAGTGTTTATTTATATTTACTTACAGACTAATCTCCCTCAATAGTACTTATTCATTACCTGCGCACAATAATATCTAAACTTTATATTTCGACTTTAGTCGCAAATAAAAAAAAACAAATCCTAATCTTTTTAACTACTAAACTATGTATTCACTTTATAAAATTGTTGGAAAGAAGTGTGTACTAAAATAAGTAAATACTTAAATATTATTGTTAAATTAATCATAATATCGAACGATCATATAAAAAACTTATATTATAATTTATAAAATAAACAAACATTATATATTAGTTTTGTTTTTTGTGACTACGTACGGACGCGAATCCATTAAATATAAAACATTTATAACTATTTTTATATATTTGAGATATATTTAAGTTGAACTAAAATATACCGTGTTTTAAACCGTTAAAGTGTTTTACATTAAATGTGTACTACTCGCGTAAACTACAGACCGTATTTAATTATTTATTCAATATTCGAACTACACAATTAATTTTTAGCGTAGTGAAAAACTTCTGAAAACACGGGTCGTATTAAACAATAAACAAACTAATGATTTTCACGTTTTATACGTATATTATTGTAGTACATAAATAAGCAAACATTTACCCACTTCCTTGTTCACAACCACAACTGATAAGTAAAACTGCAGTTCGCGTTCCTGCGTACCAAATTAATTAATGAAAATGTTTAAACAGTCAGCATCATCAGAACCATAGGACGCGACCTCCAGCTGCATTATGTGCGGTTTAAAAACGTTTTCACATAAAGCCGCGATAAATTCGTCCCCGGTCCCCACGGCGTCTGTCAGGCCCGACTCGTAAATTAGGACCTCCACACCACCGAATTAACATAATAAAAGAGCGCATTCATAGAGTCAGCCGTAAATAAAGTTTTATAGGTGACGCTCTAATGCGCCCAAAATGTCGCAGAGCTGGACTGTACAATAGGTCAATTTTCTTTGTGCAAAGCAGCTCTAGTTAAACTTTGTTTAGGCAAGATTACGAGGTATTAAGCATATGAAATAGTGGGTATCTTTAAGAGCTTTTAATTGTAATTGTAAATAAGTATTCATAACGTAAATAAAACACTATATATTAGTTAACCTTATTTGAACATTATTTTTAAATTCGGCCCGACGTTTCGAATGCTTTGCAACAGTCGCGGCCACGGGTTACGGGGGAAGTATTCATTCAGCGTATGTGGTCCTGGGTTCGAATTTCGGGGAAACATAAGTTTCGGTCTTGGCTTTAAAGGTGCGGGTCTGATTAACTTTTAGATTTTTAGTTTTTTTATATGACTTGTAATTTCAATAAATTGATTTGCATTGTATTTAGTTTAAGCAAGAAGTACATATAAATGAATGCCTAACTTATATTAATTAATTTATTTTTAATTAATTTTAACATCCACGTGTCCACGTGTGCTGCAAAGCATCCGAAACGTCGTTAAAATAAACTAAAAATGAGATAACCAATATACTTCGGGTTTTTAACTGATAAAAGTGTTCATTTAAACTAATGTCTTACGTAAGAATTATACAATGAAATTTCTAGTTTATTGGAGAGAACTCTAAAGGGGGTACTTTTTAATACCCCCCTATACTTTGTTATGATCTGTGTATGGTTTTCGTACATCAATTTGGCGCAAAACATTCCCCCGTGTCATCCATGTGTTTCAGATAAGGACCGGACGTTAATATAAATTGCGCCATAAATGTCACATGGATACTATTGTCGCACCCCGCTTTACGAGGCCCGTGTTGTCTCTTTGATTTTTTTATGAATAGAAACGCATAAAATTTTGATTGACAAATAGACCTTTGTTCGTCAATTTAATACGAGATCCGTTCACACGTTTTGTCGTCTAACCGAGAATCATTTAGGAATTTATATCTTTAAGTGAACAGGGAAAGTTGGGTTTTTAATAAGTTTATTGCTCACACCTGGGATATAAATATAAGGGCGGTATTAAGGTTTAGTCATCTTGTTAGTTTCGTGTGTTGTGACGACATAAGGATGAGTTTTTTTAGTAAAACAGGACATCTGAAAGTAGGGCATCTGTTAGTTCAATGATTTGTGAATATTTAATTTAATTTCTATGTAATTTTCTTAGTGATGGATAGTAACAGATTTAAGATAAAAGACGACCCTACGAGCTGTATAACACCTATATAAGGTGCGTTGTCGACCTATTTTAGCTTTGGATATTCGGGAATTACAGATTGAAACGCGATTAAACTCGACAGCTTCTTAATCTGTGGACGGTTGTTCGTCACAGATGGAATTTCTATATTCGTACTATCTATTTAATATATTCGGACGAAGTCCAAAAATGTCCACGATTATATGACTATCTTTTTTAGATTTACTCACAAGACCCTTTTTTATGATAAGTAAATGTGACCGAAATGATTACTAATTATTTGTTAGATGTATCAACATTATAATAAGAATATTGATAACAAAAAAAAAAACGTTAGGCAGATTAGCTGGTTAATTATAAACCATGAATTAAAATGACCGCGAGCGAGGACCGAATCGTAAAATACACTATTAAAAAACAATTATGTCGTAAAGCGACGCTAGAAGCGCATTGTCACTGAGTAGACCAAGTTTTCACGTCAATTTATGCGAGTTTACAAACTCAGCCGCCATAAATTTGAAAGGCATTGGCACGAAAAATCCCAGATCTAGAGTACTGGCTAACGACGTTCGGAAACTGGCTCAAAGCAAAGGGGTGAAGCGGCGTCAAATCGCCTTAATACCCAGACTAGTGGGGGGGGGGGAGAGGTTTGGTAGCCAAAAATCATAAACCAATAACTTAAACATACAAATGTATGTTTGATTGGACTTTACGTGATAGTTACTTTCATTTTTAGCGTATTACCATCATGAAGTAATATCGTTCGCATGTCGTGCTATCGTAATAAGTCATTTTTATGAAGAACTGTAAAAAATTTAAGTTAAAGTATGTGAACAAAATAATGGTGTCAATTAAATACCGTTTCTTTCTAATAAAGTGTATACAAAATAGTAATACAATTCATAGATTGCGAAATGTATTTCGCCGCCATGAGGCGGTAGACATATTTCTGTGTACGTTTTACTGATCGACTTTCTCTACAGCCCAGTAGTGGGCTTCACTTGCTCCCTTTCCGACAAAAAAGTGTTAAACAGGGATTCGAAGCTAAGCGAATATTTATGTATTATCATTGTATTAATTAGACCGTGTAATTGGTAGAAAATTTAGTAATCATTAGAGGAAATACTGAGTCCAATGTTACCATTAACGACGATCGCTTCAGGCCGAGTTTTGGAGCAACTACCCTGGCGATGGTTTGGGTCATCAGTTGCAGCGATCGCGGTAGTTTGCTCAAACTTTCTCCAGGCGATTACAATCAATTATATACAGACATCCCTTGCAGGCTATTAAGTGCCCTGTTGCAAACGGGTAGATGTGATTTTCACATGCGCCCGATTCCGGGTGTTCAGTTCGTTACAAGTTTATATCTGCGATTAATTATTGCTTAGGATTTTAGGTAAGTTTGAGTATGCTTTGAATACAGATTAGGCAGATATTTACGATGTAGATAAAAGCACTATATCGTTTGTGTACCTTAGGAAGAACTATGATTTTGAATTTAGAAGGGAAAAGTTTGTTGTAAATCTATAAAGCTAAATATACAAATGTGATAAAAATATATCCATAAGAAAGAAAAGGGTTAGAGATTACAAGAAAGCTCAAGACAGGAATGTCTAGACTATTTCATAAACCACTGAACATAGGTGTACATAAATACTGTCTATAGTTTACGCGAGTAGTACACATTTAAATAATTTAACGGTTTAAAACGCGATATATTAGTTAAACTTATTTGAATATGATTTTTAACGTGACATACCACTGAGATATAAAGATGGTTTTACTAATCTAACTTCAGTTTTTAATGGAAGGACATCTAAAATTGTCAGATTCACAGTTATATGATTAAAAAGGTCTTAAACACACCCTTAAAAATAAACAGCGGCGTATCGATCTACCTAAAACAATTACAACCCGCCCGAAGGCGTAGACTAATTTTTCTCGAATGACTTGCAAAATACTGCTCATTTGTCTGAAGAATGGGGTATTAACTCCTCGACTAGTAAAGGTAACTGATAACGCTTCATTAAGAGCCCCTTTTAAGCTGGGGCCTTTGTAAGAGCAGACAGGAAAGCGATAAAAGATATAACACGTTTTTGACTTAACTAGTCAAATTTTCGTTTAGTAGCTTACTGAAGGCTTACGTTTTCGACATTTGAGTATAAATGTTGGTATCTATACGGGAAACATTGTTAATCTAAAATATAAAATTATATTTATTTAACACGGCTTAACAATTTGAAATGAAATTAGATACAATTTCATTGCATTTTACAAAGTAGACTCACTGTATTTTTATTTGCATATTCCTTCATCGTTCACTGCATTCCATAAAGCTATTAAATATTTTGTAAACTAGGTCCCTGAACACCTAGAAGTAAGTAAATAAGTAAGTTACTTATCTTTCTAAACTAAAATTGCCCTAGAAATAATTAATATGAGCAAACGTGTGCCAGATGTGAAGAGTAAGTGTCAAAATACTAAAAGAAACGAATTAAGTAAATTCTTCTACTTATTTTCATTGTTTTTTAATCGCTTAGCTTAACGCCATTTTAAACCAACCTGCACCTTACGCTTTATTTAAAAATTCCTTCTTTTATAGATCGCGTCGCGTGTCACTCTGTAATAGGGTCCGTTTTATTCTTTTTTTATCGGCGATTTCAGAGTTTTAAGCGTGTATTTATGTATCGTTACGTGAAGTTTCTTTTTTTCGAAATAATCTACTTCAGGTGAGTTATAAAACGAAAAGAAGTTGAACTTAATTAGGTTTAGTTAAGTTTTGCTCGTTGTGGTGTCTTGTAAACCTTTTGGAATAATGCCTAATGATTTTGAATAATGATGAGCACCTAAAAAATTCTTAATGATTATCCACCACTAATGTATTGCCTGTTATATGTTCGGTTTAAAAAAAAATATTATTACTACGATTCTTTTAGAAGAGATATAAGTAGGACTACAAAGACTTATGGACTAGAGTTAGGTAATGATATAGTTAGACTATAGTAATGATCACTAGTGAATAATGATTACCAAGTTAATTCATGCAAAAATGTTTTGTTGCGTCAAAACAACATTTGTGTTTTTAGGGCTTAAAGTATCATGTCTCATCTAAAATCAATTACACAAATTTATTTCACAAGAACAATACATTTCATATTATCCGTTGGACATTCATTCAATTAGCACGCATGTTGCCTAAAACAATAGGCAGGTTCATATCGATATGAAGTTTGTACTTTTTCATTGTAATTACAATATCACATATATTTGTAACATTGAATATCCTGTAATAAATGAAATATTTTGCATTGTATAATAGAGCTCATATTATTGTTTCCCTTGTATCTTGGATAAAACAGATATTTGTAACATTGAATATCCTGTAATAAATGAAATATTTTGCATTGTATAATAGAGCTCATATTATTGTTTCCCTTGTATCTACGTAAACACACGCAATATCTATACGATATGCGGATATGGGATTGTCTATCGTGATTACAAATTTGCTATAATATGTTTGAAAATCTGATGTTTTGAATGCGATAAATTGTACCCGTTTTAAACCGTTAAAATTTATAGCATAAGTAGGGATTGAGTTTTGTAATTGCAAAGTGAAGGATCTACATATTTGGGTAGATCATTTAATAGAAGTAAGAAAGACACATTGGGACACATTTTTAAGAGTAACATATAACATAATAAACTGATTAAATTGGTTCGCGTTTTGCCTCTTGGCATTTGTCGCGCATTTTATACTACAGATTAAATTCTCTACACAAAAACCGACCTCCCAAAAATTGAAAAGAGGCGACCGAACACGCGGATCGTCAAATGGCCCGTGTAGATACATTTGGAGATAGCGCTTCCGAGGTGGGAAGGCCCGGGTAGGCCACGAGATTTATAGACCGATCGTATATCACTACGATTTCACAAATGTACACTCAACCGCACGGCCGCTGATTCAATTTGGAATCGTAAGGTCTATAACTCCATAGCCTAGGTACAACGAATAATTAATACGTTATTCAAATTATGTGTATATTAAATGAATAGGTCTATTGAAAATTTCGTCCAGATCACGAAGCACCGTCCACAGATGAAGTTTAATCGCGTTTCGGTTTTAGACTGTGGATTTCCAAATATCCAAAGCCAAAATAGGCCTCCCATATCTGCCATTTTCTATCATTAAAGATGAGTATGGTATATTAAATACACTGTTCATTTTTATCTATCTAGATATTATGTATATAATAGGCATTTTTTTTAATATAAATTGTCATAATTTGCCAGGAGTTAAGACTAAGACAGGCAACGTAACTCCGAGCGTAATTGTTTAGGCTCGAGATTAGAACTTCTCTCGCTCAAGACAACACGGTGGTGCATTGCACAATGATGATATATGACGAGATAGCAAATTATAGTTATCATGGATTACTATAGCTTGAAAATTTCCTTTATCTAATTTATCTTTTTGAAGATATACGAGCACTCGTAAGTCAAATCTGCGTAATAATTAAAGACCTTAAGTTACAGGATTATTTTAAGATTAACTAGCACAGTGCTGCTAAACATTTTGTGTGCGAATGGATTTTAATATTACAAGAGTGGCAAGTTCATTGACCCTTACTCCCACGCGTTAGATGACCTAATATAGGTCTTATCACAAACGGAAATTAAAACTAAGATATCAATTTAAAATTTCCCATTCTATTTATGAACACTGCAGAACTACAAAGTGTATCGAAATTTGAATTCAATAAGGATCCGAGAGTGTCACCTTATACATAATACTTTCACCTGCTTCGAGCAAGTCACCTCGGGGAGGTGTCGGCACACGCTTCACCGATCACCAAAGGAGGTTCGGGCTCTTTGACAAATCTTTGAACAGAGAATATTGATTGGGCGACGTCTTGTGGCGAATAAATAAACAAAGTAATATGTTAGAGATAATTAACGTTCCATGGATCTTCATATTTTTTTACAATGTGCCACTTTAACGAAAACGCTAGAAAAGATATTAATTTTCAGAGGTATCAAAAGTATAGGATCTGTTCAGTAATTTCTAGTATTTACGCGTACATACAGAACAGACACAGATAAGATTAGTATTTTTGTGTTATATCTGTTTTAATATTAATACAGAAATATATTTACTCTTGCTTTCTGTACCTATATTTAGATTTTGAAATAATTCAATGATTAAGATGAAGAGAGAACATGTTTAAGAACAAAGCGCTGTTTATACGTGCCTTAGTAGCCAATAACTGGAGAGTTTGAGTGTTCTTAGAAAAGTAACTCCTAGAAACAATATAGACGATTCGTGTAACGGAGCCGAGCCACTGTACCGGATGTTGGCAGAGTTCACTTCCGGCCAGTAAGGTCGTGGTCTTACTGGATTTAACTTTATGTAAAATGTTACTAGATACAATATAAGCTAACAACACAATGTAGTAAATAGGTTAAGTTTCTAGGTTATATGAAGTTTAATTGAAATAATATTATACTTTGTTTGATTCATAGTTATTTAGATTCTCTATTTAGTTCTATATCATTTTAAACTTACATAATAAAAGTAAAAGTCTATGAAATTAAATTTGTTTATCTAATGCTAAATTTCACTTTGATAGACTTTAAGTATAGAAATCATGTAACTAATTTAATATTATATCATTGTTTTTCGAGCTGTCCGGCTGACGTAAGCGAGTAGAGGCTCTCGATGTTTCGCCATCATGGACGGCATCATCAGCATGATTGTTAATTCTTCGAGCAATCGAGGAGCTAACACCATTTCCTGTTGTGATGTGACTCCTGAAGGCGAAACGTCGAGAACCTCTTCTCGCTCACGCCGGCCGGACAGCCTCCGAAAAACAATGATATGCTGAACGATGGCCGTGAAAGCAATCCATATCAATGAATATAATATGGATTATTTTCTCAAATTAGACTGAAAAATTTGTATGAAAAAGCTCTTATAAAATTGGCTTTATATGAAACTACTCAGCCTTAAGGAAACTCCAATAACCCCTGAACTTTTAGATTTACTTAAAAGCTTTGTTGGTGCCAAATACCTAATTACACGAGTCCTCCACTATCGCCAAAAGTCAAGACTACACGAGATTATTAAGCTTGAAAACGGTTAAAAGTTTTTGCGTTCATTTCTTACTTCTAGCTACTTACTCTTTGATGTCGAGGAAATAAGGAATAGTACCTGTAACGAAAAAGGAAATTAATTATCATTGTTCCAGAGACAATACGTCCAAATTACAGAGAGGCGGACAGATATAGCTATCTGTCAATCGCGCTTTGACAATTGACAGATGACAAAAACCACGCCTTATTATTAACAGACTTTTAAAGCTGCTATCTATACGCTAGTGTAAAACCTGATATGGCCGGCAGGTTTGGGTTTAGTAACTTACAATTGATACAATATAGCCCAGATAGAATCGTTTAAAATGGCAGATTTTGCTGGAAGAACTCCTCCCGGTTTCCGTTGTAATTTCCGATAAAAAATGTTAGGCGTTTGCACAAGTACCGCTTAAGTCAACAATCAACATGCGGGTTGCGGTGTTATCCGGACTTTTTTTCCTGAAAAATTGTAGACTAAGAGCTCAAAATCTTGAGCACTTAATATAGTGTTAACAAAAAGGGTCCAAATTTAAACGGTGCATATATTCAGGTAATAAACGGAAGTGTAAAAAAAACATTTTCTTTTTTTTATAATTTGAGTAAAACATTTACGTGGCTTATTGCTTAATTGACTGAAAGATTTTATTGCTGGCCGCCTCCATAGCTAAACGGTTAAATACTGCGCCTAGAATTTCACAAAGCGCGTAAGTTCTTGAGTTCAAATCCTGGTAGAATTGTAATAAATCGTTTTTATCACAGCCGCCAATTAAATCTAAAGTCGATCCGTTAACTACCCCATGTCAAGAAATGAGATGTAACACAAGGATTTATTTCAACATCGCTACTACCGTTATCTTACAGCGCAGCACCAATAATTTGATGGTTGTGTTTTTACGACAGACGTTTTACGACGTGTCAGCTGAAACGGTGTTGACGATTTTCGGGACGCACGACTCGAATCGTCCTTTTGATATTTTATGCGAGCTCAAGAGATCAGAGAAGTTTTATTGTTTTAAGTTTCGCTAAATAGTCGATATGTGAAGTGTTTCGTGTGATGCCAGAATGACGGCGGAAGTATTTCGACATGTTGTTTTAACTATTTTTGGTTTTACAATTATAAAAATAAGGGGGGCTCGATTTATCTGTAACGTTAATACAGCTAGATACTTAACTTATCTCAGCGAAGGATATTTATTTAAACTTCTGAATGCTTTTCAGTGGTAATATATTGTTTCAACAATAAAAAAAGAGTGGTAAATAATCTAGTGATTACAATTAAAATGCGTCATTAAAAAAACCACACCCATAAACTGTTTTAAACCCTTTTATTTGCGAACATGTGAACAACATTAAAATGAAACAACTGTAACGACGCGACTTAGTAAAAGTCAACATCTACATGTTAGAATTTGAATGTTTGTAATCGGTATTTTAAGTTATATAGACATACAACAACAATTAATTAAATGAAATAAAAATAGTCGGCTCTTATAATTCGCTTCGAAAGGTGTCGATAAACAATGTCGGCCGCACGCTCGCTCTGTAATGGTACGTGAAAAGGATTTGCGATGTAGCATATATGGCGGTTATATATGTATAAAATGTTACATCAGCTGCTCGATATATTTATCTATGCTGATATATAAAGTTTGATATAGAGTTTGTTTGTTTGCTTGAATGCGCTAATCTTAGGAACTACTGTTTCGAATAGATTTCTTTTTGTTTATTAGAATATTTATCGAGGAAGGTTCTAAGCTATGAAACATCGTGCTGTGACTAATGGGCTAAAAACAGCGGGAAATTTGGAATAAACGGGCAGAATTATTCATCTCTTTGGGTTTCCGATGCGTTGGCTGCGAAGACGGTTCAACATGCCCAAAAAATATGTAGGAAAGAAACATTCCTCTTACAATAATGTGAAAAACTATCCGTGACACTATACGTCTATCTTGTAACATTAACTTGCAAGATTGGCGGGTCGCGTGCGACGTTATGGGTGATAGCTTAAATCTATGAAGATGAAAAGGAGGTTTGCAAAAACAAATATCGATACGCAGACGAAGTCGCTGACACAGCTAGTATAGCTATATAGCATTAAATTGATACAAATTGTTTTTAAACTAACATAAAAAATGTAAGCTTCCACTTTTAAAAAGCGTTCGAGAACGAAAGGAGGAACAAATGATCGACCGAACGATCACTTAGTTCCCTAAGTGAATGAATCAATCACAATGTGAACATTTCACTTGGCAGAATATAATTTGGCTTAAATTTACTGTAATCTATGGTTTTAGGACAAAGAAAAAAGATTAATTTGTATGAAATGAAAATAATTATTAGAAGTAGCAATGTTGTATACTACAGGTCTAGTTAGGCCGTTCATGTATTTAAAATCTTCTAGTAATTTATTTCAAAGAGATTAACGTACTCTATATTTAATCTTCTTTACCTAAATTAACTTTTTTTGGTTATAAAATCTAGAATATAAATACTGTCTGTAGTTTACGCGAGTAGTACGCATTTAAATTAAAAATTGTTTAAAACCCGACAAAAATTAGTTAAATTTATTCGAAAAATATTTAATAATAAGTTTTAGTAATATATCTCGCGTTTGAAACCGTTTTATTTAAAAATGCACATTATTTTCCCGTATCTTATTTAAAAAGTAAATAATAACTGACTGTTCATTAATTGTTTGCTTAAATAATATTAAATTTGAATTAAGAATCAAACTTAATTTGGATAATTAATGAAAATTTGTATTGTACCGAACACAAAGATAGGTTTTAGGAACGGTCGCACAATAGAGACATAAAATAATATCGGAATACACAATAAATTCCCGTTGACACAATCACCATTGTACGTAATCGCCAGAACAATAACCATGGCGGCAGAGCCTTGGTAATTTATGCCGCCTTCATAATTCCTATACACCGGGAAATTTATTAGGGGCAAATTAATTTCGCGGGAGCTACCTTAATCCGCTCGCATCTGCGCAACCGTGCTGTATCGATGTGTAAAAATTAAAAATGGAGTCGTAGGATCTATTTCCACCACGTCATATATATTTCTGACACATGGCACAGTGGAAAATATGGGCATTATATTCCGTCCGTGTCAGAAGCCACTGCCACGACCACAGATGAAAAACTGTAGAGTAAATCTACGGTTCAGGTCTAGTCTATGGATTTGAGGATGTAGTCATTAAAAATCAAGTGATGCTCTGGCTATTTTTGTAAAAAAAGCTAATCTCGCAATTTCATGAATTTATCCCGTAAAATATTGTCAATAGTAATGTCAACATTGTTATTGAAAAAGTGAACAATTTAACTAATGGTTCGTAACAAAAGTTTACATCGTAAAACCTTAAGAAACGACGAACCGTCCGATCCAAACATTTCATTAGACCGATGAAGTCGTAAACGACTTATGTTAAGAAAACTAGAATTGCTAAGGGGATGATATTACTTAACTCTGCATTTATATTATCCGATATAAAAATTCTGACAGTTAAGTCACTGTAAGAATTTAGATTTAGTAAATTATAGTTACCATTAATAATATAATATTTATAGACCTATTTATAATTTTTTGTAACAGCTTGTGTGTGTTCTCTAGACATGAAGGAAGCAGTGGTACAACAAAAATGGGATGGGAGGGTGGAGGAGGCCCCTCTGTGGTTGAAGAAATAATTTCGAAAGGTCTTACTTAACTTAAAGGCAACAGAAATCTCTTTTTCTTCTGGTAATAAAATCGTACAAAGACCCAAGAATGTGTCTACCCACTGCTGCAATGAATCTTACACGCAGGGCCTTAGTTACTTTTTTTATATTCATCGTCTTTAACTAAGACTAACGATGAGTTTCATATTTTTATCGTACGCATATCCTTTGACCTGGCGAGAGTACAAAATCGTATGTATGTCGTATCGTACACTATAAAGTAAAACTGTCAGACATAACCGGTCAAACGGATAAATTCGTCATTCGCATGTTGATAGTATCGTTTGCTGATTGATTTATTTCGTAATCTTATTTATGACGAGACGCTGACGATGTTTTTCTTCCACATAAAGTAATGCTATCTTTGAATAAAGACCTATGAGATTTATGGACATCCCTTCGAATATATTTCGCCTACATTAATCAGATATATGGAATTTTCCCAGGATAACTATATATCGAAGTCTGAATTTTATTTAGTCTTTCCTTAAACATTAGTAATCTTTTAAAATAAAACGCTATTGACGGTTCTATGCGAGAAATATATTACTTAGCCCTGATCACGTAGGAAATTAATTAAGAATAAGTTAAATAACATATATCGTTTATAAACCCGTTAAAAGAGTTTTTATATGTGTGTGACTCGTATAAACACAGACATTAGTTTTTACAGAGGCTAAGTTGGAAGTCCTATGTACAAATTGATTAAAACATAACCTGACTGGAAACAATTAGTCGTCCCTTTCATGCGATTTCGTGAGAGGCGCTCAATGACTAGTGAAATTTAATTAAAGCGAGGACATTCGAAACATTTTGTCATGGGACGTTTCGCCATTTCTACCGATAACTGTTCTATGCGATGGCTTTGTTGTTCTTATAAACGTATTCGTGAACTGCAAATTAATTTTACTTGCTCGGCTAAACTGGGTTGTTTTATTGAAAGAAAACGTTAGAATGCATTTATCCATCTGTTAAAAATAAGGAAAGGATCGTAATTTACCTCCCTTTTGCATGACAGAGGAGGACCGAGCATGGGGTTCCCTTGATGAAATTCGAAATACTCTTTGCCATTTTACAACTGAAATATTTACGAATAGAAATCCACAGACTGAAAATGAAATGCGTTCAAACTTCAAGGCTTTCTCTGTGTGCGGCATACTTTGAGGCAAAATACATGTTTTCACTTATTCTACTTATAAGCTAGTTGCTTCTGAGATGTCGGGAACACCCTGGTGTCATGCGAGGAACGGAGGCGTTAAAAGAAAAAAGCCAAAATAACATATCAATAAATTAATACCTACTTTATTTAGAAATTGTTATTTGAACTCACGCTTTTATTTAAAATTCATTCTTCTAAAACTAAATAAACCAATATAGCTGCATTATGGACAAATACAAAACACTATTATAATTCAGTACACAATCGTATTGAAATCGATCACGCGACATAATAGCTAGATATCTGACTAGTATCTAAATTCTAGAGCTGATACGTCAACCCCTGGGTCCAGCAACAATAGGGTCGTGTCACAGACGGACACCGATACAAACTTACCCTCGTCATTCAAGGATCACCTCATTAAACATACAATTTCTTTTAAAAGGCTTCGGACGAAGATTGCCCGTTTTTATGTGAGAAAATCAGAAATATCTACGTTTCATTTAGACGGAAAAGGGATATTTCATTTGTACTAGGTTTCAAGGACTTTCTAGTTCTGTTTTTACCAAACATCTATTGTGTATGAAGTAACTTTGGCACCGGTTTTTTTTGACCGGAATCGAACCTGCCTTTTTTTTTCAATTTCTTTGCTTCAAATCGCTACTAATTACTGCGTAAACAAAACACTTTTAATTTATTGTATATTAATGTATTTTTCTACGACGTCGGGTCGTAGTAAAATACATTTTAAATATTTTAACTATTATATTTACAGTATTGAACCGTTAAGGGTAATATTTCAAAGATTTTTACTCGTGTAAGCTTACAGGCAATAATATGAATGACGGATGTCGCATATTATATTTAGATTTGAAAGCAATCAGAGGTCACAAATCTGTGTAGATACGTGTTTTTAGAACGTAACAAGGGCGAACCCCATCAAGTGTAAACCCCTGTCACATTATAAACGGTCGAAATCCACGCGAATTACTTTAGGCTCGCGTGTGTGTTAATACGAAGCCCTATCGTATGTGTGAGCGTCGATTCACACACTTCCACAGATGTCATAGAAAAAATCCAAGGTATCTTTTTAAAAGTGAGAATTTTAAATGTCTAATTACAGAGGTAATGTAAATTTAATAATGATCTTTATAAACTTATTTTGCATCGCATTTCAAAGTTAATGTAATCAAATTTTTACTCTGCCAAAAAATATTTGATTACTAAGCTTCAAACATACGAAATCATAAAACTATTATAACTACTACTTTGGAAGCTAAAGGAATAATATATAATTTGACAGTAACAATAATATACGAAGATAGTAAATAAACAACAGGTTACACACACTGATAGAAACAAAAATGTACAACGTATATGTGTGTAGTGTGATCAAGGAAACCGGAAATTAAATATTAACGCTAAAACAAACTTAATTTTAGACTTTAGAGGTAACTTACACTGAATAACTCATGTTTTGTTTAAACACGACATTAACCTAAAAGGCACTGGTTTCGAAAATAAAAATTAGATGGCGCTGCAGTTAAACAATCTGATTTGATTCATTGCAGTATCGTTAGCATCTGCGTACGGAAGTTTGCAATCTATTAAATACATTTTATATTTATTGCAATGTTATAAAGATACGTGAATACTGAAAATAATTTTACTTGTACCATTATGTATTATTATTTTCCATTTCTGGTAAATTATATAACGGAAATATCTTTTGATCATTATATTTGGTAGTAGTGAGAGATCCTTCATTGAAATCTATAATGGGCGAGACACAGAAGATTGATTTTGAACCTAATCACATATAACATTGGGATTTTGCGCACACATTATATTTTTTTTAATGCCATAAGTATAGTTGGCAAGTATTAAAACCCTTTCATGAAATATAGAAAACAAGCAAGAATTTTTACACATGCATAATGCAATAATTCAATTTCATGACGTAAGTTACACATTATAATATGGCACACGAGATACCTCACTTAAACTGCAAACCTTGGATGACTCATGACAAATCTGTTTGTCTTTATATATTCTGGACAAAGCAATAAATTGACACCGTACGCGTTCTACTAACATACATATTATTTAGGTTCTGTAACGCACATGACTCTAATATGCATTTAGACATAATATGCTATACAGGTACAGCTATACGACATGCAGGACAAGCAACTTTGCATTTATAGATATATCTAATAATTAGACGGTAGAAGAGAAACTCCAAAACACGCTACGAGAAAAATACTATTCTTTTTCGTTACATAATGTAATAATATCAGTAACAAAATCTTTTTTTTATAGCAATAAGACGCATGTGTCACTTACAGCAAATGGAAGTTTGCTAAGTAGAAAGTACCAGGTATTAAGTTTTTGATACAACATGCATCTATACCAATATATACAACTGAAGAGTTTGTTTGTTGGAACTACTAGTTGGAATTGAAATATTTTTTGTGTTGATTGGAGCATTTATTGAGGAAAGCTATGTGACTAATAGGAGCGAAGAAACAGCGGGAAATGTGGAAAACGGGAAACGTTATTCAACTTTGTGAGTTTTCAATCCTTACGCTGCGAAAACGGTTTAAGATATCCTAGAAGAATCTAAAAAAAATATCCGCGACAGTATATGTATATATTTTTAGATTAACTTGCGAGAACGACGGCATGCGACTGACAGCTTAAATTTATAAGAATAAGGAGGAGGTTGCAAAAACAAATTTGGATGGCCAAAATAATTATTCTACGCGGACGAAGTCGCTGACGCAGGTAGTTAACATTTAGGTGTAACCTGAGGAGGCAATACCGATAAAATGGCAATGTTTTCCATATAAAAACTTAGTTATATCACATGATGTCATTCAGTGAAAATACATCGAGACGCAGTAGAAGTCTATTTTTATCGTCACGGCCATTCCGGCTCACTGTGTTTAGCTTATCCTAGGTCATGATTATGCATTGCTTATAAGACTTGACTATTCTGGAAATGATATATTAATATTATAACGCTGAGGAGTTTGTTTGTTCGAACGCGCTAATCTCAGGAACTACTAGTTTATATTGAAAAAAATATTTTAGTTAAATACTGTCTGTACTTTACGCGAGTAGTAAACACTTATATAAAACAATTCTACTTAAACGACGGACCGTAGTTAAAATAGTTTTAAATAAGTTCAACTAATATATATCGCGTTGTAAATCGTTAAAGTGTTTTATTAAAAAAATGTGTTATTGGTGGTTAAAGTATTTATCCAGTTAGGCTTTAAACTAAACTTGAAGCAATAGAGAATACAAAACAAGTAGGAGCAAAGAAGCAGTGGGAAATGTGGAAAAACGGGGAAAATTATTAATCTGTAGGGTTCTAGTGGTTCTAGACAAGAAATATGTACAAAGACTTCCTTAAAGGATCTGAAAAAAAAGGTTCGCAACAGTACATCTTTTAAGACTGACTTGCAACGTCGTAGTGATAACAGCTATTTTTTATAAAGATGAGGATTTGCAAAAACTAATTTTGTCGCCCAAAGTAACTATTAGCATATTATATGCTCAGTAGCTTTCAACAGAAAAAACATTCCAATTACTGTACTCGCTTTGTTATTTTATGTCTTTCTAGACTAGACTAAAACGCTTATAGCGCTTAATAATAAAATCATATTAATAAAACCACGTCAAGCCAGACGTGGCCTTCGATCACAATCAAAACAACTCATTCGGCCCTACCACGGTAACTCATAAAACAAACTCGATAGCACATACCTCGACAATTAAATAATTATAGAGTTGCACGCATGGTTATCTACGATCGTAATTATACGGGGCCAGCACTAGCCGAGATAACGGGAAATGGTATAGAAAATAAATAGTCTCTCGCGAACCAGTGATAACATCGATAATTTCAACGATCAATTTACTGCCTATCATTATCATTTTTTATGACAGAGGACAGAAAAGCAAAGGGTTATGGTAAGTTAAATGCGCTAACATGTCTATAGGATGCGCTGACGAGTTATTCTGGGTGTAGATATTTGGAAATCCACAGACTGACCTAAGCTTTCGTTACGTAACGTTCGATTCTTCAAACGTTAGATAAATTATTATACTTCTTTGTTCATTTAACTATACAATATTTTTAAAATATCAGACAAACATTTTTTTGCACGTACTAATGATAGGCCACGCTATATGCGATTCGTTTGAAATTCGCTCCGTTTAAGCTGATGTAACTAAATATAAACCGAGTTTTACCAATTATGTACCTAATAATAATAGAGGCAGAGTGGCCTAATAACAAAAACCATAATTTTCAATGAAGATAATAAAAAGTATTATATTACATTCATATTTTTTTAAATATAAATAAGTCAAGTCATAAAATTGCAGTTAAGCCACTCTGCCTCTAGCAGCCTCATATACTATATATACCAGATAGTCTAATAAAAAGCTTGTTATATTATAGATGAACTCGTTCGATACATTTGCTTTATTATATAAACAATTGAATGAACACTCAACTCGAAACAGACTACAATGAAATGTGACCTCGATTCGAGAATCGAGCGACATTAAAATACAACAAACCAACGGTATCATTAAAAATATTCAATGTCAATGTCAAGATTACAGTAGAACATCTGTGCTAGCGATATAATAATGTTTTACAATTTTATGTGTGGCGTCATGACCCCGAACAAGGTTTTGAACATTGTTGAACGTGATATTATTAGCTATTATATATTCTTAATTTATGTATTTTAGAAATTTCTATCGCTTATTAAAACTGTCTTCTTTTTAATCAATTTTAATGTGTATTTCCATATGCCACATACGGCCAAAATTATGAAATTTATCTTTGCTACAAACACGACAAACTAAGCATTACCAACTGGCCACACCATTTATAATCTTGCATTTTTACGAAGTCGAGTTGATATGATGTGTTCGGAATGACCTTTAGATATTTTTATCTTTTGTTTATTATAAAGGTAGACTGGTTGTTTTAATAACAAAACCAGGAAACGAAGTGCACACAAAAAAACAAACAGATGTTTTTGCACAAAATTCATGATTTTAAATTACGTCTTGAACATTTATAAACAACGTTGGAGTCCAAGAAATCTGTGACAGATTTCAATAATCTCAATAAACATGAATACCGTCATAGTTTACAAACAAACAAAACAAAAAACAAATCTTTATTGCCACCACAAAAATGTTACAGAAATAAGATTAAAAACGAAGTTTAAAAAATCGGATGTATCACTAAAAGGCGATTTTTTCCAGGCAACCTTTTAGATGGAGATTTACAATAATAATTGGTAGTAAGAGTAACAATCAATAACTGTAATAAGTTTATACAACATTTACTAAAACCTAGTTATTTTTAACATATGCGTTACGCTAAATTAACGGCTTAACCAGTCATCTACAATGTATACAGCCATTTTGAATAATCCGACATAGTTGAAAAGCCGGACAGAAATACAAATATAGAGAAAAATATTTTTTGTTCGTTTTCCCTTCACGAATTAAACTTTTCATTCGTGACTGCGAGCGAATGTTCGTGAAACTTCAACTTTTCATCAAATTAGATTTACTTTTATTTTGTGGATAGGATTTAGAATGGCATCTATATAATATATTTTTTGAAGCATGGCGTGTTTATGCATGCTTAGATTTTACCACCATTAAATACTACAGCTTGTTTTAAATCCGGTTTCTCTTATGGGGTTTTAAGACTCTAAGCCCTGTCCTAGCAAAGTTATCTAGGTTCCGGTGAAACATAAATAACTTTGAATATGAACCCAGGACTTCTCGTCTTAACGCAAGCCGTTTAGTCGTTGAGTTACGTCGGAACAACATTTTTCGTATTAATGGTTGACGAAGTAAGTTACTACTCGTCAATGTTATTAACTAAATTTAAATTACGAATTTGATTTATATAAGAACTTAATTAAAGATTTGATTGTTTCCAATAATACATAGTTGAATGTAAAACATTCATGTTGTGTTGTTCTTCGAATTTTCGGAAAATAGCACTTTAAGTTGATAATGTTTTGCAAAATCGCGAATAAAACAACTAAATAACAAGAAGATTCCAGATAGAGATCACGCAAATTGAGTATAAAAATAAATCTCTGCGGACTGCTTCATCTCAACGTAATTAGATAACTTGCAGTTACCATGCAATTGCGGGTAAAGGTGGTTTTACGTTGTACGCAATGTTTTATTATTAATATCTTACTTTGAAATAAAATATTCATCTACATTTTCATGCATAACACTTATTTAATTTTTTTATTTTTAATAAGACACGGACGAGATTAGATAGACGACCATGCCGTCGTAAGCAACAACAGGTAGTGGTATACCAGGCATAGTTCGTTTGGTAGAGTAGGCAAAGTAATTATTAAAATATAAAAAAAAACTGTGACTTAAGCAAATAACATCAAATGAAGGAAAATAACGAAATTAATCTATATATGATAATTATATATTTATTACAAATTTTGTAACATGTAAGGGACGCAATTTTAATTATTAGTTGTATAAGTTTTACGTAAAATAATCTGACATTACACGATTATGTCGTCGTTGATCTAGCGAAATTTACTTGATAATTGCCCCCTCTAAAAGATAAAAAGGTGACCGCAATGTAACTATGCACAAGCCTTAACCGCGCGTGCAACGATGACGTCACCCGTCGACCTTGCCACAAGCCCCGTTTTTTGCGATAGACACCAGATGCTGGTAGCACCTTCTAGCGACTTTGCACCCTAATTCACTAGCATAGCGACCATAATAGTGGATCACACCGTTGCGCCAAGTAATTGGTAGGTTTCAATGCCATGTCAGGAAAAAACTAATTTGAATTATACTTTCCATTTGTAAACCTCTAAGTATTGATATGGATGGATCTCTTGCTTAAAAGGTCGACATGATCTTACTAAAACTGGAAATACACAAGTGTGTGTCGTCTTGTCTTTCCTTCACACAAACCAATAGACTTGATTGCTTATAAAATTGTCCTTGGGGAGATGTATAGAGTAATATTCCTATTTTTACTTGTAAAATAGTTCTATATAATCCAAATGCTAGTAAAAGCACGAGTTATACGAAAATAAAATAATATAATTTATACATACACTTACTTAAATAAATGTACATACAGACATGTAGGCTGTTTATCTATTTTTCAAAAATACACTGTATTTTGTGTTGCTAAGGGGTATTTTACGTCAATATTTATATTCTTATCAAACGAATGAAAGTTATCGATGATTACTTGAGCCTTATCAAATCTTATCAAACTTTCACTGTAATCTGATAAAGAGTACAATAAGACATGACAGTTATGCACTAAAGTGGATATATTAAATATTGTCCGTAGTTTACGCGAGTAGTACACATTTAAATAAAACACTTTTAATAGTTAATGGGATTTATATTATCAAACTTATTTACAAGTTATTTTAACTACGCATAACGTTTCGGAAAGACACATGTGCTACACTAGCGCCATCTGTAGCAGATTGGACTTAGACCTTAAAGACTACCTCTAATTTCAGACGCCCAATGCCTACGGCTGTTGCAAAGCATCCGATTCGTCGCGCCGTAATTAATTGTAAATCTATTTCGCGTTTTAAACCGTTAAAAGTCTTTAATCGGCTTCTAATCTTGTCATTTTATTTAGTGCACAAAAGATCAATTAGTGAAACAGACATAAAAATGTGTTTGTTTCATGCACGGAAAACGATTTGAATTTGCATACTCTTTAGATGACCGCCTCTGTAACTATGTATAAATGTAAAGTCTAGCATTGCGTTAAGCCCGAGACGTCCTGGGTTCCGTTCCTGGAGGAACAATAGATTGTTTCGATCGGGCAGGGCACAGAAGTCTGATCAACTACTTGCCTGTAAACCGATCAGCGAAACGAACATAAAACAGTGTTTTTACTTTAGATGATTTAAGCATGCGGCACCTTTTAAAACTGTCTTTGTAATCTGGTCCTCAAAGCATTTATTTTTAAGGGAATACTTAAATTCGCACGCTCGGAGTGATAATGGCAACACAAGCGACTGTTTTCAGATACCAATAATTTTTTATGCTATGTAATTTTATGCAAAAGGTTTTTGGCCGGCGGCCATAGCTTTAAATGCAGTATTCCGTATTACAAACATTATCGTTAGTCTGTTGTTTTAAGGTCCGTTGTCATCTTTCCGAAATGTTATTAACACGTTGCGGTTATTTACCTCCTTCTTCTTCTTACGCAAGTGTTAAGGTTGAAATTTCTTTACAAAAAAGAAATGAAAAAACTCGACGATGATACCGACACGGTAGCTGAATTAGTTAGAGCAAGACGGAACAGTGTTGATGCCGATTGAAGTCGTGTCCGTAAATTGTTTTCAATCTAAAATCGACTTTTAATTTATATAGTGCCTTCATATGTGAAAAATATTAAAGTTTAAAAATCGAAAATAAATTGAAAAAATTTTCGACTCGGGCAGGAGAAAATTTTTTTTCAATTTATTTTCGATTTTTAAATTATATAGTGCCTTCATGTGCAATAACATGTGAAAAATATTAATGTTTTCAAATATTAAAGTTGTCAAAAGAGAGTTATCTCTTTTCCGTTCGTCATATAGAAATTGAAAACTTTTCACTTTGTATTTACACATTAAGACACCGTTTTCGAATTGAAATGCATTCTTCAACATCTACAGGAAAAAATTGGTGTGTTAAAGACGTACAGATTATGTAGATTTCTTTTAAATTTACCGACATCTACCAAATCTACGCCATTTTGTGTGTTATCTGTAAATTTATGGATATCATAGTCCAACGCCACGTGTATGCGCACGTGAGTACAAAAATAAGTTTCAGTAGGCACCTTATGTAACATGCATTACGTGCATATGACACAAACGCCAAACGTACCTACTGGTATATTCACCTGAAAGGTTTAACCTATACTAATATATTTATAAAGCTGAAGAGTTTGTTTGTTTGTTTGAACGCTGTTTGAATCTCAGGAACTACTGGTTCGAATTAAAAAATTATTTTTATATTAAAGAGCATTTATCGGAAGACTATAGGCTATAAAACACCACCCCCTGTGAGTAATACAAGTGGGTTTCCGAGGCGTACGCTGCAAAAACGTTTCAAGAAACCCAAAAAATATGTATGAAAGAATGATTCGTCTTTAAATAATCTTAAAAAGAATCGACGACACAATATGTCTATCTTTTAAGATTAACTTGCAAGCACGACGCAAAGGGACGCGACCGACGTCGTGGGTTTGCAACAACAATTTTGATTCTCGCGGACAAAGTCGCTGACACTGAGCTAGTAAATTCATATTAATATTGACAAGTACATATAATATGTCTCTAATCTATATGAAATATACTTTTAATATACACGTTTAGTTCCGTCATCTAGAGTTATGGTTATAATTTGTAAGTGGTAATTTTAATAAATACAATCTCTGTAAATAACATTTGAAACTTAAGTTATTTACCATTCATGTTAATAACAGTCCGACGTTTTGTTCCTGTGATTATAGGGGGGACGGCTAAACGTTGGCCCGTAGTTAAAAAGCATTGTAAATACTCAGGCCCATGTAAATAAGTATATTTATTATATTTCTCACACAAGGAACACTAAACTTCAAAAGCCTTTCTCAAATGGATAATGCCCAGGTTAAGTATAAATCGGCATAGGTGTAACCATTACCGTAACATCTTTAAATAATATAAGTTATTACAGTACTCCCACGACTCCCACTAAGTGTATTTCGAGGTAAAAGACAATAAATAGTAGAGAAAAAATCGCTGGGCGTGGTCTTGGCGTTTGGTCCATTAGTGCTCCCTTATGGCTTTCGTACTTTACTACTTGTTTAAATGTATACTGAAATGTATTTTGGTATATATAAAAGTCTAGTAGTCTAGTCGAGAAAATATAAATAAAAAACCATGACCTAAATTAACTAAATTAGTAACTATGTTTAACAATTTATATAAATAAGTATACGAGGCTTAAAATTAAAGAAAACTCAAACAGGAGCCACGCAGCATAATGTTAAAAACACGTTTGTGTTAACAACACTGATTTTCAGTGGCGCTAGCACTTCTAGAGTAATAACTCACAACAAGAAATACGCGTTAAAAACTAGTAACAATTTTTTTTCGTATCTAAACAATAAGACATAACAAGATATTTGCATCTCAAAGTGACGTAAAAAGAACAAGCCAGTTAAAGGGAATGGAATGGAATAAAATAAACGTAGTATTCATTTTTAATACAGAAATGCCTGAGAATAAAGCGCCTGCGAAGGTACTTGAAAGGCATTCGCTGAAAATTTTGCAAAACATTTATAATAACAAAGCCACTCAAGAATCACTTCGACGCGAGCCCACGCATGACACTCAATTTCTCCCCCCCATTCTCTTCCTCAACCCCCCCCACCGCCGCCGCTCAGTCAATTATTTCTGTCTACTCAAGTGAAATAATATGATATTTTCAATTTTCCTCCATTAGGGCTTTTATAAACTGAACGCGAACACAATACGTACATAACAAAGATTAACTTTCATATACATGTCGTTCACTTCATCAATGTAGTTATATCTTATATTTCTCTTTTGTTCGTTAGTAAGAGTTTATACCTAGACTAAATAGCGTTTTATGTGTCCATTGATTTATATCAAGTTTAGCTAATATATCGCGTTTTAAACCGTTAAAGTGTTTTATTTAAAGGTTTTTGTCAGATATATTTTTTATCATACAAATAATAAACAAACGTTTAATGTTACAAAGTCACTATTCCTAAAGGGTACTGACCAATGGTGTTTCACTACCTGCGATATTATTAATGAAGACGAATTGCATGTTTGTTTATAATACCTTAAGGTGAGTACTGAGCCAATACACGGCGCGTAATGTAACATGTTGCATATCGATCATTCGTGTAGACATCGTTGATTTCGCACGACGTACTGACTATTCGACCAGTCAGTGCTCAATGTGTACCCACCTTTTTTGCGTTAAAACAAACAAACAATTCGTCTTAGTCGTAAATAATACTTGCAGATAGCGCTAACACCCGCGTAGATCGCATGCTATTCCGTTTTACATTGAATAAGGATGCCACGTGTTCTCGACTGATTGACGGCCTCCGAGCACGTGATCCCGAACGAACCACCTGGCAATAGGATCACAGAAAAACATCCGCACTTAGAACAATTCAAACATTCGTTCGATTTTCATAACAAAAGGTTTTCTACAAATACATTTCCATTTTCACCGCAATCACTTTACAGCGAACCGTGAAACGCCCGGCAATTTAGCAATATAGTTAATTACGAATACATCGATAGCAACTAAAATAAATACCATTCGTGGCGGAAACTTTCATTAGAATGATACAAATACGTGTTTTGCGGGTATAATTAAACGATAAACACCTCGTGTCACGTTTAGTAAAATATATTTGAACTCACGCGATCCTGGAAAATGTTTCGCCTCGAATTGCCGAGGAAGTTGTTCGTATAACGTGCTATTTCCGTTTATTATTTGGAAAATAATAACTTACACCGAAACACAGCTTTGTTGGAAAAATACTGCTGTACACATTTCGTTAATGAATTGTCCTAATTGTTTCATGACATAATTAATCATTAAAATGATAATCAGTTAGTATATAAACACGACAAATACACAGACAGGAGTATAATTTCTATGCAAGGTTTAAAAATGCTAAACAGCAAAACGTTGCAATCAAAAAGTACTTAGTCAAGAGTAACATAAAACAAAAGAAAGATTATTATTTCACAAAAATTCAGGATTAGCAAGAGAATTTACATTCTACTAAATATTCAAAACGCTTCCACGGAAAAATGTGTACGTAATTCCGTAAAAATTAAACAAATGACTTGCATTTCCGTTTTTACAAAGCGCTCCTGTATTGCAGTAGGTAAGTTAAAGAGCAATGAAATGTTTGCTGGCTAGTTTATCGTAGCAGCGCGTCTCGCATTGCATTAAACGATTCACGATAGGGGTTAGACGTGCTGCTTACACGAGCGATGATGAACCATGTAATATACCTTTAATTGCCGAAGACTATGTTGAAGGTAACAATACAGGGGCACATTATGTTGGCTGAAACAACTGACATGTCAGAACGTTAAAAAGAAAACACTATCATTTATTGCAAATTTATATTACCATCATGTCCTCTAACATAATAAAATAAAAATAATATTTCTAGTGAGGGACAGAGAATGTCAGTAAGAAATAAGGTTAATTCACACTTATAACAGAAATTTGTAATTTACAATATTTTACACGAAAAATAATAAATTGAAAATCGATATTGGATTTTTTTTAAATATGACACGGGCAGGACTTGAATCGGCATCCACAGCGTTCCGTGCTGTTCTTCTATATGCTCGATATGCATGTGCAAAATAAGTGTTATGTTATGATACTAACTAAATATATTTTACTACCTGCGTGGAGATAAGACCCAAAATCACCTAACAAGACTTAACAGTTGGAATTGCAAAATAAACCATAACCATACGAGCTACTGGCGTAATTTTTACACATGATACGAGTCGTACAAAAGCTAATCTCGTCATTTCGGATAATATGAAACCTAATGAGAAACATCGTTAGCGACGATAGCGCCAGAGCGGCCCCCGCGCACGCTTCTAATGTGCTCAAACGTTTACGGAAACGAACTTGTATAAATATTTGCACCACAATACTTAAACGACCGAAGCATTTATTCGTGATTACGGTTGCTGTTTACACTCAATATTGCAATTTTTCAACTGCTTCTAAGCTGCCAGGTAAGATTTATGGCTGGTAAACAATTGTTATTTAGTTTTCAGTCGAGGCGTCGCATTTTCCATCGTTGTAAATGCATTAAATGCGGTCTGATGATTTATCACTGCAAAGCCAAACATATGCGCTACTCGTGTAAACGTGTACTATACGACTACATTGTACCTAAGCGTTTTAATACGATAATGTAACGTAAAAATAAAACTAAAGTTAAATAAAATTACTTTCACTAAGTTATTAACTTAAAAACTACAGTTATTACACACATATTTGTGAGCCTAACATTACCAATCCTTAATTAATGTAAATTAATGGCAAAATGTAAAAAAAGAGTTTTCTTAATACAAAAAAAATAGTTTTATAACTATGTATTTATCAAATAAAACGCAAAATGTATAAGTGACTTGTGAAGCTAAAACTGACAAAGATGTTTCACGGCTGGCGTGGTTGCAGGGGTTAATATTATTTTATTTTAAAGCCTTAAAGGTAAAATGTTGAAATTATCCAATTAGGTTTATTTAAAGATTAATTATTACATTTATACGAGTTTATTTTTACATATTTAAGCATTATTCTTGTTGAGGAAAAATAGAGGCATAAATAAAAAGGAGAGCCGTTTTGAAATGATAGTTCTCTCAGTGGGGCTCAGGTGAGGTTTGTTCAAATGGCATGGCAACACAAGCCGCCTGTTATTGACTTGTTATAGCGAGTATCGCCTCCGCCATCCACGGAATATTGTTAATTTTCTCCCGCTACGATTGTTACGCTCTATTCTCGTGTTTATTTCCTTTTTTCTATAAATACAGATGAAGACATGTTTATTATACGAGATTCTAGGAAATACCGATGTAACAAGGCAATAAGATATTTTAAACTGTCTTTTTCTACACATCTTTATTATTACAATTTATTTATTTTCATTGGGGTAACTAAAGATTTTTCTAAATACTGTCTGTAGTTTACGCGAGTAGTACACATTTAAATAAAACACTAACGGTTTAACCCGATATATATTAGTTAAACTGCAAGAACCCGGAAGTTTCGCCAAAAACCAACTTCGACGTAACAGATGGCGCTGGCGTAGCAATTATTACTTTGACTTTAGAGACATCCTCCATCTTTAGTCTCCCCGTGACCACGGCTGCTGCAAAACATCCGAAACGTCGGACCACACATCATTGTTTAATAAGTTTAACTATAATTAATCGCATTTTAAACATTAAAGTGTTTTATTTCAAACACGAGTGTGTGTTGTGTGAGAGTGAGAGTTTAACAAAAAAAAAAATTATTAAACGAGTACCCATCCATCCATAGTATCCCAGAAAACATCATTGTTTTCGTTGAATAAGGTGCAGAAAGCTGATTAACTCTGTAATTAGCTAAAAACAAAATAAAGCGGACACAGAAATGTAGCAGATCCATGCACCATGGTTGAAATTAGATGTCACCTATTTCTGCCTGTCTTTAAAACATATTCAGTATTTGCATTTTTTTTATTACATAGCATATGGCATGTGGAAACTTTAATATTTTTCACATGTTATTGCATATGATGGCACTATATAAATGAATAATCGATTATAAAGTGAAAAAAATTACGACTTGGCTAAAAATTGAACAGGCATCCACAGAGCACACAGAACATAGAGAATTTGTAACATAACATGTGATTAAATTTTCCTCAGAAACTAATTCTAATCAAGCTCTATACGCGACCGTTGCTCTATATCACTTCACTTACAACCTGAAACCGTAATCGAAATTAATGCTACAGCAACATAGCATTATGCCAAGATAATGATCACAGACCACAACCTTGACAGCGTCGTCCGTATGGGACCAACCGCAGGCTATATGTCACAGTTTGTTTACTAATTAATTTACGAAGGAGTCGCTGAGAGTAGTGACTTTACAATGCATTTTACCCATCTTGTTGGTTCTAGAGCTTGAGTCCTTTAGGCAATAATAATATAAAAACTATACAAAAGGGGGATGAAAGTCTGTATGGAAATTCGTGATTTTTGAAGCTAAAACAATGAAACTTTCTACTTTGGCTTTTTGGGAATAGGGGTGAGAGTGGGAGTGGGAGTTAGAGTAGAAATGAAATAAGGTGAGAGTAATAGTGTTGCGGCAAAGTAGCACTTACCACACAGATTGGCTGCCCTGAATGCGCCCTTTTATAAATAAATAAACAGCCTAAATAATTAAAAATTGTACCCAAAGTCACTATTCCATGCGGACGAAGTCGCGGGCACAGCTAGTATGTTTATATTATTATCGTCTTAAACTTTTGAAAACTTTAACATTTTCACATGTTAGCACATGATAGCGTTATTATAAATTAAATATCATTTTAGATTTTCTATCGGTCGAAGCACAAGATGTTCAAATGGTTAGAGCAGCACGGAACGCTGTCGATGCCGGTTACTCGTAAATTTATTTCAATTCAAATAGAATTGAGCACTTGGGGCTCATTAAAAAACCCAAAATTCATTGTTTTATGGTTTTAAACGCGAAATAATTAGTCTACTTCTTACCTCTCACTTTCTTATGTGTATGTTATGTATCTCTGAAACTACAGACAGAACTTAAACCCGTTTAGTTTGCAGCGATTTTAAATATTAGGCGTCTCCTATACGCCTATATTGCATGCCTCTTTGTTTGTTATTTATAGATCCAGTTATTAGCTAAACAAGCTCCTATTGTTCAACGACAAGTTAACGCTCAGATTCATACAGAAAGCCTTTGTTTTCCCTTTGAGTTATATGGACAGGACATTTTATGTTTTAAATTATTACATTACCTACAGCTAAATGTTTTTTATTAGTATTGTGAGTCCCTTCCAAATAATTTGGTAAAACACAAAACTAAACAAAAATCAGTAGAGTCATTTACAGATAAAACACTTTTAACTGTTAAAAACGTAAAATATATAGGTACACTAATTATATATGTATTGTGACAACCCGCCGCTTCGATTGCATTCCTGTGGTCACGGATTCTAATTTTAAACCATTAAAAGTGTTCCATGTAAATCTACTCCCGTAAAGTACAACACGCGCGCAATGCTTACTTACCACTAAAGTTTCTTAAATAGACTAGAAGTAACACAAAAATATAAAATACTTTTAAATAAAACACTTTAACGGTTTAAAACGCGATATATTCGTTCCGTATCCGAAACGTCGGGCCGAAGTTAAAAATAATTTTTAAATAAGGTTTAACTAATATATCGACTTTGTTTCATAAACTATTATTTTAAGGGATTAATTTACTGTTAAGATAAAAAATATGATTTTAGCTATAAAGAATAATCTATTTCTATTCTATTTATTTCAACTACATTCGTCACACACTATCTTGATTTTACCCTTGACCCAAAAGTGCGTTGGGTATATGTCAAAGTAAGTTATAAATTTTACCTATAACACGCTAGCTTTACTATTTACATGCTAAATCATAAACATGAAATCAGATCTAACAATAATGTGCAAAGCAAACAGGATGAATCTCGCGCATGTACCGTTATCACTGAGCTGTGGCTGCGCGGGAGTGCCCAACCGTGACGCCAATGTCAAGGCCACGTCAAAATACCGGCTCGAAATAGTTCGGGCTTATTCTATTTCTATGGGCTATTATTGTTGGCTTTGACATTGCTTTTTTGTATGGGTTAGTTAGTTAAATGAAACAATTTTAAACGCATTAATACACGAAATATACTAGTTAACTTACTTTTAACTAGATCCCGAGGAATCCCCCATTTGCGAAGCATGCCAATCGTTATATATTTCGCGTTTTAAACCGTTTTAAGTGCTTTTAAAAGTTAGTTTTAATAGTCTCCAGCACTATTGATTTACGTGATGATAAGGAAGGTGCAGGAAAATTAACACGAGATAAAGAGTCTTTTACCAAATCGATTTTCTTGTAGTCTTTATGGGGTGTCGTGATCAACGATTGACAAAGGGTTAGTCTATAATCAGCCTGACGTTTTTTTGCGTAAATATTATTAACAAATTCGTTTGCCTTATAGTAAGATTTTATAACTTGAAATAGTCATTAGTAGTTCTCTAGTCTAAATAAAACGTTACTTGGGCTAGTAATTACAAAAGATACCTTTTTTAAGATTAATCTAAGGAGTTAGGTAATATATATGCTTATTATATCAACACCACCTTCATCTTAAACCTTCATTATTGTGCAAAAACTCAGTTTTTCATATAAGAAAAGTCTACTTGACGCAGTTTCTAAGGTCCCGCAAAATCAAACATTATATCGTAAATCGATAACAGAATATTATTAACACCTAATGTTAAATAAAACACTCTAACGGTTTAAAACGCGATATAAACTTATTTGAAAATTATTTTAACTACGCCTCGACGTTACGGCTGCTGCTGCTCGCGTTTTAGACCGTTGAAGTGTTTTATTTAAATGTGTACTACTCGCGTAAACACAGACAAAGACAAATACAGACAGTACTTAATTTTAAACTAAAGACATTTTTTATAATTTTTTTGGCATGCAGCGAACACATTTTCGTGTCCGTTTCACTGATCGGTTCTTGTATAAACTGATCAGACTTCTATGCCAGATGTGTATACATATCCAATATTTATGCATAACCACACATGGTCATAACAAAGGAGCTTGAAGTCCAGCAAACGATAAACTCAACGTCTACCGTTACTTCAGCGTATCCGAAGCTTGCGGTTTTTTAATGTTCCTACAAAGTACCTGCCCGTAATTCGGAAGCTTTATGACCGAGCTTTAACTGGGAGATTTGTTGCCTACTTCAACTTAATAGATGGATTTTTATACCATGTAATAACTTTTGGTTTTTCTTCAAACTTTTTTACTTGCACGTTTTAGAATTTATTTAGCCTTTTCCTTGCACGAAAATCGAAAGTTAAAACTTTGATATATTTAATAAATTATATATTATATTTTATATCTATTGTTGTAAACCATTTCTGTGGTGTTTGTAATTAATAAAGTTAATAAACAATAATAATAAATAAAAACTTTTCATATTTATTAAAGCACATAAAATAACATAAATTTTAAAGATTTGACTCTTTACACGATAATAGAAGAAATGACAATCTGTATCGCTTGTGTTAGCTCGGCCGATAATGGGGTTACAGATAGATCTAATGATTATCTAATTGGACTCTTTTCAGGGGCTGTACTATTATTATCATTAGCTGAGTAGACTCTCTTTTCAGAGGCTGTATTATTTTATTTTATCTGTATTTTGTTGTAAAATATTATATTTATAATTCTTACATTGTTTGTAAAATTAGTTTATTTTTGTAAAGTTGTGTTGTTTTCTGAACTAACATTTTTCTATTCTATTCTACTTTATTTAAAAGTGCTAATCTTATTAAGTAATAAGAATGTATTCGTCCATCGCTTAGACTAACGCTCTAACACTCTACCCTCCTTTATAAGTGCCTCCGTGGGTATCTCAAGGGAATGGATTAAGAAAATCTAATCCTTGCAACGAATAATTATCGTAGCTTTACAATGTCTGCATTATGCAAATGGATTTATATATTTGTTTATCCTTTTTTGGTTCTTCTCTTAGCATGTACTTTATGTTAACAGCAATAACATAATAGGGACATAGTTTGTTTTTACTTCTTTGTAGAACAAATTACTTATTGAAATTATATTATTCATACACTCAGCACCTTTTACTTAAAGGTTACCGATACAGTGGATTTATAATGTAGTTCTTTTAGATTTTCTTTATCAAGATAGCAGACGACAGACAAGCGTTCACTTGATAGGTGAAATACCCCCGTCATATAACATCTCGATAAGATACACTATCGACCTATTTTGGCTTTCGACATTCGGAAAACAACAGTCCGAAACCGAAACGCGAGTATACTTGACGGCCCTTTTATCTGAGTACGACGGTTCGGGTCCCTGACGGAATTTCGATATTCCTGCCACCTAGTTATTATCCAGATTATGCAGAGAAGCCCAAAATGTTTCAGCATAATCAAATGATAGATTGAATATTAGCAATAATCGCTACCATTATACCGACGAGGAGGTATATAACTTCCAATATATATACTATTCCAGTATATAGTTTCATCTGCACGCACGTTAATATAAAAGTCGGTAAGAGTAATAAAATATTAGTGCCGAAACTAACCTTTGAATTAATTAAAATCGAAGAAAAGTACTGAGAAACAACAGGCACATAAAAAAGACTTAAGAATTTAATCAAGCAGGATCCTCTTACGCTATTGTGCAATGTAAACGAAATCGAATAAGGTTCATCGATCGCTTGAACCTTTAAACTAGGTATTTCAGATAAGGGAAGGGTTACATAACTCTTGTAAGTCAACAACAGTATGGAACACGTTTTCGAATGCCACTTAATGACAAATGGAAAAATCCCTACGCAACAGTACAAATATCCGGCGGAAAGTAAAGTTGTATATTGTTATTTTTTGTCAAAACTATATTAAGTATATATATCAAATCCGTTATTATAACAAACGAAAAAGTAATAAATAGAACTGTATTATTTTTTCGTTTTAAAAAAAGTACAACTTTTACATCGACACAGAGACATGTGAACTCTGCTTAATCTCGAGGGTGAACGTTTTACGAGCGACGGCATCTCCTTCACTCAAACGGTAGTCGATACGATCACTTATTTCACGCTGCTTTCCACTAAACACTTTGGGAACATCCCCATATATATTTCATATCAGTGTATTGCACCCAGAAATATTTATATTATATATAGGACATATAACGGAGTACAATATGAAATGACTAAAACAACGGGTTTTGCTCATTGATATGGAAGAGGTTAAGAGGGATCAGACAATTTACTAACGTGATTCGGATAAGAAATAAAGACCCGATTGTGAACCGTGCCTTTATGTGAAAAAGGCAATTTTAAGCTCTAAAGATACGAGGATTTTTCGATATATGTGTCCGGCTTATTACAAGAGCCGTTGAGGACTATATTTTTAAACAGGGGGATACGTGAATTCCGAGCATACCTCGGACGGAATTCCCGCCCCCATTGTCCATATCTCTTCGAAAATAAAATTCTTCTCAACGATCTTCGCTCTAAATCGTCTCCTATTCTTGCGAGATGAAAATTTCTATTGAACGAAAACTTTATATAATGTATCAAATAAACCTTAATCTTTTCTTTAATATTTCCATTTTCGAAAACAAAAACCTTCAATACCGCAAAATGGCCCGACACAATTATGAACACCTCGATTCTCATTAACAGAATTGATGAATAATAATTCCGCCACCTAACTTTTACGAAGCAATATTAAGTTATAAGCAATATAATGCCGTAGAATCGATCGGATATGCTCCCGAAATGTCAAATCAAACGCTCGTAACAATCGGATATAAACAATTTTATTGGCCAATGAAAGTCTTATTATGCCTCGGTTGTAAATGACAAGTCGATATTAAAGCACCTTACGTTCTGTCAATTGCTCTTAATTAAATATTATACTCTTAGTTATTGGCTTTATTGTATCCATCGTGAACCACGAAAATTTCTTCAGAAACTCTTGAAGAAATTAGAAAGATTAAATAAAACCTTTCCCATATAAGTAAGAAACAGGTTATAAATAGATACTTCTATAAGTAGGACGGACGTTACGTTATAAATAATATTGTTACACCCGAGATCTAAATAAACACAGCACTTACGAAATAGTTGTACAAGATTGTTACAAATGAATTATCCTCAAGCGCACACAACAAATAGTATTTGTGGTAAATGCACAAATATTTACCTTCAATCCAAACACGCTGTGATTCGTATCTCTAAGGCTTTACTTACACGATCTGAACATAAATAACATATATTTGATTTAATTAAATTATGTTTAGTATAGAATACATTTTATTCATAATCTATTATTGTTAGACCTTGGTTATTTTTATGTATTTAAGTTTTTGGTATAAAATTAGCAGATTTTTTTTCTTAGACACCGACAACGAACATAGATAAAGTATGTGCATTAAAACTGTAGATAAATATAGATTTGAATAAACGTCTTAAGGGTGAAGCTTAAGAAAATAAATTAGTTGCTACTTTATTGAATTAAAAAAAATTCAATTCACGTAGACCTTTTTATATATTAGATACATCAGGTAAGATGTACACAGGATGTATTTGCATCGATAGTTAAAATGACATTTAAACATAATGTTCTTTGCAGTAGATCTGTACCTTCGTAATAAAAATAGGATTACCCATAGAGGGAATATGATAAAATCAAGAAAATAATGGCAGTAGAAGTTTACATTTAAGACAACATCATTATTAAAACGCAATCGAAACTCTTAAATATATAAACATGGTAATTTAATCATATCTCGGTCGTGATCCACAACAATGAAGAAGGCCGAGTATCTGCAGCCAAAATACGTTGACAGCGTATCTTGTCAAGATGCTGGCTGGTGTATTTCATCTTCCATCAAGAGAAACCCATGCGTGTCAGTCCTCTATCATGAAAAGCACGAAAATGATAAAACAAATTCTGATCAGTACGGTATTTTTTGTACCTAATGAGACAAAGTATTGTAGTTTCGGCTTCATAGACTATTTTCTTTATGTCGCGGGTATATTATCAGCCTTAAACAAATCAAATCTAAGGAAACGTAACAATGGGAGGCTTCTTCAAATGAAACTCGATTTCCTTCGACAAAGCGCGCATTACTGTTTAGAGTTTAGAGGACGCTTCAATGAAAACGGTTTCATGGTATTTTCTTATAGTATATCCCGTTACATAAAGCTTCTATTTGGGAGTGAAAGTTTGTTATTTCCATTCTATTTTTAAGCAACGATTGTATATAGAAAGGCGATAAAAGGAGTGACGGCAAGTTTATTGCCAGTTCTTCTCGTTCGTTCTATACCCTTGATTTGAGAAATAGTAGTAAATGTAAAGCTAGATTCTTTAGTGTTATGACGTAACTAGGTAAACTTAGGAAAAGTTTACCTAGTTACCTACATGAATAAATATTTTTTCACATTCTCTTTAAGATAAGTGTTCTTGCGATTGCTCGAAGAGTTAATACCTCTTCGTCGTCGTTCGTTCTCGCTTACGTCAGCCGAACAACCCGATAAACGAAGATATGCTGAACGGTGGCCGTGAAAGCCTCGTCAAAACTCCAGCCATTATGATTTCTTACTACGCAGTGTACTAAAATACCAGAGAGCCGTTTCGAAATACTCTCATTAAATGTATACGAAAAGTTATCATCACTCATTCAAAGAGAATATTCAAACAAACTTTCCATTCCAACAAATAATATTCAAAACCGAAACTCGTATCTCCTCCGCACTAGGGCTGGCTTCACGTTTCTTAAAGCGGTTTTGTTATAATTACAATTGCAAATATTACACAAATAATCTTCGTTAGAAATACTAAAATAAAAAACAGAACAAAACGGATAGCGAATTCTAGCGAGGACAAACGGCTTTCTAGCCAAGTAGATACCTACTAAGTAGACGCAATGAAGAGATAAGTACTTACAAATATCCTAAGCCAAAATAGGCCGACAACTCATCTTGTTTAGATGTTATATGGCTGCGATATTTCACTTACCTTCAAGTGAACGTCATGCTTGTCTGTCTATTATAGAAAAAAGATAACTAAATATGATAAAAAAAGAAAATATACTTAATTCCACCATCAAATCGTTGGAACCAAAACTAAACACATAAATAACAATTTATTATTAAAATAAAACACTTTAAAGGTTTAAAACGCGATATATATTTGTTAAAATTATTATCTCCTCGTGGCCACGCCTGCTGCAAAGCATCCGAAACGTCGGGTTGTAGTTATAATATTATTTTAAATAAGTTTAATTAATATATATATATATATCGCGTTTTAAATGGAGTGATTTATTGAAATGTGTACTTCTCGCGTAAAGTGTATAATTCATTATTTTAATTTCAAAAAAATGTACTTGATGTTTAGGGGGGTTGAAAATATATTTAAATCATATGAAACCTCCCCCATGACCACTTCCAAGATGAGTTAAATGTCTCTCTTGTGCCGTCCACCGCGTAATTAGAATAACATCGTCAACCCTAGTGTCAATTCATCTAAGCGTAACTTTACAAGCCCGAGTCATTTGCAAAACTTAACTCTCCTAATGTTACACCATTTGCCGACGACATTTCAACGTTGACAACATTCTGCCATAGAACGTTTATTAATTAAAACGCAACATAGATAAATGTCCCAAACTTCGAAATCTATCTACAACTTTTATGACACAAAACGACAAGCATATGGTGGTGGTTCACTTGATAGAACGCGAAACACCCAGCGGGCCCTATAACTTATCTATAATAATGATAACATTATAAGAATCTAAATAAAATCGTAGAAACGGTTTAAAACACGAAATATTTTGTTTACAATTTTAACTACAGACCGATGTTTGCAATACATCCGAAATATAGGTACGCAGTTAAAATAAATTAATAAATATATTTCGCGTATTATACCGCTAAAAGTGTATTAATTAAATGTATTCTACTCGCGAAAACTACAGACTAAGTAAAATCGAATAAGACACTACGGCTTTTGCATTGTGTACGGTGATTCGTAAGCTATACGTTTTTATCAGTATTTATTTATTTTAAGAGTATTTAATGTTAGTCACGATTAAATCAAACCAAAGACACCTTTATAAGCCACTGCTACCATTAGACCAACGAGTCCTTTTCATACCTTTCGCGATGGAAGTAAGGCGGAAGGATTACCAACCGCAATTCAGCAGACAACATAAAATAAGGCTCCGTGAGTTTAACAAGAGCTATACAGGCAATATATTCTCAATTTACGCCACACAAGTCATCACAAGCTCAGCCGCTGCAGACTAATGTTTAAAGCACAATCCACAAATTGGTTAGGACGGGCAAATCTAAGTAGAATTACAAATGCCAGCATCTACCGTGCCCGCAAACAAAGTTATTTATAATACGAGGATAAACTCTCGTACAGTGGATATAAAATAATAACAATAAATATATTACATACTTATATTTTATTTCGTATTAAATTGTGATAATTGATACAAAATCGTATGTACCATTTCGTCGTAGCATTTTCAGGTGACAGAATAAATGAAATTCCGTTGCTCCACGTGGGAATGGGGCAAACAGAATACTGTACCCTGCACGATCGATCCAAATTATTGCTTCCCTGGGATTCAAACTCAGTAAGAAAAGTAAGAATTGCGTTTTGAGTTTCTTCAAGTTAAGTCAAACTTCGTTGAATTTTTGGAACTTGGGTAGTGACGTAACTCAGGTCATAAGATCCACGGGATCAATGACCGTTTAATAAACCAAAGCATACGATAGCGTACTATCTGTTATATCATACTATGTTACACAATCATAGTGTTAGCGTATCGCGAAAGTATAAAACCGTGGAACGCAGTAAAAATAAATTAAATCTGTTTAACGGTATAATCGTTATTGAAACACCTGCCAAATTTAATAAGTCATGTAAAGTTACATAAAATTGCCAGCGACTCGAGAATTAATGTGTATCACGTTCGTAAAATTAAATAACTTCTATCAACCGGTGCCTGGCATCCGGGGTCAACGGACTACGGACAATGGAATTCAGTGATTTATATAAAATACATTAATTTACACAAAAATAAAGTTGTCCGTCAAAAACCAGCCCTGCACAATATATACCAACGTCGTAAAAATTAATCGCAAGATATTAAAACACAGTTACACTGAAACACAGTGTACTTTCTATATCCTAGACTGTATAAAATAAAAAAAATACTTGTTCGATTGTACAGCAACGTTCATTAGATGAAGAAACTACCAAGGTTTGTAATTAATAAATAATATTGTCTATTTTAACCGTTCTAATCTCACCACAGCTGATTAGTGATTATGAGGCAAATCTTACGATACCTGAAACAAACATAAAAGTATTGTTAGACTTTATAATTTAAACTATACATTATAATATTAAAGGATTCTGTCTTGAATTCTCCAATTGAAATCAGAATATAATACTTTATTTATTATAAATTATTGTAATTTTATTATTTATTTTTATTTCTTGTATCGAAAATGGCCCGACTACGAACCACCGCCCACAGACGGATTAGCGGGGACGTTTAATCGCATTTCATTTTCAGTCCGTGGATTTCCAAATGTCCAAAAGTAAAATACGTCAACAGCGCTTCTTGTTGAAAATAGTAGTTAACCTGGAAATTGTTGATAATCTAATTTTTATCGATCTCTATCATTACTTATAATAGTACTGCTAAATGTTTTATTTGAAACTTAAGAATTTTATTGAAAATAAAAACTCTTAAAATAAGAATAGTTTTTACTTTACTGCTGAAATCTCCGATAGGAGATTGTCCGTCCTTCTCTACCGTATACAGTAGAGAAGGACAGACAAGTATGGGCTTCACTTGACGGTAGGTGAAATCGCTTTTTAGCGATAAGGCCGCCTTTTCTCGCTACTTTTTGTTCATTTTTTAATTAAGTTTATTTTGTAACATTGTGGTGAAAATAAAGTATTTTTTGTTTGTTTTGTTTTGTGTATACTATGTAATTGTTATTTTACTACTTAAATCATTTGTACACAGTAGGGTAACATATTGATAATGTAATATGCACTAGTTAATAATACAGGCTTCCGTTTCATAGCACTGGAGTGAATGACCGGATTGATATAATTACAACAAACAATAAATGTGCTCTCGAAACGCAACACATTGTTATTTTAACAATTAGATAGATCCGTTGTTATGCAAATAACTGATTTGAAAATGATTTTAACAATCGATTGAAATAATGAAATACGATAAATTGATTTGAATTAATTATATTAATTTATTTGGGCAAAACTACATTTGGTAAATTGCGTAAACACAATTCGAACATAGGTCGGTACACATTTTATTTCACGTTTAGTAATTTCTAGAACTGTTGGATTAATGTTGATACTAAACGTGTATCAGCATTAATTCAACCGTTCTAGAACCGTTGGGATTGTAAGTAGAGTATTTATAAATAGATATAAAATTAGAATTAACTTATATACAAAACAAACCCGATATTCCCAAAGCACTAGGCTCCTGAAGATTCTCAATCCATCTTTATTACAGAGCTAAGAAGAGTGACAAGAGGTCATTAACCTTTTGTTTCGCGCGAGGTTACAGGAACGATAAAAATATAAACAAATGTTGACATTTTAATGGAAGCTAAGATAAATTTAGCATTATTGAATTTTTACAGCGACTACTAATCTTTGGATGTATATGTTTAGAAAAAACCTACCTTTCTTCGAGCTATTCTGAAGTGCGATGCCATAAACGTTACTTACACATAATTATGTAATGTATGATATGATAGACATCATTTAGTTTAAATGCGCAATACTTCGTAATCCTAATCCTAATCCCGCGTAGACGAAGTCGCGGGCACCAGCTAGTCTTTATATACATTCAAAATCAATTCCTTTATAAACCTCTCGTGCAATGTCCGATAAGTCATCTTATATAAAAATAGATTTATAATCTACATTAAAATAATTATAAGGTGTTAAACTATACATATTATAATATCATAGATATTTCCCTTTTCTCTTTTGTCTCGTAACAGTTCTATTACATTTTAATACAATTTCTCAGCTAATAAGAGGCAAAAGATAAAAACACACTCTGTTAGCTTTTAATCTCGCTTTCATATCAAGCCGTACATTAAAGGCCAGTGATATTAAATTTATCTCGCGAAGGAAATAAGCTAGATGTTGTCGGTGCTGCCGGATCCGTGATGTAGGAAAATTACGCCATTTGAGCAACGGTACCTAAATTGTCTCTCTTGATATACACATAATAGCGTAAATTATGCGATGTAACCATACAGCTTTGTTCGTGTGTTATGCATATATGAAACTTTTCATTACTTATGTATTACAAATATCATATACATATCATAGAAATGTAATTGTAAAGAAGTATATAAACGTAGGGATAGACGTTACTCTTTCTATAAGCCGACATTCCTTGTATCCGACGATCTTGTATTTTTATTTTTGAACTAGCTGTGACTTTATCTTGGGTAAAAAATTGTTTTCTCAAACCTCCTCCCCTTCTTTGAGAGGAATATTTTTTTATACACATTTTTTTGGGTACCTTGAATCGTTTTCGCAGCGAAACCGAAAGCCACAAAGATGAATAATTTTACTCGTTTTTGTCATATTTTCAAATGTTCCTTCACAGTCTGATCGCAGCGTGATTTATTAAGATATAGGAATTCCTAACCTCTCTACTAATACAGAAGATTTTTTAAATTCAATCCAGTAGTTAAACTTTGCTTTAGCTAAACCGACTTTAACCGATTTAGACTAAGTTGTGATCTTGAAGTCTGGTAAAATTTATCGTTCGAGCTTCGAAGGCGGTGTTCTAAGTTGTCCAATTAGTAGAGATAAGATGACTCCGTAAAAGATGTCTCGCAAAACTATTCCCGAAACAAACGACAGTCGTGAAAGAAACTTCATTCGCCAGTAGGCGCTGTAAAGTTGCGAATATTTAGTCCCGGACTAATGCCACTGGAGCTATACTGCACTACGCTCGCGCCCTCTCGAGAGGGTTTCGAATAATTACTCGTACATACTTCCCAACAGCCGAATACTTGTAGCCACTGTTTGCGGTTTGGCTCGATGTTACGTTTCTGAGATAGCAGCTGGATTTCAATGATAATTCTTGGTAGACTACTTCAACATTCCTTAGCAAAATCCATACTAATTAAGTATTTCCTTTAGTTTTGAAAACTTTTACAACTTTAAATATTTTTTACACATTGATACGTGCACCTCTCACACAATGTATTGTAGACATTCTACAATGACGTGTAGGACACGGTAGCTCATTTCATATTTATGGAATATATTTTGAGATATAAAATTGATGTACATATAACTTCCAGGACAATAATACCCAAGACCGTGCCGTACGATTCTTAGCGTTACATAAATAATAAGCGAGCGGTCGATGCACTAACTACACGAACAACCCCGGTTGTAAAAACCTTATCGCCTACGACCGCGACGTACTCGCCGAACGAAATTGGTTTCGATAAAAAGTTTCTGCTATTTTTTCCTTACACTTAAACAAGATATCGGCTTGACGTTGATTTTTATGTTTCGGCTCTAGGGTTGCGTTGTTTCAAATATTTCTGATGCGTTATTGTAGAAACTAGATTACACCGTCCCTTCTAGTTCTAAGTAGCATCGTAAATATTTTTCACGATGCTTACATTGATGGAACGACAAACATTCGTTTTGTGTTATAATTTGTCAGTTGGAATGTCTTGCTTTCATAATATGCTTTTTTGAGGTTTGCGTATAAGAAAAGTAATGATTTACGCTTATAAAGCTATACATTAGGTTTCAAGATTGGAATTACGCCCCGTCAAACTAAATGTTTGACACAATAAAACATCTACTACCTTAGATACTGTTTATAGTTTATGCGAGTAGCTTAAATAAAACACTTTAACGGGAACGCGATATACCTTGATCAAACTTGTTTGATTTTTTTAACTACGGCCCGACGTTTGAAACGCTTTGCAGCAACCGTGGTCACGGGGAGAGTTTTTAAAGTATTTTATTTAAATACAAGAAGGTTTCAAGCAATTGTAGCTACCTACTGAAAAATAATTCCTAAGAGAGAAAATGGTACGTAGGTCCACAGTTATTTCGCTTTAATCTGTTTTAAGCCACGCCGTATTAGATATATGACTATGATGAAGTAAGCCTCGTAGATTATAGTGTCGAAAGTCTGAATGAGCTCCGACCGCAGGTGGCTGAGTAATTGGCGAGCGCACAGATATGACAGATGCTGTGCAAACGCCAAATTGCTTTAGACAGCTCCTGACTTCATATACATAGTTGGGGTGCCGTTCGTCAATTTCCTGTCGTTATGCGAAACGGAAGTGGCTTCGAAAAAACAGCTCATTTTAAAACAGATGAAGCTGAAATTCAACTACCTAACAACTATTTTAAGATACCTTTAATTGTAAGTATCGTCAATCAATTAATACAATTATGACATCGCTTTAATACGAAATCTAACTTCGATCTTGATGTAGTAGCTTTAGAAATATCAAAATCTGACAGACAAATTTACGTAAGATTCTGTAACACAAAAAAAATGAAGTCAAAATATAATTTCTTTAATTAAATATTTTAATCAAATCTCTTCGAGCATTATTTAAGTCCAGAAAAGCGAAATTTTAACAAACAATTTAAGCAGCACAGCGAGATTCAGAAAAACAACGCTTCTTTCATAAAGAACCGACCTTTTTCTGCAACGTCGACTCCGCCATTTTGTTTTTTTATTTAATGACACACAAAATGGCGGTCCCAATTTACGGAAATGCACCGTAGCAAACGGCGGGAGGTAGCCTTGATATACTATGATTGAGCGGGCGAAAACAGCATTTTCCTTCGTAACAGGAAACTGGAAAACTTTTAAACCATATTTCATTAATTTTGTAAAAAGAAAGTGTTGGTTTATTTTGCTCATGTTTTTGGGACACGAAAATGCTTTTACGTAAATATAGCATGAAACTGAAACTGTTACGATGTGCTACGATCAGGCTTTCGAAAGAGAAAAGAAGTACAATTTTGGAAGAAGCACGTATAAAGTAAACGACGTAAGTAAAACTAGGTATGAACAAAACTGTGAAAATTCCAGTCATTTATTTAACGTTAGCGGCAAATCAAGTCTTTCTGCGACGAATGTGATAAATCTATAGGTCATTTCGTTAGCAATGAAACGCGTTGAAGTGGACACCATTAATACCGGGATGAGAACTGATTTACTGCGACACTGCGATCTCAGATACTGACACTAAAATAGAGTTCTATTTTAAAATACCACTCGGTTGCGGAATATGTCGTAAATCGAAATCGAAGAATGTCGCTCTGAAAAATATCGGGTCATATATTTTTCATTGATGTGGAAATTTTTTATTGTTTCGTCACGTAAAAGATGAAATAACTAACGTTTTAATGCATCGAAATACCTAATATCCTGGGTTCTATGATACACACTACCAGCACATATCCCCTAAGTACTTATTTGTATATGTGTGTATAATGTAGATATAAATATAGATATAATTTTTTTTCAATCAGAAATCGATTGTTAATATATTATACAAAGCCTTCATGTACAATAACATGTGAAAAATATTAGTTTTGAAAATTCCGATATCTAAAATTTTATAACAGAATGACAAATTACAGCGAAACAACAAAAACTTAAAAGCGTCGTCAATTTTCTTGTCGCAAGTGTTTTGACTTTTCGAGAGTTATTATGATGGAGTGTAATGGCATAACTAACAAGAAACATTTAGACCACAGATATGTTTATACAAGGTGGAAGTTCTATACCATTTGGATATAGCGCACTTTTTACTTAAGCAAAATTTTCTAAACAGCACTATAATCTTATCTTTGGCTTTAATGCGTTCGGTTTAATCACATGGAGATCTGGTCAACTCGAGAAAATTATATTAATATTATAAGGCTGAAGACTTTGTTTGTTTGACATCGCTCATCTCAGGTACCACTAGTTCAGATTAAAAAATGCTGCGGCAAATATTAGCTAAAAAAAAGAGAAAAATATGGAAAATCGGGGAAAATAAGTATGAAAGAATTATTTTTTCTTGAAATAAACTAAAATGTCCGATACAGGATAAGAACCGTTTTTATGAGAATCAAATTTCGTCTAAATACTTTATATGGTAAAACGTTGGCCAGGTCAGCTAGTCAAAAATATATTTTCCATATTCCATGAAACTTCATAAATTGCTACAACAGGTCACCCAAAACATAATACAGATAACGCTTTCCTTCTAAACACACAACGAATAGTGTAAGTAGTAACTTTTCATAGCTCTACGTAATTTTAAAATATCGGTACCTGTCTGCGGAGGTTCTTACGGCTAAAAGTAACATGTGTGCAAGTAAATATGTCTAAAGGAAATATAGAGGACGTGAGGAGAGTGCTGGCGCATGCAGCCCCAGTTATTTTATTTGCTAGGTCCTTTCTACCAAATGGATTTGTCGTGAAATACCCTAGCACGTGACGAGTTTGCGAATCGCTTTTTATAATTTCCGTATGAAGCAGATTGATGGTTCACCCCGGGCTATGTACTTATTTGGCTCATTATTTATTTGTTTACTTACAGATGCATACGTGAAACACACATCACATACTTCATATTTAACCATATTATGATGAAAAGGAAAGATAGTAAGTAAATAATTATATTCCGCAATTTAAACCATTAATAGTTTTCTTAAATAGTAAAAAAGTCATGTCTAAGTTTCCTATACGTTTTTTTTACTTAATTTGACATATAAATGAAAATGACATATATAAATATATTATGCATTATTTTTATATATCTCATTTATAATATTCAAGATTTTTATGATCGTAACGACTCAATCTATGTATTTCTCCTCAGCGATTAACGCTGTGTTAAACTGTAGCGTACAAACTTGCATCATACATTAATAATATGGATAGATATAGATACCAACCTCTAAGTCTAAATATCGAATAGGTACGCACATAAAGTTGTGTAATCCAACACGCACACATGTAAAACGTGGAGTACCACGTTTTGGCCATTTCGTTGCTTACCTGAAACAAAGCGAAATATTTCATAAGTTACGTGAGGGTGAGAGTACTGGCGCGATTGATTCCGTCTTCGGTCACGTGCGCAAATAGTGGCAAAGAAATCGAACTGAGGAAAACGGAGGCCTACGTAAATGGTTCGCAAAAAAACGTATGAACTATCATCCTTTAGATGTCAGCCATAGTTTATACAAATATGACGAAAACTGAACGTGAAGGACTCGCTGATGGTGGCAAAAACGGTGGCAACGGTGGCAAAACATCGCTAGTATTTAAATAAAAACTTTAACGGTCTAAACGCGATATATTAGTTAAACTTATTTGAAAATGATTTTTAACTTCGGCCCGACGCGTCGGATGCTTTGCAGCAGCCGTGGTCACGGGGAATCATTAAAAATAATTTTCAAATAAGTTTAACTACTATATTGCGTTTTAAACCGTTAAAGTTTTTTTATTTCAATGTGTACTACTCGCGTAAACTATAGACAGTATTTACTGGTAGAATGTCTGAATACGATCCAGATCCACTACCGTCCACACAAAAAAACCTTACAGTGTAATCGCGTTTTTGTTCCAATCTGTAGATTCATGTTCAAAGCCAAAATAGGTTGACAGTGCATCTTGTTTAGATTGTAATGAAGCTATATCTTAAATAAAACACTTTAACGGTTTAAAACGCGATATATTAGTTAAACTTATATATCGCGTTTTAAACCGTTAAAGTGTTTTATTTAAATGTGTACTACTCGCGTAAACTATAGACAGTATTTGAAGCTATATCTACCAAGTTTTTTTAATGCTAGAAGAGGACGGGCATGGCATGACATTGAGTTCACTTCATGTTAGCTAGTATATCCCAGACAAGCCTCTAAACAAGCTACTTGTGTATAAGTTTTATATATATTATAACAGACAATGTAGATAACATTGTCTGTTATAAAAAAAATGTTACAAAAATGAAACTTCCTCCATTAAGAGACCGTTGCCGTTCCCAAAATCGCTTAGAAAATCGTAATTTATTCCCCATTACATAAAAGAGCTCACATCTTAAACACTCTAATGGAACAACAATGGTTATTTAATATTTAAGAAGGAGGGCTAACAGTGCATTAGGAAAATTGTGCATTTTATAGGTTGATGGGGCCCTAAGTGAGTTTTCACCGGGTTGAGTCTATTTTAGGATGGGGCTCAGCCGAGATATCAACATAGGTACACGTCGCTGACAGGCCTGTCTCTATTCCTACTAGCTTTGTTTCGTCATAATAATTTGAAAGAATATAGATGTCGAGAGATAGAAATAGTTACAACTCGAGCAGGACTTGAACCGGCATTCAAAACGTTCCGTGCTGTTGCTCTAAACAATTGAGTTACTGGGCACAATTTTTTTTCAATCTAAATCGATTTTTAATAAGTGTAATACCGCCATGTGCAATAACAGGTGCAATATATTAGTTTTCCAACAGTATAAGTCGATTTCTGTCTCTTAAATCCTGTGTTATGCTATATGTCCTGCGTCATATTCCTATCCTATGTTATATCGTATAATCATTTACTTTTTACATTATAGATAGTATTTAATTTGTAAATGCCTTTCAATATTAACAGTTTAACGCAATGCCCTAATTAAATTGAACCACATGTCTGTCTGTCCTATATTAAACAATAATCAATTGTTAAGCACTAGATCTAGAGCGAAATATTAGAATGACATTGAAATGTATCGAATGCGGTAAGCCAACACAATTTAATTGTCTGCCGGAGTTAATAAAGGGCGCACAAAGCCACGTCGCATCCACGTGATGGTTATCGATCGGGTTTCCCTGCGCCCAGTGCTGCGCTGAGCCCTGCCGCTGCGTTTAAGGGCCAGTTACGTCACTTACGTAACAGTTACGTGAGCCGCGTCTATTTAGTTCATAGCTCAATGCGGCTAGATATACGCCAATATGGATTTCTTTGTCATACTCCTTCAAGTTACTTTTTTCTGTAATCCGTTTCCCTAACGTGAGGCATTTTAGTAGTTGAACAGGCTCTGGATCGAACAAAGGATTTCTGCTAAAGCAGAACAAACGTCGGGGCTCTAGTTAAATTAATATTTTACGCGTTTTAAACCGTTAAGTGTTTTATTTAAATGTGTGTTACTCTCGTAAACTACAGTCTTAACCTGCTTTTTCATTCATTCTCTTCTAAATGAATGTATGTAAAATATGTGTGGAGCGACACCACTCAGCTTTTGTAGTAATCCACGCGTGACGTTTAAAAATCATAATGACATAATCTCCGTAGTTTTTTAAATAAAACACCAACAGTTTAACACACGACATAATATACGAAATATACAAAACGTCGGGCCGTAGTTAAAATCATTTTCAAATAAGTTTAGCTAATATATTTCGCGTTTTAAACCGATAAAGTGTTTTATTTAAATAAGAAATAACGACTGTTAATGCAGAATGCTCCTTTCAAAAACACACTTGGAAACTAATTTCATCCAAAGACCATGATGTAGATAAGTAATCTGTTATGGACGGAATAGCAGCGGCCAGGACGTTCTTTTTTGTTCAAGCCAGCCATTAAATCATACGTCTCAACCGAGTGAATTCCTAGGCCCACAATAAAAATAAACGTCTCCATACATAGCGATCCTTGCATGCCCGACGAAGACCTCGCGTACCGCGAATGCCTTCGACACTACAAACGAAACCGCCCCACAAAAAACCCTCTAGCCCGATCCGTGAGAAACCCGTACGCTGTTACGCGTTGGACTAATGTTTTACCCCGAAAGTGAGTTCTGTGAATTGGTTTAATCGATTTTACATAATTTCTAACGTAACAAGGCTGAACGTGTTGTGGTATGAAGAATTCTTCATACCGCATTAACACGATTGTAGGACATTTACGAAAATATTTTTATAGCTTATTTTTACCTGTACTTTCAAATACTTTGAACGGGTTTAAATGAGACGTAAATGTAAATAAGTTCTACCCACATTTGATATGTATGTATATGGCAGCTCTGTTAGTAATGTCGTCGTGGTGGCAGTGGTAGTATATTTATGACCGTGGATTCGAGTCTCGTCTCTCTTCGAATTTATTTTTGTAAAATAGTTGGATGATTCATAAATATCATATAAGAAAAATAAAAATGTCTCAAATTGGATGTGTTAAATTAATCTATAGATATAAAATTGATATTGTAATATTTATTTGATAATAATGTAAAACACTTTACAATATGGAAAGAAAAGTAACATTCGAGCTATGACAAAACAATATCCTAAAAATAATCATCCTGTAAATTTAATATACTAGATATCGATAAGGTCGAAAAGCACGGTATAAAAGTCCCCTTTCGCAGGGTTGAATTCAGCATTTAGTAAACTCCAGAACGTGTGAACAAGAACACAAGGATGGTGCAAGGGGCCGCCCGCGCCGTAGCCGCAAACAAAGCGAAGGTAGACAAACATTGGCACTTTTTAACACGAGGGCGATGACCTGGCTGGCTGAATTAAGGCTTTTTTCAAAGAACCACTCTTACGTAATGTTTTGGGATCATAGATCGCATCTGCCACTGTGATTTGCAAAGATGTTCCTGGACTATGGGTTGAAAGAGGTTTTGGGTTCTTAATCGGGAAACATATTTTATTTAATTATTATTCCGCAAGGGTATCGTAGAAATTGAGACATGACACAATCCACCAAAGACTTAATTTAATGTTTATAATGAAATATGTATCACGGGCTCGTTGGTAGCAATGTACAGCTAATAATCAATGTGCCGTGGGATCCCCACCGGGCCCAATATTTTCCTAATCAATTTATATTTTTTCTGTTGTAAATGGGTTTTTTGTGTTGTAAATGGGTGGCAGGAATATCTAAATTCCGTTCGGGTCGCGTTTCGGTTCCAGTCTATGGATTACGGAAGATCCAAAGCCAAAATAGACAATCGACAGCGCATCTTGTTTAGATGCCAGGCTGAGATATTCCACCTACCTTCAAGTGATCCCTTTGCTTGTCTGTTCTCCTCTATCAGAAAAAAAATTATATATCTCCATAAAAACTTTAACATTGAATTAGTACTTTTAATTGGCTAAAACAAATTAATGATGACAAACTAAAGCCAAGTTTATAAACAAAATCGATAAGTCAACTCAGTATAACTTGAAGTATAAACGAAATCTGAAATTGACAAAATAAGTAGGTACACAGATATGGATAATTTTCCACTTGCGATAAGGATCGCTGTTCGTCGTGCTATCGCAATATACTAAACATATATGTATTGTATAAGCGCACCATTGTCTCGAGACCGTTGTGGAACGTGACAACCATAAACAGGTTATCTGGGTTCAAATCCGCGCCGCGTCAATAAAATTTACTGTTAAAATTATTGCCACGGAAGGCTGCGAGAGGTCATTTGTGTATGAAGAGGGAGATTTCCATATTACGTTCTGCCGAGTGGCTCATTCGTTTTTAGTGTTATTAAACAACTTCCTAGATATTCGAGCGGCGTGTTATTATACGGATTTGATACATTTTATCCCTGTCTTATAAACTACAACTACCCTCTCTTCGCCATGTTAAATAGCAAATTGGTGTTTGTTAAAAATGAATATTTTTAGTAGTGTTTTACTGAAAAAACATACCAGGGTAAGTCCTGATTTAAACACCCCTTGTTAGTTTAAAAACGTTGGCTGTTTTATTTAAAAATCACTTAAATAGAATTTCGGGATCCCATGGGTGACCAACATTTTCTCACAATGTTTTTTGTCTGAATTTTCTGGTCTGTTTGTAGTACCTTTTATCTAAATCCTTTTGCAGTATATAACAGCTAACAACTTACGTTGAAAGCTGACCTACGAACAGCACAGAACACAATCTGCCCGTTGGTAAACAATCCTCAAGTACGCCGATCAATAACCGGATAGTCGCAACTCGCAACTAATGAATGCGACTAACGACTAAAGTTGCCCAGTCCCGCTTGTTGCTGAATAATTGATCACCGTCATAAGTGTGACCCTTGTCTTATGGCGACTTGCTGTTTTTGTCTTTTAAATAGTGTAACATAAATATTATCGATTACCAGCTGACCCCGTAAAGTGGATGAAAAATTAAATTACTAAAATGGCTAATCAAAAATGGGGGTAGGTGATAAAAGGGTAAAATCTTAGGATTGTATGTAATTTTAATGCCACATTGCATTACAATTACAACAACCTGGCATTATTATATTATAAACAACCCTTATCACATAAATTCATAGATAGTAGCCGATTCTCATAAGTATTAAATATGCATATAAAATTTGGTAAAAACCAGTAAAGCTGTTTTGGAAGTTAACTAAAATTGTGACACGAGAATTTTATATATAAGTAGAAAGATATGTCCTTACTGTTCTTAAGTATAAACTGAAAATTTATTTATGATTTAAAAAACACGCACAGTAATATAAACTATGCTAAGGTTGATATTAAAGAATTTGTATTTGGTCTTAAATTTTAAAAGGCAGTGAGAAGTTTATTAAATTAAATTATATAATAATCTTAGTTGAACAATAGTGTTTCATAAATAAATTACTTATGTAACAAACTCCAGTACTCGATAATGACTAAGTAATTTATGTTAATTACTTTATGCATTTAGGGTTTCAAACGCGATAAGATACAAATAAACTGTGATGAATGTCTTTTAAAGTTAAAAGTTGGTTAAGACGTTTTTATGTGTTTTTTTATAAATAAATGAAAGCTGTATAGAAATATATGATGCTGCTAGAGACAGAGTGGCCTAATAACAAAAAAAAAACATGATTTTCAATAAGGAGGAAAGTAAAAATGCGGAATTAACTTAGTCGAAAATTTATTTGTAATAATATTTGTGTAAAATTATGTCAACAGTTTTCGGTCATAATGCTCTTGTAGATTAAGTCATAATATTACAGTTAGGCTACTCTGCCTCTAGCGCCTCAAAAAACCTCTTCCCAATAAAAAGTAGAAAATTACTAGAAAACGACACTGAGCTATACATCGTATAATGACATAGCATATTTCCGAACGCTTCACCCAGTTTATATCATTAATCACATTTAACATAACTTCGATAGCTCGTATGCGAAATGAGAAATCAATTTTAATAATGTATTATTTTAAAAGCGAAACTTAAGTTACAGCAGTGACACCCACTATTTATTATGTATTTAAGTTATATACTAATGCAATAAGCTAATGCATTTGTTAAATAAAGCACTTTATTTTTACTTAATTTTCACATTTTTAAAAAAATACGTGATTAAAACCGTTAAAAGTGTTTTATAAACAAAAATACATACTTCAAATATGAAACACAATCAAGTGAAATAAAATTACCTACTTATCAAGAGACTTCTTATATTTATATAAAACACTTTAGCGGTTTAAAACGCGACACATTAGTTAAACTTAATAATTAAATTTAACTTATATATCGCGTTTTAAACCGTAAAAGTGTTTTATTTAAATGTGTACTACTCGCGTAAACTATAGACATTATTATCAAGTTGAGTAAAGACCACGTTAATCTATCACATAACCATTTAGTAACCACTGCACCAAACTATTTTTATATGCAGCCTTCAAACGGCCAGTTGACCTGCAAGACTGAATGGAATACTTAAATCCTAACTCAATCTCGACTCGTAAATCTATGAGTGCCACTAAAATATGTTTTATTATCTTTGTTCTGAAGAAGACGGTTACCAATGAATGGGAATAGATCTTATGAATCTATTAGCAAGTTGTTTTCTAACTGGGGCTTTTACGGTTGAGCTGGCGTTGGGGCTTGTCCCAATCCTTTCTTTTTTTGATAGAGGAGGTAAAACATGGGGGTTTTACTTGATGGTAGGTCTTATACCCCATATATGTAACATCGTCGTTTATTTTAGCTTTGGACATTTAGAAATCCACAGACTTAAACCGAAACCCGATTAAGCTTTACGGCTTTTTCGTCTGTGACGGTAGTTCGTGATCTGGACGGAATTTATATATTTCTACCACGCATTTAATATCTAGGTTTCCTTTTATTTAACGTTTTAAGAGGCGAGATATATTAGCTAAATTATAACGCTAGCGCCACCTGTTTCTTCGTAGTTAGTGAAGGTGGCGCTAGCGTAACAGATATACCTTGAAATTATGGACCTCCATCTTCAATCGCCTTATGGCCATGATAGCTGCAGTATTTGAAACGTCAAGCTGCAGTTCAAAGATGTTAACTAATAAATTTCTTACGACAACTCAACTTCAACAACAATAACTTACAGACAATATTAGATTATTGCATCCAAATAATGTCAAATTTAAGAATGTTTTGGCATCTTTTTTAAATTGAATCATGTAAATAAAAAAGGATTTAAAGAGAATTCTAAAAACAACGGTACGTGCTACATTTAACACGTACCGACAGCAAACAAACTTGAAAACGGAGGCTTGTATTTCGACTAACTATCTGCTAACTGACACGCATTAGCCTCCCGTCATTACGGAGTATTATTAAAGTGGTCGAGTATAATCTGAGTTGTATAAAGGACGGATTGAAAGCAATTGAGGTCAATTATTTATCAAGTTAGCGCACGTGTCATTCACTACTAGCCAACCGCGCACGTAAATAGACTACGTTAAAACGCTCGTAATTAAAAGCAGGATATTATGTTTATAAAACCAACCTGCTATACTACAAAAGTACTTGCTATTCGAGAACCTTTACTGTGTTGCTATCATTTATCTGCTGTTTGATTGCACCAGACAGTAATTTAATGTTTTATTTTAATACGAAATTTGGCTGTAAGTTTACATGAACAACATACAACATTTTGCATGAATCAGTACATATCCATATTTGTACAATGTATTAAATAAAACAATTAAACGGCTTAAAATGCGATATATATAAGTTAAACTTATTTGAAAATTATTTTAACTATGAACCGACGTTTTGGTGAGTCTCCCCGAGACCATGGCTGCTGCAAGGCAATCCGAAACGTCGGGCCGTAGTTAACACAATTTTCAAATATATTTAACTAATATATATCGCGTTTTAAACCGGTAAAATGTTTTATTTAAATGTGTACTACCAGCGTAAACTACAGACAGTAAATCCGATGTATTCTATCCATACCTCCGTTCTGAAAAAATAACGTAATAAATAATATTAAATCGGTTGAACCTAGTAATTTAAAAACATAATTCCCTTTTCTATAAGATAGTAAGGGGTTTTGATAAATTGAAACGAAAACGCGAATACACTTCAGAGCTTTTCCACCTCTGGTTCGCATACTTTTATTTGTACACTACAGTGACGTATACATTATTTACATATCGGAAATAAATTACGTTTAAATAATATTAAATTTATTTCCCATCGTCACTGTGTTTCGTAATCCTGAAATTCTAGGGAATACAATTTAATTATTCACGCAACACCGTACCTTGCATGTGATTGCATTAATGAGTTTTCATGCGAGTACCAAGAAACATAATTTTAACTATTTTAATACAAAATAAATGGAAAATCACAATGACGTTTAAAGATTGTTGTATCCTATGTAATGGTTGATTACGCATATTATATGTATAGTTATTTCTTAAAAAAACCTTAATTTTAAGCGTTATATAACCGAGGCAGCTATTAGCATTTTTTTATACTTGAAGACAGACACGGTTCGGTTCGGTTGTTGGAAAGTGAATTCGCCAACCATGTAACATCTTAACAAGATGCGCGGACGGAATTTGGATATTTCTATCACCATGTTTCAGAAATGATATTGATTACAAATATTGCATTTTCGTTGGGAGTTGGGGAGTATGGGTTAGCCATACATTGCCTACTACCATTAGCCTAAAGTGCAACAAGCCAATTATAAAATTTAAGAAAAGGATTTAATAAACGACATTTTTTTCAATTTGTTTTCGATTTTTAAATTATATAGTGCCTTCGTGTGCAAATGTGTGAAAAATATTAAAGTTTTTAACAAAAGGATGTAAACGATTGGAAAAAGTTCTATTTGATGCGATTTTTCAGTAAATCTGTAAACGTCATACCTTGAGCAAATATCTGTGTCGTGCTATGTTGGCATTCAGTTGATATAATTAATTTGTAGCTTTGGCAAGCTCTCAGTGGGTAGTACGGGCAGGATTTAGTGACATTTATTATTTCACATATTTATTGTTGCACATGCTTCGCAAATACCTTGTGAGTATTTAAACAATCATTGCAATTGAAGACGTAACTGTGGCATAATACAGAACTATCAATACGTGGGAATTAGAATCTTTAGACTATTAATAAGACGGTAAACAAATATTTCGTTTTTTTTTTATTACATTAAACAACAAATATATACTAAAATAGAGTTCATAGAATTTTATAAGCTACTAAACAATTTTAACCGTTTAATGGTTAACGTGTTGCCTAGCATTGCCTTAAGAATGAGGTCCTAGGGATACAATAGACTGTTTCGGTCGAACAGCCCACAGAAGTCTGACTACTAACTTGTAAAAGAACCGTTTAGTGAAACGGATACAAAAATATGTTCGCCCCATGCCCCACGTGTGAAAACGGAATTTCCTTAATATGTTTTAAGGCTTTCTATTAATCCTTTCTAATTGTTCCATATTTAATCCACGTTCCTTTTTACAAAGAAAGTCCTTGTAAATGTGTTTTTACTTAGTGAGAACAGGATTGAAAAAAAAATTACGTAAACCGTATTTTTAAATTAATAAAACGGGTACGATACTGAAGGACTGATTATATATATCAATTGTAGCTTTTTAATTATGTGGCTACCTGTTACCATGTTGAGGAAAAATAGGCAATGTTACCTTTGGCGTGCAGAACCCTAAAAGTAACAATTTTCCTGCTCATAGAAACGTAAATATTAAATCACCCACACAACATTAATCGTTATTAACTTTGTAATATCCATAAGAATTAAGCAAGATAATCTGGTTAAGTAAAGTAGTACTCGAAAAAGTAATAAGTTTTCGCGTTCCACTAGGCCAATAAAAGTTTCAACGTGACTGTCGGGCCGTAGTTAAAATAATTTTCTAAGTTTAATTAATATATATCGCGTTTTAAACCGTTAAAGTGTTTACATAAATATATTTTTTAAATGTACAAATTCTATTATATTTTTTAATCAAAAATTTTTAATTATTAAGCACTAGGACTAAAATCAGTATGAATTTAACAAGTATAATTAAATAATAGTTTCGGCAGCTGAGTCATTGTGCATTACAATATTGCTTTCGAAATATTAAACACACGTAAATACTATTAAACAACAATGCATCGCATGTGCTGCGCGAAGATTTTCACGAAAATAAGTGACCTTCAGAGAGTGAATTTATTTGGCGTGCGTCCGCTGTCAGCTATTATATGTACTTAGTTATATTTGCAATGTGAGGGTTTTGTTATATTATAAGAACTTCGATTGATTACTTAAGAAAAAAGTTATAAAAAGGTTAAGATACTTCATTTATTAAAGTAACTGAACTTCCTGCATTACTGCTTAGTCTTCTTTTTTAAATATCGAACCCTATTACTAAGTATTCGTTGTCTGTATGTCACCAGGATGTATCGAATACATATATCAAAATAAAATTTAAGAGGGTTCCTATACAAAAAAACGCATTATTGATGCTACCAAACGCTTCAACGACAAATAGACTAATGTCATATTCATTTGTTTACTTGCTTTTTAAATAGAAAAACAATGTGACATGTGTGTAACTTCTGTTAAATTATTAGTACAAAACACTTCGCCAAAACGTCAAAAATAAGCTTTGCCTATTAGCTTTTATAGATAAAAAGTTCTTATTAGGTGTGCGCATAAAAGTACTCCTTCTTAATAAATAATAACAAACAACACTAGAAGGACTGTAGTCTGACTAGACTTAAGATTTATCCTTCGTTGAGAAGTCATAATACGTATTATGTCAGACCTATCATAACATTTTAAAACAAACATTTCATACATTCTGGCAATATTTCAACTGAATGCCCCTCCCGTCTCCGTCTCGACGTAACATCTTCAAGATTATTAAGAACTCAGCCGCGTGGAAAACTACGAAATCCAAGCATATTCGACGGAGGAAAATCGAACAAAAAGTAATGTTAGGAAAAGGTCCGTCGATACGGTGCTACAAATTATTATATTACCTCGAAACCATTTCAATCCTGTCCTCTGAATAAAAAATGTTCAAATTTGTCGATCGAAAAGAATTCTATTTCAATAATTGGAACTGACCGAAATTCGGCTAGTTATTCTATCAGCGATTTTTACTCCCCAATGATCCGACTTTTAGTTAAGTTTAATTGGGATCGCTTTTAGAATCCAAATTTAAGTAGTAGCTAATAAAACACGAAAGAACCTTTCACTTTCGATTGTTTGAAGAGAATTGGGATCGTAGGTATCCGAACTAATAATATCGTCAAGATTCTTATAGTTCTTTTGAAATTCCCTTCAAAGCATTTCGAGCGTGTTCGGTCTCATAAATAAGGGAAGCAGACGAGGCTGTGGGGACCCGCGTAAATATTCAACGATGCGGCAACTCGAGCGAGATCCGCTTGTTAATAGAAACTAGTGGCCGCCCTGACAAAGACTTCGCCGTATGTGTACCTAACTCGCGTCAACGATGGCCGAAGAATTAAAACAACGTTTGACTGGAGACATGCTTAACTGTCATTCGAGAACTAATACAAAAATGTGAAAATCAAAGATCTCCTTTGTTAGCTACTTGGGCGATGGAATATCTGGTGTCTTTTATAGCGTTTTAGCTGCAAGAAGCTGCTTAAACAAGAAGGTATACAAGTATTGTCCCAATTTATTAGCACCACGAATTAATCTAGTCAGTTTAGAAGCTACGGCTTTTTTGTCAATAAAATACTATTGTTTAAAATAGAAACCATCGTGTTTTTCATAATGTGGCTTTAGTTGCGAGGTCTGTAAACATGACCTGGTCTGTGCTTAGCTGGTGTACAAGTATTGTACCAATTTATCATCGATGATCTGGTCGAGACAGGCTACAGAAACTACTACTTTTTGTCAAAAATATAGTATTTAAATAAAACACTTTAACGGTTTAAAGCGCGATATATTAGTTAAACTTGGGTGGTGGTGGTCACGGGGAGGCCCACGTCGACGTCGGGCCGAAGTTAAAAATAATTTTCAAATAAGTTTAACTAATATATCGCGTTTTAAACCGTTAAAGTGTTTTATTTAAATGTGTACTACTCGCGTAAACTATAGACAGTGTTTAAAAATATAGTATCTTTTAAAACACGAACCATTTAATTTCCCAGCCAGAGTTCGTTACCCTCGACGCATTTCGTCCCCGGTCACTTGTCCCCAACAAATGAACAGCACTTGGATATACGCAATTTGCCTGGCGAGCCGTGGCTTCATTACGAGCGCGAGTTAAATTGTGCGATTATCGCTTGCACGTACTCCTAGGGATTCTTAACTATAAAATAAAACGTGACGGAAAACGAGCGATGCTATCCGGTTCACGTAGCCCAGCCTACAGCTAGTGAAATTTAACTTTTCGTTACCGATGGCTCTACTAGAACTTTTTCTCTGCTGTGATAATAGCATGTCTTGCACACAATCATATAGGTAAGATGTAATTGACAAAAGGTTGAATTATTTACTGTACAAAGTTCATTAAGTGAATATAGAACACTAGCTGAGTAAGCGACTTTGTCTGCATAGTATAATTATTTTGGAAATCCAAATTTGTTTTTGCAAACCTTTTCATCTTTAAAACATCGGTCGAGTCTCGTCGCTCGCGACCCGTCGTGCTTGCAAGTTAATTCTAAAGATAGACATACAGTATTGTGGACATTGTTTTAGGACATTTAAAGAGGGATCATTCTTTTATACATATTTTTTGGGTGACTTGTACCATTTTCGTAGCGTATGGGTTTACTACTTAGATTAGCGTGCTTAAAAATACAAATTTTATATATTAGTATAGATTATTTGCATTATTTTTAGCTACTGGACGCAATTATGGATTACAGATTACCCATATGCAGTTCCAACGTAGCTGTCTTATAAGTAACCATTGCAATAAAGGTTAAGTTACAAATGTAATAGAATAGAAATATCATTACCATGAGAGGTTTCCAATCTATATAATAAACATCACCCCAAGCATATTCCCGATATTTAACTTGAACTATTGAAAGCGCTATCGAAACCAGTGATTGACGTCATGTTAAGGAATTGACAGCAAAATGAATGTGGCGATAAGAACTCCTCGTGCCCCTTCTGTTTAGAGACGATACCGGTGTGACGCTTATGGGACTGCTATTTAGTGATATTCAAATTTCGAAATATATTTGCGTGCTCTTAAAAGGTATATTATATTTGGCATATTTTCTTTTTCCTTTTTTAAAATTATTTTAAGAATAATAATTTCTAAGGTGTATTAAACAGTTTTCGCACAGACAACCTCAAAGATGACTCTCTGGGAAACTCTTCAGCTTTATAATATTAGTATAGATAGATCTCTTTTTTTTAAGAAAGTAGGACAGACCAGCGTAGATGAAATACCCCTGCCATATAAACTTACACAAGCTATCGACCCATTCTTCTTTAATTGCGTTATTGGTCTTGTGTCTACCGTAACCTTAAATAAAATGGTGATTCCTAACTGTTAAACGGAATAAAAAAGCAATATTAAAGGATCTGTCCTTATTAACAGTAATATATTTATCAGCCTTATATATAGCAATGTTTATTACATAAACAGACGACATCTGTTTTCTGTGTCGAGCTTTCATTTGAACGCATGTCGTATAAATAATTCAAGTGTGAGAGGTGTCTAAGACAGACCAATCTAAGAGCACCCAGAATCCCATGGAATACATTCCATTATATACCAAGCTAAATAACGCCATTCCACAGAACTTTGGAGGCTATGTGAAATAGATAAGCTCAAAACAGAAGCAGTAGGTACGTATCCAAGCACATGATGAACGTATTATTTGAAATAGGAAAATAAATTATTTTTTTAAACACAAATCCTACTTCTGTAGTTCACGCGAGTAATGTAAAACAGTAGACGTGGTTACGGGATGACCCGGGGTCTCCCCATGACCACGGCTTTTGCAAAGTGTCCAAAACGTCGGGCCGTAGTTAATTGTTTTTTTGTTGTTTATATAATATATTTCGCGTTTTAAACTGTTAAGGTGTTTTATTTAAACTTAAAACTTATCTATCACATGATACCAATTTTAATGTCTAGCAATTGTTTGCAGAATGGAAAGTAGTTATTTTATATCTACCTATTATTACAGCGAAAAGCCACACTTACAATCGATCCCAATACATATACCTCATTCCTAATGAAAATTATTAAATAATAAATATATAACAGTTACAAAAACATAGTTTGTTGCTTTGTAAGACACTATTACAATTTTATTTCATTTTCTTAGAAATTTAAAGAAGTTACTAAGTTGCAAATTATCTGTGGAAAGCAATGATTTGTTACTTGGTTTCTTTTTTAAATGTTTTGACCCCAGTGTTTTTCATATGGTACATGTTAGTAGTTTTGTTCGCATTTGAGGCGTGAAAGCGGCTTAATCCACAGTCTATTGTATTTGGGAAACGGTTATTCAGAAGTAGTACTACAACATGCTTAAATTGATTCATCGATAAAAAACTATTCCTTTAAATTGGAAATCTATTTTCAAGTCGTTAAAATAGTGCCATTAATATAACGTAAAGAAAACGAATAAAGATACATTCAAAACAATCCCCTGTTTTGTATCCTTGTTTTAAAATGAGATTCGACGGTTTTCTCTTTATATTTTATTCGAGAAATCAAATAATGTCACTTACATTAATAATTTTAAGGCTTATATTAAATTTGAACGAATGAATTTTAACTTCCCTCTGTGCACGGTTCGTAGACTGTGTATAACCGTGGCGCGTAACCTTGCGTACGCCGATAAACAAGTGACGTCACTGGCTATATTTAACCGTGTTTGTGCGAGCGTGTGCGCACGGGTCAACGACCGCACCTATCTCAATCTGTGCGATTGCAAGAACAGGCTCCGCTGGTACGGAGCACTAGTTTATCTATATGTGAGCGGAGCAAAGGTTATACAGGTTGCTGTACTATGTACTCGCAACGTGTTTTCACCGAGTCTAGTAAATAAATACTGATGCGTGTTAGTCCTTCTGTATGTTTCTAATTTCTTAAAGATCTGTGGTAACTTTTGCAACTAGAAAATAAATGAGGATTAACTTTCCGCAATATACAAGCTTTGTTTCATTAAATAATACCAATGATATCGGCAGTCTGTACTCTGTAGTTTACGCGAGTAGTACACATTTTAATAAAACTCCTGAAGGGTTTGAAACGCAAAACATATTAGTTAGTAGTCAATAAGTTTAACTAATAAATTTCGCGTTTTAATCCGTTACAGTGTTTTATTAAATGATACCGGCAGTTTTTGCGGATCAATATGAGTTTTGTATTTATCTTAGTTATAAAAGCCACATGCTTGTAAGTGTTTTCGTTATATGTAACCTACAATATGACTCGCTGTCATCATAACAAACTGTGTACCTCAGATAACGAACAAAGCCGAACGTCTAGCTGCGTGCAATGATGCTTGTGAGCAATTGATGCTCTCCTGACATTGAAAAGCGGTCCCCTACAGCATTGTAGCCGACAGTGTAAATACACAAACGTTATAACTGCCTCGCTGGTCGAGTGGTTAGAGAACCTAATTGTACATTATGCGGTCCTTTTTTAATCTCGAGTCAGGAAAGTTCTAGTACCACCAGAAATTCCCACATTAAATCACCAATCCTAGACATCACGACTGATTAAGTGATGGTTAACGCTACCACTAAATTAGTGGGTAAAATCCTTTTAGGAACAGCGTTATGTTATATGTTTTAACATACCAAAAATCAAACATGTTCATATTAATAAAAAACGGTAGCGGATTCGATTTCTGACTGCATCCCAATTCATTACCCTAACAAACTAAGCACTAACCTCGTTTACCTACTCAGTTTATTACATTATATCAGGCCACTGATTCGTTTGTAAGTTATTTAATGTTTGAAAGGACCTTGATGCTGTCTAACAATCTCTAATTCCTTTGAATTTGAATTTCATTGAGATTGTCTTTGATTTTGACTTCCTTTACTGTCAAACCATTGACTTAACATATTATTGGCATAAAACGTTACTATTTAGTATTAAAAACGATATAAAATGAAATTCGCAATTCTTAAGTATAACATACATTGTCAATTCTTAATTAAAAGTAACAACCGACGGCTCGTGGATTCCATCCCCACCTGTTCACGCATGTTTCTAATTTATAATTTTTCTGAAACATGTTGTACTTCGTCTAGAAATCTGGATATTAAATGGGTGGTGGTGAATACAGAAATGCCGCACGGGTCACCAACCACCGTCCACGGATGAAAAAAAGTAAAATTCCAAAGGTTGGGGTACATCTACCCTTAGTGATTCCTATATTAATCTGTCCTTCTCTATATTAAAAAAAAACTTCTAACCAAATTACTATAATGCTAACATACAAAGAACGTATAATATTTATAGATGTTACTAAGCAAATGGTGCCCAAGAAACTGGCTGATCAAATATCTGCGAATAGTTTAAGCTTGTTGAATAACACATTGACAGTAGTTATACTGTATAATAGAAGCAAATTAGGAGTTAGCAACTGAAATCAATTCGAGCCCGATCAATGAACCATAACATAATGACCTTGTACCAAACGATTTTAGGAGCCTTTTCAACTCCGTTGGTGCGTTACTGCGACGCTGTTATATTAAATAGAGCTATTATGGGTGTTTTTTATGATAGAGGACGACATACAAGCATAGGCCTCACTTGATAGAAGTGACAGTAGACACACCCCAGCCCCCAGCCCCCAGCCAACTTCATGCCTTTTTCATCTGTGGACGATAGTTCATGATCGGGACGCAAAGACTATAATACTATCCATCCATTTAATATGCAGATTTCTAAATATTTCTCTAGTCAAGTTGGGCCAGCTGAGGATCGTAGTCACAACGATCGCAGTCTAATGGTATTAGACCGATGAGGTCGTCAAAAATTCGTTCTTATCGTAGTATAAACATAAAGTGTGTGAAAACCCGTTTCCCCCTCGTGGGGCATGGGGCGAACACATTTTTGTGCCCGTTTTACTGATCTGTTTTTTTAACGGGCAAGTAGGTGATCAGACTTCTGTGCTCTGCCCGACCGAATCAATTTTATGTTTCCCTGGGATTCGAACCCAGCACTTCTCGCGCTTAACGTAGAGTAGAGACGGTCCAGTATAAACATAGCTGTAATCAAATATATGTGACACTTAAGAAGTAAGGGTTAAGAAATATATGCGAGTATTAAGTCGTTTGTAGTCAGGAATAAAAAGTTACATGAGTTAAACTATCGAGATATCTTTAAAGATGAATATATTATATTAATTTCAACCTTACACTTACACATTTAATAAGAAGTTATGAAATATGTCTTTGTTGCGTAATAAACAGATTATTTATTTATTATTATTTTAGTTACACAAAGAAGTAACATAAACCTCATTCGTGTGAAAACGGCATAATAGTAAATGACGCCATTATTTTTCTAGATAGGGCCATGAATACGTGTCTACTTACACCTAGCCCGAGGACTTAGTATGAGTTTGATAGTTAACAAAAAAATATATAAAAAGTATATGAATACGGTATAGGGCAATTCTGGATTACAGTTTTCTATATTCTAATCTATTCAGATTTCAATAGTAGCTATATTATGAATGATATTGAACAGTTCCATCGTTTATTACTATAAAACTCATATTAGGCATTTAAATAAACACTTTTAACGGTTTCAACGTGAGATATAGAAGCTTTTTTTTTACTATAACCCGACGTCTCCAGGTCCCTCCGTAACGACAAATACATCCAAAGCATCGGGGTAGTTAAGAATTAATTACATAATATAGTTAGTTTAAAACCGTTAAAAGTTTTTCACTTGTATGAACTACCAACATTCAGGTGTATAGTTTATTTATAGTCTAACTTAACAGACTTCTATTTATTACTTAAACTATATTTTATAAATTATGCAGAAAAGTAAGAAGTATTCCTACCGCAGTTGTTAACTACGAATGCTTACCTGTAACAAAAGACAAAATCATTAGAAAATGCGCAATTTCAAGCGGTTACTTAAATGCTGTACCGTCTGCAAAAAAAGGGTCGTAAAATGAGTAACAATGGTATGTGTGTCCAAAGTTTGTGGTATTTTAATTGCATATCTCCGTAATAGGGACATGACTAATACAAAAATTTCTTTCAACCCTAGCAACGTGCGCGCCACAGTCACGTACAACGTAATTCGTAGGCAACAATGTACAGTTAGCAGAAACAATCGTCTATAAATGGCTGACGATTTTACGCTTGAGGCCGTGGATACATTGTGCAAGTTATAAGTGTTAAACCACCTTTCCCCTATATTCATGTGGAGTTACTCCTTCTGTATTATTGTTTACCCAGGGTTCGAACCTCCGATGCCTCAATCCAATGCTAGGTTATATATTAAAATAATGAGCTTCCAGAACTTTCTGCGAACAGAAGCTTCCAAAGCAAATATTATATCAATATTGCATTTGTACAACGCATTAAGATCTACTTAACGCGTTGTACGTTTAATTGAATAGTAATTAAACGCAGGCGAAGGAATAATTCACTGGAAAATATAAGGACACTGAAAACATAATGTAGAAATATTAATACATTTTTAATAGGACTAAAAAAATAGCATATTTACACAACGACCTTTCTTATGTACAGTGAAGTTAGGTCTGTTCGGCGCACAAAAAAAAACAATGACATAAATTGAACAATTCCAGACATTGTTTAGCCTGATCGCAGTAACAGAAAAATTAACAATTGCATTATTTTTTGTGTGATATTTATATGTAAATAAATCGTGTTACAAATACACATTCTAACATTCTCACGGTAACAACTAGTTTTACATGATACGCGCACGCAACTGAATATAAGTTTTTTTTTTTATTCGGATGACTACTTTTTGCTATAGTTCATAACTAAGTCGAACTCATTTAGAGGCGATTTCTTTAATTTATACAATACAATTAAATTAATTATAACTTAATAATTAGTAATCAGGCACAATTAATATTGAAAATAATAGGCACGTAATGTAAATATTCAGTAGAAAATATCAAATCTCACATAACAAGTGGTCTGTATGTAAAGTAAGTAAAAACAATGCGTTCCCAGCTTAGACAATACGAGAAATGTTTATCTATTGTTTGTTAGTCTGTTTCACTTTTTGCTAACAATGGTTATATACAATTTAAGCAAGCAGAACCATTAATTTCTTTCTAGGACTTCAAGAAGGGTGAACTAGTCTTTGTTTTTCTGCAGTCAACTTTGATGTTTTATGCATAGCTTGTTTAGACGTGTTCCTAACAATGTGCAAAATGAGATATCTGGGTTCGAATCCCGGGAGAAAAGACGCTAATATAGTTACAATATCTATAATTAGTATCCAGAAGTTTGCACCGTGCTGTATACAAAGCGGAAATGGGTTTTCACTTTACAATGTAAGGAACTACTTTACAGTGAGGCAATTATTTTTATTTAAGTAGTTGATAAGACCCTACCTGACCGAAACAATCAATTGTTTCCACGAGAATCGAACCCAGTAACGTAATACTAGGCAACCTGTTTAACCTTTTAGCTTGAGGCAGCTACGTCGATTACGTGGTACCAAATGTATTACCAGGTTTCCATGGTTCAATGAACAGTTTCGCGTATTTGGGTTGCATGGATTGCTTGCGCAAAGACGACTGCCGATGCGCGATTTCTGAAGACTTATGCAACGCAACAATATTATTGGTCGTTGTGGCAATACAAGATCTTAATATAATATGATCATAAAATACGTAAAACTGGTATCTACCTATGATAACCTTAAAATTATATTTATATTATAAAGCTAAAGAGTTTGTTTAAACGCGCTAATCTCAGGAAATACCGGTTCGAATTGATGTAGATTTTGATGTTACTCAGACCATTTTACAAGGAAGGTTTAAGGCCAGCAAACTTCACACTGGGAGTTATTGAAGCGAAGAAAAAGCGGGCAATATGAGAGAAATGTGACGTGCTAGACGTGCTTTGCAAAAATGGTTCAAGATAACCAAAAAATAATGTATGGAAGAATGTTTCCTTTTTAAATTATCGTTTAGATGGAGAAACTCCGTATCCCAGCAGTGGGTATTGGGCTGATCTCTCCACCTCGTTGAATATATACATAAAACACGAAATCGCAGTGTTACAATACCGAAGCATCGTACATAAATAAGGATTAGTTACATTTTAATACCATGTCAGATGAACGTTTTGAAACGCGTAAGGCCTTTACTACAATGTTGCGCATCTAGAGATACTTTTCGTATGTAAATGTGTTAAGCTGAGACCGAATAAATTTTAACTAAACAATAACACATAGATGTAAACACTTTTACCGTTTAAAACACAATATTTAAACTATGTAATTAAATCCCCCGTGATCACGAATGCTTTAAAACATCCGACGTGGCGTCGTACTTAAAAACCAAACAAATATAAGTTTAAATAATATATTTCATGAGCAAATAATAAATAATATTACTAGGAGTGGTATAATTATCGCGTAAACAACAGGCAATACAGTCTTCAAGCAGCAAAGAAGTCTAAAAAAAAAAAACAATTTACGTCGCACAAAGTAAGTTTTAATGTAATCTATTACATACCTATTTTAGTTGTTTAGAGTACCTTAACTTTAAAAAATCGGTATTTAATAGGAGTTGTACTAGAACTATTTGCATTAACAAAAATAATGAGAAATTATCGTCGCATACATCTTTATGGTTTTCACTCATAGCGTTAAAGGTTTATCGATAATCTAAACGTGTCAACGTACATCGCTAACGGCGCAAAGTAAACAATTAGGTAGCATTGTGCGCGGTCGTTGACCTCTCCACCCGACAACCATTACCAAATCGCCAGCCGATGCCTAACATTTGCATTCAACGCCGTAACTCCAGCTAACGTCCACTCTACAGAGATTAAGGTCAAATTTGTTTTCAAATCTATTTCTACTATGATCGTTTGCCTGTACGCTAGCTGATTCGGCAAACGTTTGCTACAACAAATAATGCATGCGACCAAATTTGATTACAATAAAAACAGTTCTTGCTTGTTAATCTTGAAAGATAGACTTATAATGTCACGAACATTTTTAAGATCATTTAATGAGGAATTCTTTCATACATTTTTTTTTTATTTCTTAAACTGTTTTCACAGCGCGCGCAATGTAAGTCCTTAAAGTTTCTAACTTTCAACCTTTGTTCCTACATTTCTACTGTTTCTTTGCTCCTATTGGTCTATTGGAAACGCCTTCTTGGATAAAAGGTCTATTCTATCCAACACAAGAATAATTTCTCAATCAATTTGAACCTGGTATTTCCTCATTCAGAACGTATAAACTAACTATTCAGCTAATATTATAATATTAGTATAGATAACATTCCTTACCAATCTCTACATTATTACAGACATAACCTCTAATATTAAGTCACGTAGTGCGACAATATGTAATACGCAATGACAGTTTAGTATGCAAAATGAGACATTGATTTCGCAACAAGACACCGTTTTCAAAAGATCCTCCGTATTGTCCAAGATACACTTGATTATTTCACAGATTACGAAACAGCTTAACGATGGTGAAAGTAAAACAAATAAATGCTGTTTCGTATCTAATGATGTGGCGCTTTGAGCCCGCCATACATCATTCGCTGTTATGCCATCGCTTGGCTAAAAAAGTTAAAGTCAATAGGGAATTAAATTAAAAATAAAAACACATTAGAAGTTTTAGTATGACGTAATGAGAAAATCAAAATCGTGTGTTTTCGTTAATCTACTTTGAAATATCTATTGTTATATATTATTCTTAATTTAAATTGTATTGGAAACACTAAATAATACTAGTTGGTAACCTAATACATAAAAATAATACATCACCCAATAGGCTAACTTGGATAAAAATCATATAACAATAATGTGACAAAAAAGTTCACACCACAACTAGAGTAAAATTGAATAGTGGTGACGTCATCCAAAATAGAATATTCAAAGCCCCGATCGCGTCAGTCCCAGTCTAGTGCCACGATGACACGATAGCCAGTCATCTAAACTAATCCGATTACCTTGTCCATTTACATAATCATTTCAATGAATATTTGACGACATTTAAATTGAATTCATGCAGACGGAAGGGTTCATTGAACTATCCAAGGCGATTTTTTATTTAGAGGCGCTACCGAGTTGGCGCCTAAACACGTATAGATCCTATAAATATATTTATTTTATATAGAGAATCTTAATTATCATTGACAATAAGTATTTGTAATACTTTTAAACGAAAAAGTATGAGTTTTGTTATTTAACTAACTAAATATATGAAAATGAATAGGTATAGTGCTAGGTTGCTACCAGAACGCGTTGCGGACTTGTTCAATAAACGCAACGTTTTCGCTTCTCGGTTCTTGCCACGTCAAGCAATTACACTTCCATTACCAGCCACACTGTCCCCTCACAGGGGTATGATCTAAGTGACAGCGAATACCCCATGTAAACAACGAAACAGCAACTGGTAAAAATGCGAACTAGGTATTTATATTTACATATTTTCATTACTTAGTTCATTGTAACGGTGAGGTAAGTGAGTGAAAGAGTTTTTTTATACTTTATTACGATTTCTGCGTTTTAAATCGTTAAGATGTTTCATAGAATGAACATTTTAAGTAAACTATCAAACCTACTTGATACTCGACAAAATTAAATATTAATAAAAACAACAGCAGATATCTTTTTGACGATAATTTGGTCTTCCTTACTTAAAGAAAAACTTATTTCAGTTCTTTATTGTGTAAGTATATTTTTACTTAATCGTGTGTAATCGTTTATTGGCTAAGTTTACTTTTAAGTTTCTTTATTCCATATATATGTTCTAAATGATAGAAGTAGAAATACCTAAAACACAATAAATAAATAAAACAAATATTTTGTCTTGAAATAGAGCAACAAAAAGTCGCTGTTAAACGCACCACACTAGTGGTAAAGAAGCGAGCGATTTCTATTCATGACGCGCGCACGCATCAGCCAATATTGCGTAGGTTACTTTCTACACGACAGCCGATGTTATCACTAGTAATAACTTGCTTCTATAGTCTATGTCCTCGAAGGATACCAAGATATTAGAAGCGGTTTTAGTAGCTTAAAACATTTGAAGTAATACCCAGTCTTCTCAACTACCTTCGTTTCTTAGAAAATCAATGAAAATTTTATTATATATTCTAATTTAAGTCACAATTAGTTTAGTACATATTTTACATAATACGCACATTATACATCTCAACCATAAAAAATAAACGACTATATTAGACACATAAGATGTTAAAACCGGTTTTCAATTTATAGTAAAAGTTCTTAAAACCCACGCGATATAAATAAAAATGAGAAATATTGTCAAACACGAGTAAACGCGTATTTAGGCGCGGTTCAACAACCTATTTATAGTCCAGTCACTTTAATTGGCCCCGTTGTTTATTGTAGGCTTCAAATTAATGGATTTATAGCGGAATGTTTCTGTATTCGCATGTTCTATCTGTTATCACAATGTAAGATTCTTGCTTAAAGTTCGAAAAACGAAAGATAACTACCCACTTAGCATGTTTTAAAAGAAACTACAACAGTTAATCGATCCACTAAGCGTGCGAAACAGTCGCCGTAATATGTAAATTGAAAATAAAACCATATCTTTAGCATTTAAAATCTTAGCATGCAACGTCGCGCACCTCACAGTAGCACAGTATAAATTTAAGGGCTTCATAAGTTCACTAGTAATTTATTTAGTTACTGAGAACCCCAAGCGAGCAAAGGTTAATAGCAGGTAAGCATTACATTTCTTAGGAAACCTACGTTGCCTTACATTCGTGCCGGAATTTTAAAACACTCTCGTATTTTTATGGCTTAATATCTGCAAAGCTATTTCTTTTAAATATTTACCTGACAGAGATTACACGTTACTTAGAGTCGAGTTACAGCGGCTCTAGCGTTGAAACAGTTCTTACGAAGGAATTCTGCCAAGCGGTGTTGTGCTAGTATTCGGACTAATAGATTTACGCCAATAGAGTATGACAAGCGAAGTTGAGACTCAACAGAACTGAAGAATATTCAACAGCTGCAAAATTCACAAATAGGTATATATTATATATATATATATATTTTTCAATAGAGAAGGAGAGACAAGCATCACTTGATGGAAGGTGAAGCATCCCAGCCACATAAGACGAAATATCATCATTATCATCATATAACACCCGGTGGGGATGGGACCCATGACCCGTTCGTTACTAGACATACACTGCTACCATTCCACTAACGAGAGCGTCAAATTTCTTTACCTCCTGTTATACTAGTGATTTACTATATAGGTAATTAACTATGCGCACATTTAGTACACACACACAGGGAACATATACAAAATAGTGTAATAAGTATTAGTACAACAAGTGGGTCAATAGACTCATCATATATATGAGTGAGTACACTACATAAGGGTAGTTTTAAAAACCAACAACTCAACAAGGCAAGTTGTTCTGTCCTGTACATGCTTGTCTGATTTGCGGGATTATTTTATATGATTTAAAAAGATTCTAATGCCAGTTGTTGGAGAAAAAAGAGTGACTAAGACAAGAAAAAAAAAGATATATTTAATGTTTAAGTGGCCTGGTCCTTCTACAAATGTGGGGACTTTATAAATGAATATGACTTGGCGTATGTAGTTGGTTGCAAAGACAAGCAGAAATAGTGAATATAAGGTCAACAGAACAAACACCAAGATGGTACGGGCCATACGTTGGTACAGGTCGTTCACCCCGTGATTTATCTTGTAAAATATAAATTGCCACCGCTATCGACACCAACATCCTTTGATTTCACAGCTATAATATTCTTGAATTGATGCCCAAAATAACTATTCTACGCGGACAAATTCGTTGACACAGGTAGTATAATATATATAACACGAGTCACGGACTCATGACCATGCACGCTAAAGCATCGAAAACGACTGATCGTCGTGAAAAAAATATATACTTAGTAGTATGAAATCCCGTCACCCTTAATTTAGGTACGAGGCAGTAACATCTCGAGATCACCTTGATCTACTTTCTTTACAGATAGAAGTAAATTGACGACACGAGCGGGTCTAGAACCGGCATCTACAGCAACCGTTTTTTTTTACCCATACGTGATCCTCTCGCGCAATGTAATTTCAACCTTAACACGTAAGAATTAAAGTTCAATGTCCTATGATTTACAGTTTAAGAAAATTATTGAAATTAAATTAACAAAAGATTAACGTTTTGAAAACTTAACAACTTTTCAAATGTCATGTGAAAAGTTGTAACCTGACATCTGCGTCCTACCGAAATTAGTCTGTTTCTTCGATTTTCGAACCCGGGAGATTCCGGAACATGATTTTCAAGGAATTCCAACCCGGGTCCTTTCGCACTTAACATAATACGTATAATCATTGAGCCCCATAGGCGGTCTGCATACTAGTTCTAGGTTTTAAAATAACCTTCGCACGTGCAATGCGGGCATATTTATGATTCTATGCACAAGTTACGCAGTTCACACGCTAGACTGCTCGACGCCATCTTGTACCGGTATGGTTTTATTGGGTTTGAGGAAATGTGAAGGTCATACAGACAATGTATTGACTATCCAACAAAAGTAAGATAATACATCTTACTCTTCTGGCGTAAGTAATTAATGTTTTGAATTAAATAATTACTTTTATGACTACTCATCAAAGTGTCACACACAATATGTGAATCGTAGAACTTAACTAAGTTTATAGGACGTTCAGAACGCAACCGACAAAAAATTAACAATATATTGTGTGACTTCAGAAAATAATTTGATAACATTGTTATTAAAGATTAATTTTATAATTTTCCTAACCTTAATTTTGATACTGTACAAAGTTGACAAAATACATAGATAAACGTCAGTACCTATTTACGTAATTTGTTATATGTATCTTTATTTTTTTACTTAAAATTAAAATAAAACACTATAATGATTCAAAACGTTCAGTTTAGGTTTCGGATGCTTTGCAGCAGCCGTGGTTGCCTTGAGACCAATTATATTTCGGGTTTCGAACCGTTGTTGAGTGTTTTTTCTTTCAAAAAATAGCTTGAACTATCGTCTTTTTTAGTAATTTTTGACTGCATATAATTTAATACATGTAACTGCCAACTAACTTATTGCTAGGTTAAAATAAGTTTAAAAAAGATAAAGGCCAGACATTTATGCAAGACAATGCGCAGTCTCCTACGCTACGGTTTTAAACCAACCTGTCAAAGAGACGGGATCCAAAAGTTTCGTAACAAATCCACGTGCCAGCTAAAGCCTAACATGTTGAGCCTATCACGATACACAAATATCTGGACGACAAAGCACGCCAGTGACACGCATCAAGCTTATCTTGGAGATAACGCGCAGGCAGCACGCACAAAAACACTTCCCTGAAACGACGACGACGTCAATTTTCATTATAGGTCGCAAACAACTCGCGGATTTGTCTAGTTCATGGTATTATAACAGATTATCAGTGTCTTACATTGGGTATATTCCGTTTATAATACTAAGATATGTATTAGGTAAGACATAGAACGTCAATTGTTAAGTCATTCTTAGAAAGCATAGACAAAAATTAGTTCCTGTTTATAGCAAAACGGCTTCCAATATGCTAGGGCTTTAATTAAAATATCTAATCGATCTATTTATGAAAGAGGAGGACAGAGAAACATAGGGTTTACTTATACAAGTTGAATTGTCGATATTTTCGTAATATTCGGAAACCGAAACGCGATAAAATTTCACGACTTTTTCATCTATGCATTCGTGGCTCTGCGGAGTTCTGATATACCTACCTAGTACCCATTTAATCTCCAGATTTCCAGAGGAGGTCCACCATTTATCAGAGAAATTACTAATTGACAAGAAAAATGTTGGACCCGGTGACTATAGAATTCACGTCCCGTTGATTAATAGCCATCGCTACAATTGGTACTTCCATTCCTTTTCACATCTTAGGTTCCTAGGTTAAAGTAGTGTTACTTTCTTAAAAAAGGCCTAATACAAAAAAATATAGTTTATAGTACGACATTGAATGTGTAATGTTGTGCCTTATGATTTGCAACGACCGCCATGCTTGAGTTGCGCGCGCGCATATAGACAGCGCGTCGTCAGCCAAGGTCACATTTATTGTAATATTGAAAACAAACCAATCAGTTTACAATGGAAAATATAGACATCGCGTTCGATAATAGTTACTTATAACTCAATTTAAAAAAAGAAACGCTGGATATTTTATTTGGAGGCTTGTACGCACTCTACTCTTTGTATCTACTAACTTTAAATTGATCATATCTACTAAGAACTAATAATCTAATTACCCATTAAAATAATAAAACGATAAGGCATGCCCTTGGCCCTCAAAACAAAGTCAACGAACTATTGCAAATAAAAATTATCCACTAAGCCATTTTAAACGATAACAACTTTTCATAACGCCCAAGAATACAACAGAAGTATTATCAAACAACGTGAGGATTCATTGTTATCGACGTATCGTTTATCAAAGGCGAGGTCAGTGGCCTCTTATCAATGTAAAAACGTATATATGTGCACTCACATTATGAAAAACGATAAACAACTGTTTTGCGTTTCAGAAATAATTATTAAAGTAATTATTATTTATGAGTTGATGATTCATTTAGAAATTATTTTCATTTGCACGTCATGATTATGTAACAAGACATTTTACATTCAATGATTTTGCCTTGTATTTAAGAACCGACCAAACCCAGCGTCTAAGCTATTACAAATGTAGATATTTAAAGTGAACATAAAAGACGGCGCGTGGCTAGCTTTATTGTAGGACATATCCTTATAAATAACCAATCAATTTAAATATGTTGTAAGCTTCAATAAAAAAATAACTAAACAAAATTTAGCAGAAGGCATTTCACGGTAATAGCTCCAACAAAGCATTTATTACAGCTATCCGAAACATTAATGCATGTTAATGGATCATCGTAGGCCCTGGCAGCACGCCAGTAAAAACAAACGGGGTTAGAAAACAATTAATTTGAAAAGCGACAAAATGACCTCTTCCTTCCCATTACCGTATTTAGCGATTCGCAGAAAATGCAAATGTCCCGATTGTTCGAAAAACAACGCGAGCGTTTGACGAAATTCATGACGTCACCCCGACTAATTGAAAACTCCATATTACCCCTTACACTGATTGCGTCTATATAAATTCAATCGTATTCGACTCAAATGAAATTTCGCCGGACGTCCCGCTGCTAAACATCCAACGTCATAAATTATTATATCCAACGGACGCGCATAACACGAGTACAATTGTAGGTAAAAGTTTTAAAGGTATTATAAAAAAAGGTACGTTAAACCGCTAATGTGATTAATTCCAAAGTTCGCGGTAATTAATTTGATCACGTCCCGGTAGCGGACTGATTTGACATCAATATTCAGACGCCCTACAAACTGTTTTTGTAACGTACAGTACCTAAGGGAGTATGCAGTCATGAAAGCATCCGGATGTAAACTACCACAGCAATTAATAAATCGGCTAAGTAAGTCAACTTGAGTTAATTTAATTCTACTATGTGCTAAAAATCGTATATGACGCAGTAATGAAGTGTGTTTTATCATATGTTTTCATAAATCAAGTTACAAATATTCCACTATTTCTAAGCAAATTTAAGAAGTTTGAATGTTTAACCTTGTTACAATTAATTGAGATGCTGAATGTTCGGTTTTCGGTGAAGGATATAAAAATGCTTACCTGATTTATCCTCATAGTACATTCGGTGAGGTGACACTTCGTCTAGACATTAGCATGGTTATTCACGTTGCAATTGCGTCGAACAACGAAACCACTCCCACACATAGCTCAGGCAGTCCGCCTTGAAGACCGAGGAGTGTTTTCATCGTCCCACACGCCGTCTCAGTATTTCAAAATCGTCGGAGCGTAAATAAATCTTTTGCAGATATCAATTTGCAAAGTTCAGCGAGCCATCATACATTCTACTACATTGGCGAGCGTTTAATTGACAATGAATGACAGAGGGGAGACAGGGCTCCGAAGCGAACGGAGCGCCATTAATGGGGTTAACGAAATTGAGAAAAGTGAAACGCCGGAGTGGATCGGGTGGGCATTTATTATCGACTAGAGTCTGGACGGTAGACCCGTGTCCCTGCGATTCGTACACGTCGATACGGCACAAGAGGCATTAACTAAAGGAAATGTAGACATTTGATGTCGCCATTCACTGGGAATGCGGGTCTATATTGCTATTGAGATTGGCGTAATAAATCGTCAAATCCAACTCGAAGTTTGATAGTAAAACAATGAGAATGATAAAACCATCGAAACTCAGCATTAGACTGAGAATCGTGGCGTCATTTCAATGCTCGTTTAAGCACGGTGCCACCAAAATTAACCAAATAACCTTTGTTGCGTGAGATGGCACTCTAAGATCCCCTAGGAAGTCAACTACGTTTTATAAGTCGATGGGCATTGTTCGAGTGAGGCACAATAAATATTGCGTGTATTTAGCCAAAAAGAAGAACATCTATTCGTTTTGCGATAACAAAGAGTAGAAGCGAGTTCGCCAGGGGCCACATCTCAACTGCATCATAAATCGGTGCGCCAATCACGCCGGGGACTCCGAATTCAGTTTGCCACTATTGAATTACACTCGCTGCAGCCGGGATGTCATACGCCAAAGTTTAATCTCTTGGAGCGACGGACGGGCTTATTATGCAAATAGCCGCTACCTCGGTCATCTTCTGCCTCGTATGTATGGCCACGTCTCAGAACGAAGCTACTTTGTCCTCTGTGTTGTAGAATAGTCGCGTACGATCGTATCCGTACTAAATACAGACTAAATATAACATTTAGTACAGATACGATGAGTATTAGTATGGATTTAAGGGAAAGAATCGATATAATACCCAAAGAACATTCGTAAAACAAGAAAATTACAATAGATTACGCATGAATTAGAGATTCGAGAGTTGAATGATGAACGTACCCTAATTACAATAACGAATGAACACAAATTACTCTCTCGGTGATTACAAAATGGAAAGCCGTCGAGATAAAATTATTCAACTATCAAAAGGCGGGCGCGGACGTCAATTTATTGCCTGCAAATAGAGTTGGACCAAATCTAAATGAAGAAGTTGTCGCGACGCGAACGGAAACCGGGAGGGGCAACTCTTTCTTTCACAACTCCCCCAACCCCAGCGTTAATTAAGCGAAAATCGAACGTCAAAGCCCGACTCTGGCTTTATGCAAATTCGACAAAATTGACTTTTATGTCGACAGTTAGATTTTTTCACTTGGAGCCAATTTCGAATGTCAACTTGTAGTTAACTTATACAAAGGTTAAATTTTCTCCTAGGGTTGATTTAAATAATTCTTACCGAATAATGCATACACCAAGGTAATGATTACTCGAGGTATAGATGTTTAATTAATTGGTATAATTCACATTTTTGATATGCCTTTTCATTATTATGGGTTGAATTATTATCGAAATCGGACCGTAATCAGTACATCGTATAAAACAAAGTCGCTTTTTGTCCCTATGTGCCCTTGAATCTTAATAACTACGCAACGGATTTTCATGCGGTTCTTTCCATGGATACAGTGATTAAAGAGGAAGGTTTTTAACAACGTTCACAGATTTCTCTGTAGTGTATTTAGTATCAGCATGGCCGCCGTGCAAAGCCGGGGCGAGTCGCTAGTAATTTATGATTACTATCATAAATATGTGTTCAAGTTCTCGCAAACTTAATTTTGAGTAAACCGCTAACGATGTATGTACATGTTACTCTAACACAACAAGGAGATCGTGTGTATTCACAGCAATGAAAGCCGTCTGTAACCTATGGCAGATTTACAGTTAATATTAAGATAAATTACTTTTTTATTTTTAATATAATCTCATAAGTACGTTATTTCCTACTATATTTACGACCTTATCATTTTAAATTATGTGTGTATATACCTATATGTATAGACTGTAGTCAAATGGATAAATAGAGCTCAAGAGAGGGCCGAGTGGCATGCTTTGGGAGAGGCCTACGTCCAGCAGTGGACCCAAACGGGCTGATAATGATGATGATGATGATGATAGACTGTAGTTTAATCAAGTACACATTTAAATAAAACACTTCAACTGTTTAAATAGCGAAATTTCTAAGTTTAAATTAACAAGAAAAATGTAAATCGCATTTTAAAACGTTAAATCTATTTTATATAAATGGGTGTATTTTCAAAGCAATAAGCTACTATCATAGGTTTTTTTACTGTTTTACCGTCCTTGTGACCACGTGTCTCCCCGTGACCACGGCTGCAAAGCATCCGAATCGTCGGGCCAAAGTTAAAATGTTTTATTTACTATAATACTATTTTACTTGTGAAACATATAAAAGGTCGTTGTACGTTAAATGTCGTCGCTAAGATTTATTTAATTATACACAGATAAAATCAAAGTCGGCCTGTTACAACGAACAAATTTTCTTAGAATAAACTTGCCGCGCAGCAAGTTAGAACAGCAAGTTCAATCTAACGGTACGCATCAATAAAGACGCGACCTCTTGTATACACTACACAGTCGGCACAGATATACCTCATACCGTATGACAAACATCAAAACCGCGTCGAAATTTACTATTTTATTCTAGCTATAACGGATTACTTTGCTTTTAAACTTGTTTAACCTATGTAATATTTAATTTTACCCTATTAAAAAGGAAAAGAAAGAGAAGATCTTAAACCACACCCATGCTGCTCCAACAACTATAGTACATAAATAGTGATAGTAAAATAAGGTCCTTACTCTTCCGGAAGAAGAAATTTTCTTTTGCACGTTGGTTCTTGATAAAGACCGGCGTAGGAGTGTCTTGCAGTAGAGTAGTAGGGCTCGTTGGTGTAATGGTTAGCAATGTATAACTAAAAATCATGTCATGTCTCTACTGCATACATTTCCTTAGTAAACTTATTAATTATTCTGAAACATATATGGACTTCGTCTGGAAATCTGGATATTACATGTATGGTAAGAATATCGAAATTCCGTTCAGTCCACAGATAAAAACCCCGTGAAGTTTAATCACGTTTTGGTTTCAGTCTGTGGATTTCAAAAAGCCAAAATAGGTCGACAGCGATCTTGTTGGACGTGATACACAAAGGTTAGGACATAAAAAATAATGATTCAACTTAACAATAGATAGACATGACAATAAATACGTATGTTATTTGGAATTTTTCTCAATTATGTTTAAAACCATTACAATACTTAAAGCATTAAATCTACGATAATTCTCTATCCTAAGGTTATAGGCCTAAGGCACTATAAACTTGTAACTATTAGAAAAGTCGAATGGATAGAAAATGTAACATCGTGACAGAACGTCGTTACGGGTAATTCGGTTTCATTGTGTTCCGGAAGATTTGATTGCGCGTAGTTTTTTAAATATTACAAAGGGAAAATGTTAAGATTACCTAAATGTATTATTTATAGGAAATTATATACTGAAAGTGTAAATTTAAAATTGATTATAAATTGAAAAAGTTTACGATTCAGGCAGGACTTGAGCCGGTACCCTATAATCGATGTTTAATTTATGTAACTGAAAGTGTAATAAAATGGTTAATGTAATCGTATAATGTGCTTGTAAAAAAGCCGAAACTACTACAGCGAGAATCAAACCTGTTAATTGCTGCTCATGTTCGGAGCCTATTTAATAAAATCATTTAATTTCTATTTTAAACTTAATTTATTTGTAAAGATATGAGATCATATTCGCATGAGATCATTAGATGGTGCACGAAATTCCTTCGTCAACGCACGAACGCATTTCGCGCGACGTCGCGTCGTTTAAGATAGTTTATTACATTTTTTCACTACGTTTAAATTTTTAGTTACACTGTAAAGGTAATTAAACGTAACATAGAGAGACATTTACTCGAGATGTAGAGAGATTTAGAGAATAAAAGACTATTTATTTGATGGTCTTGACGGTCTAATAGTAGCAACACACATAGTGTTCTTCATCTGGAAATCTGGATATGAGTGGTACAAAAATTCCATCCGGGCCACGAAACTTAAATGGCGTTTCAGTTTGCATTTCCGATCCATAGCTAAAATAGGTCGAACGCGCATCTTTTAGAGTAAACTCCATGCCTGTTTGTCCTCATATGCCATACAAAATGTATACTATCACAGTAGGTATACTAATTGTTTTATTAAATAACTGTGTATGAAACTTATCGAATTACTGACAGGCGAGTAGTTTATTAGGTGTTTTTTATGATTCTTATTAAATACTAGCTGGGCCAGCGACTTAGTCCGCGTAGAATAGTTATTTGACCTATAACCCACGACGTCGGTAGCATCCCTTCCCGTCGTCCTTGCAAGTTAATCTTAAAAGATAGGCATATAGCGTCGCGGACTTTATTTTAGATCATGTAAAGAGGAATTGTTTTATACATATTTTTTGGGTGTTTTGTACCGTTTTCGCAGCGTACGCGTCGGAAACCCATTACGATAAAAAATTTACCCCGTTTTGTTTACTTTTCCCGCTGTATCATCTGTCACAGCAGGATATTTTATAGCCTATAGCCTTCCTCGCTCTATATATTACATAAATGCTGTAACCAACGCAAAAATAATTTTTCAATTCAAACCCGTAGTTCCTGAGATTAGCGCGTTCAAACAAACAAACAAACTCTTCAGCTTTATATATTAGTCTAGATTATTTATACATATATATATTAAATAGGTTGAAATATTCTTCATCGGGTTGTGAGCCGAATGTCTAACCATTAATATTCATACATTCCAAAATTTTGCTGTTGTAAAAATAATGATACATGCACATGATACATCACAAAGCGAATTCAGCTACAATGTCATGTTACTAAACCATCTCGATGCCAAGCAATTATTTTCAGAATCTCGTCACTGTGTTGATTTTTTATACTCCATGTGTTTTATACTGAGTATTTTGCACAAACGTAATTTTACAGTTGTGCACTGGGGCGTAAACATTTAAAATATAAGCTTCCAAAATATGTGATATATATATTGCATTTTTATTATATATTATATATTACTAGCTGTGTTAGCGACTTCGCCGCGTAGAATAGTTATTTTGGGCTTCCAAATTTGTTTTTGGAAACCTCCATCAACATCGGACGCGTCCCGTCGTTTTTGCAAGTAACTCTTCAAAGATAGACATATAGTGAGGGGGACATTTTTGTAAATCATTTAAAACAGAATCATTATTTGATACATACTTTTGGGTATCTTGAAACCGTTTTCGCAGCGTACGCATCGGAAACCCACAGAGATGAAAATGTTCTCCCGCTTTTTTTACATTTCCCGCTGCTTCTTCGCTCCTATTAGTTACAGCGGAATAATTTATAAGACAAAAATAATTTTTCAATTCGAACCAGTCGTTCCTGAGATTAGCGCCTTCAAAGAAAAAAAACCAACCAAACAAACTCTTCAGCTTTATATACTTATATTAGTATAGATGTCTAATATTACGACATAATTGTTATTTATACTTATAACGTTTGTCACATTTAACTCTTTGTTTTAACATTTTAGAGGTTTAAAGATCGAAAATAAATTGGAAACTTTCTCGACTCGGGCAGGACTTGAACCTCAGTCAGCTTAGACTCGGTAGCTCAATTGGTAGAGCAACAGCACGGAACGCTGACGATGCCGGTTCAAGTCCGGCCCGAGTAGAGAATTTTTTCAATTTATTTTCGATCTTTAAATTATATAGTGCCTTCATGTGCAATAACATGTGAGAAATATTAATGTTTTCAAACATTTTAGAGGTTTTCAATAATTCCTTTCTATATAATATGTAAATCTAATAGTTAAATGATATTTTTTTAATTAAATGTCTGTATTATGTATTTTAATTACGTTTAATACTTGTTCCTTTGAAACAATTAGCGATGCAAATTGTTATGATTGTGTGGAGCCACCTGATCGCCGTCAGACTCGAGGGAGTGTTTTAAAATGCACTGTCACCGTAATTAATTTTTTCATTATAATTTTAGTGTCGATATAAAATTTTGTCGACTACCATGTTGGTCCAGTAGTTTGTGCCCTCAATTGCGGTTTAAAACGTGTGCTAAGTATTTCCGTATTAAAAAAAGTCCTGTAGGTACCGCCCCGGAGTTTGAACATCACCCACACAGTGTTGAAGCGTGGTGGGTCCAATATCTTAAGCCCATGAGAGAAAGAACTTGTGGCCAACAGTGTGATCTATACGCAAGTGGTAAGGTTTAAATTACATTGCACGAGAGGTGCATGTGTCAATAGCTTGAAAAAATACAACAAAAACGTGTAGAACACGGTAGCTCAATTGGTTGGTGTAGCAGCACAGAACGCTGGTCCGGTTCAAGTACCGCCCGTGTACAAAATTTATACTCTAAAATCGTTCTAAAATTAAAATCTAAAATTATTATTTTAAATAGATCCATTCGTCTATATTAAAATAATACATATTTGCGCACTTGAATAGAAGCAAACAAATTGTACAGCACACGGTTTTATTGCTGTCAATGACTATGTCAATTCCTTTACCTGTTTTTAGACCGTATGTAAACTGACATAGTGTGTAAATTGCAGTAACATTCGATGGTTAAATCTATACTAATATATAAAGCTAAAGAGTTTGTTTAAAAATTCTTTTTGTTTTAATTAGAGCATTTATTGAGAAAGGCTATAAAACATCGTCCTGTGACTAATATCAGCGGAGATACGTGACAAAAATTGGGAAAATTATTCATCGTTATGGGTTTCTGAGACGTACGCTGCAAAAACGGTTCGAGATACACAAAAAATATATATGAAAGAATGATTCCTCTTTAAACGATCTAAAAAAAGTCCTCGACGCTATATATCTAACTTTTAAGATTAAGTTGCAAGAACGATGGGACGCGAGCGACGTTGTGGCTCGTGGGCAAAGTTGATGTTCAAAAGAACTTCTATTCTACGCGGACGAAGTCGGTAACACAGCTAGCGTTACTGCAATGTATACAGCGTATAAATTGCAGTAACATTCGCTGGTTAAATAGAATATACTAATTATGAAAACTATTGAGATAACGCAGTCGGATGTTTGCATAAGATATTGCTGTAGGTTATTTCAAGCCGATGTCTATAGAGCTGTTATCACTTTAACTATTAATGTAACTGCCACATACAGTGGAACTATAATAATTCATTGATAGGCGAATACATTATTTAAATTGCTTTTGTACCTACGTCCATCACCAGCGTTCCTATAGTGCCTAAGAAGACGAATTATGATCTATAAAGCCGGCCTAACGGTTATTGATTTACGATATTTCTTTTCAGAAAGCACTCAAAGATTTTTGGTCTACCACTGATGATCAAACTAACACGAACGTAATTTGGTTGCTCAAATCTCAAATACTAACAAGGTAACAAGATAAAATTAACGTATTATGTTTCATGAAAACACTTATAACGGTTTAAAACACGAAATGTAAACTTATTTTAACTATGGCCTGACTGCGACGTTTTGGTTGCTCTACAGCGGCAGTGGCCAAATAATTAAAAAATAAAGTAACTAACATGTTTCGTGTTCGCATTTTAAACCTCTATTTTACTGTGTACTACTCGTGTAAACTACAAACAATAATCAATTACATCTATGAATCTATTGATAAACGATCATTGATATTGATTTAGCAATAGTTAATTCATAGCAATATTTAAGTATAATGCAAGGATGGTGCTGATTTAAATTTTTATCACGTTATTGTCTAGACGACCTCCGAGCTTTTCAAACTTAGTAAAAGGAAAAAAAAACAATTATAAGCGGAAGAGTAGAAATGTAATTTATTATTAAGTTTATGAGAACAAAGAATTTCCCGGATTCCTCTCTAAGTAGGTACTTGAGGCATCCTTTAAAGATATTTGTAGAGAGAATTCTTACTCTAATTAGCTGTATTCTTTGTTTTATGAGTACGGAGAATACGAGTGAAGAGCGGACACCATGTGTAATATGATTTTAATAGCATCGCGATTACGCTATGCTCACAAGAACGTCTAGAACTAATTTCTGACTCAAATAAGCACCTATAACTTTAGTTTACCCTACCATTTAGGTACCTACCAGTTCTCCATATAAACTGAATAAAAAACAACTGCAAGTCTGTATTGGATCTTCAATTATTCAACAACAATCTGTGATAACACATACAATTAGTAACATGTATGTTACTAATTTTATACATAAGTATATTCCAGCCTACATATAAAGCATAAAAGCGCATTTGTTAACGCCCAGACCAATCTGAAACTCTCTGAATTAATCATTACTCACATTTTACAAGTCACTGTTAAGATAGTGACAGATAACTGTACTTTAAAAAAATATATATAGGCTTTCATTTGTATTATTTTTAAAAGAGACATCTATCGTTACATAGCGTCAGGTATACTTCAAAAGTAAAGATTTTAATTACTAGTTGAAGTTCGCATGATTTTCTGCCGCTGTCCTTTCTCTCTGATCTTCATGCTCACAACTACTATATTTTGCGTTTCAAACCGTTAAAAAACTCGTTTAAATCGTGCCAGTATTAAAAAATAGATTTACTGTAACATAAAATGTCTATATTTATTACGTGGTTTTAATTTAAGCGACAGTATCCATAGCAAAAAATATTGTTATATTCGATCGCGTTTTGTTCAAAAGCGTTTCCTTTATAAATCCGACTTTATGAGACCTTTTTATTGTAAGCTTTGTAAGCTCCGCGTAAAATTGATTCGATGTATTCTTATTATTCTTTCAACTGCAAACGTTCCCTCCATTAAAATTAAAACGTCATTTCCTTAATACTTCGTATGCATTGCTGCTGATAACATAAATACAATTTATTCTTAATAGTGGGTAAACGAACGAAGATATGAATAATCTATTTTATTGTTCGATATGAAAACAGTACCTTACGTTTAATAAAACTAGGTTGGCGGTATAAAACAGACTAATTTTTATTATATATTTTATATTTATTTATTGACATGACATAACACAGAGTATAGATGTATCTATACGCATAAACCCACAGATAGTGTCGATACTATAAATATTTAGTTATATACATACAATCAATTTACAACAATCATAACTATAACAGATAAATTTAAATGCGAAAGCATTGAGATGTTAAAGTACATAAAAAGTAAATAAATATATTTCCAAGTAAGATCGCAAAAGTAAAGAATTACTGGAAAGCGGGATAATTGACTTGAAGTAAATAAGGAATTAAATCGAAAAGAACGGTTTTCCGATAAAAACTTACCTACTATCAACTTTCGAGTCCATATCCAAAACCCCTTAATTGAAAATCTTTCCTCCGACGAAAATACATTTTTACAAAATCCATTTATGCGCGAAATAGGGTTGCTACCTCATCAAAAAAGGGAAGGTAAAAGTGACGTTCCATTTTTCACGATACATAATATTGTGTTTGGGGATGAACAAATTGCAAGTGGACAATTAAGTTATCTAGAGATTTATGCGAAAAAAATATAACACGACAATATCCGTAAAGAATAGAATCTTCTAAGAATAGAAGACTATTTCAGAGAAGGTAATAAAAATACTGATTTCGTTGCTATCTTGGATAACGAGAAGTTAAATACTTAGGTAATAATCATATCGATATCAATTACTCTATATCATCATTTTAAAAATCTGAGTTCTGGCAACCCTATTGGGGCGTGTCGCGGTCGGTGTTATGCAAGAGCGCAGGTGCCAGGCACGAGATAGCCACAGGCAGCCATTAGCTGAACTTGGCCTCGGGTGATACTATGTTCCATGCTTTTTCCTCTATATTTCATATTTCACTATTTTATTTCTGAATATCATAAATCATCACAAGTAATTACTTTCCGGATACTTTACTTTGCTTTTTATTTTTTACTTTTTCTCTATTGTTGTATGTTTAAAACATTCATAACCAAGTACAGGATCTCTTTTTATGATTGAGGAGAACAAACTCACTTGATGGTAAAGAAATACTATATATAACACAAACAAGATGCCCTATCGACCTATTTTGGTTTTGGATATTCGGCAAACTAAAACCAAAACGCAATATAAAGCAAAATTGATTAGAAAAATGTTGGAGCCGTTGAGGATTAAACCCACGGCCCGTTCAGTATACATTGCTATAATTACACCAACATGCCCAGGAGAAAACAATTTAAAATCCACTAGGTGCAGCTAATCGCATAAGCTATATATAATTAACAATGGTACCATTAGCGGTTGTCGCCAATGACCTTTAATAGTTATTGGTGACTAAGGATTGTACCATTCCGAACGTTGAACGGTGACCTACAACTTTTGGTAAGTCATATTGCTATAAGTTTTTCTGGAGCCTTGATATTATCGGAGGTCTAATTTTTTTACCTTCGACAAATAATTCTTTGCGAGTCTTTCATAACGCGAATAAAATTAACTGCTAACGATACACGCATTATTTAAGTAGGATTTTTACGAATGACATGGAATCTAAGCTAAGCCAGTTGTAAAATCAATTTTAAAAGTTAAAAAGGTGTTTGGCAAATACTAAAGAGAAGTAGTTTCATTATTGAAAAGAAGAACGATATTTCGAATTAACAAGCAACAAATCTTCCAAATTTATTATAAAAGAGTGGATCATCCCTCTACCCTATATTTATAGCTTCCATAGCATTCTATAGTGTCACGTTTCCGAGTTTATAGCACGGACCTAACATTCATAACACCTTCGGTTACGTCCGCAGAACGCGCTAAATATATATTATTCAACACTGGATCTACCTTTTTGATATATTATCACACTAGCTCTGTCAGCGACTTCGTCCGCGTTGAATGCTTATTTTGGGCATGAAGATTTGTTTTTTTTTTCGTCTTCGCGATCGCGTCCTGTCGTTCTCGCAAGTTTAAAGATACACATATATGTATAGTGCCGTGGACATTTTTTTACAAAGATGAATAATTTTTTCTGTTCTTTTTTTCCACATTTCCCCCTGTTTCTTCACTTCTATTAGTCACAGCGCAATATTTTATAGCCTATATAATATCATATAGTCTTTCTCGATAAATGCTCTAACAAACACAAAATATTGAAATAAAACACTTTAACAGTTTATAACGCGATATATATTAGTTAAACTTGTTAGAAAATTATTTTTTATTCGGCCCGACGTTTCGCATTCTTTACAGCAGCCGTGGTCACGGGGAGACGTCAGCCCGAGGTAAAAAAAATCTAATAAGTTTAACTAATATTTATTTAAATGTGTAAGTATTACTCGCGTAAACTACAGATAGTACAAAAATATTTTTCAATTCGAAGAAGTAGTTCCTGAAATTCAAACAAACAACTTTTTCAGCTTTATAAAATAAAGTATAGATAATGATTCGCTAGTACAATAGACACAACTGTAGAACCAATGTCCATTGCCCAGACATATTTATGCCTTCAATAAACACGTACTAGCTGGCTTTCAAACTAATTAGTCTTTTAAATTCTTCCTTAGTACAAGGTATGTAATTGTATCTAAAGTTGTTACTGGAACCTTAATTTACTCTCTAGTTCTCTAACATAATAAATGTAAAAAAGAAGCAGAAACGAATTAATTAAAAAAATATATTTTAGGAGACAGTAAAACCTCTTTTGAAGTTTTAACAAGACTGTTAAAAGTAAATTAGGGCTTTTCATAGTTTGGTTTTATCACTGTTGTTGAGCTAAAAACTAAAAATCCACCACACGGGCAGGACTTGAACCGGCATCGGCTATTTTACAACACAGAAATATGTCCTATGTATAGCTGACAGCATAACAAAAGACAGCGTTCCCTCAGGAGGTAGGATCGGACCAGATAAGGATATTATTTGGCTCCCGGCTATACACTCTGTTCAAATCCCTCGCCTTTGACAAACAACATTTTTACTGTACACATTCAATTTATTGTATGTGTTTGGATTTTACATTTATATTTTTATGGACTTCTTAAATCTAATAACAAGTTAATAAAACAAATGAATATTGAAGTAGACGTAAGGGGCTATTATTACGTAAGAATCTATCTTAGGGAAAAAGTATTAAGTAACGATTTTTAGAAGTGTTTATTTGTACTTACAAAAAGGTGCTAAAAATGTTATTTTTTTTATAGTAATTAACATTGATTTTAAGCATAAATTTGAAAATGTTTTACTACATAACATTTTCAGTCCAGGGGCTCAAAACCCACTTCGTAATAATTATTTTTAACATTGTGCATTATTTATCTTAAGTAAGAACTATCCTACGCCCAGCCCCTTCTAAGAAAAAAAATACATTGCCGACCCCCTCTGCCCTAAATCTAATAAGCAAGTTATAAGTATAGTATAAAATAATATAATAAGTTTCATAATTTAGTATAAAAACTGCATTTGCAAGTAATAGTTCAGTTCTTTATAAATAGAATACTGTAAACAAACCGCGATAAAAATAGTACTTGCACTATAATTTAGTTTAATGAGTCAATTTCGGTAAAGCCTTCCAACACCTTACCGCCAGCACTCCCATCGTTAAGCTTATTTATGCTTATAAATTCCGCGGATAGCTTTGGAGGGGAACGTCTTGATTACATCCATTGTCTTGGCATCCCGCGATCCAGTCTTTGTCCCGTCCACAGATAATTGGACGAATCTAAAAAATCATTCGAGCGAGACTTTCAAAGTTTTAATCCATCGGTTTTGTTTCTTGTCTCGCTTCGGCTTCGACGATCACGAATAGTTCGTTTATATCGATAAGAATCGTTGATTACTAGTAGAAATATTGAAAAATGAAAACCTATATTGAAAGAACCTACATTTATTACAAAGATATTGTTCCATTCTACTTCAAAAATAGAAAAGTTAAAGCGAGCTCGTGAATTTGTATCAATTTAGTACGTTGTAAATCATTCTGGAGTCGCTAATTGAAAGTAAACAACTCAGTAATTACTGTACCTGGGCTGTAATCTGCACTTGAATACCCGCACTCACATTATTTCCATGAAAATTAACATAAAAGAATATCAACAAAGATCTGCTTTTATTTCACGGTTTCCTATTATAGTAAGCGAAATAAATGTATATGAATAAGTATATACAGTGGTCAGAGAATAATGGTTTATCCATTAGTTCAATTTACAAACGCAAATGTGGACGGTGGAGAGTTTTTAGCTATTCTGAATATTTTAGTACTTGTGTCTCTCACTTAGTATCTAGTCTAGATCTCTCGGCTATCATTGCCTTCCACGTGTAACAGAAAATGTTTCCAAATCTTCCTGAGGCTTCTATACAATGGGTTTACACAATCATCTAAACGAATTACGTCACTGCGATACTGAATATAGTTAAAAAAGACAGCAAGGCCGCAAATGCAGCCCGTTCACTTACGATTTCGTCGGCGCCATGTTGTACTGTTTGCGCGCCAAAAGTCAAGGTAAACCGGTTGGGAGTAATTGCTTGTGATTCGATTGTAAAACACGATTAATTGATCAGAGGGTAAGCGTAGTTACGTACGGTTGTTTTTTGGATGGACTGGACTAAGCATGGAGCAACATCAAGACACGCGGTAGCGTCGCAAGCTGATTTGAAGCAAATGAACAAGCTAGGCAGCGCTAAGAGTATCTTTTTGACCCTATGTAACTTTAAACCCATTTAACGTAAACACATAAAACGCTGGATATGATTTTTAAAAAAATGTGAAATCTTGATAAAGTTAGACTTGACCAGTTATTATCAGAATTGAATAACTTTCTAAAATGACTGATTTAATGAAACCTGGCAAACTCAAATTTAACTTACGTCAATATTTCAATTTTTAAAGCAGCATTTATTCTATATATCCAATAAAGCAAATAATTAGAGTTTATTAATTATTCATTAAATTATTTTGTTCCTATGAGTACATATTTGGATTTCGCATAGAACTTGATACTGTTTTCTTCATTCACATCTTCATTATTTTTACGGCGAAGCAAAGCATAATTTTTGTTTCGAACTCGGCTCCCTTTTTTTACATTTACGTATACCTTTTACTTCGTAACGTTAAGTTCACATTTTGAGCGCAGTTGATAACCCTTTTTGACTCGAAGTCTATTCACTCGATGACTACGATAGCCGACCATACTATAATTAGGTTAACGGTGCCTTTAATCTTTAAACGTTGGCCAGAAGCATATTATTGTAATGCTAGTCATTGCATCGATACTGCGTCATTAGCTACGTGACAAGTGGCGCGAACGGCGTCAATTATACTAGTCATACGCGTGTTTCATTTCGCTACCACGAGGAGACAGTCTTGAGACAACCTTCACTTGGGGATTAGTTATCTATAATAATATTATAAAGCTGAAGAGTTTGTTTGTTTGCTAATCATAGGAACACACACAGAATCAATTCGAACCAGTTCGGATTTGATCGTGTGTGTTGGATAGGCCATTTATCGAGGAAACGCTTCACGCTGCGACCAATAGTGGAAAATGTGAAAAAAAAATCATTCACAGCTAGTCAATAATATTAACGATCTGACTTCACGTCTACAATGGTTGAATGAAGCAAGTAATGTCTAACAAAGAGTACACTAGGTAATAACCGAAATCGTACCTAACAGAACTCATTGTCATTTGAAATCATCGAAGCGTATAGAAATGAAATCCAACAATTCGTATGCCAAGGTCCCTACATGTCAGGTTACAATTATTGGCGTGCCGTAAGCAGTTAACCTTAGGCTTTAATTCGAAAGGGTGCCGAATAGAGGCAGTTACGCCGAATAGATTCGGCTATTTCAGTTGACTGTGTTTTAATGCTGGCTTCGCACCGTATTACAAAGTCAAATTATACGCGCTTTTACGAAAAGAAAAGAAAGGTGCTAAGAAAACATAGTTTAAGACATCAATAACTTATGGTTTAAGAAATGCTCTTCTTTTTTTTGTTGAATATAAAGTATTTCAAGTTAAATAACAATATTAAAAATGTCACTTATCTGTAAAATATTGGACAACAGCATTTATGCGACAATATTGGATAGTCGGCTTTTATACTAAATCACGTCAGCGCTGATGACGAAAGTAGACAAGCAAAGCGAAGCAAAAAATAACTCCAACTACGCAATCGAGGGCGTTTTAGAAACTTCACCGTTAAATGAAAGAAAAAAAAATGGCAACAAAAGAAAGAATCGCTATGACAAAAATATGACACCGGCAAGTTCTCAAGTTATAATAAGTTACAATGTCGCGTAGGGAGGCAAGCGCTTTTATTAACTTTTAAAAGGCGCGGCTAAAAATCGAAACTCGGAGAAAACGACGCACTCCGCTTTGAGAAAGTTAGTACAATCGAACACAGAAATGTTTACACTCGAGACGATAAAAAACGGGCAAGATGTCTTTTTCAAGTTTCGTTGGATGTAGGAAGCGTTAATATAAATATTTATCTATCCACCCATTCGCTTACACGTACTCAAGTACTTATACCTATGTCCCGCGTTGTTTTTGGTATGTATTTCGTATAAAAGATTGTAATATCTTTAATGCATAAAGTGTAAAAAAATATGTAGTAATTAAATTTTTCGTCCCAAATCTAAATCTTAAATAGAAGGGTAACAGAAGCGTCCCGAAACATCTTTCTAAAGTTGAAAGTGACCTAAAAATCGATTTTAGACGCCACGGACAGGGCTTGAACCGCCATCCACAGCGTTTTGTGCTGTTGCCTAAACCAATTGACCTAGCGTGTCATATTTTTTTAAAATCTAAATCTCTTTTGTGTTTATATAATGCCATCATGTGCGATAAGATGTGAAAAAATTAAAGTTTGGACTGAACTGTCCTTTTAAGATACATCCCATGAGCATAAGGGTCTCAGCACACATATAGGATCGGAAAGGGATCGTAACCGTAACGCCTTTCGCCTAGCCGTCAACCAGGCGTCAACCTACCGTACGCACGTAACGTAAGCGTATCAGCAGCGCCTGTACGTCAACTCGGCTACGGCTAGGCGACACCGCGCTTACGCCTCGTCGCCCGCTGGCTGCAAGGAGGACGCAAGCGCGGGGACGGAGAGACGTAAGCGCGGAGACGATGAGCCGTAAGCGCGGGGACGATGAGCCGTAAGCGCGGGGACGATGAGCCGTAAGCGCGGGAATTGCAAGTTCCGAGGCGAGGCGATTACGTTACGATTCCGATTAGTGTGCGTTGCAGTAGGGAGTTTAATACAAACCATTCTGAACGGATCGAAGCGTTACGATTACGATCCCTTTCCGATCCCATACGTGTGCTGAGACCCTAACCGTTCAAGTGGGTAGCAGGACAAACACTTGCCCACTACAGTTCATATAAGCAACATTTTAACATGTGTGCCTAGCGTAGTTGTCGCGTGGGCACTGTTTTGAAACCACCCTTTGTGCCTCCACGGCTCATACATTCATTAGGAGCCTTCGTTAGTGCGTGGGACGTATCTCAAAGGGCTTAAAACTATTTTTCTGTTAGTTATAATGAATGACGATTTCTTGTTAATTGGACGAGTGGGTTTGTCAATAGATATAGTTCTTTGTGCGTTTAATTGGCTCGGTATTACTACAGTATAGACAAACCGCGTCATTCTAATTTTGTTGTTAGATTTTATATCTAACACTTGCAAAAACTACGTTGTATAATGCTTTAAAAGTTAACCACTTTTAACGGGTTAAAACGTGAAAAGAGGGACACTATAAACCGTCAGAAACGTCAGGTCGCTAAAAATAAACTAAGTAATATATTTTGCGTTTTAAATAATGAATGTTGACTTATAGCCAAAATTGTTGATAGCAAGTATGAACTTCTTTAATTTCAATTCTATTGATTTCAGTCAACGCATAGCAATACTAAATGTGTACAATAATACAAACTGTTATTATGTTGTTACGGGTGACCTAAAAAAATGTGTTCTGATAAAATTTTGCATTGCGCAGTTTTTGCATAATGATTCATGTATGTAAATGACGTCGCACACTCAAAACACATTTATGCAACGATATTTAACTAGAGGTACATGACTATTTTTACGTACTTACTCTGCGTGCACACAATTCATACGACTGAAGGCGTTTACAGCCAATAATTTAACTCAATTAATTAAAGAAAACTATACTTCAACTATAGTTTAAATTTATATGAGTCCTTATTTTACTGAATCAGGCAAGAATAAAAACAACATTTGGTAGTGTTGAATTTGTGTTTCAAGCTTATGAGAGTGTGAAACAATTAATACAATATTTGTTGACTCGTCATATATGTACTAAGAAACAGATGGCGCTATCGTTGCAGATTTTTGACATGACACCAACTATCTTTAGTCCCCCCGTGACCATGGGCTGTTACAAGTATTCAACATTACGCATCGTGAAAAATAGAAATTATTTACTTCACATTTTAAGCTATTTAAAACCTTTATATTTCTTTGTTTGTTCTATAGATCCATTTTGTTTCAATTATATCAACATATGTGCTAATAAAATGATTTATCATGTTTCTTGGAATTCAGACCTTTGTGTTTAACGCAATCATAGACAAAACATTTAACTATTGCGTCACAGCCAATAATATTCCATAACGTGGGATTAATTAGAACTTTGTAATCTAGAAGTTTATAGAGTCCCTTGTCGAGTTTCAATAGTGAATAGAACGATAGACAAGAAGACCACTGACGTTAAACTAATGGCAAGATAATGTTACAAAGTTGTTAAGTAAATTGTACCACTATATTATTCATGTGTCGATCTGGGTTAAAGCTATAGATAGAGCTCCACATAACAGTACACTTTGTCTTTAAACGAGAATTCTGTTAGAAGGTTTATCGAATACAAGGTTTTTTACACTTTCCTTGTGTAAAACAGAAATTAATACAAAAAATAGTGCAATATGTTTTTTTAACACGAACTGTTACAACACACAGTTCGAATTTTCTCAATTATTTTACAAGATTGATACGCGTTTGTTTATTTTTCACATCGAAATATTTGGAAAAAGAAATCGAATTAATTCGTACTACGCACGTACAAATGCACTTAGTCTAAGCTGTAACCCACTGACTGCAATTGCAAAGAGAAAGCGCTAGTAACACCGCGGTCTACACAGCGACGTATTCGAAATATTCGAGAATAAAATAGCGTATTGTATATGAGAGAAAGTATATGGCCGGCAGATAACAGAACAATACATGCCTCTAACATGTAACATTTATATGAATATATTTAAATAATAAACTAGATATAGACGTTACTGATTATATTAAAATATAACAAGAATAAATTATATATACCTATATATTGTTAAGTATAAAAAAATTACAATCCTCGATTAATTAAAAATAATAGAATTGACTTTTTATTGACCATTGATTTAGTACACAACTTTAGTTCTTTTTTATGTGAATTTAAAGAACACTTTGTTTCGTGTAGGTTTATATTCTACTAATTCTATTACTGTTTTTCTTCAAATGTTAAGCGTGGAGCATCACAGATTTTGACATTGTGCCTACTTCCAGGTACAACAAAAGCTGAGTGGTGTCCCACCAGGAACATCTAATTTATAAGTTTATACAGGTAGGTATTATATTATATATTTATTTGAATTGTATGCGGAATGAATGAATAGATAAATAGTCAAATGAGAATCTGTGGTACTATACTAACTTGATTCACAGTATGCTAACATTTGTGAGAGAATGGGTCACTAACTGATGCTAGCGCTTAACGAGAAAGTTTATTCGCCATTTATGGAAACGTGCTTAATCATTAAACGCGAAATTGAGGTACCACTGTCTATTCAATGTTGCTAATAGGAAAAAAATATTAAAAATGATGACAACATTGTATCGTTAATATACTTACTAATTAAAAAACAAATTATTAACTAAACACTTTTAACGGTTTAAAACGCGAAATTGATATTAATTAAGATATTTGGATGTTTCACAGAGTTATATATTTTATTTAAACGTGCATTACTCGCGTTAACTACAGACAATAAACATGCATACAAAGGAACCAATAATACAAGATGTCTGTCAATAAACATATTATCCTAAAATACAAATCGTGAGAAAACTCACAGCAGATGAGTCAATTGCATCACCGCTAACAATCTATACAAATTTTAATTAATTTGTTATGATACAGCTAACAGCGGGTTCAAGCCGTGAATATCATCTCTTCTGGACTATTGCCAATTCTACCTGCACTCGAGCCACATAATAGCCGAATTGTGAAAACAGCTCATCATAAAATATTGTGTATCTTATATAATTTCTTTCGAATATTATAAATAAGTCTGTGAGGATGGACTTGAGAGAGGATTTTTTACACTTTCCCTGCATAAGTGTTCATTAAACGTATAAAGTAGCCAACGCCCATTTTTAGAAGAAAATGTAGTGTGACTATGTACGTAAACCTCGGCGTAGAGCTGCTGAGCTAACTCTACCACGAGTCGAAAAAGAAACAATCTAAATACGCTTCAGTATTGAGGGACCTGGGTACAGGTTGCCCCTCAATATACGTTTGACCTATTCCAAGATTTTTCTTAAATGGGGTAACACCCTGGGATAACTACTGATTGTATTGCAAAAAAATGTTATGTTAATTGGTTAAACGGTTCTAATACATATATTTATCGGTTGAAATAACACGTTTCAGTGAAATAAATGCGTACATCTAGTACTGCATATTTAAGTAGTAGATTGAAAGTTGTATTATGCGGCTATGTTCTGAATGTAGTCACAAGAATGTGAAAATTAAACAGAAACGAAACGTCGGGCCGTAGTTAAAAACAATTTTCAAACAAGTGTAACTAATATATATCGAGTTTTTAATCGTTGAAGTGTTTTATTTAAATGTGTACTACTCGCGTACTGCAGACAGTATTTAATCTTTTAGACAATAAGAATGCATTCTGAAAAAAAATTAAGTTTTTGGCATGAAAGCTACTTTGAAAACGTTAATATTTTTCACATGTGCACATGATGGCACTATACGAATTAAAAACCAATAAAATTGAAAAAAATACTTCTCGCGCAAGACTCGAACCGACATCCACAGCGTTTCTTGCTCTACTGATCAGCTTGTATATTAACATACTATATCAATGAAACTGAATACGTTACGAGACAAATGACAGGGTGCTTTAGTTAAAACCCTGTATTGTAGGTTCGAGACCCGCCCGTATCTAAAAATAATTTATATTATTTGTCTATATACATCTTATAAAATCTTAGTTAACGTACGTTGAAACGTAGCTATCTATTAATTATAGCTGTGACTCCATTTATAACGCTAGATAACTCTTAGCTTATATATAATAGCTAGTGTACATTGAAACTATTCTCTTGTGGCCTCGTCACAACAGTATCGCGTTTCAGTTAAGTACAATGTAAAGGTAATTAAATACGCACACAACAACATCCACGTGTCCATGCTTGCGATCAGTGCAGGTTCATTGACGATCAAAATCAATGTCTATGTGTGCGACGTCTATTTATAATTACTGGCGCAATTACTCTTATATTAAATGAGATAATTTAACTTAAAAAATATGAGCACTGTTTTACTAATCAATATGATGACGTCATGATAAAGTTTGATTGAATACTGTCTGTAGTTTAAATAAAACACTAGTTCTTTTAAGTCTTCCCGTGACCACGGCTGCTGCAAAGCTTTAAAAACGTCAGGCCTTAATTAAAATAATTGTCAAATAAGTTTAACCAATATATATCGCGTTTTAAACCGTTAGTGTTTTATTTAAATAAGTTTGCTATTATTGCTATAATATAACACTTTTGATGTAATCATATAAATGAGACCTAAAACCGAATGATCAAATAGTTCTAGAATAAGCAATCAATTCTAAATCTTTAATACAATTACGAGTTAAACATCTCAAGATCTAACTTTGCAAGTAAATTAAAAATTCATAACTCCCAAAGAGACAAGTTGCTGTCGAAACAATTTTTTTCGCTCTTGATTGAGTTAAAACGAAATGCAATTTATCTCTTTCATTACTCAGATCCTATGGAGTTTTAAGTTCGAGTAGATTCGAAGACTTATCGGGTTTATAAAAAATTCAATCGAATAAAAGTTAACGAGCGAATATTGGAGGCTTTAATTGGGTTACTTCACTTCGCACTATTGTTATAAGAGATGAAACAAAACGAATAAATTAAAAACTATGTATGCGACACCACAGATAAAATAATAGCCCGATCCCAAGAGCACTGGTATTGTTAATCTATCGTTGTTTAAAACGTGACAAACAGCGTCAAAATCTCAATTTAGCCCGAAAAGAATAGCAATTATTCCCGCCGAGCTCAGTCAATTATTTTGTCAACCTTTCTCACAGTTCCGAAGTAAGAAAGATCTATCAAGGACCAATTAGCTGTAAAGTTTTAATAATTCCAAGTGCGACCGAGGACTATCTGCGAGGGTTAATTACGTCGAATCATGACAAAGAATTTCTAATAAACGAGTTTTTTCCTTGTTATTTCTTATGGTTAAGTGTCTATAGTTAATTGTTTTACAAAGACATCTTAATCTTAATCCATTTTTTTAAAGAGTGCTGTGTCCAAATTATTATATGATAATATACGTCCCTGTTGCTCAATGATGAAGTGCGTAACCTAGCATTGCAATTAACATGATAAGTCCTGGGTTTAAATCCAGGTGAAACAATACATTTAAGCAGGGCTCTGAAGTGTGATCAACTAGGTGTGTAGGCTTGTGAAGTAAATTAGTATAACAAATTCAAAGATGTGTTCACAGGGAGGGCCACAGGGAGAAAATTAATTCATTTTGCAATCACCAAAAATTCGACAATAGTAAAAAAAAAGATACAGTATTACTATGTAGTACGTTAACATATTAGGCCGCTAGATGCAGTGCCCTGTCTGCAATTTTATGACTTGAGTTATTTATATTTTCAGTCTACAAATTTTTATCTACAAGAGCACAGTGACCGAAAATTGTTAACATAATTCTTTTATTACACAAATAATAATACAAATTCATTGTCGCCTAAGTTAATTGCGCATTCTATTTTTCCTCCTGATTGAAAATCATATATTTTGTAATTAGGCCACTTTGCCCCTAGCAGCCTCATATATGCTTGTAAAATTGTATTTGGCAAAACACTGGAAATAGGTAATTGCGGACCGTGACCACACACGGAGTAATATGCAAAACAAGTAAATATTGTTTGTTAGACCGCATCTCACCGCGGACAATAGGCATCGGTCAAAAAGGTGACATTTCAGGAAAATTCCTCGAAGGCCGATGCGCGGATGACCGCCACGTCATCTCACACCGTTACGTAACGTCCGATCGTAACTAGCACGTAGTGTTTGCTTTGTCATTCATCTGTACTGTAGTCATCTAATTAGTTTACAACTTACTTTTTTAAATGAATCTCGATGAATGCCAGATATCACTAGGAACTGTTTCAAACAAGAAGGAAATGTACACTTTCTTATTGTTGACATTTTTCGAAAGACTTTTTTGCCTTTCAACACGAATCATTTGAGTTTGAAGAATCAAGTCAACTCATAATAATTATCATACAGTTTAAAAGAGGTGATTAAAAAGCACTTAGTTATCGATTACACGAACGTTTTACTCGTATTGTACACGTTTTTTATCGAACAGAGTGACAAACTTAATTCATCTAGCTAATGAACAGTTGGTGATAAGTAAGTACAAATTTGTTAAATCTAATATGTATTAAAATGTAATAGAGTTGGACGAGAATTGATGTAACTAACTAATTAACAGTTAGGTGCGAAAGTAATGTATTATTTCGTGGTTTCGTAAACACTGCTTTAAAATGTATAAGACTATAAAATGTGTATTTTGTTTCATTGCCCAGAAGTAAGTTCGAGGGTAAAACCTACTTACAATATCACGTAATTATAAATAACCAGTTAAGTATATTTGAATAATAACAGGGTGCAATATCATAAATTATTTTTATGTTGACCATATGGCTAGAAAACAGAGGGGTGTCAGCATGCTGACAATAATATTAGAAATAACAATGCCATGGAAAATTTAACTTTCGTGTTACCTCATTACTAAATAGTGACTGTAATTTTGTCATTTCTAGAAAATGTTGCGATGTAGATAATGTCAGGACTATATGGGCACATCATAAGACGTGTCACCGTGCTTCAAATTAACTTTTATGAAAACTGCATACCTTTGCAAATATTAAATTTTTAGAGATTTTTGCAATTAAAGGGTAGGAAACTAGTGGTAATGAGAAAGAAGGGTTTTTATTAGATATATAATTTTAAATATTTTCTACTAACAATAAAATAGATAGATTGTTTTTAATTCCTAGTTCATAACCAAAATATTCTTTGTAGAAAGCCTAAATCCAATCTATTAAACGATCCGCAAGAGTCCTAACAGTTTTCCTCAATCCAGACATTAATTAGCGTCCTGGCTCTATCAGATTCGTTTTTCCTGCACATTTTCCGCTTATCCGGCCAATACTCGTAAGGGAAACAGCGTTTTACATGACGTAACCTCAAGTAGCGCTGCCAAATGGGTTACAACTAGTCGTGTTCTCTACTACTTCCCTTCACGTCTGCGGTCTGCCAAGGTCATCGGACGACCACCGGCTTCTAACCCTTCTAAGCGTTTAAAATAAACAACACTAACCTGTTCTTTTCCAACTCGTTATGAGTCGTCCTGGAACAAAAATACATTTGTAAACATACATTCACTTCACAACAATAACACTATTTTCACTCGATCACTACACTGCACTGCCGCTGGGCGACTCACCTGCTGCCCTGCGATTTCTTGGTCTTCGGGCGACGTCCACCCGAGCGAGACTCCTCGTAAGCGGGCAAACTGGATGCGTACCCGTGTTCCGATTCTGCAACAAAGAAAACTACAAATCCGTCAAAATCAGCTGATTATGGCGAAGCAAAAATAGACGGGAGCCATGTTGACGTGTGCGAGTAGTGCACTCAATTGACAATTCAAACAAAGAAAACCCAATTCACCTCTATCGCGCCTTTCGATGTATTCAGCGGCTTGGATGAGGTCAGCAATACTCATATTTATTGTATCACGGTATAACACACGCGTTCGCGAACGTAACACGACTTTATTCGATTGAAAACTATAAATAAAAGTACTTCAGTCAGCTCCGAAATTCACGCCTGCATCGGCCGATGTCAAAAACACACTGCCGTTTCGGGACGCGCGACCGTTTACGGCGCTTCGTGATTTGTCGGCACCGCTCGGCGGGCGCTCGGTCGACCAATAGAGGGCGAGAAATGCCCACAATAAAATACCTGGGTCAATCACGTGAACTTTGTGTTTCCAAACAAAACATTTTTTTTCTATAGCTCAAACGCGTAGGGTTAGCATTATTGCGATCTATACTTCTAATATATCATTTTGTTGATAGCTTTCGACATCGGTATTATATTCATTTCACATATTTGGACTAGAATCTCAATGTCACATTACCTTTGTAAATAGTGTGATCGATAGTTTGTTATCAGCTCTTATCTAAAGAACGTTACTGTCACAAAACAAAAACAAATTACATCATATCATACGCCCTGCGGTGCAAGTGGTGGTAAAAGAAAGTATCAATACATTTGTGAAACACTTTTAATGTTCAGTATCCTTAAACAGGTTTTTAAAGTGTCGTTTAAACACGTCAACAAGTAAATTCGCGCAAATATTACTGGTAGAAGATGTTTTCGTGGTTCCTGCAACAATTAAAATAGAATATTAACATTTTAGGCAGTTATTAGCTACTTATATATTTACTTACAAAACAATTAATGCAATACTCATTTCAACAGCTACAATTGACTAAAATTCGAATTCAACTTACAATTAATATCCGCACCTTCCTGTAATATTGACTGACGATTCTGACCATAGAGCTGAGAAAACTGCATATAAGATGTGGCCGAAATTCACATTTTTCTTCTGTTATTTCTACACAATTCTTCAATAACGTTGGTAGACCCAAGATATAGTTAAACACTAGAGACCATTCATCCTGTAAAAAACAATAAAGTCACAATCTCCTTCAGCAAAAACAAAAAATGTAAATGTTCTTATAAGAATTTTACAATTTACAGTGCTACAAATAATAATAAGTTTTATGATAGAAGAGTAAAGACAAGTATGGGGGTATAATACTTTAGCCATGTTACAACTTAAGCAGATGCACTGTCAACCTATATATTAACTTTGGATACTTGGAAATCCAGATACTAAAAATGAACCGCGATTGAACTACACAAAAATTCATTTAAGGACAGTCCTTTGTGATCTTAACGGCATTAACGATATTCCTTCCACTTTTTCAATATCCAGGTTTTCAGAAAAAGTTGAACAATAAAATAAGAGAAAAATTAAAAACTGATTAAAATCCTGTTGGACCAAACCCATTGATTGCCATTCATTATCATCAGACAATAATTTTAGTATAGATTTAATTGAATTCATGAATACACATCATTCTGTTTCAAATTACTATGTCAAGGGGTATACCTCATGTGTTAACAGCGTCAAATCAATATCTTCAAACTTGGGCAAGTGTGGGTAAATACCTTCATTCACTTTATCATTAAATGTTTTAATGATTGTCTCCAGCCTTGCACAATTATATAATATAAAAGCAGCACCTAAAAAATAGAAGATCTTTAATGAATTACATAGACACATGATAGTCTTTTTAATTTGAAATCCAAAGGGTGAAGCTACAACACCCGTACAGAGTGATATGGAAGTGCCTTTAAATTCTGCCTTTTTTTTATTGTTTTTCAATCTTAATAGATTTTTTATCTGCATAAAGTTATACAATTCTTAATCAAATCTATCATCATCCATTTTTATTATTATTTTGTACCTTTGCTTGATCCACTGGATGCATCAAATTGAACCTTCACACAACTAGAAGGTCTAATTTGTAGAAGTTCAAAGGCAACTGCTGATTGGCCGAGATAAGCAATAAACTCCTTCCATTTGGTATCGCTGGACACTCGAACACCATACTTGTGTTGAGCTATTAAAGTTAGTTCCTCTTGTCGAATCCTGTAAATATACAATGAGAAATTATTTTCCAACAAAAAGATTGTAGATTATTTTAATACCCATAGTATTAGTTACAAGGTGGAACTTATTGTTTTTTTATGTCATTAAGATGTAAATATTTAACTATAAAACCAGATTTCAGTACCTGATAAAGTCTGTAGTTTTAATTTCAGTCTCTTTAACACCTGTCTTTATATTCAAAACTGCCCCACACAAAATCAATTTATGATCATCACATTGACTGCTGGATCGAGTTGATATAAATAGTCTTGGCTTTGATTTAGAACATTTAGTGTCAATGACATAAAGGTTTTTTATAACATGGGCAGTGTAATTTAAACGCAGTGATGTTAAGCATGTTTCATCATTTGTATCCAACTTGACATTACAGAATGACTCAGCTGTTATACTGTCTATTATATGTTTGTTATTGGTGAATGATTGTGAAAGACCTTTCCTAATTGCGAACGACCTTTCCATATACAGGTGAACGCGGTCTTTAACTTCAGAAGCATGTTGTATAGGAATATTCCAACTTTTTGATGTCAATAATAAACTTTCTGTATCTTTTTCTATGCACTGCAATAAGTTATCTTTCTCTTTTTGTAAAACTTCACTATCCAAAAATTCACTCCATGATTTTACGGTGTTTGGGAAACTGTAATCGCCCAATACATGTAAATTGTTGGAATGCTTCTTCACAAGCAGTCCCGTAACTTGTTTCTTGACACTGAGAAAACTACAGATATTTGTTGTGAATATTTCTAAAGCATCTTCCATTGTTAAGAATTTTATAAAAGTATTAAAAAACAGATAACTATTAAGTATTTTGGTGTCGTAAAAAGGGTTATCCACTCACTTATATATTTTTTATTATATTATTTGCATTATAGAGATTTTTCTTTTAACTTATTATTTGGTGTTACGAGCAAAAACATTAACCATTAATAATTTCAATAATCAATTAATAAAATTGATTATAAATAACAAAAATAATAACTCGTGCCGTATAAATTAGTTTTTAGGTGACAGTGACAACTGACAGCTTGTTTGAGCAGACTGTGATCAATAGGTGTTTAACTTTACTTTATCTTTTTTATGTGCATTTCACATATTTTTAGTAATATTAGACACTATTATAAAAATTACATTCATGTGTTATCTTACGTAAATATAAAAAAAAACGTCATTAACAACGACAGCCCTGAAACCTTATTTTTAATCTGTACCCAGTTAAATAATGACGTTGCACGACGTTTACATAAACTTGACAGCCAGCTGTGCAGGATTAGTGGTTATGTTTTGTGTATTTATTTTAGCTTAGTCGTTGCGCTATAAATATCTTCGAAATTAAGTATTAAAATTGAATCAAGCTTCTATATTTATACTAATTTATAAGTGGGTCATGTTACGGTTTTAAAATGTTGTTTAACTACAAACTTTTAGTCATAAATGTTATAATATGCAACATAGCAGCCGTCTTTGGCCACGACCACTTACTTGACGGCATTTACTGTGGCAAAGAAAACTGCTATGAAGTCTTGGGAGTAACGAGAGAGGCTACGAAAAATGAGATCGGTAAGAGTTACCGACAGCTGGCGAAAAAGTTCCATCCCGACTTGCACAGAGGCGATGATGCAAAAAAAGAAGCGGAAGAAAAATTCAAAGAAATTGCCACAGCTTATGAAATTTTACGTGATGATGAAGCGAGGTCTGACTACGACTACATGTTGGATAATCCACAAGAGTACTATGCTCACTATTACAGGTACTATAGGCGACGAATGGCCCCTAAGGTGGATGTACGTATCGTCCTTGGAGTAACTATAACAATCATCTCCATTATACAGTACTATAGTGCGTGGTCGAAATATGATACAGCTATTAAATATTTTATGACTGTGCCTAAGTACAGAAATAGGGCTTTAGATATTGCCAAAGCTGAAACAAAAGAGTCACAAGGAAAAGGTAAGAATAAAAAAAGCAAAGCAGAACAGAAAGAAGAGCAGGATAGAATTATACGGAGAGTAATAGAAGAAAATATGGATATAAAAGGAGCTTATGCCAAACCAGAAATAAAAGATATTTTATGGATACAGTTAATTCTTTTACCTTATACTGTGTCATATTATATTTATTGGTATGCTAAGTGGTTGTGGAAATTCACAATTTTAAAGAAACCTTATGGCGAGGAAGAAAAACTTTATTTAATCAGGAAGTTTATGCAACTTGGTCAGCATCAGTTTAATGCTCTTGAAGAGTCAGAGAAGGAATCATTTCTAGACCAAGAATTATGGATTAAAGAAAAGTTTATTGTATGGAAGGAAATTAAAGATGAAGAAACAAAAAAGGCTTTGGCTGAAAATAATAAGTATAAACAATATAGAAGGTATATTAAGAGTCATGGCATTGGCCGCATGACATTTGATGACTCATGATATAGTATAAGTGATTACTTAATATCCCAAAATGCATTTATTTATTTTACATAATAATTTCAATTAGATTGTATAAAAACATTGGTGTCTCATTTTAGATTTTCAACTGTATTTTATATTTGAAGGAGAGAATTATCACATAATGTAATATTTAATAATAATTCACATTTATTGTAATAGTTGTTTCTTAATTTTGTAAACTTCCTAATTCAATTGAATTTATAATCGATTTGTCAACACTGTTAACTATTTCTAAATGAATTTTTAGCATAGTAGTAATGTTATACTGTATAACCAGAGAACAATATTTTCTTAATCACCTCAATCCACCTCTTTACACAGTTGCAATAAAACAAAATGTACACAATTCATTGTTTATTTTCTATTGCTCGTAACATGTACTACAATGATTCAAATGATCAACCACACTGAATTTATTTTATCACACATGGCAATTCTTTAAGGCATTCTAAAGGTGAACCTTCTGCATTACAAACTGGATAGTTTGTAATGCAGAAGGTTTGACAGTGACATAGTCTCTTGACATACTGTAGAGTTATTACACCAAAAGCACGATGGAATTGAATCCATCCCTATTTCACCCTCACAACAGTTACCATTTGATACATATCATAAGATTTGAAATTACCTTAGTTATAAAAAATTAACCATAGTGTGACATAGATGACTCAGTCATCGTAAACACATGAACATGACACTATTTAAGTTCAATAATAAATATAACAAAATAATTTCAAATCCTAATCTCTCACATCTCAACTAAATAATCAAGTTGTTAATTACCAACTCATTACATATTATAATTATTGAGATCCAATATATCATTATTAGTTTGTTTTCCTAACAAATCAGTTACATACATTTGCAATGGCAGTGCGTTTATGACACTATTGTAATATTATAACGATATACATACATTTAATTTGATCTACTTACAAAAATTCACAATACATCAAAGAAATTTTCATGTAATTATGGCAATGTGTTAATAAAATAATAATAAAAAATAAAGCATGTCTTAATAATTATATAAACTTTTGTAAAGCAATAAGGAAATAACCTGGAATGTAATAGAATAAAGTCAACACCAACTGAGCAATTTGATTATCATCTGCTTGGTGAATTAGTCAGTATAAATGATACGATTTTACAAATAATTATTATGGTAATGTGTTCGCAGATTACGCGGCTCGCAAAAGTATAAAACTATTTAGGTATTTAAATTATTTTCAGACGTTAACTCAATTCACCAACCAGAAAACCATCAATAATTTTATAACATAAGAATACTACTGAAAGATTTTTAAATTTTAATAATATTTAATGCCGAAAAAATCTTGTGCGTCACAATAGGATTAAAATGAAGTAGGTTTTGTACACAGAGTGTGCCTACAGATTAAAGTTACCCTCTGCAAAAAGTGGATCTTGTCAAGGTTTAATCGTTGAAATGGTATTTACTTAAATTGGAATATATTTGTTGTTTGCTATGCATTTTAATTTTTTCTCCTATACAAATACATTTCATATCATACCTTTTTCGTTATATAAGTAATTACCATTCCACAAACTGTTATCGTATTTCTAGCAAATATAATTATTATGTCGATTTTCTTTACTTATATGAACACTCACATCCAAAACCTACTTTGTACATAGACACAGTTATTTACACGTTTCAACCGAAAACACATCAGTCCGAATATATTTCATATATATCTCTCTATCTATATAAATGTTTACCCAAAATAATATTTTCGTTTGTGTCACTTTAAAAATAGATATTGCATTCGTTTGGACCGCGAAGTCAAATGAAACTTACGTTGCTACATAAAGACTTAATAGTGCGCTTTATATAGCACGCAACAATGGTTCAAAGGTTGAATCGATCGCAGTCATTACAGGTATGTTTGACACGCTTTACTTTATTCTAGTTACGATTAAGGTGACAGCCGAAAGCTGTAACGACCGCGATCCCCACTGCTTGTTACTATTACAGATACGTCAATTTTTCTCCGTCAAGTCGTTAAAATTATCAAATAGTAAATTAAAATAAATCGCGATTCCAATTTTTAAAATGAAATATTGAATACACCTATCGAGATCCATTCCAATCACAAAGTATTTCAAGCGCATCTAGCCGATATAGTCGATTCTTTAGCCAAATCCTTAAAGCTATTTAGTATTTAGTGATTTTGCATTGCGATGTACTTCCCCACATTTAACGAGAAGCATCCCCATTATTCCTAGCACCTAGACAAATACTTCGATCTTATTTATCGTCTGCTGAATACAAATAAAGTAGAAATCTTCACATCGCCCCATTCTGACCCGAGCTACAGGAACATATATCATTTAACATTCGAAAAATTAGTCTGATATTAATATCTACGTATGAATCGCAAAACATTACGAAGCATGTAGCTGCCCTAACAGAATTTGCAAATTGCTTTGAAGCGAAGGAATTCCCGTTTTAAATATCCGCGGACGAACCGATATCGTATTTAATCACGACAAAAGAAAGTCCTCAAATAACATGGATGCCCTAGCGATGGTCGCGCCTGCGCGGTCGTACCGCCAGGTGCAAAGCGTGACCTCAGACTGGTGTCTCATGATCTGTTTCTTCGATTCTGCCTAGACGCCACGCGTTCGGGTCCGTCGCTGGAAAAGAAATATTTCTTTTTAAATACCTAAATTATATAACACAACTAAAATCGTAAGAGTACTCGTGTAACTGTTGATTAATGTTCAATATGTGGTAACATGGTATGAAAAATCACTCTTGCCGATTTGACCGAGAAACGATAGTTTTAAATTACGCGATTGTAAAACTTCAACGTCAAGTTTAAAAAATGTCTATATCAATATTTCTCGGTAACGCGGTTTTAAAAATACTGTAGTGTCAACTTGCTTTTCATGTTACGAATTGGACAAAATAAATATGATTACCTGCATCACTCGAGTCTTCACACACATGCTTAGGATTAAAATAGGAGCAGGACAGTGGAAGAATGCTAGTTATTATTTCATACTTATCAGATTATGAATACATATCAAAGCGGTATGGTAGGTCAAGATATACAAAAACTGACAAATCGTCTTGCGGTCATTTTGAAAGAAAAGCAAGTTGAGTTGAAACCTGATAGATACAAGTTACCTGACAGATAAAAGTTATTTTTTTAAGTAAGATCTAATTAATGCCAAGCGTGTATCTCGACCCAAATACTAAGATTAAGCTTTAGTACTTCTATATAAGACTATGATTATTCTATGAAGCATGCAATATTAAATAAATCACTTTTAACTGAAGGTGCAATTGAATAAAAATATAGTTTCGTTATAACTTATTAAGAGTATTTTATTGTATATTTAGTCTTGCTTAACACAAATAAGTTTTTTTTTACTGATAAATCTGAGCTAAATGGAAAGACTTCCTTCGTTTAGCTGGAGTTAACTATATAATACATACAAACGTTTAATGCGTTAACTTTATACGTTAACTTAAAAATATGGGTTAATACTTGTCATGTCACACTTAAATTAAAATATATTGTGCGTTATATTTAAGAGTAAATATCACTTAAGTAATACTTTAAAACCAAAGCTTATAACTTAAATTAAAATGGTTAAAATGTTTTCTAAAAATACTAATCACACATATTATAAAAAAGCAGTTTGAAATACACATTAGAATACATAGACATATATGTATGATATAGGAGACGGGCTGATTATGTAACATTGTTAACCATTTCAACTTCTAATCAAAACCACTTCTAGAGGGCATTTCGCATTTCCCTCTGCTTCTTTGACAAAACTTGGTAATTATTATTAAAAGTTGGAACAGTTAGACACAAGGATTAAAGGAGATAAGGTAAGGTTTGATGATCAGCACTCGGTCATGGACGGCACTCGGAGTAACGGTGCGTGTTCGCCTAAACATCAATACAGACAACGTCAAAGCATAAACGGTACGATATTGCAGAAGACACGGATCTTGTCATATGAAGATGTCTTTGTTTAAACCGCCGTTTTAAATTGATTGAGTGTACCCTGACCCTCCATTCGAAAGTTAGTTTGTTCTTAACGTTTTAGTAAAATAATGATTTTATTCACTCGAGATAAAATTTGTCTGTAACTGCTACGACACAGTTACAGATGACAATATCCGTGTCCCTTGCACTAATTTGAATGACTATACTTCTTCTTTAATGAATGGTATACCAAAGTACACCTTTGTTACCAAAACAAGCAAATTATAAGCAATAACAGCATATTTTGTGTTTAACATATGTGGTTACTACACACATTTTTTTGTTTCTTATTATTGCATAGTAATTAAAATTTAGGCCTTTTTTGTGTTTGGATAAAAACGGAAATATAGTTTTTTAGAAAATACCATTAACTATTTTATTTAACCTTTAGACAGTTTAAAATGAAGCAACGAACTACATCACGAAAGCTTTGATCTAAAAACTATAAACAAATCGGCTATCATAATTCCCGCATATATTTTGTCGGAAATTTTAATAGATATATCCTACTAGAATTATGAATGTAAGTGATGCTACAACAAATACACTACATACAGGTTCAAATACAACGATATACCGGTGTATCTACTGCAATGTATAAGTTCCCACGTTTCGTATAATTACCTTGTAACTGCCTGTTAAGCAACGCAGTGATGCCGGGCCCGTCTCCAGCCTTCTTAACTATCAGCATGGGCTTATCTTCGCCTTCTTCGTAGCTATTCGGCAGGTGGCCGTTGCTTACAGCCATCGTTTCACTCACCTATAATACGTCATTTATTCATATTATTTAAAAATCTTTAATATTTTTATATATGTACCTATAATATTTATAAGCTTCACTCAAGTATTATCTGTCGCTTACGCGATATTTAATGGGATTTAAACCAATTCATACTATTATTATAAAGCTGAAGTGGTTTGTTTGTATGCACTAATCGCGGGATCTACTGGTTTGCATTGATAATTTCTTTTTGTGTTGGTTGGACCATTTATTGATTTATACAGGCTATAAAAAATCTAACTACGACCAATTACGGAATAATACGGAAAAATTAGCCATTTTTTTTATGATTTGATGATTGATTGAATGTATATGTTTGGTACATACAATATGTAAAAATTATTCTTCCTCAACTTTTGGTCGAACGCAAAAGAACGATTGGCAGGTCAGCTAGTATCATAGTATCAGTATAATTTTGCCTTGACCTTGGCTTACCGTCAAATACAATTGGTTTATTTAATTTGTATTTATATTTTCATCAATCATATTATTTAAGTAACAGTCAATGAGAAAAAATATATAAACGAACTTGTGTGACGTGAACAACAGCATTTCATTAATTGTCATATTGTTTCAGGTTGTAAAGTGAATATTGACTATTAAATTGAACTACAAAACAATTTATTACCTCAGAGCGTCCAAGACCTATACAAAATCTAGGTTACGAGGTTCTATTGTTACACCGTAGGAGTATGCAGGTCGATTAAACAATTTAAGACAATTATAAAATTACCACCGACCGCTTCCCACCAATTTCCTAGCATGAACTTTGTTCGATGTATTAATTTAATCCTTAGTTTAGTTAATACCTGCATCAGCTTGTGAACTACATCTCTGCCCAGGATGTGGTCGAACACAGCCTGCAGAAACGCGTCAGACATGATCGATAGTTTTAACTTGTCCCGGTGCCACACTAATACGCGGGACTCTTCCATCGCCATAATTGACACCTGAAACGAAGAAGTCATATAAATATAATTTTATCAATGAATCATAAATATACTATCTGATCAGGCAAACGTTGTTATCTATACTAATATATAAAGCTGAAGAGTTTGTTTGTTTGAACGCGCTAATCTCGGGAAATACTTCTAACTACTTATATCTTCGGGAATCGAATTGAAAAATCTTTTTGTGTTTATTAGAGCATGTATCGAGGAAGGCTATAGGCTATAAAACATCGTTCTGTAGCTAATGGGAGCCAAGATGTAACAGTGGGAAATGTGACAAAAATTGGAAAAATTAATCATCATTATGGGTTTTCGAGGCGTACGCTGCATAAACGGTTCAAGATACCCAAAAATATGTTTACGAGAATGATTCCTCTTTAAATGATCTAAAAAAAAGTCCACGGCGCTATATGTCTATCTTTTAAGATAATCTTGCAAGAACGACGGAAAGGACGCGACCGACGTCGTACAAAATAACTATTCTACGCGAGCATACCAGCTAGTAGGTAAATTATATCTAGAGAAGAATACTTTGAGAGAAAATTTGTAAATGTGTGAAAACTTATTCTCAAGTCTAACGAATGTGTAAAACAAAATTTGATAAAATTTGTATTATCTGTAACTTACATTTTAAACAAAACGCTTTGAAACTCTAATCGCGAAATATATTAGGTATTTTTTTATTTATTTTAACTACAACACAACGTTTAGTCCCTCCGATTGTGCAACAGCTGTTGCAATCCAAAAATACTTTAACTAATATACTGTTTTATTAAAATTGCATTTAAATCGGGATAGCCATTTTGGTGGATTCGAGCATAAACACTGACCGGAGAATTATATGTTCGATGTAGTCAATGCAGACCAACTGTGACAAACATAATTTGGTATTACCAGTCCGATTATTCATATACATATTTGATTTAATATCCACATAAATTTAAGTGCCACACACTTTTAAACTGTCTTTTAAAAAGAAAGAATGAAAAAGAAAGTAATAAATTAAAATGAATATTCTTACCTGAAAGAATTCGTCTGTCGATACGCCAAACCATTCGGGCGAGTCTAAGAAGTGGTGCGGGAACACTATGTGTAGGGCTCGTTGGTTCTGCGACACTACCAACCTGGAATATTGAATTATCTTTATACAGAGGATGACAGATATAAGTATTTGGTTCACGGTTCAAGTATTGCCCGAGTCGAAAATTTTTCAATTTATTTTTGATTTGGACATTAGACACAAAATTACAGTACCACACATTGTTTAACTTAATCTTTATGCATTTAGAAGAAAAAAAACACCTGGCTATCACACCATATTAATACGCGGTTACAACACAAAGATAAAAAATGTCGACTACTCCACGAGCCTTTGTGACATATAACGTAATCCCTCGAAACCTTTAGGGCTCATTTGGGAGCGATAAATCTTTAACGGGTCACTTTATATCTTCAATACATATAATATACATCAATTTAGCCTACGCTCCTAAAGCTAGGTACCTATTATAATTTTAAGGTCAACATTAAATAGATTTTCGTTGAACCTTTGGCATTTAATTTAAAGCTGTGATTTAGAATTCTTATATTTTTTGAAAAGATTTAAGAATATTGATGAAAGAGATATTAGAATTAATCTACTTTGAACGTCACAATTCTCGTCCGTCCTCAATCAAATTTTGTATTAGGACCTCATCAGTCTCGAAATTGCGACCTCGAACAGAAATCGAATTTGCGACGGACATTCAAAATTCGTCATGCAACTTGTCGGAGGCCAATATTATTGCTCGTTTTGCTTAAATATTGTATAACATGTTGGCGATGCTTTTCTGCTGCGATAACTAATCTTAATCTACTGATTTCACTCTTAATCTATCGTCTATTGGAAATAAAATGTAATCTAAAATGATAATTAATCAAGTTTTTTTTTTGTATCGATAAAACGGATACCTACTACCTTCAACAAGCGACCAGATAAAGATAAAAACTTGTTAATTCATTCGATATTTGACCATTCTTACTAAGATTACCGGGGCATGGGCCAAGCCATTTTATATCTCATTTTTAAGTACTATTTAGACAGAATCTACTCATTACGTGTTTTGTTAATTCTACCAAAAGTTTGACAAGACCAGGTGTGAGTTTAATTGGTTATTCAAGCGTGATCAGGTAGTGAATATTATCCAAGGTGTGGTAACCAGTATGCTCCATCACGGCAACGCGAAACGGTTCATTCATTCAAGGCACTTGCAGTTGCGTACTATATGTATATGTATTTCATACGATAAATCACATCAGTGTATATGTTTTGCTTTTCATGACAAATGACAGCACGGGGAGGATCATTGAAAGAAAAGAATGTCGACCTGGTATGTTATCTATAGACTAGCCGAAACGGAGATTTATACTTCACTGCTTTTCCTTCTTTTGACAGTGGTTCGTGACTACGATCTTAGATGTTTTTAGAAATCGAACCCTTAGCCCGTTGATTATAAGCTCTACATTCCTATTTAGTAACGAGCCTGTTAGAATAATACAAAATTAAAACTGTAATGAATAATCGCATTACACATTCAAACATCCTTCACCTTTTGCGATATCCGTGAATGACAGAAGAAAGAAATGTGTAATAGTTTAAGTATTTGTTAACGCACCGAACAAAGGCGATTAAAAGATTGATATTGCTCACATGAAAAAATATTTAACACTTCCTATTTTCTTGTTAATAGACCACCTCTGTGGCTAAATGGTTAAACGTATTGCCTAGCATTGCGTTATGCGCGAGAGGTCCTGGGTTCGAATCCCAGGAAAACAAAAAAAATAGTCGTTCCGGTCGCGTAGGGCACAGAAGTCTGATTAACTACTTGCCTGTTAAAAAGAACGGATCAGAGAAACGGACACAGAAAAGTGTTCGCTCCACGCCCCACGAGAGGGTAACGGGATTTCACTACTACCTACTATTTTTCTTGTTCATTAGTGATAACGTATTCGTTCTATAAAAAAAACATATAAAATATATATCTTTATCATTGATAAGATTATAAAACCATTTCGATATATCTATATATTCGCACAAAGTGGCAGATGATTGAATGGAAAGCTTATAGAATATTCCATGAATAAAACTATACAAACAGCCCGTACCCAAGCCTTACAAATTAATTAGACTTTAAACCTGTAAGGATTCTTCCTAATCTCCCGTTTCCGTTTAATCGAAGGGCACAAAAGAACATTACAAAGGTATAAGATTACAACGTCTTTAAAGAAACAATTGAAAGGTTAAAACAATGCCGTGTCTGAACAATGAAAATTTAAAAGGTAAATTCGTATAATTATTAAAATTTTGCTCAACGTAATTAATTAAATTTTTTGTGATGCACAAGCATGGGGACATCGATGGAGGGGAAAATAGAAAAACCATATAATATCTGAGCAAGAAACGCAATTAAACTTTACGGATTTTTTATCTGTAGACGGAATTTTGATATTATAGATTCCTACCACAACAATGTAGTTTTGTAACGGTTGCAAGTGCGTTTTCTATCTTCAACAAGCCATTCTTCAATTATGTTATCTTTACGGATTCTCGTGGGAAAACAAGACTTATAACAGGATATATAAGAAAAGAAAAGAACTGATAATTCCAATTCACACTGAATAGAACCGTTGGAATACGACGAAGTAATGTTTCCGTTAACGAATCACAATGTTTTTACTAAGTTCATACTTCTATTACACAACCTGGAACAAACTATCTACTGAAAGAAATAGGTGTGGGAGCCTAACTTAAGACAATGCGATTATTCGTATGTGAAAGTTTGTTTTTATGACATTGTAGTAATTGATTTTGAAAATAATAATTTCCCTGCATCTGTTCGCTGATTTTTGAAGCCTAAATTTTTAACACATAAATAATTAAAATACTTTGACCCTGTAAAACATGGAATGTATTACCTAACCTATTTACAATTTATTTTTACTACGGCCCTACATTTCGGATACTTTGCATCAGCCGTGGTCACTGGGGGCCTGAAGATGGAGAGTGTCCATAATGTCGAAGCCAAAATTTCAATAGAAAGGACGGCCTCAAAATATTTAACACCTGGTATCCTATATTTAACACTAGAACGCAAAAAACGGCACCCAAATTGTAGTTGAAAAAAAAGAATAGTTCATCAGCATCACATATAAAATAGATTACAAAAAAATGTAAGTTAACTAATACATTTCACGTTTTAAACCGATAAAAGTGATTTGTATTAATGTGTACTACTCGCGTAAACTACTGACATTAGGTACTTACTTACTTAATTATTTTTTCTACATTTCATAAAAATAAAAATTATACCGCAACACACTTTTGAATAACCACTGACCTGAGTTTAGCCATCAAACGATTTCTAATCGAATACATAGGCCGTCGACTAACTTTGTTACGTAAACCGCCGGTAGCACACAGTAAGATTGTATAAACTTGCAAATATCGACGCCCATATACGCCCTCTTTTTCGTCTTCGTGAGCCCCGAAACAATAACCACAGCAGGGAGAATTGAACCTAATTCGACATTAAATATATACTCATTTCTCTAGATCAAAACGTCTCTTATTAAAAAAAGCTAATAATTCAAACACGTACTTTAACAGCATATGAGATAGCCAATATGAGAGTACTTTTAACACGGAAGTACCGTTGCGTAGCCTGTTACTAACCATGTAATATTAAAATATTTATCCGAATTAAACGCCGTATTGACTGCATTGTGTGACATACGAGCAGAGAAAGATGAGAGAGCTGTATTCCATTTAACATTTACTTTGCACATGATTATAAACTATTATTTATTTCAAACCGATAAAAAATCACATGGCTTTGTATAGTAAGTACATACTACATATGAACATTTTTTAATTCATTAAAAATCTCTATAGAGGTTCATAATTATTAGCAATGAATATATTCAGAAGTCAATGTATTTTCGCGAATCTGACATCAAGCTACCGTCATTCAAACACTGAAATTGATTCTTACAACCTGTCACGTGGACTTATAACACGACACACTAAACCGCAAGCTAAGTGCGGTCTCCTTTGTGTAAGGTGTAGTAGCTAGAACTGGGATACCACTATACTCGATATATCAAATAACAATGTTGTTATTGTTTTTAAAAGGCGGTGAAAATGACATTACGCGTGTAAGCTTTTAATACACTATTTTAGTTCTAATTGAGAAAGATAGAAAGAAGTAAAATCCTGTTTCCCCCTCGTGGGGCATGGGGCAAACACATTTTTGTGTTCGTTTCACTGATCCGTTCTGTAACAGGCAAGTAGTTGATCAAACTTCTATGCCTTGCCCGACCTAAACAATTTTTTGTTTCCCTGGGATTCGAACCCAGGACCTCTCACGGTTAACGCAATGCTAAGCAATACGTTTAACCCATTGGCTACAGAGGCGGTCCAAAGATAGAACGCTTTTTATATTGCTAAGAATTATTATTAGTAACTAAACTAAAGTTATAAAGCTGAAGTGTTTCTATGTTGTTCTATCGATGAAGGCTATATAACGCTGCGACCAAACGGAGCAAAGAAGCAGTGGCAAATATGGGAAAACTGTTGCGTTCGCAGCAAAAACGGCTCAAGAAATAAAAAATTATGTATACAATAATATAATAAGTATAATATAAAATAATGACTGCTAAAGGTCCCCGGTAATGCATTGTTACCAATTATTGGTTACAGTTGTATCAACATTATAATAATCTTGCAAACAACAAAACAACATTTGCCAGATCAGCTACTTAGAATTAGAATAAACTACAATAAAGATAAAGCACCTGACGTTTACATGTACTATTTAAGAGTTCATGTAACACATTTCATTAGTAGTTAGCTGAGCTGGCTTGTATATTTATGGAGATTGCATTTATTGCAATATATTCAACAGAATTCATGAATATTTCTCTCCATGCATTTATAACAAGACATTGATTTTTATTTTTCAAGCGTGAATTTTTAGTAACTGGATTTCTGGATAAGATTTTACATTCAGAATTAATACTGCAAAGAATTCATCATTCAGGCGCCAAGTTATGGTCCAAAAATAGAAGCTTGTTATTAAGACTTATTGGAAAAGTTTGTAGTATACATCTGAAACAGATAAGTACTGCATCGTGATTATCTAATGACCTTTAGAATTTGTATTTCATTGGTGGTTCTGGGGTTGATGAAGACGAGGAAGTAGAAAAAAGTGTTTCTCCGGGCCGGGCACAGTCCTATAAAGTTAAATCGATTGCACTGGATACTGGATATGTATATGGATATAATCCATACTAATATTATAATGTTTGTTTGGACGCGCTAAACTCAGGAACCACTATTTTTGTGTTGATTAGAGCAATTATCGAGGAAACTTTTACGATATAAGATATCACGCTGCGACCGATATCATTGAGGAAACAGTGGGAAATATGAACAAACCGGGGAATATTATTCATCTTTTCGGGTTTTCGTTACGTGTGCGGCGCAAAACGGCTCAAGATACCCAATAAATACATCGAAAATAAAGATGACCGGGCTGAAGTTAGCGCGACCGCCATCTTGCGCATGCTACTTTTTCAAGCCAAAATCCGAGTCGTCCTGCACCCGCGCACCCCCTTTGTCGCAACTGATACCTGCTTTTCGTTCCGCGCTAACTTCAGCCGGGTCGAAAATTTGGAGAGCACTGTACTGAACTAAATATAAAGAGCAACAAACTTACTTTCCAGATAGCACAAGCGACAGACTGTCCACCTTTGTGACCTTTTCGTGCGCATACAGCTCGTGGCACTTGAGATGCCTCACATTGCGCATGCACATGAGGACGCGTCGGAATTGTCTTCGCGACACTCGAAGTGGTTTGAACAGGGCAACGTATACCTGGAGACAATCAAATAGTAACTATTACATTATTGATAAAGAGAAGAATATGATTCAAGGTTTAAAATTGAGAGAGCATGAGACATCTTAACAAACTTTCGATTCTATATTAATATTACAAAGCTATATATAGTATAGTATGTAGCTAGTTTGTCGAGTGGTTTCAACGCGCTAATCACTGGTACGGGTTCAAATTGAAAAATTATTTATGTTGGATCATCATTCGAGGAAGGCTTTGCAACATCACGTTGCGACCAATCGGAGCGAATAAACAGTGGGAAATGTGGGAAAAACTGAGAAAATTATTTGTCTTCAAATATTTTATTGGGTGCGTTGCGTTGAAAAAGGTCCAAGAGAGCAAACAAAATTGTATGAACGAATGATGCCCCTTTAAATGAACTTAATAAAAGTCCGCGACAGTATATATTATCTTTTAGGATTAGCTCGCAAGAACGACGATGGGACGTGGAATAACGTCGTGGGTAACGGCTATCAGTATAATCAGTCCCGGTTATCGATACTAGATTAGTTGCGGTGGTCATTAGAACCCACAAAATCTCATTGGAGCGGTGTATCCAAATACTTAATATTCTCTTCTTCGGAACAGAAGACCTGTTCCCAGCAGTGGGACGGAAATAATTAAGAACTATACTAAGACAAGATCTTAAGAAAAACAATATTTATTTAAAACGGTTGACTGTAGCTAACGAGTAATAGCACATGCTCCGCTCTTATATTAACTACTAACGAGTAACTATAAATATGTGAACATATGAGTGACAAAAAATGCATTAGTCGTAATAGGGATGAAATGAAGAATAGCCTTAATGTTATCCTAGGCATCCTCGCCGACTGCAAAAAACATGGGCAAAAAAGTCATTAAAACTGGACCTGTTAAATCACCGGCCTCGCTGCTACGTTCAGAAACCCATTATATTATTTTAACATACATTCGTCATAAATGACATTTAGTTTACTTTTATAGAAAATTATCTATGACTATATCAAGCAAAGTAAAACTAAATACGCATTAAGCTTTACTTTGCTTGATATTTAGTCTATAAATTTCAAACTAGACGACTTTTCAGGCGCTAACTTTTCAATCAATAGCTTGAGAAATAAGCGATATCTTTAAAAAACACAATCATAATAAAAGATTATAAGATAAAGAGTGGCTATGATCGCCTCCATGATCATAATTCAACAATGCGTTGCTCAACATTGTGTTTATTGTGAATCGTCCTAGATTTGTATCCCAGAACACATGACTTCATAAAAACAAATTTGATCAATGACATAGACAAACAAAAATGTCTGTTCTCCAGAGGAAGAGGGAATTTAACATTGAATAAACATCATTGTTTGGGCTGACATCTGCAACCGAAATTAAATTGAGATGTTCCCGTACGATGTAATATTGAACGGGAGACCTGTTTGGGATGCGGCGCCTTTGCATAATATCGATGCGCTAAACTTAATTGATACATAGTACTATATATTGATCACAATTTGATTGATCAGGCACAGACGTCTGAAAAGGTAAATTATATTTTACACGAGTGTTCAAACGTTTAAATTATAGTAAAGCTCTGTAAATAGAAAAGACAAAAGCATCTAGGTTGTATAAACGTTCAGTTTTAATTTTGAAAATGGAATAGAACTTTACTGTCTATTGAGGGCGCACAGTGTCTTGAGAAGTATTGAAACAAAACACTAAAAACTTGAAAAGGCTTTTAATCACGAAAAACGTCGATTTTGAAGACTCATCTCGACAACAAATAACAAAAAGTAGGTCAGACAGTTTTACAGACCGACTACCTACTTATGTCATTAGTGCGACTGAAACATGCCTTTGATTGCAGCATTGAGTCAAATAGAACAGTAGAGGGAAATTGTATGAAAAACATTTTACGATATAATATATGACTGTGTGTGTAAATATGTATGAATTCACCTCCACATTCGAGGCGAACAGAAATCAAAATTCAAATAGGTTGCACAGCAATATAGATTAGATTTATAATAGCTGTAGCGATAGTTCGTTTAAATGTCGTTCACCCCGCCCCACTAACATACACCCTTGGGAACGAGTTCAAATAGGGTGAAAAATAAAATAGGTCAATTTATCGCTTTTAGTCCAATAATGACGCTTTTGCAAAAAGTGGCCGTAATATGCGGACAAAAGACGCAGTGCACTCGACGAGAGGTACCAACGATTATGACGGGCCCGTCGGTACGGGCTATAGGTTCGATCGCCACCGAGTCCAATCAATTTACAAGTTTTCTGTAACATGCTGGAATTCGACTACATATGTTGATATCAAACGGAGGATAGGAATGTTGATATTCCATCCGGGTCACCACACCACATAAAAAGCCCTGAAGTTTTATCACGTTTCGGTCTGTGGTCCGAATATCCAAAGTCAATCCAAATCGATCGATATCCAAAAAGCATGCTGAATCCCACGGACACGGATAACCAGGTAGGATATGTGTCGACCATTTTTTTTTGTTTTGGTCGTTTGGAATAATGTACCTAGGATGACGCCGAAAAGGCAACTGTTAAATTTGTGTAACGAACTTAACAAATACAATGGAAGTTACGCCTATTTAAATAAGTAAAAAAAAAGTATTAGCATCCATATAAAGGGAATACAAAGAGATAGTTGCAATCATATTTTTAAAGATGGCAAAATAGTAATTCAGAAATATTAGTAAAAAAAACTAAGCTGTAGCAGAGGGAATAAATAATAAAATTTTCTTTTATTCTTTAGCGCAGAAATCAATAAAGATGCCTTGCCAGCTCATAGTTTGCCACTTTTATTGCAATTTCACGCTGATATGTGTAAATGGAGTCTACATTCATTCTAAAAATGTTTTTAATACACAAGAGTTTTTGTTAATTTCTTGATATAATTGTCAAAAGTATACGTGATTGGTACGCGTTATATAAACACTGTTTAAAACGACGAAACGTAAAACGTGAAAAATGCTTCTTATGTCCCCGTCTTGTATGTTAATTTCATTGACTGAATGAACAAAATCTAAAACTCGATTTCGTAAATAATTGTATTAATGGGACGCACTGAGCATTCATTCAAATGGACTAGTTTACTTTATGTTGACTTAACACGTTGAATATTAGTACTAGTGCGATCGAATATAAAATAAAACAAAACGTTACGGTACTTGACGCACAAAAAACAGCGATTGTTATGGACGTAGATTTTAAATGAGACCTTCATCAGAAATCCATTCGAAAAGCTATTACAAGCAGTTTACTAAAGCGATTTCAGCCTAAACACCTCGCCAACAAAAGTGACTAATGAGCAACCGTCATGCGTAATTTTCCATCACAATTCCTAAATTAGTGATAACCTCAATGTTTAAAAGAATGTAAAATCTGGACATTAAGTGGGTGATTAGAATATCTAAATTCCGTCCGGGACATGGACTGCCGTGAAGAATGGAAAAACCGTGAAGTGCAAATTTACTTTTCGGCATCTGCCTGTAGAGATTCACTTAACCCTTACTTTAAAAGTATGTCAAAAATTACAATATCGCAATAATAAGAGACCATCAGAAATCGAAACGTTATTGTGAATAAAAAGTACTCCGCCAAAGACTGCACAAAGCAACATTTTAAAGCCACGGCAAAACAATTTTAATCTTGAAACAATACTTAACATAAAACAAAGGCTTTAATGGCAATTTTTGAAGCTGGTAAGCGTCATTTTAATTTATCTGTTTGTAGGCAAGCAGACGACGTCGCGGGCAAAAGCTAGTGTGTAAAAAGCAACTACTGACATTGAGTTAATCCTCTTATGAAATCACTTCAGTATGCTTAAGCGTAATTGGATAACCACTAACCAGTAATAATACCAGTAACTATTATTTTTTTCATTATAACTTATAAATGAAGTATGAAATACGTAAGTCTTAGACGAAGTCATAATATTTGTAAGATCCAGCTGAATAAATACTGATAAATCGGTTGTTATAAAGGGTCCGTGTTGAATTGTTTCAATACACTCGAATCAATTCAGTTCGCCGCAGCTAAAGCTATCGCCGATGTAAAGAACACTTAACCTACTTCTATCTTAAATAAATAAGCCTTTAACTCAGTAACTTGCATACCAAATTTATTTTGTTTTCAACTTATGAGCACACAAATTAGGTATATTTTTTAATATCACTATATACCTATTGAGTCTGATTTTGTTTTTCATCTTTGTGCCCAAGGTAACACAACGGTAGTTATTTCCTTACAGAACCTTTATATTTCGATTTCCTTTATACAAAGCAGTGAACAACAATATCTAGCGGGAAATTGAAAATAGAATTCAATTAGTAGGCAACTGCAAATATAAAAAACATTTATTTTTTCTCTTCCTCGTGATAGTAAGAAATCCAAATACCTATTATGATTTACGATAAATTACGTAACCAATGAGACAGACGGACAGATTTTTATAACGAAACGATTAAATTAATTCTGAGTATTAAGTAGTAGGTAATAAAAAAATACATAAGTTTTTTTAATTATATAAGTTTAAAAACAAGTGGTCGAGAGGCACAGCAGTTTCGTATAGAATTACCAATTAGTTATTAACGAGTGGCCTACAACGTAAAAGATTGTTAATTTTAATTCTTAATTTCGTAACATAAACACGTCAACATAAAATTGGCTCTTTCCAAAATGTTAAACTATTGGTAGAAACTGTTTTATAGATTATATTTAATATCCACCTTGTCGACAAATACATTGACATGATTTCTAAAGCAACCATCAAATCGGAAGCTGCAGTTTAACAATTGTTACTATAGCTTTGATTCTAAGATTAAATGTCTGAAGATTATCGGTCGAGCGTATTTGTAAACTGAGAATGGGACTTTGCAACGGCACTGTAGTTCGTTGGTGTAGTAAAGGCAAGTTACGACGTGTTACGGGTACTTATACCGATATATTATAGAAAGATATCAATGGTTTAAGTACGAATATTAATAGTTTGCACATCTTTTGTCAAAAGGTTTTTTTTTAATATCAGATAATTAAATACAATGTAATATTAGGAAGGAAGAAAGAAGAAATTATTTAATGCCAAAAAAACTTAAAAAATAGATTCTTAGGCTAAAATTTTGTGGCACGTCAGGATGGAGACTCAGCTGAATGCTCCACGAAGGGGATCCCACAGCGCTGTTTTTCAGTCTGCTCCCTCTGGCCGAAGTAGTTACTACCAACAAACCTACAAAATCTTTCCTAAATGTATCAGCTGTTTAAACGTACGCTTTCGCTAATGACTTAACCCACCCTCTGAAACTCGATAGCAACGTCATATTGGGTATATGTATTGACTTTCGAAACAAACATGATTCATTGGAGTAAACGCAATTTGATAACCAAACTAAAACCTTAGTGAAATTTTGTTTCTCCAATTCGGGGCATATTCCATACACATTTTTATCACTACCCTTTTGACTTTTGGGCAAGTAATTGATCAGACTATTTTTTCCTGTATCACTGCAACTATTATATAACCAAGGTAGGTCCTGATTCCTAAACCATGACACATTATGCATTGCTAGGCAACACTTTTATCAATTGAGCTACATGGAAGGTAGGAATCTCGCCTGTACTTCTAGTAGTAGTAGTAGTATATGTGCGATTTAAAATAAAGTTTATATTTTTTTAAACAGAGAAATAAGACATGATCATAGTTAAATGTTCTCTGAACATGAAGATTGTAAATAAATATCCCTGCATACACATTTGAATATAAAGGATATTAGACTAAGCATGTTGCATCAAAAATTCAAAACAATGTGAAGTTTAAGGATTTCTGCATACTACTGCACTGCAGGTCACAATGTGAATTTTGCATTAAAATATTTGATATATTTTGTTCACTGTTTACATAATAGATTAATATATTTTTATTTAAGTATTGAAAAGACTAAATAAATAAATATAAATACCAACAAATTTATATAAAAGACAAATAAAATAAATTGTGATTATGATTAAAAAACAACTTGAACAATGAACACAAACCAACTCAAGCTTCTAAGATAAAATATTCTAAAAAATATTGAAATTTTTATTATTTATATAAAAATTCACAAAAACAATTCTCAAACTTACGGGCACATTCTTGTCTTCACTAATTATAGAGATATATTTAAAATAGAACACACAATTGGATGTGTTATCTCAAAAGTAAGCATTAGCAAATAAACTGCTAATCAATGTATTATTTGCAATAGTCTTACCTCTTCAATTTCCTTATGAAACTTGATTGGTCTCATCAAATAGAACTGTATAGCAAAGTAAATGAAATTTATGATGATAAAAGCACTATTCCACAACACAGCATCCAAATAGCACTCAATACTCCAAGCCCAAAGACCAGAGAAAGTGCAGCCGAGGATAAGAGCTACACGCAACCAGATTAGGCCACCAGGAGTATGAGGTGCCAGGAAGGATAGCAAAAAGAACACATTTGACACTTGAAAAAATACGTGATTAACTGGCCTCCAGCGTGGACAATGGTTTAAGTATAGATCCCACATCGAGGGTCTTTCCTGAATTGTTACATTCACGAATTCATTATTTTCAGGTACTTTCGAAGTCTCTGCCAGACCCATGGCAGGAGTTGGCGCAGCGATGTCACTGTTCGTTGCCGTCAACTGTAATGTACCATTTTGAAGCCCAGTTATCACTCCGATCGCTAAGGCACTGAGAAATAACATAGTCCCACCGAACACACACCTCCGGGTCCAAATGGCACATCGATATTTTCCCGAGGACGTTTTGCATTTGCGCGCAATTTTATCAGATTTTTATAACACTGTCTCTAAACTTCTTTTTGTAACATTAAGAAAATTACAAAAAGCGAAGTAATTTTTTTTATGGAACAAAATTGCAGATATTTTTTATCCTTCAATATTCCAATAAACAATATGACATTTGCTTTCACTGTATTAAATATTATTTACATATAGGAGTAACGGAAACCCTTCGCTTTATTAAATATTTAGTGAATTTACTAATTTAGATTGTGTATCAAATAAATCACGGAGGTTGTAAAAATAAATGTGCAAAGACATGAAGATGAAGCAAACAACTAAACAAGAAACTACAGAAAACAATGAGTTTTATAAAATGTCTACATCTGACAACCACAGACTTAATGCTGTAATATGTCAAAGTCGAGATTCCGTTGGCTTAACATAAAATATATGTATATTGTTATTAATAATAATAATATAAACATTTTTATCTTTTTGTAAAGTTGAGTTGACAAATTTGGTTGATTGATTTACATACACAGTTATCCTTTTTTTTTCATACCATTCTCAATTATTATTTCTATACACAGTTATTATATCTGTGTTCAAATTTCATAAGTTTAATCATATTATAGATCTCTGAAACTCGAGATACATCAGAAAGACTTCCTATTAAATCAGAATTTTATATGTATTTCATGTTAATTTTTTTACAGTTTTAGTCATTGGCGCTAAGGTCAAGTAATCAAAAAGACTCACGAACGATTACATATTGTTGAACGGTTACCAGGCCATTAAATATTATTTAAAAAAAAAACATTGTTGAACGATTACATCTGTGCACTCATCTGTCAACTGTTAATGTCATAGTATATTATAATATTATTTATTAACCAAAATGCCCGTGGACCCGGTTTATTGAGATTTGTTTACATCCAAAGATTGATAATGTTGTAGTTATTCTTTTTTTGAGTAAAAAAAAACTAGTCTGTAAAGTTTTGACTGAGAGTGTCTGTTATAAGAATCCAATGCAATCCAGAACTTTAAATGAAGTCTATAAAGCATGGCGACCATTTCTAATATGCTGTTACATCCTGAATTGATGAATAACGAACAGCTCATATGTATAATTAAAGAGGTATAATGATTATTCTATGCTTTAGATGGTTATATTGCTTATAACAGTGAGAGCATTTGAATTTTCTTTTCCAGCGCCGTTTAAAAATACAAAATTTACATTTACTACAAAGAGACGAACTACTATCAATATTTCACCAGTTTTGTGTTCCCTACGGGCAACGTACTTATAAAGATAAAGGTAGAGGAAAAGTTTTGAATCAGAATAGAAATAGCAATCCCGAAACATCACCCAAACTCAAAACATTAGATAATGTAAATACTGCTGATATGCAAAATCATCTCTCCTTTAAAAACATTTTAGAACATGAGAGATTAAAACCACCGCCAGATCTTTTGTGTGGACACATAAAGAGAATAAAATTAGATACAGACGCACAAGTAGTTAAGGGATCTGATAAGTTGAAAAGAAAACCTACACTGGATTCTGTAAGTTGTTTAATTTTACTATAGTATAATATACCATATTAAGATTACACTTTATTTGTTTCTATACTTCTTATTTTGTTATTTATTAATTCATACATTTAAATTCAGAAGCAGAATTGTCGTTGTTAAGTAAATTTTTATAAATAGAATACAAATTAAAAACATCATCATTTTTTTTCTCAGATACTACAAGTTGCAGATAGTACACCACCAAAAAAGAATCGGAAACTCATAACCTGGCCATAATACGATTAACGGCGTTTGTGTAACATGATATTGTTTTGTGTTTATGTAAATAATTGTGTAATATATTTTTCAATTTAAGATATCAAGCTAAGATTTAGTAGACAAATTTAGTTTGCCATATATATGTAGGCGATGGGGCTGTACTGGAGTGTTTGTTGATTGTTGTTGGATATATACCAATAATCAAATGCCTGGTGATTTATGTGGCAGATCAATGTCTCTCTTATCAGCCTCCATTGCTACACATACTAGCTTTTTGGTTAACTAAGGTAGATGGCAGAATATGTTCGATTAGTTTTTTGTAATAGAAACTATTTTTGCGTAGATAAATTTCTGGTCAAGCTTTCTACATTTTACTCTTTGTCTGTATAAACATTAAAAATAAATATTTAAAAAGAATTGAGTTGTAGAGAATTGTGTACATAATAAGAAAATAAAGTTATTTGTATGTAATTTATAATTTTTATTTTATTAATGAGATCATTACCATCGAAAGTAACGATAAGTTTCGTAGATATTTTCAAATTTTCAACTTTTAGTTATAGATGTTGAAATTAGATTCATTTTGGTTATCATTTTATGAATTTATTATTTTCCACAATTCTAAATAAAAATCTAATCTGCATGAACTTAAAATACCACCCTACATGACATTAGTAAAAATTTTGTGTGTTTGTCCTTCATCGTTTTTAGGATCTGAAGTAAAAAGATAATCATTCCTCAAGTAAAGATATAAGGAAATATAACAACGATTCACAGTCGCGATATGGTCCAATTTAAAATCTAAAGTAGTTTCATATTTGGCAGAATTCATTTTTTATGTAATTAAAAACATCATTTTTAAATTACAGCTTTCTCTATGCTAGGACGGCGGAACTAAAACCGAATAAAATCCGTGAAATTACTCAGCGGCGTAATATATGTAGACACTTCACAAAGATGGCGCTGTAGTCATTAATTGGGTCAAGCTATTTGTGTGTAAAAATAGATATAAGATAACTAGCTGTGTTAGCGACTTTGTCCGCGAGAATCGTTATTTTGGATATCCAAATTCGTTTTTGCAAACCTCTTCATCTTTATAAAGTTAGGCTGTTACCCACGACGTCTGCCGCGTCTCTTTTCGTCGTTCTTCCGAGTAAAAAATAATATGTTTTTTGATATTATTAAATTAAGTAATAGCTATAAAAAAAATCTGGCTAATAAGAAATTGTAAATGATTTGGTATACTGTCCAAATAGTAATGCGGATAAAATAATTCGTTGGATAGTTTTCATTTTCACATTCAATAAAGCTGAAAACGTTTTAATTTAACGTGTTTTGAATTACAAGTACAGTCATTTGATATCCCTAGATTGAATTAGAATGATCTGTTTTACGTGTTGTTAAAAAAATTTAAGAAATCTAATTAAAATACGACATATTATCATCGACCACTAGTACTGCTATGTTTGACGCGTCCGGTACGCAAGAAGCCAATCTCGCGTCTGAATCAAAGAATAACTTCGCTGCACGTCACTGCTGATCTTCAGCTTTAACATCGTGAAACTAGATTTGCGTACACGCGCAATCATAAACCGATTATAATATTCTCAATGAGCGTCAGATAAAGCGATACCGAGAGTTGTATAAGGGGGTGCGTCTCTGCCGCGGCACTCAGAAAGGCTAAACCCGACATGTGGCGTGTTGGTTACGTCTTGGTGTCTCTGGCGGCTTTCGCTTCGGCATTAGAAGATGATCCTTATCATCCAGTAATGCCGGAGCGCAGCTTGAACCCAGCGTTGCTCGCCAGAGGTGAGGACGTCGCGTCCTACTGGGTCGAAAATGCACAGGCCCCGCTTCGAGGACTAAAAAGTGAAGGGAAAAAAGCGCGCAACGTCATCATGTTCCTTGGGGATGGCATGTCTGTGCCGACGCTAGCTGCGGCTCGTACTCTTCTCGGACAGAGAAGTAAACGCACGGGAGAGGAATCAAAGCTTTCTTTCGAAGAGTTTCCTACAACAGGCTTGAGCAAGGTTTCTTTTTTTTAGTTTTTTTAGTTATAATCTGTATTATTTCCTCTTTGTTATGCCCTAATGGCATTTATAAACTAAATCGTTTCTTACATTGCGAGGTTCATTTATCATAAGGTTGAGACACTGTAGCTAAATTGTTCAATACTCGCCTGTGTCATCAAATTTATTAATTCTAAATAGATTTTAATCTCTTGATTTTATTATTAGCGAGCTAAAACACTTATACGTTTCTTCTAGACTTACTGTGTAAACGCGCAGATCGCTGACTCAGCGTGTTCCGCGACGGCTTACTTATGTGGAGTTAAAGCAAATCAGGGTACCCTGGGTGTGACGGCAGCTGTACCTCGCCGCAACTGCAGTGCCTCTTTGGACCCAGCTCATCGCTTGGATTCGATTGCCGCTTGGGCGCTTGCCGATGGCCGAGACGCCGGGATAGTGACGAGCGCTCGTGTCACCCATGCGTCTCCGGCCGGCGCGTATGCACATTCAGCAGAGCGTGGTTGGGAGAGCGATGCCGATTTGGGGGAGGATTCACCACTGTGTTCGGACATCGCCATGCAACTTGTTCATGAAAATCCTGGCAAACAGTTCAAAGTGATACTCGGTGGCGGTAGACGAGAGTTTCTTTCAAAGGACTTCGTCGACAACGAAGGGAAGAAGGGTACTCGGACGGACGGTCGGAACCTGATCAACGAATGGCAGGAGGACAAGCGCGTTCGCAACGAGAGTTACGCCTACGTGTGGAACCGAGATCAGCTGGTCGAAGCCAACGCCACTCTGCCTAACTATCTATTGGGTCTGTTTGAGAGTAGCCACTTGCAATACAATTTACTCAGAAATATTACTAGTGAGCCTACATTGGCAGAATTGACAGAAGTGGCAATAAGAATTTTGAGCAAGAACGAAAAAGGCTTTTTCCTTTTCGTGGAAGGTGGCAGGATAGACCACGCGCATCACAGTAACTATGTGGAGCTCGCCTTGGATGAGACGATAGAGTTGAGTGCTGCAGTCTCCCGCGCGAGCGAATTATTAAGCGAGGAAGACTCCCTGCTTGTTGTGACAGCTGACCACGCACACGTTATGGCATTCAACGGGTATACGGCGCGTGGTAACGACGTACTCGGAGCCTCCCGAGGCATGGATCTCACTGGAGCGCCCTACATGACGCTCTCTTACACTAACGGACCAGGCTACCGTCCGGCTGTCGACGGAATTAGGCCCGATGTCACGGCGGAAGAGAATTACCACCGTGAGTACTGTGCAATTTAATATATAATGAAATGTGAAAGCCTGTTTGGGCAAACATATTTCTGTGTCTGTTTCACTGTTTTTTCGAGTTAAATTCATCGATGAATATAAACATGAAGCCACGGATGTGATTATTATAGTTTTCTCGGAACGTACCATACATTCCTATATTTATGTGCAGGTGATCCGAAATGGCGATCCCACGTGGACGTGCCTCTCTCTTCAGAGACGCACGGCGGAGATGACGTGGCGGTGTTCGCACGAGGACCTCAGCACCACATCTTCACGGGCCTCTACGAGCAGAATCACATTCCTCACAGAATGGCTTATGCGGCTTGCATTGGACCCGGGCTACATGCTTGCAACGGAGCATTTCGTGTGGCTAGTGCCCCATTGTCCATATTCCTATTTATTTTAGTTTTCTTGATTTCAAATAAGTTATTTTATCATTAGGTTCATTACTTAATGAAAAAATGGGTCAAAAGTTATTTTATAAAATAAGAACGTTTGAGATCATTCCGGAAAATATTATGTCTTTTGCAATGATAAACAGATTGCACTTCGAGCTAGCGATGTATTATAAAAATAAAATGTTTAAAAAGAAATGTTGCGTAGGTCAACAACGGTTGATTTCCTTTCTTCTTCCTTTTTTTTCTTTATTTCTGCTCTCTCTTGCTCAAACATTCACCATATTCGCCGTTTATGTAAGTTACGTAAGTTCTCCTTAGATGTAAATAAATAATTAATTTATTTAAAAATTACTCTGTATTTATTTATTGCCTTTTAGTAGTTAAAGAAGAAATAAACGTGGAATAGATCTATCTTGAAAATTATTATTATACCTCGTACACTTCTATTGATATATTCTTTCCTACATCCTACATAGGCACATATACATCGCAGAATTTGACGAAATAAATGCGAATATGTATTTAGACGATGTATCCGTCAATATAATATATTAATTCTTATTGTATTACATACATAGGAAATTATTTTACAGGATACCAAGTGGTTGATCAGTCTCCGAAAATGTCTGTTATGCAATAGAACATCCATTCAAAGTTTGTTTAAGAAACACTGTGTTTGCGTTGTAATCGTAATACGATGTTAAAATTAGATTATGCATTTTTAATACTATTATATTGTTTTCGTTATCGCTTTGATCAATAAGCCCAGATAAAGGTATTTCTTTATTCCATTATTCTAAAGTACACATGTAAACTCGAGGATGACCTTGAAATCGGCCGTCTCTCGATCTTATCGATACGCAGATATATTACTCTGAGTAGATCTACCGCAGCTTCCGTCTTCAGTATATTTGGTAGCATCGAGCGGTGCGCCTGCAAGGGACGAGTTCGTTAAGATGATGAGAAGACGCGTTTTGCTATCTTTAAATCTGTTAATAGTTCTTGCAAGTGTTCAATATTCAATAGGTAAAACTTCATGAGATAAATATTTTTAGAAATCATATTGTTTAACGTAATTAAAAGTAATCACGAAATTGAAACTGCAGGTGACGAATACCACAATGGGCTGAGAGAATTGTTACGGGCTGAGCGGTTTAAACGCAATGAGGAGGAATCGAGCAGCGGTTATTGGATAAGACAGGCTCAGGAGAGCGTAGGACGTCGCGCAGGAATAGCGGGCGGCAGGGCGGGGGGCGCAGTGACTGGGGGAGCTGCTCGAAATGTGGTGCTGTTCCTCGGGGACGGTATGTCGGTGCCCACACTCACCGCTGCCAGGACCTTACTCGGCCAACGCGAGAGCCACACCGGGGAGGAGACGCACCTCTTTTTTGAAGACTTCCCCACCTCTGGCTTGGCTAAGGTAAACTAGTCATCGTGGGAGCACCTTTAAGGCGCACATGGAGGTATTTGTGTAACAGTCGGGGTCTGATCCCCACAAGGTTAAAATGTCTCCAATTAATTACGATTCCTCCAAAAGACTGGATTTTCAAATATCCAATGCCAAAATATATCAACACCGGATTTTGTTTAAATGACTAGGACACTTCACCTTCCATCAAGTGAACTCGTTTGTTTTCCTTTATTATAAAAAAACTAAGCAATATAAAGTAGTTCAATTGTGATTATGTGATGACTTATGCATACAACGAAAGAAAATATTAAACCTAAACCACTCAAGGATGCTTTAAACGAAATACATTTTCAGACGTACTGTGTTGACGCCCAAGTGGCCGACTCGGCATGCACGGCCACTTCCTACCTGTGCGGGGTGAAAACCAACCGCGGGACGATAGGTGTGACGGCGGCTGTTGAGCGGGGTGACTGTGACGCTTCCACTGACCGTTCCTCGCACGTCGAGTCCATCGCTACCTGGGCCCTGGCTGACGGGCGTGACGCCGGAATCGTGACAAGCGCTCGCGTAACCCACGCGTCCCCTGCTGGAGCCTACGCGCATGTGGCTCAACGTGACTGGGAGAGCGACGCCAACGTGCGCGCGGATCGACACGACCCAGACTCTTGTCCTGACATCGCCTATCAACTGGTGCACCAGCACCCAGGCGTAGATTTTAAGGTCACTTTCACCTGTCTTTCGAATTAATATTCAGACTAAACAATAATACCCCATTTTAGATTTCTCAGAGCTCATTTCTACCAAGAGACGTAGTTACTTTATTTTTATATTTCTCTAAAGTCTAGCTATCCACTCTATAGGTTATACTAGGTGGCGGAAGACGCGAATTTTTGCCGAGCAACACGTTCGACGAAGAAGGCACCCAGGGACATAGATTGGACGGTCGTAACCTGATCGAGGAGTGGCAAATAGACAAAATTGCGAGAAACGTGTCCTACCGTTACGTTTGGAATAGGGAGCAACTCCTGAACACGAACGACGACCTTCCAGAGTATTTATTGGGCCTCTTCGAGGGAAGCCACCTTCGTTACAACATGGAAGCTGACTCGAGGACCGAACCCTCCCTCGCCGATCTCACGGAGACGGCGATAAGATCTCTTCGAAGAAACGACAGGGGCTTTTTCTTGTTTGTGGAAGGTGGCAGAATTGATCACGCTCATCACGAGAACAGAGCCACATTGGCCTTAGATGAAACGATCGAGTTGAGCAAGGCTGTTGAACGTGCAGCGGCTATGCTAAGCGAGGAGGACTCGCTGTTAGTAGTGACAGCTGACCACGCGCACGTCATGGCCCTTAATGGGTACACGCACCGCGGCGGAGACATCCTCGGCGTCTCTGACTCCTTGGGCGATGACGGCATCCCATACATGACACTCTCGTACACCAACGGTCCGGGATACCGCGATCCAGTAGATGACAAAAGGGCTGACGTCACGAAGGACGAAGACTTTGGTAAGTAAGACACGGGCTGTGCCTGTGACTTCGTCCGCGTGGAATAATTATTATTTATTTTAGCTTTATAAATTATAGCTGTTATCTACGACGTCGCCCGCGTCCCGTCGAGTAATTGAGATTAGCGCGTTCAAACATACAAGCTCTTCTGCTTTATAACATTGGTATATCAATATATCAAATGACTTCATAAGTGCATTGTACGTAATGTTACGTTTGCGCTACACAGGTAGTCCTCAGTGGGTGTCGCCGGCGAGCGTGCCCCTCTCTTCCGAGACCCATGGCGGAGACGACGTTGCGGTGTTCGCTAGGGGGGCCCCAGAACCAAATGTTCACAGGCCTCTACGAGCAGAACAACATTCCTCACCTCATGGCTTACGCGGCCTGCATAGGACCTGGTTTACATGTGTGCGATCACTTATAAATTGTATCGAGTCGTATTATTAAGTTAAGCGTTTGTCGTTCGCGTTTAAATAAATAATGTACCATTACTTTTAATTAAATTGTAAATATACCTACCTTAACTCTTTTACTTTCATCGTAATCGTTTCGCACAGAAAGATGAGTCTTCAAATGATCATAAACATCCCTGTTGTTCTTTATTAAAATGACAGGGTATTTAAAAAAAAAAACTGCTCGGACAGAGAATGATGAAATATTGTTCCCGTATAGTATTATCACTAGAAATTGGTTATATTTTTCTATATCTAAAGACATTAAAATTATGCAAAAAACGTACTATATACACTTATACTCTTAGTTACACTCTATCCTACAAACGTACTATAGAAATTTTTAAATTATACTAGCTATGGCAGCGACTTCGTCCGCGAGAATCTTTATTTCGGGCATCCAAATTCGTTTTTGCAAACCTTTATAAACTAAAGCTGGCCCACGAGGCCACGACGTCGTACGCATCCCTCACCGTCGTTCTTGCCAGATAATTTTAAAAGATATCATATAGCGCCGCGGACTTTCTTTAAATCATTTAGAGAGGAATCAATCTACTACTACTACGCCTCGGAAACCCATGGTGATGAATAGTTATCCTAATTTTAGTCACCTTTTTCGCTGTATCTTCGCTCCTATTAGTCACAAGACGATGTTTTGTAGCCTATAGCCTTCCTCGATAAATGCTCTAACCAACACAAGAAGATGTTTTCTGTAGGTCCTGAGATAAGCGCATCTTAATGTCCAAAGAGACTTTAATGTCATAATTATTCAAAGTATGAATAACTAATACGATTCTTTAATAAACGTAATATAGTAAAGTACCGCCATCTGCTAATAAAATAGCAAGTATAAAAGAAAAATGTACTTCAAAATATCTAGTATAGGGCCATTTTTTAATATGTAACCGCTTGCTATTTCTTATTACACATGGATTAAGAAGTTTGGTTTTTTATCTTGTGAAAATGAATTTGATAACTTATTAATAAGATGTGCCGAGTGTTACCTTCCCTAACGTTAACGTCGTAAATTTATAATTCTACTATGTTTCTTATCGCGATATATAGTTTGTACTATAAAATCGATAATATTTTAAACCTCTATTTTTTTATATCGCACTTCAAAGCGATGGCTGTCAAGTATCACGCATCACTCAGTGACGTTAGGATCATCCTGCGCGCACGACTCGATCATCTCACGTTGATATTTAACCATATACATATACCTAAATAAACACTTATTAAAATGTACGTTAGTAGTGTTGAGTACTCACCATTGTAGGATATAGGAAAGCGTCATGTGTCAATTAATTGAGACACGACACGCGACAAATAAATCATGCGCATAACGCACCACCCTCGCCGTCGTTTAACGCATGCGATTTTAGCACCTATCTTGACGTTACTGGAGTGGTTTTGCTGTGACGATTTAAAAATAATCTAAGGGCGCGATGAATAATACGCCAAATCCGAGGCGAACCATTCAATTGTTCGAAAGTGCAACTGATCTAGTTGAAAAAAAAACGCTGCGATCTTATGTTATTTGAATTTAAGTCTTAAATAATTTTTACTAAACTTTGATAACACTGACGTTAATCCATAGATAAAAGAAAACACCTCCGTAACTTAATGATGAAACCAATTGTCTACCAGGGTTCGAATTAATTGTTTCGATCGGGCAGGGCACAGAAGTCTTATTAACTACTTGCATTTAAATCATTTAAAAATTTTTACAAGCTATTGCACCAGATGGTATTATATAAATACCAATTTTTAATCACAGTAGCGCAATTGGTTATAACAACAGCACGGATCGCTGCGGATGCCGGTTCAAGTCACACCTGTGTCAATATTTTTTCAATTTATAATTTACTTATATTTCAATAATACAGAATACTAAAACGTAACCGAAAAATGAGTTAGTCCTATAATACCCTACAGGGAAAAACGGGAGTTCACATATTGTTAAAATAAAATAAAACAATTAATGATTTGTTCTGTTTCTTTTGTTTCTAACTGCATAAATATAATTGAAAGTCTTGTATTTGGTAATTTTCATAAAATGTAACGAGTGTTCTATCTAAGAATCACTCCTTGGATCTAGGTATCGGTGCGTTAGTTCCCGGTCGCGCGGGGTGTCCTCTGGGGGCTTTGGGCCGCATCCCTCGGTCCGGCAGTCGACTCGAAGAGCTCGTGCCGACCTCGTGACGTAGCGCTGTCACAGCTCTACGTATTGGAGGACGCTAAACTTTTAACAAACCGCAGATTACATTGGAATTGTTAAGTGAAGTGATAAAAGCTAAAAGTGGACTATGTGGAGTGACGATTGATTGTGTTTTAATGCACTGAACGATAAGGTGAGTGATGTAGATAAGTCGAAAAGATTTCGAACGATGTTATTAATTTATTATGTCAAAATAACGATACCGCCTAATTTATTATTATATATCGTGATGTAAAAATTCTTCGTGTTATCGTTATCGAACTTAATTTGAGCGCTATCTAATCATGGCAGGATTTTTGGAACCTTGCATTTTGGGTGCAATAAATATCAAGGGATAAATAAAGTTTCTTTTTGTTGGTCTCTGAAGCTCAATGGTTACACGATGCTTATAGGCACTGTCTAATTTCTCGTTTTCCTGAATTTAAATCCCAGAATAAATTATAGTTTCAAACGGTCTGCAAATAAAATAATACAGTGAAACAGACACAGAAATATGTTCATCCCATGCCCCACAGATAGAATTGGAATTGCACACACCTTTTTCTTTTTTTATTATTTTGTTTTGTAAATAAATCATGCTAACTTGTAAAATTAATTGCGATATTTTTATTTTAAAAAGGTGGATCAACTATGGGGTAGATACATTAGGATTCTTTAATTGATACTAAAATACTAAACCGCCATTCCGAACTAAACTAAGGTAAGTTCGTTAATGTGTTATCTAAAGTATAGTATCTATAGACAGTACAATGAATCGTGTTAAGCTATGTGAGGGCTCGTGGCGACTCCTCGTCTCTTGTAAATTGTAATTGACTCGTTTTCGTTACTCGTTGCGTACGAATTTTAATTGGATCGATACGCGATCCTATTGTGGCTAGATTTCGAGTGTCCTTTGTTGCACGAGAGGCTTTTATTTCTGTCCGCGTCTCTACGAACTAGTATCAGGGTTCGGTGCTCGTGCGTGGAGTGTGCGGGTGATGACGATCCACCTTTGCACAACGAAATTATTCAGCATTGTGTTTCGGGCTTTTCGAAAGAGTTAATTCTTCGAGCTATCGAGGGCTAACATCTGATGATGCAATCCGCTCGTGGTGGCGAACAGTCCGAAAAACATTCATATGACGAGGAAACTTATAAATAAATTTTATTAATTTATTATATCCTTATTATTTATAATACACAGCAAAGAAAATACATATGAATGATGATTGTGATGACTCTAAAACTTAACAACTATATGACGTTGTCGATATTATTAAATAAATAGAACATTAAACGTACCTAATATAACTAACTTATCATTTCTATTGATATAAAAAAAATCATAAACAATTGGCCGAAAAAAGTCTTTCAATTTAATTCTGTCTCTACCTTCTATTGTCACACTGCAACTCACGGGGTTTTGTCTTATAGAAGTGAGGATTCAAGCCATCAAAGTCTGCAGTTTAATTGAAACATCTAAAGATTTAACAGAATTGATTTATAGCTTTAATTTAACATTCCAATATAATGTAGAACCTAATTAAAGGGAATTAAAAGAGGATTTATTGATTAAAAAACGAAAATAAATTGAAAAAAATGTCGACTCGGGCAGGACTTGAACCGACATCGTTCCGTGCTCTTGCTCTAATAGTACGGAAAGCAGACGATGCCGGTTCAAGTCAAATTATTTTCAATTTTTAATCTATATAGTGGCATCATGTGCAATAACATGTAAATAATATTAAAGTTTTTAAGAGTATTTATTGCCCTAAATCAATAAAAGAAAGACGTTTACAGTATTGTTGTAAAATTACATTTCTTCCTCTGATCCTTACCTGTCCACAGCTTTAGATAAGAGTGAGGCAGTAATTATCGGACCGTATTGCTCAATTCGAGTAGCGATTGCTTCATATTTGTTGAACGAGATTAATTACTGAAAATAACGAAGATAACAGTAGCGGGGAAATAATATATACTAATATTATAGAGCTGAGGAGTTTGTTTGTTTAAACGCGTTTGTCTCAGTAACGACTGGTTCGAATTGAAATGTTCTTTTTGTGTTGGTTAGAGCATTCATCGAGCAAAAAATTACGCTGCGACCAATACGAGCAAAGAAACCGTAGGACATGGAAATCATGATTCATCTTGGAGTGATTCGGTTGCATGCACTGCGAAAACGGTTTAAGAAACAAATAAAGAATATTAAAGAATAATTCCTCTTCAAATGATCCCAAAAAATGGCCGTGACAATATATATCTATCTTTTAAGATTCACTTACTATAACGACGGGGCGCGGACGACGTCATGGGTAACAGCTAGTCCGTAATAATATTAATAATCGATTATTCGAGACGTCATGCGACGGCCACGTGCCGATATCGCTTATCTCATCATCAGCGATATATCGCGTTTACTTGTCGGCAATCGATATAGCTAATCTTTTATAGTGTTCTTTACTAAAGGTCACATGTTTTATGTAAAATGTCCTTGTCGGTTTAATCCTGTAACTCGTAGGTCGAGCGATAATATTTATCGAATCATCGTGTTGAAATAGGAATCGATTAGGTGTTAACTAGATAATTGATATTAATAAGGACAATAAATCTAAGGTGTTAGAGGTTCTTTGAGCAATCGAGGAGCTAACATCTTCTGATGATGCGGTCTGCTCGTTACGGCGAAACGTTGAGAACCTCTTCTTGCTCACGTCGGCCGAACAGCTGGAAAAAAATGATATACAATAAATCTTTCTCTTGCATGAGAAGTATCAATCGATGAAAATGAGAATGCACATTTTCATGCAATGCAATGCATATAGACCTTAAACTTACTGAAATAGTGAGTATAGAAAAATGAAATCCATAAAATGCAAATAAAATAAAAACTATTGTTTAACTTTACTTAATTTAAGATTCTAAAACATGCCGTAAATCAATTACATACTATAATAAGCAATCGTATTGTTTAGGACAGGAGCGATTACATATGTAGATCGTTATATACAGCTATTATGGATTTTACTGTAAAAGTCTTCTTAAATATTTTGTACTTTTTATGTAGTATTGTTGAATCGGCAGGAAATGTCAAATAGGTATACAAAATAAATAATCCTCATTTATTTAGTTTTCTATGTCCCGTTAAGCTTTGGTGCTTATTTAAAAACATTTTAAACTGTTCAAAGTGTTTTATTTAAATTAGTGCTACTTGCGTAACCTACAGACAGTACTTAATAATAATGTTTATTTTTGTTCCTTCGAGCACTTCAACATCAGGAGATGTAGTTGTGGTCTCATCGTTCCGCCATTATTTTAATCTAATGCCCCGACAATCCAACCTCTGTATTTCTCTTTAGTTCTAAACATAAGAGGATATGGATGCGAAGACTCGATGTACTAAATGTGTATAACAGTTCACGCGCATTTAAGTAAGTAATTTTTAAATAAAGCACTCCAAAGTTTTTAAATCGCGAAACATATCAATTTATTTAGTTTTTACTACATTTTGGATGATGTACACAGTAGCCATGATCACCTATGATATACTACTGGCGTTAACTATAAAAAAAATTCCTCTGTTACAGATGATGAAGAATTACAGTAAAATGTGCTTTGTTCGTGGGTTTATGAGTGAACTAGTGTTTTGTAGTGAAGTGGGTCTCGTTGAGGCATAGTGTTGTGAAGTGAGCTTCAGAGACAGCGATGTACGAGCCGCTGCGTCCGCAGCGTGCTGAGCGTAGCGTGTAGCGGGCGAAATGGCGGACGACAATACTATCATCGAGGGAACTGTCAAGTTCCGTGACGGAAAGAAGGTAAGTCGTATTATTTTCAATTAAAATATGTTTCACCTTTTTTTTATAACCTACATATCCGAATCGAAGGACCATGTGAAATCTAGATACAATGATAACACCACCGCGGTTATGCACTGAGTTTATATTATAGTGTCACGCCCATAGTGCCAAAAGTACATATTACATAACATTCGCGAAACACAATAATCTGAATATATGAAAAAATTTAGATATTTTTCATATATTCAGTTGTTCGGAAATCCACAGACAGAAACCAAAACGCGATTAAAGCTGATGTCTTTATAAACCGAATAAAAATTCTATTTTCCCATTAACCATTTAATATCCAGATTTCGAGATGAAGTCATGTTTCAGATTTTTTTTAATTTATCAGAAAAATGTTGGACTCGTTTGTTTATTAGCCAAACATTGTTACCATTACACCAACGACGACGACGATCTGTCATAATAATTGATTAATTTGTACTTTTCAAACCACCATTTTTGTCGTTCCTGGAACCCGGAATTAAAGAATACGTCATCAGTCTGGAAAGCCATTAGGTTTGCTGAGTATTCAAATTATATTGACTATTACAAAAAAGATCTAAGATCGGATGAATCTTACTTTTATTACATAATATCAGTACTCATAACATTTGTTATATATTTAGTATTCTAATAAAGGGATCGATAATAATGAATAAAATATATTATAGTGAACTCAAAATTATTATTATATAATAATTTTGAGTTCACTTTCTAAATAAATGATAACTTTCCGGTACTATAAATGACATTAGCTTTATCACTTAAGGGTAATTATACTTTTGTCCTTAACCATTAAGAAGTTTAGTGCAGCATGTAGATATGTTCGTTTGTTTCAGTGGAAGTCGAGATGGTGTGTGATGCGGAAACTTTCACCTGTCGCGGGTAAGTTACGTTCTCTTTTAATCCTATTCTACCTTTATGATTATTAAATGTATTGCTAAGCTTAATCGATGTCAAAGCAAAATGAGATACTTAGTTGTTGAGGTAGTTTTTCGTCGTACGGCTCCCTCAAAGCACCGTGGTGTGTTTAGTGGTTCTGGTCGCCCATACGATGTAGCACACTCACCACGTCGCTATTGCCCGACGTGGGCGTGCGTTAGGCATTCAAGACATCAGTTAAAAAAAGGCTTTACCTACAGGTGACAGCGAAACGTCAGAACACCTTCTCACAATAAATCCTTTTTTTATAAGTATTCTCATTGTAAAATGAAATAATATTCGACGAAATCGCACGTCGCATTTAAGCTGCGGTCACATGTACAACTGACAGGCGTCGAGTACTAATTAACAACTAATTTATTATCGGCATTGACTACCGGAAATCTTCAACCGCATTTAATCAGTGATGCTGTTAAACGTAGAAAATAGTGTAATATTTCATTTTTTATTATAAAGCTCGTCGGGTACTAAATGCAGTCGCTTATATTACATTTAAATTTTTTACACTTATAACATATTGATGATTGAAGTTTGGTTGACAGTTGATAGAAAAATGTAATAGTGAACTAACAGAAATGCAAATACGTCGTTTATATTTGTAGATATAATATGTTTTTTCCGCATTTGATGATCGTTTTACACCTTACTTTATATATATATAAGAAAAATATAGCTGTCATTTCCACATAAATAGATTACATAGTCTAACATGAGTAGAAAAAAAATAATTAACAAAGTTTAACGATCTCGATCGATTTTTTGGTCTATCAAATTGGTTTAGCTTATGTGTGGTCCACCCTGGGGGAGAATATGACGTCACGCAATGATGTGTCGTGTGTGGTCAGCGAAAGAGAACGGCTCTTTTATTGAAGGAAATAGATGTTTGGTTTCTGACACGAGGGCTAAGCTAATAAACGACGCGATTGACGATGTGTCTAATTGATTCGGCTGCGCATTACATACGCACACGATGCGAGGGTGTCGTCTCACAAAGCATTCGACCCGATTATTTTCGACTTCATAAAACACGAAGAATGGACGCCGCTCGGGGGTTCCCCTCTGCGCCTAACGCGGCACTTTTTCAAATACGTCAATGTTCGAGAATTGCAACTTTTCGTGCGAGATACCCCTTCGATCTAACTGAACCCTATTCGAAGCAAAACATAAAGTTAGATTTCCCATATGAAGCAACTTGTAAGGTTCTATTGAATAGTCCTTATTGAACATTTAAAATTCGAAAGTGGGGGCTCCACTTAACTTAACTTATTAACGTAGAAACGAAATATTTAATTATTAGAATTGACTAATGCATCATTCTTTTGTTTTGAATGAAGATTTCTAGCAATAATTATAAAATAAGATGGTATACTTTGTTACCATGTTGTAACATGGTTTTCTTGGTATTTATATTTATTTTATTAAGATAAAAAATTAAATTTGTATAAACTTCTGCAACTTACGTCGTTTCCGTATATAAATTTAAAAAATATACAAACAATTAAATCAAAAGTTAAAACAAAAAAATACCAGTTCAATACTTTTGCTTTGTCTATATATTTAAATAAAACACTTTAACGGTTAAAAACGCGATATGTTCAGTTAAACACGAGTCTTCTATAACCATGGCTGCTGCTAAGCAACCGAAAAGTCGCGGCGTAGATAAAATAGAATCCAAATAAATTTAACTAATATATATCGCATTTCAAACCGTTAGAAAGTTTTATTTAAATGTGTACTACTCGCGTAAACTACTCTTTGACTATGTATGTACAGCATAATATATTATAGACAGCGTGCAGCTGTTGGTCTATCGCGAGGCGAAGGCGCGATGGGGCGGAGGCACCAAGGCGTCCCTAGCTCTGCAGCAATATCTCGGTTGCGAGAGCGGCTTCACCTTGGACAAGCACTCGCATACCCTCGCTCTTCTCTGCGCTCACTTCACCGTCGTCCTTGCCTTCGAAACGCGCGAGCGCCTGATGCAGTGGCAGGTGAGGTTGACGCTGTCCGATTGCCTACTTGAAATATATACCCAACCATTGAGGACTAGCTGTCTAGCGCAAACGTAATATTACGTACAATGCACTTATAAAATGATAAATCTATGCTAATATTATAAAGCTGTATGAAATAATGATTCCTCTTTAAATGATCTAAAAAATGTCAGCAACAGTTATCTTAAATTTATTTTTTTGTTTAATTAACTTGCAAGAACGATGGGACGCGGACCGCGTTGTTGATAACAATTATAATTTATAAAGCTGAGGAGGTTTTTTCGAAAAAAAATAATAATGATAATTATGATACCCAAAATAACTACTCCACACGGCTGAAGTCGTGGACTCAGCTAGTTTACGATCATGCGATTCTCATGACGCTTCTCGTACAGGTGAAGGTCAGCTCGCATCTTGGCGAAGGCCGGCAGTACCTGGTGGTGGTGTGCGCGGGTGCAGCGGGGGGCAAAGGTCGTGTCCCGACTGGTCCGGCGCGGCTCCACTTACATCGAAGTCGGTTCGCGCTCACCGCCGGTGTTCCGCCCCGACTGCTTGGTGTATGGGAGATAGCACATCTACGGTGGGCCATCTGCCTGTATACATTTACCGACCACTATCATATTGTGCCATAACTTGGACATAAGGTTTTAAGAAATAAATCAACATATATGATATTAAATATAGATAGTACAAAGGTAAAAAGATACATAGATAATACAATATAAATTTTACGAACTAATTTTTACACTAATTTGATAGAAAGGTGAGATTTAATGTTATACATACATCAGTCACTACACCATCAATCAATAAACGACAACTTATTTAAGATGTAAGATGCAATACGTAAAAATAATCAATAGCCACTGACCTTCAATATCTACTACTACTATATCACTGTGTTTTGTGTTTAATAGAAAACCAATATTTTGCGTTTTAGATCATAGTATGAGTATTTCTTTTGTTTCTGATTCATTAAGTGTACTATTATTTCTAATTCGGCACAAGCTTAAATATTAAGCTTTGACAATTCATCTGTTAAGATTTCAAGGTATAATGTCTCCATATTTAGATTTGTTTGTTGTCATGTAAAATCATCAGTGGTTTTTAGATGGTACACATTTTAATATTACGTTGTTCACGAGAAAACGTTCCAACTTTGAAATTGATGTAGTATGGTGTCAGGAAGGTGGCAGATCTGCATTAAAGAAGAAGGCTAGCCAAACCAAGACGAGCTATTACAATTTATCGTCAGTTTTATTTATTCATAATACTAATAATAAAAGCTTTTTTTATTCATGATAAACCTTTGCAGGCGTTACGGCGTGATCGACGGAAAGTTCTGTTTCGAAGGCGGGTCGCAATGCGGCAAGGGAGAGGGCTTGCACGTGCTAGTGTCGGATCAGGCCGCTGATATCCTTAGGGACTTTGAGCTTGCCTCAAGGGGACAGCTCTCGCCAAAGCGAAGGACGTTTTTGACCAAGCTCAATGAAGGTAAAGTTTAATCATAGCATATCGAACGAACTTAATGATGGAAATAATTATTTTATTTCTTTTATCATTTTAGGATTAGAGAGCCCGAGGTCACAAACAACTTTTAGGCCAGAGATGCGACGCGAATTAAATACGATAGACAGGTCACTTCCACCAACGGATTTGCGTCTATACGAAGACCCATGTCTTGGAGCAGAAACGGGAGCCATCTCGCCTTATTGGCCTTCCACAGAGAGGACTCACTTCGATGATATGGGACTCGGAGACACCGCTTCCGTCAACGAAACAATAGACGGTTCCGAATCTGCGCCCTGGAACGGGAACGGAAATGTGATGTTAGAGAGGTGTATGAGCTGCATGTCTAAGTTGGGTGCCCTGTCAAGGTCGTCAACAGCCGCTTTGACCCCGGGAGCGAAGCACTTCAATCCCGCATGGACAATGGAAGAAATAGAAGAGCCACGGCCTGAGAATATTCAAAATGCTGAGCAGGCGGCGCCAGATGTATCTCATAAGTCAAAAGCGGATAGCGTCTGCAGATGCGCAATCGAGAAACTGCCCGAGAGGCCGCCAAAACCTAACAGATTAGACTTGAAATTAGCAAAGAAACCACCGCTGCCCGTTCCTGTTCGATCGTTTAGCCACGCATATTTATCATCTATTCAAGAAAATTCGTCTCCAAAGATAGGCCCTTATGAAAACTATGACGTACCAAAAATACCTTCAGCTGAGGTAGCTTAACTTTTGTGTTTACTATTTTTTAATAATGCCATTTGTTAAAGTATTGTCTTCTTTGCAGGTGGATGGTGAGTTTTACGATACACCGAAGAGACTTAAGGAATGTCTCAACAGTGAATTATTTAAAATGACAAAAAGTTCTTCGGCCAACACGATCGTGTTGAAAAAACCATGCGGTTGTTTACTGAAATTCGGTAAAAAAGCAAAACAACCGAAAATTGTGGACTCGGAAGAAAACTTCCAAGCGTCGAGCTGCCCTTGTCAAAAGGTAACGGACTGGGCTAACAGTTGGATCAAACTTCCATATTGTAATAAGACCGTTGAAAATACCGAAAACATGATGACTGAGACAGAGAACCTTACGCCCCACGTTGGTGACAAGAACGCTTTGTATGCGACGATAGATCTTTCTAGAAAAACTAGAAGAAAATCTCTCCAACTTGACTATCATTCGACTGACAGCGTAGAACATAGATCATTAGATAACCCTGAGATCGACGACGGACCTCTAGCAAACTATGAAAATTTAAATTTTGCTCTTTCCTTAGAATACTACGAAAACGCCAAAGATCTTTTAAAGAAGGCTGGCGTAACACAACACGAACTCGACGCTCTGAGCGCCAACCTCAATTCGGCGGGCTCAATTAATGAAGCAAAAACATGCACTTCATGTGGACATCCAGAAAGGGTGGAAAGGCTACGAGGTATGACGACACACGACGAGTACCTTATGATGGAGCCTAACTCGATAGAGAGCAATAAGTACGAGCACGAGAAGAGTGGCTACACTCCAATGTCACCGATTAGCGGTTTCGCTTTTCATACTCTAAAGCACCCCGCAAAGAGTCCGATTGGCCGATCGCTTGATGAGAAATCTGCGAGCAATCCGACTCTGTGCGGTTCGGAAGAGTCGCGTCAGACACGTCCTGGCGTCAACGATGGGGTTCAGCTTCGAGTGGCTCACGAGCGCACCGACTACAGGAAGAGGTCTAGTTCCGCGGACTCGTCGAGGTTTTTGGAAGATGTGAAGGAGTTTGAAGGCAGTGTCGGTAGCCGTGGATCTGCCTCGTCTATAGAGACCCTCCGCGATGGTGGCACGCGGGGCCCGACACCCGGAAAACACTCCGACGCTGATAGCTCAGAAGCCTCCAAGAGCAAAGGGGGGATCGCAGCCGCCGCTGGTAATCGTGATTCATCGAGTTCCAACGACTCCGGAGTCTCGTCTTGGTCCTTGCGCGGTGATCCGGCTGGAGGAGCCGCCGACTTTGAGCTACCGGCGACGACCGCAGCCACTCGTCGTCGCTATAGATCCGCAAGAAGAGCTCACGACCCACACGGCGCTCATGAGATGCCTCGTCGCTCGCGCTCATCGTGCGGCGCAAGACAGGAAGAACCGCAACCTCAGAAGTGCTGTTCTGCAGAGGCCGAGGTCCCCGTACTCTCTGGCAAGACGTTGCGGAGCGTGGCTGACAGCCGCAGTACTTCAAGTGGGACCTCCGACATGTCTGACTACATCGAGACGCTGTCAATATGCTCCTCACATTCCTCCTCAGACACGCCCGTTACATTGAGGTAGAGCTCTGTACTTTATTTTTGTGATCGCAATACGGATCAGGTCATTTAAGTAAGTATTTCTTTTGCAGAGTGGTTCGCCAGACGACTAGCACCCTCCGACCGCGCTCCGGCAAGGAGTACAGCCCGCTGGCGAGCGGTCTTCGGGCCGTCTCGCAGCCCTACCGCCATCTGCCGTGAGCTATCATCTAAACTTATCTTACACGCGATAATCACTTTTAACCTGAAGCAATAATAATAGATATAAAGAAAGTGCGTTACTTTTTGTTCACGTTACAACCACAGCCCATGAAATAATATGTTGCGTAAGACATATCTGTAAATTTATTTTGAAAATATATCATCTCATTAACGATATTGTGTAATGAGAGTTTAATCTCTACTAGTCAATAAATCATTTCTGTTCGACATCATCAAATAAGAGGTATTATTTCGTACTTCAGCCGAATGTAATGACTGTTTCAGTAGAAAAGGTCCGTCCACGATCGATTCGCCATTATCGACGACCGGTGCAATCTCATATCTATTTGTTATCTTATCGCATTAATGTAACAGTCCAATATTTATTAGCACTGGTTTATCCGCTAACGATGCGCCGACGGTCGTCTTAGCCGCGTTAATCCGCTCCTCATAATGTTATTAGATCGAAATCTATCGCAATAAACCTTTATATCGGCCGTAACAATATATCCACATTATTCGTAGAATAAGGAAAAGATCTTTTAATAATCTTTTACTGTACTCACTTATACTCAGACTTTTACTCGAATCCGAAGCGTCTTATACCTAATAATTTATCGGTTTCATTCGAGAACTAAACGAATTATTATAGAACAGGTAAAGGGATGTTTCTTTCTAGTCATTTTTACATAAATCGAATTAGAATATGAACGAATGTAAATAACGTAATCTCTTCGTTTACGCTCGTCTCTAACTCGTTACTGCGATTATATTTTGATATTTAGAGTTTATTTATCGTAAGTTGGATATTGTGAATATTGAATTGTGAAGTCTGAATGTACTCAGTTAGGGTCTTAGTTGCCATTATAGCAATAAGCGCCGACCGGTGCGGGATGATGTTGAGCATCTCTATTGTAAAATGTAAAATAAATTATATTAATTTTATTATTATCATAGAGAATGCGGCGTAGCTGTGCGCGAATATATCATTTCAATAATATAGAATCGTGAATCACAAACGTGTTAAATTTATTTATAATGCCATATGTTCGTGCGCAACACGTCGTTTAGATTTACGCTAGAATGAATTTATAACTAACTAATGTTAACTCGAATTTCTAAATAAAGACATAAACAATATCGCATCTTTTATTTCCTCTGAGGGCTGTAGGGTGGCCGCCTTGTCCCGTCGAAAAAATGTCCCGTTTATGTGGATCGCGTTATCGCGCACTCGAATGACAAAGAAAAATTATCTCGGTGTAATGACGTACTCGAAACTGAGTTAGGGGAGATGTTAATTAGCGAGTCATCGGTATCTGCGAAACGGAGGATCGAAGGAGGTTTCACTTTATTTTTTGGATCTATTGTTATAGTAGACATGTTGATTTTTTTATCATTGACACTTGCTGGTTGGTGAAATGAACCTTCCATATAAAATCTAAACAAGATACGCTGTATACACCCATCTATCGACATCTATTTTAGTTTTGGATAACGGAAATCCACAGACTGAAACCGAAACGCGACTAAACATTGGCGGCTTTTTTATCTGTGGACGGTAGTTCGTCACCCGAACGAATTTCCGGTAATCCTACCACCCATTTTATATCCAAATTACTAGACGAAGTCCATCATGTTTCAGAAAAATTATAAATTGATTAGAAAAATGCACCAGGTGTGGATCAAACTCGCCCCTTGATTATTAACAAACCCGTCAAACAATAAATTATCAAGTATGTTTAATAATCCAGTTCAGCCAGTATCTGTAAAAATCTTATACGAAAGAACAGATACTAACTTACATGCGAAATGAGTTTTATTCAGATGTATATTTGTTGTAAGATTGTAATGTGAAAACCGCCCGCGTTTACACTCCGCGGCGCCTACCCCCAGTCGGGTTATACTGCTGTCGTTATGTGTAGATCCGGGGCTCGTTAAATTATTTACGACTCCCGTTATTATTTTAGTGACGGAGTTTTATTGACGCACTGTTTGTGCTGTACCAAGTGCAGTTTGAGGAACGCTGATTCCAGAGCTGCATATAGTTTTCAATACTGTAATATTTGTTTTGAAATCTAAAGATGTTCCCTTCAGTTAAGTTAATTGAATATTGTTAAATAAAAAAACTTTCAACGACCGAGATTTACGAGTCTAAAGTAATCATGACTTTTTTTAACTTGAAAAAGCTTACGTAACGCAGCGGTTTATCAATAGAAAGTTATCAGCGCCAAATATCCTGTCATAATCATAAAATGTATAATAATATAAATTTAAAAAGTAAAGCAATAATTATATTGTAAAGAAATAGTTTAAGTGATTAAATTCTAAATCAATTAAAATGTTCTCTAAAAATTGCTCAAATTAAGCTTATAATTTTTAAATAAAACACTTTAACGGTTTAAAACGTAATATATTAGTTAAACTTATTTGAAAATTATTTTAACTTCGGCCCGACGTTTCGGATGCTATACAGCCGTGGTCACGGGGAGAGAGTTAAAACATGTACTATGTCGAAAAGCATAAAGGTTTAAAGGGATCGAGGGATTAAAAATAGAACATAACTGTATGTAAAATTCCCTCGTTTTCACGAAACAAATAGTATTACGAGTGTCTATAAATGCACTTCGTTGTGCTCAATTAATCAGCGCTAGTCTGTGGACGTGTCGCGTGACAGACGAATAACGACTTCCACTTCCGTTTCCGGTGCGAGTCTGCGTGACGCGTGCTCTCTACGCTGACAAATATCGCCGTTTTCCCAAAAGTATCTATAAAACATAATATATTTTATTACGACATATGTAATATACAAAAACCACAAAGTATTTCTAACGAGCGAAGTAAAATATAAAAAGTAACACGACATAATAATATGTCATATATTATATACATACGCCGTAAAGTATTTTTAAACGAAGTAAAATGTATTTATACCTTGTTAGTCTAATTCATCGGTTTTGATGTCCAAGAAATGAAAAAAAACTGATATTTTTAAGAAAACACTTAAGCGGTTTAAAAAGTGAACGTTGAAGATTATTAAAATTAAAATAGATGGCCGCACGTTTCGGATGCTTTGCGGATGCCGTGGTCACGGGGAGACAGAAGTTAAAATAATGTTAAAATAAGCTTAACTAATATATATGGCGTTTTAAACCGTTGAAATGTTTTATTAAAATGTGAACTACTTGCGTAAACTACAGACAGTATTTGAAAACTAATTTATTTATCTATCCAAGGATACTTTGAATTAAAAATAAAAGAGAACTCCAAATTTAAGTTATTACTGTTAGTTTATCAAGTAAACTATTCCTTCATGTAAATATAATACGAATGACATAAAAAGTAACTGAGAACTCAATGCAGTGTCATCCGTTGCACCCGACCGGATGCACATAAAATGATAAAAGGTTATTTGTGCGAATGCGTCTGTGCTTCGGAGCCTCGAGCGACCGGAAGTGACGACATCACTCATTCCCTCTACAATAACACGCGCTGCATGGCTCCGGCGCAGCGGAGAAATGTGTCATAAAAACATCTACATTATATGTAAAATGATTGCGTTGATTTAACAAGAGTCGTAGTAGAAGCACCGTAAAGCTAACTTAACTACAATTTACAAAACAGGAAGGACTTGAACCGGCATCCACAGAGTTCCGTGCTGTTGCTGGAACTAATTGAGCTACCGTGCCCTACATGTCATGGTCGAAATTTTTCAACCTAATCATACAAGCGCCATCTTAAATTGTTTTTTTATTAATTACTAACTGTGCCCGCGACTTCAATCGCATGGAATAGTAACTTGGGGTAGAATTTTTAATTATTTAGACTGTTTATTAATTTACGTAATTGCGTATTTATCGCAGCCAATGTTGTAAGTACTACTTTGCCGCAACACTCTCACCTCACATCACTCCTACTCTAACTCCCACTCCCACTCCTATTCTCAAAAAGCCAAAGAAGAAAGTTTCAATGTTCTATTTTCAAAAACCACGAATTTCCATACAAACTTGTTCAATGTTCAACAATGTTCTCATCATTCAAATCCGTTCAGTAGTTTTGGCGTGAAAGAGTAACAGACAGACAGAGTTACTTTCTCATTTATAATATAAGTAAGGATGTGTTAAAATATTAAAGTTTTCAAAGTCCTTATTATAATGCATAATGATTAGTTTCGTTATGTTCGTAGCGAGGTGTTTAAGCAGTAGGAGTCTCGTAGCTCACCGTAGGCTCAAAAGAGCTCTCATTACCGGAAAATGTCGGATCTTGTGAAGCCTTTCTGAATTTTTCAAATAATTCATTCGACCGATTTTTGTTTGCATTCTGACGCCATTATGATGTCGTTCTTTTAAAACCACATTTTTGTTCGAAACGCTTTTCCACTACGTTAATGATTTTCGCTCCGGATGAAAAGTGATAAGATTTTCATTCTATAAAATTATAGAAATCACTATGTTGAATAAAATCGGAGCTCGGAATATTTTTAATGATGCACGATTTTAATTGATCTTTGTTATATTCGTTGTAAGTCGGCTATAGTTATTTTGTACGCACTTAATTATTACACCAAATATTTTAAACTACATCCATTGTATGAAAAAATAATAGTTATATGGCTAACTGTCTAGCGACTTCGTATGCGTAGAATAGTTATTTTGCGCATCAAAATTTGTTTTTGAAAACCTCCATTATAACTGACACCCGCGACGTCGGTTGCGTCCCATCGTTCTTGCAAGTAAGCCTTTAAAGATAGACGGAGATTGTTTTAGATAATTTAAAGCGGCATCATTATTTCATACATATGTATGAAAAGAATTATATCTTGAACATTTTTCTCAGCGCTGTACATTTCCAGCTGTATCTTACGTCTTATTAGGTACCACGCAATGCATAGCCATCATGGATAAATGCTCTAAGCAACAGTAGTTCCTGAGATCAACGCGTTCAAACAAACAAACTTCAGCTTTATATATTAGTATAGATACAAAATGTAGTTATAAAAATATTATATTTTTAGAATGAAGTAGTACTTTGTTTATTATGAGAAAACATTACTTTTAATAATTACTCAGTAAACTCGGTCGTGGAGTTTTCCTTTTGAATAAATATTTAGAAACAATAAGTACTTGTACTTACCATTATTATAAATATCTGCATTATATTAAGAAGATTAGGTTTTATTATTAACATAACGTTTTCGCGTACAATTTATAATTTTACTTATTTACGTAAAAACTGAAAGGCTGCTTCCATATTTAAAACTTTCAGTTAAAAATGTAATTTTAATTTGAAGACTAAGATCTTATTTACGCAGCAGTATTAATGTACAAATTTAATTTGTACTGAAATCGAACCCCCCACCAAATTAGTAAAAGTCACTTTGTGGGTTGTAATTTATTTAAACGAACAAGTTTTAGATTACCCTCGGCAAGGCATAGAAAGACACGATTAAAATTCAAAATGTAAATGCGGAACCCAATAAAACTAAGCGCAAGTCATATTAGATAGATCGTTGGGTCAATATTGAGGAGGATTAATTGACAAAGTTCAACTTCTACGATCCCTCAGGTTTATCTTAGATCAGTTAAATTACACTGTATAATTGTGTTAATGCCAAGTTTGAATACCTGAAGATATTTTATACTTGTGGTTTTACTATTTGAGAAAAACAATTATTTTAATTAGAAGTTAACGGAAATTTGAAAGGATGCGCGTTTAGAAGCATTACATGAAATTACATTATTACTTAATTATAATTATTAATCTTCGTACAAATAAAACACTTGACTTAAACTGTGACCCGACGTTTCAGATACTTTGCAGTAGTTATGGTCTGATGCGTCGGGCTGTTTAAATCAAATGTAAATAAGTTTAACTAAAACACTTCGCTTTTTAAACCATTGAAGGTATTTAAATCATATTTATTTATTGAGATCACTCTTCTGTTCCCTGGCCAGCAGGAATCATATATTACTACCTCTGTGATTTTGGCTTTAACCTTAAATAAAGTAAAAAGAAACCGTATATGAACAAAAGTTTCAATTAAAAATATATTTGGGTCAATCATATTGTGTATATGGCTACATTTATGAAGTCTTCCCCCAAAGCTCATCATGAATTATACTGCTAATGACGGGACATCAGCACTCGATCTAACGTCTAACAAATCGGTCGAAGTGTACATTAATAATTTAGTTGTCTGTTACATACTAGCGCTTATTGTTCCACGTTTCATTCGCATATAATAATTAATCACACTTGTGTTGCAGACCCTTTGATATAGTTGATGATTCTATACGATCTGCTGTACTAATTAAATCTGTAGACGAAAACTGTTGAAATAGAAAATATATACTAATATTATAAAGCTGAAGAGTTTGTTTGTTTCTTTGAACGCGCTAATCTCAGGAACTACGGGTTCGAATTGAAAAATTATTTTTGTGTTGGTTATAGCGTTTATCGAGGAAGGCTATATGCCCATCGCCCTGTAACTAATACAAGCGAACATACAGCGAGATATGTAAAGAAAATTGGGAAAATTATTCATCATTATGGATTTTCGAGGCGTACGCTGCAAAAACGGTTCACGATACCCAAAAATATGTATGAGAGAATGACTCCTACTTAAATTATCTAAAAAAACGTCCGCGACGCTATATGTCTATCTATCTCTTAAGACGACGAACGACGGGAAGAGACGCGACCAAGGTCATATAAAATAACTATTCTACGCGGACGAAGTCCCTGGCTCAGCTAGTAGTAAATAAAATCGTCGATAGTATTCTGTATTTTTTAAATACAGATTATATGATTAAACTTGTAAGTTAACTATTTATAAAGATTTGGTCTCTGTGTTCTTTTTAAATATACTTTGTGATAATATATAATTATGTTACCGAATGTTTAGAAACAATTGCTAACAAATTTGAAACAGCTTTTGAACGCCTCTTCATTTAATTATAATGTATTTATAATATAATTATTTTGAAGTGCTGTTTTGTAGAGAAATCATGAAAGAAGAATTCATACATTCATACTAGACCTCATGGCAGAAAATACATGCGATTTGTAGCAGTATTAGTGACGTCACTAGCCTATTACATAGCAAGCAAATGGTGATATAGAAGTAACAGTGTTTTTAATATGAATTTCTCTATTAACTCTTATTTTTACGAAACCTACATACGTCGTCATCGAATTTTAAACGCTTTAAGATCCAATTAATGTTCGTATTTGTCTAAAATGGAAGAAGTCATATTAGGTATAAGCCTATCAAGAACTACCTATCGCTAGTCTTTTTAATTTTTGTTATCCCTTCACATCGGGCTTCCTGGAAGAGATCGCTGCGATAAGGCCGTCTTATACTTATAAGCATGAGTCTTTGTTCTTGTAAACCATCCCTCTGGTGTTTATAATTAATAAAGGTTAATAAATAAAATAAAGTATTGTCAGTAGTATGCGATTGGTACACATTTACACGACTCTAAATATATATGTCATTTTATTTAACGGAGGTGTTCCCCGGTTAAAACGATTCAAAAGAAGGCACATTCATTATGATTCTTTCAATTTGAACGCGCTCTGAAACCGGACGTCGGTACTCCCAAATAATTTATACTGAGAGTTGTTAATCCACAAAGCCTTTGATCTCTTCCGCGCCCCTTCACGAGTTTGCCTTTATCTTCCGACGAACAACACTTTTGTACGGTTTTACTTTTTATTCCAATCGTGTTCGCCTCGAATACTATTGTTCTGAGCTTAAGGCGCCGTACTAAGAGCCGTTATCTGTAGTCTAGTTGCGGTCGGGCCAACTGCGATAGAGCTCTGGCTGAAAACTAATAAACACATACTCTGTATCCAATCCTTCGCTTAGTACCGTGGTCTTTGGCTTATACAAAACATTTCAGTTTTGATAAGCTTACTCACGCTGCACTACGTAACGCGTTATCATAACAGTGTGTCATTGATTTATTCTTTAAAATTAGGACAACAAAATGAACTGTAATTTAACTCTTTCGGATTCAATTTTGTCTCCTTATCTTCTTACAAAGTCTCTAATAAGCATTTCTGTTCTTATCAAAACTCTCTTCCTAGATTGAACTTAAAAGGAAATAACAGAGAACACAAAATAATAAAATTTATTACTAAATAATAAGCATTACTTATTTTTTTCAATATTTTGTTGATGTTTTTAATTGTTGGGTAACTATATAAGTCGGTGGGTGAAGTGGCAGTGAGCTGGTCATGTCTGCAGAAATGAAGATGGTAATTGGACTCGATTGGATACCATGATTAGGCAAACAAACGACCAGCAGCACGGACTGATGGCATGAAGATAATAGTCGGCGACACGTTTAAGTTTATTTCGTATCATTTATGAAGTAAACAATAATTATTAAGCTATTGTTTTAATTCTAAGATGGCAGCCACAAACACACTATAGTTGAACTACTCCACTTGTTTATCTGTATGTTTAGTGCATTTTTTTATATCATTAAAAAAATAATTCTCTCATACACATTTTTGGTTTCTTGAACTGTTTTCGCAGCGCAAGAAACGGAGAGACCAATTTTCCCTCTTTTACATATCCCACTGTTTCTTCGCTCTTTAAGCCCTTCTCGATAAATGGTCAAACCAACACAAACGTACAAACGAAACAAACTCTTCAACTTTATAATATTAGTATAGATGGTAGTTTTATGATAAAGCTATGTATACATATATGTAAACACAAACAGGCTGGCCGTTACCTTGCTTGCTTGGTGAAAGGGAATTGTCGCGTGGCATATTAGTAATAGCCGGCCTACGAATAAGCTACGCAGCAAGCAGCCTTTAAATTGGGCAGCTTTGAAGTGGAAAGTGGGCCTTTATGTACCTTGCCGCCTGCAAATTAGTCTCCGATTCGGTTACGCTCTAATATCGACTACAAAATACACGCACGAACTTTGTTATATCAAAAATGAGTATTTTTAAAGCACAACAATATAATTAATCGAAAAAGTAATAAAAATATTTACCTGGAGATGAGAGAATCAAAAATTAAATATCCGTGCTTTAAGCTTTACACAAGAATAGAAAATGTACGTTTATTTGAAGTTTTCCTAATATATAAATGTCACAATAGTAATAACCGTCACAAAAACCTACCGGATCCAACATTCTTCTAATCAATTTATAATTTTTCTAAAACATGACTTCGTCTGTGAATTGGGCCATGAAAATGGGTCGTAGGAATATCGAAATTCCGTCCATAGATAAAAAATCCGTAAAGTTTATTCGCGTTTCGGTTTAGTTAATGGATTTCTGAATAACCAAAGCCAAAATTAGTCCACATCGCATCTTGTTTAGACGTTATAAGATTGGGGTATATCATCTACCATAAAGAGATCCCCATACTTGTCTGTCCTCCTCTATCTCAAAAAAAAACACTGTTTCGCTAGCTTCAATTTGAGGCTAATAATTATATTAAACGAGGTCGTACTTAAAAGGCAACAGTTCAAAACGATGAATAAGCCAAGCGGGTCGGGCACATGAAAGAAAGCCCGCGAGGTTACAATGAAAACACAATCTAATTTAACAAAGCGTCGTTACGAGTTGTATTCACAGTTAAGGGCAGGTAACTGCGAGCTCGTTCATATTTTAGCGGACGTTAAGGGGGGGCATCAGCTCGCAGATTTAATAACCGACATTATTTATTTAAGGCTGTTGTTAGTTTCTCAATCTGTTAGGCGAGTCCCATTAGAAGGGACCGCCTGCGTATATTTCGTAACTCACGCGGTTAGTTTAGTTTGTAACACTCGTTAACTTGATTGACACGATTTATTTGTAGGGTCGATAACTGATAAGTGAAGCTGTAAGGTGCCAACCAACAATACAACCGATGCTAGTGTTTTTTAATAAATATTAAAACTTGGATACAAACGTTTTAAGTGTAAAACCGACAGAACTACTCGATATCTCTTACCGCTTAAGTTAAAGAACTGATAAAGATTTAAAGTTAGTAATTGGTTTCTGAAGACCCAATCAAGTCAGTTAAATAGTAATAAGTAGTACTAGCATTTTTATTATAATCATTGTAAATATTTGTAAAATACTATAAGAAATTAACAATGCAATTTTTAAAACTTTACAATTGTTCTTTACTTTTAATTTATTTATAAAAATAAGCATTAAAAAAATAAACTCATGCAGAGAGAGAGAGAAAGACATCGGGCAAGAGTTAACACTTAATTAAACATACAAACACAGTTTGACGTACTGCATTATGACACCTTAAAAATTATTTTTGAGAGATTGATACGAATTCTCATCCTTCACATTACATCACTAGTTAACCAAAATAGCTGCAGCAGTAAATAATTCAATTAAGGGATAGGCCTTAAGTACAAAGACGGGTCACTAAATAATTTAACCGGGTCTCAGGTCCACTGGTATTACAGAAACAATAAGTTTTGCTCATGTATACTTTATTAATGAGTTGCTGAACAGTAATGTATTATTGATTAGTACGGAGAAATATCAGATATGAGGCTGCTAGAGGCAGAGTGGCCTAATAAGAAAAACACATGATTTTCAATAAGGAGGTAAATAAAAACGCGCAATTAACTTAGGTGAAAATGAATAACCATTATTTGTGTAAGAATCATGTCAACAGTTTTGACAACAGTGGGTCACTGTGCTTATTGACAAATAAATAACTCGAGTCAGAAAATTGCAGTTAGGCTACTCTGCCTCTAGCGGCCTCATATATGTATTTCGCTTTCGCTTAATAATAATAATATAGGTAATAAAGCACATAATAAGGCAAGAATTTATGTTGCCCAAAATAATTATAGTATATTGCTGACACGGTAAAAACTACCAATATTTTCGAAAATGCTCTCAATGACAGTAAAAAAAATATATGTTTTTTATTCTGTTACTACCACTAACATCATGTTATATAGTTAGTGAAATCTCGATCTCTCTCTTTTTGGATCATGGGACGAACATATTACTGTGTCCGTTTAACTGGTGGGTTTTATTTAAAGACAAGTTGATTACACTGCCCTAAACGTGCCTTCCCTGCCCGTTATTCGAACCCGGCACCTTTCGCGCTTAGCACAATAGTAGGCAACACGTTCAATGACTTAACTAAAAATAGTAAATTAGTCGTTAGTTGGTGATTAAGAGCGCGCACCGTTTCCCTCGACGATTCAGCATCACGGTGAGTTGGATAATATCAGGTGGAGTCCTGAGTCGGACGTGACGTCATCGCGCCGCGCTTCCGCACAGTAGCTTAGTTTTGAGATCGGTTTAATTCCCGAACACAGCAACTGTTCGGCTCTAATTTGATGTGCGATTGTCTCAAAACTACGAACTCCGCTAAGTTGGTCCTCCCTCGGTCTGTCTGTTTCGCCCCCACTTAATATTAGTTTATTATTCAGATTACACTCAGAAGTTTGTTTCGTTGCTCTGCGTCAACAATCTGCATAGATCGCGAGATTGTATTATTTTAATAAACTTAAAAAAGCTATTAACTAAGTATATAAAAAAAATAAGTTTCTAAATCTCCATAGCAAAATAGGTCGACAGCGTACATGCCTGGGTACATCAAGTGAATCTCATACTTGTCTGTCTTTCCCAATTATAAAAAAAAAATGAAAACTAATAAGCCACTTTTTTTCTTATTTATTATTAATGCATACTATCGTTGATGTATTTCGTTTGTCTGTTCGCATAATTTATTTTCTAGCCTTGTATGTGTTGGCATTTTCAACCTTAATTAAAAATATTCGTTCTAATATATAACAAATTATTAAGACACTAAAGTTATCGTTTGGAAATAAACATCATATTTTTAGTAACTTTATAATGGCATTGTGAGTCGTGCGAGTCCAGAAGCAACATTTTATTTAGCGAAGGGAAGAAGCAAAAAGATAAATTCTCAAGTAAAGGAAGAAAGAAATAAAAGTAAAATCTCAGTTATTTAATAAGATCCTTAGAATAGAGCGTGAAACAGGGACAATAACAGGAAGAGGAAACGACAAATAATAATATACTCGTTACTCGCAAACTCGATTGTTTCCACTTTTCTCAACATAAAGTAAAAGAATCAATTAAATAGAAAAGAGATTAAATAAAAACAAACAGAGACGTATTGTTATGTATTAGTGAATATAAAAATCTGTATAGATTGATTTTTCTTGATCATTTGTACTTTTTTTTTGTTGTTAGCACTAACATATTATATACCTTGTAAAATATTTCTTCAAAGTTAAATGAAACACTTTTAGCGAGTAAGAACTCAAAATATATTGATTAACATCCAAAACTAACTTAAATAATATAGTTCGCGTTTTAAACCGTTAAATGTATGGTAGGAATATAGAATTCCGTGCGGGTCACGAACCACCGTTCACAGATGAAAAAGCCGAGAAGCTTAATTGGGTGTCCGATTCAGTCTGTGCTTTTCCGAATATCCTAAGCCAAGGTCCGCAGCTAGTAGTTCAGATGCTATAGGCTGGGGTATATCACCTACGTTTAAGTGCTTGTCTGGGCTCCTCTATCACAACAATAATCCAATGCGTAATACTGGCGTAAACAATAGACAATATTTAACATCTTATTATAATGTAGGTGTAGTAAAATTCAATGCAGTAGTGTGCACTGTCTACATTCATGTACGGAAAAGCGTCGTAACTGTAAGACTCAGGATGAAATTAAATTTGAGCGACTTTTCAGGAAAAGCGTGTGAAATATTATGTGTAGTGCAGTAAGAGGAGGGCGTCAAGGAAAGGACGCGGTTTATAACTGGCATGGTCTGCGAAAAGTGCGGATTTCATTTGAATGTGTACTTCACAAACACGGGACCCGTTTTCCCAGCCGTGCATACGCGCTGGACGCAATTTCCTTTTTCACACTCTGCCACTCTGCCTATGAAAATAGAAACATACCACAGGGTAAGTGAGAAATTGAAAAGACCTATAACTCTTTAATAAAACACTTTAACGGTTTAAATCGCGATATATATTGATGTTGATGTTAAACATATTTAAACTGCGGCCCGATGTTTTGGATGCTTGCAGCTGCCGTGGTTATGGTGAGACTAAGGATGGAGAGTCTCACTGACGTCAAAGTAAAAAACTGCTACGCTAGCGTCACCTGTTCCGTCAAAGTAGGTATTTGGCGAAACTGACCGGTTCCTTGCGTAATTCCTTAAGTCAGTAGTATATCTCTCCCGTTTTAAACCGTTAAAGTGTTCTATTTAAATGTGTTATACTCGCGTAAACTACAGACAGTATTCAATCCATAACTATAATTCTTTTGTTTTTAATTTCATCAAATAAATAAGTAGTCTTACAGAGTCATTTTTAATCAAGATCGACAAGGGTAAACTGTTATGAAGCTTAATACATTACATACAAGAGTTAATTCAGTTAAAAGTGATGTAAACGCCATTTAAAAGCGTTCTTCTAGAAGTCGATTAGTGAATATTTGAGCGAGTAATTTTAGCGAAGAACTCGAAGCGGGCGAAAGTTAAAAATTAAACTCGAGTTAGTCGGAGTTAGCCGCGTTACCGGTCAGAGCCCCATTATATTTTTAGTTAGTTTTCAATACGGAACCGGGAACTGCGAACATGGTGCTAATACATTCCATTTAAACTTTGCGTTCACTTCTCACCACACGTTTTCAATTGATTCGATACGTTTATAAGCCATTGTTGGGTTCCAAACCATAGCAATACAATAATAAAAATAAAAAAGATTAATTAAGGCATATTAAAACTATATACGTTTTAAGCACGAGGGCATAGGGAAAATACATATGATAAAAACTGAGCTAAATTTGGTAATAATGCAATTAGGGTAAGAAACGGTAATATTTTATTTAAAAAAAAGTAGTTTAGAGTGTTTGCAATGTATTGTCAATACATACCCGAATACTGTCTGTAGTTTACGCAAGTAGTACACATTCAAATTAAACATTTTAACGGTCTAAACAACAGCAGCAGCTGTAGTCACGGTCTTGTAGACGGCTAAGCGTCCGAAACATCGCGTCGGACCGCAGTTAAAATAATTTCCAAATATGTTTAACCAATATATATCACGTTTCAAACCGTTAAAGTGTTTTATTCAATTATTTTTTTTAACTTAATTGAAATGCACAAATGAAAACCAAAAACCCTTAATGTACATTACATAACATTTTGAACAACATTAGTTAAAATTTTATGTACATATAAAATTATTTTTATTAAAATTTGTCCTACAAAAATATAAAAGAACGTCCTAATTTTTATTTGTCAAATATCACAACCAGTTGTCTTACGTGGTTCAAGATTTTAAGTGCGTAAACTACGAAATAACGGACCGTAGCACAGCGTAGAGGTACGTAGCAGTTACGGCCGGGAGGTTCATTAGCGGGTGCCTGTACGCGATCGGTTCCCCAGCAATTTGAGAATAATTCCGACGAGCGTTATACCCGTATTCGGAGGGAACGCTCGTAATGACGACGGATTATTATAATTGTACTGGCAAAGCGATACACTGTCGCTACACCGCTACCAAATCCCTTTGCCAGAACTATTAATACGGCAAATGATGGGTATATTCTTCTCGAAATTTCCCACTTTGAGTATAGTTTTAGACAGGTATACACACACAATATACTATACGTTTTAAATTACTTAATTGCATACCCATTTTTAATATTAGGTTCTTATATCATTGTTTTTCGAGCTGTTCGGCCGACGTAAGCGAGAAGAGGTTCTCGACGTTTTGCCATCATGAGCCGACGGCATCATCAGGAGATGTTAGCTCCTCGATTGCTCGAAGAATTAACTATAATTCTGATAGCGAAACTTCGAGAACCTCTTCTCGGTCACGTCGGCCGAACAGCTTAAAAAACAATGATATTCAGAACGATGGCCGTGAAACTCGGAAACTGTGAAAAATTGTTTTGGTCGGGTAGGGCACAGAAGTCTGATCAACTACTTGTCTGTTAAAAAAATCGATCAGGGAAACGGACATAGGAATGTGTTCGTCCCATGCCCCACGAGGGGGAAACGGGATTTCACTTATTTACTATACTGTATTTCCAAGCTGTTCGGCTGTCTTAAGTGTAAAATTGTTTTCGATGTTGCGTTTCATGATCTGATGATGTCCCTTCATCATCAGACATTCAGATGTCAAGCGTTCTTTGAATAAACAAAATCTTGGCTGCTGGCAACCTAGCTTTAGAACTTCATTTTTTTTTCCTTAGTTAATTTCAATGTACCTACATACTTCTTAGACAAGATAAGCTTATCGTCTAGCTTATCTTATGAAATATAAAAACACACCTCCCATGACCAGGGCTGCTGCAAAGTATCCGAACCGTCTGGCCGTAGTAAGAATAATTTTGAAACAAGTTTAACTAATATATTTTGAATTTTAAACGGTTAATGTGTTTTGCTTAAATATGTACTACTCGAGTAAACTACAAACATTATTAAATTGAGATAACCTGTAAAGCTTGTAAAATGTAAATTTTACAAGTAGAAAAATATAATTTGACATATTCACCAGAAATAAACAATTCGTACACGAACGTAAATAGTAATCATTTAACAGGTAACTGATATTTAATTAAACCCACCGCGCCTCATTATAAGTGAAAAAGGGATAATTATGCGTTTGTTTCGGGAATATCACTATTTGTTGATAAGCATCATTATCGTGAATGGTGTTCCCGTATTGGGAGAGGGGAACAACGCAAAGAGATATCGAATATATATAGAGCATACGTTTTAAACCCAAATTACATACGAATTTTAATAATTGACATGCAGAAAGTCCGTTAAATTTAAAAAAAAAATCCGTTTACCGTTCGTGCAAAGGGCAAACACACATATGTCGTATTATGTATTTTTTAGACTTCTGAAGCGGATGAGTGAGTGTGTTTTCTGGGGGTTAGAACCCGTGGACTCTGGCGCGTAACGCAATGTTAGTACTAGCTAAACGATTGAGGTATACATGAGTAAATTTTTTTTATTACAGCATCAAGTTAAGTAGAGCGCTACTTATCTTTGACTAACTATCTCTATGCCTACATGACCCGCTGATCGTGTAGGCATAGACTCAAATGATTTTAAATTATTACAACTGAACGATATGATGATGAACGAGATATTAAAGTGCGATGTATATTAGTTAACTTATTTAAAATTTATTTTAACTGCAGCCCGAAGTCACAAATGTTGCTTGATTACAAATGTATTTCTCGTGTCATATGTAAATTTAAAAAAATATTCTTTTAATGACTATCATCTAATAGTGACGTACCTTTCGAAGGCCTGCGGCCTCTTCAATGAGAGAGGGCATATCTAAAGACAAACTTTTTTAAATCTCGTTAAGATGGGTAAAATAAAAGTGTAACTAAAGTTGTGAGTAAAACAATTAATCTATCTTAAAGATCTTAATAATTAACAATTGAAGCGCAACTAGTGACAATTTTTGTATCTCTTAAGAGGAGTGGTCTACGCGATAGCTTTGTTGCCTTTTACGAGGCATAGTCCTCGGGTGTGGCGTTCAGTTTTACGAGTGTATTCCACAAGGGTCCTTGCAGGAAGTTATATTGTATTCATTACTTAGTGACTATCATAATAGAAACTTCTGTTATAACTTCCAAGATAACCTCATTAAAAATATTTTTTTTCTTTATCACGGCTGACGCAGTGGTTAAGTGAGGGTTTTAATCCTGGGGAAGAATAGTTTCGGTCGGGCAGAGCATAGAAATCAAAGTGCCTTGCCTGTAACCAAAATCGGCATGCGTATGGCATGAGATGATGAAACTTTACAATTGGATGGCATGCTGATAATACTCGTCAGATTGTAGATAATACTTGTAAATATTGTATATAGATGACAGATAATAAAAAAAACATATTTTTTTTTAATATTGCACATCGCACTTATTGGACTTACACAAAAAAGAATAATCTACCAACGTTCGTTATCGCCAAGCTTTAAACAAAAAATGGTTATAAAAAAATTATTAAATCCTACATTATACAATAAAAAAGTATCTTTTGGTGTGAAACAGGTGTGTGTGACGATGAGAAAAGAGATATTGTTTTAGTTTAATTTACCAATTACCAAAGATATATCATTATTATTTTTCACACTGATTTTTAAAGCAGTTTTTTTAAGAACTACTAAAAATATATAGTTATACAATTTCAGAAAAATAAAGTTTGAATAAACCATGTTATATTATTTATTCTATAAACTTCACACTTCTTCTATTCATGGGGCAGTTTAAATACAATACAAGCACTCATCAGCTGAGACGTACCGATAGCCATTATTTTTTTTTAATTGTTTATTTAATTCTATCCTCTTTAAATGATCTAAAAAAATATCCGCGACAGTATATGTCTATCTTTCAAGATTAACTTGAAAGAACGACAGGACTCGAACGATGTCGTGGGCTTAATTTCATAGAGTTAAACAGAAGGTTTGCTAAAACAAATACCCAAAATAACTATTCTACGCGGACGAAGTCGCTAACACAGCTAGTTAATTATAAATACTACAGGATTTGTTCTATGATCACAAAATCTTATGAACTAGCTATTGAATTATTAATGTATTGTTTAGAAGTTGTAAGCATATTGTTAACACCGTTTACGAATGGCAATAAAAAATCTTGAATTTAAAACGTTGCAAATTAGAATTTTCAAAGTGCAAAGGAATTGACGCTCAAATCAATCACTGTACGTGCAGTGAACTTTCGGTACAAGATGCGACTGTTTATGTCACTCGTTCTAATAATAGGAATAAGGGGCGCTATACAAGAACTGAACTCGCAACTAACTGAGTCGGTGGTGCATAAGTAACAATGTAATAACTACGATGTATCAAATGTTTTTAAGAACGATTTATATATAAAGTAAAAATCTATTATGAATAAAAAAAATTACGACTCAGGCAGGACTTGTGCCGGCATCCACAGCGTTCTGCGCTGTTGCCCCAACCATTTTTTTTTTCAATTTATAATAGATTTTGTTTTATATAGTGCCATGATGTGCAGTAACGCGTCAATTTTTTTTTAAGTTTTTAATCATTGATATATATTTTTTTCTGGAATATGTTATGTCATCTGGAAAATCTGGATATTTAATGTTGTAGTGATATCGAAATTCAGTAAAAGACGTCAACAGATGGAAAAGACGTTTGGGCTCCAATTTCAGTTCGTGGATTTCTGAATGTCCGATGCTGTTGTTGATGTTCTTTAAATGTATACAGTAGACATTCTGTTTGACATATTTTATGTTTTCTCTATGTATGTAGCGCCCGCCAATCTTAACATTTAATATGTAGATAGCTTTGCACTTTATGTATGGAATGTATTTTTAAATGATTTTTTAAAGTAGAATTATGATCCCTAAGAACTACGTCGTGTATAAGCAACCTAATCGATGCGCCAACTCGAATGCTTTGATATGCAAATGCGTGCGCGCCTCTATCGATGTGTTTTTTTTCTTTCTCCTTGTGTTTATTCAGCCTTTATTGCGTCTTCGGATATTATTTACGAGTGGAGCTACTTACAACAGATAACAGGCTAATTCTGCTCGACTATTTATTATTTATGCTTATAAGATTGTTTATTATATTACATGCCCAACGTTACTTAGCTTTTCTAGCTGTTTTCGGCCTAGTGGATTGAACAAGGGGTTCCTGGTGAAGTGAGATTTTACACTAAGTGCAGTAAAATGGAACATGTTCTGGTGATCTGATCCCACTCGAGATAGTAAAACGTTTATAAACAAATATTTTTCACATGATTTCATTGTTAAATTAAAAATAGATTTTAAATTTAAAAATTTACGACAGGCAGGACTTAAACCGGCATTCACAGCGTTCCGTGCCGTGCTCCGACCAATAATACCGTGGCCATCGATTTTTTTTTACTTATTGATACTTGCACCGTTCGCGCTTTGTAATTTCAAACTTAACTGATGTAATATTAAGTGTTTATGTGGATTATAAATTATGTCCTCTTAGGACAAGTCAAATAATACAAGTCTGTATCTTAGATATAAGATTTTTCGAGTTATATTCCTTGGTTTGGAAAACTCCGTTATTTGACACAGAGACGAAATAAAATATTCTTTCTGGAAAAGCGTTTCGCGTGAGCGAAGGAACGCTTCGTAATCAGTGGAATTCGCGAGTCGCGCTCCCTTTGAGAGTCTGATTGAGTTTCCCAAAAATATCCGTCTCGATGTCTCAAACAAAATATCCTCAAACATAATACTCAAACAGAATTCCCTTCAAGTTCTTGCGCTTCAATTCTTTGTCACACTCTCCCCGATCGCTTTAATGTTAATATTCGTTTATATTTCAAAGGCTTGGTACTTCGAAATGGTTGTCGCTATATTATCACTTTTAAGTGGCTAACTTCTATAGCTAATAGATACTAGATTTAAAACTCTTGTGTCCCTTTCTGTGTTTAACTAGCCATGTGGTCCCTTTCATATTCTATTAAGGGCTATTGCTACAGTCACTACAATAAGTGTATAATGGTATTTGCGGAAAATGTTGAAATTCAGATTCGTTTGAAACACTCTCACTATCGTAAACAATTGTATCGCGATCTGATAAAACATTTGAGATAATAATTATCAAGAAAGTCCTTCAAGATATGTAGAGAGGCCCCGAGAATAGAAGAAAGATGCCGAATGAATTCTTAGCGTTCAAGGAAAGGTTTAGATTAGATATGAGATTCAACTCCTTTAATCCTTCATACTTTCCTCCCTACTTATAAAAGGCTTAAGAATAAGTTAATTTAATTTTAGTTTTAAACATACTAAGTTCAATTCATAGAAACAATATTAAATTTATTGAGAATAATTACTTTCTGAAATATCCCAAACATTTCGAAATTATTCCTGTGATTTGTAATAAGTACTTTTTTACTACACCGTGACTAAGCATTTTCTCAATACTAAAGCCGAGATGAATCCGCGGAGAGTCGTTAAGTGCAATTTGCAGCTCGCGGTTTGACGTAAAAAGGAAGCTATCGCTTCAAGAAACAGTGAAAAATTTCGCTCACTAGTGCAGTGGGCGGAGTACCGCAACACCAGCGTTGGGATGATCAGCAACGCTCATTAGTAACTGTTCCACTGTTTCAGCTGGGAATTATTCTTTCAAGGAATCCGTTAGTCTGCATCTCAAGTTGAACCGCATTAATGATAGGATCAAGTTAAGTTAGCTAGTGATTAATGTTTATATATAAATCTTCACACAATAACCTTTTAAAAAATTGTAATCAACTCTTTTATGATAGAGGTGGACAGACAAGTTTTCATCTGTGACAGTGGTTGTGACTTTCAGAAAAATAACAAACACATAAGACCCGGTTTGAATCGAACCCACGTCCCGGTGATTATTAGCCATACATTGCTACCATTACACCAATCAGCTTATCAAAAAGTCTAATTTACACAAATACTCTAAATCAATATTGTCTAACTAATTCTTTCTTCTTTTTATTCTTAAAAATCCCTCATATGTATTAATTTACACGACTGAACCAATTTTGGTCTGCTAGAATGGGCTCCCAAAATATATATAAATACAATTATCATGGTCTGCTTTTTTGGTGAAGCAAGTCATGCTGTGTAAGCACTTGTTACTTATCTCCGGTACGAATATATCCATCTCTTTCTAACAAACATGACAAAGTCCATTATATTATTAATAATGTTACTAATCGAATTACTCCTTTCCTTTTAGACTATAGTTATGAGTGAATTATATAATCATTTTGCATAATAAAATACAGTAGTGTATGTAGTTTACGCGAGTATATACATTTAAATAAAATACTTGTTCTTTTTTCAAATATCGTAATATTATATGAATGAACTCTGAACGAATTTGCGTAAAATAGATTTAGGTTGTCTGACATTTTTAATATTTTATTTCACGTAACGTGACAATTGTACTAGCTTTTTATTTTTAGACAGACATCGACAGTACAACTGACCCCTGTCGAGTGAATGCTCTCAAAACAGAGTATATTATTGATAGGACGCGTCGTGCTTCGTATTGCTATGCGCAAACAAACTAAAACGCAGCTTCTGTTTCTATCGTCACTGCACTGCATAGACCCGTTTTTATTACAGTTGTGTCATGAAAAGCTTTACTCTGTACCAAGTTGACTAAATGCAAGTTGGCATATGACACATTTATTGGTACCTTATATTCTACTAGTTATGTCCGCGACTTCGTCTGCTAATAATAGTTATGTTGGGCATCTATATTTGCTTTTGCAAACCTCATCTCTTACCCATGACATATACTGTCACGTATTTTTCTTAGATCACTTAATGAAGAATAATTCTTACATAAATAATTTTATCCGTTTTCGCAGCGCACGCGAACGAAAACGTATATAGATGAATCCCCGTTTTTTCCACAATTCTCACTATTTCTTTGCAGCGTAATGTTTGACATATTGGTCGCAGCGTGATGTTTTATAGCCTAAAGCCTTCCTAAATAAATGCTTTAACTTAACACAATTCGTACATGTAGTTCCTGAGATCAGCGCGTTTAAACAAATAAACTCCTCAGTTTTATGATAGTATAGATACGAGCTAAAAATTATAAAGGATTATTAAAAATCTAAATGACTATCATGTTGAATTTTTACTTTAGTTAGTTTCTATAAAAACCGACCGATATGAATCCATAAATAACGAAATGTTATCTCTTTGTTTTGGGATATCTTGTGCACGTGACAGAATGAATAGATATTATTTTGTGAATAGTGATCCTCCTAAACTCAATAATAAGAATTCTTGCAAGGAACTCTTGCGCAGACGTACATAAAATTAAAAGGGTAATAATAATATCACTTTCAATTGTCTTTATACTTTGCTTTTCAAGTAAAATCGAGTAACATGCAATGGCAACAGTGCCTAAAGGCTGTTTGTATCGGGTCCGTTATCTGCGTAGACACAACGAGAAGTGTGGAGGGACTATTATTATTATTGGGCACAGTTCGATAGCGATATGAGAATCTAATCGAACGTCAAATATTGAAATCTTGTTTAGCATTGAGTAATAAGAAAACAATATTTATGCAAAAGCAGAGTAAATAAAAACAGTGGAATTCAGTGGGCAAATTAAAGTATTTAAGTCATAAGATATCGTCTGTAGTTTACGTGAATAGAAAAAAAAAACCTCTTTAACGGTGTGAAACGCGAATTCTATTACATAACTTACTGGCAATGCTTGTTTGTGGCTGTAAAGGCTGCGTCGACCCGTAGTTAAAGTAAATCGTAAAAAGTTGAGTAAATTATCATTTATGTACAGACAAATAGTTGAATAGAAATCTCCCATAACCATACAACCTAATTTCCTCCTCTAAAGCCTCTCACGCATAACGTATTGTAACATAATATAGATATAATGTGGCCCTGGCGAAATCTATACATATCTTTTCTTTTAAAATAAAGTATAATTAACATTGAAAAGATTACTCATTTTTTAAATCTTGTCTTTCATTCTAGAGTTTTGAAATATCCATATTTGCACTGTATATATATTTTTTTAAACTGTGTCTGTTAATGTGCTAATTTAAGATTAGTCGGCCGGTTTCTTTAACTAAAGTAGTTAAAGAAACCGGCCGCCATTTTAAAACATCCCCCTAGTCAAAATGAGTTACATCGATGCCCGTTTCACCCAAATAGCGATAAAACAGAATGAGCTCGCAAGTTATAGAGCTCGATACAAAAAAGTATTAAGATTCAAGACGCGTCCGCCTCTAATGAAAGCGTTCAACTCGGAATGGCTGCGAATCAGCGTAATCGTCGAAGATGTGCTCGCGGCCCTTACTGCTGTCTGCTGCGGCTCACGGCAACTGATTTACTGCCTCTCATTATTCTTACAGCGCTTTTTGTGTCGCTCGTCAAACTAAAAGTACTAGGGAAACCTTTACAACCGTATAGAGTATAGACCATCGTTAATAAAAAAAATGATTAATCTATGCTAATATTATAAAGCTGTAGAATTTGTTTGTTTGAACGAGCTAATGTCAGGATCTACTTAGAGCATTTATCGGGGAAAATTTTAGGCTATAAAATATCACATTGCTACCAATAGAAGCGTAGAATAAAAAAAATTAATTCCTCTTTAAATGATTAAAAAAATATTCGCAATAGCATATATATCTTTTAAGATTATCATCCAAGAACGACGGGACGTGAACGTCGTAGTTAGTAGTACGTATTATCATCATACGTCTTAACGTTTTACATAGCATTGCTAGAGAGAGGTAGTGGGTTCGAATTCAAGGGAAACAATAGGTAATTGAGTTGGCAAAGTATTCTATGTGACTACTCGCCTGGAAATAAAATTGATTAGTCAAACGGATTCAGAAATTTATTCGTTCCATACCCCATAAGAATTCACATTTATTCTATTGTTTATTTATTCTTCTTCATTAAATTCACTTTGGATGCTTGACAGACTTGATTACGTATTATCAGTTCCACACATTGATGTTATCCTTGCAGACTCATAAAGCGATATAACGCCCTCATTATCATTAAGGACGATATTTAAAAGCGCAAAGTAGATAACTTGTTGATTTAAAAGCAGGAATTGTTCGCTAATAACGTAAGAGGCGCTGATAAGGCCTTTGCCAACTTTGGGGCCATAACAATAATGCACTCTGGCTCGGTCCATACTAAACCTTATATTGGGAACTGAATGCTCCTAAGTTGTTTTTTTTATATTGGGAGGAACATCACTTGTTACTACTATTAATTACTCTTTGTTTTACTTATTTTATTAAAAAAATTAGGACGCATAGACTGAAAATTTTCGTTGTCTCTTTTTATATCTTGTGTTCCAATAAACTTATTCCAATGGAAGTGAAAGAAGTAAAATCGGAAAATACCAAAGCAGATTCGCAAAAGTTGTAATAATTTAAATTCCAAATTACAGTTGTAAGCGGCACAGACGCTCCGCAAAAAGTTGCAATTTTCATTCCACCCACATTTAATGTGTAAAAGTTTATTTTGAAACGCGCGTTCATCGGAAATGCTCAATAAAATATTATTTAAATCGAGTCACAAATAGTCTGGCATATAAATGAATGTCGGGGCCGATTTATTGCGAGAATTATTTTAAAAACGTAAAAACCTGCTAATCTACGTGACGCCTCAATCGATACCGTTTCGTCGTTGATGTGTTGTTCACTTATTTCTCAAAGCAGATATGGTCAGACTAATGTCTAAATAAGATATACGGTCGACCTATTTTGGCATTGGACATTGGGAAATCCGCAGAATTTAAATATTTCACCTACTTAATGTCCAGATGTGCCAGACGAAGGTCTAACCTAACATGTTTGAAAGTTAAATTGCTGCCCCAATTGCAATTGTCCCAGGACCCATTGGTTTCATACTTGGGTAATAATAAAACCTTGGGTAAAAATAATTATTGTGCGATCGAAAAATTATACTCTCACTATATCAGTAAAGTAAGCATTTGACAGTTAAATAAAACTAAAGAGTTTGCTTAAAGCTGAAGAGTTTGTTTGTTTGAACGCGCTAATCTCAGGAACTACTGGTTCGAATTAAAAAAAAATCTATGTAGATTAAACGATGTGACAAATAGAAGCGAAGATACGCGGGAAAATGTGGAAGAAACGGGGGGAAATTTGGAAAAAACGAGACGCCAACGACGGGATCCGAACGACGTCTTGGATAACAGCTCAAAATAACAATTCTATGCGGACGAAGTCGCTGGCACAGCTAGTTTTTAAATGTATTGCCGTCTTCAAGTGTACAGTTAGCTATTAATAAAGTAAATTAGAATCTTCTGGTATTTATTTAGTTGAATCCATTGGTGGCATCGTATTGAAATACGAGCTCATATTACTTCAGCCTCAGCGTGGGTTGGTCAATTACCTTCAGCATGATATGTGAGGAGTCTAGTTCAGATTGCGTGGTTCTTTATTTACTGTTCGATATCTGCAATATTGTGTCACAACTCAAGAACGGCCGCTGTACATCTCGTGCAGTCTCTAACGAGTCCCTAAAATGTACACGGACACATAATTAAAGTTTTTTTTAAGTTTTTGTAATGGTATCAATGAATCTAATGTTTAATGGGGCGTGGGTTCGATCTCCACCGGGTCCCAAATTTTTCTAATCAATTTATAATTATTCTGAAACTTGAATCTGAAGTCATGAAATTTGCATAATAAGTAGGTAAGGTAGAGATTTCAAAATTCGCGCAATTCACGAGCCATCGTCGTCACATGAAGAAGCCGACAAGTTTAATCGCGTTTCGGTTTCCGTCTGCGGATTTCCGAATATCCAAATCCAAAATAGGTCAACCGCGCATCTTGGTACATTGCTGGGGTATTTCACGTGAACCCCAAGCTTGTCTATCCTTCTCTGTCATAAGAAAATACTTATTAAAGCATTATCGTAAATTACTAGTTGATTAGTATATGTTGTCTGTAATAGGATGGTAAATTATTGCAAAGTAGGTACATACATTATTGCATTTTTCTCCTTTAAAGCGTAGTCTAATATATTGCTATAGTAATGTATCGCTTCCGTCCATTTAATTTCCATATACGAGGAAGGTAAAATAAATTGATCTACATGTAATTTGCTTCGAATACTAGGTAAAGCACAACATCACGAAGAAATTATAATTCTTTCTTTAGCGCAATATTGCAAGCGAAAATTACAAAAAAAATATCTCTTTTAAAATCGGAAATGATAAGGAAATTATTGATTTTTACAAACGACTTAAGAGTTTCTATAGCTAAGGTTAAACTTATTGCGTTAAGTACCCTGAGTTCGAATCCAGGAAAACAATAAATAAATTCGGTCGAGCAGGGCTGACATCCCTCTCCCTCTAAGATCGCTGAGAAATAAATCGATTAGAGAAACGAACATATAAATGTGTTCATTCCATGCTTATGCACATGGTAAGCAGTATTCGCTCATATCCAAATACTCACCCACCCTTAAAATTAACTATTTCATTTATCATCCTACATGAGACAATATATAATTGAAGTTACATTTGGAAACTTTACTCGATTAGTATAATAACAACGAATTGAAAACTTGCTTGACATTTTATTTGATTAAAATTTATTTAATATATCATTATAAAGTCCCCCGTTCAAATAAAAAAGTATTATAAATCGCAGCGAAAATGAGGCAGAAATTGTATGAAATTGTGTGTCGCGTATTCAGAGAATAATTTGTGTGTGATTACTTTTACAATATATCGCGCAAAATAAGGAAATAGCTCGCGACGAACGATATTACAGCAGAATAGCTGACGTGTAAGGCTGTCTATACACAACTCGCGGACTTTCATTAGTTGAATGAAATTCGTAATAATCATAATTAAGAAAAAGAAAATTAAAGTGTGAACTTTACATATCGTGAAATGAACGGTATTGTGTGAATGTTTTGTCTCAAATTATTAATTTTCTACAATTGTGCATAGATCTCCTCTATTATGGTAATAAATAATCTTTAGTTTTAAAAGCCGAAAAAAATGTGTAAGATAAAATCCAAATCACAATCTAAAATGCGACTGACCCGGGATTCGAATACGGAACCTCGTACTTTGTTTAAGGTAATGGTAGTAAAGAATACAGTCGTGTCTAGCGACCCTAAGGAACGCCATGAATTCTCGTAGATTTAGAGTGTGTCCCGTAAGTTTAGCTCGCGAATACATCGCTGACGTCACTCGCCCAGCAATTTACACAGCAAACTGCGAAAATAAATGCTCGTTTAAACTGACCAGTACTTTGATTTGAAAAGGGATAGATGGATCTAGGAAGTGATCAAAATTGTAGACTTTGTTTTTTTGGGATGGGTGAGTAACTAAACTAAACTCGTAAATATTATTTAAATAATACTCTTTACGTATTAAAAGCATTTTTTAAGTGACGTTTTTTAAGACATCAGACATCAATGACAGTGCACCTATTTCCCGTGACCTACGAATATGACATATGACATAGGCGTGATGTCATGTGTCAAACTCCACGACGTGCCGTTTCGGCGGCATTTTGACAACAATATTAAAACACGGTTTTATGAACTTCAAATGCTTTTGTCATAGAGGAGGACAAAGCATGGGATTCATTTGATAGAATTTTAAAACATCCCATCTATGTAGCATTTCAACAAGATGCGCTGCCGGCCTATATCTTGGCTTTGTGAATGTATTATATAGGTATGGTACATTAAAAAAGTATACACAACAAGTAGGAGAGAAACTAAAGACATGTAGATTTTCAAAATAACTATTATACGCGGAGAAGGTCTCAGACACAGCTAGTACAATATAAATATTATATTAAAAGCGATGTTATGTATGGTTATGGCATGGTGTTGCGAGCGTACCGGCACAAGATTTGCACTTCCGTGTCGCATCGTCGGACATGTTTCAAGCTCATGTCACCGCAAAGCGTCATAAATGCTGTGTTTACTGAAACCAACATCACTCCTCGTATTACGACGATTCATGACGTGCTACTATATAATTTAGCAACGATCATTCATTTAACTAACTGCCTCTTTGTTGAATATTAGTGTGGTAAGGGTTTGGGTTTTCGTGTAATTTGTTATAATTGAGAGAGGTATTCAACGATGACATGACCTCATCAAGATATTAAACCTCCAAGAATCAAAGAAGGCACAGAACACCACAGAACCTTATAAGTAATTAAGCGAGGGCGACCGTTCAGCCATAAAAAAATATTATTTTATTAAATAATAATTAAATTCTAATAAAAATAAATTCTTAGAACTAAGTCGCGAAACGATTGAACTGATTTGAGGATATCGACCGAGAAGCCTCGTCCGTTGATTGCGCTTCCGTTACAAAATATTTAATGTTGTTGGGAATTTACAGTTAAAATTAAATAAAACACTTAACGGTTTATAACGCGAAATGCATTAGTCAAACTTATATATACTAAGACGCTCCTGAAGCTACAAGCAGCTTCGATCGCGAGGAGGCTGTAATGTGTAAAATAATTTCTAACTAAGTTTAACTAATTCATTTCGCTTCCTTTTAATGTGTTCTACTCGCATAAACGACAAACAGTATTTATTGTATAGTTTCTTAGAAAAAATGTTCGGAAGTTGGAACACCGTCCATGACACTTTATGGGTCGTTGAGACGTAATAAAAAATATATATTTAAAGCAATAATTGTCGCCTCGTATACGTCTTTTATTTTATTTTTCATAGAAGATTTACTTCATATGTTAAGAACAAGACAAAAATATAAAACTAAACAACTTAATATCTGCTCTCTCATTACAAATTTTAACTCAAGGATAGATACAATTAAAAAAGTAAGCAAAATAACAAGCGAGTGAACAGCTCTTCTCGACGTCGAAACACGAACCTTCTAAATGAGAGCAAAAAGCCGGTATTCTTGGATCCTGAGCTGACGTTTGAGGATGAGATTAGCTCGCCCGAGAGGACCCTCGCACGGCCTCTTTACTAATCTTCAGACAAACATTTTACTGCAACATAGCACTGCATATCACACCGCTAAACGAGGCTGGTATACTAACGGCCAGTTAATCAAGTAGTTTTTATTTAAATAAAACACTTTAACGGTTTAAAACGCGATATATTAGTTAAACTTATTTGGAAATGATTTTTAACTTCGGCCCGACGTTTCGGATGTTTTGCAGCAGCCGTGGTCACTGGGGGTCTCCCCGTGAGTTTAACTAATATTTCGCGTTTTAAACCGTTAAAATGTTTTATTTAAATGTGTTCTACTCGCGTAAACTATAGACAGTATGGAGACGGCTGCTGCAAAGCATCCGAAACGTCGGGCCGAAGTTAAAAATCATTTTCAAATAAGTTTAACTAATATATCGCGTTTTAAACTGTTAAAATGTTTTATTTAAAAGTATTTAAGTAGTTTTTATTTAATGATAGAGGAGGTCAGACATGCCATAGGGTTCACTTGATATAGCAGCCCAGCCTATAGCATTTAACTAAGATGTGCCGTCAACCTATTTTGGCTTTGGATATTCGGAAATACACAGACTGAAACCGAAACGCGATTAACGATTTTGACATCAATACAACACATTGAATATCGACATAGTTTCAGAAAAATTTAAAACATGATGGACCTGGTAGGGATCAAACCTACAACCCGTTGATCATTAGCCATACATTGCTACGATTAGAATAACCAGCCTGCCCGTTTGGGTTTGAATCCCGATTTTAAAAAAATAATACGATCAATCTGGAGTCTGGAAGAATCTTTCATCGTCCCAATACCTCCTTGAAGTGTTGGTTAAGCTGTCTTTTCCAGTTAACATGTACTGGGCAACATTTGAAAAAAGATTTGTGCTCAGTAGTGTCACATTTATGGCTGTAGCTGTGGTTAGATGGATTGTCTACGAGCGAGCGAGACGAATATAAATTGACCTTTAAATAAAAAGTCGCGGCCTCGTTCATTGTAATTTTTCAATTTCGCTGACGTCTGCTGGGAGTTGAATCTGCGAGGACCGTAAAAAACTTCACGTTTCAATCGGGGCATTGTGAGCCCACGTACACCCGACATTCACTAATAGAATATATTTCAAAGCCTTTGAGCTGAATTGGGATTTATCGCTGTGGCATAGAGGTGAGATTGGCGCGGCAGTGCGCGGCAAGTTTTAAGTCGATGTTAGCGTTGAACTCGGTATGAATATTTCAAAGAAATAATAAGGCTTTTACGTCCGTTGGAGATTTTCATTCTCTTACGAGGATATAATTGAACAGCTGTTGAATATAATCTAAGTAGTTTCTGTCTCAGCATTTGCGTTTGCGGATTTTTCCTTCGTTCTTTTATTATTAGGAGCGCATTTCTCGCGAACCCGGCACCTTTCGTTTCCCGGAAAGGTGAAAATCAAACTCAATTATATCGGTTTCTATTATTACATTTTGTCAAGAATAGCGAAAAGGCCGGTCAGCAAAATAATATGTTCCGGTCGACAATGGAACGGAGGCAATATTGAAAGAGTTTCCTTTTGACCGCGAAAATATATTGAAGTAATATTATTTAGGCCGATAGGACACGGTTGACGAGGCCACCGGGACGTACTCGATTCGAGACAGAGCTTCTCAAACATTTGAAACGTTAAAATATAATATTGATTTAGTATAGTTATTTTATAATATAACTAAGATATAGAACATTTTTCACTTACATAATATGATTTTAGCACTATTTCAACAATATTATAAATGGTATATGGTTGTAAAGATTATGACTCAAAAATTCTATATTTCACATACGTATTACGTTAGCACGGCTAATTTTATAAATGATAACATAAAATCTATTATATTTTTTTAATACACAATAATAAATTTCAGTTATATATGAAACTTTAATATTTTTTTACATTTTATTTAATATAATTTAAAAAACGAAAAGAAATTGTATTTTCGACTCGGGCGCGAGAGGTGCACGTATCATTCAAGTTGAAAAAAATCGACTATGAGGTGTAGGACTCGGTAGCTCAATCGAAAGAGCAACAGCGCGGAACGCTGAAGATGCGGGATCAAGTCCTGTCCGAGTCGAAATATTTTTCTATTTATTTTCGCTTTTTAGCGAGTTATTTCTATTTGCATCCGTCTTCATTATTAGTTTTATTTGTAATTTAACATTGTTTGCTTGTGGTATCATCAATCTTAAACTGAATTGGTATTTTCCTATGTATTTGATAGTCGTATTATTTTCAGCTCGGTTTATTTTAGTTTTTACTCTTCTTTCCAATCGGGTTTTGCAAATATGTTGAGAACCTCTTTAATAGATGTAAGAAATTGAAGGGACAAATAGTGGAATTTATGGACGAAACACAATACGTTTAGCGGATATTTAGCGATACATTGGAGTGAAAAGATTTATTCGTTTCTACACAAAAGTGGCTAGTAAGGCTACAAAAATAAAAGAATATAACGACATTTAAATCTAAAAATAACTACGTTTCTACTTGAAGTATTAGTCATACCTGCAGAAAGACGGTTAGTTCACTTTCGAGGGAAGGAGGCCTAACAAGCAAAGTTTAGATGCTCGGAAACTTTGCACGCAGAGGAACATGTACTCTGAGTAATGGAGCATTCGTTAGCCATCAACAGTGTCGCTAGGTACATAATGACTCCTGATTCATCATATATAAATCAGTGATGTGTGTATGGTAATATGTATACTAGCTGTGTCCGTGACTTCTTTCGCGTGGAATAGTTATTTTGGGCATCATATTATTTAAATAAAACACTTTAACAGCCGTGGTCACGGGAAGACGGGGAAACGTCGGGCCGTAGTTAAAAATATTTTTCAAACAAGTTTAACTAAAATATATCACGTTTTAAACCGTTAAAGTGCTTTATTTAAAAGTTTACTACTCGCGTAAACTACAGACACCAAAATATATGAGTTAAACATGTTTGAAAATTATTTTAACTGCGGTGGTCACGGGAAACTCCCCGACAACGCCTGCTGCAAAGCAACCGAAATGTCGGGTCGTAATAAAATTATTTTCAAATAAGTTAAACTCATATATTTCGCGTTTGAAATCGTTAAAGTGTTTTATTTAAATGTGTATTACTCAAATTAGATAGTTCACATTTAAAACATTGGTAAATGATGACCAGTATTGGTTGTAGATGGTCAATAAATAATTACAATATTAGCTCCAGGATTGGAGGGTAAATCTCAAAGCTGCTGAGTCACCAGTTAAAGTTGCGAGTGCTCGCAATTGAATTGAATTAGAGTTATTGAGTCGACATCGAAGAGGCGGGCCAAGGGACATCGCGCTCTCCTTTATAATCTACAATTAAAACTTTATTGCTGAGCCATGAAAATCAATTTTCCCCCATTCCAGGTATGCGAAGCTTCATTTGACCAATTTCACGTTTCGGTATTTGATGTAGGTACATGAACTAGTTTAGAGATACAAAATATTTGATACATTTAAATATTTAATATATGTACGCTTTGTGAGGAAGACATTGACATCGACATATTAAACAAAATTTTAAAAAGAAAACGATTTTTTGACGAAAGATTTTTTTTTCTATTTTTGTGCAAATTTTGGAGCGTGGAAATAAATACACATTTATCTATTGTTTCCCTTATTTCTAGGTACATATTTTTATTTAATTACTGTTTCTATTTAAAACTGCATCTGAATCTATTGAATAAAACTCTTATTTCTAGTTGAGTCATATTGTGTTGTGTTTTACAAGAACCCATTATATATATGTTTCAAGAATTAACAACAATTCTGAAACTCTATACATTTGTAATACCTATCTTTTAAATTAAAACACTTTAGCAGCCGTGGTCACGGGGAGACACGGTGTCTCCCCCTTTCAAACATGTTTAACTAATATATCGCGTTTTAAACCGTTAAAGTGTTTTATTTAAATGTGTACTACTCGCGTAAACTATAGACTGTATTTAATACTTACGAAGTATTTGTTAACGTTATGCTGTAGTGTTAACAGCTTTGATGTGGCTGTATAACGGTAAGAGGGTGGCGAAGGTAACCAAACCCAATGAGTGCTGTAGTGCAACTTATTTGTTTTCTATCAATGTTGTTTTAATATAATTTACAAGAAAGTGGGAAAGTAGGATGCTAACTAAGCTAACCTTGTAAAATTTGCTTTTAATATAAACACGTGAGTGAGCACAACATTGAGTTAGATTTAGAATTATACTCGCTATGCTATAAAACAATATTATAATAAATATATAGTACTTTTGCACGGGCGTTTGTCCGTACACACACACAGTGACACATATTGTTTTGACGGACTCGTTAGTTCCCTTCAGATTAAATATTATTTCCGCCTTAATTAACATATTCTGAAAATCTGGACATGAAATGGGTGGCGGAAATATCGAAGTTCACCAGCAGACGAAAGGGCCGTGAAGTTTAATAACGTTTCGGTTTATAAAAGCCAAAACAAGTCGACAATACATCTAGTTGAGACGTTATATGGCTGGGGTACCACCTTCCATCAACTGAACTTGATACTTGTCTGTTTTCTTCTATCACATAAAATAAAAATTATGGGAACGGCTAAGGCAATGCAAAATAATAGCGAGTACGGGCCAGCAATAAAAGACTTGAATCCTGTCTATAGTTTACGCGAATAGTACACATTTAAATAAAACACTTTAACGGTTTAAAACGCGATATATTAGTTAAACTTATTTGACGCGACGTGTGAGGTATATCGCGTTTTAAACCCTTAAAGTGTTTTATTTAAATAAAAGACTTCTTTTATTTATTAGGCTACGTTACAAAGTAAACATGTATGTGTCTGAAGTATTCTGCATCAAGCTCTTTCAGCGAAATCGCGTTGCACATTCAAGTGTCTCTTGTTAAGCTCATATCCTGATATTTCGAATTTTACATTGCTACAAGACAATGAACCAACGAAAACCACGTAATTGTTCACGGTCGACGAGTCAGTTTTAACGAGACATACCAGGAACGAGTACTTGCGAGCATAGCTCGTGTTATCTCCGTAGAAGTTGAAGTCTTAATCACGATATACAAGGTAAGTTTTAAGCGTCTTATGAGCTGAAGATGCCGCCCAAAATCTCCACATCTCCGCGCGAGCCGCCGGCCTAAGTGCTATAACGATAAATTCAGACGAGCCCAGCTCAAGTTAAGCTGGCTCGCCGACCACACGGGGCTTGTAATCTTAGATAGTTGAATTTGCTGCTAAAGATCGTATCGGCGTAATCCGCACATTCAAATTTTGGGGCCTTTGGAATGTTTACTACAGAATTCCGTTTTAACCACGTATGTACTCTGGTCATTATACACTTTCCTTTATAAAAAAACATTTAAAATGATTTTAATAAATATATAGTCAATCACAATATTGTATAATTATCGCGTAAATCACGAATTTAATATAACTATGTTTTAAGTTTGTATGTAAATATCAAATATGTAATGTAAATAATTCCGTTTAATAATATAGAAGTAACTATAGATATTTATGAATTAAACCACTCGCTATATACATTTAATTTTGTCTTTTTGTTAATCTCATTTCAAAGGATATCAATCTTTCGAGAATCAACTTTGTAACCTATTGTACTTACTATTTATTAGGAAAATACTTGTGCCGGCGCATAGAGCCTTTGGCATAAATATTATATAACTAAGTGGGTTCTTTTTCAGGTAATAAAGTATTATTCTCGTAATATTGCTTATAAAATTATTGTTTATTTCTTTGTTTATACGAATACAACTTTATAAATAATATTCGTGTATTAACCTTGGCGTTAATTTTTAAAACGATATATAGTAGATATATAAATAAGCTTATGTATAAAGCTGAAGAGTTATTGTTTGTTTGAACGCGCTAATCTTAGATCTCTTTTCTAGATGATAAGTGTACGTGAATGGACGTTAGAGTGTTGAGAATCGTCATGTAATTCACGTGAGCTAAATTTACGTTCAGCCAGTATTACGTTAAGCATAACGAATGATTCATTTGTCACGAAGCGCAGAGTGCGCAGGTGTGCGCTCCTGTCGGCACAGCACACGCGAACACCTTGATCAAATATTTCACACATAAATAACACATCGCCAATAACGTATTCATCAAAGCGTTGAATAATAATTATTAATGAATGCGAACGCTCGATTCTATTAAACGATTAGTGGACCGGATTGTATACGTTCGGATTGAATAAGTTTTTCGTCGGATAGGTTAACTATAAAACGAAGAAATATCGGGATTTTTAAATTTGGAATTCTAAGGAAACTTACCGCTAAAAACAGAGTAGGTAATAAAAAAAGAGGCCGATTACAAGGTTCAAATTACAACTGTAATACAGTAACATTGAGAATCAGTGCTTAAAACAATTGAAAGATTACAAACATAGAAATAAAAAAAATGCTTATTTATTTATCTTTCGCTGTCACATAGAACGAAAGTTAAAAACAAGAAGCATACAAAATTATAATTTCTTTAAAATATTTTAAAATATAATATAGGTTTATTAAAACCATTAATCAACGAAATAAAATACCTTGTATTCTAACTGAGGTACAAAAGATATCCATATTTAGTAATCCTATCCTTATATTATATCCCTATATATCCTTATTTTAAAAGATACAGATATATTATTTTCTTTATAACAATAAAACTATGTGATTTGCTGATTGATTTTAGTTAAAGGTATTTACCTATATACAATCTTACATCGAAACTCTTTGCACTTCTTGATTTTCACAAAATAAAATTTAAATTAAACTCTTCTAACGGTTTTAAACTTGCATTATATAATTTATCTTATTTTTAAATAAATTAAACTACGGCCCGACGTTTGCTTTGCAAACATGTTCGATAGGACTTAACATACTATTACAAAGACAGGGTTTTATTTACTTCTATTTCCTCTTTACGTACAAGCAGACACGCCACACTAAATAGCGTACGTAAATCAACTGTGCCACCAAACAAGAGGAATTTAGCGAGTGCTTAGAACTATATTAATGTTTATCGAAGTATCTCTGTTACTGTCTTGTGCGATACATAGTATATTTCCTATTTATTCTAATAAATAAGATAGGATAATTTTGCAGGCGACATTTATACATTAAAGATGAGAAGCAATGTCTGTTTGTCGCGTAAATATTATCCGGCCGAAGGATCTAATAGCCTGGCATAATTCGGCCATAAAGCCGCGGCTGAGGCGGTAATGCGAGGTGTCGTTAGGGCCTTCCTTACACCTCACGACACGACGAACGACTTTTAGGCTTCTGTAGCTTCCTTAATGAGGCAAGTCGTTATTGTCATCAGATTAAGTATTTAAAAAACTTTACAAATTTTATACTTACACGTTTTGTCATATGAACTATAAGGGCAATTTCTTTCTGCATATTTATATATTATAACTGTATCTGCGTCTATTCATATAGAAGATTCCCTATAATAACCATATACGATTTAATAAATATTAGTCAAGTTATTTTCAAACGTTGTAGAGAGAACTAACTAAGAGTGATAAATAAATAACTAAAAAATCTTTCAGTGTATTTAAAAAGCAATTCTTCCTTCTTATGTAGAAATATATTTTACTATTAATAACAAAGCGATTGTCTCGAAACTTTCGAGTGAAACGTCTTACTAAGAATTAATGTTGTTTAAAATATACTGAAAAGTAGACTGAGTTGAGCAGAGCGGCCGTCCGTTGGTACTTAACGTGTCTCCAAAGTTATTCTTATTGTCTTGCGGCGGCCATAAATAGTGAAACATTGAAACAAGTTAGATTATCCTATCGATACAAACGAAGCGAAGCGAACGATGAGAGAAACTTGTGTAAAAATAAAGATTTAATATCGAGGGAAATTCTCTTTGTCTAGCTGAAAAGTTTTAACGATGAGACTTATTTTCCTTTATATCTTTTATGTTCTTAGAAAAACAAAGCTGGATTATTATTGAAGTCATTTAATAAGTGTAATTATTAATTCAATGGCGTGTCTAGTAAAAATGAGCATACAAGTAAAACTCTTTGAATGATTGATGGTGAAAAGAGGTTGCACATTTCCCTTCCACCATTTGTAAGCGCGTACGCTGTAAGGTGAGAATAAGATACAATAGCACGGCGAACGGGAGCGGGCGCAGATACGGACAAAGACGATGCCGGCAGCTTTTGTATTTTGTGTGAGTTGTGACAAGTTGTAGCGAAGCGGGGCCTAATTAGCGCCGTTTTGTTTACTCGGAGTCGCGTAACGCGTAACGCTAAGTAGGCTTTAACGGGAACTTGTTAAATTATCAAAGTACCAGCTGTGCCAGCGACTTCGTCCGCGTAGAATAGTAACTTTGGGCATCCAAAGGTAATCCAAGCTCCTACCCACGATCGTCTGCATCCCGCCGTTCTTGCAAGTTAATCTTAAAACACAGACATAATATAATGTTGGACGTTCTTTTAGGTAATTTAAAGAGGAACCATTACATCGTACTTAGTTTTGGGTATCTCGACCCATTTTTGCAGAGTACGCATCGGAAACCCACAGAGATGAAAAATTATAATTATTCCGTTCTTCCACATTTCCCGCTGTTTCCTCGCTCCTATTGGCCACAGCGTGATGTCTTATAATTTATAACTTTTCTCGATAAATGTTCTAATTAACACAAAAATAATTTCGATAGAGTAGTTCCCAAGATTAACGCGTTAAAACAAACTCTTCAGCTTTGTATTAGTATAGGTTCTTGGCTAACGTATGTCGACCGGTTCCCTCATAATAATTAGTCCTCTGGCGGGATATCCAACTTAATTGAATCTCTCGAAATGAATAATTCCTTCAGCGAGGCGGTGAGTTCCAGAAATGTTTACTATTTCAGCATTCCGTCGGATAGTTTTATGATGGAATCTGTTTACTTTGCGCTGAATTCGTGAGTTATCGAATATAGCTCAAAGAAGATTAAATTTCTGTTAGCAGGAGACGAAACTCCCATTCGGTTTAAACTTCTGTCGCTTAAAGTTTGCGTTTAAAGATGAATTCATTTTACAAGGAACCTGCAAATTTAAGACATGTTCTTACAGTTGCGGAGTGTGACAATAACAAAAATGAGTTAGGACACTTATTCATGATTTAACTATGGGTCTCCCCGTGACCATGGCTACTGCAAAGCAGGAACGTCGGGCGGTAGTAAAAAATAATTTTCAAACAAGATTAACTAAAATATATCGCATGTTAAACCGTTAAAGTGTTTTATTTAAATGTGTGCTACTGGCGTAAACTGCAGACAGTATTTATTCATGACGTTAAAATTGCAATGTATTAAAAATGTCCAACAATAAATTGGATATAATAATAATACCTAATGATATTTACCTGTGAAACGACATTTTCCTATAACCGTACCAGTCGCGTTAGCTACTTCATGCAAAACATTATTATTTGGATATATTTAAATCAATTATTCATTAAAACATACTTAAGCTTTTGTTTATTGTCTTAGTGGGAATGAGAAAAATGTTTACACATTAAAAAAACAACTTAGACTCTGTACAAATAAAATCCAATAGTAGCTATAACTTTTATGCCGCTGTAAAGGAGACATTAAGTTCATTAATTATGAATAATTCATTATGAATGAATGAATAAAAATTAACGTTTGATGTTGTGAACTAGGGAGTAATTCGGTGCTTCATGTTAGATGTTAGTGAAACTACGTCTAGTGCTATACTGAATTACAAAGGAAGGTTTCAGCTGTTCGTCGAACGCTTGCTTTGTTTTGCTTCACTAACTTATTTATGATATTACGAGCTACGTCCTGTTATTTAATACTGTGTTCAACCACATATTAGTGTAGCGTGAAAATTATTATATACCTTTAATAATTACATAGTTTCTTAAAGAGATAATTCATTGACCATGAGCCTATTTTAGAAGTATTTAATATGTAATTTAAATTAAGTTACAAATTTTGAAGTTAAGTTTTTAAGTATTTATATAAATTAACAATTTCAAAGTAAGTAACGATTATATGGGCATGAATGTAGATTACGCGTGTGAATCATAATATTAAATAAAAGACTTACAACGATGTCTAACGCGATATACCTATATTTTTTCGCACAATTATTCCAAATCCCTTACACCGCAGTCAGGATATAATAAAAAAATAAACGCATTTCATTTTGACCCGTTAAAAACAAGGTCACTTTGTATTGTATGGCTTTTACTATTTTAAAAGTTATTCTTCATTTAAATTAACAATTTCAAAAGTATGGAATTGCTTACAGGTTACGCGGTTGAGACATTAAATCTATTATACATTTCGGTATACGATAAAATAGTATTTTATATAATTTGTTACCTTATATCCTATTATGTAAGGTTTAGATGAATATCTTTATCTTCAATTTCCCCAAATAAGATCTAGGTACGTATAATATTCCGCAGCGAGTCGAATAGAGACCGGAAGCGGACGCATTAGCCCCAAATTAAATGCCCTGAAAGCCTTCCCGGCCTTTGTTCGCAGATTTATTAACGAGAACTAATTCTATGTTTTCGAACATTACTTGCTACGTCTTACTATTGTTCCTTAAACACGTTTTGTATTTCGTGACGATAAAACGTCCTTATTACTGAAAGGAACGATTGTCTTGTCAAATTCAACGTTTAAAGTTATAATATAGTCTACACAGAATAATACTGTTTATAACATATTTGCTCGTAAAGTGGTTGTAATTACACCAATTTCAATATCGTAATGTATCTTATTACGTACTTGTGCAATAATGTAATGTAAAAGGCACGTGTTTTTATAAATAAAAAAAATTACCTATAGTAAGCAAAAGTAACATAACAATAATTGATTGTTATGTTACTTTTGCTATAATATAATATAATATAATATAATATAATATAATATAATATAATATAATATAATATAATATAATATAATATAATATAATATAATATAATATAATATAATATAATATAATATAATATAATATAATATAATATAATATAATATAATATAATAATAAGTGATTGGATCGCAGAAATATAATTGTATAAAAAGCCTTAAAGAAAGTATAAATAGTAATAATATATTTAATAACTCATATTTAATTACATCAGGTAGTTTAATAATGAAAAAAGGTTTAAATGATTTTATTTTCCTTCAAAGATAAACATGATATTTTTTATTAACAACACCATCCATTTAGTACAATATTTCATACGATTTTAAATCCATAATCTAAATCGATAAAAATCGGTTAAAAATTTTTCATAGAATAAGCGGTCAATTGTGTTGACATTAAGTCAATCACTAGCCTAGATCTTCGTCCCGCGCCCCTCGCTCTAACCACCGTTAACATCCTAAAGAACGTTTCTGCGCAGCGTTTCGCGCTTAGATCAGGCTTGCCAAGTTACATCCGCCGTATTGTAACTGCTTTAATAAATAATTAAAGATTTATTTGCTTAACTAAGTTACAATTTTATTAGTTTCCTCGTAAATATGTTATAAAACGTCGTATGACATACGTGCGCTTTGAAAATTACAGGTTCTGCTTTCTTAATATCGCCTCGGCTGTAATTTTCAACTTACCGCACATATATCATAATGTACTTTACGACATGGGCAGGACTTGAACTGGCATCTAAAGCGGTCTGTGCCGTTCCGTTGAACCTAAACACTGTTTCTAGTTTACGCGAGCAGTACACATTTAAATAAAACATTTTAAGGATTTATATACTGTTCATACTTATTGGGAGATTAATACAAAATAACTTATTTGGATTTTTTTGTTTCGGAAATGTTTTATTTAAAAAAAAATTCTCAAAAAATGTAATAAGGTTGCGAAAATTAATTCAATGTACTATAACAGTATACATGAAGTCCTAGACTCTAGTTTCCAGGGTTGAGAGCGAGTAACGTCGTTATCAAAATTCCGCGGAAGCTTTTCAGTTCGCCCAATAAGGCTTTGTTCTCTAAAGGCATTCCTAACTCGGGGTATTTTTAACCCAATACATAACAGCAGTACAGACGGGCAGTGTTTTGCTATAAATAAAAGCTAAATATATAGTTAAAATTCTTAGAGACTCGCCTAATGTATATATGGTAATGATTTTATTGTATTAAAATTTGAATCAAATTTTTACTTTTTATGTATAAACCAAGTTTAATATCGTTTATAAGTATATAAAACTTTATTAACACGAAAATCTCTTTAACATGATTCTGCTATTGGTAGAGAAACGGTAGGGCAATCTGTTCATGGAGTTGAGTTTTAGAGAGATCCTTTTATGTCATTAACTTGAAGAGAACGACCTCGGCGTATTTTGCGCGGACAGATTGGTCTCACACTACTGAATTTGAAGAGCCAAAGGAGGGCGCACGCTTGCAATGCGGCAGGGCGCTTCTAAAATGAAGGTTTTAGACAAGGTCACAACCGTTACCAACCTTGATTTAACTGCGCACTATGACGAGCCCTTGGGGTTTTAGTGGTTGTGAGTCCCACATTCCCTACACCATCACCAGCCCTGGAGTAGGGGTGCATAATACATTTCCCCAAGCAAAAATAAAACAACCAGTATATCAGTTTGCCTCTTACCGGCATAGGAATCTTCCAACTTTCCTCTCCACTGGTCCCTAAGTAATAATTCTTGTCCACGTTTTTCCTGCTATAACCTGCCTTCTCTAAGTTGCCATCCTCAAATCCTTCTTCTGTATTTAGATATCAATTCTGTAATTATAATTAAACAAAAAAAACACTGGTTATCTAGAAGACATGGCTCCTTGTTTGTCGAGAAAGGTCTTCTCTATCGTAAATTTCGGCCGTTAACACCGATCACTAGAATTTACTTTAATAGGCCAGCGGTCATCCCACCGGAACGAGGTGACCTGTATACATTCACAGCCTGAGCTCTTTTCAATGAATTAAACGCGCTCAAGTGAATGAATAAGTTTCTTTCAATTAACCCACGAAAAGCTTACCCTGAAAGCAAGTTCTTTACAGCATGTTACAAAAGTCAAAGGTTTAATGCAATTTTATGCTTTGAATTATTTTGTTTGAATATGCAGTCCACAGATGGGTATAGATCTCCTCTCTTAGTAAAGCAGCTTGCTGGCTAGCGACTAAATTGCTTATGATAAGAGAGACTATTTACTTAATGTACTCTACACGATACGTGATTATATCTCCTACGTTGGGGATGTAATTTTTTCTGAAAAAGCAATACCAAAAATACAGAGTTAATACTTCAGCATACCAACATACATTCATAACTTGGTATTCAAAATCTGCACTCGAATAGAGTTCATTACGCAACGAAGCCATTCACAGAGTAATCATATGTAATAAAAATGTTCTTGGGATCCCTGACTACTTTTAAGTACTACACTTTAACGGTTTAAAACGCGAAATATATTATTTGAAATTAGTGTGTCACGCCTGCTGCGAAGTATCCGAAATGTCGGGCCGTAAATATTTTTCGTCGATCTTTAAAAAAATAAAATAAATATTAATGATAACTGTCATTATACTCGTTACTCTTAAGAGTGTGCTTATTTTGTTTGGGTCAGCGCGCAGCAACAGATTTTTCTTCTTTCTATGGTCTCCTTAATTTCTATCGTCCAAGAATACGTTTTTTAAGTACTATATTAAATTTGTTTTCAGGAACGCGTAAGCCATTGACCCCTAGAGGGCAGTAATCCACCCAGTACAGTCTGCCAAGGGCTTTGTAGTCGTCCGGGGCCACTTCCACTAACCCGATTTCTATCTCCTATTGTTTATAAGTTACTTGATCAGTCCCTTAATTTACGTTATAGATAATTATTAAATTAAATTAAACCTGAATATATTTTTTATTATTCTTTTATTATATTTTTTATTTTTATATTTATTATTAGTCAACCCCAGTTCACTTGATGGTAGGTAAAATACCCTTGCTATTTAATATCTAATCAAGATGTGCTATCGACTTATTTTGGCTTTGGTTATTTGGAAATCCAGAGTCTGAAACCACAGGGCGTTTATACTTCACGGCTTTTTAATCTGTGGACGGTGGTTAGTGACCTGGGCGGAATTTCGATATTCCTACCACCCATTCAATATCCAGATTTTCAGACGAGGTCCATAATGTTTCAGAAAAACTATAAATTGAACAATTAGAAATTCAAACCCACGGCCCGTTGATTATTAGCTAACATTAGACCAACGAGAAATAAGTTCTAAGCATTTGTCGATCACAAAAGACGCCTATTAACAATTAAAAATTCGGTTATCGGAAGCATTAACAAAAAACATTAGCATAGTTGCGTAAAAATACGTTAACGAGAGAAATTTGCAACAATTACAAAATGGAGTTTTCTCATTATTTACAAGTAGCGGGCATAACAAAGAATGTGATTTTTTGCCAAAGCTTCCGCTTACAAAGCACGCGGTAATTAATTTGCGATATAAGAGTAGACGCGGCACATACTACCCTCAAAATAAAGTATGAAAACTAGTTTTTCAGGGCAGGCATACCGTACAGCAGGTATAGTAAATGTAATTCATATAATGGTAAGTAGTAGGAGAAGTGAGAACAATGTGTTGACGGCTTATTAGCGGTAATTGCGAGCGTGTGCGAGTTTCTCTAATTAAATTCCGTGTCTCCTTGTTGCGGTGAGCGACTTTCATCACCCTATTGTTGTTCAACCTGTCTTCAGACCATTTTGTAGATTTCCTCGTTACATTCAAGATTCGCTTGTTTTGTTCTTAATGTTGTGTAGGACTATTTAACTTTTTTTAAGTTATGATAACTTTTCAATATATTATAATCATTATATAAATCACAAAATTTATATTTATATATAATAAAAATATTTAATACTAGCTGTGTCAGCGACTTTGTCCGCGAGAATCGTTATTTCGTCATCCAAATTCGTTTTTGCAAACCCCTTCATCTTTATAAACTCAAGCTATTGCCCACGACGTCGTACGCGTCCCTCCCCGTCGTTCTTGCAAGTCAATCTGAAAATGTAGACATATAGCTTTCATAGATCATTTAAATAGAAATCATTTCACATATCTCGCTGTATTTTCGCTTTTATTCGTCATACAGCGATGTTTTATAGCCTATAGCCTTCCTCGTAAATGCTGTAACTAATACAAAAAGATTTTTTCGATTATCGAAGATTAGCACGTTCAAACCAACAAATAAACTCTTCAGCTTTATATATTAGTATAGATATAGGTTGAAAGAAATCGACGTTGACGTAAAGTACACTGCAGCTCAATTAGATACACTAGCATGGAACGCGGTGAATGCCGGTTCAAGTGTTGCCAGTGTCGAAAAATTGTTTTCTAAAATCGATTTTTTAATTTAAATACATCATGGTCGCTGAATTATTCATACTATAAAGTAAATTAATGTGAAAATAAAATTTATTTTAACTTCATCTACTGGACTAATCTGTTAAATTTTTAAATTATAAAAAAAAAAAATATTTTAAAAATCGAAAATAAATTGAAAAAAAATTTCGACTCGGGCAGGACTTGAACCGGACTCGGTAGCTCAATTGGTAGAGCAACAGCACGGAAAGCTGACGATGCCGGTTCAAGTCCTGCCCGAGTCAAAAATTTTTTTCACTTTATTTTCGATTTTTAAATTATATAGTGCCTTCATGTGCAATAACATGTGAAAAATATTAATGTTTTCAAACGATATAATAACAATATGTTAATAGTAATAATGAGAGGAAAATTAAATCAACAACAAGTGGTCGAACGCGATGGATTTTTTATGCGTAGTTTTGTAACACAATATTAAATACTGCTGGTGCCCTCGACTTCGTCTACCCAGGATTAGGATTACATAGTATCGCGCATTTAAACTCAATGATGGCTATCATATCATATATTACATAATTATGTGTAACTAACGTTTATGGCAGCGCACGCCGGAATAGCTCGCAGAAAGGTAGGTTTTTGACACTTAATGTCATATTTTGGATAGCTCACACAATATCTTTATAAATTGTAGCCTATGTTTTATTCTGATGTATAAGCTATATTATTGGAAAGTTTAGTTGAAATCCATTCACTAGTTTTTGTGTGAAAGAGTAAGAAACATCCATCCACACATACAAACTTTCATGTTTATAATATAGGTAGGATATAGATCATATTATATTATGGTTATGGTATTTTTCTCACAAGCCAGATTCTCATCATATGACCTCCGTTATCTTCGAAATATTTACTATTAGATTAATATAACATTTATCTCATAATTTATTTATCATCAAAAATTACTTTTCATAGCAAAGGTTAAAGGTTTTACCATTGATAAACAATTAACATGGACCTCGCTCCACCAGGGTTGACTGGTGACCGGATAAAAGTGATGAAAGGTAATAATCATCGAGGCTGATGTAAAATCGTTTGACGTTGTTTATTGGGCTGAGTGTAAATTATTAAGTAAATGAAAATGGCACTGTTTCAGCGCAGTAATTTGTATGGCCGTAATTACAGCGGTGGGAGTCCGAGGGGGCGGCGTGGCGGGGTGGCGCGAGGGGAGGGTGTGGCAAATTGTTTCGTTTTGTCTGATTGAACTGACGAATATTGTATTCCGATTCGCACAACAATTTCTCGCTATTCCCGTTATGGAGTGTGCAATTGCTACATGCCTCATTACTACAATTGTTAGTGAACCCTTAATAAGGCTTATACAACTTAATATTTTTCTTATATTCAATTTCAAATGATATGAGATGATTATAATTTGTATATTACATGTTAATTGAATAAGTTCGTATACAGTACCAAATACGCAAGTTACACCGGGAGTACGACTAAAGAGTCGGCCCGTGAAAGCGTAATTAATCTAAGTCAAATTATTCTTTATTAATAAATCGTGAATAAATCGACGGGCAGACGGAGTGACTGTTCCGCTGACTGGATGGCTGGTGGGGAAGGGAGGGGTGGGGATGCTGACGAAGAGTTTCAATTATAATTAGAATCCTTTCGCAAGTCGTTGCGGACGCGAGCTGAATTATGAGGGTTAGAGACAAATGATTATTAATAAAACATTATTTGATTGACGCTACGAAAATTCCACTTCACTTGGGAATAAACACGGAGAATGGAAAATTATTCGCTATCGATCTTTTGAATCAGTAATTGTTTTTTCAATTAACAACAAAACATAATATAATTACTACAGCTACTTTAACAGGCTGAATATTAGCGGTAGGGTCATCACAAATTTTCCAGCTATACCATAAAAATAAACTTTGACCCACCACACGTTTACCGTGCGGGATGGTGGGCTTTAACAACCCAATTGTTGCAATTATTTGAGTGATAACCGCGGCCGACGGTTAGATATTAATAAATCACCTAGTTTAACCTTGTTTTTTCGATCCTATTTTTATAGTAAAAATAAAATTCGTGATTCTTTTATCGTAGACAGTCGTTGAAATTTGTAATCATAATCGTGGTTATGTTAACGCTTTAAAGAGCTTACCGACAAAGGTTTTTATGTACCTTTGTCTTAAACTTGGGGGCACATTATATATAGCTTCTGCGTAAGAATATAAGACGAAGAGCAAACAAGGAGTTTCGGATAAAGCTGATTAGATTATTTGTACTCTCACATTTGACTTGTCTATTTGTTCAACGGAGTCAGTACTCTGGTCTCGCGGGAACGGCCCGCGGAGAATATCTTATGATACAAGTGTATATACGTTCAATGTATTATAATACAGGACATTGTTTATTTATTGCTTGCTTCTACGGGCAAAAAGCATCATCCATGTTTAAGTTTTTCTTTATCTGAAATACATTTGATAAAAAGGAATCGAAGTAATTTTTCTATGATATAACCAACATACACATATAGTAGCAAATAATACCAAGCGAGGTTTGATGACCAGCAACACTAAAGTTTCACGAGGTGACTACGACCACTGCTTCAAAGCATCCGAAACGTTGGACCGAAGTTTAAAATAAAACACTGTCTATAGTTTACGCGAGTAGTACACATTTAAATAAAACACGTAACGGTTTAAAACGCGGTATATTAGTTAAACTTATTTGAAAATGATTTTTAACTTCGGCCCGACGTTTCTGATGCTCTGCAGCAGGCGTGGTCACGCGGAAACCGTTAGTGTTTTATTTAAATTTGTACTACTCGCATGTATGTGTACTACTCGCGTATTAAACTTAAAGTTTTAACCATAATTGATATATATGTATTAAGTACTTTATATGGCCATATGTATATGTAAGTCTGCTTTTTATCTAAAGGCAAAATAGGACGACGGCGCATCTAGTGTAGATGTACTCCATCTACCATCAAGTGCGCTCTACGCTTATCCTTCTCTGACATAAAAAAGTATACAGTTTCTATATGTTTGGACAGCTAAATTTATTTATAGTATTTAAATTACAAATACACGTAACTAAAACTAAAATAATTCGATTGGGCCATTTGTCATCATTAGCGAAATAACGCTGTGTAGATCGGGACGAACAAAAGCTAGATATTAATTAATAAATAAATTGTTACACGTTGATAATAAATTGTAAATCGGTATAATTTTGAAATAATAACGGAACGCTTTAGCGCGTGGACCCCACATAATGGAAATGCGATTGGGGTACAGGTGTTGAGATATGGGCGGCGACGTAATAGTTTCATCAAATCAAAATCAAAAATTCTTGAAGATGTACATGAAGGATGACATGTATCAACATAAGTATTTTTATTAAATGGGGATTTTCTATAAAAGCGTTACATAACGTTATTTGGAGTTTACACTGTATTAATTATTTTCACGTAATACTTTGGTGTTTAAATTGTTTTTTTTATAAATGTGTACTACTCAAGTAAACTACAGACAGTATATAATAAATACGTGAGCTAATATTTTACACATTTTATACATGTCTTTATTACTTTAATATACTATACTTTACTCAAAACCATTACCATAAAATTTTATTAATAATAGTATATAATATAAGAAATACAATTGTCTAAATTAGGTTTAATGACAAATCCTTAAAATGGGATTTAATGGAAAATTCCTAAAATATTTGTTGAAGTGAACGTGAATTGAACGCGTACTAAATGTTTTTAGTAAAATTGTGAGTGCGCAATCATTAAACGCCTAACTTCGCGTTCAACGCGAGAGTAAATAGGATTCTGAGAGAAAAAAAAATCTGTAACGGACAAAAAGAATATAGAGATATGATCAACTACTTTCTGTAATCCAACCAATTGTGTCTGCATACCCAAAAACTAAAAATGGGTTTTTACAATACCACGTTTACACGCAGGAAGCACTTTTAAACCTTTTTGAACGTTAAAAGTGTTATTGTCTATTTTTACTCGCATCTGCAATTACTGCGAACTACTGTTCGTTGGTTCTCAATCACATAAAATTTAATTAATATTAGGTTACATTAGGCTTGTTTTGTTCATTTAGAATTCACATGGCTCAGTTGTGGTAAATAAAATTTTATATCATGAAAGTACAATATATTTAGACGGATGAGTTGGTGTAATGGTAACAATGTATGTCTTATAATCAACAGGTCGCGGGGTTGGAACCCTACCTGTTTCTGCTGAAACATGCTGGACATCGTCTGGAATTCTGGGCTTTAAATGGAATATCAACATTTCTTCCAGGCCATGAACCACGTTTCACCGCGTTTCGGTTTCAAGCTATGCATTTTCGAATATCCTAAGCCATAATCGGTCGATAGCTCACCTAGTTTAGATGTTATATATATACTTCACCTACCATCAAGTAAACACCTGTCGCACTTTCTGTGCATCCATCATAAAAATATATTTTTTTTCAGTTAGTATTTGATGTTTCTATTTTTATCAAAATATATTTGTGTACAGAATGTTTTTAATGAAGTTCGTAATATAGTCGTAAATTTAGAATTGAAACAATATTTCAGGACGCACCCTGTTTTATGATACAAGCTGTGTTCAAAAATGAAATTGCAAACAAATGAATGCTATATGCAAAAAAATTCGTCGTTGGGTTGTAGGGTGCAAGTGCAGTGATTTATCGACATAACTGTAGCGTTTAGCAAGACATCGCAACGTTAGGATATTGAGGGGCAATTTGTGAAACTATCCCTTGCATATTCATGAGGGGTCCGAACTGGGAATGGGGCGAAGCCCGCGCCGGGACCTCATCGCATTACTGAGCGCTCCCTTCCAACGACATACTCGATTTATACATTCGTTTTACTCGACTGCGAAAGTAGTAGTTAGGAGGTATTCCCAACTGCTTCTTCTGCGTTAGCGGCGTTGTGCACTTTTTATAATGAGTAATTTTAAATATCATAAAAAATTCGTAAGACGGAGGGAGAATGCAATATTAACTGTCACGTTCATTTGTATTAATATTATAAAGCTAAGGAGTTTTGTTTTAAAAAAATACATATTGAAAAACTATTTTTGTATTAGTTGGATCATTTATTGAAAAATGCTTTAGGATACGAAACATCAGGCTGCGACTAATAAGGGCGAAGAAAGAGTGGAAAAACCGGAAAAAGTTATTTATCTTGGCGGGTTTCCGTTGCGTGATGCAGAGATTCACGAACTCCGGATAATATATGTACAAGAATTATTCTTCTTTAAATAATTAAAAAAAGTCCACGACAGTATTTGTTTATCTGTTAAGAATAACTCACTAGAACCGTTCTTGTGGTGATCAAATTTCCGTCGAAATACTTCATATGGCAAAAGAATCTTTGCCATGTCAGCTAGTATATCGTACACCACTACATGATGCTTGTATTTATAACACATATAGCCTGAAAGGAATTAAGATAATAATTAAAGCGATTCGTGCATTCCCTAATCATTCCAATAAACAACGTTATTAATATCAGAAATGCACAACATATGCCAAATTTTACGTCTACGTGCAGTACTAGAGTCTGTATTATTTGCTTAATCTGTGTCTTATTAAGTATCTGATATTCCTTAGGTGTTATGTGTGTTATTTTATATATATTGTGTGTTTAGCCTAAGTATTTTAGTGTTAATGTCTAGTTTAATTGTTCATTTTCTCGCATATATTTTTTTCTTTACTGTAATTTTGTTTGTTTTTATTTTTATTAGATGCAAAGGTTGCCTGGAAGATATCACCATAGGCGATAAGGTCGCCTTTGCACAAAAATTTTTTATTTGTATCTATTATATTAAGTGTTTGTGCAATAAACAGTATTATTATTATTATCTTAACAAACTAAATTCCTGTACATATCTCGTTTGCCATTCGCCAGGTACCAGAGACGAATTACTTAAGTTAATGCGTATGCGAGTTGTCTATTGAACGGAGGCCAAAGCTCGTTAAGTTAACGGGTTCGTCGCATTAATTACGAAAAGTGAATTGGATCCGACGCGGATTCATTGCGACGGAAACTAAACAAAAAGCGAGCACTTTTCAACTAGGTGCAGCCAAAGAAATACGTGCATATGACACGACCTCACGAATTTGCATAACGTCATTCAATTAAAACATCTTTATAATAGTTAATTCGCTTTCAGTGAAACTGTTAGGCATTAAAATTTTTTATTCATACTTCTTTGAATACAGGGTGTTTTAGAATTTACTCCCGTAGGTTCGCTTAGATGAACCTATATGGAAATTATAAGAAGTAATGCCTCCCCTATATAGTCATATATGGATCATAAAAATATCAACAAATGTTATATTCATTGATATTTTTCATCACGATTAATTTTTTACTTTGAACCAGCATCGTCAGCGTACCGCGCTGTTGCTTCACTAATTAAGCTATTTTTTTTTCAATTTATTTTAGTTTTTTAAATTATATATTGTCATCATGTGAAAAATATTAAAGTTTTTAGACGAGATCAGACAAGCATGGGACTCACGTGAAATACACTAGGCATATACCATCTCAACAGATGTGCTATCGACCTCTTTTAATAATGCAATGTTTCACGTAAAATCATCATGTTATTAGGCACCATTTTTTATCTAGTCCAATATTTTTAAGATTTAATAAATTAATGATTCCATGAATCACGAAATGTTAAACGATTCTCTTAGAATCATGCAGGTGACGTTTAAAAATACCATAATAGAGTGCCCTACATTTACAGAATTACAATAATGAAAAGCAAGCGCGTCACTGCGTCTCCATTGTGTTTAGCGCAAAATACTTAGTTAAACCTGTGGTTGACTTTATTTCAAATTTATATTTTTCACAAGTCATTTAAACCTGTGTTAAATGCAAATACTTAATACATAATCGTAAACAAATATTCATAAAAACATTAACTACAGCAGCTAGCCTTTACAACCAAGAAGTGGAAATTAAGAAACTGCTGATAAAACTTATAAAGAGCTTATTATTATTTATTTAAACTTATAAAGAGCTTACAGAAAATTGATTATAAGCTTATTTCAAGAATGATGACTCAGTGTGGTTATGTTTTTCAAGATATGTAAAGATGGCTAAGATAGAACCAATGTAGTTCGCGTTTTAAACAGTTTAAAATAATTTTGTATTTTTAATTTTCCAATGCAAACTGAACTCGCTTCGCCTGAAAGGCAAGTATTCGGTTTGTTTGGTCTTGTGTGGTTAGTGAGTTCGTGCAGAGAAGTACATTAAGCAATCAGAGCGACAGAAGTATTTTACATTCAGGCGTCACGTACGACGTCAAAATTAATTCGCACCGACCCTGGGTCATAGCACACAGGGAATGGGAGAAACCGACTTGACTAAATTCCCAGCTCCTTAGTCATAGTTAAAGTCATCTCAAAGTTTAAGTTTCATTAAATTTAAGAGTTTAACTTCATTACCTATAAAAGTATGTATTATTGTTTCTTTGTACTATTGTAAGTAGAAATAGTACACAGCTTCAAGTGGTTATAAGAAAAATATATACAGACATACTGACTACAACATCGGTTGTAGCAGTATATATTATAATATAGCTTTTATGACAAAATAGAGAAGAAGGAAGTGACTTAAAAAATAAAAATCTATCTCTGTTTAAGAAACAGGACGCGATTAGAACCGACTTGTTTCGGCCATCATATTCAATTTAAAAAATATTAAAGTTCTTAGACGCCATTTTAATTAAGAATAATATAAACATTTGTGGCATAATGGTAAAACGCATTGCGTCGAGCACAGGTGGGCCTAGTTTCGACCGAGTATATAAATCGATAAGTGGAACGGACGCAGGAATTTGCTTTTCTTATACCTTACGTAGGAATATCAGAATTAAAATTTTAGGCTAAATACAAATCCTTATTAATTTAATTTAAATTATAAATTATTAAGTTTTCTTGGTCTGTTTCTGTTAAATTAACACACGTTTTGGTATATTATAAAAACTAAATGAAAGAAATAGATTCAATGCCTCCTTCGCGAGAGAAATACGTCAAAAGCTCTCTTTTGATTTTTCGTGCCCCGTGTATATTCGGATCGTATGAGAATGGACCTGCATCAACTAGAGCTATGTAAAGACTTATAAAGAGTGTTTCGAATGTACGTAATCTAAATATCTCGTGAATTTGGAAACTCACGTCCCCGTGGACGGGGCGAACAAAGAGCGCTTCCGTGCCGGAGATTGCACACGAATACATTTTTGTGCTAACGAGCCACCTTTGTTGCTTCACTGCCCACCTACTGCTGGGCATTCAGCGGACAATGCCTCAGTGCATTCGTGCCTAAAACTAATAACTGCGCCAAATAATGTGGCTGAAATGGGCTCGTATCGTAATTAAACTGTCATTAAGTGGAGAGTCAATTTGGGACAAATAGTCAATTCGAAATTTAATACTTGTTCATGCGGTTGTGTTACATTAAAGAATTTTTTGTTCGGGTAATTTCGACAAGTATCGTGTTCGTTGATAGAAGGTGAAATACACCCGCCATATAAAACTAAACAACATGGCGGGGGTATAGCTTTGGATTTTCGGAGAGTCACAGACTAAAGACGTTTTAGATGAGGATTCCAGGCGTCTAACAGAAAAATATTAATTGATTAGGAACATATTGGATCCGATGGGGATCGAACCAATTGATTATTAGCCATACTTCGCAACCATTAGACCGACCAGCCTGTTAAAACGAGTTCTTGACTGTACCGTAATAGTCAGCGTCAGTATAACTTTTAAGATTAGCTCACAAGATCACCGTGAGTAAAAAAAAGCTGAGAAGATTGTTTGTAGAAATAAATAATATGATGGTGCCCTAACTAATTATTCCACGCGGACGAAGTCACGGTCACAGCTAGTCGCAATATATAAGAAAGGGCAATAAAACACAAAGTTGTTGTGCGTGGATTAGTTTCCGTAGATCCGTTTGAGGAAGGGCCGTAATCCCGAGCACCGGGATCTTGTTTCAATTTACAAAAGCTTCTTTTTTTCGATACAAAAATGATTTCCTCAATCTCTATTATCCCTTATCCGTCTCTGTCGATTCACAAATGACATGAAAAGATTTGTTCTTGGCTATACCAGTCAAATAACTGTAAAAAGGCTTGCGGTAAGTTGTGTCAATTCTAGGTTAAACAATATTAGTCGTGGTTGGCCAGGGCATAACGGTCTTATCAGATTATACGTATCAGCGATCGGTGAAATGATCTTAGACATATGTTCGCCTCCTACCTACCTAGAGAACTACCTACCTAATTTGAGAAGAAGAAAATCATTTAATGGTAAGTACTTACAGTTATATTATGTTAATGTCTTCTTAAATGGCTAATAACGCTTTGTATTGGATTTTTAACGGTTTAAAACGCGATATATATTAATTACATTTATTTAAAAATTATTTTAACTACGACCCGTTGGTTCATTAAAATGTGTCGCCAAACGCATTCGCCTACTAAAGACAATACTTAATATTATGTGATATTGTATTTGAAAGATGTTTTTTTGAAAATTATCGTGTTTGTGTATAAATGAATATTGTATTTTACATATAATGATAAATGGTAGTACTTTTCTACAGCTAATTAAAACAATTCGTGCAAAACCGTACGTCAACATTCAAGGTTAAACTTCTACTAACATCTTCCCCAGAACCCATACTCTGTTTAATCTGGATAAGCGTGTCAGTTCGTAATTGAAATCTATCATAATGAATTTGGTTCAGCTCTAACAATCTGATTTATGAAATGAATGGCTGTGAGTTAGTTGACATGAGCATGCCCTGTTACCGACGAGTAATAAATATGTTGTCATTGTGCGAGCATTACTATCCAGCGAAGCCTGGGATAATTATCAGCTCATCAGCTTCAAGCCGCGAGTCAGCTGTGGCTGTCGACCATCATTCTTCAACTAATCACAACTCGTTACATTGCGTTCTTATTAACTACGTAAAGTTGTATCAACGTAATAAGGTTATTTTTATCAGCTAGTAGGAAATAAATGAATTCTAAGGTGCATATAATAGTTATAATTGTAATGATTTAAGTTATTATGTAACAAATACGTAAAATAATAATTTTACTATTACTGAATTTAAAAGTCAAAGTATCAAATAACCTTATCGATGCTATTAATAAACCAATTTCCTAGTACGAGCCTGTCACGTCCTCCTATCGTGAAATGAAAAATTGGCATTAAGGTGGAGTGGTGAGTCGCGTGTCCACACGTCCACTTCGAGAATAATCGTATTAGGAAGGAGCCCAAACATATCGTTAAACGAACCGCGATACAAGATATAAGCAGGACCCGCTCAATGTGATTACAGACGAATGTGAGATCGGTGGCTTTTATCCTTCATTCAATTAGTGGCGGAATAAAATTCTCGCATTGTGTATTAAGCCGGGGGTGGCTTAAGGAATTTTGCGTTTGAAGCTTTACATCACAATTAAACTTAAAATGCCTTTTGCGTCTCCTAATCGTATTGAAACATTAACTATATAATATAAATCGCTTTTAATAAAGCGATAGTTCAAAATTGCCTGTTCGCAAATGATAAAGTTGAAATGAGTCTAAAGTTGAAAAGGCCAACAGCGCATCTTTCTAAGATGTTACCTGTGGTAAATTCAGTGACACATGACATTATATGAATTAAAAATATATTTTAGATTGAAACAAAATTTGAGCTCAGTTGGTTAGAGCAACAGCACGGAACGCTGTAGATGCCGGTACAAGTCCAGCACGGAAAAAATATTAATCTAAAACCGAATTGTAATACCAGTACAACTCTAACTTTATCATAGTTAAATAACTATTTACATTAATTTTAAATAGGACTTTCCGTTAAGCTTAACTTAATAAAAGTCCTATTGCATTTTGTGTAAAGGTCGCTTAGTGTAAAAAAACTAAGCGGATTTCGTGTTTAACACAAAGTAGAACAAAACGTTATTGAAATTGAGAGAAATGAATATAATGAACGTGCATATCGGATGATAATAGTTAGATAATGGCGAGTTGGCGCCGCGCCAGCCTCCGTTCACTGCTTCACTTACAATTAGTTTAGTTTAGTTCGGTTTAGTGTTCGCAGACAAATTACGGACGCAGATTACTTGTTATTTGCTAATTGGCTAATTGCACGATTATCTCTTTGCGACAAGTCAGTGGTAGAGGCTTACAATCTTTATATACAATACAGTAGTAGATATATAACTTGTTTTCTATTTAGTTAGTTTCTTGAGACTTGCAAACGCATACAACGATACAAAAATACCTAGAAACAAAATAACAAACTGTTAGTATAGACAATTAATACATTTTAACATTTGATAAATATCAATGTTTTTATTGCCAGAAGGCATAACTTGAGAATAAAGAAAATTATTGTGAGGGGGTATATTGTAAAATTTCGTTCGAACTAAGTTTTTTTTTTTTTAACTTAGATTTAGCGAAGTAAGTTTAAATTTCGATCTTGTTATTTCCAATTTTTGATTTTATGAGTTTTAACTTAACTAACGAAAAAAATGTTTGAACCTCAATCTTTATTGGGCTTCGCAATATTATATTAGTTGGTTAGTTCATTGCTACACTTTGAACAAGATATTTCTCCCCGTGACCACGGCTGCTGCAAAACATCCGAAACGTCGGGCCGAAGTTAAAAATCATTTTCAAATAAGTTTAACTAATATATCGCGTTTTAAACCGTTAAAGTGTTTTATTTAAATAAGATATTTCTATTGATTATAATGATGCAAATGAAATTTGATAACTCTTCTTATCGAAAAAAGAACATAAAGGTGGTCAGTTTATTGAAATTCCGTTAAGGCCACAAACTACCGCCCACAGATGAAAAAGAAGTCACGATAAATGGCGTTACAGTTTCAGTCTGTGTTTTACCGAATATCTAAAGTCAAAATAGGACAGCCCATCTTGATTAGATATTATATTGATTATATATGAGTGGGGTATTCACCTACAAGTGAACCAAATGCTAGTCTGACCTGTTTCATTCGCATTTTTCTGATTAGATTAGTTTCTTTATAGTTAAATTAATTGCGAAATAACTCTGTCATATAGCAATATGATATAATCCCTTAATAGAGACAACGTAATAACGGCGAAGACGTATTATTACGTAAGATCTTGGAAACGGGTCGTTGTTAAGACGATGGAGAGATTACAGACGCTGATCATTGCCAAATTGTGTCTTCGTATAATAACATTTCACGAGATTCTCACGTCACTAATATTACGAGTATGTTGTGCTTAATAAACGCCCGAATTGGTTAAATGCAATTTACGCTCTAGAGGTTAGGGGTTGAAATCCTTGAAAAACATAAATGATTTCAGTTGTAGATAGAGAACATAACTGCGCATCTACTGATCTCCTAATAAAATCGATAAGTGAACCAGACACATAAATAAGTCTCTCTTAAAGTATATAAAATTGAAAATGTATTTAATTTTATATTTATATGTTGACTAAAACTGCGGAACTGTTGTTAACATTGAATATCTTTGTCTTTATACAATTGTTTAACTTTAGATTAGGTTTAACGACATGCACAATACTAATAACGAAGCTTTTAATGGGATCGTTGGTGTATCTGTTAGTTTGGTTCCCTCTGATCGGGGTAGGAATATCGAAATATCCTTCCGGGTTACGAACCACCGTTCTGAGATGAAAGAACCGTGAGGTTTAATTGCGTGTCAGTCTCAGTCTGTAGATTTCCAAAAACCAAAGCCAAAAGAGATCGAAAGCGCGTCTTCTTTAGATGTTATATTGTTGCGGTACTTTACGGACCATCAAGTGAACAAAAGAAAATACTAGAAACACAGCCATACAGCAGTGTAATAAGAAAGCAATAATAAAGAAGTTTGAAAGTATGAAAAGGGATAGCAATGCCTTTGTGAATTGTAAGCAAAGATGTCACTTTACCTTTCTCACAGCGAAAACACCTCGCAGCCCGAAGCGAAGAAGCGATTATCCCTAGCTAAAGAAAAATAATAATCTAACAGTTTTCTTAAGAAGCGACTCAGAAGCATAACAAAGGCATATCAAACAAATTGAGGCTCGAACTGGATGTGACGTCACAAAGCCGAGCCAGTCAAGCGTGTGTCGGCTCACAGTCAAAGAAACGTCTGCAACGGCAGGTTAGATAAGTTAGAAAAGTTACTGTGCTTTTTTCAGTAGCTTTAGTACCAATGAGATTGCGTTGAATCATATAAGATTGGAGCTAGCTTAAAAAATGTTAAATTGTAAATACAATAGATAGGTATTGTATTTCGACCAGCGTAATCAATGGTAGCAATGTTTGGCTATTAATAAACCGATGGTGGCTTCGATTCCCACCAGAAAAAAAAATTGGTTTCTAAAAGTCAAGTAATATTTTTTGCTAAATTAGGCTTCGTCTGGAAATCTACATCACGCAGATGTGATGTAGATTTCCAGACGAAGCGTCGGTTACAGTCTAGATTTTGAATATCTATAGCTAAAATAGGTCGACAACCCATTTTATTTAGATGTTAACCCGATGCTTGTCCGTCCTCCTCATGAGCAACCTAAAGCACAAATTTAATGAAAAACGTCGTAATAAAGCTTATTAAGGTACTGTATTCACAAACCATGTGGGTAGCATTGAAAACGTTGTAAGAGGTTCGCCCACGACAAAGTACCCACATCTAATGTAGATTTACATGCCATTTGAAACTTGATGTTGAATAATAAATTCTAGATACCTCTTTGAAAATCAAAACATCAGATTGAAATGAATAATTCAAGGGTCGTTTTAGACTTGACGTGTGTAAACAAATTGACGCAATGACCATCCCCGGGCGATCGGGGTCGACAACCCCTCTCCGCCCCCTACGGCCGCGAGAAACGCCTTTGTCATACGAAAAACTCTTTTTACGCTCTACCGCCTCGGTATAATGGCGTCCAAATATTACCCACATAAGAAAAATACACGAGACTTCCACGCTTTTGACTTTCAAATCTTGCGGGAACGCGGAAAAGTTTCATTGAAAGTTTTCAGCGCATTTTCGAACGGGAATATTTTTCGTGAGTTTCACTCCAGTGCGGGTTCAAAGGGAACTTATCTTCGCTAATCCGAGGCTTTAAAATGCCGCCTAGATCTACGCTTAGACGTTGCACCAGAGCAGATTAGGGTCAAACATTTGCATTGAAACGCGGTCCCTAACTACTCTATTCTTGTCTATAGTTTACGCAAGTAGTACACATTTAAATAAAAGCAGCCATGGTCACAGGGAGAAGAGAGAGAGTCTCCCCGTGACCACGGCTGCTGCAAAGCATCCGAAACGTCGGGCCGATGTTAAAAATCATTTTTCAAATAAGTTTAACTAATATATCGTTTTAAACCGTTAATGTGTTTTATTTACTGCTGTCAATGTCAGGTTCATTTTTAGCACACTGGTAGAAAATATGTATGTTAATTATATTTCTGACGTAATATGGTACCTTATGTAGCAATAACTAATTTATTATTAACGGAGTAAAGTTTGTAATAAACCAGACTATTCAACAACTAAATTACAATTGAAAACATGATGGCGAAAATTTTTTAACGACACCAGAATGACCTGAATCTATAATGCCCCGTGCTGCTGTTCTAATCGAGAGAGCAGTGCAATGCAACGCTGTGAATGCCCGTTCAAGTCCTGCCCCTATTAAATACTTTTTTAATACACGTTGATCTTTTATTTAACTAAAGTATACATATAGTACACAAGCTATTATGCTTTGTTGCGTTGGATGCCACATTTATTAAATACTACGTGATCACATGCAACCTAGCTCGGGCTCCTCAAAAGTCGCATTGAATGTAAGAATTCCCTTATGCCTGTGGCCCTGCTTTAATACCTTCCGGATACCGCCTCCTGACAAGCGGTAAATAAACTTTTGTAAGTGAACTTCTTTTCCTTTGTCATCCATTCTATTCCCTTGACGTTTCAAAGCTTTTTTACTATTTTATATGTATGCTATTTATGTAAATTTGTGTAAAAATGTAAAATTTAAAACTACGCGTGTTTATACCCCGTACTTGAGATTAACTGTAGTACACGAGTAGTATACATTTAATTACAATATTTGTAACGGTTTAAAACGCAACATATATTTAAGTAATCTCGTGGCCTTAGCAGCTGCAAAACTTACGAAACATCTCGTCAACAGCTCGAAATAAGATAATTAATATATTTCGCGTTTTAAACCGTTATGACTATTTTATTTAAACCAAGTTGAAGTAAAAAACATTACTCTGCCTAAGAGCTTTGAGGGTGGTAAAATGAAGCTTGGCGTAACGCGTTACGTAATGAAACACCTTAATCTCTCGTGGGAATTTCTTCTATAATTAAATTGCAAACATCAAATATACCTGTACCTAATATGTACATGTAGTTACAAACACGAATGTTTTGGTTAAGCTGTAAATAATACAGTCAAATGTGCATGTGTATGTACATATCTGGTTTCCACCACATTATTCTATTCGCATTGATGCCGTGGGTTGCCGCGGTCGGTGTCACAGAATAAAAGTGAAATAGTGCGGTTGTACCATCGACGTTCGCGATATTTTTCATACACGCTACACCGCACGTATTTTGCGCGATTCAATTTGCCCGAATAATAAGGACGCTAATGTTTTGTTTATGATGGAAAGACACAAAAGAGTTGTGTCTCTATACGGAAGATGAAATAACCTTTGTAGTTTACGCGAGTAGTACACATTGAAATAAAACACTTTAAAGGTTTAAACCGCGATACATTAGTTAAACTTATTCGAAAATTATTTTATTCTTCGGCCCGACGTTTCGGATTCTTTGCAGATCGGGGTTAGCAGTCACGGGGATACTAAAGATGGAGGATGTTTCTAACGACAAAGTGAAAACTTACACTTACCCAATTAATAAGTATTTTTCTATTTCTTTTCTCCAGTACTTCAGGGTGCCTGGAAGAGATCGCTGATTAACGATAAGGCCGCCTTTTAATTATAAGTTAGCACGAAAGATGTTTTCTCGTTTTTATATGTTTTGTTTCTGTAGTATGGGTTATAAATAATAAAGCTATAATAAATAAATCAATAGAGCCTTAATTGAGAAATGGCCTCATTAACACAACATTACAGCAGCCAAAGCCCCGCTGATGACGTCACCGACTGCGGTGCGATTACGTATTCATTTCCGGGCGTTGTGCAACGCAACTTAACCACAGCCCGGTGTCGCCTTCATTATTGTATCATTCATACGAATTGTGGAAAACAGCGTTTATCATAATTTGGCATCGGTACATGCAAATAACTAAAATTTTTCGGGAAATTATCAAATTGTTTGTTTGTTTGTTTGTTTATCAATTCATTAGCTGTGTCGACGACTTCGTCCGCGTGGAATAGTTATTTTGGGCATACAAATTTGTTTTTGCAAACATCCTCTTCATCTTTATAAACTTAAGCTGTTACTTAACCAGTATTTTTAAGATCATTTTAAGAGGAATCATTCTTTCATACATATTTTTTTTTGGTTTCTTGAACCGTTTTTGCAGTGTACGCATCTGAAAGCCGGTTCAAACAAACAAACTATTCATTTTTATATATTAGTATAGATATAATTACACAAGATTTACTAGAAAAAAAAAGACGGTTTAGAAAATCGACCTGAAATTAGGCTTAAGTCACGGAGCAAAATGGTAAGTCTATTTTTGGAAGTGCAGCAAAGGATATTGACCTATTTACCGAACAGTATAAAGTTTATATTCGGATATCTCTTTAATGCTCCGAGAGGCTTGTATGCGTAATCGGGTGCTGCGAGGAACTCGATAAAATACCAATATTATGGTAGTAAAATATTATGAATAAATTCCGGGCATCGGAGCGCGCTTGCGGGTAATAATAAAATTATGTCCCGTCATTTTTGGGGCCAAATTAAAAATTTCGGTAACAATCAAGTCTGGACATATGTTTGCGTTGGCGAGGGCTTTAATTGGCGATCAGGCGACTTCAACATGCAGACCGACAATGCAGTAATGCGTCTATATTACGTTGTGTGCAATTATTATTTTAATTAGCAGACAGTAATATCCATATTAATTGCCTTTTTAACTATAGTTTGGCCCTTAAAGACGCATTAAACGGCGTAAAACACAAAATATTATAGTTGATATAATTATGAACCATTTTCAAGCAATTTTATTGATGGACTCGTTGGAGTCATGTATACTAATAAGAACGGATCATGTCTTCGATCCCCACCGAGTCCAATATGTTTTTAATCTTTATAATTTTTCTGAATGATGTTGGACTTCGTCTGAAAATCTGTATATCAAATGGGTGGTAGAAATATCGAAATTCACTTTTCGGACGCAGTCCGTGTCTTTCTAAATATTCAAAGCCAAAATCGCTCGACACTGCATCCAGTTTAGGTGTTCTATAACTGGGGTATTTCAACATTAAGAAAGCTCCATGTTTGTCTGCCCCCCCACTATTATATTTTTTTTAAATCAAAGTAGTATACTTTTAATTAAAAGTATCGCAAACTTTGGGTATTATGTAAAAAAAAATTTAACTAATAAGTCTAATTCACGTTTTACTTTGTTAAAATCTGTTTTGTTTAATATACAGTATTACGTATTACTTAAACAAAAAAAATTGGTTTAATGTAAACAAAGTACCTACTCAATTCATGGTTTCAATTCCAAACAATTTTAAATTTAATTCAAATTTCGAAGATAACATAAAGCTGACACAGATAATATCTTGGCGCAATCTCAGGTTGTTCGGGACGCGATATCATCGGATCCTGCCGAGAGGAGCTGCTTCAAAGCCGTCCCGAGTAAAGCCGCTTCGGCGAGTCCACACAGCGAGGGATTACTTTCCTTCTGCGAGTCTTCTATATGCAATCCAGATTTGTACGACACACGCTTTGCGAGTCCTTCGTCCGTGAATTTTCAAGATGCAAAACCTCGGTAATTGTGTTATACAGCCTTTTATGGCCGGCTACATACGTTTTTAGTTATATACTTTATATAAACGTCGAAGCGTTGTCTTTATTACTTGAAGGGACGCTTTTTTCTGACCTAAATAAAAAATATGACTAGATACCACCTAAATTAAAAATCTTTTTAGATTGAATAAAATTACGGGTCTCGAACCGGGATACGTAGCGTTCCATGCTGTTGTTTCCAATTGAGCTACCGCGTCCTTCACGTCTTGGATTTTTTTCAACCGATCTATGACGCATCTTGATACCAAATATTACTCAATCATGATTTGATAAATTTATTTTCCCTAGGTGAAATCACTTTCATTGAGGGTGAATTTGTGATTCATAATTAAAATCGAAAAACCGTATCAAAGGAGCTTGTAGCCGTAACTTGTTTCGATACCTAACTAGGTATCGAACCCAGGTTCGTTTGTTCTTAGAGTATACAAGTAGACTGTGTGTAGTACCCGCATATTCGAGATCGGAGTGCACAATAAACACATCAAACAGACAAGCTGTACTTCGATGTTATTTTTCAGGAAACTTTCACAAAGGCCGTAACGATGTCCGAATGTGTTTTGTATGTTTGTTACTATTCTACGCTTATATTATACAAATTCTCGCGAGAACACACGCAAAATAAATAATATATTTGTCGATGTTTGCTCGTCATTTTCCGGCCTCGTAAGCAGGACAAACACAATCCCAGCTCAAATATTGTCTAAATATCTATATTATTTTCTTCACGGTGATCAGTTTACATTTATTTAGATATGGGTTTTAGGGTACGCCATCTGTTTTTATAATATTGAAGTTATTGGCGCAAATAAAAAACAATTTATAAAAGTCTAATATCTATATGAATTATTCTAATACGTATATTGTTTTTAATACAACAATTTATTTTGTTATTGATAAGTACATTTAAGACAGCCCGGGAGTCTATCAATGTTTAGAGACATTTATTTCTCTAAAAAGATACAAGATCTCTGACTCGAGAACACTATTCAAATCAACAATATTTTTATAATTCTATCCACATACCTTGAAGAAATTAAGAGTAAGGAGTACGCATTACTTTGTTTCTTGAACGCCACTGGCGGCAAACGTTTGAAGTCCGATTGGAGATGATTGATACTATAAAGTAACGAAAAGAATACAGAGTGATTAACCTAAATTATAATATACCAAAAAACAATCACATCAAATATTAAAACACGCTGTATAAGGGGTGGCCATGATGAATTAGTGATGTGCGGCATAAGTCGTGGCCTCATCCGGCAATCGGCACATCCCTAATCCGGGCCGAGCGTCGCCCGGGACTAATCCCACAAATTACACGCCGCTGTCCGGGATAGTGTCGTGTTATCGAATTCAAACTCGGAACAATTTTCTTAACTAATTAAAGCGCTTTGTGGGGCGTGAAACTTTCGCCTTTCGCCTCTTACTTTTTTTGCAACAACGACGAGCTCCAAGTAAGTTTAATTTTTTATTTATCTTAATTAATTTGTAAATAATATCTTTAACAATCACAATTACTATACCATCTAAAGTGTGAAAGTTAGTGTATCGGTTTTAGTCTTTTGATTTTGGAATGCTCAAAGCCAAAACAGGTCGTTACCACACTTTATGTAATTTTGATGGGCTTGGTTATTTCACTTTTCGTCAAGTGAAATCTGTTTGTCTATCCTTCTCTATCATAAAACACTAACCATTTGATTATTTTTTCATACATAAAACAGGCTTTTACCCTACTAAAAAGAAATTTCATACATTGTCCAATGTGTTAAAAAAACCCTTAGTCACTATATGATATTACTAAGACCGTTAGCGTTAAATTATTCACACAGTACACGTGTAGAACTCTTTTATTTGGATGTATACGAATACGCCCGGGTCGGACCCAGATCTGGCCCGGATTATCCGGGAGAGATCGGATAATGATTTTGACGCGGAGCTCAAGTGTATCTGATTGTTTGAGGATCAAAGGAAACGTTAAATTCGCTTGTTTTCAAATAGAGATTTATGTGGATAACGATAATAGGAGAGGCTTTTTACCTACTATAGAAAAATCTTTGAGATGTGACGTTATAACATTTACTTAAGTATAATAGTGGTTAATAGGTTGTAGGTCCTATCAACATGTTACTGTACGTTACATTACTGTACGATTCTATATATTAGATTTATATTTATACCACCTCTGTAGCCAAATGGTTCAAAGTGTTGCCTAGCACACTTAGGTTAGTCCTTGATTCCAATCACAGAGAAATAATTGATTATTTCGTTCTGGCAGAGCATAGTCGTCTGACGTGATCAGTGAAACGAATACAGAAATATGATCGCTTCATGCCCACAGACTTCACCAAAAACATCAACGACCAGGATAAGAACTTACATCTATTGGTTCATAAGCCGTGACGTACAATGAACCACGCAACTCGAGTAAGCTCACCTGTTCCAATATTTTCGCTGATAAATAAAACATTTCAATAATAATAATAAATATGCTATCGTTCAACATTTTCCGAAGCGAACAAACAATTTGTTGAAAGCGGCGGCTGCCTCTAAAACGCCATAATAAGTGGTCGGATGGCGTATTGTTGTCGAGTGTTGACTGTTCTCTTCGCAGCCACTCATCTCAAATATTGCACCAATCACCCTAATGCACATTACGTGGACAAAACCGGTTGCGAACACTAGTTAAGCAATACCGGTTTCACTATTTGTATCTTTTGCTACCGTTAATATAACGTACACTTTTAAAACACTTTTAACGGTTTAAAACGCGAAATATACTTACTTAACTTATTCATATTCTATTTTAACAACGACTCGATGTTTCGGCTGCTTTGTAGTAGCCATGATCACACGGGGACTGTCCCCCCGTCCTGTGTTTTATGTAGTGTTATTGTGTTTAATTTATGATGTGCTTATTGCCATTTACACCTGTACAAATAAATAAGGTTTTATATCGGTTTGCAACTCACGAACCGGTTATCTGCGTTACCGGTTCGTGAGTTGAAAAATAGGACGCTTCATAAAATACTATTTTCGATTCGCATTAATATCGGTATATTGAAGATTCGCGACTTTGGCGATTTGGAACATTTATTGGCGCCCACCCTCTCTGTAAATACGAAAGCCATATCGATAAACTGTTACAGCGTTTTCTTCTTGCTTTCCTCGAACATAAGGTCGATATTCGTCTGCATCCACCAAATATCTATTCTTGAGTCGAGTACAGATCGGTTTATCTTTGGGGCCCAGGTTTAATCAGTGCTTTAGTGGTTCCATTGAAAAGCATTTAGAGGGAAGGTGTAAGGTTCTCCAACTACCAGGTATTAATGAAAGATTATTGAGAACGAAATCGGAGTGTTGAATTTGAGTGCTTAATAGATGGTACGAATGTCTGTTTTATTAGAGTCGTTAAGTTCAGTCAGAATGTTTTAGATTTAAATATATGTATGATCTAGGATTAATTCTTCTTTATTTTTAAGGAAAAGATATAGCTAACAAAAAGAATATATTATATGTTTAATACCTACCGTATTCGACGATGACGTGTAAACACAGTAGCTCAATTGGTTAGAGCAACAACACGGAACGCTGTGGACACCGATTCAAGTTCTGCCTGTGTCGTATTTTTTTACAATCTAAAATCGATGTTTAATTTAAGAAGAATATAATGAAGATAAAAAAGCTATAGACACATACATAAATGAGCAAAAGTTCCTAAATTTCATAAAAAAAAAAAAAAAATTAAATATTTATTTTTATTTTAGGTTGAAACAACAAAATTAAGCTATCGACGAAAGTGCTTTTCAAACGAGTTCTTCTAATAACTTTTTCATAAAACAACAGATAGCGAACGATATTCTCAAGAAACATATTATTCTTTAATATATAAAATGGAAGATAATTTAAAATCCTATCTAAATATTGAAGAGAGAGTATCGTTCTTTGCCGCGAGCGTCTGTTGGGGGTTTAATTACGTTGCGGCATTCACAAAAATGTTCTACTATTTGTCTTGTTGTGGGTACCTGAAAGTACAATGTGGCCCTTGAGGGGCAACTATTTTTGAATGATTGCTTTAAAACTCCCTCTCAAATCATCATTTCATTTCTAAATAGACTAGAAATGTCTGTTTTATGTGTAATTGAATGACCATATACATAGATATTTTATATGATACATAGATTTTATTATTAATCTGGTAAACAAATTACAAATCGATGTTAGATCCACAGCGCTCCGTACTGTTGCTCTAACCAATTAAGCTATCGTATCCTGGTAAAGGTAGTCAAATAAGTTACTAGATAAAAAGATGTTTTGTAAACACAAAGGTAAAGGTTTTAGTTCAAACTGCAATTTACATACATTAATTGCACTGCATTAAAGATAAAAATGTAGATATTAAGATGAAAGAGGCGTAATCGTCGGGGGAGAGAATCGTTTGATAGATTGTAATCGTTGATTAAAATGTCGTAGCAATAAGGAGCGCCGCACCTGAGGTACAGAGTAAGCGAGTGCTCTAGGAACAGTTGGAAAACTTCGGTATAGGAGGTGGCAATACCTATCTTGATCCAGTATCATTTCTCAGCTATATTTATAAACACAGCAGTTAATTTCAAATATATATGATATTTGTAAGAAATTCTCTAACTCTTCTTCTTATTAAAAAAATGCATTTTTATAAATCATGTACACTGATTTATAAAACAACCATTCGTGAATCTTATTAGGTATTCTTCCACAAATGGCCGTACTGTTTGCATAATACTCTGGCGCGTAGCACGTATACGTCGCGAAGAAGGCGGCCGCGGAGACTCGCAGCTGTGATTCGGAGCTGAATTAAAATGTACACAAAGACAAATCGCTATGGAAAATTACATCCGTCTCCAAAAGTGACTAGAAATATTAATGTTACAGTACTATGTACACCCTCTCTACGCTTCCCGTGTATTAATTCGTCTAAGTCGTTCTTTAAAAAAACAATGCGATGGTAGTAGTGGATTTATCAGCGTTTTGTTTTCACATCATCGTCTAGAATTCCAGATTAAAATAGTTGTCAAGGTGTAAGAAATTTAGTAGAATATATTTATTAGAATTAAATCATACCAATCAGGCTTAGTTGACTAACCTATGACTAAATTATATAATTTTGAAAAAATATTTGTCAATCCATGTATAACAAACTAAAGCTTTACAGAGTTAAGTGAGTTATTACGACACGAAATACACATTTAAAACGTTTACACATTGAAAGTTTATAGTCTAAATAGATTTTTTATTTGTAATTTGTAGTTCATATTTTGTTCAAAAATAACTGGATACTGGTAAACGCGACACCGTTAGTCACTTCTGCAAGGACCCGGCCAAATACCAACAACGACAAAATAGATGGTGCTAGCGTAGGAGTATTTACCGTGATGCATATGGCATATTTAAATGAAACACTTTTAACAGCTACTTACTCGATTAAACGCGAAATGTATTGACCAATTGACTATTTACATTAGCGATTTTGTAAATAAGGTTAAAATATAAGTGCATCTTAACTTAAAATGGAAACAGTGTAATCGTGTAGGCGCCAAAGAAAGACCTACTCAGTATTCCCCTCGGATAAGACGGGCTTAACTCCTCTTGAACTATTTCACTTCCGTCAATCCGACGGAGTTTACGCTATCGATCGGAAAGTCCGCAAAAATCTCTTAAGCCGTTACGACTCTAATGTATCCGCATACTTATACGTGTCTCTACGGGGGACCTGCAAGGCGGAACATTTAGAAAAAGTCTCACAAGAGTAATCAACTTTTACGTAAGTGAGTTAGACCCCATGGCAATTAATACTGAAATCATCTGAAAATTAAAAACTGCAATTAAAAACACGTTTGACAAATATATATTGTGTAAATTAAAAATCGATTTTAGATTGAAAAAATGTACGACCCATTACAACAATTTACGGCAGGACATGAACAGGCGTTCCGCACTGTTGCTCTAACCAATTGAGCTACCGTGACACGGTAGTCACAATATAGAATCGATTTTCAATTTAAATTTACAAAATGTTAATGGCGTCATACGCAATAACATCAGTTTTCAAATATATCGTAAATTTTAAACCATTACAAGAGTCTTACGTAAATATAAAGTAAAATAAAATTCAAATACTAATAATTATCTATCTATCCACTATTAGCAAATATTTACAGATAGCACTGTAGTTTAGACGAGTACATTTGAATAAAACAGTTAAAACGTGAAATATCTTAGTTAACTTATCCCCCGTGGCCACATTGTGCCACACAGTGCAGCAGCATTGGTTCCCCAATAACTACGTTTGTACACAGACCTTAGTTTAAATACATTTAAATATGTTAACTACGATATTTCGCGTATAAACTGTTAAAAGCGTTTTATATAAACACATACCGACACATATTCACATACCTACTTGGATTTGTTTTTTCATCTTAATTCATGTCTTCATTAAATTTGAATTTCTTAGAATACCAAACTCTAGGCACTACCAGGAATCGCTGCCGTTCATAATAGTAACCTACCTCCCATTTCCAAGAGTTAAGTTGGCAACCTGCGCTTACCTTTGACAAAGCTCAGCGAAGTTCCACAGAAACTAACGAAGTACTCGCAGTTAAACAAATCACAAACACAGCTCAAAGTTACTTCGTGGTGGCGCGGTTCCTTAGTTGGGGAGAACAAGAGTTTTGGCTACTCGATATATTATAGCTGGTGATGGCATTCAAGACAGTTTGATTAGTTGAAAAGTTGGTAGCGGGGGGACGCGGATGAATCTCTCTAGTGATTCGGGCGTGCGGTGTGCTAATGCGGATCGAATGCTACTCTAAGTAAGTTTAACCGCGGTCTGAAATTAAAATACCAAGTAATAAAAATCCATATTGAAATTAAAAAATCTGAATACTTTAATATTTCTCACGTGATGCACGCAGATGATGGCACTATATAAATTAAAAATGGATTTTAGGTTAGAAAAATTACGACTCGTCAGCGTTTCGAGCTGTTGCTCTAACCAATGGAGCTACCGAGTCTTACACGTCATCGTCGAATTTTCACCCTATTGATACACGCACTTCTCACCCAATGCAATGTCTTATGCTTTGCAGCTATAAAACAATTGATGATGAAATTACAAAGTTTAACATTTGAAAACTTTAATATTGTTCTATAAAATATGTTTTACCTAGAACCAAACCGTGGATTTCTGATCATTAACGCAATGCTGAGCAACCTCTTACGATAGAACTACAGAAGCAGACATCTATGAATTAATCCATCCATGAACACGTAGACCCATGTCTGGAAACAATAACTTAACAGACAAATACCCATTGTCCAGTCAACCCTTTAAATGCTCCTAATCGGCCTATTAAGCCTCTGATATCCAATTAGCAGGCTAAAAGCACATTCCGAGTCGAGTTACTTTAAGTGGATATTGTTAACTATTTATTTGTTCTTTTTGTATTTTAAATCTTTTATGTTTTTTATTCTTACTAAAAAAAAAAGTCTTCGTAATACAACTTTCTAGCTTCTGGCTTGACTACTGATCACGAGTTCCAGTTCTTTCCGGGTACGAGATTTCTCCGGAATTCCAAGCTGGACGAAATGTTACTTCGGTATTTGGAATCTTAAGACTTAAACTACCGACCCCAGTTTAGAAGTAAAAGGTGTCATCATAATGTGATACTAAGAGTACATTACGTTATCGCTCTCGACTATCGACGAGAGACCTTAGAGCCCACCAACCCATACTGGGTGAGCAGTAGGAAGACCTGTACTTAAAAGTAAGACATTCAAGGGTTGACGAAACGTTATACTCATCAAACTCTAATACTGTCTGTAGTTTAGGCGAGTAGTACACATTTAAATATCGCACTTCAACCGTTAAAAAAAGTTAAGTGTAACGCTAAACTTATTTCCTGCAAACTAACCAAATGTTGGCCCATAGTAAAAATAGTTTTTAAATAAGTTCAACAATAATATTTCGCGTTTTAAACCGTTAAAGTGTTTTATTTAAATGCATTCATTTTGATAAAATTGGTGTCATTAACACTAAATGACTTCAACTGTTTAACGTAAGCCTAGTCATGGTAAGGCTACAAGGAATTCAGATTATGAAAACGAATAAAATTGTAGCGTCCCTGTGAAATTCGAAAGTTTCATTAGAGTAGCTCGCAACTTGCAAAAATAAAGAACAACGCTATTCTGTTTAACCGTTAACGTTAAATGAATGTTAAAACGTCGATAAAGTGAGGCCACGGAATGCGGCGCTGGCGTTTGACCGGCGGCGGTCGTAATACGAGCGCGCAATTATTACCGGGTCTCAAAGACCCGCGCGAAACTATTCACCGACTATTGTTAACGCAAACGAAGGGTTAATCTGCGGGTACCTTTGAACTCTGTTTATCTTCCGGGAAATTATTTTAAACGGCTCCCGGTTAAACTTTGAGCGGGTTTATTTTTATAATGCGCTGTTGTAAGCGCGTGCTTGGGACACGACAGTCTATTGTCTTGTTACACCTAAGGAACAAACATTTTTATACGTAATTTTATACAAATAACATTTTTAGAGTTAATGTAATTTTTATAAATCCAATTTAATGTTTAATTAAGACAGTTTTATCGGTTGAAAACGTGAAATATATTGGTTAAATTTTTTTAATGTTTAACGTCGATTCTTAGCAGCAGCCGTGGCCACGGGGCGCTTGAAAATGAAGAGTTTGCTTAAGTCAAATCTGCTAGCTGTAGCTCCTGTTTCGTCGTAGTTGTGAGTAAAGAAAAATAAGTTAACTAATATATTTTGTGCTTAAACCGTTAAATGTTAATTTAAACGTGTTAATATAAAAATTTGCGTTATATAGATAATACTCGAATTTCCTTACCTTAACCTTTCAATGGGTAATCAACAAATATCGAAATTCCGGGAAGGGTCAGCGGGGTTAAAAATTCGACGGATCTGTTCAATCTGGATATTGTTCGTTTTACTTTGGGATAAAACCACTTTAGTTCAATAATTCAACACGTTTCGTTACATTCTGTTCAACGGGTTTAAATCCAAAACGGAATTCTGATTCTGAAATACTTAACTGTAATTGATGTGAAAGAGAAACATAAAATATGTCTGTCCACAAAGAAAAGCAGACAATAGTAGATTATTTAAAAATAATACTGACAATAATTTGTACAGTAGAATCAAAGTGTTCGCTGTAGACAGACTTCTAATTATGTGTCTGCAAGTGATGAGATCTTAATGTAATTTTGATGATCTACGATTTGGGGCAATCTCTTAATTTCCTGTTCCAAGTTAATTGCTTCAATCTCATCAATATTATTAGGGATTTGATACATAGTATACGTGTAAGCGAGTACAAATTGAAAATCTACATATCAAATATATAAAGAGATTCGTATAAATGTGTATATGTGAATTGTAATTATCTGAAACTATTTTTTTAACATACAATAATTTTCTAAACAAAACAACTATATAGTGTTTCGGCAACCTCTAATAGTATTAAATTATATGTTAAATTAACCAAATTATCTTACTTCCAAAAGTGACAACATTTTAGGTTTTACACCTTAAAACCGCCATCTTTCTTTCCAATTTGACGTTGTCAGGCAGATGTCAAATTTTGAAATTCGCGGGTAGTTTATATTTTCTTACATAGTTTAAAATGCAATATATAAATCGGCAGTGTTTCATTCGTAAACGTCTTATCAGACAAGTTTTTGTATGACGCAAAGAATTGTAAAGAGAAAGAAATGAAGATATATAAATGTCAAATACAGAAAAGCGATAATGGCTGAAAGATTTCGAGCAATATCATCAGCATAACGCTTTTTTCCATCGTTCGGCCATTTGTCACGGAACTAAGCATAATATTATTAGTTATAATAAATAGTTCTCCGGTAAGATGGCGCTGAGCCAGTTTTTCGCGTCTCATAAATACTTAATGTACTACGAACTGCTACAATACAAATGGCGAATTGCTTTCGCCGATTTTTGATATATTGTCTAATACTTAGATTTTTGTTCATCGTGTTAACAGTATTTTTTATCAAAATACATCAATCCGTCTACGATTAGAAAGATGTTTTTTTCTCATTCACAGAATATTTGGAACAAATGGTATAAACAGTTCTGATTATTCCCATATTCTTTTTTAAACGTATTGTCTGTAACATACGACTAGAACACGTTAAAATAGTTAACTTAGGAACTAGATCCCCTCATGATTAAAACAGCTGCATCTGAATCGTCGGGCCTTAGTTAAAAAACATAAGATAGTTAAAATATTTCGTGTTTTAAATCGTTATTACTGTTTTGTTTTTACCAGTTTTAACTTTCTTATGCCTTACGTAATTTATATTTATAAAAACAATCATCTTTAGCGAAGTAATTGAAAGATCCGCGTATTGAAATGCAGCTAGAATCGTGCTTGGTACGAGACGCGGACGCCGGAACTATGACAAATGGCCGGTCCCAAGAATTAAATGAAATATCGCGCTCCTATGAAACATTTCCCGATGTTGGCTTTTGTTTCCCGCGATTTGAATATTTATATGGCACCGATGCATCGCTGCAATATTATACATCGAGCGCTGAATATTTATAACGAGCTCCTTCAGATATTTCTGAGCCCGGCTAGCTGCAGCTCGAAATTTCTTCGCGAATAACTCGTCCCGCTGTTGTTTTAATGTTTCGCGAAAGAATTATTCAGGATTTTTGCAAACTATGCTCTTCTTAAGCTCTACATAATGGATCTGCACTTCACAGATATTCTTGTTGAAATTTTGAAGACGTTTCAATATTGAAAAGTTAGGCGAAAGTAGACGCTCAATTTCAAGCCTAAGGGAAATACATTAAATGTATATTTTTATAGCAGAAGAGAACAGACAAAAATAAGGTTACGCTATTGACCTTTTTAGATTTTAAACATGACATTGGAAATACGATTATTGTATGATGGTAGAATTTTATATCTATAAAAAAGTGAAAGCCCGTTTCGGTCCCGTTTCATTTATCAGTTCTTTTAACGGGCAAGTAGTAGATCAGATTTCTGTTCCCTGCCTGACCGAAACAATTTTATGTTCTCCAGGGATTCGTACCCAGGATCTCTAGCGCTTAACGCAATGCTAGGCAATACGTTTAACCATTTGGCTAAAGAGGCGGTCTATATTGATCTATTCTAATATCATCAAGCTATAGTATTCGTTTTTTTGTCTGAACGCACTCATCTCAGAAACTACTAGTTCAAATTCAATAAAATCATTTATCAATTTAATCAAATCAATCATGTAAATTAAACACTTTAACGGTTTCAAACGTAATATATTAGTTAAACTTATTTTAAAATGATTTTTAACTTCAAGTTAAAAATCATTTTCAAATAAGTTTAACTTGGAAAGGAAAAATGAGCGATTACATTAAGGCTTGCGCAGGTATTGTCAGGGCGCGGGTGCTTCGGACACTACCTGCACAAGGTGCCTAAAAGGGAGTTTACTCCTCAGTGTCATCATTGTGTTGCCCCACATAACACAGCTGACCATACCCTAGGAGAATGCATTGCCTGGTCACAGCAACGTCATGACCTTATTCAGGTCATAGGTGGTGACCTCTGCTTTCCAAGCATCGTCTCAAACATGCTTCGTGGAGACGACGCCTGAAAAGCGGTAGCCGATTAACGATTAACGATTTACCACACTCCCCACGACACACTTGCCCGAAGGGGGCGAGCATTAGGCATCACAAACAGTTAATAAAAAAAAAGGTACACTTGTGAACATCACAAAACTTAGTTATCTTAACTTTGCATTACCTACTAACAGTTTTAAAATCAAGGGCGTAGAACTAACGAGAAAAATAGTAAAGTAGTATAGAACGATTAAATAACTATATTTGGCTGGTAGTATTAATTTTAGTGAATTTTTTGATTATGCACAAAAATCGTTTCAAACATTTATATTTATATAATACTGCGTTATAACTGCGACTCGTAAGGCATAAGTAAACAAAAAGTGTGATTCAATAAAACATTGAACACGAGAAGCGAACTGAGGCTAAATCAAAATTCGTCCCGAGAGATGTACATATTAAAAAAGTTGTTTGGTAACGAATGAGTATGGAAAAACGTTTCGGTTTGTTGAGACGAGTTCGGTAAGGGCGAAGTAAGATTATTTTTACCCTCGTGTGTTGTATTACGAGCTTCGAAATACGAAAGTAACTCTGTCTGTCTGTTACTCTTTCACGCCAAAACTACTTAACGGATTTGAATGAAATTTGGTATACAGATGGTCTAGACCCTGATAAAGGACAAAGGCTACTTTTTATTGCGAAAAGAGGGTTGTAAGGGGTTAAAAGTTATATGGAAATTCGTAGTTTTTTAAAGCTAAAACAATAAAACTTTCTTATTTAGCTTTTTGGGAATAGGAGTGGGAGTGGGAGTGAGTGTAGGAATGAGTGTGGGAGTTAGATCAGGAGTGATGTGAGGTGAGAGAGTTGCGGCTAAATAGCACTTACAACATAGATTTGCTGCCTAAAATGCACCCTCACATTAATTACATAAGCAAACAAGTCACTATTCCACGCGGACGAAGTCGCGGGCATAGCTAATATAACATATAAACAAGATGCGCTATCGACCTATTTTGGCTATGGATATTTGGAAATACACACACTTAAACCGAAACATGAATAAACTGACGTCTTTTTATCTGAAGACGGTGGATCCGGACGGAATTTTGATATTCTTACTACCCATTTAACATCAAGGTTTCCAGACGAACATGTCGTGGTGGGGAACGAACCCACGACTGACATGGCATATTTGCTATATAGATACATTTATTTATGGATACATAATATTTAATAAGACTTTTGAACACTGTCAGATTGAAAACTGTTCTAATCCAGGACTAGGCAAAAGGCTAGTAAAAGATTTAACAACTTTCAAATCAATATTGAAAACTAAGTAAGTGCAAGATACGCAAAAAATATGTATTAAAGAATGATTCTTCTTTAAACGAACTGAAATTATGTCCGTGACACTAACACTCTTATTACGAAACAAGGACTAACTCTCAAAACTGGTTTAAACTTTGGTTTAAACCAGGTTCTAATTTCTTATCTCGGTTTTAACTCAGTAGCTCAATTGCTAGAGCAACAGCACGGAACGCTAACGATGCCGGTTCAAGTCCTGCCCGAGTCGAACATTTTTTCAATTTATTTTCGATTTTTAAATGAAATTGTAATAAGAAATATTACAAAATTCATTTAGACCATGGTTTAGGAGTTAAACCAAGACTCCACAGTTCTGTTTTAAGTATGTGTTTGTAATAGGGCAGTATATGTCTATCTTTTAAGATTAATTCGCAAGAACCGCGACCGTTGTGGGTAATAGCTTAAATTTATAAAGATGGAATGAGGATTTTAAAAACAAAGTTTGATGCCCAAAATAACTATACTACACGGACAAAGTCGCTGACACAGCTAGTATAAAATAATACCTTTAAACAGGGCAGCAAATTAACATAGTTGCAAAAACCGTTTAATATTTTATGGTAGCTGGGAACAATATGTTTCGTTATTTGAAACTGTAATTATGTTCCGGATTAGTTAGCGTAACAGTCGCTGGAACCGGCCTCGCTATCTTTGATTTATTTGACATCCCGCAAAAAATACAAAGTGAAAAAATAAACTTGCATCGTAAATATTTATCCAAATTAAACGTTCCCGAACAGAAGTAAAGCGTATTATTTTAGCGTCAGTGTAAACACGGCTCGATTTTAATACAAAACATGTAAAGAACAACAAAATAACATTTATTTATGCACTTTAACGGTTTCAAACGTAATATATTAGTTAAACTTATTTTAAAATGATTTTTAACTTCAAGTTAAAAATCATTTTCAAATAAGTTTAACTTGGAAAGGAAAAATGAGCGATTACATTAAGGCTTGCGCAGGTATTGTCAGGGCGCGGGTGCTTCGGACACTACCTGCACAAGGTGCCTAAAAGGGAGTTTACTCCTCAGTGTCATCATTGTGTTGCCCCACATAACACAGCTGACCATACCCTAGGAGAATGCATTGCCTGGTCACAGCAACGTCATGACCTTATTCAGGTCATAGGTGGTGACCTCTGCTTTCCAAGCATCGTCTCAAACATGCTTCGTGGAGACGACGCCTGAAAAGCGGTAGCCGATTAACGATTAACGATTTACCACACTCCCCACGACACACTTGCCCGAAGGGGGCGAGCATTAGGCATCACAAACAGTTAATAAAAAAAAAGGTACACTTGTGAACATCACAAAACTTAGTTATCTTAACTTTGCATTACCTACTAACAGTTTTAAAATCAAGGGCGTAGAACTAACGAGAAAAATAGTAAAGTAGTATAGAACGATTAAATAACTATATTTGGCTGGTAGTATTAATTTTAGTGAATTTTTTGATTATGCACAAAAATCGTTTCAAACATTTATATTTATATAATACTGCGTTATAACTGCGACTCGTAAGGCATAAGTAAACAAAAAGTGTGATTCAATAAAACATTGAACACGAGAAGCGAACTGAGGCTAAATCAAAATTCGTCCCGAGAGATGTACATATTAAAAAAGTTGTTTGGTAACGAATGAGTATGGAAAAACGTTTCGGTTTGTTGAGACGAGTTCGGTAAGGGCGAAGTAAGATTATTTTTACCCTCGTGTGTTGTATTACGAGCTTCGAAATACGAAAGTAACTCTGTCTGTCTGTTACTCTTTCACGCCAAAACTACTTAACGGATTTGAATGAAATTTGGTATACAGATGGTCTAGACCCTGATAAAGGACAAAGGCTACTTTTTATTGCGAAAAGAGGGTTGTAAGGGGTTAAAAGTTATATGGAAATTCGTAGTTTTTTAAAGCTAAAACAATAAAACTTTCTTATTTAGCTTTTTGGGAATAGGAGTGGGAGTGGGAGTGAGTGTAGGAATGAGTGTGGGAGTTAGATCAGGAGTGATGTGAGGTGAGAGAGTTGCGGCTAAATAGCACTTACAACATAGATTTGCTGCCTAAAATGCACCCTCACATTAATTACATAAGCAAACAAGTCACTATTCCACGCGGACGAAGTCGCGGGCATAGCTAATATAACATATAAACAAGATGCGCTATCGACCTATTTTGGCTATGGATATTTGGAAATACACACACTTAAACCGAAACATGAATAAACTGACGTCTTTTTATCTGAAGACGGTGGATCCGGACGGAATTTTGATATTCTTACTACCCATTTAACATCAAGGTTTCCAGACGAACATGTCGTGGTGGGGAACGAACCCACGACTGACATGGCATATTTGCTATATAGATACATTTATTTATGGATACATAATATTTAATAAGACTTTTGAACACTGTCAGATTGAAAACTGTTCTAATCCAGGACTAGGCAAAAGGCTAGTAAAAGATTTAACAACTTTCAAATCAATATTGAAAACTAAGTAAGTGCAAGATACGCAAAAAATATGTATTAAAGAATGATTCTTCTTTAAACGAACTGAAATTATGTCCGTGACACTAACACTCTTATTACGAAACAAGGACTAACTCTCAAAACTGGTTTAAACTTTGGTTTAAACCAGGTTCTAATTTCTTATCTCGGTTTTAACTCAGTAGCTCAATTGCTAGAGCAACAGCACGGAACGCTAACGATGCCGGTTCAAGTCCTGCCCGAGTCGAACATTTTTTCAATTTATTTTCGATTTTTAAATGAAATTGTAATAAGAAATATTACAAAATTCATTTAGACCATGGTTTAGGAGTTAAACCAAGACTCCACAGTTCTGTTTTAAGTATGTGTTTGTAATAGGGCAGTATATGTCTATCTTTTAAGATTAATTCGCAAGAACCGCGACCGTTGTGGGTAATAGCTTAAATTTATAAAGATGGAATGAGGATTTTAAAAACAAAGTTTGATGCCCAAAATAACTATACTACACGGACAAAGTCGCTGACACAGCTAGTATAAAATAATACCTTTAAACAGGGCAGCAAATTAACATAGTTGCAAAAACCGTTTAATATTTTATGGTAGCTGGGAACAATATGTTTCGTTATTTGAAACTGTAATTATGTTCCGGATTAGTTAGCGTAACAGTCGCTGGAACCGGCCTCGCTATCTTTGATTTATTTGACATCCCGCAAAAAATACAAAGTGAAAAAATAAACTTGCATCGTAAATATTTATCCAAATTAAACGTTCCCGAACAGAAGTAAAGCGTATTATTTTAGCGTCAGTGTAAACACGGCTCGATTTTAATACAAAACATGTAAAGAACAACAAAATAACATTTATTTATGCAAATAGCAGTCGCCGTCAGTCGCACCGGTTATTTTCAATAACTATCAATTATATTTATTGTTTCGTGTTAAATTATATTTCGGTAACAAAATGCCGTCGTTGTTATCATACGATTTCCTAATATTGTTTTAACCCTTCCTTTGACTGTAACAAAACATTCAGATTGGGGCGTAATGTTGTTTCGTAATTACAAAAGCAAACATTGATTTTGTAGTTACAGAAAAACTTAAGTGAGCCTATATTGAACATCCTATGTAATTTACGATACTACAAGTTCTTGGTAGAAGAGCGCTATATGAGGCTATAACTGAAATCAACATAACCTATCATCTATCTACATGAGGCTAAGACACATTTTGGAGTTTGTATTTCAGATCCCTTTTTTACTTGCCTGATGGAAAGTACTAGTTACCTTTTCTAGTTTCGAACCCGAAAGCTCTTGCACTTGACGAATAATTAAAGTGCTTATTTTTTAACCTACAGAGGTTGCTGTTACATGCTTTTTGCATGGACATAATTTTTAATGTATACTAATATGTATATAAAGTTGGAGAGTTTCCGGAAAAAAAAACTGCGAAAATCGAAATTTATGCATTATACCAATTATTTGTTATAGCTGTATCAACATCTCATTTAAAAATCGAAAATATATTGAAAAAATTTTCGACTCGGGCAGGACTCTGATCGAAATAAATCGATTTTTTTTCAATTTATTTTCAATTTTTAATTTATATAGTGCCTCCATGTGCAATAACATGTAAAAAATTAATAAAGTTTTCAAATGTACCAACATCGTTTTATTCTTGCAAACAACAAAACAACGTTCGCCGGATCAGCTAGTACTCGAAATTTGAATTCACAAAAATCTACTCTCCCGAAATACCTTAATGCATTTCGTTCTTTTCAATTTATCTTATTATCTGTGTCACGTAAACACGTATGTATCGCGTGTTGCTGACAACGAAGTGTTTTGCACAGAAACATCACGTAAATAAGATTCCAAGTCGACATCTTACGCTTTATAAAATCTACATTTTCCTTTTGTGGGAGCATGTGCAACGGTCGTGAACCTTATGACTGGGGGATAAGGTTGCAAATAGATGTGAGAAGCGGCTAATTAAGTCGGTGATGTGATTTCCGACCCAGTTTTGGATGAAGCGACCCGCGTCTGTGGGTTCAAGCTTAAGCGCGAGGGCTAAATTGTACTCGGAATTAAAAAAATAATGTCCTTTAGGAATTACGGCCTTCTAGAGAGTGTTTCTAGAGGACGTGAGAGAAAAAATACAAATCCATCGTATACTTAGAAAATAATCTTCAGCTAATCCACACTTAATTTATTTCTTGAGTTAACTATCATTAGTTATTAATTTACAGTTACTTCTTCTAGTGTAAGTTAACTTATCCCTAATATAAATTTGTATGTAACTAAATATATCATGTGTTACTAATATTTAAGCCATATTTTGAAGAGATTATATATTTTTTTATAATAGAGAAGGACAGAGAAGCGTGAAGTATCTTAAGAAGATGCGCTATTAATCTATTTTGGCTTTGGTGAAACTGAAATATGATTACAATTTACTGCTTCTTCGGCTGGTTTGTGACCCGGATGGAGTTTAGACACTAAATTATAATGGAACTATAAATGGAAATTCGTTGTTTTTGAAGCTAGAACAATAAAATTTTGGCTTTTTGGCAATGGGAATGGGAGTGGGAGTGGGAGTTAGAGTAGTAGTGATGTGAGGTTAGAGTGTTGCGGCAAAGTAGCACTTACAACATAGATTGGCTGCGATAAATGCGCAATTACATAAATTATTAAACAACCTAAATAATTAAAAATTCTACCCCGAATCACTATTCCACGCGAACGAAGTCGCGGGCACAGCTAGTTATAAATAAAATAGAGAGTATGCGATGGAGATGGAACCCACGATTCATAGGTTGTTAACAGTTGTAACAGTAAGTAGGTAACATTAGCCATACATTGTTACTATTATACCAAAGAGCCAGTTAGTAGGGCCAGGTAGTTAGAACAAATAGATAGTTTATATGAATGTTTGTTAATGTCAAAATGGTTGGAATTCGTTCGTTTGCGATTCTTGAAAGCGCTGTAGATAGACAAGATCGGTTCGTAACCGTATTGTCGTATTCATAACTAACGCATTATAAATTAGTGAACATATAAGAAGCATAATTGTAACCGACGTCGCGCGACAGGGGTCCGTCCCTGTGACCGCGGGCCAAAAATGAATTTTAATGGTCACTTAGGCTTGGCCAATGAAGACACTGCAGCCGCGGGCCTGAGGCAGTTCCATCGTCCTTTTAATGAGAATGTCTGTTTCTCTTTCCACGCCATTTTGTGGTGCTCTGTTTAAATAAGCGAGGAGACAGGAAAACGCTCTTTTGTGTTTGACAATATGGAAGAGTGTTAAGGACTGTTGAGATCTAAAAAAAAGGTAATTTAAAATATTTCATGGCATAGTGATTAAATAGAATTTAAATTTGTTTTTAAAAAGTTTTTATCATCAGATTTCACAATTTATATACGTAGGTCGATTTTTATCACTGCTTAGACTGCACTTAGTCTTACAGAACAGATTCTAGTACGATTTATTTAGTTTCTTAAATAGACATTGTACAAATTGTATACATTACATTACATTATTAGCCAAATTTCAAATTAAAATTTATTTATGATAATGTATGTATATGTGTATGTTTGATATAAATGCTTTTATTTTGATTTTAATGTTGAACAGCGGAGACGCGTCAGATCGCTGATTGTTTCAAATCAAGAGAGTGTATCATTTATTTAGCTGAAACATGGAAATAATTCCTTCAAATAATGAAGTGAGATAAGGTTTAGTTAGTATAAAACCAAAACTTACTTTATTAAAATGTTTACATAACATTTTGAGTTAGATAACTTTACATACATTTGCCGTTTTTCATCCAAATATATGATTCTTTGAGAGCGTTAAAAATTTGTCATTGACCAATGTTTAACTTACAGACACGAATATTAAGTAAGTAAGTTATACGAACGGTCAAAATATGATGGTTTTATCACCAAATTAAAAAATAAAATGTATTTCCCTGTGCCTTATAAATATATCATTTTGAAAAAAAGATAATGTTTTAAACCAAACACTTTGATGATTTCAACCCAATATATATTAATTTAACTTATTTGAAAATTATTTTGAATCGTCTGGTGGTCTGGTAGTAAATGTGACCGCCCGTGGCTGCTGCAAAACATCCGAAACGATTTTTTCAAATAAGTTTGACTAATATATATCGCGTTTTAAAAAGTTAAGGGTTTTATTTAAATTTACTCGCGTAAACTACAGAAAGACAATGTTACTTTGCTTTCGTTGTGACAGATCAATTTGCGATAAATTATCACCAAAGGATATTCTGCAGTGAAATTTCCCAAGCATTTGCGGAAAAAGTGGCTCAGGACAGGACGTCGCGTCTAAAGCTGAGAGATGAAGTGTCAATTGTCACGATGATAAATTCTAGATGACGAGACCCGTGTCAATCACCCGTGAAGCGGGCGACAGGCCCCTCGCACTTGCTTTACACAATGTTACATCATTTTTTATTATTTATCATCGAATATTGGCATGACAACCTAAAACCACAATGACCTTTAAACCTTAAAACGGGGTTTCCTACTTTGTATAATCGTACAGGCGAATAATAACTACGAAGTATTAAGTCACTAGAACGTCCAGCATTTAATTTAATAGTGTATAAATTACCTGTACCTTTGAATATTGCAATATTTTCGGAGAAAGTTTTATTTTTTTTACCTTCGTTTAACTGCCACACGCGGTTCAGTAGCAAACATATACCTATATGGAAGCCGGTGCAAGTTCCGGCGTAGTAATTGATTTTTAAAAATCTAAAATAATATGCCATAAAATGTGAAAATAATAAAATGTTCTGAACAAAACAAAACGAATAAAATTTGTGATAGGTTTAGTAAATATATTATTCACCGCCTTGCTAACTATTTGTTTAGAATGCCGATTCCTTTGATTGTTTCTTTTTTTTTTAATTTATGTTGAAGGTTTTATTAAAAAAGGCTCTTACAATTTATTTTACTAAAGACAAAGTCGATAACGAACATATAAAATAAGAATTTAATGTCGCTCGAAAGTTATTCGCGTGCACATATTTTAATTAATTACACTAGCAGAAGTGAGTTAAAAGCACCCCTTCGTCTCGCGTAGCACTTTACATCGAACTAAATTCCGAAGTTAGAGAACTCTGAATGTTAAAAGTGCGAGAGCGAACAAAATCGGGGGTTACCATTAATTAGGAAGGTGGTGTAGAAGGGACCTCGACGTAAATAAACCTTGTACGGCTTATATCAGCTTTTTAACGCACCTGAGACTCGGTTTATCAATTCGGTGGTGGAAAATTCAATCTAAACCTTCGCATTGAGTAAATTATTATTTTTTTTTTTATATACTAGAGGAGGACAGACAAGTGTGGGCTTCATTTAATGGAACGTAATGCACCAGCCAACAAGATGTGCTGTCGAGCAAATTTGGAGATATTCGGAACTCCACAGACTAAAACCGGAACGCGAGTAAACTTTACGACCTTTTCACCTGCGGACGGCCGTTGGTAACAAGAACGGAATTTTGATATTACTACCACTCATTTAATATCCCTATTTCCAGAAGAAATCCAACATGTTTCAAAATAACCAGACCAACCATATATTGCTACTATTAGACACTCGATCCCGTCAACATAGTCTAAAATATATAAGTATTTGTCTTTTAAATTGTATACAGACATAAAATATTTTTTTATTATTATTGTTATTTTGTTTTATCCCTCTGTATCTATAACAAATACAAATTCTTTATTTAAAAATATTTATAGTCATCGATGTCCATACTTATAACTTAGGTAAGAACTATACTTAGCTTATGTAATTTAAAACATGTCAGTATATCATTAGTATTAAAATATCGTTTATTTGACGTACTTTTAGACAAATATTATTTTTTTACAGAACTATGTCCACTCGTAGCCACATATGTACTGAACCTAACTTGTCGTCTTTATAAATTTCTTACCTCTAAGAAGCAGGGGTCTCCTAAAAATTGTTGAACGATGCAAAGGGCATTGTCATGGTGCAGATAAAGATCTTCGCGCCGAGGCAAAAGGCAAGTCGGCGCCACTAGACTAATGAAAATTTCCGCTCTCTCGAGAATATTTAATTAAAGCAATTAATTAAACCGCGGATCAAAGATAACCGCATGCAATTAATATCTGAACCTCGCTCCTAACTACAGCTTTAACTTCCGGAATGTTTTATAGTGCACTCGACTGGATAATAACTTGGAATTTGCCTCATTGCTTTTTCGATGCTGCTAGATTGCTAATACGTTAAAATTATTCATGTACATGTACATGATATGTGTATATATTATACACATACCTGTCAGAAGCATGCACATATTTTTATGTACACGTCTGACTAGCCATATGTTAATATTTTGAATAACAACATTAAATACTGTCTATAGTTTACGCGAGTAGTACACCGTTTAATTAAACAATTCAATAGCGAAAATGGTAATAAGTTACATAATACATTTCGCGTTTTAAGCCGTTAAAACGTTTTATTTAAAAACTAAAGGTTCGCCAGCCACTCATCACTTCTCCAAGTACGCACATAAATGTTTTTTCCACAATAAAGCACATTATACGACACGCAGGAAAAACGCCGGGGACACAAAGGTATTTGAACAAACGAGTCCCGCGGGAGGTCGTAAATCAGAAGGGACGTCGGTTCGGTGCCGACGCATCCATTAGCCTCTTTTTGTCCCACTTACGCGTCGCTGTACCACTAGCGACATATCAAGCGGTCTTCAGGAATCTCTAGACAGACAATTAGAATGTGTTAATAAAAATGATTTTATTCATTAAATTACATAGAAAATAGAGGTCAAAGAGTAAAGAAGTCTAAAAGAAAAATGACAGAGGACAGAGACAGACACGCTGATCCACAACACCACCGCATAGGGTCCACATACAGGTAAAATGCGGTGCCGACTTATAATAGAAATAATACTCAGAATTAATAATGTAAAATTCTGACTATAGTTTACGCGAGTAGTACACATTTAAATAAAACACTTTAACGGTTTAAAACGCGATATATTAGTTAAACTTATTTGAAAATGATTTTTAACTTCGGCCCGACGTTTCGGATGCTTTGCAGCAGCCGTGGTCACGGGGAGACTAAAGAGGGAGGATGTCTCTGACGTCAAAGTAAAAAATTGCTACGCTGCTGCAAAGCATCCGAAACGTCGGGCCGAAGTTAAAAATCATTTTCAAATAAGTTTAACTAATATATCGCGTTTTAAACCGTTAAAGTGTTTTATTTAAATGTAAAATTCGTTACGAATGCTCATTGCGTCACTTTAAATTACCATTTGTGTACGATTAATAAAGACACGGGCGGCACTGTGATTTTACAAAATGTACTATTCTATTTTTACTGTATGCTAAAATCTATTTAGCACTCGAAATCCTAGGTTCAACTGAGCCACGCCGTGAACCTAATAACGTTAATACCATAATCCCTATTAGTGCACTTCCATAAAATTAATAAAAGCATATCGACGAATTAACGAGCGCGTTGTTTGTTGAACAAGCGCGTAAAATTAGCTTCGCGATGCTTTCAACGTAATAACGCCGTATTTGAGCTTATTAATTCATTTGCGTAACATTTCTATTACGTTTGTACGATGTAATCACCTTCGTGGTATATAATATCGTTATTGCTATGTACAAGCTTTAGGCTTTCCACTACAGATACACCAAAAGATAGGGTAACGATTATGATAAAATTGTAAATTCTATTAGCGATAATGTCCGAATATCAACAGCCAAATAACTCGACAACTTGCTTCGATGTTATATGGCTGAGATATTTAATCTTCCATCAGGTGAAACCCTTGCTTGGCTTTGAAAACTTTATTATTTTTTACATGAAGGCACTATATAATTTAAAAATCGAAAATTAATTTTTAAAAAAATTCTCTGACTCTGGCAGGCCTTGAACCGGCGACGGAAGACTCGGTGGCTCAATTGGTAGAGCAACGGCACGGAACGCTGACGATGCCGGTTCAAGTCCTGCCCGGGTCGAACATTATATACCATACTTAGCTGTCCAATCTCACACTCACTGGGTTTAATATAAACTAATAAATTAAAAAGCTATTTAGAACAGCTTTCTGTACTGCTGCTCTAAACAATAGAGCTACTTTATGCCGTATGCTTTTTTAATCATAATAGTTGTTTAATTTAAATAATGCCACCATGTGCACATGTGAAAAATATCAATCTTATCAATTGTAAGCTTAAATAAAAATGTTTGACATTAAAATAAGATAACAATTTAGATATTGGTGACATTACTTGTATACGTCATTAAGTACGTAAGGATAAAAATTTAGAATAAATATTTTTATATATAAGATATTTAGATATATAATAGTTTAAGATATTTTGTACCTAAGAATAAAACTGTAAATGTATTATTAGTATATTATAGAGAGGACTAAATGTTTTTCGTAGTTCTCTAATTACAAGATCTAATGTGTAGTTTAGTTGATAGCGGGGTTGTCGTCACTTAAACCCGACGCTAACAAGCGTCAATGCATCTAACAATGGACTAAACAATGGCTAAATTAGCTCGTCGAGTATTTGTCTGTCTGTCTGCTCGCTCAAGGAGCCATTAGTGCTGAATGCGTGCTGCATTAAAATTCAGTTCGACGGCACACTAGTGACTGCGCGGGCCGGTTGCGCTAGACTACGTTAATTAAACGATTTTAAAACCTTCGTTTAGTTTCAATGATTATTACTTCATTTGAAGGTTAATTTGTCTGTAGTTTACGCGAGAGTTTAAATAACTTCTAACGTTTTAAACGGGTAATATAATAGTTTATTTTAACTATGGCCCGAAGTCACTATTATTGGCGTGAATCGAGTTGCGGTTCATGCTGTCTCCAAAATAGATGTGACGCATAATAAATAACAAAATAAAAATAGCCTTCATTTCAAGTTAGTTAATATTACAATAAGTTTTAGGAATTCATAACTATATACTTAACTTAAACTATTTACTCGTATATATTATTACTTAGTATTTATGCTTGTGTTTTCATGCAAACAGCGTGTCCTTCAACAAAGGCTCCCTTTAAAAGTTTCCAGGCTTCAGTCAGGCAGTCTATTCTTGCTACTCCTGTCCATAATGTGCCAGCCACATGTGACATACAAATATTTATTTTGACAAATGTTTTAACTTTTATAAAATTCCAATTTTGTTCTTTTTGATGCCATTACATAATCTACTAAGTGTACCAAATTATCAATGTGAGACTCGTAAAACACTAATAAATACATCCAAAAGATTTTAAAGCATTTTTATCGATTGGTTATCGAAATATATACTGTTTGTAGTGTACGCATGTAGTACTCATGTGACTAGAACACTAACGGTTTAAAATGCAATATATGTATATCAGTTAAACTGGTTACGGGGAGACGTATTGGCTGCTGCAAAGCATCCGAAACGTCGGGGCGTAGTTAAAATATTTTTTAAATAAGTTTAATTAATAAATATCACGTTTAGAAACGTTAAAGTGTTTTACTTAAATATCCAACTATATAATCTTGCATTGTCTGGATATGTTGTAAATCCTATCTTTTATACTAAACGACTGTTTAAAAACCTTCGTCAGTGAAAGCGGCCTGCATCTCAGCAGTACAGCAGGACCGCGTTTATCATACAAATGGATTTCCTGAATTAAACCTCCCCCCTCGGCCGTCCCCCACGGCGTCCGTAATTAAAACCTCACTTATTCATCTTTAATACTTTCCCCGTACAAAAAGATACTCCTACTTAAGTCTATTAGTATCGTATTCATTTTTTTTATCTGAATCGCGGACGTAACGAACTCGCTTTTCACGTATCGCACAAAAGTAACCGATTCACGGATTTAAATGACATTTATGTCGGCTTTTATTTAAATAAATTAATTACGGGCGCAATGTAAATTCGTCCATTGAGGGTTAATTTTTACGCGAAGATATTCACTCGTCTTTTGTGTCTAGATTGTAAAAGTCCCAATTTCGTAATCGCATTTCATAGAAGCGAATAATGATGATCGCGGTGATCGAGAGGTACATGTACCAATGAGTTTAAAAAATTCGACGATATTTTTTTTATCATAAAGGAGGACAGACAAGAATGCGGTTTACTTGATGATAGGTAAAATACCTCGGCTATAAAACATCTAAACAAGATGCAATGTCAATCCTTTTTGGGTTTGCATATTCGGAGGTTCACAGACGAAAACCGGAACGCGATTAAACTGCGACGGTGGTTCGTGACCCGGATGGAATTTCAATATTCCTACCACCCATATTTCCAGATTTCCAAACGAAGTCGAATATGTTTCAAAATTGATTAAAAAAAATGTTGGACACGGTGGAGATCGAACCCGTTGATTATTAATTATACACCAACAAGCCCGTCAAATATGAACGTGTAATAAACGGTAGCTTTATTGGTAAGTCTCGCTCGTGTCGTATTTTTTTTCAAAGCATAAATATATGTTCAATAATATATAAATAGATTATAAAAGCAGTGGTCACGGGGAGACTGCCCGTGGTCACGGGAAGTTAAGTTAAGCCGTTAAAGCGTTTTCTTTAAATGTGGACTTTCAAAAGTAGAGTGTTATTCAAAAATACAGAATTAATTAAAAGCAAACTTGATGTACAAACATGTTTCGCTCACGGTCCGAGGGTTACTGAATGTTTGTCAATTTGCAAGACTACTGTTTGAAGAGTGGATTATTTAAAAACTTGATCTAGTTTAGCTGTAAGCACTGAGGCTTAAGAGTTTCCTTTAGGTCGCCCAGCCGAGCTGGTGAGACGAGGTGGAAAGTGGAGCGGCCATTAGGAAGGCTCGCAGCGGTCAAGTGTGTCTCACCTCGCCACGATTTCACTCGTTCCCATGAATTATGCAAAACTTCCAACATTTAACTTTTAAATTTAATTAATTCGCGAAAGTAGTGTTTCGTTCAACTTTCGTTTCAGTTTTATTCTTCACCTCTTGTTTCTACCGTAGCCGATACTTCGCGCGACTTTGTTAGTCCGCGTAATTTGCAGATTAATTAGGACACTTCGATAGTTACTTATTAGTTTTTTGTGCATGTTTCATGTTCAAATTTATTTGATAATTAACTAGCTGCGTCAGCGACTTCGTCTGCGTAGTAATAGTTAACATGGCCATCCAAAATTGTTTTACAAACGTCCTTTTCCTCTTTATTAATTTAAGCTGTTACAACATTGGGTCGCTTGCGACCCGTCGTTCGAGTCCCGTCGTTCTAGCAATTTAATCTTATATGATGTCTTTTTCAAATCTTAAAAGATAGATATTATATGGTGTCGGGGACATATTTTTAGATCGTTTAAAGAGTCATCATTATTTAACACACCCAAAACATTTTTGGGTGTGTTGAACAGTTTTCACAGCGTACGCATCAGTGACCCACAGAGATGGATAATTTCCCCTGTTTTTCCAGATTTCCCGCTGTTTCTTCGGTCCTATAAGTCACAGCGCAATGTTTTATAGCCTTCCCCGATAAATGTTCTAACTGATACATAAATATTTTTTCAATCCGAACCATTCGTTTCTGAGATTAGCACGTTCAAACAAACAACTTCTTCAGTTTTATAGATTAGCTAACTAATAAAAAAATAATTAAATACTGTCTATAGTTTACGCGAGTAGTACACATTTAAATAAAACACTTTAACGATTTAAAACGCGATATATTAGTTAAACTTATTGAAAAATGATTTTTAACTTCGGCCCGACGTTTCGGATGCTTTGCAGCAGCCGTGGTCACGGGGAGACCCTCCCCTCGGTCTAATAACTAATATATCGCGTTTTAAACCGTTAAAGTGTTTTATTTAAATAAAATAATTTTTACAACGTTTGAAATCGAGTAAGAATTTTCATTTATAATATTATAATGCTAAATTAAAAGTACTATATTATATCTAAAGGCATCCCATTATATTGCGTATACATTAAAATATCCACTGAAGCTCTAAATAAACGAGTGTACATCTCGTTTGGCGAAACGGCAATCCACCCGGCCGTTTTATCATAAAAATACAATAAACGGCCCCGTGAAATATTCGCAACAACAGCGTAAAAGCCTACAAACTCTGTCACAAAGCGGCCCGGCCAGGGAATTTTTAATGCCACCTTTTATTTCGTGGATCTTCATCGTAATTCGTTTGGCTCCGTCGCGACACTCGATTTATCGCTTGACGAATGACCAGGCGCAGGTGTGCTCACAGCCTAAAGGTGTTTACCTTGCGCTGATGTCGATGCTAAATGCGTACTGGTAGGATCGATGACAATGGCAGTGTTAATAATGTGAACATAATTATTGTGATTACGATTAAAGCCACCGAAACGTCGGGGTGTAGTTATAATAACTTGTAGATAAGTTCGCTTAATCCGTTAAAAGTGTTTTATTGGAATGTGTACTACTCGCGTAAACTACAGATAGTACTTAAGGTTAATATTTAGGTATATATATAATAGGTTATTTTTGGCAATATTGTATGTTTGAAAACTTAAAACAAATAAAAAACATTACGACTCGGTTGCTCAATTATATGTATATATATATAAAGGATATGCAAAATACATATTACTGTCAATACAAAGAACCAAGAAAAATTATTTTAAAGCAGTAAACAAATATTAGTTAAATACTCTCTGTAGTTTATGCAAGTAGTACACATTCCAATAAAACACTTTAACGGTTTAAAACGCGATATATTACAGTTAAACTTGTTCGAAAATTATTTCTAACTACGGCCCGACGTTTCGGCTGCTAGTGTTTTTTTTTTATATTTGTTGATAAAGGTCAAAATCGTTTAAACAAAAGTAGCGATTGACACATTGTGGGGTATGCAAATTTGTATTTGTTTTGGGGATAAGGGCTCGCTCACTTTGACCTATAATACACCGCCCTCATGTGACCAAATATTTCAAATTCCGCGGTGGCTTTTAAACATACGAGAGATTATTTCTGTCCGTTAAAGGGGAAACGTAACATTATTAATTTCTACGAAATATATATCTGCCTTGATTATATGAGGTGGTTCTTATTATTCACAAAATTTTATGTATTTTAAAATAATTCATTTCTATAAAACACTTTAACGGTTTAAAACGCGATATATTAGTTAAACTTATTTGAAAATGATTTTTAACTTCGGCCCGACGTTTCGGATGCTTTGCAGCAGCCGTGGTCACGGGGAGACTGAGTCCAGTCCAGTCTCCCCGTGACCACGGCTGCTGCAAAGCATCCGAAACGTCGGGCCGAAGTTAAAAAATCATTTTCAAATAAGTTTAACTAATATATCGCGTTTTAAACCGTTAAAGTTTTTTATTTAAATGTGTACTACTCGCGTAAACTATAGACAGTATTTAATTCATTTCTTCTTAATTTTCATTAGGTATTTTTACAAAGGACATTTTTTTATGGCGATAAAGTGAAGATTTCTTCAAAATTAGTCAGGTATTTCTGGTTATCAAGGATTAAGGGCTGGCATAGACAGACATGCAATCATAAAAAAATATTTTTAAAGACACTCTAGGCCTATAATATATTTTACATAGCATACTATGTTTCCTGAAAAATACATTTTAAGTTGTCTTTGTATTATTTCATTAAATATAGATATTTCTTTGCTACTGTGTTATTTCTAAAATTAATATTAGCTACAAATCTACTAACTAAAATATAATATAAAATACATAAAAATAAGAGGATAATGAGTGCTATATGTACATTGGGACCTTCATGCTTTACCCGAGGGATATCACAAATTTCTGGAAGAGTTCCGTTTTTTGCCCCGTCTTATTTATTTCACCTTTTTTGAGAGACAGTATTCAAAGCAGCTTCCTGGGCTATATATGAATACATATTAGGAAATAATTTATGAGTTTAATGCCTATAACAGTTTAGAAATAAAAAATAATCTATTTCACAAGTAAATTCTTAACTCACATATAGTCGTGGTATAGTATAGATCTAAATCAACGAATGCCAAGAGGATTTGATCCTATATTGTCAACGTAATTCGTTTGTCATTTGTTGTCGGTAAGGGCTGCTGTACCACGGCTGCTACAAAGTATCAGAAACTTGGGTCGTAAGTTAAGCAATATACTTCGTGTTTAAAACCATTAAAAATGTTTTATTTAAATGAGTACCACTTTCTTAGACTCAATTAGGTATAGATTTAAGAAGGGTGATTTGGGATGCATTTTTAATTGCTTTTAAATTTCGAATACATATTGTTACTATAAAAGACAGATGAAAACAAATATAAATCACAATATTCTCTGTTTACACGATAGACTTCCAGGATCATTGAATGTTGCAAATGAGGGTAGTGTCAGAAACGAGGGTACCGTGAATATGGCGACACTGATCATAATACGAGAAGCCGTTACGTACACATGCTGTGACGTCACAGATACTGTCGCCTCATTCTTTTGCCGTTATCCTTTATTCGCTTATTCTTAGAATTAAGTCATACGCGGAAGCGAGTTTAAAACAATCTATTAGTTTATTATATCATTTATTTGAGGCATAAAAATAAAGTTATAGATTCTTATTATTATGTTTAACCATTGAGTCTTGGCGGTCAGTCATTTATACAAATAACATATGGCGTTACCGACGCCATCTTTGAATGTCTTATTTTTTATTGGTGAAATAACCCAGCTTTTTTTTGGGTGAAATGGTCAGCTGATAACGTGGACTGATCACCCGTCCTACCACAGGTGTCCCCGAAAGAAAATAATAAAAACCCAGCTTTTCTTTTGGCTTTGAATATTCAGAAATTCACAGATTAATACGATTAGATTAAGCGGTATTTTCATCTGTAGACAGTGGCTCCTGACCCGGACGGAATTTCGATTTTCTTACCTCCCGTTTATGATCCAAATTTCCAAACAAAGTCCAACGATCGAAGGATCGAACCTACGGCTTATTGCTATCATTAGACCAAGGATTGGTTTCATAACTTGGACTCCACACGTTCGTCAAGGATAAACGGTGCTTGGCGAATTTATGGCGGTTACCTACGCATTCCGCAGATTTATTAAACTACCCTTCGGCGACGCGTTACTCGCAAACTTACACTTTCGCCCCGTCCCCCCTTAACGAGCTTCGGTCCTCGAATTGATCTTTGATTGAGCATAATTCCCGCGCTATGGAAGCATATTTCTTTATAAGCGATCTATTGAGATAAAAACTATTTCTACTTAGATATATTTTTAAAATAGCTACGTAAAGCAGTAAATGGGATCAATAAGTACGACATACCTACATATCAACATTATGATTCCGAATGCACGGCGCGGCGTAAGGAAATATTTTTGTCAATTGGTAGTTATTTACCTTGTTGCAATTTAAAGTAGGCTTTTTGTGTGTGTTTTTGAAAAATGTATGAATGTTCTAAATCATAAAATTATGCTATCGCGTTTCAAACCGTTAAAGTGTTTTATTTAAATCATACAATTATATAAATTTAAAGTCTATCTAGATTTTTAAATTGCACAACATGTGTGTTACAATATGCGAGAGTTTGGAAAAAATCGATTTTCTTTTTTCGTGATAGACAGGCAAAGAAACAGCCGTTTGACATCAAACCAGATGCAATGTCGACCTATTTTGGCTTTGGATATTAAAAAATCCACTGACGGGAACCGAAACGCGATTAAACGTTTGGATTTTTCATCTGTGGACAGTGTTTCGGGACTCAGACGGAATTTCAATATTCCTACCACCAATTTAATTTCTAGACGAAGTCTAACTTGTTTCAGGAAGATGTTGGACCCAGTGGGGACTGAACCAACGACCCTTAAACCAACTAGACCGTCAAAACTATTACTTAAATGCAGCATGCGCACAACATAAACTAGAAATAAAGCTCTCGTATAAGAATGTTTGTATATTCCTAACGTAGTTCTAGTGAACTCGTCGCTCGAGCAAAATATGGGTGAGTTTCTCTGTCACTGCTGGCGGATGCCTCGTTCAATGTAGCGACAGAATCTGCACAGAGGGACTGCGCGATCAAGATGAATATTTCATCGGGCCGACAGCGACACTAAATATTTCAAACTTGTTGCTTAGATGCACTCTGCAATCTGCACAGCATACTGCGGACTAAGGCTCAGCTAAATTAACGGGCTGTTAACTCATTACTTTACTTTACTGCTTAATAGGAGGTATAAGGACATAGTCATATTTAAATACAACACTTTAACGGGTTAAAACGCGAAATATATTAGTTGAACGACATATATATTACAAAATGGATTATTGATAAAATATAAAATACCTTCAAGCCAAATTCGTCGGTTTTTACATTCTTTGTTGTTCAAGAAATGAAAAAAAAAACAGATTTTTAAATAAAACACTTTAACGGCTTAAAACACTACATATATTAGATTTTTTTTTTGAACTACGGCCTGACATCTCGGATGCTTTGCAGGTAGATAGACAAAAGATTTCCTCGATTTTTTATTAATAATAGTGAAGTATTTTTCTTCATATTTGCAGTTTATGAAGCTTGTATATTTCATTATCAAAATGGTTTACCTTCAATAATAATTAAGTTTAAATTAAGTGTTTCATGTTGTACAAGTTTACTAAAAAGCTACAGTCGAAAGAGGAATATTATTTTATTATAATCATGGCGCAACCGTCTTAGTGTTTTCGAAAGACTATCTTAGAATAAGTTGTAGCGAAATTGCGGCTGGATCCCACCAAAGTTGATTGCTTTGGAAACTTTAATGAGTTCGTTTTGATTCCGCAGCTCGTGACGCCTGTTTCACAATCCTTTGCATTTTTCATATTTCCACGGAGCGTTAATGTATTTCGACATTCTAACAACCACTCCAGGCCTGCTCTTTGTGAAATACGTTTTAAGCTGAGAGAGAGATGACAAAATGTAGATTTTAAATGAACGAAATATTTTATTTAAGAATACTACTTTGACAATCAAGATTAAAGAAACTTTGCGGACTGCAGAGTGTACTAAGTGCGATACCATTATTATATTTATATATATTTTGGCTCTTTGGTATAGTAGTACCAATTTATGGCTAATAATCGACGAGCCATGGGTTCCCCACGGGGTGCAACATTTTATTATCAATTTATAATTTCTCTGAAACATGTTGGACTTCGTCAAGAAATCTCGTTATTAATTGGATGGTAAGAATACCGTGAAGCTTAATGGCGTTGCGGTTTCAGTCTGTGGATTTCCGAATATCCAAAGCCAAAATAAATTTAGATGTATAGCATCTATGACCTGGGGTATTTGACCTATCATCAAATGAATCCCATGCTTGTCTATCCTCCTCTATCATTTAAAAAATATTTAAATCTTTAAAATATGACTAATAAATAATAAAAGCTATAGTAAATAAATAACGCCGCGCGTATTTAATGTGAAGTAATTGAAGCGCGAGTCGTCAACAAACATTTCTAAAACCGCAACTCGGAAAGCAAGGGTTTCGAAAACGAAATTTTATTTTAAAAATCCTTTCGCAAGGATCAAAAATGCAATAAAATTATATCAGACTGTCATTACAGTTGTCTGAGTATCGGGTAGGGTGACAATCCATCATTATTTATTTAACCAGGCTTGAAAATTTCTTTGCTTATGCAATAACATCATTGTACTGGCGAAAAGTCGTAAGATTTAATGGTTATATTTTACTATATGGAAACTTATAAATAATATTTTAAACGTTAGTATTGTTATTGCTAGATACCCTTCTATTTTTCTATTCGATTAAAAAAAATAAAATCCTGTTTCCCGATAGGTATTGGGCACACATTTCTGTGGTCGTTTTGCATGTTGATCTCGGGGCCTTGCCAAAACGAAACTATCTATTGTTTCCCCGGGATTCGAATCTAGGAGCCCTAACGCTTGATGCAATGCTAGGCAACACGTTAAACCATTCAGCTTCAGAAGCGCTCTTACTTTCCTTTAGTATATATTTATAGATGTAAAATAATAAGTAATAACGAAATTTTATATGTTTATTATAATTTTTCTTTATTAATTCTTATTGTTTTATGTTAGAGGACAGACAAGCACTTCACTTGCTGGAAGATGATATATCCCAGCCACATAACATCTGCAGAAGATGCGCCGTCCATCTATTTTGACTTTGGATTCTTATTCTAACGTCAGTCAACTGTTAGAATTTATATAACAATTATAAAAAAATGGCACGGTGTTGTGTTTTTTTAATGCGTTGAAATGCTTCATAGTAAACAAGCAGCGTGGTCACCTCTCACAGAACTATGAAGGCTGGAGGAGGCTTGAGTGTGAACAGATGCGAATTGGAGCATAGTTTTTTAATTAAAGCAAATGTATCTTGATCCCTCTTACAGCAAGGCGCCATTGCCCGATTCTGAACGCGTTTTTTCGTTTAATATATTAACGTGGAGAGCGGGATAATCATTTTGTGCAATCTTACAGACAAACAAATGTACCTCTTGTTAATAGTTAGTTATAATATATAAATTGGTAGGTCAGTTCATGATCCTGGTTTATTTTCTAAAAAAATATTAAGAAATTTAATTAAAAGCGCATATGTACTTTTGTAAACATCAACATTTTTGCCTTTGTATTTGAGACCTGAAAGTAAATATATCCTTATAATTATACTCAAATACTACTCGTATATGACTGTACATTTATTTATTAACAAAAATAAATGGTGAATAGATTTTGAGATTTAAATCGAACGCTAATTAATTACTTTATTTAATTCAACTCAATAGATTTTTTATTTAAAGATAATTTGATATTTCAAAGCCTCCGTAAAACTTTGAATTTCATTGACCTCAGTTTTATAAAGGCATTAAATCCTATTGGCCTAATAATTTGTTTTAATGCAGTAATTAGTGGTAGCACTTTGCGCGACCCGATTACGAGTTACTGCGACTCGAAAGCCTGTCCAACAGGACTTAGGTCTCCCAGGACGACCCTTAATAGGACGTTACACTTTCGATATTTTCATTGCACTCGTCCTATTTGGGTCACGGGTTCAAAGCTCGCTTAAGTGGGTGGATAAAATTGAACTTGCAGTCGGAGTTTCTATGGAATGGTATAATGCTAATTCGTAAAATTAAACGTTTCTCGTAAGAAATTAAAACTTAAACAAAGAAAAGTTTGTGCAATATTTTGTATGTTGTCTATATCTCGAATAAAATATGTGTGACTTATAACATTTATATCAATGTTTGAAATATATAACATTAAGATATGCAAATATCTATTAGTAGTAAGTCTTAAAAGATATGTACAAGTTAAAATACTCTCCTTTCTTACGCCTGAGTACGTAATAGATATGAAAATGTGAAATTATAATTTTACATTACCTGCTACACCACTCGTAATATTGTAGAAGTGCTACGGCGTAGCGCAATCGTAGCGTAAACCGCTACGAACAACACGGCGCATATCATACATCAAAATAGTTGTTCAACAGCTATCATCAAGATTAGTTTGAGCGTGAAACTTGTGAAAGCAACTCAGTGTCTATCTGATGTAAGTTTATCTATCTTTTACCCGCGACTGCGCGAACCGCTCTAAATCTCTGTGTCGTCTGGGCTTTTATCTTCGCGTTTGATGTATGGCTTATATTGCCACTGCACTTAGCTTTTAGAGTTATGAAGTTATAATACATCGAAAATGAAAGAGAAGTTATTTAATATCGATATATTTGTATACACTATTAGATCCAAAAATGATAATAAAACGTTACACGTTTTAAAAGTTACATGTTTATTTATATATATCTACAAACTACAATCCAAATGTCTTTTTAATATGCAATGTGTTGATAGCTGTATCATTTAACTAGCTGTTTGTAGCGACTTCGTCCGCCTAAAATAGTTATTTTGGGCATCCTAATTTGTTTTTGCATACCTACATCTTTATAAATTTAAGCTGCCCACGATATCGATCACGTCCCGTCTTTGCACTTGCAAGAACGACGGGACCCGTCCCGTCGTTCTTGCAAATTAATCTTAAAAGATAGACATATAGCGCAGACTTTTTTTTAATAATTTAAAGAGGAATCATTCTTTTATACTTATTTTTTGGGTATCTTGAACCGTTTTTGCAGCGTACGTCGCGGAAACCCATAAAGATGAATAATTTTCCCAATTTTGTTTACTTTTCCCCGTTGTATCTTCGCTTCTATTAGTCACAACGCTATGTTTTATAGCCTTTCTCGATAAATGTTCTAACCAACACAAAATATTTTTCAATTGGAACCCTGAGTTCTTGAGATTAGCGCGCTCAAACAAATAAACTCTTCACGTTTATATATTAGTATAGATGGTTAATAAAACAACACAGTAATTAAGAATTTTTAACGATGTAACAGAATCTCTGATCTGTTTAAAAAAAGAATGCAAAAGTATTCTCGCCAAGTTCCCCGATATTTCAAAAAGGCAATTAAGATAATTATGAAGTAGTCTAACAGAGTGATTTACTGCTTCCTCCCGGGTCTTTCTTTCTTTTCTTTTCTTTAGAACTCGAGAAAAAATATGAGATCCGCGATCTATTTAACGGACTGCTATGATTCGGTAACTTTTCAATTAGCTCTGAGGAAATCGCTTTTGGAGAGATTTTTAATCTTTTGCTCCACAAATTTATACTCGCTCTAGTGGTAAGTGCTTTTCTCAATTGATTTTTTAAGGAGTGCTCTCTACTTTTACTCTCCAAATCCTTTTCTAAGAAACGTGAGTTACTCTAACCTGACATTGATAGAGTCGTATCTACAAGTACCGATGTATAACACAGTTTCCTAGTAAAATTTCAACATTGTTTATATTTATAGAAATATTTATAAAAATACTACAAATTTATGAAACAATAACCTGTCATTACAGATTTAAATATATGTTCATATGAAAAACAAACAGTTTTCAGATTTTTTCAGTAAATTCTTAGGTACGAACGTGATTCACGCGGGAAAGATGTAATTTAGGTTTTAGACATTCATTAAAGAATCTACACATTCGCTCATTACTAAGTTAACTAAATATTACATTGTAATTAAAACTTAAAAGTACATGTTTCAACCAAGACGCAACATTTTTGTTCCTTTGACTGTCTTTAAACTTAACTTGGATTAAAATAAAACACCAGTGTTGCATGATTTTTCCTGACTATTAATAAATATTTTAAGCAATAACAATTTTATTGACCATTAATAAAAATAGCGTACATAAATAAATATCTATTCATGAATTGTGTTTGATACTTTCCTGATTATCATACGAAATATCAGTAGCAATTTCGTATCCGCTTACTCGTGACAATAACCCGTCGGTACGGAGGGAGCAAGGGTCTCAGACTGATGTAGATTGCGTCGTAATTGGTGTAATTTTGCAGAGACCCGCCACCGAGTGGAGGCATCGAGGATGCCTGCGGCGGACTGAATGCAACTTGATTGTCGGCTTAGATGCGGACGGTTTGTTGAAGGAATAACTCGAATAGGTACTTTTATTTCAGCTCTTTAATTGATAATGACTATGCAACCCTTTTTTGCAGTGAAAACTCCTCGTGTGGTTATGAGATCAATCAAAAACATGCAAGTGAACATATGAGAATGTAATCACGTTATTTATGGGAATGGATCGGTTCTTAAATGAGCAAGTAGTTAATCAGACTTCTGTGCTCTGCCGTACTGAAACAATCTATTGTTCCACCGGGATTCGAACCCAGGAAATCGCGCGCTTAACGCAATTCAAGGTTACAGATACACGTGTTATAAACTTACAAAATCTTTCAGACTCTCGCTACAGAGAGAATCAATATATGATAATTAAACATTAATAGAACTAAGTGCGCAAGTTCTATCGAGTAGTTAAGTTTGAGCCCGCAGTTAACTAGGACGATTACAATCCATTGTATAAAGCTAACTAACTGTTGAAGTGTGTGCGCGGTCAGCGATTATCGTGGGGCAAGTTGGTAATAGCGCAGGTTTAGTTTCGGATTTAAACGTCTACTAATCGCTGTTTCATTTCAGTTCCCACTGTTCGGGTAGTTCTAATTGCGCTAACTCAATCGACATTCAAACAACTCAAACAATAAGACATTTTATTTTATATACCTTTAACGATTATTTCTATTTCTTTTATTTTGGCCCACAAATAAACTTGTTACGATAAAGAAACGTCAATCAATCTATGCGAATATTTATCATATGAAAAAGAGATAAAAAAATAGGAGGTTGCGATAAAAAGTAACCATTTTATTTCTATTTTTCTAATGTGTATTGCGAATAAATGTTTTAGAATATATTTATTATTTAAATTAAGGTACTGTGTTCCGTACATAATCATAAAATTCTTATATACATGCACCTGCTCACTTGGTAAGTTATTTTGCAAATTGAAGTTTTTCGACCATATAAAAACGGTTCCTGTAAATTGATCTCAAAAAACAGGCCTATACTATTCCAAATATTGTTTTAGAATAATTAAAGAAGAATAATTCGTTTATTTATATTTATTGAGTATCTAGAACCGTTGTAGTCAATTTAACGTTTCTTTTGTGTAAATATCATCTCTCAAAGGTGAATTGTTAGCAAACAAGATTTATAATAATACATTACAAGCCTGCGTACGCTCTGAAAACAAAAGAGTAACAAGTAATAAGATTAACAATCATGTAAGCACCGACACGCTCTAATCTTCTTAATATGATCAAATTCCTTGCTTTAGTAATATAAACATTAATGTTTCAAGAATAAGGGTGTGTTTTGATTAAAAAGTAAACATAAGTAGGATGTTGACGCGTTAACACAATCGAAGCGATTATAATAATTGTTATTTCGTGTTTATGTCACGCGAAGCATTCCCAGTATTTGTGATTATATTTGTTTGTGTAATGTTTACAGTCCTAATTACTTTTATGTGTTGAAAAATATTTAATCGCCCCGTGTTCTAAGGGGTAAATGTATTATTTAATACTATTACGTTAAGCGTAACAGAACCTAGATACTGATTTCAAAATGTGTCCATGTCCCACAGAGAATAGAGTTTACATACAGAAATGCTTACAGATAAAATGTACGGCTCGGGAAGGATTTGAACCGGCATCCTCAGCGTTTCGTGCTGTTGCCCTAACCAATTGTGCTACTGAGTCCTACACGTTATCGTCGAATTTTTTCAACATATTGATACATGCACCTCTCGCGTAATATTATTGTTTAATTTAATTCATGTGCAAACATATGGAAAATTGACATTTGACATGATTTTTTTTTGTCACCTGTCAAAATATTATATTGAATGTTTAAAAAAATCTTGAAATAGTAGCAGTTTTGTGTCATTCCATCGGAAATATTTACTGAACACTAAGTTAGTAGAGTGTAAAGAGCAAACATCTTCGTATGATTTTCCATGTAGCGTTGTTTTAAAGCTTTCCAGCTGAATTATAGGTTCCGTCTGCCTGTAAATCAGCGAAGCAGCGGCGGTTGCCAACAGGCTACATCGCTTCCTTCGTTGAGGATTTCGCGATAATATATTGTTTATCGGAGCGGAGCGCGACCAGCCACGCCTCTATACGTGCAAGATATCGCACCGCAATCTTTATCTACCCTCACGGAGTTTCCGATGTTTTGTACAAGGTATTCTCCAGTTTTTCTAGGTTTATTTTTAAGAGCATTTAAAAGATAAAAGTGAAATTTCACTTTTAATTATTTCTTACGCTAATTATTTTTAATTAGCACATTGAATTTCAATACGTAAGTGTCAAGGTTACAATGATATCGTGTCAGAAGATAAGTGAGTTGAACTAATGCGTTGATATTTGCCATGTCAACTCAGGACATGGTAGCTTGATTGGTATAATCTTTTAAATAACTTCTACATTACTAGCTCTAAAACACATAATTTTCATCATGGAAGACGATCGACAAGCATGGTATGGCAGATATTTTACCTAACATCAAGTGAATATAATATGGCTAGCCATATAACATCTAAACAAGATACGCTGTCAACCCATTTTGGCTTTGGATATTTGGAATTCCACAGACTGAAAGGGAAACGCGAATAAACTTGACGCCTTTTTTATTTAGACAGATTTTCAGAAAAAGGCCAACATGTTTCAAAATGTTGGACCCGGTGGGGCCAAACTCACAACACGTTGATTGTAAGGCATACATTGCCATAAAACCTTCAACTCGCCAAAACACATTGTTAACAATATGAAGGTAGCTTCATCTTATTAACGAACGGTAAGTCTGACGTTATTAAAAAACTGTAATTACCAAAATGGATTTTAGAGATCCCGCGACTGGTTACTTGTATCAATTATATTCGGACGAAACAGCCGAATTTAAAAATGCATAAAACCACTTGACTTAATTGATAATCCCAAAAAGCGGATGAGACAGCGTATAAAAATCTTTTTTGGGAACGGCCGTGTTCGTTCGCCGGATTCCGCTAAATACTTGAAAGTCTAATTGAATAAACGTGTCCCGGATAATCGAAGGGCAGGAACAGATGAACCGAACTTAGGATAATCCGATTCGCACTTTTCGATTTTGTTTAGAACCGAAGTTCGTTTGTTTTCTTCAATCGTTACTTTGTACTAGCTTATAATATCAAATATCTAACCACGTTTTGCATATTTATTGCACTTAAGGCTCTGTCTTGAATGTGTGTGTCTGTATATTGGAATTGGAATTAAAATACTGATTTTTGCTAGATTGTTATTTGTTTATTCGTAGTTCCTTTTCACTCCGTGGAATATCGGTCTGTTTCAGTGTAATCGGTTTTTCGTTTACAGGCAACAAGTTGATCAGATTTCTGTGCCCTGCTCGATAAAAATTATCTATTATTTTTCCAGGATTCGAACCCAGAACCTTCTGTACTTAACGTAATTATAGCCAAAACGTTTAACTACAAAGGAGGCGGCGGTGTTTATTTAAAATACAGTTTCATACAATTAGCAGTCACATATCGAAGATGCAAAAAATATTAGAAAATTTTGAAAAAAAATTCTATCTAGAACAAATAATATAGTAATAGGATAAAAATACGTTTGAATTAATTATGAATGATGTCCACCTTAATCACTACTCTTTTAAGATAGGCCTAACATACACTAACAAACGCAAATAGGAAACAAACTAATCTAACAGGTGCATTAAGATTAGTTTGTTTCCTATTTGCGTTTAACAATCAAGCTAGACAGTATCAATTTATTTAATTGACGCCCAATTTCGTATTCGGGACTTGCAGAATATTTCCCGACTAATTATAAAATGGAGAAAGTTTTGATGTTTTGATATTGTGGCGAAGTTAGGAGACGTCTTGCCGGTGAATTATTATTATTTCTTGTCTGTCTTACGCAACTTTATAATTGATGTATTCCTTAATGAGGTATTGAAGTTGTTGTTTATTCTTATTTCGAGTCCGCTTCGGGCCGAATTCTGAATTTCAGGCGAAAGAAAATTACTCTTTAGTAATTTTAATTTCAACATGTTTAAATCTTATGTTATTGCACATAATATACATAAAATAGAGACACACATTATTGAGGTCTTATGGGCTTTTAGATTTTAAACATGTAAAAGAAAAACTGCCTTTATTACTCCATAGTTACATAAATTAAACAGGCGAAGACAATTTGAATCATATGAAAACATAAGAAATTGTATCAAAGAAGCAAGTCTGCTTAACTGTCAATAAAATGGCCACAGAATTATTTCCGCCTCGTGCCGCACGGAGGAAAAGGAATTTGACTACTACTACCATGCGATGTATTAGTATCACGTTTTAAACCGTTAAAGTGTTTTATTTAAATGTGTACTGCTCGCGTAAACTATAGACTTATTTACTACTACTATGATTAAGGAAAGGAAACTCGATATTTATTTAAAAACAAAAGAACGCGAAAAACCGGAGAAGTAATCAATAACTCTAGAAGAAGGATCGAGATATTTTTTTTAATCTAGAATCTTGTTTGTAAAAGATTGCATTATTCATTTAATCTATAACACAACATAGATTAAAATAATGAATGATGCAATAACTTTGATTTTTTGTATTATCTAATAAATGATCACGATCTCTTGATTTATGAGATTAAAATTAATGTTGCAAGTTATTTATGAAGCAGTGGTTTCTGAGATTAGCAATTTTAAACAAATAACCTCTTCAGCTTTATAATATTATTATATATAGTTATATATATTAGCATAGTTACTATCAAAAGATTGCACAACCTATCTTAAACATTTTCAGGTAAAATGTTCAATATAATTTCATATACTTTAAGATTCCGTATCAAAATGTGCAGGGTCTGGTGTATTTTAAAATTCTGCGTCGGTTCGGTTGCGGCCAGCTAGTGCGATGGGCTCCAATCGAGTTAGCGGTTCGTTAGCGTACTTGCGATTCCGCTGCCATCTCTCGCCCACTTAACATTAACGCAAATGATTGCACACTCTGCACTTCCATACCTCCGATGGATTACAACTATCGGGATTTTCCTTACGATGTCTATATACTTTTCATGTTAGTTGAGGATGACTGGGGTTAGCTTTGTGAAAGGTATATAATATGTACGCTACCATGTAATATATGACGCTACGATAAGCTACGATGCGCTGTCAAGTTATTTTGGATATGCAGAAATTTACAGGTTGAAGCAACGTCGCTTAGTACAGACAGTCTCGGGAAAATATAAGATATAATCATAAAAAACAGACTAAGGCCATACGCAAATGTGCACTGGACGGTTTTCGAAGATGGTTCGAATTCGGGTGAAAATAAAAAAAACATTTTCAAACACAAACACATGACTTTTATTACCGGTACATGGCTACTATTGTATCAATGTTTTTGTTTATGCGTTGTTTATTGCGATAAACGCAAGAGTTCTTCGGTTCGAATTGGTAGGCCATAGAAGTTTAATCAACTACACGATCACGAGAAAAAATTATATTTGACAACGGCTACCAATAGGCGAACTCGAAATCTATTTGTAAACAAGATAACGTAAAAAAACAGAGACGTAATCATAAAAGAAGGATCGAAGGATCAAAGAAGATCGAGACATGTTTTAGTCTAGAATCATGATTTTAAAGATTCCATCATTCATTTAATCGGTTATATTTTAGTTTTATCTAATAAATGTTATCCTTATCTCTTGATTTATTAAAATTAATTTTGTAAGTTATTTATGAAGGGCATTATAATCTAGACTTTGATATTATTTATCAATCGATGTTATCCAGTTAATATTCACACGTGCCCAGATTTTATCTAAGTAATAACAGTTATTTAATTACCATTGATAGCGCAACTGACTTTTATTGTTTTATCGTGGATTTTCCGTGTTTTGGAACATGATAAAAACAAGATAAAAAGTGTTGCAAAATATTATTACACCTAATAATATCCAAATGATTATAAGAGATTATTTTTTATACGTTCATTTTGCGACTTTTTGATGTAGAAGTTTTTAGCTGTAAATATAAATATAGTAACAGAAATGAATATACAGTCAAAACATTTTTACTACACATTTAAATTAAACACTAACAATGGTTTTAGACGAGAAATGTATTAGTAAAGTGCAAATCACTCGGAACATCGTGCCGTAGTTAAATTAAATGAAAAATTAGTTAAGTAATATATTTTACTAGTGTTTTGAACCTTTAAAAGTGTTTTACTTAAACTATGGACTCACCTGCCTGTTATATTAAGAGTAACTGTGTAGACTTACCCGTCTTTAATCAACTCTTACATAACAATAAAAGAACGTAATAGTTTTTGTCCCCGTTATTTAGATCTTAGTAAAACAAGAGGAAAGTACAATTATCGCAGCGTGCGTCGTAGTAACGAGTGTTCTCATTGAAATGCATCCCTCTATAAATTAAATAAGCAACCCTCTATCTCCCTTCGAGGAAATCGCTACTTAAGATAAGCGTTGGGGGATTTTTTTGTTCTCGTCAGTGGGTTTGTGATCTTTCTATATTTAATTTTGGCGTATAAACTTTTATATGCAAGCAGACATTAGCAAAAGTATTCCCGATACTTTTTATAAAAAAAATATATAATATATTAGAGAGAAATCCAGTTGTATAGTGATAGTAAAATTCAATAGTTTAATGTCACAATTTAGCTGTTGTCATCTATTTTTTAATTTTATTTTACGTCAGTTATTTCTTAGCTCTAGTCAAAATAACATTTCTCGTAATTTCCATGAACTGATAAATTATAATAAGAACGTACGTCATAATGTATCACGACGTGTGTCAAAATAATGTCAATTGTCAATATCAATTCGTCAATTGACATTGGGCATTGAATATTGCCATATCAATTGTCAGTCAATATTGTCGTATGTAATATACAGCGAACGAAGGTCCACTTTAAAACGTTTTAGTGACAGTTATACGTTGTATCCTCTCCTCTTTATTTACTGTACAATTGCTATGTCCTTAGTAATTAGGACGTAGCTCGCAATCATGTACTTAGACCATCTTAACGGTACATAAAACATAAAGAATATCAGCGGCCGTTTAAAATGCGGGTACTCGTTGAATTTGGCAACGCACGCAGTAATTGAAATGGCGGCCGCAATGCGATGTACTGCCAACGAAGAAAAACTTCTTTATTTCGTGTCGCGAAACACGTACTAGTCACGATGTGTATTGGAACTTTTATACTAGTATATTTTTACTGAGACTGGCTTAATGTTACTGGCTACTGCTACTGGATCCAACGATCCGAACGAATGATCTCTTATTTACCTACAGAAGTGGTCGTCATGTGTGGACTACGATTTGGCTCTTCTTAGCAATAACAGCAAAAATCGTCCACTCCTACGCATATGTTTAAAATATTAATTATTTGCTTTCTTTGGTACTTTAATAATAATAGTATTATACAACTTCATTGGTATAGTGGCAATTATATGCTTTTATTTTTTTATTAATGTAAAGCATATTTTTTAAGTCTATCTGTAATTGATTGACGTAATCTGATTTAATAATCTATACTGATATATAAAGCTAAAGAGTTTGTTTGTTTGTTTGTTGGACGCGGTAATCTCAGGAACTACCGGTAATTTTCTTTTTTTTACCTCTGTCTAACACAAAAAATATTTTCGTGTTGGCTAGAGCATTTATCGAGGAGTGCTATAGGCTATAAAACATCGCCTTCTGCTAATAAAAGCAAAGATACAGCGAGAAATGTAAAAAAATTGGTAAATTGATTCACCATTACGGGTTTCCGAGGCGTACGCTGCAAAAACGGTTAAGATACACAAAAAATATGTATAAAAGAATGATTGTTCTTTAAATGATCTAAAGAAAAAGTAAGATGCTATATATCTATTTTTGTAGATTAAGTCAAGGGCAACTAACCGCCCGCTCGAGTCCGGCAAGTCTCCCGTGGGCTCTTGGAGGTTTAGTGGGTAGTGGCCAAGCTAGCTGGCGGCTAGCTGGCCGCGCCATTCATGTGGCCAGGCGGGGGGCGTCGGTAATGAGTCGATTCCGCCAAGTAGACAAAAGAAATGTGATTGCAAAACCAATTTGGATGCCCAAAATAACGATTCTCGCGGACGAAGTCGCTGGCACAGCTACATATTATATTTATTGTAAGTACAAAGTATCTTAAAAGAGAATGCCTTATTACATACTAATCGTCAAAAAATATTAGATTGGCCATCATATTTGGGGTTCTTTGTTTTGTACCCTGCTTCCCTTCTGCTCTACGCCAATTAGTGCTGACGCCCCGGGGCCGAGGGGAATTACGAATGTTCTGGCATTATTGCGTTTTAATAACCTCCTCTTGTATAATAACGTGTCCTTCAACAAGATGAGTATCCATGTGAATAAAAAATTCTCAAAGCTCACGCATCTCATCGTGCCGGAAAACCTTAACTGCTACCTGTCTTTCTGTCTATGACAATATCAAATTTTTTGACAGTGAGTAAGCTTTTGCTTGGTTAAATGAAGCTGGAATATATATCTTGTATTTTTTATTTAATTAAGGGTCAATAAAATAACTAAATTTAATGAATATAATAAAAAGTCTTTGAATGCGACATGTAAGCATAATCTTTACTAATATTATAAAGTTGAAGAGTTTATTTGTTAGAACGCGCTAATCTCAGAAACTAGTGGTTCGAATTTGTAGCCTTAAGAATGTCTCGAATTAATATCACGCTGTAATAAAAAAAAATCAAAGAAGCAATGGAAAATTTAATGTTTGAGGGCTTTCTTTGCGTGCGCTACATAAACGCAACGTTGCTATGAAAGAATGATTCCTCTTTTAATAATTTGAAAGAATGATTCCTCTTTTAATAATTAAAAATATGTACGGTAGTATGAGTCTACTATTAAATTTAACTTGCAAGAACGACGGGATGCGACTGACGTAGTGGATAACAGCTATCATTTATAAAAATGAGGAGAACGTTTGCAAAAACGAATTGAATTCTAGCATTTTCATAGCCTAAAGTCATGCCGAATGATTGTGTCATTACCGTAATGATTAGACGAAATAATTTGACCGCGGATCGCTAAGCGAAGTTAACAATATTTGCAGATAAAAGAATATCAAAAGAAGAGTAATTGAAAGCCCTCGCTGCGAGAGAACTGTAAGCAAAAATCGTTCCCCGGAGTCAAGCTCGCTTTTATTTCATTTTCTGCTCGTTAATCTTTTATTGCTTCATTTACACCATTGCTTTTCAACTACAATTTTTCCATTCCGAATTCTCTTGTTAAGCGTCTACGTTCAATGCTGTAAATGTAACGTAGCTTATGAGCGTTGGTGATGATGCAAATGAAAGAAAGAAAATTATACTAGACCAGATTTTATTCACAATGTCTGTGAAATATTTATCAAAACGAGCATATTACTTTTCAATTGAAATAATTTCTAAGGTTCATACAAATTACTTTGTTTTTTTTATTTGCTTAAATTGGACACGACTGAAAATTACTGTGCTGTGTGAAAATTATTGCTTTTCATTGTTGTTCGGGCTGTTCGGCCCATGTAAGCGAGAAGAGGTTTTTAGATCGGCCGCACAGCCCAAAACACACTGACAAGCTGAACGATGGCCGTGAAAGCCTTACAGAATTTACTGTGTATTGATTTCGGAGATTTTGGTGTTCATACAAACAGAAGAAGTTAATTCAAAAAAAAATTTAATCCTTCACTCTATCCATACATCCCAAACTTACTTTTTAATGAATTCACCAAGTAATTTATAATTAAGACAATTTATTATGAATAAAGTTCTATATTTATTGTAGATATCAGGTAAGCGAGTGATCATTGGCATGAATAAACCAATGTAAAGTTTTCATGCTCGGCAATCATAAAAAAAAATATTATTACCTTATTGTAATGTGGACTGAAGTTGATAATTGTAAAAATATGACAGATAAACAAAAGCATTCATCGACGCGAATGTAACATCCCAGCAGAGTTGTATGATACGGTGTGAGCAATTCCTTGCAGTATCAATGACATGAAGGTTAATACTGAGATGTATCAGTAGTAAGTAATTAAAGCACACTATTGCAGGGCTTCCTTGATCGCCGGAGAGCCTCTAAGCTTACGTCAACTCGTAGGGCTGTCACTGTCTACTTATTTTGTTTTAGTCAATAATTATATAATAATATTTAATATAATAGTAGTATTACGAGAGTGGCTAATCTGTGATCATAAAATTGAGACATTCTATGATGACATAGTTAGACATGGTAGCTCTATTGGTAGAGCAAGCATACTATCCACCATTGATCTAAACGTCAAGACAGGTTCGACAGGTTATGCCATAATCTTTGTGAATCTAAAATAATAAAAAATGTTTACATTGAAACTTTGTATGAAATATTTATTGAATTGACATTTATCTATATTTTTTAATTGAGTACAGTAGAATATTTTTTTGTTGACACATTGCTAAATGATAAGGGAAGGGTCACTTAAAAATGGCGGCTTTATTCAAAGGGTTGAATTTTAACGTAAAATGTATTTATTCTCAAAGTTATAGCTAGTACATTTATACGATAGTCGACAAAATAATGCCAAAAAGCCAATTAAAGTTTTCGCTTATAGATCCAGAAATATAAAAACTGCGAGCACAGATCAATAATTATATTAAGAAACAAATCATTTTTTAATTAATATTAAGTGTTGGCTTTTTTATGATAGATGAGGAAAGACAGGCATGTAGTTCCTTTGATGGTGGGTGAAATATCCCCAGCCATATAATACCTAAGCAAGATGCGCTGTTGACCATACGGGGGACTGCCCATTTGAGAAAATGTAGATAAAAATCCTTTGTGTTACGGGCATTCTTAATAAAAAGGAATCAGCGTCGTGTTGTATAGATACTTTTTTAATACTTTAATTAGTGTTTATTGAAATGAGGTGGCAACCCTACTTGGTGTAGCACAATATACACGTTGGCTCATGTCCCATTATGCTCGAGTCCAGGCATTAACAGGATATTGTCGCCTCACGGCTAACGCCACGCTGCAAATCTACACTTACCGATTGATGTATCGAGATTTACTAACGATATTCTAATGTATTCATCTCCGCTCTAGCCAAAGACAATTGAAGATTTATCTTGTTTGGAATTAGATCTTATTAATATGGAATTGAAGTTACATATACAATAGTATGGTAACCCAGATTCACATTTATACATAATTTAAATTGTAATTTTTTGGTAAAAAAAAACTTTTTTTTAAATTACTTTATTTAGCCGTAAAGATTAGTCGCGTTTCGGTTTCAGTCTGTATTTCCGAATATCGGAAGCCAAATAGTTTTATGACTGGTGTATTTTACCTACTATCAAGTTAATTCTATGCTTGTGTGTCCTCCTCGATAATAAAAAAATAGACGTGCTCTTTAGACGTAATATGTATGTAAATTGTGTGATAAAAACTCATTTTTTATTTATTCAAAGTACTATTATAGTATTTAACAGTTTGGATTGAGATTTTGAAAATATAAATATATATTTCTAATTATCAAGATATTCAATATTCATAGCGTCAAAGTGAAAGAATTAAGCTCCCGCACTTTTCAAAAGGCATTTGAAACGAAATACATTTGACTGCAGACGCCCGAGCACGTATTATGTAAATATAAAAACCTCACACACGCGGGGTTCCCCAGGGAGAGAGGGGAACGATTCCTGGATAAATCAATCGTGTTTTGTTTGTTTATATTTCTATGTACACCTATGATAGGTAAGGTTTTCCTATGATGTTAATATGCTAACCGTACTTTGCCACTGTGTTCAAAAGACGTTTTTCAACTGCCGAGGTGTACCTTACTGCTATTCTTTTCCTAGCTCTTAAATTTTTATCTCTTTTTTTTGCCCTTGGTAGAGTGAAAAATTATATAAAATGTCCCGCTAATGACGAACTAAAGATTTTTTGCGAAGATAATGGCTTCTTAAAAAGCCTCCGTCACTGATTAAAAAGTTTTAATTGCCTTCTTGCCTTTTAAGTGTCAATTGTGTAGGAGCTGAAGTAAAAAATATATATTGGATCGAATGTTTCAGACTATTTAAAAATGGTGGGGTTAATTTTTATTATCATTGTCTTTGTTTCAACTTAATTGCGACTTTTTCTGAAGTTTTCGGCTTAATTTCTCTTATTTACTGAGTTTAATGTTGTCTAGAAAACGATGATTGTAGTACGAGTCCACAATAAGTTGCTATGGTATTAAAAAATATAAATAAATTATTAAATACTAAGCTAGGATGCAATTTAAAAAATAACTATTTATTTTTATGCCCAGAATAAGCTTCATAAATAATTCGAACAACATTAACCCTGCCCTACTTAACATGTAATAATCCCTTCCGATATTAAGATTACGCAGACAATCCTATAAAATATTACGCATATCTCGAAACCCATTTCTTCGTAATACGAAGCGCGCGGTCCATCGGATCCCGTGGGAGAAACGGTATAATGTGACATTTGCTAAAAATGAATTTTAATATCGGGGTAGGGTCGTCTGCTCGAGAGACTATCGCTAGCCCAGCGTACATAGCTGCGTCATAAGGTGGTGGGTAAAGCGATTCATAACAAACGCGGCAATGCACCGACAATTGAAAATTAATATTCCATTATCGTAATAAGTGGTTGAACCCGGTTTTGAATTGCTGATCGTCTTCAAATATTCTCTAACTACTTGTTGCTAGCGAATTAAAGCGGTTTTAATGGAAAATGTTGACTTTCTGGCGAATGAATAATGGCGGGTCCCTCTGCCGATTTGTAATTATTCCGACCCTCGCGTCGCCGTTCTGGATTTGGCCACGTCTCTAATTTACTGTCTGGCTCCGAACTGGGCCTCGGGCCTGAAAAAATAAAATGGACATTGTCTGATGGGGATGCGAGATTGTTTCACACAATGAATGCAGATTAAAAGCACTGTTTGGTCCACGTATGCGTATACACAGGCCTTATTTAGTAGTGTTCCTATTTGGGATCTACGAAAATTATTCCTATAAAATAAATTGCGTATTGTTTTTTCTGACGAGCTGACTAAGCGTTAGCCCATTGAAAATCAGTGTTCCAACGTCCTGAACGGGTCAAATTTAAGAAGTATTCAATTCTGTAATGTCATTAAAAATTTAATGTTTATTATTTAACTTTGAGGGCTTTCTTTGAGAGAGTGTATAAATATGTAACAGTATGTTTCTTCTTAAAATTATCTAAATAATGACAGTAGTGTTTAGTAGTATGTCTAGTGTTTATCTTTTAAGATTAACTTGCAAAAACAGAACGCAGACGATCTGGGTAAAGCTACAATTCAAAAAGCTGAGGAGTTGTTTGCAAAAATTCGTCCGCATCGTAATTTTGGGTATAGTATATACTATTATGCCCAAAATTACGTGCCACATTGACGCGGACGATTCACTGGCACTGTTAGTACGAAATAAAGAACAATTTTCCTAAATGATTTTATAATAATATTCGGAATTAAAAGCAAGTGAAGAAAATATTACCGTGTTTTCAACGTCGGTTCTTAAAAGTCAATTAGACAACGGTTTAACAGAAAGAGAGTTAATCAGAGGCGCATTAGCGATCCAAAGGAATTCAATTCTTATTTTTTATCTAATTCCGTGTCCTTTAGATCGGGAATTGAGGTCAATGCGAAGCCATTACAGTCGCAATTAAGGATGAATTAAAACCCGGCAACAGCTCACTCGGTTCATGTAAATTATGTTTTCGTTAAGTTTAAGTACTTTTCTCGAGCTCGTTGGTCTAATGGTAATAATCAACGGGTCGTGGGTTCGATTTCCACTGGGTCGAACATGTTTCTAATTTTTCTAAAACACGTTGGACTTCGCCAGGAAATCTGGATATTAAATGGGTCATAGGGATATTAAAATTCTAGCCGGGTCACAACCACCGTCTAGAGATGAAAATACTGTACTTTAATAGCGTCTCGGTTCCAGTGTGTGGATTCCCGAATATCCAAAGCCAAAAATCGACAGCGTATTTATAATTTAAAAATCGAAAATAAATTGAAAAAAATTTCGACTCAGACTGGACTTAAACCCGTATCGTCAGCGTTCCGCGCTGTTGCTATACCAATTGAGCTACCGAGTCCTACATCTCATCGTCAAATTGTTTAAACTTATTGATACATGCCTCTCATACCTCTCAATGCGCGCAATGTCCTGCTCTATCATACAAAAAAAACTTTGCAAATAAACAATACTTATGATTGAATTGAGAGTCACAGTCGGTGGCTCAAAAAATTTAACGAATACACTTCGCGATTTATCCATTGAAAGTGTTTTATTTAACTCCCATCAAAGCTACAATGAGGCCAACATGTATAAGATAAATAAATACTTTGTTATAAATAAATTGTTAGGCAGAGGAAACAACGAAATAATTCAAAATAATAGCGTATGATTTCTTTTTTTAATAAAACTAATACCAAGACAATCAGTATGCTTATTAAATAAAGTGTAACAAAGCACCTGAAATCAGACTAATTATAAATATGGATGTTAGCCCGTCGACACAAAATCTCTTCAGCTTTATAACATTGTACATGTCCGTAAATAGACGGCCATTTAATTTGTCGGCAATGTTTGTTGCACGGTCAGCATATGCATTGCATAGGTACGCGATGGTGTTAATGTTCGCCGGTGTGTTCGCCGGCTCTCGCCGCATCGTATTGTTTAGTGTTAATTACGGTATGCTAAGATAGGGCTTATGGTCATATATATTAGTTACAGGGGAATTTGAACAAAAACCATTATATGATAAGTAGAGATGTTTTATGGAAAACGTTAAATTTTTTATGACAGAGTAGGACAGACAGACCAACGAGCCTGGCAATATTTTGAAAAGTATACTTTGTAAATGCACTACGTTTCCTTCGCCAGGTTTCGCATTAAATAGCGCAGTGATTACGTTACATAACGCGCTACGGCGTGTCTTTAATTCTTGTGTTCTCGAAAACGATACAGGAAGCTGATAGGCTTAGTAATATCTTCAACTAAGTATAATCTAAACAGTAAATTCTCATCAATCAATCAAGGTACCTTTATTTGCGCCTTACACATTTATTACCAACCTATTTTAAATAAAATATTGTCTGTAGTTTACGCGAGTAGTACACATTTAAATAAAACACTTTAACGGTTTAAAACGCGAACTAATTCGCTAACCATTAAAGTGTTATTTAACTATTTTACATATGCAATGTGATTTAAAGCGGAAAAAGTAAAGATGAGAAAAAACCTCGTTTAAATATGAAAATAACAATGGCGGACTGTTATTCCGCGAGTCGTTTATTTAAAAAATAACGCAGTTTCAAACAAAAACGAAAAGCATCAAACAAGTGCAAGTAAAATAGTAAAAACTAGAACAATTATAATATTGTTTGTTCTGTGGAACCGGCAAGGAATTGTAATGCTAACAGTATGCAAATACCTCGCTGCCTCACTTATTAAAAATTTTCATATTTTCGCCATATACAACTCCGAAGGCAGGATTATGAAAATATGTAAATCCAAATGCCACGCAGGCGCATCTTTCAAATTCGCCTCTAAGACTGCATTATGCAAATGACAGGAGATTCATTTGCATCATCGGAGGAGCGATTGCCATGGGCAATGATTGAATTAGAGGCACCTCAAAGACGTTTGTGTAAAGCCCCTTGACCTAACATATCTCCTACCTATTTATTGATTGGGTTAATTCCCATCTTCCTCTGTCTCGGGGGATTGACAGAATCCTTATATTTGAAGTAAATGTGAGTTCAGTTTAAAAACGTTTATATTTTTCATGTGCCACCATGACACTATATAAATTAAAATTGATTTTAAGTTGAAAAAAAATTACGACTCGGGCACGACTTGAACCAGCATCCACCGCGTTCCGTGCTGTTGCTCTAACCAAAAAATATGTGTTTCAATTCGATTCTTAATTTTTTTGTGAATACACTTTTAAACAATTCAAATATCCTGTCGATCTTTACCCTAAAGGCGGAGGGGTTAAACATTGAAACCACGGGTTTGAATCTCAGTGAAATGACTTACTACAAACTGTGATCAACTTATTCGTATCTCTTATTTTAATAGAGTAGCGCGATTTAGCGATTAGGTAATAAAGATTTAGTGTGTATTTATTTCTAACGCTTTTCTGCAGGAACTTTAAATAAATATTGTTATATATGTCTACAAGATAATATAACTTAATATTTTTTAATTGTTTTAGTAATCCCAATTCAATTTATTTGTATAGGTTTAGTAATCCCCGTAGTTAACATTCCGAGAACCTTGAAGGAAAATTGAGACCATTGTGCTTGGTCGAAACCGCAAATTCCGAACTCAAAGATCGAACTAGTGTTTCAGATTTCTCTGGGTCCGTTGTAAACAAGTCCCGACGAGCTACCAATATATTCGACCGCTATCTAGCGATTACGTGGCTCTACGTACAACGTAGGTCCGTAATGTCTGACGCACCGTTTAATATATGCAAGAGATCGCACGCGGTGCATATTAATTTAACTCGCTTTGACTTCGTGCGACTGTTATCTTTTGAAGCTTTCGTATTAAGTGCATTTGCATTCTTAATATTATATATGAAGCTACCCAAATTTGGGATGGAGCTTTTTGACCAACAGGAGGTACAGGTAAAATTTGAAAATTGAGGTTCTTTTAAACTTAACAGAATATCGCATTATGTGAATTCGAAAAACTATAAACTTTTAGTTTTAAATAGATGAAACAGGTGGGATTAGAATCGACTTCCTACAGCGTACCGTGCCACGATCGGCATTTGTCCCGCCTGTAAAGTTTACCCAACTACGTTGTCAATTTATATTGACTTTTAACATAATATTTCTCTGGTCGTTCTATAATTATAAATATCGAACGAACAATCCATCGATATTTTAAAGTCCAAATTTCTTGCCCTTTCTCCTTCTTCCATGCCCTCTTTGTTTTAAAAAACAAAGAGGGCATGGAACTTTACGAATAGGAAAATATGTTATCATAGTTCTGTACCCTGGCAATAATTATAGAATACTTATCCCTCACATTAAATGTGAAATCCCGTTTTCCCATGGGGCATGTAACAAATACATTTTTGTTTTTTTTTAAACGATGGAAACAAAATAATTGTTTCCCCTGGATTCGAACCCAAAACCTCTCGCACTTATGCATGGCAATACGTTTAACCATTTAGCTACAGAGACGCTAAAATTAAATACTGTTACTTATAATTTGCAAAGCTTTTGGGCGCCTCTTCAGTACATAATAAAAACTCGTTTTAAGCGAAACAGTATTCCATGACAGCGTAATTGAATTATGAATCCCGTGTAAGATTTAATATTTAAACAACACACGTATTCCAATTTTGTTCTCATTAGGTATTCAGGAGTACTCTCGGAAACGCCCCATGGCCCATCCGCTAATGATCCTATGGGGTGACTCTGTAATCTGTGCTCATTTTATTGAAATTAACAATCTACATTAACTGTTAACTGTTGTCTTAGAGCGTATTTTGTTTCACAAAACGAAACAGACCAAGCAACACGATTTGCTTTTTACTTTGATTGTTATTAATAATTAATTTGACATAGAAGATCCCTTATTTATTTTTGATAATTATAATTAATAATATCAAAAAATAAATAAATAGCTTACGTATTCATTATTTTATACTCCCTTGGGATGTGATGCAATAATAAAAAAAAATACAATGGAATGTTTGCAAAATATGCTATTGACCTAAAAACTCAAATATTACACTTAAATCGAGGATTACATTACTTTTTAACGGATATTGTTTTTGTAGTAACATACAACGTTTTATGGCCTCTTATTTTGTGTTTAATCAGTTAAGTCTTTTATTTAATGTGTACTACTTGCATATAGTACATATAGACAGTACAACATATAAATTAAAACAACAGTCTTTTTTTACAAATAACTATATTTTTAAGTATACGCAGATATACATAGTAATTTGAAGTAATACTCGGTGGAAGGGGTGAGAACAACGGGAGGGAAAAAGAGGGGAAATTCTAGCGAAAGTTCTACAGATATGTAGGTGTAAAGAGATACTTATGATTTATGAACTTATAACAATCGTTATGTAACATAATTAAAACAATGAAAAATGAAAGATATAAAGGTTTCATGTACTTAGATATAAGTTCAGAAATAACTTTCACTAGCATACAACATGTAGGATAAATAAAGTAGGTAAGATTATATTATCAAGGGCTATATATATATTTTCTTAAGAATCTAAAAAGAATAACATCGCGACTAGTGTTACTGATACCACGTTTCTTTCAAACAAAAATGCACAACGAAAAAAAAATACTAGGTCTAATAAAAAATAGTGTGGAATCAGTGACAGTAGTCGAAGAACTACTAACTACTTTAGCGGTCGTTGTTATAATATTTATTCGATTTTTACAATTTTATACAATACTTTCATGTCCAATATAATAATAGTTTGAGATGTACATAATAATATCTCTAACATTACGGATACAGAATATCTAGGTTGCTAAATAAATCAAGTTGAATAAGAAAATCAGTCTTCTTATTTGGAAATAAAACAGTTATAGAAAATCAAGTCTTTCGATCAATTACTGTGTAACATAGAGCTACAATTCTTTTCATAATAGATCTGTTCCTCATAAATTGTATTAAAAGTGGTCTAATTAAAATTAATTACACTTTATAAAAATACAAAAGATGCTAACACAACGGTACAAATTGTAACAAAACTATTAGTACAGTCTCTATTCCTTGATAAACTTTGGTAACACAATTTTAGGGTAAATTAGTGTAGTTTGAGAGGTCCTTGCCGTTCTTGTACATAGATGTAAGGATCGGGTCCATATTGTGGTATTCTTTGCCAGAGCGAGGCCTTAGAGTGCTTGTCGGTTGGCGGTTTATTCTGAAAGTTGTACAATTATGCTTAACTTAAGTACGAGTAATCTTTCGACGTATACTTAATAAGATACTTCACGTGATTTGTTGACTACCTACACCTATGTTTAATTATTCTACGGTTTGAGTTCCTTTCTATAGTTTAACGGTTGTTCTGGAAATCCTGGATTCCAATCTCGGGAAAACATAAAATTGTTTAATGGGCTGGGAGCATAAGTCATATTAATGATATCAGTCTTATCAAGCTTTTAAATCGATCAAGGAAACTGGTACTGATATATCTTTACACTATACCCCAGGCATTTACATCAAACGGATTTTTACACTATACTAGGAGATCAAGTTAAAAAGCGTATTAAAATACCTGACACCACTTTGCGTGTCTGAAGAAGATTGCGATGACGTCAATGAGAGAGTTTCAATATAGTCTGACATGTCTGACGTTCCACTCGATGTGCTGTGGGTGTCCAAAACGCCTACAAAAAGAGATACTTAGTAGATTGATTTATTTAAAGAAATAGTAGAATTAAAAGGAAAGATAAGATTTATTGAAACACGAATAAATTAATAGCCATTAATAAATCCAATCCTAAATAAAGTTAAAAATTATATTTTATATAATCGGGCCATAGGTAAATATTAATAAAGTTCATGTTTTAAGCCCCTAAATAATCAATGAGTGGGTTACCTTTAAGTTGCTTTGGAGGCAAGACTGGTACCTCCGCCTCTGCAGAAGATGACTTCGCTCGAATATTGGCTTTATGGATTTGCATCGACATGTCACGGAGGGGATCGGATGATTTTGATTTTCTCGGCAGAGATGAATGTACGCAGGTTGTAATCCCTCCTCTTAATCGTTTCAGCATCATATAGTTATACCTCGACTGTCCAGACGTAAGCGGCATCTCGAAGTCTTGGTATTCGGGGGCGTGCTTCATCGAGCAGCTCGAAACACCGGAGTCGTTCGAGCTGGACGAATCGCGGTTGCCATTTTTGCATGGCACGCACGACGCTCTTTTAGCTTGCGCGTTATCCATATGCTTGTTTCGTAGATGCGGAACGTCTTTAACGGAACTATCGTCTGATGTTTTATTATCTGAACCGGAGGATTTACAACAATCGTAATTTTCGCACGGAGACGAGAGTCTATTCTCCAAAGCTAAGTTTCTCAGCGTTTCTAGAGAAGAAGACGTCAAGTGACTACCAATACTACTGTCAAACTCCTTTGAGTCCTCTAGTAGTGGAGCCGAATCGACGGAGCTGGATCTTTTCTGCATCACTTCTCTAAGACTGGTACTGGAACGGTCCAAATTATTATCTCTATTTATACTTCCGTTCAATGTAGGTATACTCATACTTTTTTCTATTTCTGTACGATTTATCTTTTGCAACGGATGCTTTAAGCTTTGTGACCAATTTGGATTAGGTACCATCGGCGTGTAACCAGGATTTTGCCCATTCGATCGATGAGTTAGTTCACTCTTAGAATCTTTTGGTGGTTCCATTAGTAAATATTCGTCGCACTTGCCGTTGACGTTATGCGTTCCCTTTAACGATTGCGCGTGACCACATTTTGTACATAATTTTCGTTTTTTAGGCAACGTTGTAGATGCTTTGTCTATATTGGCACTGAGGGCGTCTAATTCACTTTGTGTTACACCTGCCTTCTTCAATAAATCTTTTGCATTTTCATAATATTCTAATGAGAGAGCGAATTCTAAATTTTCGTAATTCGCATAGGGGCCTTCGAATTCCTTTTCATCTGATATATCCATGTTTTGGTAGTTTGTGGATACGTGCTCATAGGATACTTCGGAATCTTTACAAGTTGAAGTGCTCTGACGATTGGTCTTTCTAGAAATATCAACGGTTGCATATAATGCATTTCCTTCGTCAACATTCCGACTTGTCTCTTGCACATTGACTTTTTCATTACTGTTACTGCGCTTACAATAAGGCAAACCGATCAAACTATTTGCCCAACTCGTAACTTTTTGACAAGGACATTCGACTGGTCTAAAACTATCATCACAATCTACGATAGTGGGCTTCTTTTTTGAACCAAACTTCAGTATGCATCCACACTGTTTTTTTAGTACTAAAGATCCTGGAGAGGATGTTTTTGTAACTTGGAATAAGTCGTCAGTTAGAGCTTGTCTTATTTTCTTAGGTGTGTCGTAATATTCTGCATTATCAATCTGAAAATTATATTAAAATTAAGCTCGTTATTAGTTTATTTATTTTAACAATCTTTTCACAATCATTTATAAGAGAAAAGACAATACAAAAATATATTTATTTTTACCGTATTCTTTGAATCAATAAATAGTATTTACACTTTTGAAAATTTAATATTTTTCACATGTATATGATGACACTATATAATTTATTTGAGATTTTTAAACTTACCTCAGAATGCAAGGTTTTAGGAACATCGTAATTTTCATAAGGACCCACTTTCGCATTATGCATAGCAGGAATACTGTCGTCATCTTTGGAAAAATCACAAAGATGTGGTAAGGGAGCTGGTGGCTTTTTCTGATCGAATTGTGTCGGTTTCGGTGGTCTATCTGGTGGTCGGTCTTTGCAAGAACATGAATTACAATTTTTATTGATTTCTCTTGGTGTTAAATATTCGGTACTGTTTGAGGAGTTATCAGAACTGCTGCCGGGCACTGCTTCCATCGTCCACTCTGGATTAAAAGTTGTTCCTGGAGTCAATGCAACGGTAGACGATCGAGATATAGCACCCAATTTCGACTGGCAATTGCTACAACGTTCTAGAGTAACGTGATCAGCTCCTTCCCATGGTGCTTTTGGTACATCAATATCCGTTCTATATTCTTGTTCTTGAAATTGCCCTCTTTGTTCATCGGAGGGCCAAAACGAAGAACCTGCCCCACAGTCTTCTCCGAAATAGTTCTCTTCGTAGAGAGCGCTCGCCGAGTCTGGCATTGACTGATCAAATGTTTGAGTGTTTTCTGACATACGAGTATTTGGTCTCGATTTACCTTTTTCAGTGCCTAAAAATGGAAGTTATATACGTTTAACAATTACTTGGACTGCTACGCGTTTAGTTATAGAAATGATAAAAAAGTATATGTAGTGAAGCTTACCTGCACTACGTTTCATTTTAGGTGTAGGAACATTGCCGTGTGCTGCTTGATCGAAAGCATCGGTAATTTCCTGGGCTTGGTCTGATATAAGCAAGTGAAGGCCTTCACCTTTACCGCAATGGGAGCCTCCTTCAAAACAAAACCGACCTTCCACTACGCCATATCGTCTGTAAAATATATTTATTTATAGCAATACAATATTAATGTTATAAATATCTATATAAATGCTACCCTAAAACTTAACATAATAAAATTAAAGAATCAAAGTACGGGAGGCTTCGTCGCTATTGACCAATCCTCTCCAGGTAACTCAAATCTTTCGATCAATTAAGATGTTAGTTTGAAAAACTTATTCAGACGTATCTTTAGTATAGCAATCGGTTTTACGCCGATAAATATATGTCAGTAGTAATAAAAATCGTCATATAAAACTGTTATAACCTTTACGAATTGGCTACCCAGTACATGATGTCAAAAACGTAATTGAATTAGACAAATATAATTTTCGTATCAGAACGTAGGAATTAGGGAGCTGCAATGTAATTCTCAACGGATTTGTCGAAAGTGTCATATTGTCTCGAGTGCAAAACGACGCTGTGGACCGCTGCTTTTATGTTCAACGAAGCACATTCGAAAGGAACCACGTATGAGTTAGTAACCGCAAGTTCAGACTTATCAAAACAGTAGGGATATCTCAGTGGCGATATTATTAATATTTCATTACATTTAAATTTTGTGCGTATCAATAAATATCTTAATTTATTCTCACAAGACTAATTAAAAAAAATAGAGCAACAAAAATGTACTTGAAAATTTTACGCTTTTCATACACTGAGGTACAACGATGGCAGACTGTACCTACTGTTTATATGTCAACTGTGCCGCGGCTCTCACCGTTTTGCTTTATATTCTGAAACTGCAATTTTCAGCTTAAACCGTGTAAACGAGAAGTTAGCTTATAATGGCCGCCACCACAAAGAGAACTTTCCTGCATAACTGAAGTATCTATTTGCTATCTTTTACAGAACGCCTAATTGCTGTTGTTATGTCGTTAATATGTGGTAAAATTTGCTCCGTATGTTTGAGGTTTTAACCAGTAAGTTGTTACGAGTAATAATTATTTTAAAACACATTTATCTAACATACAAATACAGTCAGTGCGAACAACATTTACAGAGACTATATATTTATTCATTATTTTGAAAATTTTCGCAATTACATGACAAATGTACGATTTTGTAAACAGTATACAATTTAATCTTTTATCCAATATAAGCCCGTGTTTACGACTTTACAAAATGTGCCTCGCATTTTTGGCATGAAGGAAGACGGTAGAACGCTAAGATGGCGTCGCGTTGGCGCGCACAAGATGGCGGACCGGAAGTCGACACCATTAACTCTAGACGGAGTACATAAAGCAGATGCCGTTTATGGGCCACCGCGAAATGATCGAGTTTTATTGTAGCATATATCAGATGCCCGCTTTTAAACGGACCGCCATGCGATTTTATTATCTTCACGCTTTATGTGCGTTTTTATCATGCGCTGTCACGTCACTTATAGGGGGGACAGACTGATTACATGAGGCTATTATTTTGTATCGTAAAGAAGAAAATCGTGAGACATAAATGCTATGTCTATCGAAGAACATTTCACTGCTTTGTGAACACATAATATGTAAAAATGCAGCTTCAATGTGTATCACCTAACCAGTTTAGAATCTCCATACTTACCTTAGATGCGCAAGTTCCCATATACCGAGAACTTTTGGTGGCACACCACTAGTCAGAGTGAAACGTCGACCTTGAAGGTGCAGTCTAGCTGGTCCCGCCGGCAGCTTCTTAGATCCCCCGTTTCCAATCATCACGAGAAACTGCTTCGGGTTACCCAGCTGACAACCAAGTTTCACCTGCCATGCGATCAGCCTCTCCCTCGATTCAAACGCCAACACAACTATTACGTCTTGGCATATGATTGCGATAGTGTTAGATTCTTTGTCCAACGTAAATCCAGACTCAAAGCCCAAAAAGTGTTGTAATGAGAGCGAGGCTTTCGTTTGTCCTTTCTTGTATCTGTCCTTGGGGTCTCTGTACAGTTGAAGGTGGAGGCAGTCTGAAACAATAATTTCAATATATTATTTTGATGCGTGAAATGTAACTAAAGTTTTTTTTTAATATAACAAGTTCAAACATTGACTAAAACTCAAAAGACCCCAAAAGCTTTTACATAGATGATATTAAAAGAGAATAGAATAGAAATAAGAGATAGAGTAGCATCCGCTAGATTTCCTTTTCGATCGTGTAATGAGCGGGTAGTGTTCTGCTCCGCAGCGCTGCGAGTCAATAGCACAGTCTCAATTAGTTCCGGGAACCAGGCCAACGAATCAAGCCGTGCCGACAGATATGTCAAGCTGGTTATATTGTGTGGCTATGTGGCTTTCCATCCACGTGAAAAATTAGACTCGATTTACTGTTGAAGTCCGTCTATAACGAATAGAACGTGTTGGATCAAAAAACTTTTTTGAAACGTCCTTTGCAACAATTCAAGATACGTGTTTATTATTTGATATAGCTTTGAGGTATATCTAACGCTGTTGATATTGGAAAATGGTATTCAATTACTGGAAAACGGGGATACATGCATATTGAAAAGTAAATTATGTACTTGTGCTTACAGGAGCTAAATATTAGAATATATAACTGTGGGTTTTCTCTACAACATTCAAATAATAATAACAAAAGCAATAGTCATGTAGTCTATCCATGCAAGACATTAGGATAAACTTATTTGACGTTTATTGTTAAAGTTAATGATTGAACGTAAGAATGACTTGCTAGAAGTGCCCCGCACATCAATAACCGGTTATAAATGCGGGTAAAAGCCGGGTATCCGGGTAAAAGCTGAGTCGTGTTTTGTACGTTCCAGCCGGACGTAAGCGGTCATCTGGGCCGTGTATTTGCTGGGCGATTAATAATATATGTTCGGGTTGGTCAAAATTACGTTTTGTGTGAGGTAAATCCCACGACACCAGTGCGGACGATTTTAACATAGTGAATGTGTCAGTATCGGTGTTTCTCTCTAATTGCTATGTCGGCCTAAACAATAATAATAATTAAAAAACGATACTTTATCACATTTGACGCTGAATCAAATCCCAAACATAACGTATGACACAATATACCAACTCGTAATAATTAGGCAATTAACCCGTAATCTCACAAAGTACATACTCAGATTAGGTTGTATTTTAATATTAACTCTGTATCACACTTTTAATATTAAATTAACGTATAGAGTTGTTACCATTGACAAAATTGAAAAGTTACCATAGTTCACAGAGATATAATAAAATTATACAGACTAAGTACACTGTGAATCGCGAGAACGACAGATCTATACAAATAAATAAAATTGGAGTGTCTGTTTGTAGCATTAAAATAACCGCTTTTTACTAAATGCATATGGATTTATACACGGTACACATACCAAAACAACATTTAAAAAAAAATTGTCTGTCTGTCTGTTTGTTCCGGCTAATCTCGGAAATGGCTAGACCGATTTTCACGGAACTTTTACTGACAGATAGCTGATGTAATAGGGACTAACATATGCCCCTTTATTTTCGGCCAAGTGAGAGTCGGACGCACGCACGAAGGATTCTTTAAAACGGCTAGAGCGATTTTCACTGACAGATAGCTGATATAATCTATACTAATATTATAAAGTTGAAGTTTGTTTGTTTGAATGTGCCAATCTCAGGAACAATTGGTTCAAATTGAAAAATGCTTATGTGTTGGTGTGACCATTTGTGGTAGCTTTAAGCTATAAAACATCAGTTAGAGCTACAAACCAAAAAATATGTATAAAATAATGATTCTTCTTTTAATGATCTAAAAAATGTTTGCGGGTGGGATACGGACAGTGTTGTAGCAAACAGCTTTAATTCTATGGCCAAAATAATTATTACACGCGGTTGAAGTCGCGGGCACAACTAGTTACATATAATACATTATACAGTCATTTACTGAATAGTATATGTACAAAACTCGAATCTACTTATTGTTATTTCACATTTTTAAATTGTAGAGCGAAAACAGAAAAATTGATTGACTCTTTCATGAACACGTTAAATGCATTTAACATAGATAAAATCTGTTTTAATAATTACAGCTTGTTGTAATTGAAAAACATTTAACTGGAAGTTTTGACATAGAGCGGCGGGGTCAGCCGACTCTTTCATAGTAATTAATTAATGTCTAGAGCGCGCCCGTAATTCTGAAAGTACCCTAATTAGAATTAAAAATGAGAACACTAATTTTGTCTGTCTGCGCTTTGAATAGCACTCAGGGTAACTTGATGCATTTTAATTGATAGTATTACGCCCGCGATGTACCGCTGTACATTTTATTAGGTTTCAAATTACTAGTTACAATGGAAGTGGAAAGCGGTCGCATTGAATTAATACAAAGCGAATTTTAAGCAAACTACTAATGAATATTGAAAATTAACAAATGTCGCCACAATTGTGTGGTCAAAGTTTGTTGACTTACACGCTTGTGTTTATCAAAACTTGAGTTACATATAAATAATGTTATGAATAACCACAAATTGAAATTAAAACCATTTATTTCACAAGACACATACAGATGTAAGACAAACAAACAACAAAAATCAATATAATAATACCTACATTTATTAATTTTGTAAATAAATTAAAAGATAAAAAACAAGACTGCTTGTGAAATGGAAAATAGCATTGGAATTGTTCCTTACCACCTAAAATAATAGAGTAACAGAAGACTAGAATAAAAGACTAAGATCCATGACACAATACAAATTATGTAAAATACAATCTAAAAGAGTTATTTATTTGTTATAAAGTAAAATATAAAAAAATACATGCATGCGTTTCTCCTTATGAGGCATAGGTTCTCCCTATTTCTGTGTACGTTTCACTGATCGGTTTTATTTACAAGCAACTAGTTGATCAGACTTATGTGCCCTGCCCGACCGAAACAATTTACTGTTTCCCCATAGTGATTCGAACACAGCAGCTCTCGCGCTCAACGCAATGCTAGGCAACACGTTTAACCATTTTGCTACAGAGGCGGTCATTGCTCTAGTAGTTGCTTTATATTATTCGTTCCAAAAGATAAAAATGGTTAAAAATTAGAATCTAATTTAGACTCAAAAAAATGTATATCATAAGCAGGACTCGAAACCACGATCCCACGTTCCATTAGCAACTGAGTTACCTGCCTGCTCAAACTTATCAGGAATACTAAACCACACAATATAAATAAAGCGAGGCCTAACACTAATTTTGTAAGCTCTAAACTATTTATATACTTATAATATAACCGGGATGAAAACGTAATATTTGATATTCCGTAATTAGGTATTTGCGTTTGAAAGCAAACCCTCTGTATCGAAGCTACGATTTGTTTGCGAATATGAATCATTGAATGGTATATCTGTAAAGGTAATTAAACGCGTCACTATTTGCTTTTTACTATGCTCATTCATAACGAATTTTATTTCAATAGTGCTTTGTGCACAAATCTCTACAATGGCTGTACCATTGTCGGGTTCTTTCTTTTGTAATAATGCAAAATAGTGAATGCAAAGAGATAGATATTTGTATATCTTGTATTGCACCCTTATACAAAAGTGATTGAAGCGATAGGAATTTGTCATTTAATGGACGATGTTGTTCATTATATGTAAAACTATAGATTGATACTTAACTTAACAGTTTGATCGTCATTGACCATCATTGATCGTCTTTGATCAACATTGATCATCATGGATACTTAACTTAAACATTTGAAGCGTAAGTTGATATCTCAAAATTTAAAAATCATCATTAATCGTCAAGACACGCTACGGTAGATCAAATGGTGGAGCAAAAGTTTTTAAATTTAGAATAATGTTAAAACATTGATATTTTTTTAAAAGTAATATTCGTTGCATTGCTAACAATAAACGTGTCGTAGCTTCGATCCTCACCTAATCCAATGTTTCTAATCATTTTTCTTCTGTGACATGTTGAACTTCGTCTGGAAATCTAGATATTAAACGGGTGATAGAAATATTATAATTGTAACCGAGTCACGAAACACCAAATGAAAAATCCGCGAGGTTCAATCGTGTTTTGGTTTCAGTCTGTGGATTTCCGAATATCCAAACGAAAAAGTAGTAGTAGCGTTGTTATATGGCTGGAGTATTTCACCTTACATAAAGTGAAGTCCATGCTTATGTGTTCTCATAAAAGAATGTTAAAATCTTGTATTGTAAATTGAATGATAGAATGATTGTTTTATTGATTTATAGAGCCATCATGATTGAAAGTGAGTTTAATTTCAAAGAAAGATATTAGAAAGATCTTTTATGGTATTTATTACTGTTTGAATTATCCGAGCTTAAAGTTAAAAAATAGGAAAGATATTAATTTATATATTAATATTATTAACGGGGTTAAATTACTAAAAATTTAAATTTAAATAAAACACTTTAACGGTTTAAAACGCGATATATTAGTGGCTGCTGCAAAGCATCCGAAACGTCGGGCCGAAGTTAAAAATCAATTTCAAATAAGTTTAACTAATATATCGCGTTTTAAACCGTTAAAGTGATTTATTTAAATGTGTACTACTCGCGTAAACTATAGACAGTATTTAAAAATAAATATTTTTATCAAAAATATAACAACTCACGGCAAATAAACATTAATAATTTAAAACGGCGCCAAATTTCCTCGAATGAAAATAGAATAAATCAAACGAAAGGGTAAAAGTTTTAATAATAAGATTAGGCTCCTTAAAAATTCAATCGGATGATTCCAAAAATCAGTCCTTTGAAACAACACGGCGACTTGTGAAGTTGTTTCTGTTGGGGGGTGGTCCCCTTCCGTTTTTCCTCCGAGACTCCAATAAGACTTAGCGAAGTTTGAGAATACATTAGCATCGGAGTGACAGCGAGGACCTTCCTTCAGGACTGAATTACTCTAACTATCGGTTTCCTTTTCTCCCCCGAGGATCACCTCGATGTAGCAAACGAATACATTATTTATCACCTGTGTAGGAGGGACTGTTTTCCTATTTGAATTTTTTGGAAATTTATTATTGAATCAAATCCATCCGAAAAAAAGTATATTTGAAAGTAAGGAATACTTACGCTCAATATATTTTATAATAGTTTAACTAAAAGAATTATAATACAAGATATAGACATATACGAATGCTTTATTCTTATTTCTAAACGAACATGAGTTACCTAAGTGAAATGCTATTTCGCCTATAAAATCTCTGTACTTAGATTTTTTGCTTTTTTTATATAATAATACCTGATAATAATATTATCAGGGTTATTATGGCTACTTATTACTCTTGGCGCTTGAAGTCTTAGTTTTGTTGTGTGATACGTAAAAGGGACGTAAATCCTTTGAAATTTTGGTGAAATGATGAGGGTAGTTGCACAAATTAAGCGGTAGAGTGGATGCAATAGCCACAGCCGCCATCAATCTAGGCACAAACAAGAACAGCCGCCACTTGTCGCGAAAGGCCGATTATACATGTGCGTTTGAGCTGATTAGAAAGGGATATTTTAATCAGATACATTTTAGTTAAATCAAGTATATTCTAGTTTATTTCAAGACGTTACAGTAAAGAATACTATATTGGCTTCGATAAGTCAGAATAATCAATTCTTTTCTCTCAATTTAATTTACTGTAGCTTTAATTTTTGCATTAATTTAGGTTAGATGATACTGGTGATGATGGATACAGAGGATGACGGTTCCATGTGATACAGAAAAGGATCACTACTAGAGCCACCTAGTGCGTGCGAAATGCCAATCTCCACGTGGATCTCGAATTGCGCCCCTATGGCGGTACTTCAAAGAAAGACGAGCAGCATCCAAACCCGGGCCGTCAACTACTACTTTGCACGTCAAAACCGACTGAAAGAGGCCGCGAAGCGTACTCAACCACCTTGACAACAACTTAACAAAAGCAGGAGACATACTTTTCACGAAATGATACGCCTTCAGCGGTGCAGGTGGTATGCGAAACCGCCTTCGCTGGCAAGATCCCTTGTTTCAATCCATTACTATGGTGAGCATCCATCCAGCTCCTCAACTTCCTGCCCAACCTTCACTTAGCCGCAAAAAAACATAAGCAACAATAATTAAAATCAATTTTAATCTATTTAATTCGAGTGGTAGCAACAAAATCGTCCGGGTGTGTCCCGCCTCACTGCAACGTCGCTAATCAGCGATGCGATCTGTTTGCCGAATTCATTAAGCAATGGCTAAATGATTACCATTTAGCGAGTACGGGCCTTTTAATTATTCACGATTTAAAGCTTTGTTATTATCGCAGCCCGTTCCGTTCTGACACCGAATTTCATGGGACGAGGCGTTTCAAAAATTTCATTATCATGCATGTAATTTGTGGTCAAACAGCCGATACGCTGAGTTATTGCGTCCACATTAATATTTCCAACAAGTTTCATATCACATACGAATTCTCATTTAATATTAATTGACTTTAAAATTTTACATTATTATTTAAAATTTAACATCGTTTACACGAAGTTTTGATACGAGAGTAATTGAAAGGACTCATATGATATAAAACGGTATTACGAGGTATAGTCATTTTTCAAACACACATTTTAGGTTGTAATAATTAAAAATTGAAAAGAATTAGGACTCGGGCACGATTTGAACCAGCATCCACACCGCTCCGTGATGTTGCTCTAACCAACTGAGCTACCGAGTTCGCAAGTGTTAAGGTTACAATTAATTTGCGCGAGAGGTGCATGTTCAATAGCTCAATTGGTTAGAGCAACAGCACAGACCGCTGTGAATACCGGTTCAAGTGCTGCCCGAGTTGTAATAATATTTGCAAAGAAAAGATGTAATAATATTTGTCAGCACTGCACTAGTTTGTACTTTTAAAAGACATTTTAACATCTAGAATTACCTACCACTAGAAATCGAATTATTCTATATTAAAAAATATGTAGTCAAAATTACTAGCATTTAGAAAAAAATTATAATGCGTCAAATTACCTGAGCGTAAAGATGTGTACACAATAAATTGTTTGCGTATTTTTTACATGAACTCTGTTAAAAGCACAAAACCATCGATATTAATAACGCGTCATCAGACGACAATGACGCGAGCACATTTACATTATATTCTTTTACGAGCGAATATTATCATCCATCACAATATGTGGAGCCGATTGACTGTTGCTGTTCGCTCAGATTAAGAAAGATGGATTAACGGTTTATTAGTTCTAACATTATCTATGCGCTCTTCGGAAAACTGTGTTATTCTTAAAAATTGCTCACTTTTTACCAAATGTGCAAAAAAAAACACTTAAACTATATCTACTTCCATGCTTCATGTCCTCCTTAAATTATTCCATTATTTTTTTTTCTTATGAATATTATACAATGCACTTTTGTGAAATAATTAGTGGTTTATACATATAATGCCCATATAAATAGACTAAAAATAAAACTTAATGAATATTAAATAAATAAAAAATATTTAAATCGATTCAGCTTGCAGCAAATGTTTTAGAGGCGACATATATAAGTAAAACTTAATGTGTTTTTTAAATTAAAAATTTTAACTACGGCCCGACCTTTCAGATTACACCATATACCACGTTTTTAATTGTTGAACTGTTTTATTTAATTGTGACAGGAGTGTTTTATATGTTAGACACACACACAACAAAATTTAAATTCGCTCATTTTAAGCTAGCCCAATTTCGATAACAAAAAATGAGACGTGACGTAATCAATTACGGGAGCTATTGTTATAATTTGAAAGGGATGAAAATATCTGGGTGGCCACGCGCACGAGATCAACCCGTCACTGAGGACATAATGGGATTAGTCGTATCTGCCCATATCGGGCCATCTCAGACAAACAGCGTTCGGATCCGATTAAAGAAGACTTGCGCGCGCGTTAGTCGTTACCGCTGACGCTATTTGATGAGCATAACATTGAAAATATAAATCGATGGATGTGGTATTTTTTGACGCTATTTACTACTATTTGTTTTTTTACAAAATATTGTCATTTAAGTAAAACAAAACATGTTATATAACAAAATATTAATTTTAAAAATAAGTTTTTTAGAACTGACTATGCTAACGCCATTTGCTTTCTTGTAATACCAATTGCGAGGCAACAGATAGATTTATTATTTAGCGCTAGATTTTGACAATTCTCGACACCGTCCATTTTCTATTCCCTCGTGATCATGGCTGCTGCAAAGCATCCAAAATGTCGTTAAAATAATAAAAATACTATACTAATACTTACGCATTCTAAAGCGTAAAAGTGTTTTATTTAAATTTGAACTACTTGTAGTTCAAATTTAAATAACCGTAGTTACTAACTTACTAACGATCGTCGTTAGTTAGTAACTATCTATTATATCTATCTACCTTTCCCTTTATAAATAATAACTATTACGTAAAAATTTAATAATGATTGTTATTAACAAAATAGACATTTTCTAGACATTTATTTTCATTGTCCTTTATCGATTCTTTTGCTCTTCTACCATACCGTCAAATGTCAAATATACCTTAACCTTTATATGTTAGTAAAAAAGAAAACCTAAATGCCACATCTAAACTTCGCTAGCATTGCCACCTCCTTATTCAGTCGGCAAGGATCATTTATCTCAGTTTGGCTCGTGCCCAGCCTCTTGCTGGAGGGAGTCGGTTCAGTTGGGGAAAAGCATAGTTGCAACCATTTTTACGTCTCACTCAATCACCTACATAGAACCATTTACAAATACGATTCGTATAAGATTTCAATTATGAAAAGAAACTATGTTTATGGGTAGGCACTAAGTCGTACGCACATCACTATTCAAAGCTTAATGTTATATGACACTCAAATCAATCATTACTAACAAGTTGAAACTCCAAGTATATTACTTATATTAAAATATTACACGACGTTTCGACTTTTTTGCACCAGTTGTCGCGAGGGGACTACGGTTTATACCTTTTTAAGTTTCATATATAAATGTGCCCTTCTCGCATAATCTACAGATAATACTTAGTTATAGCATTTTTAGAATGCCTTAAAGAATATCTATATGTCGCAGTTAAAGTAATTTGTGTCTAAAATTCTCCTTAACAAGCTCATTTAGAAATAATGATAAATTTAAATAAAACACTTTAACGGTTTAAAACATCATATATATTAGTTAAACTGAATTTGAAAATAATTTTAAGCCGTGCAGAATCAGCCGTGGTCACGGGGAGACAAACCGTTAAAGTGTTTTATTTAGATGTTTACTGCCCCCTTGAACAGACAGTATTTATTAATTATCAAGATAATATTGTAGTACATTAAACCGACAAATTCTTTAGTAATTTTCCTTAATAATCAAAAGTAATACTTAGTTACGTTACGTTAGTCACCAAACCAAGCACGTAAAAGCACTAAACGACGATGAGAAAGTGACAGATTCGTAGGTACCAAGTACAGACTAAACGGAGGATGATTAATGTAGACAAGGCATTCCGAACAAGAGGAATTCCTCAATTAATCAGAACTATAGATGTGTTATCCTCAAAGCGGCCGCAACTTCACAGGTAATCGTGCTAAACACCCGACTTGCAGTAGCTACATTCGCTTAACATTATTATTCACTCAATACCCAAACAATATCACCTGCGTATCACTTATCATATCTACTAGTTACCTAATATATGAAGAAGAAGAACATACTTTTTACTACAATTCACATATATACGAGTATGAAAAGAAAATAAGACGTAGAGAAAAGGTAAAAATAATTTACGACCCACAATATCCTTTAACACAATAACAAGTGTTTATAATTAATACCGAAATAGACAAATCGCCATTCGAGACATCTTAATTAGAACCGTCAGAATCAATTTATAACTTTCAAAAGGTATCAAGAAATGAATTCATAAAACGCTTTGATCTCGAACCCACCGATCGAATTGATAAGCTCGAATAAAACCTGCACCTTAAATAATGAAATGACAAGAAAAACGTAAATATTGCTAACGAAAGGTTTTTTGGGCGTTTTATACGACCGCTAGTAAATGCAAACGGTCGCTCTTCTAAAATAACCTTTAGCGGTATAAGAATAAGGTCTTACGTGAAAATCTTGAGTCTTGGTTTCCGAGTGCTTTTTGTGTCGCGTCGGTTTTGAATTTCGTAGTTGAAGATTGTTTTCTTTCAATCGAAGCGGAGACGCGGAAGGGGGAGTGCCGAGTGAGAATTGTCTCGTTATTTGCTACACGGGGAGAACAATTGTAAAGACTACAGACACAACAAAAAGGGTCGAAGAACGTAGTGTACGCTCGAATACACCGAAAACGAGTCATCGAGAGCAATTTAATACAGTCAATGAATAGAAATAGTGATATTTGCTGCAACTAATTCGAACTTTTATTTGTGTCTGGGTGGGAAAGAGTATTTTTATCTTTTCTTTACGATTCAATGCAACAATTCGTATAGGAAACATTATTCTTGGGTTAATATACGCTTGATATATACGTTGACGTTGGTGTGGTTTAGGAAGGTGTGATAAAGAGAAAAAAAGTAGTTTAAAACGTGATATATTAGTTAAACTTATTTGAAAATGATTTTTAACTTCGGCCCGACGTTTCGAATGCTTTGCAGCAGCCGTGGTCACGGGGGAGACTTCCGTTTCTTCCCGTAATCATTTAAACCGTTAAAGTGTTTTATTTAAAAAATAGTTTTATTTAACTTTAATCACTTTTAAGTCCTGATTTTATTTTTTTTCTTAATGAGACGACACGCCAATACAATTCTACCTATGTATGATACATGGTACCATGAAACCAATGGTAGTAATTTGGAAGGTTTAAAAAAATAGGTTTTGCCATCTTTATTTATATAGAAGAATCTTTTCTACATGTAAATTCATTTTAAAATCATTTTATACCGGGTAACTCGATATCTTTAAGATAAAATTCGATACTTAAGGTAGGAAGACTATTAAATGGTAAGTTAACCTACATTGACTTTACATAAAAATGTCTAGTAACGAAACACCGACTGGTATTAAAAGCCGTCAGAGACATGACGATAACGAAATATAACAAGACAAATGGAAAGTTAGTGATGTTGTAACATGATAGTTGTTGTCTTCACTTGCATTACTGACTCAGGACAAAAAGGTTAGTAATTACAGGCGACGGCTTTCGCAAATTCGAAACATCCTAGCCTCGGGTACGAACGATAAGCGCCGAGCGTTTTGAACGAAAGAAAGAACTTAAAGCACACTATTTGTTCATTAATAAAAAAACATATTTGACAAAAAAGATGCTTAATCTAGATGTCTTTTGTAATGTACAAAAAGTCTACCACGCAAGTAGGATATTAGTAGTTCTCAAAAATAGATTTTTATCGCATCGCTAGGTTTACAATGAAAGGTAAAATACCTCAGGCATATATCATCTACGCTGTAAAACTGTTTTGGTATTATTGTATTGACTTCAATGCTTTTCCACCTGTTGTAGGTTGTTCGCGGCTTGGACTAGTTTTAAATTTTTCTACGCCTATAAACTTGTTTACTGCATAAATCTATTATATAGCTTATAAGCAGTAAGTTACTCTTGTCCGTTCTGTCGATTTGTTTCTTTTTATACTAATTTTATTCCTGGAAATACACAGCTATCTTAATTAATGTAACTTAATTTGTCTATGTCTTATTATGAGTTTTATATTTAGAAGCCCTTGTTTTCGCTGTAAGCTTATCCTTACGCTCGTTCCACAGAGCGTAAGGTTAATTTAGGCAAACGAGGCAGGAGGCAGGAGGCACGCGGTGGCGACCTCTCATTTAGGCGACGGTAATTAAACGAAAATAACTACTCGGAAAAATTCCCTTCAGATAAACGTAATTTGTAAAACACACGAGTACGTAATACCGGATTCATTAATTAACTAAGCAGAGGTTCTGCTCAAATTCATACAAACACGCGGAGTGAGCCTCGCTTCAGCGAGATTTACTTGATTTTGTTTCTGAGTCTGGTATTTTATATTTTGCATATTATATCACTACGTAATATAAAACAAAGTCGCTTTTCTGTCCCTATGTACTCTTGAATCTTGGAAACTACGCGACGGGTTTTAATGCTATTTTTAAAAAGATAGAGTGATTCAAGAGGAAGGTTTTATATACAACGTTTACAGATTTCCTGTAGTGTATCTAGTATCAGAATTGAACCCGAGCGAAGCCGGGGCAGGGTCGCTAGAGAACTATAAAGTTACAAAATATGAACTTTTGCTTTGTATTGGTATAGATATGAAAATATATCAATACGAACATATTTATAAGAATATTTGTACGAGTTATCCGACCGTAAAAAATGTCCTCAATAAAGCCAACCGTATCCCTTTCGAAACCCTTGGAACGACCTCTTACAAGTAAACTGTTACAATTAATTCCATATGTCCCCACTTGGGCACTTGGGCGCATTACAAGCCCTCCCGAGGGCTCTCGAACCCCGCTTATCGAATTACCTTGTTTACAAGATATTTACCTTATATCCACAAACTGCGCGCCTTTGACGTACAAATTGAATTACCGATATTGTTTTGCGTACTTGACTTTTAAATCCATTTCATTGTCGCTTCTTACACTTACCATTTAGATTTTTTTATTCGACCCGGTAATTCTTGAACGCGTTCAAACAAACTCTTCAGCTCTATAACATAAGTATAGATATAGCAATTAGATACTGCTTCAAAAGTTGCTAGTCTTTAAACACAGCACACCGGCCAGTGGTGGAACATTTAATGAGTTAAGTGGATCACTCCCTCGAGCCTCCTAATGCACAGCTTCGAAAATCTCATCTTTTACACTATTGTGGCTTTGACTTTTCTCATTTTCCTCTCTATTCTTGCTAGGGCTACCGTCTGATACAATTACTAAAAATGTATTGTTCACAAATCTTTATCTATTCTTTAGCGAGTTTATTTATTTAGAGATGCTTCAGATGTTTTGTTAAAAGTATGATTTGATTATCGTTTAGTTCGTATTTGTAAAAAAAGTGTACACATTACTAGACCATTTTTGATATAATGATTAAACTGCTGCAGACGGAATAGTTAGCTAGCTTAATTGAAATAGCTAGCTCAGTTAAAGATTATTTTTTTATAATATAAATAGGTACAATTGATTTAAAAATAAAACTTAAAAAACGTTTAGGAAATAAGCAGACTTGAAAACCTTAATATTTTTTTATTTAGCATTATATACATGGTAGCTCATTGGTTAGACCAACAGAACCGAATGTTACGGATGCCGGTTGAAGTCCTGCCCGTGTCGTAATTTTTTTTAATCAAAATATGATTTTAATTTTTAGAAGCAGACTTCTTAAACAAATAATTTTCGCCCCAACTTGATTGATGTTCTCAAGAGTTCAGAACCCTTGCGAGCAGAGGTTTGTGTGTTGTAACAAAAACTTCGCAATTCGTCAAAAGAATGCGAACAGATGATATCAGCGCAAGGCCGAGGCTATTAATATCGTTCAAAAACATTGTTTGCAGAGGATCGCCGCGATTTATTGCTCCCTTCCACGGCCCACCCCTCCTCCACCCCGTCCTGCACTACGGCCCAAAATAAAGACCGTATTTTATATTAAGTAAACACCTGCAGTAGTCACAAATTAATATCAGCCATTGCAAGCTACACTTGTAATAAGCTAGCTTGATATTAACAATAATATAAAGGCTACATAAAAAAAATATAATCAAAGGTAATTTTTTTCGAATTTGGGAAATTCTGTCATGCCGTTTGTAGAACTACCCTAAGTTCTACTATGTCTATCGATTAAACTTTTCATCATCATACTTACTCAATAACTAATGATCCCCTAGTAGTTAGTTAAATTTATAGTCATTTATAATTTTTGTTGATAGACATACTACTATGATATTGCTTTTTTTCCTATAATAAATCATATATGTAATAAGCATAACAAGCTATAAAAAAAATATCATTAATTTTCGATACTTTTAGGTCTACCAAAGCAACGATAAAAACGATAAGGGATACACTTAAGGTTGTTCATGTTTCCTATTTTAAATCGTTAAAAATAATTGTATTTATAATTTATTATCTCGCATAAATAAACTAAAGATTTATAGTAGAATTGATTGAAACGGCGCAAGTGAAACATTTGAACCGTGTTGTATAGCGGTATTAAGCAGTTAGCCCGGTTGTAGCCGGTTCTAGCCGGTTTAATCCGGTGCGATTCAGTGCACGCAATCTGATCGCTCGTAGCGACGAGCTAGGATTTGTCTTATCACGGAGAAACGACCCTCGCTAATAATAAACTGCGGCTTCATTTTATTTAATTTCCTAATAACCGTACAAAGGAAAATAATTATTTCTGTATTCATGAGCTTTACTTTTAATAGAAATATAATTTTGATTTTCGTTAAATTTGTTTTCCTCTGATGATTAGTTAACTGATTGATTTGTAGTAAAAAAAAATATTTATTGTCAAGTTAACTCTATACTGTCAGTAGTTTACGCGAGTAGTACACATTTAAATAAAACACTTTAACGGTTTAAAACGGGATATATTTTAGCGACGTTTCGGATGCTTTTGTTGATACCTTGCTAGACGGAAACAATGTATTGTTCAAAATTAATCGGTCGTTTACTACATTGATTTTAACATGAAAACTGTATTTTTTTGTCAGGTAATCATAGTATGAAAGATAAATTTAAGATATGTTGATAAGCGATTTTGTTGGTAGACGATTACAAATAGGCGAGTGAAGTTACGTGAAGAGGTCGAAAAAACGATAAGGTCCAGCTACCCACACAATGGCATCGGGATAATCAAGAAATCGACTCTTTGTGAACAGACTCGTTACTGGCCATTGTCATCGGGTCGGGGAGACCAGCTAAATCTGCTGGTGATTGATAGTCTCTCTCGGCCTTTATTAATTGGATTACGAGAACTACTTATAGTTTATCTATATATAGATTAATAGTTTTGCGCGCATCATAGCATATCTATTCTGTTATAGAAAAGGATATTCTCAAAGAAATCTAAATCTGTGTATGTTTACTGTCATGGTGAAATCTATAGACTGTGGAAGCCTTACTTGTACGTTCTGTTGCTGGCTTATATCCCGAAGTTTTAGCAACTAATTTTAATTCACCGCAAGAGTTCGTCTCGATGAACTTGCAAGAAATGGTCTCTACGAAAAGGTCAGTGTTATCTATACTAATATATAAGCTGAAGAGTTTGTTTGTTTGTTTATTCGTTATTGTTATTATATATATTTAAAGATTGACTTACACGAAAGACGGGACGCGACCGACCGGGGTAACAGCTTGAATTTATAAAGATGAAGGAGGTTTGCAACAATATATTTGATGCCCAAAATAACTATCCTACGCGGACGAAGCCGCTGACACAGCATAAAGATACAATCGTGACGGTAGAATATATAATGTCAAAACTGATTCCAACAATTCTTCTGAACGCTGAAGGTTTTTGGAGGTTCTCTTTTCATGTGCGGTACATCCTAATGTGTACATCAATCCCATCTAGTAAGATATCCCAAGTTACTCAATCGACACGTTTCCCTGCGAATCTAAGCCAGCGAGTCTAGATTGATGATGCTATTCCGGAGCAGCGTCTCGTCCATCTTCCGAGGACTCAAATATCTCGAGCTTCGACTGTCAGAGCTAACTAATGTTCTATTGTGATTGGGGAAGTGAACGAAAGCGCTTTATACGATTGTCATGAATCGTAGAATATAACATCGATTTCAGTGCTCGTTTTACTTTTAAATAGTTTTATTGAAATTTTTAACGGGTTAAAATGCAACGTTAGTTAACATTTATTACTACTCGAGGATTTGGATGCGTCGATGCATGTGCGTATTTAGCGTGCGTACAGATACAGATGCGTGGTCATGCGGGGCTGAAGATGTTTCGTCGTTGTTGGTATTTAGAAATATTAGCTGGATCTCTACAGAACTGACTCGCGGTTTTCTCCCTCAAGTAGTATGCTGTAAGGTGTTTGATATCTTGAAGTCGTCCTCTGTATTTGAAATTTTAGAGTTTCTTAATCTCTTGCTGTATCAATCATACAAACAAAAATGTCCTTCTTATTTATGACGCAAACCAATCAATTACTATGTCTAGTCTCCTTGTCATCCAGAGATACCATTATCAATGCATATGTAAAAGTAATTTTTCGAAAATAGAAGAAATTAATGAGTCAAACAATGTAAAGACTTCTCCTTGGACCGCTATCCCTCCCAGGTAAAAAAAATTGCACATCACAAAGAAAAACAAAAGTTAAAGTAGATTCCTCTATTAATAATACCTAAATCACACACTCATAAATAGAAGACTTGAGGTAAGGTGTCTAATTACTTTACCAGAAACATTATCTGACTAGTAATGAAGAAGGCATAATAGAATTTTAAATGTATATATATTTTCCTTCCTACGTTATATAATTTCATGATTATGACGGTAATTTTTCCTTAATATTGTATCACTTTCTACAATAGTTGTAAGTACATATGTGCATACTATAAATAAAGAAGAACATAATGTATATAAAAAGTTACTTATGCCTGAAATAACAAAAAAATAATTCCTTATCATAAACAGTTTTACACAAACATTTTACAGTTTTTACACATTACATTCGCGTTTGTACACAAATGTTAGCCTTTAATAAGACTAGCTTAAAAGTATCCCAATTTATAAGGGCCGTAATTGTAGAGAGCAGAAAAGGTGTCCTTTTGTTATAAAGACAATCTAGAAGGCTCTAATCCGTAAAATCTAATTTTAGTATCCGCGCCACCTACCGGCGATTCCATTCCTTTGTTAAATTGCTCACTATTCTTTGCTTTTGTTCGGCTTGTTTCATTCTTGTTACAAAAAAGAATTCGACCATACAGTATAATGGCTTGCAACTCTTGAACATCATGTAGGATTCTATTTAATGCTTACATTGCTTAATTTGATACAATTTTTTAATCCGGTTTCCGATGGGCCGAATACGAAAATACATTTCTGTGTCCGTTTCACTGATCGTTTTTTTCACAAAGTTGGATAAAACTTCCGTGTCCTGCCCGACCAAAAGAATACTTAATACAATGCTAGAATTTGAATACAGACACGGTCTCATAAACAATAATCTCTCATAAAATGACAATTGACGTTTACTGTAATAATATGGAATGAATTAAAAAAGACTATGGAAGCACACTTACGCTGGCTCTACCGAAACTATTATGCTAGCCTCTGAAACCTAGGTACCCTTAACGCAATTCTAGGTATTGTGTGAAATTATTGAACCATGAAGGCAAGCATGGCATTAAGGCAAAACATAATATGTCTGTCTTTGAATGCTTGTGTGGTTGGCTGGCATTAATAAGTAATATTCTACGTAAGTTACTCTTACTTTAGTATATTAAAGCGTAGCAGAGTGTATAAATAGAAAAAACTATTTTAGATGGAATAAAAATGATGATACGGGTAGGAACCTGAACCAGCATCCACAGTGTTCCGTGCCATCGCTTTTTCAACCATTTGATAATGTAATTTCAATCTTAACACTTGCATATTAAGATTCTGTGTCTTATGCTTTGCTTAAGGTCATCATTGACGATGAAATTACATTTTAAAACCATTATATATTAGTCACATCTTATTACACATTATGGTATCATATAAATTAAAATTAAATTAAATTAAAGCCACTTTTAGATTGTACAACTTTTACGAACGAAAAATGTTTAAGTATTGGTAAGTAAGAACGAAAAAAGTTTAAATGCATAATAAGAAAAAACATGATTTCCAATAAGCAGGAAATTAAAATGCGTATTTAACTTAGCCGAAAATGTATTTGTACTAATATTTGTATAAGAATTAAGTTAACAATTTTTGGTCACTGTTGTCTTGTAGATTAAAATTTTTAGACTCTATAAAATATAAATAAGGAAAGTCATAGAACTGCAGTCTATTGCGGCCCCATATAGCAAGGAAAAAGTATTATTGATAGAGTGTATCTGGACACTCTATTCAAAATGACAACTCTAATATCTCGAGATAATCGTCTGGGGTTCCTCTTCATCTGAGCGCGATCCCTCCTAATGAAGCATTTAATCTGAGTTCGCACAAATCAAGTAATCCGCACAGATTAAAAGCAGATCCGTCGCGATGTTAACACGCCGACACAAACGAGCTGAGTTATAGAGAATAGACTTCTATAGAGATGGTTGTTTTTTAGATGAAGTTTTTATTATGTATTTAGTTGGTGTCTCTTTGAAATAAATAAATAAAGATTTTGCTTTGCTATAATTTTTTAGACATAGACATTTTCATTTCCAATGACCTAGTGTTAACCTATTTTATTACTTCCACAATATATATCAAACTAGCTGTGCCCGTCTCGAATAGTTACATTGGGCTTCAAAATTATAGATGTTACCCACGACGTCATTCGCGTCCTGTCGATCTTGCAAGTTTAATTTAAGCAGAAATCATTCTTTTATACAGTTTTTTTTAACGTAAACCCTGAAGGACGAATAATTTTCCCCGAATTTTCCACTGTATCTTCGCTCCTATTAGTTGCAGCATGTTAAACAGCTTAAAGCCTTCCTCGATACATGGTCTATTGAAAACAAAAGGAAAATTCAATTCGAACCAGTAGTTACTGAGATTATCGCGTTCAAACAAACAAAGTCTTCAGCCTCATAGTATTAGTGAAGATTATAAGAAAAAATATTAAAGTCAATAATTAAAACATTCTTTTGCTGCCATTAAATTAGTACACTACTAAATCTACTTCCTTATCTCACTATAGTAGGGACGAGATAAATTCAAACGTCTCAAATTACGTGAGGCCAACAGATTTAATCTTACGGGTAAGTTGGTCGGACCCATGAAATCTCTTGGCTCTATCAGTGGTTACATCTCCAGTAATTAGGCCTTCCCAGTCGATGACACGCGAGATTCCTTCTTTCGAGCCAAAAGACGAGCAAAGCATACATTGCTTCCTCACTTAAACAATTAAAAATTTAAAATATATATATATATATATATATGTTTTATCTACAACGAAAACCTATCAATGTTGGTGATGATTAAAATAATACTGTCGGTACTGTGTAAAATAATGTTAAATACTGTCTGATGTTTACGCATATAATACACATTAAATTTAAACTCTGTACCGTTTTAAAACGTGAAATATAATGGTAAAACGTATTTAAAAATTACATTAACTATTTTTTTTCTTACTATTAACTAGTTTTCTATAGATAGGATAGTTAAAATATTTAAAAAAAAGTTCAACTAATATATTTCGCGTTATAAACTCTTAAAGTGATTAAATATTTACGTTGCTTACAATATTAAAGTAAAATACATTATTATTATGTAATAAAATAAGAAAATAGTATTGAAATTGTAAAAAAAACATTGAATTTGATTCACGTGGTATTATTTCTTAATTTATTAAAAAACTTATTATTTTGCGAAGATGACAGCCCAAATCACCCAAAGACACTAATTGTCGACATAGTTTTTCGACAAGGTGGCATGTTGTCATGACAAAGACGATTATTAGTAAGAAGATTAGAAGAAAAACGTCAATGTATTGTGAACAATATACAATGTTAGAGCGTCGTTCAGAACTCAATGTAAGCCAATGTTACAATTTCGAAATGGACTGAACTGTCTTTAGGATTAAATGTTCTATCGTGTAGTGGAGTAATTATATCGCATGAAATTAACCTAGAAAATTTAAGTATAGAGTGTTACCATGTGTTACCAACAGTTGAGTCTAGAACATGCTAACGAATGACACATGACCGAAATTTTGTTTATACGGCTGACGATTTCACGTTCTATTAGGTAAATCCAATGCTTTATTGCCCTCTGTCATTAAAAAAAGATATAAAGAAACTACAAATGTTTGCTGCACAACTACGATTTGAACTTCGACCTCTCGAGCTGACTACACCTACACTACCATTTATAAGGTTGTCGACGTGTAAATTATAAATAAACTAAAGCTCGTAGAATAAAAGATAATATAGATAAGGTTTAAAGTTGATCCGAATTGGTACGAGTAGCGGAGAGCCGATTGTAGCGGATTTGACGTATTGCTTCCCTCTCACAGGATTTGCATATCATGCACCGCGTTAAAATACACACGCCATCAAAATAAATCAATTTTTAACTGGACGATTGCCCGTCAATAAAGTGCTCTATGGCCGACTAAATTATTTATACAACATCGGCAACGCTTCAAATATTTTTATTTACATTTAGACTGCCGATCGCGTTAAGGAAACAAGAAGCCGTTATGTATGTGTTTATTGTTATTGCTGAACTATTAAAAAAATCGGTATTAAATTTGTGACTTTCTATTATAAATTCAATTTTTTTTAACGTTGACGTCACGTATAGTGTAAAGTCAAGACCACATTAGCAATTAAACGCATGTACAAAGTTTGAAAACACAGTCGATGAGCAGTCTTCTCTTCCCTAATTATTTATACGGCTCGGAAACATGAACACTTAGGTCATAGGATCACTGTAAGGTTGTATGAGAAATATTCTGATGGAGACGTCTCTTGAAGGTACTATGCATGAACCAACAATGCGATTCTCTAGGAACTCCGAATACAGCACAGACTATCCTTGACGGTAATGACACAAACATTTTGAAGTTTTAACGTGATAACGTCTTATAATTCGATAGAGACGGCTGCAGGACGAAAAAACATGACATGCGGCGTTACCTCGCTCTGAGGCGTTCCATGTAAGGCTTGAAGAGCAAACGAGAGCGCGAAACGAGCGACAAAGAAGCACAATCGGCCTTTGCGTTCGGCTATGTTCGACATCCGTCTCTCTCAACGCACATTTATACTTGTAAAAACTAAACTAACTAAATAAAAAAAAAACATTGACATAATTGTATTTATGCGTACAAATAAATCTAACTTGATCAATTTCATTGTGATTTCCTATTACCTACTTCTCTATAACATACAAATCTATTAAGCAAATGAAATACAAATTTTCTTATGAAAAATGCTACCATTCCATCAGTATTTTCTTAAGACGTTGTCACCTTCAACTATCGTCAGTAAACCGACTTTACAGACAACCAATTTTTTTTGAAGACATTTCTGAGCCGAAGCTATCATTGGTCTACCAGCAAACACACACAATACTTAAAAAAAAATATCACTATCTTTGAGCGTGGACAACCAAGACAAGAAAAACAATTTTTTTAAATGTCCATAACGTAGATATGATTTGGAAAAGGATTCTATAGCAGGAGGACGGCACTAAAGAATAGATGCGTATTATTACGCCAGACATATTATCTTGGGGTTTTAATTTCCTTCGCGCCGCACATTACACGGTGTAATAGAGATCGCGTATAAAATAATGTTTTCAGTCGCATCGACCGTTAAAATGAAACGTTATTTAAACGCAGCGAGGAATTTAGATTCATTTTCATAAAACCACTCGGCGTTCAACAATCGCGCCATCGCATTACACTTTACCGTTCCCGAGTCTGATATTAAATGCGAAATATTCTCTCCTCAAATGAAAACCTCCTCTTTGACGTGTGACGATTGTCTCTTTTTGTCTGTCTGTTCGCGTACTCGCGACGTCCTCGTTATGATTATAATGTCAAATATAACATTTGAAGTGCCCGTGTAGGTTGGATTATTTTTCGCTTTGTTCTCGACACTGGTTGTACGTAGAACATTGTTCTGCATATTTGGAAAGTTTAGTTTAGATATTTGCTTAAAGACTACAACAACAATAATAAATATAATCAATAAACAAATAGATTTTAGTGTACACTTGTATATTAAAATATAAAATGTATTAAATCATTTAAAAATCGACAATAAATTATATAGCGCCTTCATGTAAAAAATATTAAAGTTTTCAAATGTATTAACTCATATTAATTCATTTAGAGAACTGTCAACAAATTTCGTAGTCAGCTTAGTAGGCGTTACAGCTTTTTTACATGTTAGAGAAAATGATCTTATCTGTTAATTCAAAATATGTACGTAGGATTTTCATATTCTCATTAAAGTTAAAACATGTTTCTTCCATGAAAATCCAATTAAAATAATATTTTGTTCTGAAAATACTCCGCTATAAAATATTTACTTTGCTGAATATTGATTATTCACTAGTAAAAAAGCACACCCTGTATTTAATAAGTGAAGTAACGCTAGCTAATGATCGCCGTGTCCCACGCAATGTTCCTTTTCCCGTAATTTTCCTCTACCTTTATAACATCTTTTCTTACGACGTATTCTGTCATAATTATTTCTGTAACTTTATTATTTTTCGAGCAAAATGTGATTAAGCTTTAGAAAAAACTACACGATAATAAGTAAAGACAAATATGTTTTTTGAAAAAAGAATACCTTACGACAAGGATGTTATATAAGGCTTTACAGTATCTTATATAAAAAAAAATATTGCCCACATAGAAAACAACAGATACAAGACAATAGAATGGAGAAAAACACTTTTCACAATACCAAACTCGAAGGCTAACCTTCGAGTTTGGTATTGTATAAGTGTTTTTTTTTAAGTTTGTATATTACGATCTAACATTTTATTTTAAAGACTAGTTGACAATCTGGCAATCGCTCTTATGATATATGAAGTACTTCGATGAAAATTGATACCCATAAAAACGGTTCCTGTGAGTTAATTTTAAAAGATTTACGATACTTTTTTCTCAGCGCAAACACCGGCACACTTAAAGATAAATAATTCTCCTCGTTGTTCCCACATTTCCCACGATTTCTGCACTCCTATTGGTCGCAGCCTAATTTTTTCCAGACTAAATTCTTACTCGATAAATGGTCTAACCGATACAAACGACATTTTTCAATTCGAACCAGTAGTGCCCGAGATTAGCGCATTCACATAAACAAACAAAAATACTCTTCAGCTTTATAATATAATATTAGTATAGATATGATTGAGACAGCTAATTTCAAATTCACAATCATTGTACTCATGTTAAATACTGTCTATAGTTTACGCGAGTAATACACATTTAAATAAAACACTTTAATGGTTTAAAACGCGATATATTAGATATATATCCCAATAAACAGCCTACCGGCAAACGCGAAGACACCGTTAGTCAATTCTGCAAGGACCCGGCCAGTTTCGCCAAATACCAACTTCGACGGAACAGATGGCGCTAGCGTAGCAATTTTTACTTTGACGTCAGAGACATCCTCCATCTTTAGTCTCCCCGTGACCATGGCTGCTGCAAAGCATCCGAAACGTCGGGCCGAAGTTAAAAATCATTTTCAAATAAGTTTAACTAATATATCGCGTTTTAAACCGTGAAAGTGTTTTATTTAAATGTACTTATGTTGTTTATTATTAAAGTTTAAATTGTGAACACCAAACTCGAAATTACAATAATAATTGTTATAATTTTATCGAAATTGCGAACTCGTCAAGTTTATTCATTTTAAGAGGACGCCTTCAGTGTGACAAGAAACAAGAGCGTGAAAAGCGATGTCTCTCCCGATAAACATTGAAAACATCATTCCTTGCTTTCATTATATCGAAGTACATTAAAGAAAATGTGTTTCCTTCGAAGGGGACGGTTTCCAAAGACTCCGTTTGATCTGTTGAGACGCGACCGGTAATCACTTGCCTATACAATTTGTCGTGTCCATTAGTTAAATTAGACGTTTCATTATTAACACCTTCCGCAATAATTGCACGATGCTTTTTTATTTTAAAATTTGTACAGCAGGGTACAAAATACCCCAGGTTTTGAAAATGTAAGTCTAGTTTAAGTCTAAGCACAAACTTATAGACCGCCTTTAGATATATATCGTATGATATTTTTACCTTCAATATTGTTTTAAAACAATATTGTTTTAAATCACTATAAAAATAGAGCATATATCGCATGATATGTGAATTAAAAACGGATATTCGGAATCAGCCGAATATCTCAAGGCAAAATAATTCGACAGCGTATGTTACGTAAATGTTATATGATTGGGGTATTTTGCCCCCCATAATGTGACCTTCATACTAGTCTGTCCTCCTCTGTTTAAGAAAATATTTCTTATATACAATGTATAAAATGGTATTTTCTATATATAACTACACATTATTATACACACATTTTATATTTAGAACATATTTGCCCATTTCCCTTACATATTATATTTACCGATACAACAACGAACAAAGCTCATAAAATGTACACGATAATAATGAAGTTGAACACTTAAGCGTCGAAGTAGAGAAATATTGTGGATCTTTGAACGATTCGTGCTGAAGTTCGCAGTTGGTGCGGTTAAACTTGGCCGTCGCTTCGTTTCATATTGCAGTTGAAATTTATTTTGCACTTAACATTTTTACTTTTTGCGCTGAATTAATATTTTATATGCGGGCTGTATTTTGACAGCGCAAATGGAGTGAGAACTTGTAAGAACTATTTATGGAACGGGCGAAGACGAGGAACTCTTTACTACAATTTCGACAAACTTTTTTCGATTTCAAATTGCGCCTTATTTAACACTGCGTCGACTTATTCTTTAATGTGAATACTGATCTGTGATTATATATAAGTATTATATATTTTATGCAAATAAGAACTCTACCTATGTTACATGTGAATTTAATCATAAAGCATCGATATTCTCGTAATACACTTCTGGGATTTTTAATCTTTCTTAAATATTTTTTTAACAATTTTTATTCTAAAAACAATTATATTTTGTTGTTTAAGAAGAGTCATTAACGCCGTAATTGATTTCTAAAAAAGTAAATTGTGTGTCTGTGTATATCAAATCGATCTAAATACTCGTATGTCACCGATGAACATGACGTAAGAAAGCAATTTGCAAGTAAATAACATTTTGTATATTGAACAAATTGGCAATACGGTTCTACGTTCGAGATAATATTGTGGTGACGCCGATTTATTTACGAAACAAAATAACGCCTTTGTTACTTTATTCGCTTATTTACATTTTTATTTCCACATTCATAAATATTTCTGTGTGTCATTTAAATAAAACACGTTAACGGTCTATAACGCGATATATATTAGTTAAACTTATTTGAAAATTACGTTTAACTACGGCCCGATGTTTCGGATGACGAGGACGTGTACTACTCGCGTAAACTACAGATAGTACGACTAAAGTATGCTAAAATATAGAGAAAATCACGACGCTATCTTCTTTGAAAAATAAGTTTAATTATAAGTCAATCTCTAATAAGAAATTATTCAAATTATAAAGAGAATAAGCAATAAATGTATTATTTCGTTATAATGTCGTGTATGTAGTTGTGTTCTTTAAAAATCGAAAATAAATTGAAAAAAATTTCGACTCGGGAAGGACTTGAACCGGCATAGTCAGCTTTCCGTGCTGTTGCTCTACCAATTGAGCTACCGAGTCCTGTTCTTTCTTAGATTTATAGTCACTATCATTATAGAATCATTATTTCTTTATCGAATTGTGACTATCAAAAAACAAGTGTTTAAACCTACCTCAAAGGAAGAAATAAAGCTTTAAAAAATACGTACCTACCATATACCTCCTGCGAAAAAAAAATACGACACGGACAGGACCTGTCCGTGAATTTATTTAAGAATGTTATTTAAAATTTATAATTTATGTGAAAAATATTAAAGTTTAAATAAAACACTTTAACGGTTTAAAGCTCTAAATAAACCGTTAGTGTTTATTTTAAAAGTGGACTAATCGCGAAAAGTCACACGAAAATATTATTTATGTAAATATAATTTTTATCAGCGATATAAAATATCTATATAAAAAGCAGTCAAGTGAAGCTGTCCGTTATAAGAATAAGCGAATCGCACTTCGATAGAGCAGCCATTGTAGTTTCTTTGTGAACCCGTTGAGGGTAAAAAGTGCCTCTCATTCACATTAATCATTCCTTCAATATTTATTGTTCGCGCTTCTGTGTTTTTGTTGTTCTCTGGCTGTTTGATTTAGTGCCGACCGACCTCGATACTGCGATGCGGTTAATGCCGTTTTTATTTACCACGTTTTCACACCAGACACTTCGTCTAGTGGTAAAAATATATAACCCAGGGCTTTACATTTTTACATGTTTGAGAATAACCGTCACATTATAAGACAGAATTGACAAACATAGGCTGCACTCGATCGCGGTTGAAATTATCAAATTCTTTAACAATTAATTAAGATAAGCTATCGACCTATATTGATTTCGGACATTGCGCAATTCACATACTGTAACTGAACCGGTTTTACACTTCACGTTTCCCATACATGTTTGGTGATTCTGATTAAACGTCTGTGAAAAAATATTTACAAACATATTGGACCCAGTGGAACTTGATCCCTTGAACTACATATCTGTCGTCTTTCCGTCAAGTCCATTTTCTTTTACAATTGTTTGCCTATCTTTAAATATTTTGAATTACTTAATAAATATAATTATAGATGTAATGATTATATAGTTTTTATTTCGGACGCAGTTCCATACGACACAGACGGGGCTCTAACCCACGATATATCGTATCGTGGCCATTGCTCAATCATAAGAACTACCAGTCTTATTGTGTACGATGCTTGTAAATGTACCATAAAAATGTTAACTGAAATTAATAAGATTTTTAAAAACTTTCAACTTTAACAAGATAATAATTGAAGATAACGAAAGGTATCTTATATAGCAAGAAAAGGTTTAAGGTGGTGAGAAGGAACCAGGGGGGAGGTTAGTGTAAGATAAACACTGATAGTAATTACGTCGAGACGAGCGATTAATTAGAGGCGCTTTGGAAACTAAAATAGGATATGCTGAGAACACTTGCCAAGTGCATGCAACTTGCAGAGGGGAAATTTAGACCTATACTTGCAGGAGTCACTCTTGAAACTAAGCCGTTTAATCATTTAGCTGTCGTGTATCAAATGTCAGTACAACCTGTTTTTGAGAGAAAAACAATTTGATGTATGTATTTAGAGCTTTGATGATTGTATTTATCTATTTTTGTGGCCTTGTATTAATATAAAAGTCATTAGGAAACTGGTAGGTAAATGGGGGACAGAAACATTTTTGTGTCTGTCTCACTGATCTATTTTTCTAGGTATCTAACTTCTGTGCTGTGCCCGACTGAAACAATTAATATTTAGAAGGTATTTGATATCAGGACTTTTAGCACTAAACGCAATGTTTCTTACCAATAAAATCAAATAAATTTACCTTTCAATAAATCATTTATATAATATGTAAATTATAAGTTTGGATCAATTAGAATTCCGCAGAATGTTATGAAAAGATGTATAACTGAAATTTCATAAACTGTGACACAATGTTACGACAAAGGAGGTTCTGTATTGATTTAATCTATATCTAATAATGAAATCATTTAACGGACAAAGGAGAAGGAATATTAATCGATCATCGCCGGAATAATTAAATAGCATTTGTAAAATACGGTTTTGTAAAGGAGAAATGAAGATGAGGCTCGACATTTTTTTTTGCTTTTCATTTTATAAAACGATTTACAATACAATGTTTTATTCCTTTTATATTAACAATTAGTACTTATGCTACTAGAATTTATCAAGGCGCAATAATATGTTAAAAACATTCCTTAATTGAATATTGATTAACGAAATAATTATCGATCTACTCGTAAGCTTATTATAAAAAAAAATCCTTAGGTTATTCTGTTTTAGTTACAGCTGAAAAATTCCGTATTGAAAACGTTAATATTTTTCAAATGTTATTGCACATGAAGGCACTATATAATTTTTAAAATCGAAAATAAATTGAAAAAAATTTCGACTCTGGCAGGACTTGAACCGGCATTGTCAGCTTTCCAGAGCAGAGCAACAGCACGGAAAGCTGACGATACCGGTTCAAGCTCTGCCCGAGTCGAACATTTTTTCAATTTATTTTCGATTTTTAAAATTAAATTCCGCATTGTCATACGTATCAAAAAGATCTCAGGCCACTTATCAGCAAAAGGAAACAGGCCCTTAAAATGGTAGATACGTCGACTAAATATGCTTTACGTTAAAAAATACTCAATATAAAGGTTGTGGCAAGATCAGCTGCGTGCGCGAGAGAGTTGTCAGGGCGGATTACAGAAATGAATTGCTTGTAATGAGCTCGTAGCGGATGTGGGGAACAATCTACCGTAATCCACCACGTGGGCACCCTTATGTGGCCCAAGTTAGGTGATGTCGCGTTTTATAAGAATAACATTTACAATTTAAACATTACAAGAACTTAATATTATAAGGGTAAGTGCGCTTTTGTGATTTTAATAATAGTATTTAAACTGTATGTTATACACTTACTAACTTTAAGAAGAAGGTAGACGGTGTTAACCGTATTTAAAGAGTGTAAGTTCCCCAAAGGTTATGAATTAAAAATAATTTAAAACCTTTAATATTAATTATTATTATTTTAAATTGCAAAAATTTTACGAGACGGGCAGAAATTGAACCGGTATCCTCAGCGTTACATGATCTATCTGACACTATAGATCAATTGGTTATATCAAAAGGTTTAATCTAAAATCAATGTCGAATATGTTATCAAACTTTAGTACTTTCGGCCGAAACTATCAATTATGTTTCCTTATTATTTAAACTTAGAACGACTCGTATGTAGCGCGCTTAACCATGGAACTATGACGGTAAAAAGTAAATAGTATGGATTAACAACTAAAAAGTGTTGAACATTTGAAGAAAGTGCGCTTACGTTCAGAGCTTGGCACTAGCGCCCAACGTAAAAAATAGGGTAAATGGGGGTAAAAAAATAATGGGCTCGCCCTTTATTACCCGAGCCTGTTTCACCTCGCACAGATTTCCTTTTAATTTTCATCAAAAAATCTTCCCCGGGGCTCGGCGAACCCGGGCTCTATCGAAAAATAATTCCCCAAAGAAAATTGTAATGATAAAACTTTCGATACCCAGCGGATAAAGTGAATTTTACATTTAATTACTTAGACGTTTAAAAGTTTAAATTGGAGTTATTTAACGTTGATAATAATGCTTCATAATTTATTTTCCTTGTGAACGGTTTAGGTGAATGAAACATTTTTATTCAACGCAATAAAAAAGGGAAAAGACGTCAAAGGCATGAAGTAGGCACTTTTAATGAAAGCAAAACGTTTTAACTCTCTTTGTATGTATTTTAATTATGACAGTTATTCATGTACCTATTAAAATAAAAACGGGTTTTATTTTGCTTTCCTTGCTAGAGCAATAGGATAAGTATATTTAAATTCAAAATAATTAGCTTTTTGAATATCAAACATAACTTTGTTTTTTCGAAGAGACGGTTGTAAAATGATATATTCTTTAAAAATCGAAAATAAATTATATAGTGCCTTCATGTGCAATAACATGTGAAAAATATTAAAGTTTTCAAATGATGTATTCTTGTATAAAAATACAATCTGCAGATGAATACTAGCTAAGACAATTTATTCCAATCACATTTGATTTTTTTCAAGGTAAGTAAATTAACTACTTATATCTCTCTGTATAGAGACGAGAGCTTTCTTAAATCTAGCTACCATAATCAATTGATAGGTAGGTATTCAGTACGCTGTTAGTCGTGGCTTTGAATCCTGCCTATCTATTTATTTTTATTTCAAATCTTCAATGTTCTGTTAAGGATATAGATATTATCTTCTAATCATTTATGAGACTTGATCATGTATTTTCTAGGTTATATTGTTTTATGGAAGAAGAATTTTAATATATCTCATTAATTATTATCGTTTTGCAAGTAATGTTGAATAAGTATTTTGTTCTAGAAACATATAAACATCAAGGAACTTGTAATGTTTTAAATATTATGAACTAAGTTCAAATATATAATATCTACACATAATTGAGTCTCAATAAGTGCAAATGTAGTAGGTATCAAATGGTAAATAGTTGATTCTAATTAGAATAATACATGAGCCCTGAGCAAGCAGACGGAAACCGCACACAATCACAACATCTGTTACACGAATACGTCATTATTACAACTAAAGCGAGTTCACAGTCGCCTAAATACAACACGAGGTATGTTTGTAAATAGGAGTATCTTACACCTAATATTAATATGTTTAAAAAAAATACTTTAACTGTTTAAAACGCGGCATATAACATTGGTTATTGTTTTACAATTTATTTTAACGACGATGATAACCATCGCCTGCGACCACTGCTAGAGCCGTAGATAAAGTAAATTGTAGATATTGTAGATAAGATAAGTAATATAAATACTGTCTATAGTTTACGCGAGTAGTACACATTTAAATAAAACACTTTAACGGTTTAAAACGCGATATGTTAGTTAAACTTATTTTAAATAAGCTTAACTAATTTGAAATAAGTTTAACTTAAATGAGTAATATATTTTGAGTTTTAAACAGTTTTAAGTGTTTTATTTGATTGCGTACTACTCGCGTAAATAATACGCAATGTTCATATGGTTGTTGTTTAAAATACAATCTTTTAAAAACATTGTTCTTAGATCTATTCAACGCTACGTTTCAAATACCAAACGCAGCCCCTATAACAAAGTTAAAAACGAATTGGTCGTTTAACAGTTGAATAAAATATTCATTTTGATATGAACAAAGGCCAAAATCATTTGAAGTTTAAAATTGATTTGGTCCGTTTAAGGCGAGCACGCTTCGTTTAACTTATTTTTAATGTAATGAAGAGCGGGAACTTTTACTTTCAACTTTCTCTCAATATCCCGACCTTTTGTGTAGTAGACAAGATGTTTACTCGCGTGAACATTTTCATAATTAGTTTTTTCTTGTAGTAATGATATTAACATAATGTTTTCTTGTTACCTTTTTAGAGTATAAATTACGTGTCATAACGTGACGTTCTCAATTATAATTAATTAATTGATCTCTTAACACATATTCTAAAGCAACAAAGGCGGTAAGATTTATATATCTTTGCGAAATTATTTTAATTTTTTAATTCAGCTGACATAAAAAAAAAATAAACCCGATGATTGCTATGTCGGTGATTTAGTTTATTATTTGGTGTAAATTTGTAGGTAGCTGTAAATTATATTATATAAACAGTCGTTCTTTGGATACCGCGTTTGATTTATGTTTTATGATGATATTATAACCGCAACTAACTGATCCGATAAACGTTGTTTTGTTGCAACATTAACATTTTGTTACAACTTATTAAATCAAATCAAACGCCCCAAAGCCGGGCCGTAGTTAAAAATAATTTTCAAACAAGTTAAACTAAAATATATAGCGTTTTTAACCGTTAAATTATTAAATCATATGAATAAAATGTTGTAACAAGTAATAGTTAGTAATACATTAATTTCGACCTAATTAATAACTAACCATGAAAACGGCTCTTGTGAGTTATTCTTAAAAGAGAGACATATGTTGTCGCGGACATTTTTTTAGATCTTTTAAAGAGGGCTCTTAAATTGGTACTTTTGGTTGGTTGAACCCTCTTATGTTTTATAGACTGAAGCTCGATAAATCGTCTATACTGCACTAATGAATTTTTCAATTCGAACCAGTAGTTTCTGGGATTAGCGCGTTTAAACAAACATACATTTTTTACGTTTATCTATATTTTTAGATAGATTAATTATATGCCTATATATATTGCTTTAAAGCAGGATTATTCTTGTAAAAGTAACGAAACCACACATTCTCAAGTACAACGCAATATAAATAATATATTAGCGAAATACTTGTGCGTATTAAGCCGGGTAAATTTAATAAGCGAGGGTCGTAAGCCGCCTGCCGCCGCCCAACGCCTAAGCCCGGCCTCAAAGGCTTTTATTGGAACTACCATTTACTTTTACTAAATATACAAGAAAGTATTTAATTTGCCCCTGTTTGACCCTCGGCGTGTTATCGCAGATTTTCCAAGATTTTCTCGCTAAGCTTTACATACAATTAAGATTGATCGAGTTTTGTTCCCTCAAATTGTTTCATTTATTATTTATTATTTCGTGGCATGCTATTTAATTTCGTAATGTAATGTTTAAGTTCGTATTTTTCACTTCAAACAGCAATTAGTATTGTTATTGTTAAAAACTGCTTTTAGTTTACGCAAATAGTACACATTTAAATAAAACACTTTAACTGTTTAAAACGCGATATATTAGTTATACTTATTTGTCTCCCTGTGACCACGGCTGCTGCAAGGCATCCGAAACGTCGGACCGAGGTTAAGAATGATTATCAAAGAAGTTTAACTAACATATCGCGGTTTAAACCGTTAAAGTGTTTTATTTAAATTGTTATTGTTTAAAATAGTGATAGCTGATATAGATAGAGATGTATAAAGAACTTAATATTTTTCATATGGGCGTTATATAAATTAGAAATCTATCTCTTTAAAACGGGCCGAATATGATCCGGCACCCAAAACTTTTAGTTCTACTGCTATAACCAATCGAGGATTTCACTAATCAATCAATAATTTTCTGAGAGTTCGTCTGGTAATCTGGACATTTGGATACTGGTAGGAATATGGAAATTCCGTCCGGGCCACGAACCATCATCCACAAATGAAAAATGAGTGAAGTTTTATCGCTTTTCGGTTTTAATCTGTAGATTTCCAAATAACCACTGCCAAAAAAGGTCGACAACACATCTTGTTTTTATGTTATATGCCCGACGTATTTCACCTACCATCAGATGAACATCATGCTTAGATAAGCATGAGGACAGATGTCCTCATCTATTATAAAACACTTTTATTACAAAACTTGTGCATAAACAAAGGTGCATAATGCAGTCCCAGACAGCAAATGTGTCGGCATTATCTAAGCGCAGCCCACCTGACTGCGACCGTTGTCCAGGCTATCACGCGCCAGACTGATAAATCTGGCAGATCGCCTGAGCCCGCCTGTCTGCATCCCTGACATATTGACTCGATCACACAAATAACGCCCGTGAAACCGACCGAAGCTTTTCTGCTCTCACACGACATTTATTAGACAACTCTTTTAATATATCAACATCTGTATTAATGAAAAGTGTCAATTTTAATAGAGCCCAGACAAGTCTATTATTTATTTGTAGAGTGCCAGCTTTGGCGCATAGAATAGTTATTTTAGGTATAAATTTTTTTGCAAATCTCCTCATCTTTATAAATTTTAGCTGTTAGCCTCGACGACGTCCGCGTTACATCATTCTAGCGTTCATTTAAAGAAGAATTATTCTTTCATAGATATGTTTTGGGTTCTTGAACCGTTTTGCAACTCACGCAACGAAAACCCTCAAAGATGAATAATTTTTCCCGTTTTTTCCACATTTCCTACTGTTTCTTCGCCATTTTTTATATATATATTCATGCGAAAATTATATTATTACGTAAAAAAACAAAGTGAAGACTACGTTAGTGTTAGTACTGTTAACAAAATTAACCTCTTTTTAACTTCCAACCAAAACAATCCAATCCAAATCCAAAACTTTCCAAACCAATCCAATTTATCTATGCTCCACACCGTTTACAGATTGTCGTATCTATTTCCGCTAAGATTTAGTTAATAAATATGTAAGACATGCCTTAAGCTTGGGCTAGGCGCTTACCGTCACTCAAGATTAGCGAGATAAGTCTAGACACAGGAAACTAAACGTATGAGCCTGAAATACTGGTATATTGCTTCACTTGCAGTGTTGAGCAACGCTAAAATTATTCAGCGAGCGATAAGCCCATATGTCGTGTGGTTCTAGTGATATATAAATAAATAATAATATTACTTCTTACACTTCTAATAATATTTACGAAGAAATGCCGTTACAATGGTAGACCAACAGGACAACGATGGTTTTGTTGTCGTCCCACCCTTATCTTCCTTGTTATAAAAAAATATAACTTTTTTATATGAAATTCTATGATGTAAATATGAAAAATGTTACATTCGCACTACATTAACCTTTTAAGAATTTAAATTAAATAAATAAAAAATGATTCTTTCATTAAAATTGATTAAATGAGTAGGTAGAGTTCATTTGATAGTGTTTTACTAATGACTCGGTATATAAGGGCATAGTCTGTATAGATGTATGTATGTATGAAATGAAACATACTTTAGTACGTCAGCAGAAGTATACAGTTTACTCACATTAGTAGTGAATTAACAACCTATTTTAGTATGAATATTCCTAGATGTTGCAAAATAAACTATTTACAACAAATTTGTTAATCTGTTAACATCTCAAGAACAGACTTAGGTATAAGATAGACTTGAGTGACAATAATAGTGGATGACAGGAATATCGCAGTGTCCGCTGCAGCCGCGCGTCCATCAGCCCAAGAACTCGTTGCATCTGACAATTTAGCGCTAGCTTACCTAGGTGTGGTTCAAGTTACGGGAGGTGGCGATTTATACAAAATAATGAATAAACTTGAGTTTATAGCTTATTAAATAAATTCTGATTTTTCTATACGAGAAAAGGCAAAGTTCTGTGTCTGTTTTTATTGAAAAATTTAACAGCAATGTACTACTTTATCCTGGGATTAGAACCGAGAACCTAGTTTTTAAAACTAGGAAATGGTGTTCGAAATGGTGCTTCTAACGTACATTAAATAAATATGTCTTATATCATGGCTGAAAAAAAGCAACTTTTATTTTGAGTTCAAATTACTTATTTATTTTATAGAATTACATTCAAGACAAGCATGAGGCTCACTTAATAAAAGGCGAAATACCCTTGCCATATAAAAAAAAAGCGTTGTGACCTATTTTGACTTTATTTATTTAAAAATCCACAGACTGAAATACATCATTATTATAGTATGACTCTAAATATAATTAACAAGTTGAACTGCTCGCATACCTACTGTACTTGAAAAAGATAGTCTACACTACAGATATTATTCGTACCAAATTAAAATTTATAAAGCTTTTTTTATGTTAAACATCATTATAAAACTATTATTTTAAAGATTCGCTACTAACGAAAACGGTTTAATTTTAAACAATAAATAAGCTTGTTACTTGTACCTCAAACACTTTCGAATCACCTGTGACAGTTAAAACAATTTAAGATCTGCATATATTTGAACTTTATGGCGACGGAATAAAGTGCAGATTCGCTAAGTGCAACCGTTCCGATAAGTCAGTGCGAGCGCTCGGTTCCTACCGAATAAAGTCAAAAGCTGCATCCGAATCATTTGTTACTGAAATGTGAAATAGAATTTTCCTAGTTCTAGTATAAATTGTGGCTTGCGGAACCGTTAAATAGTTATCGGTTGTCATGATATACTTCAGTGGTTTAATTCTATTTAATATTTGCTCGCCGACCATCAGTTTACATACCTATCTTGTACTATACAGGATTGGTTCTAGGATATAAGTGTGTTTTTTTGTAATAGCTTTAACTATAAAGCCTCCATAAGAGGGTACTTTGTACCTTTATCTACCAAGCGCGTTAAATACGTGTTGCTAGGCGGACGTTATTGTTGGGCCATAAAAAATAACAGCAATAATTGCAACAATGAACGAGTGATGTTTCTCTACAACACAGTACTAATAAATTATTTTTCTGGTATTTCTTGTTTTTTTTATATCTTGACCTTGAAACAATAAACGTCTGAATGTTTATTACATTGCTGTGGCTTAGTCATACTAAAACGATGAATCGTCCTTCACAATATCCTAATCTTTTGTTACATGATTAATTGAATTGCTGACAAATTGATTTAGTGGGCCGTGTACATAAGCTGTAAGTTGGGAATAACTCTATCAGATATTTCCTTTTCCGAAATTCCAAGCTTCTAAAGAAAACCGTCACGGACCATTTACGATAACTCGTGAACTTAATAAAGGGATTATTTTTATGCACACGCCTTCAGAAGGCACAAAAGTTACGTGAAAAATGCCTTTTGTATATATTTTATACGTTTAAGATGTGTGCTGGGAAATATAAACGTCTTATAGTATAAATTAAATAAAGCTCTAGTTAATGGTTTAAAATGCGAAATATACTGAGTAGATAAGTATCGTCTGTAGTTTACGAGAGTTGTAAAACTCCCCGTGACCACGGCGACATCTAAGTCGTCGGGCGATAGTTAAAATAAATTATAAATTAGTTGAAAGTTACCTTGCGATTTAAACCGTAAAAAAATGTTCAGTAAATTACATATGAAACAATTTATTTCTAATCAGGACCCGACGTTTTCAGTTATAAGTTTTCTCACTTATAAAACCGGAAACTGCTCTTGATTTGACCACTGGTAGTGAAACTTAATTTACAGCCTCATTTTAATATATTGACGATCATAAGTATCAGTTAGTCTCACTGCAATAACTGATTTTTACGTTGAATCTATTTAGTCTATTAATTATATAAACATATAAATTAATAAACTACGTTATAGGATATGTTTATTCGTGTTGTATGTTTCTGTCAAACACACAAATCCATGGAGGCGACTGAAAATGGGCGTCTTAGCTTATTGCAATGTTACCGCACAAGCTGAATGTCTTATCCTAATCTCAATTAACTCTATCCCTTATATATTTTACGCAACTTGTCTAGTGCTAATCTGTTAATATATTTTTAACAATTTTTTTTAGATATAAAGTGCATTGACTAAGTTAGTAAATGCTACCATTGTCTGGAGTTTACGGAAGTAGTACACATATAAATAAGCCACGTTAAACGTTTTAAAACGTAAATAGTATTAGCTAATTGATTAACAATAATTTTTTGCTTTAAGCAGTCATTGTCTCAGAAGACTAATGAAAGAGGATGTCCCTAATGTTATCAAATCGCCATCTGTTTTGTTACAATGAAAACCTATAATGAAATCAGTAAACAGCAGTAAATATAAATCACCAGTGAAATTGAAGAGGAATCGGGCCATTAAGATGAGGGGATATATCATCACAAAGGGTTCAAATCGTTAATCGGAACAAATGGTCCGCGAAGATAATTACGAACTAAGAGCACTTTTACATGCGTTCTCCCTAATGGCTAGATAACAATGCTCTTAGAACTCCTTTTATCATAAATAAAGCGAACACACCCTACGATAGCATGTATCATGGTAGACATAGTTTATGTTACGACTCAAGTTTAAGAACGATATATGGGAGCTAAATTAAATTAACAATTTTATTAGAACCCGCTGCCCTTTTACAAAGTTACTTTCGACCATTCTTACATAATAAGCTTGAACGTGAAGCTTAGTAAATAACTTAGAATGGTCGAAACGATTTTATACGATCTAAGTTGTTTATGAAAATTACATCTTAATGGCTTTATCCAAAACTGTCGCCATCGTGTTAAGGACATTATTAAAATTACATAAAACTTACATCTCTTCATTCTACTGATTTTAAAAGGTGTTGAATTATGATAAATTAAATTAAAAAAGTATTTAAGTATATTTGAAAGCACTACTTACATTGTAAGAATCGTGAGTTTCAATCACGAAACTCACGATTCTTACAATGTGTTTCTTAACTAGTTCAATATGATGACGAATCATTACCAATAAACATTACGTAGTTCAAACTCAACTACGCTTATAATACAGATTAAATTACAATTTTAGTAAAGTTTGAATCCTTAAGATTTGTATAGCTTAGGGTAAGGCTATTTTTTTTATTGAAATAGTAGGCTCCCAAACATATGCTTCAATATGAAGTAAAAATTTCGCGATGTTTTTTCGTATGTAAGGAGTTTAGTGGAAGAAACACGTTTGACTGCGGACGCGCGAAGTTACGACCCCTCTCAGCTCTGCAATTAAAACGCAGAGTTGGCAAAATGATTCAACTATTACTTAACAATCTCGCAAGTACTTCAGCCCAACTACAATTCACTTAATTTTCATTTTTCCTAATTGCGAGTTGAATAGCGTCCGACTCCTTCGTAATTACCAACTGGACGGAATTAATCTTTCTTTTTAAAGTAATTTCTCTTTTCACCTCGTTGCTTAACATTTAAGATGCTTTTCAACCTCCGACGACGCTTAATATCAAGTTTACATTTATTTTATATCATCGCTTTGAGGACTCCAGTGTGTTTATAAACCCAACAAAATAAAGACGAAAAATAAACGTTGGTTCAAAATGCCTCGAATATGATTCCTACTATATATTAGCAAAAAAGTACCGAAGCGGCATTGGAGATACCCCTGTTTGGACTTTGCGGGATCAACGGCTAAATAAATAAACACAATTAGTAATAAAATACTGTCTATAGTTTACGCGAGTAGTACACATTTAAATAAAACACTTTAACGGTTTAAAACGCGATATATTAGTTAAACTTATTTGAAAATGATTTTTAACTTCGGCCCGACGTTTCGGATGCTTTGCAGCAGCCGTGGTAACGGGGAGACACGTAACCGTATAAGTGTATTATTTAAATATATCGATACCGTTATTCGAAGAATATTTCAGAGTTACGCCGTTGTTTTCTCACAATTTCCATAACACTTAAAACTAATTTTTTTTTCAACTAACACTGCTCCCCTTGAGTAGCGTTAGTTGATAAAAGTAGCGTTAGAATCTTCGTTTATTTTGATCTTAATAAGATTAAATATAGATAAGCATTGTTTGTAGCATACGCGAGTAGTACATATTTAAATAGAACACTGTTAACAGGTTAAAACGCGAAAAATTTTAACTGCAACTCGGCGTTTTAGATGATTTGCAGCCGCCAAAGCCATGGGAGATCGCAGTGAAGTTGCCACAAATATGTTTAACTAATATATTTCGCATTTTAAGCTGCCAATAGTATTTTATTTAAATATACACGTCAAAATTACTCATCGTTATTTAAGACAGTGCTGTAAATTTTGCGATTTTGCCACCGAATTGCGAAACATTTCCGTATCGGACCATTAAAAGATAAAATATAATTAAGCGCCGCATAACTCGTCAAAGAGAAATGGATAAAGGTTAAAAATATCGATATATTTTGGCTTTATTTGAAGTCCACGCTCGAGTAATCCAATTCTGTAATCAACGGGTTCAAACAAGTGCATCAAATAATTTATTTGCCACGAAGTTACGTACTGTACAACTCGGACTGACAGACTGTGTATCTGACAGAAACAACGGTTTTACACTGTGAGAAAGAAAAACATTTAAAAAAGTTAAATTCATGTTTTGAATTCGTCAGCTTTAAATACTGTCTATAGTTTACGCGAGTAGTATACATTTAAATAAAACACTTTAACCGTTTAAAACGCGATATATTAGTTAAACTGACCCGTGACCACGACTGCTGCAAAGCATCCGAAACATCGGGCCGAAGTTTAAATTCATTTTAAAATAAGTTTAACTAATTTATCGCGTTTTAAATCGTTCAAGTGTTTTATTTAACTTCGTCAGCTTTATAATGCGGTAAAGCTAAAAAGTTTGTAAATTTGGTATAACAAGTAAATGACAGGAACTACCCCATTTTACATAATATTGTTAGATATAGTTAGATAACAGTAGGATACCTACAGATAAAATTAGAAGCAGAAATCAAGGCAATAGTTATGTTTTTACACTGCGGAAAAATCAATGTATTTAAGATTTTCTCTTCGCGTTAAAACAAAGTCAGCGACATTAGTTAAGTCTGTTAAAAAAAATTTGGTATAACTTCTCTACCCTACCCGACCGAAACAATGTTTTTCCGAAATAAAATATAATCCTTCTCACGTATAACACAACAGCTTTAACTACTGAGCAACAGAAGCAATCCGCAGCCGGCTGAGTGTTTTAATACTGTAGCATTTACTTAAGCCGACTTACGTTGATTAAGTTTGTTATAGTTTCAAAAAGGAAACAAAAAGTAAAAAACTAAAACCTTCAGTATTACGTTCACAACTACCTCGCGTAGTGAAAAGTTAACGTTTTTCAGCTGAAGCTGGGGAAATGTGAAAATTTGATATTTTTCGAGGAAGCGAAGGCTCCAGCGGCGTGTGGGAGGCTTCGCCGAATATTTGTTCAACGTGAGCCATATTCCGAACACAAGTTCGTTGAGATTTCAGAGTGATTTTTTTCCATAAAATTTTACGGTTAAAAGGCGTTCTATTTTTTACTCCGTTCATAGAATTTTACACGACAAATTATGCCTACAATTGAATTTTTAAACTTTCAGAGACCTACAAAGAATTAAAAGTATACCAAAGTATGGACGATTATTTTACAAATAAAGAAATCTTGCAGAATTACTCATGACAATTACGGCAATAAACTATAACCATATAATTATTGTTTGTAATAACAAAACAAATGGTAAAATTATCGGCTATACTCGTAAAGCTGTAGTTTAATTAAAAAAAAACTATAAAAAAAATTGCCTTTATTATATATATTTTATGATAGAAGAGGATATACAACCATGGAGTTAATGGAAGGAATGCGTCAGACACATAAAATCTATCCGAGACGCGCTGTCGATCTTATTTTGACTTTAGAATCTTTTTATCTGTGGACGAATCGATATTATTACTCATCTAATATCCGAATTTTCGCGACATCGCTCAGAAAAAATATAAAATGAATACTATCAATGTATAAAACACTTTAACGGTTTAAAACGCGATATATTAGTTAAACTTAGTTTAGTCTCCCCGTGACCACGGCTGCTACAAAGCATCCGAAACGTCGGACCGAAGTTAAAAATCATTTTCAAATAATTTTAACTAATATATCGCGTTTTAAACCGTTAAAGTGTTTTATTTAAAAATATAAAATGATTCAAAACACGTGAGGATTAAATCCAAGACTCGACTTATAAACTGTTACGATTACACCAAAGAGCCTGACAAAATTCTATTGAAAAAAATATATTTAAATCCTTTGAAGCTCAATATAAATATGTTAGAGAGTTGTGGAAACCGTAAGCGCGGTTGGTAAAAGGGAATTTGATGAAACTCTTTCTTATTATCGCACGAAGCAGGTGAAGCTGAGATAAATTGTAGAACAAACAGAATCAGCCGACGCGGCAATATTGTGGCTGCCTTTGTGTCAAAGGGAAATTTGATTTCTCCCGCAAAATAAATCCGCGAGTTCCGTCCGCGATGAAAATTGGAAAATAATTCGCGTTATTGTTTCAGCGACGTGACGACTTGCCTTGATTCGTGCGATCCAATGCGATTCGCTGCGATTTTCACGCCATTGTGACAGTGAATCAAACTATTTCATGAGCTCGACGTTATTTTGTTATCGTCGTACGTGTTCTTACTATTCCATTTTTTATTGGGGAAAAATAACTAAAATTCGCTCGATTCGAGTTTTTCAATTCGAACTAGTAGTTAATGAGATTTATAACTAAACAAACAAACCTACTCTTCCACTTTTTAATATTGGCATAAGTTAAAATATGTATATATATATAAGATCGAAGCCAACAGACATTTATCTGACTTTTTAACGATATTTTTGTTATAATACAAGGTAATATCTCAACAAGATGCGCTACCTATTCGACTTTGGATATTTGAAAACCATAGACAGAAATGCCATCTACATAACAATAACCTAAGGCTATTTAATAAATCTATTAGCACTAGCTATGCCTAAAAACAACTTTCTAATAAATTAAAAACTCTTTTGAAAAATCACAAAAGAAAGTCATTGTGTAAAGTATGTCAAGTACTCTTCAAATAGCGTTAGAGCGAGGTGTAAATATTTTCCGTCTCGTTCTCGTTAGATGTCGCAGGTCGGATGCATTGGAGCTCCTTGAATTGAATTGAATCATCCTCGACGATGTAGTCTGAGAGCTGAGGATGTATTTTAAAGACTATAAGGTATAAAATCGTGATTTATTATCTTATAAGTTATGATTGTGGTTTTTTTACATAGACATAGCTCCATGTATGCATGTATTTCCGTTATCATATACTTGACTAAGGAAATGTATATTTCTCAATTTATTTCCGCCTAATAGACGTGTTTTATCGCTGTTCAACTTTCCTACTTATATAAACAGTATACAGCCAAAAATTGGTAACATCAAAATAAAATACATAATAACACGATAAGACGGCCAGACTGAATTAATAAGAAATAAGTAAATTTTATGAATGTCTGTATGCATTAAAAAGTTAAACATATTCCATGTAGTATTTAATAACATGACAATAACAAAATATATTATTTGATTTTTTTTCTAGTAGCTTATGGAACTTTTCAAAGCAAATATTTAAAACAACCTTAAAGATGAACAAGGCTACATACAACAGGCTGTTCTTTCACTTCAGCTAAGGCATAGCCGAACGTTTACTCTTTCTCAATAAAACACACAGCGGTTGCAATATTGTTTGGCTTAATTAAAATGGTATTTTTAATGTAAATTTAAAACGCGGAAACGCATCGATCATCTCTCGCACCGATCGCCGCCTCGACTGCGAACAAAAAAGCTTTCGAATCAGGAGAATGAATCCGTCGAGAGCTGAAACGGGAGGAATCTTAAATTAATGTATTCGCGATGTAAGTGCAGGCTCCTACCCGTCTCTGGCTATTGTGGATTTCATTTTGATAATAGCCTCTCAGGGCTCAGACGCTGAATTGATAATGCGTCATTAGTACTTACTTCGAGTGTCTATTATCTACGGTTTAAACGTGGAGAATAGAGGATCGTTTAAATGGTTCAATAAATAATTAATTTCTTAAGTATTCATTATCTGTAATTGATGCTGTTACGTGATCTGTATGATACAACTAATGTTATGTGTAACGGTTTAAAATGACCAAAAACTAACATCACAACAATGTTTAGTCCCCCAGAAACTATAGCTTCTAAAATTATGCAAAAAGTCGGGTTAAAGTTAAAATAAGTTGAGTAATATATTCACGTTTCGAATCATAAAAATGTTATATTAAATTAATTTCTTATTTATAAAGGAAATTTCTAATATCCAAAAAAAAGCTTCCAACAAGTGAATCTCATTCTTATCTGTCCTCCTATGTCGTAAAATAGAAAATATTAAACTCAAAAACTGTGTTTTCATTGTACTGAAAATATGCTTTAAATACCCAAATTATTTAAGGTATACTATAGTTCAGATTGTCAATTCAAACTTTGTCTGTAGGTATGCCTGTAAGTAAAATCCCGTTTCTTCCTATGGGACATGGGGCGAATACATATCTGTGTCCGTTTCACTGAGGGGTTTTTACAGGTTTATGTCATAAGATCAGATTTCTGTGTTGTTTTCTGACCGAAACCACCCATTGTTTCCCCGGGATTTAAACGTACGACTTAACGCAATGCTAGACAAAACTGTTAATCATTTGTCTACAAAGGTTGTATGTTCTTAGTGAATACATTTTTTAAATAAATTAATGTAAACTATTGTATTGATATATGTATATGAACGTAAATAATAAATTTTATACAATGATGTCTTGTATGTTAATAACCACAGTCAGCGGATATATAAACAATAAATATGTAATACTTGTAACTACACACGAACAGACAAATACATTGCGCCTATGAGTGTATCTGTTTGAGACGTTTTAAACTGTGTCTGTTTTCAGGACATTATACATTAAAATAACTCTATTGTTCGAGGTGCACAAAACAAAAAATACATCTATCGATTGTCAACAGCACTCGGCTCGATTGTCCGATCACAATTATTCGGGACAATACGCCAGTCGCTTTGCAATCCAAGATATTGATATTAAATTCGATTCACGTCGAAGGCAGATTCGCTGCTCAAGAACGTGGATTCTTTGATGCCTTGTTATGATAATGATCTGCAGCTAGATCACTTGAAAAATGCTAAGTTTTGTGAAAGATCTACTCTTCTCTCTTCTATCTAGCTTTTGATTGAATATTTGCCATAGCATCTACACGTAATACTAATATATGCAGGATCTAATGTATTCTACTCTACATTACTCTTTTCTTCAAGCAAGGGTGACAGACAAATTTTCCATGACCGTCTCCTATAAATTAATTGAGAGACTGTAAGCATCCTTCGTATCATACTCGCGGCCAATACTGCTTAAGGCAAGACGTTTACTTTGCAAGAAAGTTTCAGAAAACTTGTATACCTAATTAAGATACAGTGCCAAAGTAATATAAAAAATATAAATTAAAATTCCAGAGCAACAAAACGGAAGACTGTGGATGCCGGTTCAAGTCCTGCCCGAGTCATATATATTTTTTTCTTTTCAATTTATAAATGATTTTTAAATAATATAGTGCCATCATATAATGTGTGAAAAATGTTAAAGTTTTCAAATATAAAAAATATATTTATTAACTTCCGAGTACTAGGTTGGAATCTAAATAATTTCAACTAAGAAATAAGTGTGCGAATGTAATGTTACTTTGCTAGTATAGTTTTCGATGGCTAAAAATGTTTTAGTGCTACGCCGTAGCGCTAAGGAATATCAGAGCGAAGTACGTTCTGGTGCTACGAGCGCGTAGCAAATCGTAGCGGCAGCGTAATATCCGTTTTCATAATCTCGGATTGTTTTGCCTTCAGATAGCAACTCATTACTTCCCGCAACGTGTACAACAACAAATTAATTTAGTTGAGAGCAACGCCACGCCCATCGCGATGTTCAAATTGAGTTTCTTGTTAGCGCTTGTTTTGCTTCAAACTTTCATAACTATAATAACATTTCATTAATGCTTCAAATTCGCCATTTACTGCATTAAAAAAAGATTCACAATAAATTAATTTAAATATTTAATTCAATTTAAATATGAAATTTAAAGCAATATTAAATAATACATTATAGTTTCAATTACAATCGAGCTTTTATCGAAGTCTCAAGAGTTCGCCGAGGTTCGCTTGAACATCGGAGATTGGTTTAATAATCTATTATTAAAATCCGTAACCGCGAAACTTTAAAAGTTTAAGAAGCGCTTCCCGGATAATTAAATTCCGAGCGTCTATTTTTTCAATCACGCGCTCTTCTTAGAGTGATAAAAGTCTTTTGTGATGTTTACGCTTAACCAATACGTTACATTAATGCACTTTTTATAGATTTTTGATAGAGGAGAAAAAACTCTAAGAATTTCTTTATTTAAGAAACAACAAAGTACATATGGCATAAAGGTCTAAAAACGTTTGAACGATAGTTTATGCATAAACGTTAAAACAAGTATATATCTTAAAATGATTTATAATTAAAACAAACACAATAAAAAGAAGCAAACTAGCTTAGCCAAATGCAAGTTAGTTTTACAACATTGATAACAACTTGCGCCTAAACTCGACAGGTGGGCAAATTTGAAAATGAAATGTAAAATAATATAAAATTTTTCAGCATTCGGTTTTGCTTTGAATTTTACATGACATTAAAATTATCCTATGTTAATATTTTGTTAACTTTTCAATAAATAAAAAGCAGTGAAATATTCTACGTACCATTCTATACTGTAAATAAAAATATCCCGCACAATACAATCTATTGCTCTTCAAATACAAGTGACACAATAGCGAGCCCAAAAATACAATGTTTGTCATCAAAATTAGCGGCGTCCATGAATCCGTGTTTTTGCGGAATCAAATCAGTTTGTATGTGAAACGTGAAGAGTGGGTATTGATTAAATTGAAGTAGCGATCGAGCACCATTCACAGCCGCACTTTGCTTTCTTCCAATCAATCTGGCTTTCGTGATTTGTGCGCGTTTTTTAGGCCAAGTAGATAGAGAATTTGTTACCACATACACTGGTACGTTGAGTATTTTTAAATTTTTCCCCACAAGGCTGTAGTTATTAGGAATATCGATGATCTGTCAAAGTTACGAACCTACGTCCACAGATAAAAAATCATAGAAATATAATCGCGTTTCAGTTTTAATCTGTGGAAATCCGAATTTCTAAAACCGACATACGTAAAATAAAATCTCAACAAAATACGCTATGATCTTGTAGTATTTCATCTCTATTTTTTCCCCAAATAAACCCCATGTTATGTCTATCCTTCTCTATCATAAAAAAAGATGAAGGAGAAAATTATACAAAGACATTAACGAAAAGCAACAAGTATTAATTTTGATAGTTGAAGCTTAATCAAATTTTATTTAATCATACTACACTTTGCGCAATCTTGTTTGGTAGCCTTAAAAGGGTACCGATTGTTACGAATAATTATTGCATCATCTTGTTTTTAGCCATATATAATCTATTAGTTGTAGCGATAAGAAAATTCATGAATATTACTAGCTAGCTAAGATCGATGAAAACTACATGGTTTACTACGATAAGAATGCCACCAACTTCACTGTTATATCACTTTTTTAAAAATGGCGCACCATTTTCGAGATGCATAATGACAGAGTAAACAAAAATGTAACAAAATAAAAATGTCAAAAGTCATGTCCCGTGAAACAGATAGGTGTTATTTATGGTTTGAACAAAAGCGCGAACAAGTGTTCTCCCTTGTTGTTGAAGATAAGCTGAATAAGTGATGCTACTATATCATAATTTAATTTTTCCTTGTGGTGTTAAACTCAATTTGATAATAGAGTAGTAATTATTGATTTTGTACCAAAATGAATAACGTTTTAATCAGTTTACACCGCTTTATTGTATACTTCTAGCTTTAATTAAAGAATGTATTAAAATTACATATGTCTGTAGTTTACGCGAGTAGTACACATTTAATTAAAACACTTTAACGATTTAAAACGCGATATATTTTAGTTAAACTTGTTTGAAAATTATTTTTAACTACGGCCCGACGTTTCGGATGCTTTGCAGCAGCCGTGATCACAGGGAGACTAAAAAATAATATACATATATATATATCGCGTTTTAAACCGTTAAAGTATTGTATTTTAATGTATTAAAATTTTCATATTACGACCACCTCAACATTTATGTACGAACTAAAGACACAGTAATTTTTACAGTACGCGTAATTATCTATACGCATATAGTTAGATAAAATATATATTATATAATATGAACATCAAGTTCCCTTATAAGAGGCACGGGACAGACGTTCTCCTTTCTTTTTGAGTCCGTTATCTTTCTTAATTCATTTGACTTTTAAGCCACAAAAGATAACATTTGAATAACAATTTATGAAATAATGACTGAGGTAGCTTCAGTACCTACTTACAATACAAATCAATTACAGTACAGATTTAAGCTTCGGTATTACCAACTCAACATTTATGTGTGTCGTTAATAATGTATAATTGAACCTAAACCGAGCGTAAACAAAGACATGAATAGCGTCAGGTGTGTGATAAGTTTCATAGCAGCGAGGTGAATTATTAAATATACTCGTGTATAATTAAGATGCATGCCGGAAGTCAGCGTCAAATTTCCGGCAACTCAGCGCAAATATGTGTTTGAAATATATTAAAAGTGGGGGGGGGGGGCGGAGGGGTGGTTTCCTGTGGGACCTCGGGGTTTATAGTTCGTCCTTACATGTTATTTGAACGTGGTTTCAGATCGGCTCGATGAAATGTGATTTTTTTTTTAAACGTGATATTAAAAAACTTTGTAATTAATATATTGTCTATGTAAAGTTAATTCTTGTATTTTTGGAAAATTTTGAGGAACACTGTCTGTAGTTTACGCGAGTAAAACACTTTAACAGTTTTAAACGCGATATAAACTTTTTTTCTGTATTCCAAAAAACTGCACACCAGCAAACGTGAATACACAGTTCCAACTTCAACGGCACAAATGGCGCTAACGTAGCAGTGTCTTACTTTGACGTCAGAAAAACCCTTCGTCTTTAGTCTCGCCGTGACCACCGGCCGTAGTTAAAATAATTTTCAAACGTTCGTTAAAGTGTTTAAAATTGAGTCGAGTTTATAGTAGTTTATCTCTTCCCTACATTACCCTACAAAGAACAAGGATGCAATAAAGAACAGTGGTTCTCAATATTTCCAATTTTGGGAAAGTTAAACCTTATTAGTATCAGTTAGTATTATCACTTTGTAAAGCTTTTGAAGCAATATTCTATGAAAACAATATTAATTTAACGAGATGCAATCTTGTGTCATATATCGGGTTTTCGTCGCATTAAAAATCGTACGTCCAATTAAAATCTAATTGAAGTCTCGATATAGGTCGAGGGTTGCCACTTTGCACACGTGACGTCATAAAGCTTTTAACCTGCTTTCTGCGGCGCTTTGGGTTTTAAAAATGTTGCCGTTATCTAATTGTACATACATTTATAATTTATAACGGGTACTTTATGTTTTGGAGCGTAAATATGTAAATACTTTATTTCATTTACGTCGTAGCGATTTAATTATTAAACAATATTTGCAGTGTTTAAAACGCGAAATATATTACGTCACTTTTAACTACTCACCGACGTTTATTGCTAATATACTTCGTATAAGGCGCTAATAGCGTTTAAATCGGTTTTGTCTGTCAACAGTAGTGTGTGTGTGTGTGTGTGCAATCCCGTTTCCCCCTCGTGGGGCATGGGGCAAACATATTTCTGTGTCTGTTTCACTGATCCGTTCTTTAATAGGCAAGTATATCAGACTTTTGTGCCCTGCCTGACCGAAACAATTTCTTGTTTACCTGGGATTCGAACCCAGGACCTCTCGCGTTTAACGCAACGCTAGGCAATACGTTTAAGCATTTGGCTACAGAGGTCAACAGTACTACTATTATGTAAATACTTACTTGCTACTTATAAACACTAACTTTTAGATTAATTAATAAGAATGGAAATTGCCAACCCTATTTATCCAATACTATATGGAATGTATAGATAGAATAGTACAGGTACCAATTACAGGCGCGGTTGAAAACAAACTGCGCATCACACATCGCTGGCTCCGCGTTACTGTACAGCGCGTCTCCCTGCTCACGCTTCGATGGACGCAATTTTTTTAATTAGAATACCCATTATGGGCTTGTCGACAGCACTCCTATACTCGTATACGCGCTTTTATAGTAATAGAATCGCAATATTCAAATTAACTATTCTTATCTATACATTTCAAATATTTTTTTTATTGCATTCATACAGATCTTAGTAACGTCAATTTTATTGGGAATGTTACTGATAGAAAGAAATCTAGCCCCAAAGGAGCAAAATAATGTGTAATAACATGTATTCCGAGAAAAAATCGCGAAAAGAAGGAGGTGTTTTATTATAATAAAGGGCAGCCACACAAAATCTCAACGAGATGCGCTGTCTACCTATTTTAGTGTTGAATATTAGGAAATCCACAGATTGAAACCGAAACACCATTAAACTTCGCGGCTTTTTCATCTGTGGAGGGATGTTCTTGACTTAGACAGAGGGGGAATCGAACCCAAGAACTGTGAGCGTGAAATGAGTACATATTTACGTTTACCAGTTAAATGTAATTACATTTTTTTTTAATTTATGGCACTATATGTGATGGGAAAATAGTGTGCGGAGGTTCTAGTTAAAACTATACGCAGAATTCTCGCGTTCAACCGGTGTATTCAGAACGTGAAGGTGTAGGCTGTAAAGGCTTTGTTTTGACCCGAAGGTTTTTTACTTTTGTATGGAGCTGTGGACGTGCTTTGGCTTTCAAAAAGATTTCTCGTCTGAATAATACCTTTTTTATTATTTGATAAGACTTCAAGTAATGAAATTAAACACGTATATTTATTTTATGAGCCAGAAAACTGATGGAAAATAAATTATCCGAAGTCTATAGCATCTAAACTAGATGTCTCTAGACTTCGTTGGATTTTGACATTCGCGATTCGCGACTGCAACTGTTTGTAGACGGATCCTTGACCCAAATATTCCAATTTCCATATTCAATACAATCTAGATACTAAATAAATGGCATATCAGTTTTCTCAAAAGTCAAATAAACAAAACTGTTTACTTGACTTTAATCTTCAAATTAAATTTGATGTTTGTGTATTAATTATTTTATTGTAATTAAATTTATATCTTTCTTACATCGTACTAAATGAATACCAAATAAAGAGATTTATTATTATATCTTAAACATAATGGGAATTGAATTTACGACCAATTGATTACATTGTTACAATTAGACAACGAGCATTGTGAGTCTTGTTTTATTTAAATACTGTAGTTTACGCGAGTAGTACACATTTAAATAAAACATTTTAACAGTTATTGGTGTGTATATGGTACCCACGGCTGTAAAGCATCTGATAATTTTCAAATCATATATATCGCATTTTAAAACGTTAAAGTGTTTTAATTAAACTTGTTTGTTTGTTCGATTTCTGATTGTACCCCAAAAATATTTAAACGATATCTATATTTAAGAACAGCACGTTTCTTGAGTTTGTTAAGTGAACTGTGCTGTTCCCTGAATAATAGAGTAAGCTGGATGTGCTGAATTCGTCTCCAGATTAAGATCGTCGCTTGAGCCAGAATCTGCAAACACTATTGTATTTATATAGTGCACAAGCCGGACGGAGCACAATTAGTTTTGTATATTTAGATGCTATCTGCCTCATTGTATGTTATATCCATTGTATGTTAAATGACTACGGATTTGTTTTAATCTATTTAATATAAAACAAATAAAGCTGAAGAATTTGTTTGTTTGATCGCCCTAATCACAGAAACTACAGGTTCAAATTGATTGTTTTTTTGTTGATTAGAGTATTTAAAAAGCAGTCCTAAATATGTGAACATAAAAACTGGTTTAGTTTATATCTTGTTTGAAAGCGCATTAGTAAGAATACTAATGCGCACTAATAAGACTATAAAAATCAAAATGCATCTAGATATGAAAATGTGGAAAGGAGGATGCAGTGAATACGTTAATTAAACGTAATAATAAATATCTTGAATAGTAATAACTAGAGATGCGTCGAGTAACACTTTTGCCGAGTAACGAGTACCGGGTTTCTCGGTTTTTTCAACCGAGTACTCGGCCGAGTAACTAGGTTCAGTCAAATTCCCATTTCGCGCGCGTAATCAAGTATATCAGGTTCGCGCCGGCCAAGACATCGACTTGCTTTAACTTACCAAACACCCCGTTTAACTGTCAGTCACTTTATTGTTTGCAAACGTGTTTATTAATTAAGAATTTTTAAATCTTTCCTAAATTACTAATAAATACTTTTGGATTAACACTGTTGTTTTAAGTATATCTACCTCGATATATTGCTTTGCTTAAATAGAATGTACTCGTTATAAAATAACAAAGTAAAACGGAGTTATTCGGCCGAGTACGAGTAACAAAAAACCCACCGAGTACGCAGAGTACCTAGTATCACCCGAGTACACGGCCCATCTCTAGTAATAACAAGCCGATGACGTAAGCCGCACGTTAACGAGACCGCATGTAATATTTTATTTTCACTTAACTAGCAGAGCCAAATGACGTAATTTAATTCAATATTTACTCGCACTCAATTTTCGCTATGAAATCTATAAATTACTATTAATATTTAATATTGTAAGCGTAATTACTGATCCCAGAGGTATTTAGGCTTTCAATACTTTAATCGTTATGTTAATGCGATGTAGTTAACCACAAACATTATTTTTTTGATTAACTCATTTGCAAGTTGTATTACAGTGATGGTACTATTTTGAGTAACTTACAATTTTTTTATATTTTGTATTTAACAATACCGTTTTAAGTCCTAGCCACCTCTTTAGCCAAATGATTAAACGTGTTTTTTTAATAAAACACTTTCAGTCGGGCAAGGCACTGTCCAATCGACAACTTACTTGCAAAGAACTAATAGTGAAACGGACACATATTATGCACAGCTGAATGTATTTTTTGTTGTTTGTTATTGTAAGTGTGTGTTGTTTGTTGTTGATTAACTTTTTTTAAAACAGCATTATAAAAGAAATATGGAGCGGAAATATCTTAAAACCTTCAGACGTAGCTCAATGGTTGATCGCGTTGCCTTTCATTGCTTTAATAAAGAAGTTCTAGGTTTTTATAATAATAAATATCAGGGAAGTCGTATCAACTACTTGCATGTCAACACAATTGATTAGTAAAGCGGACACAGATAAATGTTTACCCTACACGGGATAACACTACTTCTCTTATGAAAAGTATAAATTTTGTAGAATTTAGTCCCACATGCGTGGTCGATGCCTTGAATTTCTCGGTTCTAGGAAATACCTGTTTTCTCACTATGAAAATTAAGTAGAGATAAAATTAGTGCTCGACCGGAGAACGAATTTCTGACTCACAAAATAATATTCAGCTTCTGCATAAAGGAGGGTAGATCACATTTTCAACCCTATAGTATTACGTTTACAAATTTTAATTATAAAAAACAACACTTTAACGGTTTAAAACGCGATAAACATTTGTTAAATTTATTTTAACTACGGACTGACAGTCCGAATACTATATCGCGTTTTAAACCGTTAAAGTGTTTTATTTAAATGTGTAGGTACTAGTCGCGTATACTACAGACCGGATTGATATTTTTTATATAAAAAGTCCTTTAGCCCGTCTTTACCTTTGATTTTTTTGTTACCCACGACGTTGGTCTCGTCCTATTGTTTTTGCAAGTTAATCTTAAAAAAATTGCATATACATATATCATTCATTATTTTTGGTATCTCGAACCGTTCGTACTCAAAGCGTACGTTTCGGAAACCCACAATTTTCCCTGTTTTTCTTCGCCCGTATAAGTCACAGCACGATATTTATAGTCTTTCGTAATAAATGATCTAAGCCACACACACATAAAGAAAATCAAATTGAACAGTAGTTTTTGACATAAGCGTGTTCAAACAAACTCTTCAGCTTTATATATTAGTATAGCTTATATTGATGTGGATTTTTGAGTTATTAATGAACGTGCTTATTGGTTTCCCGTTGTCATTAATATGATGGCATAATTTTTGTGCAAAGACTGTAATTACCAGTAAAGGCCGTCGCTTTCCCTAATGATACCATTAGTCAAGTAACAGACAGAGCCATCAATGTGGGGAACACATTGACGAATGATTAGAAGGCATTACATGGAAAAGTGAACAGGGCCCTCGCAATGTTGGCATCGAACGGCGTCCTCAAGGGTCGTTACGAGTTCACGTAGATTCGTGCGAGGACGTAAATTTCGAGATTTTTTTTTCGACGCGATTGTACAAGCTGCTATCAAAAATTTCAATAGGCGATCAGCCAAATTTTCAGTAAGTTGAATTAATCATTATTATTGCGATACAAACTAAGATTGTATTATTTTATTAATAACCTTTTATCTTTTTTAAAGCTGTGTTTTAGTTTTTTAATGCTACCAAAACGCTACGTCTTGAAGTGTGACAACGCGTGACGTCATATGTGGTCATATTCGTAGTTTGCGGGAAATACTCGTATAATTGACCACGAATGTCGTCAAGCACGGTGATTTGAGTTTCAGTGCTAATGAAAAATATCATAATAAATAACATTTTATACCTTCATGGATAAATATTTCAATAAATTATATTTATTTTTTATTCTAAAAATTAAAACTGTATGTTTCTTCGATCTAAGAAAAGCTAAGATTTTTATTTGATTAGTTTATTGGTTTACGTTCATATTATATGACATGTGAAGGTCTCTCATGATGGTAAATATAGTTAATATCTAGTTATAATTTTAATAACTAACTTAACTTTGGTATCATTGAATCTTATCCTGTCCAACATATTTCTAATAAAAATAAATGACCACCAACACAATTTCATTTTAAAACAAAATGTCACTACGTACATGTAATATGTAAGCAAAAAAAATCTTCAGAAAAAATAATTTTACCAACAAGATAACTCTTGTAATTTAGAAATGGTTCTAATAACTACACCATCGCTCGTCCTTACGTCCCGTAATTTCAGTCAAACATCATTATTTGTGAGCAAAACCTTCAAGAGCACGCATACTTACTCGAGCACTTACTAACTTCGTAGTTGCCGTGTTTAAGTACAACATTTCAATTGGAGCGCGACTGCGTTACGTAATGAGGTCAAAATATAGTAACAAGAAGGAATAAGTGAACCTTTGATAAAAATTACAACCGTACTTTACGTTTAAGTTAAACGGAAATGGTTAAAAAGTGATAAGTAAAAAGAGCGGACACATATCTGTGTCTACGTATAATTCCTGTCATATAATATATTACTAAAAAAACGAAAAATATTTTTTTTTAATGATAGAGAAGGACAGACAAGTATGAAAATTACGCTGTCGACCTATTTTGGCTTTGGATATTCGAAAACTCACATACTGAAAACGAAACGTGATTAACTTTCACGACTTTTTCAACTGTGGACGGTGGTTCGTGACGCGTTCGGAAATTCGATATTCCTACCTATTTAAAATCCAGATTTCCAGACGAAGTCCAACATGTTTCAAAAAAATTATAAATTCATTAGACAAATGTTAGACCCGGTGGGGATCGAAACCACGACCCGTTGATTAAAAGTACAGTGCTGCAATTACACAAACTAGCCCGTCAATACGTTTCTTACGTGTAACCTAAAATAACAGTTAACTTTGAACAATGATCTCAAAGAAATAAACAAAAGAAACCGCAGTAGCTACATCTTCATAGATCACGTTCTTTAGATGGTAAAGTGGATTATTTTGTCTAGTGGAGTACCGACAGCATATCATGAAGGATTTAAAGAGAATAAGATAGTTTCGACATCTAATTATAGTGTTCCATCGTCGACAAAACCGTCCAAAATAAATCGTCAACCAATTTCCAATCAAGCCGCCGTGATCTGTGATAACAATTGGTTCTTTTATTTTAATATGAAACCTTACTTCTCTTGTTTTAGAGTCCTATTTTAGTTAGATGCAGGTGCTCACAAAATTGGATGTAGATTTTGCGGTCGTTTTGGACGCTGTAGTATGTGAAATAAATAAACATAGGGTTGGCAAACAGTTTTTTTTTTATAAAAAAGACGGTCTCAGTAATTATAACGATAGTAGCTAATGTAGCGTGTCAATTCTAATTAAAGCTACTTTATAAAAAATAATCTATTGACAACTTTATAATTAAATACTGTCTATAGTTTACGCAAGTAGTACACATTTAAATAAAACACTTTAACGGTTTAAAACACACAGTCTCCCCGTGACCATGATTGCTGCAAAGCATCCGAAACGTCGTGCCGATGTTAAAAATCATTTTCAAATAAGTTTAACTAATATATCGCGTTTTAAACCGTTAAGGTGTTTTATTTAAACCGTATAATGTTTATGTTTTTATGTTTAAGGCTTCTCTTTGTTCGGTTTATCCTAAACTACATGCATGTTTTCAGTACTATAAACTAACCACAATAGTAAAGAATACGAAAAATCTACTGAATAAACGGATTTAATGACTCATTGCTTAATTTTTCTGTAGGTAATAGACACCTCTTTACCTAAACTGTAAAATTTTGGATTTTGTTAACATTTAAACCGAAGCTGATCAACTTTCGCTACAAACTGTTGCCGAGATTGACATAAACATGATGCCCATTCTAGCAGTGGCCACAGCTTATTCGACACTTGTTCAAATACACGACAAGTGCAAATTAAAGGCCTTCTCCTTACCAGTATAATATAAACAGTAATTGAGTAACATACGCATTGTTATTTTTTTCTGTACGCCTTATTAAACATTCTAAAACCTATTTCAGTTTTAAGACAAAAACTAATTCTAAATGTAAAAATTTAATTTCACGTATTTTATTATAAAAATATTATAGATTAAGTTATAATGTGCAAATATGACAATAATATTGTCTGGCTTTGCAGCAGCCGTGGTCACGTGGAGACAATCTCCCCGTGACCACGACCCGTGATCAGCCGGAACATCGGGCCATAGGTAAAATAAAACAAATAAGTTTAAATAATATATATCACGTGTAACCGTTAAGTGTTTTATTTAAATAAACATGTTTAAAGTGTTGATTACTCATTGAATTTTATCAGTTTTCAGTTTGTAAACCAAATAAAGAGTACAAAGAAGCACTAAATTAGATTCAGGCGATTGCGTTAACTAGGTTAAACTTTTATTTCGAATTATTTGAGTTAGGCCTTTGTGAAGCCTGAAAAGTCTGAAAGGTCGTCCTTCGTCAGATGACTTCTTTATTCAAATAAACGGGAATTTGTTTTAGGCAAATGACAGCTTGAATTAATTTCTGTTTCGCTTGAAGCAATCTGCCCTTTGGCTTTGTTCAGCCTCGTTGGAAAACTTATTCACGGTAAAAGTGCTCATCGCGACTTACAATTGATTAATATACCTAGTTCAAAATTTAAACACAACCTTCGTTGGACGTAATTTAATAATGCAATCTTTAAATTATGAATAAACCAATAATATATTGTAAAATATAAGTAAAATATAAACAAAAAACTAATAAAACAACTCAAACATAATTTTTAGAAGTAGTTTATTTAATGTATATATTCTGTTTGTTAATTGTTTCCAGAAACGCCAACATAATATTTCAAAAAGTGAAAATAAAAGAAACCATATAACTAATAAAATATCGTTTGAGTTTTGTACTTCTCTCAGACTTAATAATATTTCAATAGCAATTTTGTTGATATACGTTTTGGCATCTAGTGTAAAATATTCGAACAATAATTATTCACGTTAAACTGTTTCAGCGTTGAGGTAAATCAAGTTATAACTACAAGATGGCGCTAAACAAAAAAAGCTGTAATTGTCATTCGGGATTGTAGTACAAAGAAGTATTGCTAGATGGCGTGGTACACATGAAACCTTCAAAATAAAAAAATGAAATTTATTACAGATGGCGTTGACGTTTTCTTAAAGCGCCACCTCTTAACTTCTTACTAGACTACGATAGTGCAAGGTTTTGGACTTATTTTATGATACCGACAACAAAAACGAGTTACATACGTTTTTAGCTCTTCTGTTAGATGGCGGTGTTTACAAAATATTTCATAATAAATGCGATTGGTTAAATTCTTAATGTATATTATAGAGGTAAAATTAAAATAATATTTAAAGTCTCACTTAATCTTAAGAAATAAAAAAATATCAATAAATCATTTTAATAACACTTTTTTTTTAAATTTATATTTTAAAACTGCGTCAAAAAAAGAAGTAACTATGCATAAATCTTAGAATCTTATTTGTCAAACAGAACCCAAATTACTAAAATTAATAACTCACAAAGCAAACCTCAGACAGTTACCTACGGTGTACCCCAGGGCTCCATATTAGGCCCTCTGTTGTTTTTAATATATATAAACGACATTCATAAAATTGGTTTATTAGGGAACATCACACTATACGCCGATGACACGAGTTTATTTTACTCCGGTAAATCCATAAAATCTATTGCTGCGATGGCCCAAAATGACCTAAATATCTTACATGACTGGCTTCAATCGAATTTACTCACTATTAATACAACAAAAACAAATTATATGATATTTGCAGCTAAAAACAAAATTATTGACACTTTCACTCCTTTAACTATACAAAATAAAGAAATTAATAAAGTAACAAAAGAGAAGTATTTAGGCTTAATTATTGACAGTACACTTACCTGGAAATACCATATTGAACATCTAAGAAATAAACTAACTGCGCTCTCAGGCTTGTTTCGTAATTTAAGTATCAATTTACCAAAACCAATCAAGTATGTAATATACAATTCTCTAGTAAAGTCGCAACTAGAATACTTAATTGAAATCTGGGGAACAGCTGCTACATCAAATTTGAAACCAATCAAAACCCTTCAAAACAAAATCATTAAAAAAAATTTCCGACTTAATTTTTGGAAGCCAACTCTTAAAGTATACAAAGAAACTGGATTACTTAATCTCACACAAATATATAAATATAATACATGTTTATTAATAAGAAAGTTGCTAAATAAAGAAGTGCACAGCGAGATAAAACTAGTGATAAATTATAGCATCAAAAAATGTATAACTAGACAAAGCGGCAATATCTATCTAAAAAAACCACGAACTAATTATGGCTTAAAAAATATAATGTATGAGGGAGCTCAAATTTATAACCATCTTCCAATGAATATTAAAGTTGCAAATTCATTTAGCATATTTAAAAACAAATTAAAAGCACACATTATAAAGGATTTTTCTAAACTATAGTAGTAATCATATTAAAATAATAAACATAAGTAAAAATTTTTGTTGTTAAATTAGATATATTCAATATTTTGTTTATGTGTAAAACTATATTAATGTAGCGCTTCGCTATGCGATGTGCACAACCTTTACAAGATACATTAGAGATAAGAAGCGAATGAGCCGTCCTATTAATAGAACTTGCGTAAAGTTTTGATATCCTACCCGCTTTTGTAATTTTTATTTTTGATATGATTGGACTTGTAGTAATAAATTAGAATTAAGAATAGCTCATAATTTCTCTGTAAGTGATTTTGTAAATCTTAAGAGAAATAAACGTCTTAAACCATAAATAATTCTATCGGTTGATAAAATAATAAGCACAATTTGTCTAAGAATATTCAAGATAATGTTAACTTAACAAAAATACTGGTAGACTGTTAGAGTTGATTTTCTCAATGAACGACTGTTAAAGTTCTTCCAATTTGCACTCAATTATAACTTCCGTAAAAGGCAGATCATTTTAACCAAATTCATTGGAAACTTTAACTATATTCTTACTTGTATAAAAGTGAACGAGTTTAACTTATTTCATGACTTCGATTTTTTTAGATTACTAGTGATTTTTGAAACATAATATGTAGAATTTCGTGAGTACCTATAATAAATATTGACTTCTTTCATAACCACGAAGAATTTCAAGTCTTAAATGTTTTTTATGAAGGTTTTCGATTCGATTAGCATATTATTTTTTATAATAATGATAATATACACAGTTCCACGTGTAGATAGCAAACAAAACGATTTTACCGTGTACATAAGTTAATACCTACATAATATAAGATGAATATATTATTAACTTATGTATGTTACTATTCGTATACAGACCAATATTGATTGACCTTCAGCATTAGGATTTATTCTTAATACATTGAATTGGAGTAGGAATGGAAATAATGTTTAAAATATTGGCAAGATTTTGTGGCAGATTATATGAGGCTACTATAGGCAGTACGGCCTATTAACTAAAAGCACGATTTTTAATAAGGGTGAAAATAAAAATGGGCTATTAATTTAGACAAAAATGAATTTGTACTATAATTGTGTGAAAATTATATTAAAAATTTTTGGTCACTGTACTCGTGTTAATAATGCTAATTAACATTTTTAGACTATAAAAGTATAAATAAGTCATGTCATAAAATTGCAGTTAGGCTACTCTGCCTTTAGCGGCCTCATATTTATGTAGCTAATACACCTTTTACATTAATCTATGACATATTATTGACGATAGATTTTAGCTGTTTTTAACGATTTGCTCTCGAATTCAATATGTAGAATTTTTTAATTGAACAGACTAACTCGACCATGCATTACTAAGTGTCCGGATTAAATGGAAAACTTATTTTCCTCTCAGGGTCGGCATCTAAAATCAGTCGATTCGCACACGAGAGAGGACTTCAGGAGATTGCTTCTAAAACTTTTATTTATGAGACTCCCGTTTCTCGCCTCCCAATTGAAAAACTCCGTATTGCTAGTGATGTTCCCAACATTGATAGTAAGGTAATTTTCAAGCTTAAACAAAATACTGTCTGTAGTTTACGCGAGTAGTACACATCAAAATAAAATGATTTAACGGCATAAAACGCGAAATATATTAGTTTAAACAAATCAATATGAGTATTTGTAAGTCCCCTTTACATGATCACCTGCATAACTTAGATATAAAAGTCATTACGCTTCAATCAGAGCAAGAATTCTCGTATTCATATCCCGAGAAAAAAGTCACGGTAAATGTACATGGCAGGCCTCACATTTATTCAGATAAAGATTTAATGTTAATTTTCTAATCTAAAGTAATAATTCCGAGTGAAATCTTATTTCTTCATAAATAAGTTTTTTTTCCTGTTTACAGTTCACAGTATAGTGTTCCCTATTGTAAACGTAAATTGCTTTATATGTCGACATCGATGAATTAGGTACATCACTAGATGCGATTGATTCGTCGCGCGAAGCATCCCAATGGTTTTATTCGGGCGGTTTCATTAAGGTCGCATTGTTTGGAGGAATGCCCATCATCTTCGACTATTTTGTCAGGCCGCCGTTATGGGACGTTTTTTACGGGTTTTTTAAATGATTTACTTTCGTTAATTTCCACTCAGCCACAAAAGTCGACAGTTTTAGTGTTTTAACGTTACTATGTAAGCGAACGTTGATGTCAGGTGGACAATGTCAACTTCCCGTAGTGTTTCCGGCCATAAATACAAATTAAAATTTAGTTCTCTGGTAATATAAAAAAAAATTAAGTTAAACAGAAGTTTTTTTAAAATTTAATATTGATATGATTTAATTTGGTAATAAGCTGTGTGTAAACTGTGTATTTACTTTTTGTCTTATCTTTTGTTTCACCTAGCAGTAGTATGAATAGATGGACTATAATTAAATCGTTCCTACCTAGTAATAAAAATAAAATTGCAATGGAGGTAAAACGCATTGCTTTTTCGATTTATTTCAATGGAAACGCGTAAACGATTGACCAATTTCAAATTAAAGAGCTTTTACACGGCAAGAATGATACGAAAAATCAATTAACTTTGAGAGAATATATTGTATATAGCTCAAACAACTGGTCGATTGAAAGGAATTAGAACGCTATTTTATAAATAACATCTTTTCCTTTTTTTAATGTTGTATCTTGACCATATATTTATGAATTCCTTAAAATTAATTATAGAGTATGATGGAGTTTTAAGCAGTACGTTTCGTTAGTAACTGATTTATACAAATAAAATACTTGTAACAACATACCACGACTGCTGCAAAGCATCCGAAACTTTGGGCTGCAGTTAACATTAATAAGTTAACTAATACATGTCGCGTTTAAAACAATTTAAAGTGTTTTAGTTAAATGTGTTTAAACTGACAGTACTTAACACATTCCTTTATTAACGTTTATGAACAAATTTCAAACCCAGAAATTTTGTTTTAGTAAAAACCTGTTTTAATGTATATTTGTAGCAATATTGTCAGAATCTAACCTGAAAAGGCGATATGACTACGTAGATTTTCAATAATTTACCTTCCTGACTCCACTATTAGCCAATCAACGTATTAAGTTTGGCCGAAGTCTTGAGGTCGAAGGATATCGGATAACCCTCTGGGGGTTTGGGGTTTGGGGTTAGGTATATCGCAGTTAACTTACATGTATCAGTTATCGAACGTACACACGCCACAACGGTTAACAATTTGCAATATTGTTTTTAACCCTCGACCCGAAATTGTATAAGCCTCGTCTACACATATGTTATAGAAAAGCAATGAATACATATTTCGAAGCAGCTTTATGACAATGTTGTATTTTTTGTTTATAGATCGAGACTTACCGCCTCGTTGAGTTACGTTTTTTTTGCCATTTGAAGTATTTCAACGGAACTTGATAATTAAAAAAACGGTTCTAGTGTAATTTTTGAAGATAGAGGGATGCTGTTTTGTTTTTTTTTAGATTATTTAAGGAAGAATAAATAATATACATATATATTTTTCGAAGCGCACGCAACGGAAAACCACAATGATGAATATTTTTCCCCTTTTTTGCCACATACTCGCGTAAACTACAGACAGTATTCAATAAATTCTAGTGCTAATTGAATTTTTTATTATTTATTAAATATGATACAATTAAAAACAAATTTCGACCTCTACCTATTTATGATAAAATAAAAAAAAACAATTGTCCGTAAAATGGAGCTAAGTAAGCGGCTTACTGGGCGAAATCAATTTGTAAACGCCAATCAAACAATAATGCCATTTTACGAACGAAGGAAACAAACCAATTTCTGAATATTACCGTAATGAAACGAAATTGCTTTAATATTTTATTGTGGCTAGTATTTATTTTATATAGTAATATACCGTTTGTTTATTTGATGTAGAAATTAAAATATTAAACAAGGTCATTCTATTATTTAAAATGAAGTTCTTCTAAAAAGAGCCAAATTTGTGACATTGGCGTTTCTTAAGCATATCCAAATATAGCCAATCGATTCGATCAATCGTACAAGTGCACTTTATTATTGAAAATTATTCGTAGCATTTCAAACACAGGACACCATTGAAATTGTTTTTAAACCTATGCTTTATTTCAAAACAACAGATACAATTCCATGCTCTGTTGTTTTACACGTTGAAACAACAGAAGAATTTAAATTCACCAGTTTTTTGTAAAAAAACATTATTCCTATCCTTAAAAATTAATTAGGTTTAATTTTTATCGATAATGAAGGACGGAAGCAGGGTGCACTAGATTGAGGGTATAATACAGCTGTTTAATATCTCAACAAGATGCGATGTCAATCTGTTTTAGCCTTGAAATGTAAATTTTAAGATTTTTAGCGATTAGGAAGTAACAGTTTATATATTATAAAGCTGAAGAATTTGTTTGTTTGTACGCGCTAATCAGGAAGTACTAATTCGATTTGAACAATGCTTTTTGTGTTGGTTAAATCATATATCGAGTAACGCTTTAGTGTTTATAAAATCACGCTGCGAACAATGAGAAAATTATTCATTATTATTGAGAACTTAAATTGAGTGCGATGCGTGAACGATTTAAGAAACTATATACATGAAAAAATGATTTTAATGATCTCAAAATTTTCCGCGACAATATAAGATTAACTTGCAAGAACAACGGGAAGCGTACCACGTCATGGTCAACAGTTAGTACCATATACAAGACACTTGTTAGAATCATGTTATTGATAAAAACATCTCGGGATAGTGTTACACCCCTGACACGAATCTTGACCCCGGCGAGATAAGGGTTAAGAGGCGCCCGGGGGGTTATCCGACATCAAATTAATTCTGCGTGTAATGTGAGATATCACTGAATATTTGCATCCTCCATAAATTAAAGGCAACTTTTGAACTAATTACTTGGCTCCAACATATTGCTGTCTGATTTGTACATCACTTATCTATTAAATTATTTATAACAGGCTCGTAATATTTAAATAAAACAGCAGCCGAAATATAAGGCCGTAGTTAAAATATGTTTCAAATAAATTTAATTAATATTTATCACGTTTTAAACCGTTACAGTGTTTTGTTGAAATGTCTACTACTCGCGTAAACTATAGACAGTATTTACTATAACCTTCTTTCTATCCTGCTATACTTTTCCTCCTTATCTTGTAAGACTTGGTAGTCAAAAAAAGGTATTTTCATTAATAATGCCATCTTACATATTTATTGTGATATAAAATAAAATAAAATTCATGAAAAACTGTAAAACCTGTGGTAAGAACAAATTTAAGCTCGCATTAAATGAAAAAACAACTAGGTAAGCGCGAATTCGTCGTGTGTTAACCCGTGGAAATTAAATTAAAAAAGTTAAAGGCGTGAAAATGTTTCGTCAAAGTGGAAAGCAATCAATTCCCTTTCCGCTGGAACTTTTTATTTCGACGTTGACGGAGGAAAGTCGAATTTAACTTTTAGTTTAACACTTCGGTTACAAGTCGGACGGAATCGAGTGACAATTTACCGAAACTTGGATAATTCAATTATTGGGTGAGTTGTGAGTTATTTGTTGTTTTGAATACTAACCGCAATAATACCTTTTAAAACAAAATATTAAATATTTAAAAAAGGTCTGTTCTCTATTCGATCAAATGCTTGTTTCATTTTTGATAATTGTGGCATATAATGATGTCAAAGTTGAAAGGAAAAAAATATACTTGCTCCAGTTGTCCACCTTAGGACTAGTAACAAAACAAAAACAAAGGTTTCACTCAGAGGTTTCGTTTAAATAGAACACTTAACAGTTTAAAACGCGAAAGAAAAGAATTACACTTATTGTTTATTTATTTTAATTACGATTCGACATTACAGAAGCTTTACAATGTTTACAATAAGGCTCGACCAACCCCCTTTTGGGTCTTAAAATTGAAAAATATAATAATATAATAAGTAATTTGATTTTCCAAAGCCAAAATGGACCGACAGCAAATCTGATGTAAATCGTTTATTGTGTTAAGAAGTGTACCCCATGTTTATCTGTCCTCGCTATCGTCATAAAAAACTGTAATTAAACATTTTTTCATTATTTTTATTAAGAGCCTCACGACTCATTACAACGAATAACTATCCCATATTTTGTCGCGTAATTGGGTGTTGTCGGTTGATGAATATTACCTCCGAGTGGATGTAAATTCTCTCCGTCGGGGGTAATCAGAGCGTGACATTATGGCGGGAAATTAGGGTAAACGAAACGGGCGACACTAGATTACGTAAATAAGGATGGCCGACGCTTCGAACAATATGCATCGATAATTCATAGCACAATATATTATCCTACACATTTACTATTCGTATTTTAAACTTAGCGATTATTTCATTATGTTTTTGGAACAAAAAAAAACATAATGCATAATATATTAGAATTAAATTTAGAGTTGAGGAAAGTCTAACTAAACACATCTCGTGTTACGTATATGTCGTAGTGGTTTGACGACATAACATTCTTTATTGTTTGAGCAGTCACTATCTATAATTATTATAATAGCAACTTTGCAAAAACAATGCTAAAGTGTGTAGGAAAATTCATAAAATTGTATAACTTCATATATCAGAAACAAATGCATAAGTTGGTTTTTTCTACAGCATTAATCAGCCAAAAAAGAATATTACAATTTTTCTATTCTCGATTATATACTACTACTGAATTTTACTTACACCAGCTTTAAGTTGAACAAGGATTTCCATTTGATTTTTCTTCAGTGAAAGACCTACTCTTGGCCGGGTAACCGTGTTGAAGTCCGCTTAACCCAGATATAATAAGGTTCTTCCTTTATGCCTTTAACACAAAGGAGGCTGTGTTGCGCTGTTGCGAAAGAATCTATGCCTATGTCGAAAAAAATGGGACAGTATTGTTTTGGAAATGTTTTAGAATTGACATCTGTTAAGGAGTCAAATTCTGTTTCTTCTACAGGGCCAGAAACATTTGTGTCTATTCCACTGAGTGAATCGGTATAATACATACCGAATCTACAAAACCTGCTACGGTGTAGTAGTACGTTTATACTTCAAGTGATAAATGTTTAAGCTAATTAATATTTTATAAACATTTTGCACCCTTTAAAAAAATGGTAATTATGGTGCATGTAAGATGACTACAAATTTCAAATAACCGCAATACATTGTCAACTGTCTTGCACTACAAAGAATCTGTACACATAATTAATTTAGAGTACTGTGTAATACAATCGAGTGATTGACATAAAACGTTTATAACGGTTTCAAATGCATCTTGCGATGGTTGTAACGGTTGTTAAAACCAAATAGATAAGAAAACAATATATGTTTTATCAAACATATATTGTTTTCTTATCTATTTCAGTGCCTTCTCAACGTGGCGATAGATTAGACCTAAACTAGACCGATAGAATAGCAATAGAAGTTGTTTTTGCTGTAAAATCCAAGAAATAAATGAAATAATCTGATATTCTATAATATCAGACTCAAAGCTTTTACCTTAAAAATTGAACATGCCCACAGCCATCTCTCATAATAAGTTTTAGCTTCACAGAAAGCTGTGAAAACGCTTCGTTTCCGTTCGTCGACGGCCGTAGGTCGGTGGTTCGGTATAAAATTGGTTTCATTAACTCCCGACAGCGCTAAACCGCAGACGTGTCGCCTGGTCCTCGAATTATTTCGTGTTCATCGCTTTTAATGTTTTTCTTATTTCCAATTGACACGACAAACGCTAATTTATGTTTGAATTTATTTTAACGTGATCCTTAATAGCACCAAAGCACTTTCTTATCGACGACGTCTTTGTATCAACGGACGATTTTTAATAGTCGAGTTTATAGTATTTTGTTAATACTGCAATAGTTTGCTCGCTTGTCTCCCATAAATGTATGTACATTGAAAAATCTAACAGCAGGCTTAAATGCGAATCCGTAAAGAGGTTTCCTAAGATGTATGTCTCCACGTCATAACGGCTGCTGCAAAGCATCCAAAACGTCATGCCGTAGTTTAATTAAATTCTAAATAAGCTAACTGATATATTTGCAATGTAACCGTTAGAACTGTTTTATTTAAAATAAGTACGTTTTCTCTTAAATAGATTGTTTAATTTTTATTTTACGCACCAAAAGCGTCTTTTCGTAAGTATAATATAATTTTGTTTCAGATATTTTTTTAAATAAAAAAAGACAATATCAATGAAAATGCGATTCCGAAAAAAACAAGTGCTATGCTATTAGGTATTATTTCGCTTGGAGAAATATTAACAGCTCAGCAATTCCGAAGCTTCTCAATAGTTCCAAGCTAAGCAACGGAAGCGATAAAATCAAGGTCTTCCGTTGTTATAACAATTAAACTCGCCCTGTTTAATAGTTGTTATCTCTGGCTTGTGACAAGGGTACGGCAGTTTTGTTTGTGCATATATTAACAACTACTCCGACACTGTTTCGCTTCGCCGCAAGAATTCGGTCACGTTTATCCGAAGTAAGAAAATCGTCTAAACGTTGTATTCATTTAAATTTTATATTAGATTCGTTTTCTTTTTGAACATTAGTTAAAAGAAGATAAACAGGTTTATTTAAGGAACCAATCGTACTGAATTAGTTATAGGATAACTTGATTGCTTGTTAGTCTAATATTTCACCACTATATTATATTAGAAGCACATAAAAACTGTTTGTAGTAATTTTATTTTTACACGGAAGAGACTAATTGCCGATTAAACATGGAATCCTAGAGTGGGTGCCCCCTAACCCCTAAACGACATATGTAAACATTATTTTAGCTGTGAAAGCGACTTACTCCGCGTCGTTCTTGTGATTTAATCTTAAAAGATAAACATATATTGTTGCGTAGCTTGTTCCATTATTTAAAGAAGAATCATTTGTAAAATTTATATATTTCTGGTTTCTTGAACCGTGTTTACAGCGCACGCGACGGAAGTCCTTTGAGATGAATATTTTTCCAAATATTTTCACATTTCCCTAATTTTCTTCGCTCCTATTAATTGTAGCTTATTTTTTTAGCCTAAAGCATTTCTCAATAAATAGTCTGACCAACACAAAAATAATTCAAACAAACAAACTTTTCAGCTCTAAAATACATATTTGTACCATTTTCAGATTAGATAAAAGTCACATCAGTCTCGCAAAACTTTTGCCTACATAGTTGGAGAGTTTTTGGTAACTTGTCCATCAAGTTACTACCTTAGATCTAATCCTTATTAAGTCTCAGACTTAAAGATAACTCAGGGAGAATATATAGCAAAGTTAGTCTCATTAGGGCACCTTCAGACTGGTGATTGACGCACCCCGGCCGCAACGTGTGAAGGGGCGCTATTCAAGCATTTACCCGACTGTAAACAAAGGGATTTCACTGTTTGGTATTGCGTGATTGAACACGAATCGGTTTGTTAGCGATTAAAGCTTGGATGGTCTGTTAATGATCAAAAATAACACGGTCAGATATATTTATTGACTTGCAACACGATTGTTCGTGGATTACCATATATACATAAGTATATAATCTCCATGGAATTAGTATTATACTCAATAAGAAAACTTGTGAATTAAACTTAGGATATATGATTATAATATTAAGAAATAACATCTATCGTGGTTGTTGGCGATGCTGTTTACTTTCCCCTTTTTTGTGAATATGGGTTCGAACCCTGTGTAAAAGTTTTTAACAGTATACACATGATATAAGAGTGATAAATATTATTAGTATTATTATACATTTCTTTATAGTGGAGCTAATTAATTGAAAATATTTCTGCTACAAAAAATTAATACAACAGGTATAAATATACGAAAACGCGAAATTCATTATTTGGTTTTTGTTATTTAAAGCCTAAATGCAAATCTTATCTAGCCACTGTGCATTTGGAAAAACCATAAAACCCATACAAGTGATTTGTGGTTGTATCGTTTACACACCATTGGGGATCAAATCGTCTGTGATGTGACGTCATCGTTATGAAGATTAGTTCACGCAATTGCTTTGATACGTGGGGGTTTTAAAAGATAGTTTTAAACAACCTTAAGTATCATTAAAAGGTTTATTAAGATACCTTTTATATGGAATAAACACATGCATGTTTTTATGATAGAAGAGGACACACTTGATAGAATGTGGAATACAGAAGATGTGCGGTCGACCTATGTTGACTTCGGATTAAACTTCACGGATTTTTCCAACATGTTTCAGAATACTTATTATTCGAGTCATGACACATGTCGGACCCGGTCTACTTATTTTTATTCTTAATTTAATACTAAAAAAGCGGGCTGCATCCGGCGTTTACTAAAAGTTAGCACTTTGATTTCGACAGATTATAAATGTATTGTGGGTATTGTTCACAGTCTGACAAAGTTTGTTAGTATACAAACTAGAATGTTGCCATATTTAGATATATAAGATATTGAATACCTCTTCCTCTTTGCGAGTTATTGTAGTGAAAGTATTTGGCGATGTGGAAATAAATCTAGCTTAGAGTATAGACACAGCATCTTCGACGTGGCGCCGGTCTGCCGCTTACTGTACTTCGAGTTATCTATCTTGACTCTCCGATGCCGTACTTGTTCATTCCTAACGTTTATGCGTCATAAAATAAATTTATGTTTCCCGAGTTACATGTTAAAATTCAGGTAAACTACATTTTCTTATAAGGATAAAATGTTTGTCTGTTGTTTCTGTATGTTGTACATTTTGAAATATTGACAATATTTGATACACTTTTAGGCTAAAAAAACTTGTATAAATCCATTTTCCCTACACGGACAAAGACACACATATTGTTCTGTCTGTTTTATTACAACTGTAAACCCGTTTCTTCTTTGATGATTCGAACACATTTCTGTGCTCGATTCATCAATCGATTTTTTTACTGGCAAGAAACTAGTATCGTAGTGCTCTGTTCGACCGAAACGATTTAATGTTTCTCCCCATTCCATTTAGGATTGTTTCCCTTAATACAAGTTAGTAACAATTTTAAACTATACCTAAAGCGGCAGTCTGTTTTACTAATTTATCTTGTTTAAATAAAACACTTTAACGGTTTAAAACGCGATATATTACTTAAACTTATTTAAAAATAATTTTTAACTTCGGCCCGACGTTTCGCTAATATATCGCGTTTTAAACCGTTAGTGTTTTATTTAAATGTGTACTACTCGCGTAAACTATAGACAGTTTTTACTTTATCTTGAATAAATAAAATATGTTTATAATTGATTCTCACTTATCCTGAGTTCTACCACAAATAAAATTATATTTTCTCGGCATTCTAAGCATGAAAATCTATTTCAGATAATCAATTTATGGAGAAGGTTCTCAAATACTTCTAATACCTTTATTCATATGTCGTTTCTGTGGTTAATTTTCTTAGCATTAAGTTTAGCACGACAGGTCCCTGGTTCGAATCCTAGGGAAACAAAACATTATTTCTGTTGGGCAGGGCACAGAAATTTTATCTTGAGGTGTGAACTGCTTGCCTGTTAAAGAACGGAACGGAAGAGCCGGGGAAAACGGGATTCCACACTCATTAATATGCTGTACCGATAATTTAAGGATACGGATAACTCGCATGAAATAATTTGTAATTAACTTAAAAGATAACTTTCAACTTACTTTAAATAATTTTACTTAATCATATTTTGTTTGTGAAAATATTTAGTCGGTCCAAAGAAATTACAATCTCATAAAATTGATTTGAGCTAAAAAGTCTATTAGCTTGATTAAAGGATTCGGCAAAGCTAAGAAAGTGAAATGCTAACTCGGAATTTATTCGCTGCCGAATCGAATTAATTACCCAAATCGATGGAAGAAGCCAAAAATTCTCAGTTTATTTTATGTTTTCTTTTTGTTATGCTGCCACTACACTAGAGATTGCATAAAATAAAGACAATATTTTTTTTTATGTATTCTAACAAAGGGCACCTAACTGATCTTACGTTACAGTTCGACGTGTCTTCGGCGAAGAAAATAGTATAATGTATGAGTTAGTTGGAATTTAGCACCAGGTCATGTCAATTTATATTTGCTTCTAATAATAATCTCAACAGTGCATATTGTAGTTTACCGTAATACATCATAAACTGATATTGTGTTTCTTTTATTTAACTCTAAACAACTACAGTATTATATTTTCATCATATCGATTCATCTATACTAATTTATAAAGCTGAAGAGTTTATTTCTTAGTTTGTGTGTTTAAACGCGCTAATGTCAGGAACTACTGCTCCGAATTGAAAAATGATTTTAGTGCTAGTTAGAGTATTTATCGAGGAAGGTAAAACATTGCACTGTGATCAATAGAAGCAAAGAAATAGCGAGAAATGCAAAAAAAAAACAAGGAAAATTATTGTATGTAGCTATCCGATGGGTACGCTGCCAAAACAGTTCAAGATACAAAAAAATTATGTATACAGAAATGAATGATTTATCTTTAAATTATCTAAAAAATGTCCGCGACAGTGTATGTCTATCTTTTAAGATTAACTTGCAAGAACGACGCGACCGATGATGCGGGTACCAGCTTAAAATTATACAAAATAAAAGAAGGTTTCCAAAAACAAATATGATGCCCAAAATAACTATTATACGCGGATGAAGTCGCTGATACAGCAGCTGATATAGTGAAAATATAAAGCATTAAGATACAATATGTTGGTTAAATATGCTTATATTAATCTGTTAACGATAATAACTATATGCGTTTAATTAAAAAATCTTATATCTTAATAATACCGTAATAAAGTCTCTAAGCCAATATTGTTTTACTGACCTTAATCTCAAATTCCGCAAGTGTAGTAGAAGCATAAACATTTTGTGCTTTTAAAAGCGGAACTCCACTTAGCTAAATTAAACCTTCGATTCCTTAGAAAAGGCTAAATACTGTAAAGTTTGGAGTTTCGCAATATTCCAAGAATCTCTTTGACCGCGGAAATATGCGCAACAATCAATCGATACTGAAGAAGGCACGATATTAAAATATTATAAGGAGCTTTAAATGTTTCGTTCGAGAAAAGGGTGAGTTGGGATATTGCTTTAAAACATATACGTTGAAATATTGTTGGAAAAGCGAAACGGTTACTTTACTGTATTCCGTTTTGTTGCTGGTCGCTTAACTGATTTTATGAAACATACGAATTAACGGCTTAAAATGCGAAATATATTAGTTATCTAATTTTTAATTAGTTTTTACTATGACCCGACGTTTTGGATGCTTAAGTCGTAGTCATTTCACGATTATTTTACTAAGAAACAAATTATTTATATTTTTATTAATTAAAAAAACTTTCATTTTAAATGTGACTTGTGAAATAACATTTTCAATATATTCTTAAGAAAAGAAAAAATATGCTAATAAGACCTAAAAAGAAGTCTTAAAAGACAAAAAATGGAGTACCAAACATTTAGGAAAAATCTTAGGAAAAATTCTATTGTTTACCAAACTAAACAATATGTAGTACGCGAAAAACAAAGGTAAACAAAGCAAAGGGTCTGTCAGAGAAGTGCAAGTCATAATAGAAGGGTGCGATATGGAAGGATTCCTGACAGGTAGGGTTTGGGGCGTTTCATTTGCTACACAATTCTGATTACTTTGACGAAATTCCCCGTTCAAGTAGACACGTGATGCGCTAGCAGATGTTTCGTAGACCTACTAAATTACAGCAAACGCAGACGGTCTGCAAGACTCGTAGACGATTCGTAGAGGGGCTACGAGATTGGTCGACGATTGGAATGCTACGTATTTTCATATCAGATATGAAAATGAATGAATATTAAGTAGTAATAATTTGTATAGCAATACAATTAAGCTTTTTTCGCAAGAGCGCAAAGAAAAAGATTGGGACTTATCCCAAACTGTTAAGAAATCGAGTTCTTAAAACATTTTTAAAAATATTTTTTTCTATTTTAAATGTACTGACTTAAACACCTACTAAGAAACTTTAAAAATAATAACTTTTGGTATATGATATTATTATTTTATTATTAAAATAATTACATTTGCAAAATAATTAGTTAGGAGATTTATTCTCACGCGTTATTGTCGCGTGAACTACAGGCAATGCTTCAAAAAGTTCATTTCTTTTAGGTGCATCTGTTGGCCTGACGAAATTATAGCATCTACTTACTTTACTAATTTCTTAACCTAATTAACAGTATAATATGTAACTAACTTTAAAAAATCTATTTTATTAACACACTGAAGAGTTTTTATTATAAAGACTTATTGTAAAAGAGAAATTGCGACAAGCCATTGGCAGCCCTGAAGAACCATTTTGTAATACACAAAAGCAACGAAGCATGAGAAGCCTCTAAAACGATAATAATAGTATGCTTATTGCATCGTAACTTCGAGTCGCCTCGTCAAAGCTTATTCATTAAGTTAGACAGGCTTGTTGGAAATTACATTAATTTCGTCGCACCGCGCCCGCTATATGTAAACTTATTATCGTGTGTCAGCCCTACTACTTAATTGGACATACTCGAGATGGACTTTTTGCGGAAATTGACACGCATCCGGGGACTTCAATGAGATTTGGGCATGTTCCTATAAGCGCTTTTCTAAATACGTCGTCTAATACAGCTTATACAAGCATAAAGCAAAGACAATTTAAATTAATACTTATAATTTTCCATGCAATCGTGTCATACAATGAACTCGAGAAAACAATCAATACGAGGTAAATTCCTTTCTCGTGCTTTAAAATAACCTTTAGTTTGGAAATCATCAACAATTTTGAAGATAAATCACTATTTTAGTGAGTGTAAAGTTTGCACAATTAGTAATTAATTGCTCTTACTTTAGTTTTCATAAAATATTGAAATTACTTTATTGAGTAAAACTAGATTGAAACGTACTTACAATAATAAAAAGAAAACATAATAAAACACTTTAACGGTTTAAAACGCGATGTAATAGTTATACTTATTTGAAAATGATTTTTAACTTCGGTTCGTCGTTTCGGATGCTTTGCAGTAGCTGTTGTCACGGGGAGACTCTCCCCGTGGCCCCCACAAATGGGTACTTCTCGCTTATCTATAGACAGTATTTTTATAAAATTGTTGTTGCTAATTGCGTAAGAGAAAGCGATCGCCCTTCCTCGTTACATAAGGAATTTATTACCGTTTCAAATCATTATCATCTTGTAACTTTGATAATAAAAATACACATACCTCTAAGTATTACGTGATATCAAAACGATTTCAATAGAAAGTCTTTCCACTGAACGCGAACAATATTTCCATACTTTCAGTTTCGGATCAATCCGTTGTATCTAACGGAATTGTACTTTATGGATGTACTAAAATATATTATTCATACACTATCTTATACAAGGGTGTGTTGAGCAGTGGGCTGTACATTCTTGCATATCCTCTCGTCAGATCTACTAAAATGCGACTATTCAAAGTGATAGTGATTGTAGAGTTTTAGAGGGTGACTACTGTTAAATGTTGACTGCTTTTTCACAATTACTAGTATTACGTTCTCTACGAGACTCTTTCTACACTGGATATAGTAAGTTTTTATACTTTGTAACATAAACACGTAGACAATCGACTGTCTTTCTCTGTTTTAATGATCAAATTTATGGGGAAGTCAAAAATTCAGTCTCCTGTCCAACCAAGATAATTATATTTTTCCGAGAATCGAACACACTTGCTAGTAAACATGAGTTATAGGTGATCGTTCATAATAAGTTATTTATTGTTTGTAAATTAGTTTTATCTTTATTTAGCATTAGCATAGAAAAATAATATATTTTTGTATAAGACAGATTTATATGAATAATCCAAAAGTATGCGTTCGCTATATTTTTGTTAAGGTTGCTATTACACTAGAACTTACCTTCAAAACAAAATAGTTTTACATGTTTTTATCCACGTAGGAACGATGAAAGTAGCAGGATGGTTCAATAAAAACAGGATGAATTTTATATAGAGGTTAGGAAAGAGTTAGATCACGCACATATCCAATTTAGTGGATATTTATGTTGGCAATGCGAGTGCGGGATACATCGCTCTCATAAATATTAAGCGCTTGTATCGCTTGATTGTATGACTTTATAACTCCTTAAGTACTCAGACATCTGACTTTGTACGTATATGTTTTATTTTAGAGTATATAAATGGCAGACTTGTTATGTGCTTACATAAATCTTAAATCAACAGTTTTGATGTGCTAATTCTTTATACTAAAAACACAAAATGATATAAAAACAGACTTAAGTTTACCGCTTCACTTTATATATACATATGTCGAGATAAGACAGACATTGAATTAGAAGAGATAGGTTAGTGATATTACCCTAAACTGCTATCAATAATCTGTATAGTCTTTATTTAAATGTAAGTCTACTTTCTAATAGCACTTATTTAAGAAAACAAATTGAAGTGTTTATAAAACTCATACTCAATACATAGCACATTTAGTCTATATATGTATACCCAACACAAAACAAAACCAAATAAAGATAAAAATAAGAATCTGAAGTAATATTTATTTAGCTAAATTTTGCATGATACCAGAACCGGTCTTTGCAAAACTATTCAGTAAGTAATTAATGTTTTAAATTTTGTCTCAGAAGCGTAACTTCATAGTAAAAGTTTGTATCATTCGAGATAACGTATTTACCAGCAAATAGCAAGTTTGGCCCGAAATTTACAATTGAATATCTTCTGTAGTAACTCAAACAGTAAGACCAAGGGTCTAATGGTGCTCAACAAAACTAATTTGCATAGCTATTTAGCTTTTGTTTGCCCAGAAGTGACTACACATTTACTTATGAACAAAAGAGGTCAATTATTCTAAATGTTATACGTACGTGTATAAAAGGCAGTTAATTATGAGTCCATTTCATAAAAAGATTAGTTTAAAAAAAATGCTTATTTTTATTACTGGAAAAATACAAGTTTCTATATATACAGTCGCTCAAAAGTTTAATACGAAAAGTCTTTATTAAATGATGCTGACTTTTCAAATTATCAATGAGATTTAAAATAAACTAATACTACTACGCTTTATAACTGTAAAAAATTAAAAATATCAACTAAATATATAGTGCCTAGAATTTATATTTTACTTGCTCACGAGGGGGAATTACAATCAAAGTTATTGCCACAGATAACGTTTTCCCGCCACAGGGTTATGTAGTGCATTGCACAGATAGAACGAAACTAAAATACAATAAACTCTAACCGTTTCTAAAACACTAAGGTACTTCGGTACGGGAGCATTCCAAACCTTATAATAACGAGTTGTAAGTAAATTTAATTAATTCACTCAGCTCGAAGTTGAACTGTGTGACCTATTTGATCAGTGGAACGATACGCGGTTCTTTGATCAACGCAATCCCATTAACCTGAAACCTTAAAGGGATAATATTGACACATTTTTCACCTTATTTAATTGAATCTTCCTTATGTTAGGACTTTTTGTTTAAAATATTATTTTATATTTATTTATTATTAAATATTATTTATAAATGTAATTTTGTTCTCAGTCTTTTAATGTATTTAATGCCATCTCGTGTGAAAAACATTTAAGTTGTCCGACATTAAACTGTGTAATTTCATCTTTAATTCTTCCTTCAGCTATTATGCATAGGACATTGATCCTCAATTTGTAAGGATTAAGGCTGGAAGTACATTGCACAGGAGGTGTATGTATCTATAGGTTGAATAAATTGGATCATAGAAAGACACAGTAGTTGAATTGGTTAGAGCAGCGGCACGTTGTTCGAGTATCCCCGTGTCATCGAATTTTTAAATGTAAATAGACTTATTTTATCGAATATTTACTCGTATAAGCTATTTATTTATACCTAAGTCTATATATCCACTTTTATTCTTCGTTTTATTGATAAAAAGATTACTTCAATGCAACAAAGAAGTACAAATGTTAGCTGGTTTAGAAGATTAAGGCAAATAAATTGATAGATCCGACACAGCGTAACAAAGTGGAGTAGATCAAACAAGTGTCGTCTACACTGACTGTGAAAATGGCTTATTGAGTCACAAGCGTTAGCGTGTAATGTCATAGATTATTTGACGGCTCTTGTTAATTACAAGATGGTCGAAATAGTCACACAAGTGATCTACGATTCACGTAAATTTTTGTCACTAGTTTTAATAACTATATGCGTCTTATATATTGTGGTGTTTACATGTTTCATATACTGTACGTTGTTGTAGCAATGGTAATCTAATTAAAAAAATCCTTGATTAAAATAATATATGCCCTTAGCGCTATAACAATAATTTTATATAATTGAATGTCATTTTCTAGTACAATTATAATTAATATCTTTTATTAATGATTTGGTTGATTTTTATTAACAAAATAAAATATTGTATTTTTTTTTTTTCAAAATCATTTTTTGATGTGGTTGTACGATGCGGGGTAAAAAATAAGCTTTAATTATTTTATATGGTTTTAATAGTTTAGTTTTTTTAATGTTAAAAAAGGTGTTTCAAAATATTAAAATTGAAAAAAACGCTTTATTTTTTCCCTTGGGCCATACAACAAAGACATCGAAAGCCTCTCATTAGGTATCGGCGCGTCTCGCTTTGTTAACGCGAACTGACAATCATCGCTGATCGTGCCACTGTGATCTGCTTCTCAACTTTATACATAAGAGAGTAAAATACTACATAATATGTATGTATTCGTTACTTACACTTGCTAACAATCATCTAACTGCTGGAAAAACGTTTTATTAGGACCGCACTTTGATCTCTTATCGAGTTTTAAACCGTAAAAATGCTTTATTCAAATGTGCAATAAACTACAGAAAATACTAGCAAAATATTATTTACATTGTTCAAATGCTTTTTGATATTGCAGAAAGTGCGCATCTAATCAAGTATTCAAAACTCCAACATCTATTCCGGGTGTAATGTGGGCTATTCCCAAACCGGTCGGTTGGAGGCCGGTCACGTGGGGCCGGATCTAATGCCCTCGTACTTCGTTATTATTGCATCACACAACCGGATAAGAGTATGCGCATTGATGTAGACGAATTTTCAGAAAAGGTTCGTCTATTTTCTCGTTCTAGAATGATTTGCAGTTGTTTTGTTAGTCCAACTCTATCAAAAATACCACAATACCTTAAAAAAGCTCTTAGGACTACAAAAGTTAATCTTGTTAAATAAATAACATTTTTTATATCAAAATCAATATATTATATTAATAGATATTTAATAAAATAATATTTTGACGGACCCGTTGATATAAAAAGATAAGCACAGTCTGCGTTCGCGCGTCGTGCTGTGCGGTCATTGACCGACTTCAGTTGTTCGGTGTTTTGTTAAGCAATCAACAAAATGTCGTGTGAAATAGTAAAATGCAATAGTTGCAAAATAGTCATTAATGAATTACTAGCCTTCGTGCAAAACAAGTGTGATGTCATGGATGTGGAAGGAATTGTCAGGCTCTGTGTTTTATCCTTTACACAGACGGAAATTGAAGTGGCAAAGAAACTTCTCATCCAATCTCTTTCGCCTAGCAAAAAAAGGATGTTATGCAAAAAGGGAACAAAAGCTGAACGTGATTTACGAGATATTGTTGCGTTTTTTAAGGGTATGTGAACCCGAATCCATACCCATATTCGTATCAAAAAACTTACAAAAATTGCCACCGATTACTTTTGATCACATTGACGCCCTTCGTGTCCTCAAGGACTTGATTGTCTTACAAAACGAAGTAAAAAAAGTTAGTTCGACCTACCTTACTAAAGACGAATTTTACAAAAATTGCAACATGAAAGATAATCCTGTTAGAACCGTTAATTTTAAACGCGGAGGGCACATTCGTACAACCGAATCAGCTGATGTCTGAGCGTATGCGTACCAGTCACCGCCCGCTGGTCGGCTCATTCTATCTCGGGGAGTAAACACGAGGCGATCTCGCTCCCGCCCGAATATATCGCGTTTTAAACCGTTAGTGTTTTATTTAAATGTGTACTACTCGCGTAACCTATGGACAGTGTTTAATTCTAATGTGTGTTAGTTTGGTTAGTAACAATTTTTAACTTAAAATGTATATTAGAATGTGTTAGTCACTAAAATTAAGTAGACAGAATGAATTATACAGAGTAGGTGCTAGGCGCTAAGGGGGAGCATGGACGTCACTCCATCGTTTTAGCAGCACCGTATACTTTTCACACAATGCCCCCAGAATGCCACTGGTGCTTTGTCGAGCTCGATACATGAGGATACACGCGTGCGGATGATGGCGTGGAAACCATCCGTGCGTGCATCCGCAAACATGCCCGACACGAATAGCATTCAATGCTCTCTGAGTAAAGGAGGCCCATAAGCTACACAAGTAGCATGATTGGCAGTGAGCCTTAAATAAGACGATTTTGACATTGTTTGAGCTTCGTGCAAACCTCCGGGCCAACATGTTACCCCTCACCGCCATAGTCCTCCTTACTCTCTCCAGGTCAGCTCCATCCGAAAGGCCCTCCGAGACACAATGACCAAAGTACTTATATTCAGTTACTTGTTGTAGTAGTACACCGTTGAGCATTATTGCAGGAACCACGCCTATCTTATCACCGGGCCATTGAAAAACGAGTAACATATTTTTGGCAGTATTGTAGCTCAGGCCATGAACATCCGCAAAGTTTTCACAGATTTTTAAGAGCTTTCGGATGGCGCTCACCGAGGGAGCTAACAACACCATATCATCAGCATAATTAATGTTATTCAGACTTATTCCATCTATTGAGTAGCCTACACCACTGCTCCTAAGACGCTCTATGAGATCGTTGACGTATAGGTTAAAAAGACAGGTAGATGTAAACCAACCCCCCCGCCTTACCCCACACTTTAATCGTCTTCATACACCCCACACTTCATACGTCTCAGACTCCACATTACTCCATCTTACACAATTCTCCTGATTTGTACACCAATAATCAAAAACTCCTATAACTTCCTCTGAAACCCTTGTCTTCATTCTTAATTTGTGTGTGTGTTAACTTATTATTATATATTACTAATAATATTGCGTGTTCAACATTTGTAATCAAAGTATAATCTTTTTGAAACATCTGTTGGTTTGTTATTTAGACTTTAGTCCCAAAAACCTGAATATAAAACGGATGGTAGAAATATCAAACTTCCGTCCGGTTCAAGAACCATCGTTCACGGATGAAGTTAATCGCTTTACGGTTTCAGTCTGTGGATTTTCGAATATGCAAAGCCAAAATGCTTCGACAGCGCCTCTCGTTTAGACCTTATATGGCTGGGTATTCCACCTCCATGAAGTAAACTTCAGTAACGCCGACTTCTCGACTATCCGTTGTTTTAACACAGCACGCATTTCGCAAGATAATTTTAAAAGTACAACTCAACATTGGCCACTGAATAAACTGGCAACAAATTCTTAGCAGTGGATAAGTAAATAGCGGCGCTGGATTTGAGCCAAATAGGCCGATAGTGGAATATTTACACGAGCTATGTATTTATTTTCTTTGTTTCGCATTAGCTATTGTTCTCTGCGTACAGCTGGCTTGTAAGGAGTATAAATACATCGTCGTGTGAGAAATAAACGAATATTAGTTATATAAAGCATGAATAAACATTTTTTTGACACAAACAACACAAAGCTTGAATATATGCTACCATTTTAAAATATATGGTTTGAATATATGAGATTATGAACAATCAATGGGTCAATATTTCTATGAAAATTATAAATATTCTTTTGTTTTTATATCAACATCCAAAAGAAGTTAATGTATTTTTGAATTTAATACATTTTTAATTAGATTTGTATCAGTGTTTTTGTTGTAGTCATATAACTCGATTTTACGGTATAAAACGTGATAAATAATTTAGTAAAATGATTGTTAACTCCGAGCCGATGTTTAGGAGTTGCTCTACAGGGCAATTAAAACCGATAAAAGGGAAAAAATAAACACGACAAAAAATTACATTTATTCTTGAATTACCTTTTTAATAATAATTATAAAAATATTGTACACACGGATATTATAATTGTCACTGCTACATCCTAGCTAAATCGACAGAAGTATACCTGATTATTATATGTTAGTTTAAATAATATATATCGCGTTTGAAACAGTTAAAGTGTTTTATTTAAATGTGTACTACTTGCGTAAACTACAGACCGTATAATAAATATGAATTGTAAATCTGTAGAAGTATGTCTAAGAGTTAAAACAACATTTTTATTTGTATAGTGGCTAAACAAAAGAGAACCTCAAGTGCATTTGAAATAGTATAGAATAGTAAAAAAAGTAGTAAAGTTTTGTACATTGAAAATGAAAATATGATTGCGAAGGAAATGGAACATAAATTCAGTCGTATACCACATGGATTGGAAGCAAATAGTTTTATAAAATTTCCTTAGCAGACAATTGGCATGCCCTCGTAGCTCACAGTCGGAGGCTGTAGCGGAAATTAGATTGTGATGTAGTGTCTATGCCCTTTGATATATTAAACCCTAGTTTTCAGCCGTAGCTTCTTCTGTGTGTTATGTTTAAATTATTAATATTAACTGATATATTTCGCGAATATCTTGCTACAGTTAATTTGCGTCACTACAGATAAATATAGATTAAAAATCTTTAAATGTATCATATTATTTTAAAAATAAAGTATTTGATTTGTATTGTCAAAAAAAATTACGACACGGGTGGCACTTAATTCGACATCCACAGCGTTTTGCTCTAACCAAGACCGACACGGTAGCTCTGTATATATGTATTTATTTGTAAAGCCATATCTCTAGAATATTAAAAAAAAACATTTTAACTATGTTTGAAAATTAAATTACGGCCCGACGTCCCCCTTCCCCCGTGTCTCCTGTCTGCTGCAAAGCATCCGAAACGTAAGTTTAACTAATATATCTGGTGTTTTAAAACGTAAGTGTTTTATTTAAATATGTACTCATGGCGTAAACTACTGACAGTGTTTAATCTGAATTATTTAAAGAATATTTGAAAATTCGCAATTTATTTGTAGGACCGTATAAGACAGCTTGTTATAGTTATTTTATTTGCCTATACTTTAACCTATATTCAAAGCTTGTGTACGCTTTCAGCGTGTGTAAGTAGTCAATTACATGCTTTTATTTAAATTGTTGCGTCGGGAGATGTACTCGGGCTATTATCTTGAGTGCAGTCAGATGGAAAACCTACTATTAGCAATGCTTTATAAAACAACCCTTATTTCATATTACATGCATCGGAAGGTCTTTGAAAACTTGGCTTCCTTAAGTCGCTTTTAACTTAAGTTGTCATTACTGCATGTTTCTTAAAATAATTCTGTACTTGATATAAGCGTTACTATTACTTTAAAAGTATTGAAGTGGAAATAAAACCTACGACTAAACCTACTCTACACGTAACTAATATAAGGCAGAAATCTTTAGAAATAGGAACTGTATCGTACTATTTTTATTTAAATTTAAAAAAGTAGCAATTCCTAATCATAATATCGAAAGGAGTGAAATATTTCACAGCGATAAATTTCAGGGAAAAAAATTATAGACTTATCACTATTCTATGTCAGTAAAAACTTTTGATCAACACTTGTACTTTACAAAGACAGTTGCTATTTGTTTTCAAGGTAAGGGAACTCACTGAAGGGATAAGCCCCAAGCCCCAAGCGAACCTTCCACCTGCCTCGCGAATATATTACACAAACTTTTTGCTAACGTCCCCGAACGCTCGGGGCGATTTGATGTTATACATATTTTACAACTTGTATTGAAACTTAAACTCTTTGATATGTGATTTGTAGTATATTTCAAGTGTCAAATGATTTTCTTAGCATTAGTGATGATGATAAAACAATTTCAAAGAATGAAACAAAACATTTAGTAAAATATAAAAAATATATCTTACTTGAATCCAATTAAGGTGATGACGACATGAGGGCTCCTCCGTAATGCTGTGGCATGACGTGGCACCTCGCGTTAAGTACGAGAGATCCTGGGTTTGAAACTCGTGGGAATTTTAAATAAATATGATCAACTAAGTAAACCATATGTTTCCTAAGAGATAAGTGTAAAACTTAAATGAAGATATTCTAGAAATCTGTTTTAATTTTTTTTTTATTATATTTTTCATTAATAAAATCTTTAAGTCACAATATAACTCTTAGGGGACCAACAATGGTGCAATTAATATTTTATTCAGGACTTAGTAAACTTCGAGAACAAAGCTTAACAGACGCTTTGGTGATAAAAAATAATGTTTATTGTTATTTTTAACGTTATATCTCATACTGGAGTTAAATTTTTAAATTTTCAAAAACAGCTGAATATTTTAACCAATCAAAGTTACTATATTATATACTAGCAGTAAAATATTATTAAACATCTGGGGTTATTTTGACACTGTAGATAGAATTGTATACTAAGATAGCATTTTTTATAATTTTTATAAATTATTCCTGTTTAAACGAGTTTATACGTGTACTATAAATAAAACATTTCAGAGGTCTAAACACAATATATTAGTTAAACTTAATTGAAAATGATTTTTAACTTCGGCCCAACGTTTTGAATACTTTGCAGCGGCCGTGGTCATGGGGAGACACGTTAATGTTTGATTTATACAAATTATTTCTTATAAAATTTAAATCTGCGCTATCTGGCGGAAATATTTTTGCGTTTTATTGATTTTTTAATAGAATTTATATGCCTTACAAAAGCAAGTTACTTTGGATAGGCAAAATTTTATGTTTTTATACATAATATGAGTTGAAAATGATGTACAATTTGTAATATGTAATCTCTACTATTTATATCACCAAGGAACACGCTACAATTGACAGCTATCAGATGCAAACCTCAACAGTTCTATTTGGAGATACCACCACCAGGATTTAAATTAAGAATGTATCTGTTTACCGGAAAGGCAAAGAACCAAATACCTAATATAAAGATTATCCATGGCTTAAAATTCAGTCTCGTCGTATCTTACAGTGTCTTTATGAAACATTAATCTTTTATACAATGTATTCAAACAAATTCATGCGCGATGTGAATACGTAATAATTCAGCGCTGTGGGGTCCCATTGTCCGCGGACGGGGGTCCGACAAGCCCCATGAATGCGCGACTTATATAAATCACACACTGACCTTTTCATATTGTCACTGTCAACGGAATATTTTGTTTTGAAATAACGCTTTTGTGTTTATTTCGCTTGAGTGAAAAGTTACTTTTTGCATATTACCAGAACAAACATATTTATAGTAATATTATAAAGATGAAGAGTGTGTTTACATGCGCTAATCTCACGAACTACCGGTTCGAACTAAAAAACCTTAGTGTTGGATAAATCATTTCTCGAGACTTTAGTCTATACAACATCACGCTGCGATCAATAAAAGCGAAGAAACGGCAGATAAGTCTGGAAAAAAAGGAAAAGATATTTATCTTTCCAAAAGTTTGAGAAGCCAAAAAGTAAATATGAAATTTTAAGATTACTTTGCAAGAAGTTTTTTTATGATAATAAAATTTAGTCAATATAATTCATTATTACCCATTATTTGTTAGAGTTGTATCAATATAATTGTAATAATCTTGCAAACAACAAAACCAACATTTGCTGATTTAGCTAGTATGTGTCACATATAAACATATGAAGACATTATTCTTTCGAGTGATGAATATTTAATATAGCTTTTAGTTACCGGATTTTATTATGTTAATATTCAAGATTCAAGATAAAGAACACGTTAAGAAACTGGAACGCTAAAATTCACACTTTTAGCAATTTTTAAATATAAAACGTTGATTTAATATGTTAATAATTATTGTTATATAAACGCGAAAATTATGTTTATAATTTCCCCCATATTTACTAATGCCTAACTACAAGAGTAAAATAATTTTTAAATTCCACATTTCACCATCACATGTATTTTGACACTAGCTTTGCGTTTTGCAGTGAAACATTACACGTGATATTAATTTATTGACAGTTATGTCGCGTGTTGTCACAATTGTTATTTGTGACCGGAATTATTAGCAAACAATTCCGGTCTGTTTTGTGACACTGATATAACACTAAATTGAATTGTGCAAACCACTTTCAGTACCCACATATTACATAGATTAAATTTAATTAAAATAGGAAATTCTAGAACTGTGAAAGACAATTTTAACTTTTCAAAATATAATCTGTTGTATTGAATAAAACTTCTTTTAGTAACTGCTTGAAAACTAATGAGAGAATAGTAACGTAACTTATGAGAGAATAGACCGCTTTATTACGTAACGCGTTACAGCTATTGCTTGCCTGTATTGTATCACTGTCGGGCACTGCGAACACAGCTCCTTAAATCAAACGGTGTTTATTTCTTGTAAAACGGCTTAGTTAAATTGGCTGTTCTAGTTATTATGTACAAGAAAATATATGTCTAATTTATCTACGTTATGTGTAGTAAATTTGAGCATAAAAGTTATATAAACCATCACATCGCCACGAATGATGCTCCTAAAAGCTGAATTCAAACCGTAGACTGCCTAACAATAGTGTTAATTTGTAACCGTTTCTGCGGTATTGTATGAAATCTGAAAACGGAGAATAAGCAAGTTAGGGCTAATATAATAGTCGGGTCTCAGACAGGCCATTAGTCAGCTTGACTCAGCTCGATGTAGGCAGACTGGCCTGGCACAGTGTACACATTAACAGTAGACCAATAGGCATGATCATGCATGTATGTATCAAAAACAATCAACATCATACAAGAATGTGGCTTGATGAATGGTCGGTTTAAAAAAAATACATGTTACATGTTTGTTTGTACTGGATTATTATAATAATAACGTAATATACTCTTTGTTGGATTGAAATGTAACTTTGAATATTTGTATTTTTTTCTAATTTATAATTCAGAAGTTGAAAGAGAAACTGTAATTTTAACTATTGTATTCAATTTAGTATTTCCACAATGAAAACATATAACAGTAACCGACTTCCTAAGATTTTAAAGTGACCATGCTGAAGTGTGTCTCGCTATTACACTGTGGCACAAATCTCTGTAATATAATTTGAAAGTATGGTTCACTTCATGTTATACTGCAGTTTATGTCGGCCTTCAGAATCTTGGAGGGTGTTTTGGGAAATACTCTCACATCCCTAGCATTACTTTAAGTTTTAATGAGAAGGATTTAATACAACGAGTTCTTAACTTGGTGGATAGATATATTTGTACCTATATATTTGAATGTAATTAAAAAAATCATTCTTTTCACGTTACCTTACAGAGCAAAAGCACGGCACGAATGTTGTTCTACTGAGTCTACCGGGTTCGAGTCCCTGTTGTTAAAAAAACCACACAGACACTGTTAAAAATAACATACAAAACTAAAAAACTTTCTGCCAAAAAGCTAAGACTATAATTAATCAATTTCAAGTTAAAATTAAAAAAAATACTACCATTAAATATCACTGGACGTTCTGAAGATGTGATAAAACTTACTTTAATTTGAATTATTTGATATAACAATTATAGGCAAAGCGTTACGCTATAAACTTCCACGGCTTACCCCCATAATATTCATCAGTTTAAAAATCGAATGCTTAATAATACCGAATGAAAATTAATTGGCCAATAAAAGAGAAATATTAAATATACCGTGCAGTTATGTTAAAGTATGGGTATACCAGTGGTTGGCAGGAAGCCAGTCCGATTGTAAAATGACTATATCACGGCCATTCAAGACACAGTGCCTGCGACACAAAGCATCTGCCACGCCCGATCATCGCCAGAAATGGGCTAATGACTCTTAAAGTATTACCATATTAAAGGAATTAGGTACAAAGAAATGTAGATATTGTTACATCGAGGAATTCTTATTCGAATGGCTTCTGTATTCTTATTCATTACATCAATGTATCAAAACAAAACCACATAAGATCCGTAGATAAGTTTTGAAATTTTGTGTAAGTTTTATTTTGATATTTTTAAGATTATATTTAACATTGTAAATTTTGTTTCGCCCACGTTGCACATCTCGTTTTCCCGTAAACTTTTTCCTCTTTCTCCTTGGGTTACCTGGAAAAGATCGCTCGATAGCGATAAGGCCGCCCATTGCACTCCATATTTTTAGTATACAAGTCTCGTTTATATATTTTTTCTTTTTTTTGTGCAATAAAGTGTAATAAATAAGAATAATAATCAAATGGCAATAAACTGTTTAAATATTGTATTTACAATTTAAATCGAGGGCGAGGAATCGACGATGCTGCTTTAAAAAACGGATTGTAGATAAGAAATTAACTTAACGCGTTTTTTAAATCAATTATTTAATTTTCAATTTAAATTAACGCGTTTAAATCCATTGAAATTGTTGTAAATACTATAGTTTTCGCGTGTAGTACTCATTTAAATAAAACACTTTTAACGGTTTACTCGCGTAATGTATCATTTTTTTAATGTTCATAAAAGTTAAGTTTGGTAGATGCCAAAGAACGACATCCCCAGAAACTAGAGGTACGCCGTAAGTCAATTTTGTAATGACTCGGGTAATGTTGCTAAATGCCTATTATAAGGAACAAAAGACACTAGCTCACATTTTGACTTTGACATTAGGGACCTCCATCTTCACTAGCCCCTCGACGACGGCTACTGCGAATCATCCACAACGTCACGCCGTAATTAAAATAAATTGTAAATAAGTTGTTTTAATTCACTTCGTGTTTTAAATGGTTGTAAGTGTTTGATTTTGAAAGTTTTTGATTTCTCTTTTAGCACTTGTGAGGACAATGTATTACGTTTATACTTTTCCACATCCCTCTACATATCAGTATCCAAAGTACTCCACCTTAACGTAAAAATATATAAAAATACAAATATTATAAGCTAGCTTTTATTTTGAGGGTTTGTGCAACATTTCCTTCCATAACTGCTTGCAAAACGATGATTAAAAGTACTTCGCAGTTGAAATGGCTAATGAATAGCTATTAACTGACCGCGTTTACGTATCGTGAACATTAAAACGCCAGTAAAAGTACAGGAAAATAACAATCGTTAAAAATTAATGACACAAGCACTGGCCGGGGGCAATGAAAGGTTTTGAAAGCGACGTACCCGCTACGTATTGTCCACTTCGAATAAAAAGCTTACGCAACAACACAGGAACTCACTTACCGATAATATTATGCCGTCTAAATGCACCTTTTAAAGTGTACGATACGATTTTCCATTTTCTTTTTCACTATGTGACTATAATAGTTGATGATATGTACCATGTAAGTAGTTTTGGGTTCTCAATAAATACATAGCACGTAAGATTATAATATACATTTAATAAAAACATTTTAACGACGACGTTTCCAAGCAGTCGTGGTTCTTTGGACACAACACGTCTGCTGCAAAGCATCTACATTGGGCCGTAGTTAAAAATAAGTTTAACAAATATGTGTCGCGTTTTAAACCGTTAAAGTTTTTTATTTAAATGTGTACTACTCGCGTAAACAGTACCTATTTAATATGCACAAAAACTCGATATTGCATCGACCTATGTCGTAATTTGTGGGTATTTATCCGATAAATTTGACGTCGCCACATTAATAATTCAATCATGTCTTTAAAAAAATATAGTGTTTTTTTCATTTATGTAGACATATATTAGTAAGACAATTTAACATGGACAGAAATGGACCTTCATGATACGATATTTATTGATTTAAGTCGTATAATGAAAACGTCTTTTAACCCTTACCACGCCACATCATCAGTCATTCTTACGGCCGCATCGCCTTTGTAATTGGATTAGCTTTCATAAGACGTCATTGTTCATGAATAGCTTCACTTAGCTTCTAATAAAACTGAGATTATATCATCTTATATTGTACGCATTATGTATAACTTTTATTGTAAGGAACTCGAGCCCCAAGTTCTCTTTTGCCTTTGTGGTGAATATTATTATAAGTAAATAATAATAATTTGTAAATAAGATAATTCAATACATTTCGCGTTTTAAACCGTTAAAAGTGTTTTTTTTAATGTTGAGTAGTTTTTCTCTGAAAAAGTGTTATGTTAATTAATATAATATTATTAGTAACTAATATATTTATCTACAATAATGCCCAACAAGATAATTTCAGCCTCTAACATGCTTTTATCAAAAGTGAGAAGTAATATTTATCTTTCTTATGTCGTAAAAAGCTGTGTACTTTTTATTATCGTGAAAATTAACTCGGGAGCAGAGAGGCAGCTTTAAAGTTTTTTTATTATTCATGTCACAAGAGATTTTTAAACAAAATGACTAATATTTTTATGTCAGTAAAATTTAAATCTGTAACATTTCAAAGCTCTACTATTTTCACATATTTTTGTGCAAGATGCAATTATAATAATATAAAATCTATTTAGATTAAACAAATTCGATGCCGTAGGCGGCTCTTGAATCCACAGCGATCCGCAATGCTGGGTTTAGTGATCGAGTCGTGACTCGTTGATTCCTTATCGATTTTTTTAAACTTTGACACACACAAACATGCGCATCTCGCAATAATTTAATTTTAATCTTAACGCTTGCCTTGATGGTTAAAAAAAACGTTGAAGATAAAATTACACAGGGTAACATTTAATATATAGTTATTTTTATAAAATCAAGGACACCTATATAGAGATTTCTAAGACATCGCCCTTAACGTGCTTGGCTTTAGATTGTCAAAAGGTAAAACGAATTATAAATATTTAACTGGTTACCCTTTTGTTTCATCCTAGCAATATTAAGAAAACATATCCTCGTTTTCGTAAATAATAAAAGTGGAAGGATTGTCGATCTATCTAAGCGTCTCCTTTGCCCAATAGAAAGGTGATAGGAAATAGATGAAACAAACGCGACACGTAAACAGGCTGTCAAAGAAAATGTAAATTCGGCTCGGGAGTAGGCCCCACCGAGACAGAAGGGCGAACGTTTATTTATGGCGTATGAAAAATATATTCGGGACGTTTCTGGGATCGTCGGGAGAGGTTTCATTCCGAACAAGTCGTAACACAGTGAAATATATCTCTATATGTAATACATACCTTTATTGATTGTTTTTCTTAGTGGTATTATATCTGCAATTAGTATTGTCGCTTCCAATATTTGGGAAAGATTAAAATAAAACATAAGCTTGAAAAGTAAGACGCAAGTGACAAAATGTATATACGAAAATTATTAATTGTACGTAATATAAATACTGTCTATAGTTAACGCGAGTAGTGCGCATTTAAATAAAACACTTACGGTTTAAAACGCGATTTACAGTAGTTAAACTTGTTTGAAAACTATTTTAACTATGACCATACCTTTCGTATGCTTTGCAAAAGTCTAAAACGAATATATGTCGCGTTTTGAACCGTTAAAGTGTTATATTTAAATGTACGTAGTCTACTTTATTTTTTTTAAATATGTAAAGACGTGTTTCAAAATTTCCAAAATGCGCACTTAATTAATTTTATCAGATGTTCATAATATTTCTGCTCGATTGGCAAAAAAAGCCGGAAAGGGAAAATCGGTAAAATAAATATTATAAACGGTTGGAAATCATAATATCCGGGACAAATAGGAATTTAAAATCCAATTTAAATTCGTGAAGCGCGAATCCCCCGCGGACTCTTCACTGTATACCCGGGGAAATGAAGGCTTTGTACTAGCGTTTCTGCCCTGGGTAGACAGTGACTTTGTTGTTATTTTTATATGTATTGTTTTTAAAATCTAACTGCACTGTTGTTTAAGTGAAATAAATTGTATCTAGTAATATTAACGTTAATATATAATCTTATCAACCACTTGCCAGTAAATAAAACGGATGAGTGAAAAGGACACAGATATATGAATGATTTACAGCGGGAAAAGAGAGTTTACTTTAGTTTAGTAAGTGTGCCTTATCATTAAATCTATAGTTTGTATTTGGATTAATTAGACAAAAAAGTGTTATAACTATTAGCGACTCAAGACACCAGAATTATATTTCCCAGAACACGAACCGCGGTACTCTCGTGTAAGACAGTATCGCAATAATAAGATTCGAAGGACACCAACAAAATTATTTTCAGCAATAATTAATTACGAAAATAAATAATTAATGGGGCATTTGTCGGAAATCTCTAAGTTTATCAGGGTGTTACATTTTCATTAGCTAATTGAGTTGTGCCCGTCATACCTAAGGATGTATAGGGCTCTACGGACGTAAATAATTTAGGGTTGACACCTCGAGCCTCCTTTAAATTATTCTTATATAATTGTATTGCCTTACCTGCTATCGTACTGTCGTAAACACAAGTTTTCCGTATGATATATATTTGAATGTTTCTTAAATTCAAATGATTACATGGACCTTATGTGATTTACAACATAAAAACATTATCGATAAATACAGACAGTTAAACGCTCGTTCAGTTGTTAAAGCGACCAAACAGTACAATATTAGTTGGTACAAGCACTACCATCAATATGTCTTTATAATGTTTCATTAATAAATATTTATAAGGACATACTTGCAAGAAAAATAGAGACAGAAAGACGCAACGACTTAATTTTTTTATGATATAGTAGAACAGACGAGCATTGGGTCCAGTTGATGGTAGGTGATGTACCCCAGCCTATAGCATTTAAGTAAGTTGCGTTGTCGCCCTATTTTGGATTTGGATATTCGGAAATTCACAGACTAAAATGGAAATACGATTAAGCTTCACGGCTTCTTCATCTGTGGACGGTGGTTCGTGATCTGGACGGAATTTCTTTATTCCTATTACCAGATGATGAAAATAATTGATATTGCTTTTTATATACGGATTATTTTAAAAGTCTACTTACGCATCAGCCCTAGACCGGTTGAGTGAACGGGAGGTTGCAATCCGCTTTTATTGCTTTTCAGAAGCTTTATGTTAATTTAGACACATTTTAGATGTGCTTTTAACGGCTTCAATACACATTACACGTTCGTTTCCATGAATGAGCTTTTCAATGACGTCATATTTCTTATTTCGAGTTTTCGTTCTCAATAATTCAGTACACTTCCAGTATTTGTAAATTAAATCTATTTTAAACGTGTTTGTTGCTTATTTTATAACTATACTGCACATGGAACACACAATTATAATTAAATAATCTTTTTATAAACTAAATAAATATTATGTATAAATTGGAAATAGATTATTCGCGATAAGGCACTGATAGACACTCTTTTAAGTAATATGTATAAGATATTAAGTGAAAGCTAAATAAATTAATCAATAATGTTGAGGTAATCACTACATACTATAAAACAAAGTCGTTTTTTCTGTCCCTATGTACGCTGAAATCCTTAAAATTAAGCAAAAGATTTTAATGCAGTTTTTTTTAATAGAGTTATTCAAGATGAAGATTTTTAATTACACCGTTTAGTTTTTCTGTAGTGTATTTAGTATCAGCAATTCACCCGAGCGAAGCCAGGGCGGGTTGCTAGTTAATAATAAAAAATAAGGGCCGCCTCTGTAGGTAAATAATTGATTCCAGCCAGTAATCCCGGGGAGACAAGAGACTGTCTTAGCTGAGCAAAGCACTGGAATCTCGAATAAGTACTTTGCCTGTGAATAAAAGTTTTAAGCGAAACGGACACAAAAATGTGGTCCATCTATGCCCCACGTGCGGAACCGGAAAAGCAGTATGAAAAAAAACACATTTCAGGGTCTGTTTTACTGATAGTGTCTTTACAGGAAAGTAAAAATTCTGTGCCTTTTCCAGCCGAAACTATTACATTTATCTAGATTGAAAATATTTGTTCGTGTTTTAATAGCAATGCAAGACCATACATACGTACAACTAAGCTAGAACGGTTTCTAAAACCTTATAATTGTTAATACAAGTAAAATAACTTTAAAAGCAGACGTGTGAGTTGTAGACACAAAGCAAACCCAATTAACTACAGCGAGTGGGATTACAGACGAAAATTCGGGAGAAAGCGAAATTCAAACGCTAAGAAGAAATTCCTACATTTTTCATAATGAATTCTTGAATTTTTGCGAGTTAATTGCAATGGCAAACAGACATTACTCTCATTTCATATTTAAAGGCACAGTTAAACGCTGGCAGAGCCGAGCTATTTCGAATATTTTAACGTTTGTTTCTTACACATTTATGTCTCTAAGCAGTGAGACTTCATAAAAGGCATTAAATTATATTAAAGCTTTTGTAAGCGTAATAACGACTTGAAAACGAAAGAAGAACAACGTCGGGTCGAAGTTAAAAATAATTTTCAAATAAGTTGAACTAATATCGCGTTTTAAACCGTTAAAGTGTTTTATTGAAATGTGTATTACTCGCGTAAACTACGGACAGTATTCGAAATTGAAATTAAAAGTTTTCTGTACTTTCCAAGGTATATTTTATTCTATTTTTCAAATGTATAAATTATCTACAGGGTATTATAGACATAGGGTTAGAAATTGCTATAATTTTTGTAAAATTAGATTTTTTTGCAAAATGTATAATTCTTTTTTATACCTAAAATAAACATATCTTCTAAGACTTTAATATTCACAAAGTATAAATAATATTTTCAAATGAAATAGGTAAATTATATATGTTGCCCATATTACAAACTTATATTATAAAGTTTTATATTAAAGACTTAATTGACAAAAACATTTTTGACACATAATTTAAAAGGATATTAAAACATTACTTATAGTATAAGCTTAGGTCTAGGCAATAGACAAAATAGGATCCATAGTGTGGCGCAGCGTGTTATTTTTTAACGTATTGATCAGAATATGTGATACTTTTAATATCTTTACCTATTAAAAACATCCTACAACTCATAAACGAAGCCTTCATTTTAATTACGTCACAGAAGATATCTTCAAAGTTACATATCGAGAAAGTTTAAACCGTAAGCTCTTAAGTTTGCGAGATTAAAAAGTCTCAAGTTCGATTTCAGTCTTTAAATTCTATTACAACTTACCTGAATGCAATTTCTGCTTTAATAGATTTTATCTCGCTACGTGCATGACAATTTATAGCTCTTTGAAAGTGATAAGAGTTTTTTCACACATTACTTTGTATCAAAGCGATTCCTCGTAGGGGACGTGAGGCATGGGGCAGATATATTTCTGTGTCTGATTAAAAAAAAAATTCGGTAGTAAGTTATTCTGGCCTTTGGTACAGAATAACAGATTTATTATACTTCCCCGGATTTGAATCCAGAACTTTATGGGTTTAGAGCTTGACTTATCTGTAGACCGTCGACCATACCTTCGATTGTCAAAATATATTCTTTTATAGAGTAAAGCCAAGATATTATATATAACTTAATTTTTAATAATAACTTAAAACTTTGAATACTCATTGTAAACTATCTGAATATTAAAAAATATATTTGGATATCATAATTTTGTATAAAAGTAATATTTCAATTAATAAAATGAAATATTCCGGTAATGTTTTTAAACGTTCCTTGTTACTGGTCCTTAGGGACCGTTAATATGTCTGATTTTGGCTACAGATAATAATTTGCCGCATAATATACTATTCAGTTTATCAGATATACATTTGAAACAATAAAATTGTCAATTGATAGTATACCAGCGTCTGTAACGATGAAAAACTTGAAATTGAAAACTCTTCACCTAAAATGTGCAAGGCAAGCAAATAATTATAAAAAATAACTTAAGATGTATAGTATTATAGTTTTTTACTTATATCTCATAATATAAAACATTCAATTATGAAAAATTCAATTAATAACAGCGGCCTAGGTTTGATCCCTGCACGTGTCAATTTTTGTAATCTAAAATAAAACCAAAGTTTAAAATGATATCATATGTTGGTACATCTTTAAATGTATTTTTCTTGCAAACAAGATGTCATCTTACTCTGTCGATGGTTATGTTATTGAGCAATTTATATAGATTATTTTTATAACGTAAAATTACACGTAAGTTTTGAGCAACAACTTATGCATTAAATAATATCATTGCGATAACTGATATGCTACAGATAACACTAATGGGTGTAGCTTATATACAGACTAGACGCTACCTATACATATACCTTTATATCTTACATTGACATATGAAAGTTTTTAATGAGACGTAATTCCGCCGAAACGACTGAATTTTCTCGAAAGTTCCGAATAAGGAAAACACACGATCAAATGGAACATTCGAAGCGTGTATTTTGCGCAGAAATATGAGCTATAAATTAGCATGCGTTTCGAAGTTAGCTCAAGACCAACATTTGATAGAAGTTGGCTCGTTTGCCTCGGCTCCCTAACTGCATAATGCGCCGCCGTCGTTTCGAGGGAGTCTGCTGATTTTAAGGATGTGTTGCCGACTTTTTTTATAAAGTATTCGTAAGGTCATCACTTTACTTTACTTCATCATACTTTCATCGCTTCTAAATACTTAGAAAACGTGTTACCTTTTTGTATTTGCGAGTACCTTTAAGAATAACGACACAATATGTAACACACATTATTAAATATCAAAAACTATTCTCTTTCTAAAGTATATGTGATAGTGTTTCTTATAAAAAATATATATTTTTATAATTTTTTTTAGGCAGCGTCCTTCAGCTTTTACAAGGCGTTTAGATAGATCATGTTTTGTTTTATTGCTTGCCTTCAATATCTCTACACAGTAACTTCTTACTAGGCAATTACACAACCACACATCACGCAGGAAATGTGTAACCAATTTAACTTTACGCGGTATTTATTCACATGGTAATGTCCGATTTGCATTTACAAGGCACAGGAAGGAATGACTGAGTTAATGTTAAATAAGTAAAATAGAATGTATAAATAAAAAAATAACGACATGCGTGAGCCTTGTACAAGCATCTAGCGTTTCATGCTGCCGGTCTTACCAATGGTACAAGGTAGCTCAACTGTTTAGTAGTGAGGTAGCAACATGGAACGCTTTGAATGGAGGTTTAAATCCCACCCGTGCCGTAATTTTATCAATCTAAATAGGTTTTTTATTTATAAGAAATGTTTTTATTAAGAAGAATTTAGCTCATTGGTATTAAGTAAGAGGTGGTCTTTTTAACATACTAACTAAGCTCCAGTTGAATTTCCATAAGTAAACTGATTTTAAGTAATAACCTTTGTAGATTAAAAATCGAAAATAAATTGAAAGAAATTTACGACTCGGGCAGGACTTGAACCTGCATCATTAGCGTTCCATGCTGTTGCTCTAATCCGTTGCGCTATCAATTATTAGATTTTTTTCACAATTTATTTTCGATTTTTCATAAATACCATTAAAGTTTTTCAAAAGTAATAACTTTTCTGTATAACCGAAGTAAAATTAATCAAGAATATTGTTTAAATAAAACACTTTAACAGTTTAAAACGCGATATATTAGTTAAATTTATTTGAAAATGATTTTTAACTTCGGCCCGACGTTTTGGATGCTTTGCAGCAGCCGTGGTCACGGGGAGACTTAACAAGAGAATAAGTTTAACTAATATATCGCGTTTTAAACCGTTAAAGTGTTTTATTTAAATGTGTACTACTCGTGTAAACTATAGACAGTATTTAAGAATATTGTTTTTACTTTTCTACAATTCAAAAGATTCTTTCTATTCTAATTATATTGCACAGCATTTGTTTATTTACTCTTCTGACGTCACGTCGGGCGCATAATTTCCACTGGACAGAAACCCTCTCTCATAAGACCGGACACTCGTAACATATAGCACGGACGTGGGACTTCCCCGATTAATTAAAACACGCTCTAAAAACAACATGGCGGACGCTCTATCCGACAGCATTCTTTACGACTCTGAAATCTACAGTTTAATTCCCTGAAGCAAGCAATATTAAGCAAGGTAATATTTATAAATTTACAGTATTATTACTAAACGTGATAATCCTAAACAAAAGATCTGTATCGTAATTGTAAATTTAACATATTATGTTTAATAATAAATCACTTTAACTGTTTACTACTCGCGCAAACTAAAGACAGTATTTAAACCTTATAAAGTTTGACAATTAGGCACTTTTAAATAAAACACTTTTGACGGTTTAAAACGCAAAATATATTAGCCGTCTGTTCGGATATTAACCAGGATATGGATTCCGTAATTAAAATTAACTGACTAATGTTTCGTGTTTAAATTGTAAAAAGTACCTATTTTAAATGTGTCATAGTCGCATAAATAACAAACCATACTTGAATAGTCGTAAAAATAAGCATAACTAAACCTGTGTAAAATTCCCTGAAGTAAACATGCTTGTGGCTGTTTCCTATATATGATACCTCACGACTCGAATCCTGAATCTCTCGAGCTAAAAGCAATGCTAGCCAACGCTTTAACAATTGACCCTGAGAGTCGGTCACCAAATAAAACACAAAATAAAGGCGCTTATCAGTAATATAAGTTATAAGAATTAAATATTTAATGGAAATCTTAGCACATTCATCAAGTTAAGTATAGTAAAGGGCACGAGCTACTCTGCACTTTATCGTATGCAAAACCGAGCTTATGCAAATGTATACAGTAATAATTCAATGTTCTTCACGGATTATTGTCATGTTCAACTTATTATCACAGATTACTCAGGTTTAGATAGTATACTTGGTAAGTAGGAAACTAAGTACTGTCTGTAATTTACGAAAGTAGTACACGGTTAAATAAAAAAATGTAGATGGCGCTATGGTAGCATTTTTACTTTGACGTTAGAGACACCGTTTATTCTCAGTGAAGCTACGGCTGCTGCAAAGCATCCCAAACGTTAGTCCGTTGTTAATATAAATTTTAACTAAGTTTAACTAATACATTTCGCGTTTAAAACATTAAAATTGTCCAAATCCAAATTCTAAACGAAAAAAAATTAAATAAAAAAAAAATGATTAGAAACATGTGGACCCGGGGTCGAAAAGACCCGTTAATTATCGGCTATGCACAGCTACCATTAGACCAACCAGCCGATTGTAGATTATTATTATAATATTTATACTTGACTGGTTTTAATATATTAAAACCTTAAAATTACTTAAATTTATAGTTTACAGTTGAGTATCAACTTCATATACAACAGTTATTCTCTTCTGTAAACTAAACGTGTTTACTGAGAAGATCTGACGTGGAAATATACATGGCAATAGTTGGTTCGACAGTTACAAAATATATGTAATATTTCGTAAACATTGCAGTGCAAAGATGACGGGAAACACCGCAGTAATACATTATGTCACGCTAAGCAGGACTGCGCGATAAATATTTGGCGTACTGTATACTTAATGCGGCCACGAAACGAGCGCGACTGTGCTTTAAAGTGTTTTTTATGACTTTTGGTCATATTTAATAAATAGGTTTAAACGAGATTTATATTACTATTGATAATTTGCATACAATAATATTTTTTTAAATAAGGTCTGTGGTTCTAGTTCTTTATTCAACTTATTACATCTAAATAAAACAATTATGATTAGAAACTTGTAATATATTAGTTAACTTATTTTTAATTTATTTTATCTACACCTCGACTTTTCGGTTTCGGTTCAGTCTTGATCAAGTGGCGATCATGACTGGCAATATTTTAATGTAAAAATAAGTTACCAAATCTATGTTACCTTTTAAACCGTTAAAATTGTTTTATTTAAATGTTTTAAGCCATACAATTGTTAATTATTATAAAATGTTCGCTTTATAAATCTTATAAAACTTCATTTATTTATGATGAGAGAGCAAATACATTTTTCCGTCTCAAGTCTACTAAAACTCATTGTTCATACATACGTCAAATATATACCAGAATGATATTTTTTATTGCGATTAAAAAGATAAACAAACCCCACGCTCCTCGAATGGCCACATAGTTACCTAAAGAGATATTTCTCTTCCGCGCGAGTTGTCACGTCGTACAGTCGGGCCACCTCCAATCGACAAACCTGATTGATGATAACGTGGACCTGCCACTAGACTTTTCAGTTGCTTGTAGCACAATCACAATATCAAAATATCTTTGTTTGCACCACATAGCATTTATCAGAATTTATGAAGCACTGGTTATATTTTTATAAGTGTTAAGCTGAATACTGTCTATAGTTTACGCGAGTCTCCCCGCGACCATGACTGCTGCAAAGCATCCAAAACGTCGGGCCGAAGTTAAAAATAATTTTCAAATAACATATTACGTTTTAAACCGTTGAAGTGTTTTATTTAAAAGTGTTATGCTGGTTGCTTTAACTATTCTTAATGAAACGTAAATGACTACTTTGTTTGTACCTGTTTAATGGATTTTACGGTGAAAACGAAATTTAAGATAGAACGAATATATCTTTCTAGGTAATTTAAACTATTTTAAACTCTCTGTAATTAAATACCTTACTATAAAAATAAAATAGTATACAATAAAAAGGACCAAATTCTTCTTAATACCTAAAACAAATAGATATCATAGATATAGATATCTCCCTGTGTAATTTAATTTGTACTTTATTCTATATAACTTTTGATACAATATATGTTATTATTTTTTATATATTTATTATTAGTAAGGAGTTGATTTGAGTCAATGAAATGATTGTTTATTGTTTTAGCAATTCTATTTCGCGCGACATGATTGCTGAAAAATCTAATTTATAATATATATATAGTACTTATGTTTTTTTTAATCACTGTCGAACCTATAAAATTTAATATCACAACTTATGTAGAATTAATTTCGACTTGCCCACAAATTGCCACAGTACCTGAAACAAAAAAGTTAAAATTAACATTCGGATAAAGCTCAAATGTAACCTCTAGCAATTCAATTTACGAGTTTGCTAATGTCGGCATCAACTAGTTTCGTCCAGTTAAAACTAGTTAGCAACTTTGCGAATACTAAACGTTTTTTGGTCACTCGAGAGAAGTTTTAATCATGATAGATATTTGAATTAAATGTTTAGATATGTGATAGTAATTATATCAAACTACCTACTTTAATTGCTCGAGGACTGTTGCTAAACGTTACTCCGTTGGTCGTTGAATCGAAGCCTTTAATTTCTCTCTCGTTTCTTTTTAAAATTCTTTAGAATTACGTCAATTTATTTTATTTTTGTAAGCCTCATTGTTATCAAAATAACAACATACAACATACACAGGCAAAACTATAACACAAATGGTACCCAACTAAAATCTATTAATATTTGTCGTTTGAACACATATTTCCTGAAATTTGTTAGACCGCACTCCTTACTTGTACCTCTAACCAATAAAGTCCTGAAGGCAAACCTTTAAATCAGATTCACAAAGGAGGCAATTTATTTTGAAAAATCACTCTCAACCCTTTCGTGAATAGATCGATCACTCGTGAAGACGTGTTGCGGAGCGGCTAAGTGCGAACTTCTGTCACTTGCGAACGTGAATTATACAGGGTGCTTAGCATTGTGGGATTCAAGTCCTTACTAGGTAGACATACCTTCACTAAATAAAACCGTTTGATATTAAAAAACCATTGAATACACTTCGAATAAAATTATTTGAAATTGTGTAGTAGTGGTCAGAAAAGGATTAAAAATTGTGGATTATGATAAATACGTAATCGACCACTTTTAATCCCCACAACTAATATTATAAAAATAAATATCTTAAATACTGTCTGTAGTTTACATTTTCTATCATCACATACGGTTTTATTTAAAAAAAAGACCTACTTTGTTTGAAGGCGCTACTCTCGGAAACAACTGGTTCGAATTGAAAAAAATATTTTTGTGTTGGCTGGATCATTTTGATTGGTTTTAGGTTAATGAACACCTGGCTATGACCATACTTAGGGAAATATAGATAAAACGGGATAAACAATTCATCTTTGAGGAAATTCGTTGCGTTTGCGCGTTTTTTACTCTTTAATAAAGTTTGTATTTAAAGTTATAATATCCAAATATATATTTGTAACACAGTGATAGATTAATTTTATTGTTGTATAAAAATAGATTTTGTATATTTATATATTTGAAAACTTTTTTTTATAATATAATATACAAAAGCTCACACCGCACTAATTATATCCAATTATGACCTTTTACGATACTTGTATGTAAAAATCTCCCTAGAATATAATCAATCATATTTAATTTAACAAAATACAGTTGCGAGAGTTCAGTATTAAACAGCGACTAACCCTGTTTAGTGCTTAATCAATCAATTAAATTTGACGTTAGTTAAGTACCGGTTCATTTTAAACTCAACCCTCGGACGTGGTTCGAATAGCTAAATATAATTGATTGAATTCAACATTTCAGCGTTCATATGCATAGTTTAAGTTAAATAAATAGTCCAGTAAATCTATGGAAATATCCATATGGGTTAAAGAGCAAATATTTATTAATTTGCAGGTCAATAGTAAAGCACAGATGAGCCATTAGAAACAAAACTTATATATCGAATTATTAGTTTTATGTGTAATTTGTAAAAAGAATCCTGTTTAATAATATTTTAATTAATTGAGTAAAGGATTTACTCATTTTATCATCTATGTTGTATGTTAACCATAAAAGTATAGCCGGGCACAGAAGATAACTAATGTCTCTACCAGAGTCCTACATGGAGGTGAAACTGGATTTGATTATGTAGTGTCAGATTGTGGCCAATTCTCGTTCCCTTTAAACGTACAAAGTTTAACACCAGAGTGTGGCGACAATTATTTTTTTAATTTATTACAAATACCACAAAGTAATAAATGTACGTGTAATATCATCGTAACTTTTTTCGTAGCGGGATAATGATTCGATATCTATACTGCGAATTAAATGCTTCCATACCCATCACTAATTGCAGTTTCCAATGAATATCACGCACGACTAAAACAGAAGTATCGTATAATGGCTGTCAGATGGCTCTGCCGATAACGAACAAAACCTCGCTAACACAATCATTAGTTTTTGTTCTTCACCCACCGAAATTATCACGACAATGCGGGCTTCGGCCAGTGACACACTGGGCTCAAAACTTTAAAAATCTTTAGAATGAAGGGCCAAGAAATCCGAAATCGGAATAGACGGCAACCTTTTGGCAGGCCCAGATACCGCTGGTAAGACAACATAGAGGTAGACCTAGAAGAACTCTGTGTCCCCGGGTGGCGATGGTGGAGGCAAAGACCTTCTGTGGGTCGCTGTGCCAGTGGACTAAGTGAGTAAATAAAAATATGTTATTTCAATAAAACGTTTTAGGAGAAAAAGTTAAGAATGTATTATTAATAATTATAGGAAAACTATATGCCTTAAGGTAGATTCTAAGAAATATTAAGAATAGCAAGACAATATAGCTATAAAAAATATTAATTATTAAATGTCTGTTAATAAAAATTAATACTACAACACAAAAACAACAAACCAACATTAAAAGTTTTCACTGTGCCACCAGCTTAATATCAGACACGCGAACATTTCCTGAAGGCTCAAGCGGTTTCCGTTTCCGGTGTAAAAAGCAGGAATGAGGCCGTCTAGGGCTTTACAAAAACCTTTCCAACGTTACACTAACTAAACCATCACTGCGCTAGATTTATCACATATCATTATTTTAACACACGTGTGTCTCACAGAAAATAATTGAGCATTTAGCGTTTGTATATTAACAGTCACAATTATATTAAACTATTTATTGGTAAAATGGATCCTTTGCAACGGTACTTGTATTTTGACACTTAGGTTTGGAATTGGCGTGTATCTTAAATACTTTAATGGGTTTTCTCTTTTGTAATATGTATCTTTAGTTCATTATCTGTAGTTTGCGCGTATAGTACACATAAATAAACCATTTAATATATAGCTTATACCTCCCCCCCGTACCATGGCTGATGCAAGGTATCCGAAGCGTCAGGTCATAAATATATTTAAAATAAGTTACGGATATATTTTGCATTTTAAAGCATAAATAATCACTAACTAACAATGAATGATGATGAAAACTATAATATTTTACACATGTGCACATGATGGCACTATATAAATTAAAAATCGATTACGATTGAAAAAAATTACGACTCCTTGAACTGGCATCCACAGCTGCTGTTGCTCTGACCAATAGAACTACCGCATCCTACAGTAGGATTTTCAATTTATAAATGATCATGTCCTTTTGGTTTAACGCAATAAATGAAATACTGCTAGATACTTAATAAGTACTACGCCTATTCGAATTCAATGGAAAGTTTACCATTTACAATTGCAAAGGCGTTGTTATTTATTGTAAAGTAGCTCTTGAAGGTAGCAAATTGCTCAATACTAGAAAAAAATATCTATAGAACTATGTGTCTTTCGCCGTGCGACTAATAGCAGTGGAAAGCGAACAATTTATTTCACATTAAGACCGTTCCCGCCATTAGTCGGCCGATAAGAGCCGATCTTAGTTTTTACAAACCACAATAAATGATCGTCGGAATTAATGAGATTACTTTTTATGGCTCATTTGCAAATGGATTTCTTCGGGCGACATTTACGTAAAATCACTTTTCGACTTGGCGAGAGTTACGGCGACATTTGAAGATGGATGTTTTTTTTAATGAAATGTTATTTTGTATATTACAAGAGAACAAGGACATTGAAGGAATTTTAGTCGGTAATGTATTAAATATTATTTAAAGGCTGTAAGTAAATATACTTTGTATGGTGAAGTCTTATACAATTTAATTAAAACTTTCATTTCTCAATATTTAATAATTAATTTATGATCTGATAATTATTTTAAAGTAATGAATATACGGACTAAGTAGTGAAATCCCCCCGTTAGGCATAAGGCGGACACATTTTTGTGTTCGTTTCACTGATTGATTCTTTTACAGGCAAGTAATCTGTACTTCTGTGTCCTGCTCGACCGAAATTCTAAGCAACACATTTTACCACAAACGATGAATATATAAAACGCGTATAACGCTGATGCAAATGGATAAGCGCCCTCACGGTCGCCATTGCGATCAGACATATTATAAAAAGTTAGTCAAGACTTCTTGTGCATTAATGGCTTTCTCATTCTAAATAGGAACTCATTATTTGACGGATCACAGTCACTTGATTTGACAGATTGTCAACTTGACAGTAAAACATAACATGCCACAGAGTATACTATATCTAACATCAGAATGGCGGGAATTACGAACTACTTACATAATAGCCATTCTGCAAGATGTATGTACATATTATGTAATAATAAAATTATTATTATAACGGTTTGATTTTATTTTAACTCGTTTTTCCGAATTCTCTTTTAAATAAATATATCAAATTTTAACAGCCATAATATTATACGTGTGCTTTTTAAATTTCTCTCACACAATTATTGTTAACATAATCGCGTTATATTTTTCGTATTCATTTCACGAGCGGTAATTTTATGTAATTTGTCCAGCGCTGGGCCATAACGAGCTGCCATCGCATTTATCATCACTCGATAAAGGCAATTTACAGAAGTTTCCTGGTTGCAATTGTGCTGTTTAAAATATAATTTAAATTCTTAGCCATTAAAAAAAGGAGTTTATTTTAATATATTTTAACATTTCAAATTTGTGAGTATTCAAAAATATGTGAAAATTTCAACTAAAATATAAATCTACGTTTTTTAGGTTTTATGCATCCTATGACAACATATAAACATCTATATTTCGTATGTTTTAAAATAAAGTATTTTCGACATTAAATTTTTATTAACTTGAAAAAAATTTATAACTCAATCAGTTACTTTGTAATCGTAGAAATGTAAGACATTTAATTTATTGTTAAGATATGTCATTGTGTTTTTTTAATGATAAAGTGATGGGAGATGGGATGTGATATACCTCAGCTATAAAAAATCTACACAAGATGCGCTATCGACCTATTTTGGCTTTGGATATTCGGATATCCGATTTTTGTATGGATATCCATACAAAAATAATTATTTTTTTATTAAGGTTTGTTTGACTTGGTAAATGTCTAACTATTTTGATGCACCCACTTTCCATTCAACTTGTAATAATGCACAATTTTACGAACTCATTACGAACCGCTTGTTACCGCGGGGCGCAGCAAGGTTTTAAATCAATAAACTACTGTATACCCACTTCGAAACTATTTATTAGCCAAATGAGTTTGAGCGGTTTCAGAATCGGAGTGGATGTGCCAAGCCCGAGCTATCTGATTGCCTTCATTAACACGCCTTCGTGCTCGATTGCGCGAACAAGTATGTAGGTTACTGATACGCCCTAAACGGCTTGATGGACTTTGACATGGGGTGTGAAGCTTACGGACAATAAAAAGTAAAAAAAAATGTAAAAAGTATAGACTAGACACTAAATAATTGTTTGCAAAAATAAATAAAGTGATGTCCAAAATACTCGTACAGTAATGCGGATGGAGTCGCGGGCGCAGCTAGTAAATAATAAATTTACACTACCTCAACAGTTGCTATAAGAAAAGATTGTGATGTTAGGCATGCGCGTCACAGCCCAATTTTATATTTATTTGATGACTAGCATAAATTAGATTTAAAATTAAAGATATATATAGTCGAACATAATATAAAGTAGTTAATTATTATTTAAGCGCATAAGTACATATTTAAATAAAACACTTTAACGGTTTAAAACGCGATATATTAGTTAAACTTATTTGAAAATGATTTTTTTTAACTTCGGCCTGACGTTTCGGATGCTTTGCAGCAGCCGTGGTCACGGGGAGACCTCCCCGTGACCTCCCCTCCCCCTAAGTTTAACTAATATATCGCGTTTTAAACCGTTAAAGTGTTTTATTTAAATATGTACTACTCGCGTAAACTATAGACAGTATTCGCATTTGTGATTTTTAAGTCTTTTTTTATTATTAGTTATACATTGCTACCATTAGACCAACCACAGTTTATATATACCTGCATTTGAATGGACTAATTCAGTTTGACACGCCCACTAAGCTAAATTTAAAAGAGGTTATAATGATGATGCCGTCTACACGTGATGGCGAAACGTCGAGAACCTCTTCACGCTCACATCGGCCGAATAGCCCGAAAGACAATGATATGCTGAACGATGGCCGTGAAAGCCTTACACAATTTATTAGTTTATAATACTATTTTGAAAACAAATCAAAAGTTACAGTAGTGTTTTATAAAAACACAAAACAGAGAATACCTTTAAAAATGTTAAAGCCAACAACGAAAGAACAAACTAGAAACAATATTAAAAACTTGAAATAGGAAATCCCCCCGAGAGTGTTTTAATAAAAATACTGGACAATCTCGGGCAGTAAGCGAAAACGGGAGTTTTATAAAAATTTATAAAAATATCAGCGCAAACTACGCCACCTAATTCCCGCATCTTTGCTACGGCTAATGACATTGCTATGCACTTAGACGAGCCTGTGTACTTCTCTATTACACCGATGCGAACCAAAACAGTTTTTTTATGATATTGGAGAACAGACAAGCGTGTATTTCACTTGATGGTATTTGAAATACCCCAGTAGCATCTAAACAAGACGCGCTGTCGAACTATTTTGGCTTTATATTCGGAAATCCATAGACTAAAACCGAAACACAATTAAACTTCAGGGCTTGTCATATATGAACGCAGTTCGTGATCCGGTCGAAATTTCGATATTCTTACCACACATTTAATATCCAGATTTCCAGACTAAGTCTCAACATGTATTGATAAATTGATTAAAAAAATCCCGTGGGGATCGAATCCATTACACAAGGAGCCCATCGAGTAAAATCTATATCCACATACACCAGTGCATAGAATTAAGATAGAGTCTTCAAACAAAACGCTTCTAATGGTGTAAAACATGAAAAATAGTATTTACATAATATGTTAATCAGTTGAAAGGTCAAGTCAATCAGTCCTTACACTAAAAGGACGCAATCCTTATCTCTCCTCTGCTTGGATTCTACAAAATGTGTATGTTAAGTAATAGAAAAGTAAACGAAGTCAAGTACGGTGTAACAGGCGGCCGTCATATACAAGTGAGCAAAGGAGTTGGTGCAGTTTGTCTGAGACCACCTGCTGGGCGCCACGCTACTCGCAAAAGGCTTTGACTAAGTACACATACTATAAACATATAACCTTCGTATCAGTATAAATCTTTACTAAAGTTCTTGGTTCTCATCTTTAAAAAGATTACACATTTCTATAATAATTTAATGAGAAACCATCAGTATTGAATAAAAGACTAACTGTTTGAAATTGATTATATTAGTAAAAATTAATTACCGATTATTTTAACTACAGCCCGAACATTCGGATGCTTTGCAGTCGTCGTGGTCATGGTCAAGATGGCCCTTCATATTTAATATCAAAGTCGTAGCTGGTGTTCGGCGATATTGGCCCGGTCAAGATAACGCTAGTTAATTCAGTACTAATGACTTTTAAAAAAGAAAAAATTAAGTAATTTATAGATAACTTTTATTATCCTGACCATCTCTGTAAATAAAAGGGTATTGCCTATCATTAAGTGATAGTAGTCCCTGGTTCGAATCCCGTAGAAACAATTGATTGTTTCGGTCGGGCAAGGCACAGAAGTCTGATCAACTACTTGGCTGTAAATCCCCTAACGTAATCCCCACATATTAATTTTTTAAACGAATAAATGAATGTCATAATCTTTAGTCGTTCCTCAGTTTTCATTGATCTCCACAAAGAGTTGAAACTTTCCGATCTGATAGACATAACATCCCCTAGCAAAATCTGTGTTCACTTGTGCCCCATGATTATAGATTAGCGCATACCATAAATCATAATAAGGCGAACAACGTCAGGCGGCGGCAATAAGTCATGATTTTTGCGATCTACCCTCGCGATGCAACGATGTACGCTTATAAAGAGATGCTTCGAATACATGTCATAGATTAAGTAATTATCTTACGAAGTATGTTAGACTATTTGAAAAGTATATACAGGGATTATAATCATCAAATCGCAATGTATTGCTATTGTATTAATATTTGATGATTATAATTTTGTATTTATTATGTATAATAAATACAAAAAAAACATTGTAGTTTTTAGGTTTTGTAACTTTTTGAGTCCAGATTGTACTTGTTACAATTTTTATTTTGTTCTAAGACTATCCACAGACATGAAATATCTTGATATATGTCTTATTTTATTAATTAAAACTTATTACTTACTATTAAACTAGTAAAAGATAGTGTGAAAACTTTATATAAGTTAAAACAGTATTTAGATTCAAAAATACTAAATGGTACGGCCGAAAATCGAACACACAAAACCATGCTATTGCTTACCATTTGAGGTGTATAGGATCTTGTTTTATCGGATTTTTTAAGATAGGTAAACCCATTTTATAGATTTTACAATTGAGAATTTGGTTGGTACTGAAAAATGGCGCATCTGAAAATAATAATCTTTGCACAACCCTTCTTCAACCCCTCCACCGAGTTTTAATTTACGCGTTGTGTCCCCTCAGATAATGGTCCGGTTTGGTTAGTGCATACAAATTGAAAACACCACTCGTCTAAACCATAATTTTATTTATGTTGATGACACGTGACTCTTGTTAGTTCTGCTCTTCACTTTTATACTCTGTGGTGAGTTTATTAAGCGAACGGAAGTCATAAAAGCTCTGTTGATTTTGTATGTGATGGAACCAATGAAATTTTTACACCGAATTAAGCATGATTCGGCAAGTATAATAAGAATTTATTCAAACGAAGGGGGGCAATTTTTAAACATGCTTGGAAAATGTATATAGTAAAGATTATATGTAGGACATTTGTTTTTGTTTCTTCCGGTTTCCAAGACTAAACTGCCACTGGTATATGACTAATATTTTAGGTAGTAATTAAGTCTACTTTTGTAGGACTACTGCGACGCAATAACGCGTATAAACGTGATATATTAGTTAAACTTATTTAAAAAGCAGGGGAGACTCCTCGTGACCACGCCTGCTGCAAGGCATCCGAAACGTCAGGCCGAAGTTAAAATACCATTTTCAAATAAGTTTAACGAATATATCGCGGTTTAAACCGTTAAAGCGTTTTATTTAAATACGCAAAGAATGCTAACGTATTTGCCAGCAATTAGTTTTGAAATAAATGCAGTTGCATAATTTAGAAAACATTAATTAGTCTGACTCAATTATCACTGCACATTAAAATAAGAGCTCTTAAGGGATCGTTTCGATCCGGGTATTTTCCCGGATGCGTCTATCCGGGTATTTCACCCGGTACATAATACGCAGATTGGATGCAAATCACACGGGGCCTAGGGTACTGCTAATTTAACCGTGCGTAAACTACAACCCCATTGTTCTTGTATTCAAAGGTACGGTAATGTATTTGAAACTAACTATAAAGCTTTATATATATCCGGTGTTGTTTTTGAAGTAAAAGTTGTTAAAATGTTAGTGATGTATAAGATTTTTTTTTGTGTTCCTCGTAGATATTAGGTTAAGATGAGACTACTAAGGTCAGTTCGTGATCTAAGTGTCTCCAATATAATTATAATAAACAAAATATTGTAAGTATAGAAAGTGGATTTTGTAAGAGCACATTGCTTTTGATTCAATATAGTAATATTAGAATCGTATAGTATTAGTTTACTAGAGTTGTGCACATTCCAATAAATCCCTTTTAAACTGTTTTAAAACGAAAAATATACTAGGTGATAGCTTATTGCTTTGTAGCTCCCGTGGTCCATCCGTGACGATGGGTCGTAGTTAAATTAAAATAAGTTACAAGATATTGTTTAACATTGTTAGAAACAAAATCGATACAACACTGTAATAAGGACACATACATTTGTACATCGTTTATATTTGAGTCTACATTTAAATATTTAAAACGCTATCTGATAACCAAGAAAACACAAAGGAATATTAAAAAATATTACATCTCTAAGCCTCAAATGCAATTTCATAACCAGGAAGACCCGGGTACAGACACAGGGAAGCAACATTGCAGGAGCTAATGAAATTTTCATTCGAGGCAAATAGCCGGCACACGCCTGACGCCACACGCGGCGCCATCTTTACGCCTTTTTAATTTCGTTCATTAATATGCATGCCGCTGTCGAGCCGGGAAATTCATACTCAAACATTGTCCATCATATAATTTTAAAGAATATCTAAAATTACTGTAATCAGTATTAGAGTTTAAACAAAAAGAAATATTCCTGATGCCATATTGTTTGTAGCTTGCGCGAGTCGTACACATTTAAATAAAACACTTATAACAGTTTGTAATAGCATCTACCCGTAAGCATGGCAACTATTAAACAACGTCGGACCTTAGTTAATGATTATATATTATATAATGATTTCTAAATAGGATAATTAATACATTGCGTTTTAAACCGTTAAAAGTATTGTGTAACTTTTTGACTTGATTAACAAATATTTAGATTTTTTTAATAAACAGGAACATCATCCGTCATGAAAAGAAAATGTTATAAATGCATCGCACAATGTCTTAAACAGAACGTACATAAAATACATGTCGTACGTTCACAATTCAAAGTCAAACATATCTTTTATAATAAACCTTCAGTTTCAATTTTACTTTCAAGCTGATGTAAAGTGAAAAAAACAAAAAAAAATATAAATAAAGCAGTTTTAATGGTTTAAAACGCGAATAGTATGATTATTATTTTAAAAGGAGACGTTGCACAATGACCTTAAAATTTAAGATTTCAAACGGTTTTATGTAATATGTGTTTAACGTAAAATACAGCCCGCTCTTGACTCACTAGTCATTATTTTATCGTAAGCTACACATTTACCAAATAATAAATAAACAAACATTATGCATTGAGCCTTATATGCACCGTTAAATTTACAAAAGTTTTCTCACAAGAAGAATATCTCAGAATTTATTTTTTTCTCGAACAGTTTCGTAAGAAAACAAAGCGTACGTATGCGGTAATAATTTTAGTTTTCAGTATCATAAGCATTTTTCACAAGCGCGCTCGGGGGCTGTTTACAAAGTTTCCGAACGTATACCAGTTAAAAAATTCAAAACAATTCCGCATATGAAACTTGTATGCTACTTTACGTGTCTTCATACAGTACTCATAAGTTTTATTTCAGAAAGAAAACACAATCACTACAATTTACAATTGTTGTTCGACTATTCTAAAGAATAAACTTAAAAATAGAAGAAACTTTTTACTATAGTAACAATTATTTTCTAGATATAGTATAATTTTCATTTCACAGATGACCAGAAGTCAGGGAAACTGTATATGCATCATCTGACAAGAAGCTTGAATGAATGCTGTCTGAGTATCGACGAGTTTATCTTTAATAATACAGTTGACATAAGTTAAAATATCTTGGCATTTATACAAACCTACTATCGACTTATTTTTGCTTTAGATATTTAAAAATTGAAGGAATGAAACCGAAAAACGACTTTACAGCTTACTCAATTGGTGGTTCACGATTGATAAGCCTACATAATATCCAGAATTTTTAAACATAGGGCAATTCCCTATGTTTAAAAATCTCTCGACCCGTTGATTATTAGTCATACATTATTACATCTGAACCATCAGGTCGACTAATTTTTCGATCGAATCGAATCGAAAAATATTAAATCGGTGGTGAATATCGAAATTCCGTTCGAGTCACAAGCCACAATCCACAGATCAATAAATCGGTCTGAGGATTTTCGAATATCCAAAGTCAAGATAGATCTTAGAACTGCCCATCTTGTATGGATGTTATATGATGATGTTTGATACAAGTGCTTGTCTGTATCATAAAAAAACATTCTCCTCTGATGTAAAAAATACAAAAATCTTGTGTATGAATTTCTATTTATAGGCTTTTGTTCGCATCAACCTATTAACAAAAATAATGTTCTGCCACCCACACTATGCCTGAAGTATTTGCCTCAATACTCTTATATGAAACCGGTATGTCACATACAGACACCTTTTTGTCCAAACATCGGGGCACGGTTGGGCCATAATGCATTCTCACCCATGCCAGGGGAGTGTTTTGTACGTTTTGGCGATTTTTGTCACTAATAGGATCGCAAGAGATGGAAGGCTTTAATGGAATCCAGATAATGGTCTTTTATTTATGGGAACGGTTATTGCCCGCTCAGCAACGAATTGGGACGCGATAATTACCTCTGAATTAAATAAATTTAAGCGTCTCTGTATTTTTGTTCGCGAATTATAAAACTTAACTTTGTAAGTTTAGAAATATTATTGAAATTATACATTAAATATAAGTATGTTTTCTTTGTAACGCATTTATGTACTACTTTTATCAATATTTTATAGTTGTATAGAAATTTTAAAATTTTAGAATAATAATAAGATAATAATTAGCATTTTTTTAAAATGATATATCACTGTTTCGTTTAATTAAAGTACCGATGCGTGTAAACATATTTAAGTTCAAGTATTAATGTTTTCTCATTAAGTGAATATGTATATTCTTAGAGAAAATAAATCCAAACATATAGAATATATATTGTAAAAAACGCCAAAAATACGCATACATATTATTCTTGTTGTCTGTGCCAACAAAACCTTTAAAATCAAAGGTAACGTGTTTACGACTATAATGTATTAAAGTTATTATTTAATTTAATATAAACAATTTCCTACATATCATGACAAAACTTTAGCTTCTTATTTATGCAAGTCCAAGATTAGATTTGATAGATCGTTGAAGATATAATTCTTTGATGTATTTTAACGATAAATACAGACTGTCAATGGTGTATAATAAAAAAGTATTTGAAAACAAAAGGCCCCAACTATGTTGCACCCCAACGTAAAAGTAACAATAAATGCTAAGTTGTGATAAAATTAGCATTTTTAAACAATTAGAGATTGGAACCGCTCCCGACTGAGCCCTAGCCGCTAATTCAGATGCTAAATAAAAATGAATATTCATTTTATGGCTGCCTTAAATTAATGACGGCCGCTCGTGTTATGACAGATGATTGCTGACGGAAAATGCAGGGAACACTTGCGTTATGATATTGCTGATTGTCAAAGGTTCAAAACCCGGTGATGTAAGTACTATTATTGATTAGGAAAACAGACAGCAAACAGTTAGCACTAGTTCCTGGACGAGGAACAGGCAAACTTTGCTTCAGGTAGAGGTAGGCAATTGCATAGAAGAGTATTAAAAGCAACGTGTAAATAACAATTTAAAAAAAAACTTTATTTTTAGATTTTTTGTATTAAATGCATACGTTGCCGTAAAATGTTTTATTTTTGTATTTATTTTATTATTATTTGAAAGACACCTTATCAATTTTTGGACCGCTTTATAGAGGAGGATTTCAATATTCATTGAATTAATAAGAACTTCTAGCAATAAAGTATCAACTCGTGGTTAGGTTAAAACTTACCTCAACAATGTACCGGAGTAGAGTCGTTCTTTGTACTCCTCGTTGTTGGTATTCGGATGAAGTAACTGAGTCTTTACAGATGTTGTGTAAGGATATCAACTACCAGGAAACGGCAGATTTTTTGACATTAGGGACACCCTTGGCCTCCAGCCCGTGCAAAGTGGAGGTCATAGTTAAAATAAATTGTAAAGAAGTTTAATATTTCGCACTTTAATGTGTTTTACTCGTGTATACTATAGACAGTACTTAATGTAGTACTTAAGTTGTAAACAGGAGAAAATTAGTTTAATATTACTCTCATTCAGTCCAAATCGGCAGTTTGTCCAAGTTTCGGCAATAACAAACTTTTTCGGCCGTTTTGACCGCAATCTGCTTGATTTGTCCCGGAATCCGAGTGTGCCTGGGCAAACTTTGCGCTATTACGGAAATGAAATTATTTTCCTATATGCCTTGTTGGGACGTCAATATATTACTTCGTAGTTGGCAAGCCCCCTTTGACCGACTTTGGAAGTAGCGTGTTCTTTTCATATTCACTATTATTTATATGTAATATTTACGTGCTTTTGCATTTTAAAGAATATCAAAAAATTATTTGTTTTTATGAAAATAATTTCAAAACACTTAAAGTATCTGTTTTATTAAATTCAATTATTCGGAACCGGAAGAAATCCGGATCAAACTTTACGAAAAACAATTAAATTGATAATTGTTTGTATATTACGCATGTTCAAATAGAAAAGCGGACTGTTGTTAAAAATTGCTTAACTATTATTTCGTGTCCTAAGACGACATAATGGCTTTATCTTGGTTATTTTCATAGCGGACGAACTCTTGAAAAAATTTAAACCTTCTATAGTTTTAAATAATTCACATTAATATAATTTATACCAACGAACCAATATTTAGAGTAAGGTGAAGGGTAAAGTGTGAAGGGAGATTAATTTTGATAGAAATATAAATGTTAATAAATTGTTTGATCGACATTAGCCGCCGTTGTAATATCATTATTTACAATAATTCATTAACTAGAATGGAATAATAATGGTGTCTATTATTTATACAGATCTAATTCATTATTAACCGCATCGCCACAGCTGTCAACTATATAGTTATTGTGTTAATTAATTTTAACCACAGATTAATAACACTTTACGTAATAACTTTGAGTGTGAATATTTCAGGTTATAGTGTAGAAAATGCACCTGACATTGGAATGACAATTTACAAGACAAAAAAAAATATTACTTATTATAAAGTATACAGAAAAAATGAGCTAGGCTAACCTAATTCTGGAACGACCCAGCTAGTTTTACCAAACACCAACTACGACGGAACAGATGGCGCTGGCGTAGCAGTTTTTACTTTCACATTAGGTACATCCTCCTTTAGTCCTCCATGACCACGGCTGGTACAAAATCAAATAAATTGTGAAGAAGTTTAAGTAATATATTTCGCGTTTTAAACAGTTAAAATGTTTTAGTTAAATAGACTAACCATTTAATAAGCCTTCATCACAATAATTATGAACGACACAACATACTAAATATTACAATAAATCAATACATTCAGCCGAAACACGTGCAAATAAAAACTTACACCGAGCATAAATTCGTAGATTTTATTCAAACACGTCAATAACTCGACTGCAGTCTCAATATTAGTTTAACTTAACGAGGCAGTATCTGCAACCTAATTGCTACCTTATGCATATACCGATAGAGTATACAATGATCCATTACTCGGACTAATTATTTTATTTAAATATTTGCCAATTACTGTGCAGGATTTGTTTAATGTGAGTCTAGGATGATGGACGTCAACTAAATTCAGTTATCGTACTTGAAAGGTCATGAAACCTTGAAGTACCTACTTCATAAAAGTGCTTTGAAGGTTATTTTATGGTATAATTAGCTAACTATCTTTAGTAATTTGAATCCATTAATAGACAAGTTATTGTATTTATTCAGAACTTATTGAGGGAGGTATTTCGATTCGTTACGTAGCGCGTTCGTGAAGGTCTGTGTTTTATTTACGTCGGGTAAATAAATATAATAGTCTACTACATAAAATGTATACAAAACAATTATAATATTGAACAGTTCAATTTCGATAAATATATTTTTTTCAAAATCTTTCGGATCACCCATGACGCGCTTTTTAATATGAAAAAAAAAGATTCAACATTTATAATTATAATATTATTGTTGTCCCTTTTTTTGTGAAATCTAATATTTTGTTTATCGAGGCCTTCTTATGTTTGATTACGCGAGCACTTAGTACGCATTTAAATAAAACACTTTTAACGGTTTAAAACGCGAGATGTAGTAGGTAACTTTTTCCTAAATATTCTTAATTATGAAAACAACTACTAAGAGGCATATATACATTAAGAATAATAATAACACATTAAGATGGAAATATTCGGTGCCAATTACTTTAAGAACGGGGCTTAGTGAGTAAGAAGATAATCAAATTGAATGGATCACAAGTAAGAGATAAATAAGCAGATTATCAAATTTAATGATGAACAGGTTAGCTGTTCTATAAACTGATTGCGTTCACGCATCATTAAATGTGGGTCAAATTTCAAATTAATATCGCATTTCTGTTAAACCGTCCTGAATTTCGCTGCTTATACTAATGCGATGTAATTTTGAGATGTAACATGTGGCAACTACGGATGATGGGGAATAATTTAGGGCTTTTAATGATATCAGGGGATCACTTTAATCACGACATTAATGATTTAAGTACAAATTTCGCGTTCAACAAGTAGCTAAAGGCAACGCAAGAACAAAAGGCATAATAAGATAACTACTGTCTGTAGTTTACGGGAGTAGTACACATTTAAATAAAACACTTTAACGGTTTGAAACGCGATTTATATTTGTTAAACTTATTTGAAAATTGTTTTTAATTGCGGCCCGACCTTTTCGTTGCTTTGCAGTAGCCGTGGTCACTGTTTACTTTTAAAATAGATAAATTCAACTTAAAAAATTAAAACTCTAGCAAGCCGAATATTATAATGTCAATAAAGAGACGGGTAGTTGTGAATCCTGTAAAAACTACCAATTTAAATTAAATTTTTAACGGTTGAGAACTTGAAATAAATAACTTAATAATATATATTAATACGTAGGTGTTGGATCAAAAGGTTACAGCTGCCAAACATACATAACGTTTGATCGTACTTTAAAATTTAAAAAAAAATAATTGAAAATAAGTTATCAGGCATTTTTCGCATTTTCAACTGTTAAAATTGTATTAATAACTGTAAATGTGCACTGTAAATAAAATCCAATAACATTCTTATAATCTAGGTGTTATTTGCTGATTATACTAAAAGTAGTAAAACAGTCTCGCATCATAAAGTGACTGAATATAAACAGTTTATGGCGCAGCTAAACCAATAAGCGATAAGTAAAGCCAATTCAATGTGGATGCTGTAAAATACGATACGACCTCTCTTTCTACTTTATTGTTACCGAGCGGGACGCAAGATGAAATAGAAATTAAATAAAATATTTACGCGTCCAGCCGAGGAATGGGCTACAATTACTTTTTTTATGGCCGATCTTAAAGTTTTTAATATCTCTATGATAATAACATAAATCCTTATCGTATTATGTTCTTTTAATATTTCATATAACATTATATTAAAAGGCATTTATCATCAAATAATTTAACAGCTCGTGTGAAAAAGTTTTCTTTATTAAATTAATTTGTAACACAGTAATGCTCTAAACGATGTATATAAATGCTCTCTCCTGATTTTAAAACATACATATGACGCTTCCTCCAGCTTATTATGATGGGGAAAATTTAGGGTAGTAACGTGTTGGAAGGAGGAAGAAGTCATGGCTGCTAAACATCAGGGAATGGACGGGGATATAAACGGTTGAAGCATTGCTACACCTCGCAAAGGACACCAGACACTTTCAAAAGCTAACGGCCAACCTTCAGTAATGGAGAGGCACGATAAGAAGATATGACGCTTATTTGTCGCCTTGGGCTTCTTATTTCTGGTATTTTTTTCCAAACAAGTTGGTTGTAAGAGTAACCAAAAAAGAAAAAACTGTAAAATTTAAAAAACTTTCATATTTTCCTAATTAAAAAATAATAATACGGCACGACATGTATGAAATTTCATTGCGCGAGAGTTGCATCTACCAATAGGTTGAAAAAAATCGACAATAACGTGCAGAACACGAAAGCTCAATTGCCGGTTGCAGACCTACCCGTGTATACTTTTTAAACTGTTTAATTTTGTAATTAAGTTTACTATGTAAGGGTTCTAGAAAAGCAATGTTATAAGTAAGAAATACCGCAAAGAAGCTACATGCAAACTTGAATATTCTCAATGAATCTCGCATAGAGCGGATATCGTTGAAACTAAACTAAACTGTCAGAAGAGTACAGTGGACGTGACCGGGACGCAATCGCGGAACACGTCCCGAACGATACCTGGGACAAATATTTTTATATTGCCCTCACTTTAAATTTTACTCGCATACCCACTAGAGGCTGTTTCAGACACCTTTGGTACATGTGAATTGTCAACAGTTAATGTTGGTACAAGCTCAAATATACTGTCTGTAGTTTAAGCGAATAGTTTTAAATTGTTAAAGTTCTTTATTGAAGTAAGTCCAATAAGTTTGCAAGGAAAAATGATTCAGAATTCAGATTCTACTTTTAAATTTTATTAAACAGACTCCTTTCCTAATATGTACGTACTTAGTATTTATAAAAATGATAATCTATATTTGATAACCCAAAGTTCTCTGTGGGGAGGCAATGGGAAAACGGGTGAAATAGCCCACAAATATCTTATAAATATTTTCACAAGACTATTGTGTATAATTTTATATTCGCATTAGAAGACTTCAAGCTTAATGCAATAAAATTATTTACTTTTTGATTAACACCACGTTGAATAGTAAATTATGTAAACATAGTGTCGGTCAATTTGTATTAAGAGAATTTGTGGTGGCGGCCGCAATCAGAGCCGGGCTGCGACCGCAGCGGACATCTTGGGATGCTGTCATTATTCGGCTTTCATTGACATTAGTGTCGCGATATCGCTTTTGATCTGCGTTCCATTCATTGTAATATACATCAAAATGTTAATAAACTTAATTATATTACAACAATTATATATTATTAAAATAAAATACTTTTAACAGTTTAAAACGTGATCCTATACACAATACGGCCTAATGTTTCAGATGAACCTGTAAAAATGAAAATGTAACACAACAACAAGTAGGATTTGAACTCACAGTTCTCGGTAGTACTGATGGTTTACAAGAAATAGGCCATTATTATATTATTTATTATCTATTGACTTAAAGTGGTTTTAAAAAAATATAATGAATTCATATGAAAAATTATTTTTGTCGTGTCACGTGAAAGGCGTAATTGTTAAGAAGAAAGACATAAAGCAAAAACACAAAAATTGCGTCGGTGGAGCAATGCGCTATATTGGTCTGACAATATTATATTTGCCCACAAATAAAATCTATCGCTGAAATAAATTAAGAAACGTGTCTGCCCCTAGTTCGCATTTTCTTTGTGGAAAAACTGAATTTTCCCCAAACATAATATGAGGCTGCTAGGGGCAGAGTAGCTTATAACAAAAAACATGATTTTCAATAAGGAGTTAAAATTGTGCAATGAACTTATTTAAATAAAACACTTTAGCGGTTTAAAACGCGATATATTAGTTAAACTTATTTGAAAATGATTTTTAACTTCGGCCCGACGTTTCGGATGCTTTGCAGCAGCCGTGGTCACGTCAGGTCAGGTCTCCCCGTGCAGCGGCCTCATATGTAGTATTAAGTGTTATTTCAGATGAGTAAAAATTATAGAAGTACTTTCCTTTGTAATGATAGCTCTTGTATATCTACAAATAAATAGATATATCAAATGGAGCGAACCAAATTGAATTTACCTCGAGATTTATTTGTGTACAATGTGAGTTGGGAACAATAAATGACTAAACCAAAGTGCTGACACTAAACATATCTGTTTGAAAGCGTTTGGAGTCCGTCTCGGCTACAAGTTGTCTAATTAATTGTAGTAGGTTTTAGAGGTACGTCAAACTGTTTTACCACTTCCTCTATTTCAAAATTTACTACAATATATCAATGTAGTTTCTCTAATAACAATGAATCGTGGGTTCGATTTTCACCGGTTACCATTTCTAATTGATTTGAGTGTTTCAGTTCATTGATTGCCGAATATCCAAACCAAAATAGCGCATCATGTTTAGATGTATATAGGGTATCTTATCTTCCGTCAAGTCAACCCTATGTCTGCCTGTCCATCTTTATCGTTCAACAGACATAATAAAGTACAACAGTATTCAGATTGATTTGACAACAAAGTACAAGAGAACATAAAATGACAAAAGACTGCGTTCAATGCTCTGAAATGCATTATCCGAGGTATTCCCGGAATCTAAGCGCAAAGCTGTAAATACAAGCTTTCACAATAAAGCGAAAACCTGGACTCCCGATAAAAAGCGGTCTGGAAGCCCTATCTTTCATCAATCGTTGCAACTTTAAATATTTAAATTCAAATCTTCAATAGGCGAGCTGTCGCGAGGCAGCCATCCGTACATGCCTCGGTACGTTTGCCTCGCGCGAGGGGCTAAAATGTAATATTCCGTTGCCCCTCGTGGGGCATGCGGGCGAACACATTTCTGTGTTCGTTTCTTTGATCAGTGTTATTTATAGACTAGTATTTGATCAGACTTCTGTGTTCTAACACAGAAACAATTTATTGTTGACCCTGGGGCTCGAATTCAGGACTTCTCGCAATTAACAAAACGCTAGGTAACACGTTTAACCATTCAAATACAGAAGCGGTTGTTCTAAATAACCTTATTTTATTACGGAAAATAAATGCAAAATTTATGGTTTCCATCTTTCCATCTAATAACCAAGTCTTGTGAGTGGAACAAATTAGTAATGTTGTAACATGTCTTATTTGCCCTAGGTGTTTATTAAATTCTATTCGATACTAAAATACAATTTATATAAAATTAATTTTGATCTTAAAAAACATTTCCAAAAGCTATTTAAAAGAAATGAAGTACTTTACTAAGCTAGTAATTAGCTAGACTGACATAAATCGAGCTGTTACGGTACATGTAGTTATAACTAGCTATAGTATAGGAAATGTACGGCGGCCATCTGTCGGGGTAATTATCGACAGACCATACTACATTCATTTCAAACTAATAATCGTTTAATTGTACGGTTTAGATGCTCCAAATTAACTCCTATTTTAGGTTATTATTATTATGTTTGATAGTTAGTTTTTAATTATGTTTGATTTTATAAAAGCATTGTCGATAAATAATAAATAATACTTGGCACAAAAGGTTGTTTGTATATTTGAACTTAATATTTCTGAAGTTTAAACTTAGAGAAAAAATATAGTTTAAAAAAAAGAAAAGTAATTCCTCTTTATTAAGCTCAATATAAAAATAAATTAGTCTAAAACAGCCAACAGGCATATATTAAGGGTTGCTTGGCGGTAGATGAATAATTTAAGAACTTAGTATACGTGCTGAATTAAAGACTAGTTGGTCACTTACCTGATAATGGTTTAAATTTTAATGTATTGGTTTTCATAGACCTATTTCTGCCAATAGTAACAATAATATGGCCTCTGTTTTTAGGAGTTTAGAAAAAATTGCGATTAAGTAAATAGTGTCTGTCGTTTACGCGAGTAGTAAATATTTAAACGGTTTAAACCGCGATATTTATTAGCTAAAGTGTTATTTATATACGTCGTGCAGTAGTTAAGTCTAACATTAGTTAAAGTTATTTGGTGGTTGTTGACGCAATATATGTGCATTAATATACCGTGTTTAAAGCAGTTAAAATTTTATTTGAAAGCGATTGGGTAATTTAAATAAAGTCATTTTAACGGTTTATTTTGGATACTTTACAGTATTAGTGTTCATCTGAGTGGGCCGTAGATAAAATAAATTGTAAACAAGTTAACTTGTACATTTTGCGTTTAAAACCGTTTAAAGTATTTTTTTTACACGAGTATTATTCGCATAAACTACACACGATTGGGTAGTTGTTTAGCTAAGTATTTAGTGTGCTAAATTACTTATGCAATCTAATTTAATCTCATTGTTGTATTTACCCTTTTCAGGAACGAATGAAATGATTATAGATGGATTAAAGCTTAAACGAGCACATTTAATTGAATTTAATGTGAAAAATATTTTTAGAAGCTGTGCTCGTATTGACTGCATGTTGTTCTAGCTCGTTAGTAAGCGTATGCATGCGAGACTTGGTAGTAATTGATAAAATCAGTTTACACCCGAGTATCGGAGGCTGTATCGGAGGCTGTATTGGGGCGCTGAGTTGACATGAGAGCAGAGCGTGAGTCAACATGCTGACGTCACTCTAGGACACGTGACCACGCATTTGGCGGAGATGGAATGCCCATTGTTACATGTGGATATAGACGGGCAATTGATTGTTAAAAAAACAATGTATATATATCGTATATATGTAGATGCAAATAAACGACAATACTATTAATATTATTACTATTAATTTTTTTTTTTTTTATATTTATATTATTACATGTATTTCTATCAGTTTTTTTGCGTGATATTTTTTTGTATTTATGACATGAATCTTCCATGCTATGCTTTGGTATTGTATATGTATATGGTATTGTGTTTGTGGTGGATGTGGTTTTGTTTGTCAATACAAGATGATGATTTATATGGAACTCCGAATATATCATTGTATAAACTTATTATAGTTGTAGTAATAACCTTACTATTCGATTCAGCCGTTCAGCGTCCACTGCTGGACATAGGCCTCCCCATAGACTTCCAGTACGACCGGTCGTTCGCCAGTTGAATCCAGCGTTTCCCCGCTACCTTGACCAGGTCGTCGGTCCACCTGGTAGGAGGTCGTCCAGGTTTTCGACGTCCGGTACGTGGTCTCCACTCCAGAACCTTTTTGCCCCAACGGCCGTCAGTTCTTCGAGCGATGTGCCCAGCCCACTGCCACTTCAGCTTGCCAATTCGATGGGCTATGTCAGTGACTTTAGTTTTTCTACGGATCTCCTCATTCCTGATTCGATCGCGCAGGGTAACTCCGAGCATAGCCCTTTCCATCGCACGCTGAGCGACGCGTAGTCTGTGCACCATGCTCGCGGTAGGAGACCATGTTTCGGTACCGTACGTCATCACTGGTAACACACACTGCTGGAACACTTTAGTTTTCAGGCACTGAGGTATACGGGATGAAAAGACTTTGTCTAGTTTCCCGAATGCTGCCCAGCCGAGTCGGATTCGACGATTGACCTCTTTCTCGAAGTTGGATCTACCTAATTGTATTACTTGACCCAGGTAGACGTATTCATCAACAACTTCGAGTACAGTGCTTCCAATAGATACAGAGGTAGGCACTACATGGGCGTTCGACATTACTTTTGTCTTGTCCATGTTCATACTCAGGCCTACCTGCTTGGAAACACTGTTGAGGTCTTCGAGCATTGTGTTTAGATCCTCCAAAGACTGTGCCATGATCACAATATCGTCGGCAAAACGCAAATGGGTGAGGTACTCGCCGTTAATGTTGATGCCCAGTCCTTTCCATTCTAGGAGCTTGAAAGCGTCTTCCAGAGCAGCGGTAAAAAGTTTTGGTGAGACAACATCACCTTGCCGAACACCGCGCTGCACTGGGATGGCCTTCGTACACCGATCTTGTACTCGGACTGACATATTGGCGTTCTTATACAAGCACCTCAACACCTCGACGTATCGATAATCGATGCGACACCTCTGTAGAGATTTAAACACGGCCCAGGTCTCGATCGAATCAAAGGCCTTCTCATAGTCCACAAACGCTAAGCATAATGGCAGGTTATACTCTTCGGTTTTCTGTATCACCTGCCGCACCGTGTGTATGTGGTCCATGGTGCTGTAGCCTTTTCGGAAACCGGCTTGTTCGGGTGGCTGGAATTCATCGAGCCTACGTTCGAGACGATTCGTGATGACCCTAGAGAACAGCTTGTAGACATGGCTCAGAACCGAGATCGGTCTGTAGTTCTTCAGGAGGGATTTGTCACCTTTTTTGAAGAACAGGACCACTACGCTTCTGCTCCATGCCTCCGGCGTTGTGCCTTTGAGCAAGGTGGAGGTAAAAAGCCTCTTAAGCAATCTGAGAACTGGTGTACCGCCAGCTCTCAGTAGCTCCGAGGTGATTCCGTCCTCACCCGGTGCCTTATTGTTCTTAAGCTGTTTTAGGGCCATCCTAATCTCGTATAGGCTGATGTCCGGGATGTCTTCGGTGTAGTGTCGGGTAAGTTTGGCTCTGGGGTCTGTCGCCGTGCTCACGACGGGCTTAGCAACCGACGAGTAAAGTTGCTCGTAAAACTTTTCGACCTCTTTCAGGACTTCTGGCGTGGAGCTAACTACAATACCATCCTCCTTCTTTAGCCGAGTCAGCCGGCTTTGCCCAATAGACGTATCTCTTGCAAAGACCTTCGCGCCTTTGTTACGCCGTACCGCTTCCTCAATACGTTTAGTATTAAAGGAGCGGATATCGCGCCTCAAAGATTTCGATATTTGTCTATTGAGCTGCCTATATGACTCAGCTTCATCGGGGTTTTGGACTGATATTGATCGCCTTTCAGCCATCAGTTTCAATGTTACGCCTGAAAGTTTTTCCGGTCTTTCCTTGCGATGGGACTTAAAGTATTTTGAGCCCACCGCATGGATAGTTTTTACAAGCCCATCGTTAAGCTCGTCCACTGACGCGCAGTTTTCCAGGCACGAGAAACGATTGCGTAATTCGAGTTGAAAGCTCTCGGGATCATTGACTTGGGTACGAGACGGTCTGAGGGTAGACTTCATCAGCCTAGACTTCTCGGCTTTGATATCTATATTCAACGAGGCCCGTACCATGCGATGATCACTTCCGGTTTTCACCTTGTGAATCACCGAGACGTCGTTGAATATATGTCTCTTAGTGGACATGATGAAGTCAATCTCATTTTTCGTCTTTCCATCGGGGCTCATCCAGGTCCACTTCCTTTGCGGCGGCTTTTGGTAGAAGGAATTCATCATGTAAAGACCTTCCTTCTCCAAGAATTCGGCCAGCCTCTGTCCCCTAGGATTTCTGTGCCCATAGCCAAAGGTTCCCACCTTCAACTCATCTTCGCCTCTCTTCCCTAACTTTGCGTTGAAGTCCCCCATCACAACAGTGAAGTGTGTTTTCGAAGAATGCATGGCTCTACTTATGTCCTCATACATAACTTCTACTTCGTCATCTGAGTGCGTCGAGGTCGGGGCGTATACCTGTATGACCTTCAGCAAATATCTTTGAGATATTCTGAGTATAAGGTACGCCACCCTGTTCGACACACTTTCGACCACCTCTATGTTGTTGACAAGGGATCTGTGGACTATGAACCCGACACCGCCTTGGGACTGCTGTCCTCCCTCTCGGTAGAAGAACATGTTGCCGGACTCCAAGGTCATCGTGTCCTCGCCCTCTCGTCGGACCTCCGATAACCCTATTATGTCCCACCGCAACCTATTCAGTTCTTCTTCCAGCTCGACAATCTTTTCATCCATCCTCAAAGTGCGTGCATTGTATGTTATCAGGGCCAATGGTCGTCGGAAAAGGTAGCCGGATCTCTGCCGGTGATTCTTAGCACCCCCTGCCCCGCAGTTACCATGGCCGCTACCGTAGCCAGGACTTACGGGGCTGCCGGGGACTGGGGGCCTGGTGCTGGTCATACTGTCCATTTTTGGGGGGGTATATGCCAATACTCGCCACGCTTGGCAGACGGGTTGGCGAGCGCAGTTGGATGGTTGAACCGCGAATGAACGCTGCTGCCCGTTCATCGGTTTTATATCCCTTAGTCGCCTCTTACGACACCCACGGGAGGATATGGGGGGGTACTATTCTTAATCCGGCACCACACGGATTTGACTATTATCATTTATTATTGTAAATGGACCTTACTATTATCATTTATTATTGTAAATCCCCATCTTCAAGGTTGCCTGAAAGAAATTGCTTTTTGACCAAAAGACCCCCTCTTTCCCCCACAATTTTGGATTTATAAAAATATTTTTTTTTTTCAATTGGGGGGGAAAAAAAAAATTTTTTTTTTTTTTTTTTTTTTTTTTTTTATAATAAGGGGGGGAATTTTTTAAAAAAAAAAAAATTAAAAAAAAAAAATTATTATAAAAAAACCAAACATTTGGTGGGGGGTTTAAAAAACCAAAAAAAAAAAAAAAAAAAAAAAAAAAAAAAAAAAAAAAAAGTTTAAAGCGTTAGTTAGTATTTTAAAGCGTTAGTAAGAATTTTATCTACTTTCGCGTTTCTAGTGGCCCCACGTGATTCACAGCTATACCCCGATATAAATTATGAATAAACATGATTGTTATGGGAGGTCTCAGTTTATCTCCACTTCGCTTAGCTCACTGTTTTCTTAAGAAAATTCTCTCATCGCGACGCATACATCATCCGATGGAACTTTATTAATTTCCGTTCTCCACCCTTCGGAAAATATAATTTATTAAACCTGATATGAAATAAATGTTGCGTATGCCTGGATAATATAAGTCCCTTTTTATTTTACTTTTCCGACCACATAATACGTCACATACTGAGGTAACAATATACATAATACGTGAGAGTGGGTATTATAAGTTTAAAATAGATATAAATTTTAATATATAATTTTTAAATATTGATTTTTGGTTACTCGGAAATAAACAGACTCAAACCAAAACTAAAATTATAAATTGATTAGAAAAATGTTGGATTTTAATTTTTATTAACCATACATTGCTACAATTACACTAACACGCCCGTCTAAATATGAACAAGCTTACGTCAGTACATAATATTTTGGTTACTAAAAACTGTCACCTGGCCTTCATTAAAAATGTCGACTGAGCTAAGTTGAACAGTCAAACGTCAATACACGATCCATCGCACTCGACTATTCAATTCGGATTCAGCAGCCATAAATATCGGATGTCCGGTGCTGGGCGGGCGGATGGGCGGCGTGGCTTCTATTTACACCGTATACGCATTGCGACGGACGGACAAGAGAGATCATAATTTGTCTGAAATTTTACCTTTTTCTATGTTATGATCAGCTTCATTAAAACTAATAATTTTTCTCGTTCGTAAGCTAGAGAAGGTTGATCGAAATAAATTGAAATCTTGTGTTGGTTGATCTTTTAAATTTGAAAGATTTTTTTAAGACACGTTAGCTCAGTTGGTTACAAGAGCAGCACGAATCGGTGTGGATTTCGGTTCATTTCTCGCCTCTGAAATCGATTACTTTAAATAGATTTGTAATCTATATAATGTTATTCGATCAAAAAAAAACTCTGATGTTTTTAATACCCCGTCAAAGGCTCATCAACTCTGACAACGTGGATTATAGTTATGAAAAATCAGACAGAAAAATAACATAAAATAACACAGACTTCGCATCAGTCGAGCTTAAAATTATTGGAACTGATTCCAGAATAGATATTGTATACTCGCTTCTATTGCAACATAGGTAAGATACACAATAGCGTGAAGAAAATACGAGAAGATGGAAAAGATTTCTACGTTTTAAAATTCCTTTCGAGTGACAATTGTAGCGGTTCACGCCGCAGGATTCTTTACATTTTAAATGGTAATGTGTGGGCTTGAAATGCAGAATAAAAAGTACTCGTTAGGACACAATGAATGCTTTTCTTTTTAATACTAAATCTTGTTTGTGCAATTTATGTGTGTTTTGCTCTGCGGCTTCTAATTTTTATTTGAACGGTTTGTTAGTGGATACAATTTTTATCGTTGCTGCTTTTGTAGTCGTTAGAGATATGTTTTATTAATGGAATGCATTAGTTTTCTATTCTATACGTTTCCATTATAAAAGATACGCAGTTATTTCGCTTTTCGTGTGAAAACAGTCACTAGGTAGTTTTTGTTAGCCTTAAGGTATAAAAAAAAACTTGTTAAGTAGATGCGTGCACAAATTAGATTAGCAAAAACAGTAACTTATCGGCTATATACATAACATTTATGAGAATTTATGAGTACGGTCAACAAATAAAACGAAATAAGACACCCAAATTTTTGTAACGTTGTCAATTAGTAAGACATTGTTATGTGAATATAGGAGATTAAATAAATATTTCCAACAATATTATGTCTCATATAGAATGGATTCAAAATTGCGATGGGTGTCAGTATGAGCTATTCTTCGCATTGTATAAATTTGGTATGTTTGTTATACTGATTGTGCAAGCCAAAAAGGTTGGACGATAACATGAAAACTATACCCACGTATATTTTAACTTTACTACACTATATCTACTTGAATACTCCTGCTTGTATTATTTGTTATATATTGTGTAATAAATTGTATATACAAAGAAAAAATAATCTTTTTCCACTATGTCTTTTTGTCTTGTTGTAAAAACTAGTTTACTTTTTTTTCTTTTGCTATCTGTACTCAGTGACATACAAATGACATACGTCGAAGGTATTGTTTTGGAAGTATTTATTCATGGTTGTACATCACGACAGACGCTTGAATAATTCAATAGCTAAGTTTCCAATAAAACAGAACTTTGTGTTTAGGTAATTCTGTATAATTTGATACGAGTACATCCCGAAAACGGGGTCATCTTCACCGAAGTGAACCACCCGTTTTATAATACTATGTATTTAGTGTACTATAAAATTGTATATTACTTTATTTCCGTAGTTCACGCAAGTTGTATATATTTACATAAAACACGTTTTACTTTTTTTAGGGAGACACGGGGGACGTGTCCACTATGACCACGGCTTCTGCAATCCATCCGTGCGGGCCGTAGTTAAAATAAGTTTAAAATAATGTCTGTAGTTTACGCGAGTAGTACACGTTTAAATAAAACACTTTAACGATTTAAAACGTGAAATTTTTTACAGTTAAAGAATTGAAATGGATGTCTGTTTATTGTATTTAAATCCACTTACATTTTTTATAACAGAACTTCGTAGCAGAAAAAGATAAGTTTTTTAGTACTTTTTAAAGATACACGAATAAACGTCTCATCGACGACTTTTACCTAAGATAAAATCAAATATATTTTCAGTTTTTTTAAGTAATTGAAATACCACATAATCTCCTTAGATCCGCCATAAGTACGAAATTCTGAAAGATATAAAAGTATTAACTTGTAATACGCAATCGAAAAGTGATCCGAAATTCCTTTTTACTTATAAAGGATAAAAAGGTTTAAGTCCACAATCCGCTTTGGCCCCCAATTGGGCCAAAAGTAACAAGACACGAGGATAGGCCCCACGCAAGCAGCGCGTTCCCACGGATGTTTATGTTAAACGCTTAGGTATACTTCAAGTTGCTACACCCAGTTTATTTTAGCTACTTTAATTTCGTTTTTTAATTACCACAATTTATTTGTTTTGTTTGTGTTGTCGTTTCTAAGGTTTAGAATATTAATATTTTTGTCTTTATTTTAAACGGGAGCACAAGCTATTTCAATAATATAACAACTGTCTGTAGATTAAGTGAGCAGTACACATTTAACTTTTAACGGTATTAAATACGAAATGTATTAGTTCAACTTATTTGCAAACCGTTAAATTATTTTGGCCTTAGATATTCGGAAATTCCACATATTGAAACGGACAGGCGATTAAATTCACGTGGGTTCAATAGTTAGATATCGAATCCATGACCCGCTGCTTATTAAACATACATTACACCAACGTCGTGTTTGTTTGTATTACTTATGATTATTACAAAAAAGTTTATAGAAACCATTAGCAAGTAAGTGAACGCGAATAGCTATGTGTTCTAATAGATGCAGCGATGTATCACGATGCAATGGATGCAAAAATAGCATACACTCCGCGTTATGGGCCGTGAAACGAGCTTTCAACGCAGCCACGCTAAGATACACTCGCTGGCATTTTATTAGAAACACTCTTTTAATTTAATAATATTAAGTACAATTCCGAATGTCCAAAGGCAAAATAGATCGACAATATATTTTGCTTACATGTTATACGGCTGGGGTATTTCATCTAGAAAGACTGTCAAGCATGGAGTTCTAGTTTGTCTTTCTTTCCTTTGTGTCTCTCCTATTAGAAAAAAATTGCGACGTAGTTTAAACAACACTTTTTGAAACCGTTAAAGAGGTTTTATTTTATATGTCCAACTAACGTAAACTACAGACAACACTGAAAGGATTTTATTAGATTTTGATAAACTACAATATTATCCAATAAGTATCGAATAAATGCGTGTTGTAATTGTAAAAATTACGACAAAACTTGGAAGGTGAAGCCATATTGCTTTGCATATAGTGCAATACATAACAATCTAAAATACATTATTTATATTTTGATTGACGGTCGGAAGATGGAGCTATTACAGCGCCAGTGCTAACTTAATTAAATTTAAATTATATTTTAATAAGAAATGCCTTTTGATGTTTAGCCGCTGAACTTCTGAATTCGTTTTTTCATATGTTAGAGAATATCTGTTATCTCTAAATATTGTACTTGAGTTCGAGTTGACTGCATCTGTTAGTATATCATTGTTTATTGAAGCATTTGTTTTGTCTGCAAGTGTATAGTCACTTCTCGTTTGATATAGTGTTATTGTTACGGGAATACAATGGACTCGTAAAAAATGCCATCCTCGTAAAATATAGTTTACTTAATTACAATTATTGTTCACATTCTGCGGATAATAGCTGTCATAAATTAAATACTTGGAATTTTTAGTTATTTTTACGTGATATTTTGAAATAAGTTATTACTTATACGCGAATCGGTTCTGTATTAATAAAAAATAAACATGGCTATTTGTCGTAAACATTTTTTATACAGAACCAAACAAGATATACGCTTTCTAAATGTATTTTGTAAATTATTTCGGTCGTTTTTTTATATATTATATTATATAAAAATATTATATATATATTAGTTTTTTTATATATATACTAGCTGTCGATTTCCTTCGCGTAGAAGTAGTTATTTTGTATGAAATTGAATTCGAACCAGTACTTTCTAAGATTCGCGTGTTCAAACAAATAAATTTTAAGATAAACATATTTTTGTCGTTAAATCACTTAATCTATGTTTTATATTTGTCCTTCTTAATTCAGTCTCTATCAATCTGTTAATATAATCACGTATTCAAAGGTCGTAAATTTATTAGTGCCCGAAACTTTCCACGTTGTTGATATGAACGTAATAAATCTAGATTTAGGATTTAACAGTCCATGCATATTATATACATGTGTGCTCAGCTGTTGGTTCTGCTCGGTCTGTCTGTTTATATCCACCATATATTTGAGTCTGAATAATGATATACTATAATTTACTAAATATAAGAATTAAAGTATATACATTTACATATTGTCTCTAGTTAGCAGAAATAAATACTTTTAAATATTTAAAAAGCGAACGATATTAGTTATGTTATATTTATTTTAACAACAACCGAACATCTCAGATGCCTTAAAATAAGTTAAGAAATATCGCATTTTGAACCAGTAAAAGATTTAAAACAGATGATAGACACCTAACGAACGTACTAAACATTAAAATAAAAGCGCCATACTTCCGTATTTTTAAGTACTGCTAACCAGCACCAGCATACTTGACAAACTAGGCAAACTTCAGTTACAACATATTAAAATACATAGCATTTTTATGCCCTATTAAATTACCATTACTTCCCCTGTATCAGTGTTTTCAAGTATTTCGTTGTATCTAAAGAGAACAAATAAAAATACGTTCCTTCTAGTCGAAAGTTTTGAACTATTCTTTGGTGTGACTTCGTCATAAACTGTGAAACGCTTTATTCTGTCGTCAGAGTAGCGCAGTGTATTATGCTGATGTTTTGTTAACATTTCGCAAGGCTGGAGGGCGAAGCCCCAGATGCGTGGCTCGTTATCATTATGTAAGACATCTTCTTATCGCTGACGTGAAGCAAACTCTTTTATAGTATAAGCAAAACCAATAGAAACAACGCCTTCTCTCTTATATAAGGCAGGCGCGTTTTACGTTACAGTATCTCGTTCACTAATTAGTTTATCATAAAGATAATCATACACTTAACACAAATATAGTCGTTCAATACGCAATATCAGACATTGATTGAGAAATACACTTACTAATCTTTACTAAAGACCGCCTCTATAGCTAAATTAAACATGCTGAGTAGCATTGCGGTAAGAACGAGAGGACTTAGGTTCGTCTCCGGAGAAACAATAAATTGTTTCGAATAGGTAGGACACAGAAGTACGATCAACTAAGGACACAGAAGTACGATCAACTAGTAAAGTAAAGAAAACCTATCAGTGAAACGTACACAGAAATGTATTTACCACACGGAGGAAAAGGGATATCAATTTCTTAATCCTTATTGAGGAGAAAAAATAATACTTTCCTATTCAGTAGAGTTTACGTTTGGTGTTATTTTGCAAGTAAGGAAAATTGAAGCATCTGAATGTTTCCGTATACTAGGTAATATATTGCGAAACACCCCGACAGATTGGCGCATATAATTCACGGAATGACACAATTTTTCCCGCCCTTCAACATCTCCAACGTATTAACCTTATTCTTTTCTTTGGAAATACACTCGCATCTGCTCCAATGTATTTTATAATCTTGAAACCTCTGAGTATTCAATACATAGCTTTTTTATACTTGTACGCAAAAATCTGAAATGACGATTTTTTATGAGAAGAAAACACTTCATTACATAATGCGTAAAAAGTAGGCGAGTCTCAACGGCTGCTACAAAGAATCCGAAACGTTGGGTCGTAGTTAAAATTGTTTTCAAAAAAGTTTAACTAATATATATCGCGTTTTAAACCGTTGAAGTGTTTTATTTAAAGGTGCAGTAACCTGAAACGTCGCTTAGATAAGAGAAACATTAATCAGAATTCGCCAAATCGTTTCGATAGTTAGCTGAATTAAAAAGAAACACCTACTTATTTCAAATAGAATTTATACTGAAAATTATTCCTTTAAAAGTATAAACTTTGCACTTAAATTGTATATATATTATGTGACATACATTCAAAGGCTACTTGATAAAAGTCAATATGAAATTCTCGCCGAAAAATACTTTTCAAGTCACCCCCGACGGCCTCCGGTATACAAAGTTTAATTTAACCCCAAACTTTGGATTTGCCTGATTTTTCGAAACTCGTTAAGTTCCAAAGTATTTTTCATATTCTGTGTAACTTTTCGGTCATGATTGCGTATTGAAAATCTGAAAAATGTAGCACATTATAATGGATTACACTGTTTTACCATTAGGGGTGTTACAAGATTGCTTTATTATTAACACGGTGTATCTCACGCTAAGTAAGTGAAGGAAGTAAGTTAAGCCATGTATGTATGTAGGTTAAATTACTAAATTATGACTCTTCTTTTCAAGATAGTGAAACAAACTTATCTATTAGAGGCAGTGAATATTCTAAACAAATTCTTCTTAAAGAAATTTAAGCTGTATGTAAATATCTGTATGAATAAACAAAAGACATGTTTACATATTTTTGATAAGAGAACTACATTAAAATCGATTATAAATTGAAAAAAATTTCGACACGGGCCGGACTTAAACCGACATCTACAGCGTTCCGTGCTGTTGCTCTTACCAATTGAGCTACCGTATCCTACATGTCATCGTCGAATATTTTAACTTATTGATACTTGCATACTTGTACGCTCATAAAGTAATAATAATAAGGGCATTTTTGTATCCTATATTAGTCAAAGTAGAAAAGTAATTCTCTGTTGTAAATGTATAAACAGATGACCATACAATAAAAGGAACGTAAAATATTTTGTTCCGGACAGCTCGCGTTAGGTTTAAAGCATAGTAATATTATTGAGAACTAGCATATAAATAAATAAATAAATATTCTTTGACTTTAGGTAAAATATGTTAGATGTATAAGAACATGTGCATGGCGTCCTTTGTGTGTATAAAAACGTTAACAAAACTTTGGGTCATAAATTGTAATACTAGAAAGGCCACTTGTATTGTATCCACTTTGTAAAGGGATAGTTTATTGGTTACAGACGTATTGTCTTAAGCGTTAACAAATGTGAGAGATTGCCATGCCATTAGTTTAAGTAAGTTCTTTAAAATAATAAAGTGTTTGCTTTCCACGAACCCGACGCCCCGCTACGGCCCATTCCGCACTCAATACCTGCATCCCATTTCTCTCTTGTGACTGAAATGATGTTACCATAAAAGAGAGCTCTGGGAGCAGGTCAAACTAGTTCACTTCTAACATCGACACGGCACGCATCGCGAGTACTTTGCCCATAGACGCCGCTCCTCTCACGGTTCGCGTCGCAAGTACTTCGCATTGTATTGAAAGATAGTTACGCGGCCGTTTAGACTTTCCGTTTCCATATTTTGTGCACAAGATAATAGGCGCGTAGCAGTAGCGTGGCAATCGGTTGTCGTGGCATAGCGACATATTCGTTAGCGGCAACGTACTGGTAGTTTTATTTCCAAACCATCAAGACAACCGGTTATAATATAGTTTAGTGTACGCTATACAGTCCCGTACATATTTAAAGAAAGTAATAAACGATTTAAAAATTCTGATGATGGACTGTTAAGCTGTCGTAAATAGCGAAGTTCGAAGGAATTGTTTTGGTGTTTTTCATAAATTTTTAATCCCCAATCCTCTGATACGGAAAATATAATCGTTCGTAGTCTGTCGAGAGATAGCCGTCTGGCCTGTGATGAAAATGAGGATGGAAATGCATGGATACTTTTCTGTGAATAGAATGTAAAATTATTGTAGAAAATATAAGATAAAAAATGTGCTGACTGCCGTTCATGTTAAAAATAAATTTAAAAAACGTATGACGGCTTAAAACGAAACAAATCTTTGGTTATTGTAGGTTAGTAATGAGATATAATAAACCCAAAAGATTAGAGTTATTCTATACAAACAATTTAACTCTCTTTAGAATTTACAAAATGTCCTCTTAAATCTAATAGAAAATCTAATAGAAATCTAATTAATTTTGATAACAACTTGACACATAAAAAGTAATTTGTCATAATTTTTTATTTATTTATAATATATATATATATATGTAATATTTTTTGCAAACGTATGATGTATATTATAAGGCATTAAATATTTTCAAAAGTTAAAATAAGCTTATTTCTTTGTAATGTGTGTTATGGCTTTAGATAATCGAGTGAAAAAGAAATATGTACTTATATATTGTATATCCTCACAAAAGTTTACATTTATAATAGTAATGCGATATAAAAAAGGCATTTTCAAAATAATTAAAAGTATCTATGGAGATCGAAATCGCTTACGTAAATCGGTTATAAATAGTCAGAATTATGTAAAACCGACGCAGTTTCCGCGCCAACGCCCGGCTTTCCCGAACATGACAGGCCCAAACCCCAAACACTCATTATATTTTCAGAAACACGTCATATCCGAACCTATTTACGTTGGCGTTTAGCGATATTGAATTTACAATGTATCCTTACGTGGCATTGCGGCGACCGCAAACTAGAATTGTTATAATTATAACATATAATTTCAATAAGTGAAGTATCTAAAAATTCATAAAAATAAGTAAATAGATAATACTTTAGAACAAGCGAGTTCAAATTTAGTATGTAAATTTTAAAAATACGTTATCTTTTAAAATTAAACATACTAAGACTTAATAAATTGTATCCTGATTTCCTGATGATGCCGTCCGCACATGATGGCGAAACGTCGAGAACCTCTTCTCACTCACGACGGGCGAAAATCAAAAACTTATTAACATACATTTATTGGTTTTAATAAAGTATCCTTGGGTTTAATCCTTCAGAGAAGTCATAATTATACAATATTTTATTAAACTAAAGTAATAGTGAAATTGAAAAGTTTAGTATGTTTTGGCTTAATTGTTTTACTTACTGTAATTGTACGCTTTTTTAATGTGATTCAAGGTTATAATTGAGTATAATATTAAATCATTAAAGTCTTTATTAAATCGTGTTTTATTTAAATGTCTTATACTCGTAAACTATTTAAAAATCATTAAAGTGTTCCATAAATATTGCAATTTCACTTAAACCACTACATTTTTCCTACATTAATAAACGCTAACCTAGAAATAGTTCTGCTCCGTTTTCTCCTATAATCAGAAAACGAGAGGTAATTATCATTCTTTTCACTTAGCACCGGTTAGTGCCAATTCCTTTTCAATCTATTTTTATTCAGCTCCTTGTTACGGTTTTTCTTATATTTATAATTTATTAAAGAAAAAGTTCACTATTAGAGACAACTAAGAACCACTAATCTTAGTTCTTTGTATTATAGGAAATAACTGATTAAAGAACTAAACCTGGTTTTATTCAAGCTCTAAAAACACAAAACGTAGTTGTTCAATTGTTTCTTTAATATAGAAATGTAGGTCTACAATAATTGTTTTGTTTACATGATAATTATTCTATAGAAAATAAGTCATGCCCTGTTTTCAAATAATACAGAATCAGTAAGAATATAATGAATCGATGTCAGAATTAAAGTGCATTGTATATTTTTACTTCCGTCAGTTGTTTTTACAAAACGCTCTCATGAGTTTTTTGAACTAGAAAATCTTATAAATAATGTTACACAACCGGGACATGAATACAGTGTTTTATTACTTTTTACGTCAGAATATTCTGTTATATAAATATTTGCAACGCAATTAAAAAATATATATTTTCTTTATATACCAAGTCAAATAGATAAAAAGGTACGCTTAGGTATGCAAAAACGAAAAGCTATAAATATATATTTACTACTAAATTTCTAATCAAGGACATAGAATACATTATAAGAGTCAAGGCAAATTAAAAGAACTCATAGCGACTGCTTTCATTGCCTGTGCGTAGTCAATACTGAAAGGCGTGTAAGCAGTTATTTACTAACTAATATTTTCAAGCCGCAGCTTCGTCTGTATTTTATAACAAAACATTACATCTCTCCGCCTTACAATGGTGGATACATTTTCACATCCCTCCATGTTTGTGTCCCATCTACGGAGTATGCACAATTCGATAAGTATGCAAATAGAAGCCTCCCTAACTTGTAGCCGGTTAATGCAAGGGGTTCTTAAGGGTGCATCCGGCCTTTAGCTGCAGAAATCTGCAAATTATAGCACTGAGCGGGGAGGTTTTCATTATTATTTAAATAGAACAAGCCGTTTAATTTCCGTATTTCCCTGTTTCTAGAGGAAAATATGCATTTATAAAAATATTGGAAGCGGAAAGTCTTTCATATTTACCGCGATCGCTTGTAAGGATACATATGAGTAACTAATCATATAATTATAACAAAAAGTAAAGTATACAAAATGTTATTAAGACAAACGTGGTCTAATTTCATGTTTAAAGCAGTGTTTTTTTTATATTTGTTGGTTTATAAATTAGTAAGTACTTGCGAGAGGTACATGTATCAATAGGATGAAAAATTCAACGATGACAAGGGACACGGTAACTCAATCGGTTTTAGTAACACTACAGAACGTTGGTTTGAAACCCGCCTGTTTCGTATTTTATTTTTAAATAAAACTTCTTTTTTTTAATTTGAAATATTTGCTATGAAACTTAAATATTAAAGTTGTAAGAAGAGTATCACCTGATGAACACGTAGAGTTTGCAACAGAAATTCACGGATATAAAACGGTAAAATTCAGACCTACGCAACCTTTTCACAAAAGTCTGTTAGTATTTTAAAGCACTTTAGAAAAGCGCATTGAAATTGCAGTAACAATGGCGATCGGATCGCGAATGAACCGCGAACAATTTACATATTGCCCGGTTGCATTATCGTGGCAGAGGTGCGCGAACTTTTCGACCCGATTTAAAAATGGACAGACTGCATAAGAGTCGCTGCAACTTACAATCTATAATTCATAAAATTTATAATACTTTTTTTTTAAATTTAAAACTCTTTTTTTTTCAAACACTGTTAATATATATGTTTAAATTGTATGTTAAACAAAAACTGCTTGATAACGTAAATGAATATTAAAATGATAATAATGCTTGGAGTATGGACGAACCCGCAAGGAAGAAGATTTACACATTAGGTGCTTAAGGATTGTAACTAAAACTTGACATTAAAAGGAATGGCGGCGAGTATTGATTTAACGTTTTTGATTTTTAAACAATAACAAGCGGTTAGTTTCAGGTATAATAATATATAATTATTATGTCTTAGTTGTCTGCTTTATCGGTACTCTTATGTGTCTAGACATTTTCTTTGTGTTTATTACTCTGTCAAATCATTTCGACCAACGATTCTCGACCCCTGCCAGGGGCTACAGCCAGTCGTAAAGTCATGAAACGCTGAAGGAAATTGCATATAACGTATTCCGAGTGAGCTCGATAATCTGATCTGAATGCATTGTGAGTTGTCTTTAATAATGTCCTTGGGAAATAAATGGGTCTACGCGCCCTAATGCATCACGATAGCGTAGCGTTGGCGTAGCTCGTAGCACTCTGCTACGTGCCGGCGTAGAGGATTTCGACAGTTCCTTTGATGAAATTGCTACATCGTAATTCGTACAAAATTATTTTTACAAGATATCATTCCCGGCTAAGAGTGCTCTGTACATATAAGTATACCCAACAGTCTTGTTTTACAAGTGTCTGAATAACATGGCATATTATCGTAAACAGTCACCCCTTACATAAATGTCTTGAAAAATATGATTCACAGTATTAAGAATTCACCCAAAATAATGCACCCTCTCGGTTCTTTGATAACAACTGCGTCGAGGACATTTGCATCATCTTATAACATAAAGTTAGTTTTAGGGTTCCGCTCGAGAATTTAGTTGAGTAGTATGTGTTAAAGTTTTACTGTTTCTCGTTCAGTAGGTTTTACGATTTGATGTAAGTTATTAATCATAGCTGCTCATTTAAAACACAAAGCTGATTAAAACAAATACTTGAACAGCATTTTTTGCTGCTATATCTATTTTTTTACACGCTAAATTACTTTTTTATCATTATGATTTTTTTAAATATCATAAGTTGATCCTTTTATAATCTGTAGCATAAAAGTATAAACGGAAGGAGTATCTACTTGACTAACATGTGTCCACTTCAAATCACTCATATGAAGTCTTCTTATAACCCATAAACTGAAGTCATGTTATAAGTTCACTACTAAGAAAAATGTAACTGTTTTCGGTGCGGAACCAATAAGTATAAATAACTTCTCGGTTGGCCACGTCTCGAAATTTGCAGAAAATGTTTACACAGCCGGTGTAACTTGTGTCGCTGCAGGGATCGTGAACTTTGTTTATTTAACTTTGTCATTTTAAACTGTTTTCGATACTTTAAAGATAAAATATAATGGATTAAAATGAGAATTCGCATGTTTCTTAGATAATTTTAGATCATGTATCTAATTATGCTGAATAATTAAAAAAAATTGTGTTAATTTTATGACTATAATGTAGACAAATATATTAAATATTTAAATAACAATTGTAGGATTTTTAACTCTTTTTAAAACTGTCAATATTCTATGTACTGGGCTGTAACGGGACTTCACTCAGCTATTGCAACAATAAAGTTGCTGCATTACCGATTTTCAATGTTTGACACTTTAACTTTTTGACTGAGTTATACGGTTAATTAGTGACAAAGTATCTTGACAGTTGTTCTAAATAAGAGCGTTTTCACTTTAACGGTTTAAAATGCGATATATTTTAGTTAAACTTGTTTGAACATTATTTTTAACTACGGTCCGACGTTTCGGATGCTTTGCAGCAGCCGTGGTCACGTGGAAACTATAGATAGAGGATATCGCTGACGTCAAAGTAAAAACTGCTACGCTAGCGCCATCTGTTTCGTCGAAGTTGGCATTTGGCGAACCTGGTCCGCTCATTGCAGAATTGACCCACGGTGTCTTCACTTTTGCCGGTATGCTGTATATTGGAAACCAGAATTAAGAGCCTTTTCTTCACATTTAGTAATATGTTAAATACTGTCTGTGGTTTATGCGAGTAGTACACATTTAAATAAACACTTTAACAGTTTAAAATTCGAAATATATTATAGTGAAACTTATTCACAAATTATTTAACTAATATATTTCGCATATTAAACCGTTAAAGTGTTTTATTTAAATTAATATTATTTACGCTTAACATAACCATAGGCAACGCTCAAACAACGGGCGTTGATTAGAACCCACCTTAGTGGAAATTTCCTTTGCGTATCCAGAAACTTCTATCTCAACGGTAAATGATGCTCGGAGTTACAAAAGTAAACAAGAGATTGAATTAAGCCAGATATATTCCTCGACGAAGTTGAAATTCAATATTGAAATGAATTCTAAGGTCAGTTTGCTACAGCTGTCATATAATGAAACCCGGGGTGATGAATTTTCATGAAATTATCCCGGCGCAGTTTACCGCCGCTTATTATGCTAATTTCAATAGCCGTTTATTTTAACTTGATTATGCTGTGAACTTACTAAGTAGTATTATACGGGCAAACTTTTGTATACCTCGAATTATGCAACATATTTAAACAACAACACTTTATTAAAACCATAACTTCTACTTTCAAATTTTATTAATAAACACTTAGTAAATTTAATGTATGTAGTAAAATTCATAAAATAAATTCACCACAGATAAATATTTTTCTAGAAATAGGAAATTCCCCAACTAATCATAAAAAGCATATTTAATCTTAATAGCACGAACACCAAAGGTATAAATAATTTCCCGACGTTAATTCCCGCAAATGAAGATGGATAGATGTTGAAAATAAAGTAATTATCATTAATTACGTCTAGCGAAGATGCCTTTTGTTCTTACACGATTTTATGTTGCTACACAAGGTATCATTTTGCGTAAGTAATGAGGTTTTGTTGAAAACGTAATACATATTTTTGAGTTCTTGTCTTGTATTTCCGTTTCTTATTTACTTTTAAAATAAGTTTAACTAATATAAATCGCGTATTAAACCGTTAAATAACTGCGTAAACTATAGACACAGTACAATATTTGATCTTGTCATCTTATGTCTCAAAAAGGTAACTCGACCATGTAGAATAATGTATATTTATAAATAAAGTAAATTTAAAACAAACTATAACTTAATTAAATGACAATTTACAATTTCGTTTAAAATTCAGATACATTTTTGTTTAAATAAAAATAGCACATAATTCTATCACAAAGTAGAATATTTATTCTTAATAAATAAAGGGTCCGTTTAATCTAGTGAAAGCGTTAGCCTGGGGCACTGATAAAAATAGAGCCTGTAATTTGTTCAGGAGTAATTCTTTATTTTGTTAGATTAACAAGTGATTTGCGCCAGCCTGTTGTGGGTTAGAAACAGAAAGTTTCAAACAGTAAGACGAAAATATATTAATGGAACAATTTTATCTAATAAATCTTCTATACTAATATATAAAGCTGAGGAGTTTGTTTGTTTGTTTGAATGAGCTAATCTCAGGGACTACTAGTTCGAATTGAAAATTTTTATCGAGATTTATCGAGACTGTTATAAAACATGCGACGAATAGGAGCGAAGAAACGGTTGAAAATGTGAAAAAAACGGGGGAAATTTTTCATCCTTGTGGGTTTTCGTTGCGTACGCTGCGAACACGGTTAAAGATATACAAAAAGTATGTATTAAAGAATGATTCCTCTTAAAATGATCTAATAAAAACCTCGGTGACAGTAAGTCTATCTTTTAAGATTAACTTGCAAGAGCGACGGGACGCGATCTAAGTCGGGGGTTGGCAAAAGTAAATTTCGATACCTCAAATAATGACTCTACGCGGACGAAGTTAACCATTAACAAAAAGAGTTAAAATTGTTTTTTGTATTTTCCCCACTGTTGTTATTAATCTGTGCTCGAGCCTACTCGATTATTCGAAGAAAATGGTGTAATTTGCTGGAAAATTCACTCATTCGTCATATTGTCAGTAAATAATTTCCGTATTTAAGACGAAGCTGTTATCAACTGCTGTAAAAGGGGTAACTTTAAATTATGATGGAAACATAAAAATATTAATAAAAGATTCTTAATGTTTGCAAAAAGAGATTTTTATGTGCACAATTGGAACTCGAACTCATAACTTCAAGATCGAAAACCGTTGTTTATCACTTATATAAGTTTCATCGGCCTTAAAATACTATCCATTAAACATTGAGAAATAGCAATCACAAGTGAATTATCTGAGAATTGAAAAGTATAAATTCGATTAAATAAAACTTTTTTAATATAACTCGGAGAGAAAAAAACGTACAGTCCACGACAATTCACTTTCCCGTAAACTTTGCAAGTATTTCGATTTAAAGTACAATATATAGACATATTCTTGCTTATAAACTTAAGTAAAAATAAAAAAAAAGTTGTTTTATCTAACAGCGCATTGAAACTACTGTAATCAAAAAGATTACGTAAATCAAAACTCGAGTATTTTCACTATATTTTGTAGAATTGAATACTGCTTGTTTATAATACTAATATTATATTCTTAACTTTAAAGAAAAAAATAGATTGTGCCTTTGATTGAAAACAGCCGAAAAGGTACTGAAAAACGGAAAAGGGATACAGTATATGCATCAAAACAAAATACTAATGCTACTCCGTACTAATAGAATAAGACGGCATAGGCTGGGGCTAGGTGTTTCATCTAAAACTAGCTTCAATTTTCCAAAATTGCCTTTCATTTAAATATTTGTGAAAAATGTTATCGTTTTATTATTAAATGTTATTAAGTCTCTGCCCCGGTGCATTTCTGTTTACTTTACGAGGGGTTCTGGCTCAATCATATAATTAGTAAATATTTATTTTCACTAATTACAACTCAGGCAGCGAGGGCAACTGAAATTGTTATGTTGATTTATTGTTCTGATTTACAGTGGCCAAGCGTGTGTTGTGCATACATAAAACCTAGATCTAAGTATTTACAAGTGTCCAGATACTTATTCTACTTAGACCGCCTCTGTAGTTAAATAGTTCAACGTGTTGCCTAGCATTGCTTTAAGCGCGAGATGGGTTCAAATCCAAAAGAAACAGAAATATGCTTCGGTCTGGCAGGGCAGTCTGATCAAATATTTGCATGTAAATAAGAACTCATCGGTGAAACGATTCGCTTTTATTGTTTCTAAAGGAAACCAACTACCAAATCGATCAAGTATTATAATTTTGTCTTTAATATTCAATTTTGTTTAAAAAATAAACCTCACGGCGAGAGAAATATTTTCTTGCTAGGTTACTATGACACTAAGAAATGTTAATATTATTTCAGTTGTCTTTAAACCGAAACCAGTAATTCTTCTATTAACGATGATAGAACACTTAACTGAAAATCAAGCTTTTAGTTATAATTTAAAATAATTTCACTCAATTTCTACCAACAGATAGATTTAATAAAGCTCGTTCGCTATAGATTCGAACAAATTAACCAAAAACCGAAGTTTTCAGTTAAGTAATTAAGGAAGTTGTGACGATCTCGCAAACTCCGGGCAATTTAGCTGTGAGATATTAGAAGTGAAAACCTCATCGGTTTTATTCATTTCCTGAACAATTTGAATAAGCTTCGTCACGCTGAGTGTTCAACTTTTATGTATGTTTCTAACAATTACGAATATACGCCGAGACGACAAATTAACGAGACTGGTGGATTTTGCCTACCATCAAGTGTGCTTGTCTATTAACCTCTATGATTAAAAAAACGACTTCACAATATATCAATTAGTATCTATAGTAGTATATTAAATCAGCATATAAATATTAAAGTTTTCAAACGTTTCAAATTAGCTCAAGTATAGCCCTTCATATTTTAAAAAGCGTTACATAACAAGTGCTAAGTTTGCTTCAATATTAACATTTCAATCTGCTATCACAAACTGCCAGGGAGTCCGGCTCAGACAGTAGCCTGAGTCAACAGATGATACTTTCCGACTAGTTCTAAAGCTTGTTCCACATCGACATAAAAAATGGGAGGAGAAACTTTTTATTATACGTTAAAGAACATAGATACAAATAACAAGATGTCGATATTATGAAGTCATAACTCAGGGGTCGTTTTTCTATAATCTTTACTAATATTATATGACTTAATAGTTTGTTTATTTGAACGCGCGCCAGTCTCGGAAACTGCGGACTTGAATTGAAAAAGAAAGGTTTTATGCTATTAAACATCAGCGACCAATAGCAACAACGGAACATAGGGAAATATGGGAAAAACGAGAAAACGGGTAGATTCTTCGTTCCTCGAGGGCTTCCCTTGCGTGCTTTGTGAATACGGTTTAAAAAACCAAAAAATATGTACAAAGGAATGATTCTTCTTTAATTGATCTAAAAAATCTTACTATCTTTCAAGTTTAACTCAAAAAAAAAGATAGGCCGCCGACGAAAACGCGGGTACACCTAGTGTTTCATATATTCATTAATGGCGATAGTACAAATATAGTCATTTGTATGAATAACATACCCTACGTTAAACAAACATAGAAAAATTTAATATTGCAAAAGCGAATCTACCTTCTAGTGATTTTGTAAATTTATTCTGCCTTAAAAAGGATTCATTTAGTACTTAAAACGCTGTTATGCCCATCACAACTTGGAAGGTTAAAGTTGAAAACTATTCGAATCGAGTGGAAGGCAAAGTTCGCGACAAAAATGCTATAACTTGACTTTAATCGACCATTTCGCGACTTCCGACATTGGACTTGCAGTGTTTCGTAGAACAACACTGTCGCGTAACAAATAAATGCACTTAACTTGAGAAGATGGAATTCTATAAAATAATTGTGATAATTTTAGTAAATACTACGACTTTTGTCGTCATACATATACCGTAGTTAATAAAATATTAATAAATATAACTTAATTATTATGCTTTAATACTATTGTTAGAAAATTCGGTATATTGATTTGTTAAAAGGATATATATACATAACCGTTTTAAACTTATTCTAATAAATTATACTAGTAATTGGTTTTTGTAAGTTAAAAAAACAAAAATAATAATTAAAAATGCCAATACACACATACACAAAGTAATATCCGAAAGGAAAATCATTCAAATTGATTATAAAAAACATTGTTATGTATTTTATAATTATATACATTTTATTATTACATACCTACAAACATAAATAATAAAGTAAAAAACTTTTTTTAAAACAAACTTTACCTCTATTTCGTATCCTAGAACGGTATAATAATTAAATAAATTATCCATCAATATGCAAAATATACGTCACCCTTTCAACAGTTCAAAAACGAAACTTCTAATAACCCCTATTATAAACACATTACAACTTCGTAAGACATTAAACAGTGAAAGATGCCTTAGGTCAAGTACAGGCCAATATTGGTCTAAATAATTGAAACGAATCGGTCGTAAGCATACGAGTACTGCCGCAGGCTGTATCGCGGTGTTTGACAAACGTACCCTTTTAAATAAAACACTTTAACGGTTTAAAACGCGATATATTAGTTAAACTTATTTGAAAATGATTTTTAACTTCGGCCCGACGTTTCGGATGCTTTGCAGCAGCCGTGGCGTAGCGCACAAAGCGCACCGTGGCAAACAAAGCGTAGCATCTCAAACAGAATTAAAGAACACGTCGCGGATATAAAACATAAACGTCTCTCCAAATCTGCGGTATGCCAACACTCATCAGAAGGGCCCAATCACTACATTCGCTTTGACCAACCAAAAATCCTCGCAAAGGAGAGTCGATTTTTTCCAAGATTGGTACGCGAAGCAATTGAAATCAAAAAACACCGAAATTTCAATAGGGAGGACGGCCTCAAACTATCAAACACCTGGGATCCCATATTAAAAACTCTGGATCCCAATAAACAGCATACCAGCAAACGCGAAGACACCGTTAGTCAATTCTGTAAGGACCCGGCCAGTTTCGCCAAATACCAACTTCGACGGAACAGATGGCGCTAGCGTAGCAATTCTTTACTTTGACGTCTGAGACATCCTCCATCTTTAGTCTCCCCGTGACCACGGCTGCTGCAAAGCATCCGAAACGTCGGGCCGAAGTTAAAAATCATTTTCAAATAAGTTTAACTAATATATCGCGTTTTAAACCGTTAAAGTGTTTTATTTAAATGTGTACTACTCGCGTAAACTATAGACAGTATTTAATTAACCAGTACGGGCTGGAAAATGCAAACAAAGTTCGAAAACTAGAGTGTCTTGTGACGAAACGTGCCCGCCTCCAAACATCCTTAAATTTCCTCAAGAGATGTCGGGACCACAACATCATCCCAGTTTGTGTCCGAATAGCGCCAAAAAAGGACATAGCTGGAAGCGCCAAGATTCTCGAAACAGCAAGTAAAAAGTTATTACTCAGGCTCATCGCCGATCACAGAGCCAAAATACAACGGTTAAATGTTGATATCCAAGACGAAGATGACTCACTTAAACATATTTTTAATTATGAAGATTGGCAACATTGCAAAACCATAGTATCAAATAGATCATTCAATAAATACACAATTTATAAAAATAAACAGATTAAAAAATTTACAAAACTCACAGACAAAACTAACTTGTATAAACGTCATGACAATCAAAGTCAATGTCAAAATTTAGTTGTCAATCTCTCAAAAGTCAATTTAGATGAAAACACCGTTCAAGTATTAAACAAAGGACTAAATTTTGCTCCGGCGCCGCGAAAAATACCTTGCGAAGAGATAATCAGCTACGTCGAGGAAAGCATCTTCAAAAATGTCATCCCTAAGGAAGATGCGGAAGCAATACGGCAGGATATATCCTGTATCCTACGCTCCAGCAAGCCGCCTAAACACAATCTTTCCCTAGCGGAGTCGACTGCTCTCAAACAACTAAGAGCGAATGAAGATATTATAGTACTGCGTGCTGACAAGGGAAACGCCACGGTCGTGATGGATACGTCGGACTATAAACAAAAGATGTCGGAAATACTTGATGACGACGCGGTTTACAACAAGGTTGCAAAGGACCCCACAACCAAAGTAATGAAAAAGACGTCGGAACTTATTAACAAGTACAAAACGACTCTAAACCTCGACGCCAAACATCTCATCACAGCCTGCCCGAAGCCACCTAAAATGTACGGGTTACCTAAAATTCATAAATTAAACAATCCCTTACGTCCAATAGTTAGTCAAATAGATTCGCCCACTTATAAACTAGCAAAACACTTATCCAGAACACTTGCCCCCCTCAGGGGAAATACAAATGCTCACGTCAGGGATTCGTATCAGTTTGTAGAAACTATTAAAGGTCTAAAGGTAGCGGACAATGAGGTTATGGTAAGCTTTGACATCACATCACTCTTTACAAACTTACCTATAGCTGATTGTATCAAAATTATTAAGAGCAAACTTATTAAACACAACATGCCTATAGAATATGCGGATATCTTAGAACATTGCTTGACAACCGGGTACCTACTTTGGAATGGGGATTTCTATGTTCAGGTAGATGGGGTAGCCATGGGTTCTCCAGTTTCACCCTTAGTTGCTGACATTTTTATGGAAGACTTTGAGGAGAGAGCCCTTGCTTCTTCCCCGGTTAAACCTAAGCTTTACAAGCGATACGTAGATGATACCTTCACCATCTTACCCAAAGCACAAGTATCTGCATTTCTTACACACCTTAACTCAATTCACAATAACATTAAGTTTACAATGGAACAGGAGGACAATAACACACTACCTTTCTTAGACATTTTAGTAATTCGTGATGAACACGGTAATATTGGGCATACCGTCTTTAGAAAAACAACCCATACAGATAGGTATTTGAACGGTGACTCACATCACCACCCCAGCCAACTTAGTTCTGTCGGAGTATCTTTGTTTCAGAGAGCCCGCCGTCTCTGTGATGCTGCCCACTTAAATGAGGAGTTACAGCATGTCAAGCAGGTCCTATGCAAGAACAAGCTGAGAGTCCCTCCGCAGCATCCCAGGAACAGGAACAAGCCACCCACAGTCAAACGTCAGCCCGCCTACCTACCATATGTGAAGGGAGTTACAGATAGAATTAGCAGAGTCCTAAATCGAGCTTCTATTGACACAATTTTCAAGCCGCACAAGAAGATTCAGCAATTCCTGAAACCAAGCAAGTGTACTATCCCTTTACAAGATGCAGGCGTTTACAGACTGGATTGTGATTGTGGCCTATCCTACATCGGCCAAACAAAGCGTAGCATCTCAAACAGAATTAAAGAACACGTCGCGGATATAAAACATAAACGTCTCTCCAAATCTGCGGTATGCCAACACTCATCAGAAGGGCCCAATCACTACATTCGCTTTGACCAACCAAAAATCCTCGCAAAGGAGAGTCGATTTTTTCCAAGATTGGTACGCGAAGCAATTGAAATCAAAAAACACCGAAATTTCAATAGGGAGGACGGCCTCAAACTATCAAACACCTGGGATCCCATATTAAAAACTCTGGATCCCAATAAACAGCATACCAGCAAACGCGAAGACACCGTTAGTCAATTCTGTAAGGACCCGGCCAGTTTCGCCAAATACCAACTTCGACGGAACAGATGGCGCTAGCGTAGCAATTCTTTACTTTGACGTCTGAGACATCCTCCATCTTTAGTCTCCCCGTGACCACGGCTGCTGCAAAGCATCCGAAACGTCGGGCCGAAGTTAAAAATCATTTTCAAATAAGTTTAACTAATATATCGCGTTTTAAACCGTTAAAGTGTTTTATTTAAATGTGTACTACTCGCGTAAACTATAGACAGTATTTAAACGTACCCTTGTTTGTTGTGTTGTAAGCCTATTGGATACACCCTCCCTTTTAAATGTTTGATAGTAATTAAATTGTTTTGTTTGTACTCTTAAGTGAGGGAAGGAGCTTTTTATTGTAGTGCTAGCTTTTAGGCTCAGCTTAGGGTTGATGCGGGACTTTTATGTTTTCACTTTATATTGTATATTTTATATGTAAGCTATATATACTTAATGCATTTTTATAATAAAAGATGTCAGAGTTCAACAAACTAGAGTCGAAGCTAAATCTACAAACTACAGAACTACTTTTTTGTATAGCAAATACATTTAAATAAATTTATATGTGTGTTTAAGTGACTTCGTTCGCGTAGAATAGTTTTTTGGCATCAAATTGTTCTCTATACATGTAAGGGTTACCCACGACGTTGTCTACGTCCCGTCTTTCATGCAAGTTAATCTTAAAAGATATAAATATAGTGTCACAGACATTTTTAGATCATAAAAAAATCTTGAACCTCTTTCGGACCTTAAGTAACGGAAACTCAAAAAATAATTTTCCAACTGTAACCCGACTGAAGAATTTTTCAATTCGATTCCAGTAGTTTCTGAGATTAGCGCGTTCGAACAAACAAACACTTCAGCATTATATATTGACGTGAATTGATTCACAGTAAATGCCTTACGAAAGACTCTATATTTGACTTCTTTTAAATAACAGTGACTATCTTCGTTAAAAAAAATCCTAAAAACGGAATTTTCTTAATTCTCGTGTATACTTAATCCTTATAGGATTCGCAAACTCAGCGCATGACAAAGTTTGTCAGATTTATGATATCCGTCGGACGAGACGCAGATCTAGAGTTTGAGCCAGCCTTTGTGATCGTCGAGAGGATTTGCGAAGTCTCTTGAATTGTAAGAATTTTGTGAGGTCTAAGACGTAAAAGATGTTCGTATGATATAAAGGGCTCGCTGATGTAGTAGTAATTCCATCCAGGGCATGAACTATATATTAATATTAGATATTGATTATTACCAATACGTTGGTATTAAACCAACGAGTCCGTCACTTATTCTTTTTCATAAAATATATCTTAGCATTAGCGTTTTTATTAAAACACTGATAACGGTTCACCGTTAATTTAATTTATATACATATATATATAAGTACGTTTAGACGTTTTGGGATACTTTGCATCAGTCTTGATTTGACTTGAGTCGTGACTACTCGAACTGATTACTGAAATTATAATTTTTTAATTTACTGAAATTCTCAAACAAAAAACCATGTTAATGTATTAATTCCGGGATAACATAGACCCTGGACCCGTTTCCTGGAACTCGAATTGATCTCAAAATTTTCTTATTATAAGTTTTATGACTTGCACCACACGTCCATTCGAATCGCGGTTTTACAAGATATCGGCGTTTGAAGAGCGGGACACGATCCGAGGTCGACACGTAACTATCACCATTTCACAAATTCAGACTTGCTAAACAAGTTCTATCTTTGACTCTGAACTTGAAACATTGTATCCTTTCAAACATTCTGAATAGAAACGTTTAAATGACTTAGGATCACTATATTGAAAGAAAATGTAAAATCTTTTTAATGTTATTATTATCTCACCGATGTGTAAAATTTAAGCTGTGCTTTCTGTTACATAACTAAAACTTAAGGGTAGTTTAAGTTGACTCAAATATAATTTTCAGTTATAACTTAATGTAAATTATGCGTATTTAAAAATATTATTAATATATTTATCAATAAATTGACAATAACTCGTTATTTGGATGCGTTTGTTAATTAATTCAAATATTAAAGAATAAATCGCTCTATTACATTCTTTAATACGTAAAATTTTGCAGTTTAAATGATTTTCCTATTATTTATATGCCCTAAATCTTGATAAGCCTAATTTAAAATATCTTTACTAACGTTATAAGGTTTTTTATACAGTCTTTGACTAAGATAATTACCATAAAAATAAACTGTATATACATATTTTTCTATTGGAATCAACAGTTCCGAAACACGGATTTAAAAGGCGCAAAAAAAAATATTAAAAGTATTTCATTCAATAAACCTAACAGCATATAGCTGTTACTTTCAATAAAGCGTAAAGCGACATATAAATAAATCCGTGCGCACTACACTAGTCAGGGCGGACACTGCCGCTTGTATATTGCGCAGTAACTTACATCCGGCTCGCTCTGGCTTTATCCGGTTTCATCTGGTTAGAACTAGCTAGGAATGCTGAGAAGTTATTTAGATTCGAGGACCTATACTTAAATCTGGGTAATCTAGATTAGAGGAGAGTTATTTCTGTCGAATTGCCAGTACACACTTTCGTCCCCAAAGGAAACTGTCATAAAGTCCTTTTCTTATAATATTATCTCATTTGAGGGGGTTTAGGAAGACAAAAAACATGTGTTTTATAAAATATCCCGTCATATAACATCTAAATAAGATGTGCAGTCGAAATATTGGATATGTGCATTTGGAAATCCACAGACTGAAACCAAAATACATTTATATAAAACAATTTAACCGTTAGAGTGTTTTATTTAAATGTAAACAATTCTACTCGCGTAAACTATAGACAGTGTTTACCAAAATACGTATTTGCCAGTCACGACTTTCTACGATGGTACATGACGTGCCACCACTACAGCATTAGCTCGTCAAATGTTCAATATGTTTATAAATATCTTTTTTATTATTGCTATGTACTAGTTTGGCGTTAACCAAATGTTAAATATTGTAGAGAATATTGAGTAAATTTTCCAATAACGGCAATAAATTCAATACAAGTGATTAATTTGTAAAACACCAATAACTAAATGGAAGAGTAAAAGTATCGGTTTCATATAAAACATGTGAATTTGAAACTAGTCAATCAAGCCATCTATATTGACACGTTTAAATATTCATATTGATTAGTTTTCGGTGTGGGACATATTTTATTTACAGCGAATCGCTACGTCGTGATTAATTTCGGCACGATATTTGTGAGTTAGAATTTAATGTATTTTATTACTTTTCTATGCTATTTAATATTACTTAATATTTTGAAAACTGTATAGAAATTAAAAATATAAAGATTGATATAAAAAATTACAACATTGGTGGGACTTGGACCGGCATCCGCAGCGTTCCGTGCTGCTTCTCTAACCAATTGTTATTGTTTTTTCCATTAATACATTCATCTCTCGCGACATATAATTTTATCACTTACAAATTGAGAATCAAAGTCGTACGCTTTGCACCAAAAAAAACATTGAATGATAGAAAAGTTTTTCATTGTTATTGAACATAACGGTATTAGGATTTTTTAATAAATGGCATGTACAATAATATCTAAAACAAGTATTCAAACTATATAGAGAATTACTTTATACTTTTCTATCTATTCATATTATAATAATAAAAGTGTTTACTCTGTCGAAAAATCCAATAATTGTAATTGTTTTCCGTCGTCCGCGTATAATAAATTTGACTATCTTCAAAATTGGCATAAAATTTATTCATAAGCTCTCGATAAAATTGAAAAAACAAGATGAGCATGAAATTCTTCTCACGAAGGAAAATTATCAGTTGTAAATTTATTAGATTGGTAAAATTGAAAATACTATTTTATTCTTTTGTGGTAATTAGATGAGAATTGAGACTTCAATTCTTTTCCTTTATTTCCCATTTATTTAGTGTATATACTGATATCTTTCATGATCGTCAGAAATGGTGACCAAAAATAAAAAATCACAATAAAATTCATTAAAGCATATAAGTCATATTTCTTAAATAAAACAATGAACTACCAGCGTTAAAGGAGTTTTGAAATATTAAATCAATGTTAACGCACGTTTACACTAAACACTGCCCAATGTCAACTGCATTTAAGATGCAAATTTGCATGCGAGCATTTAACGTGACAGCAGTATCTGTTCCCATAAAGTTACCGCCTTATATGAGCAATAGTTCCCCTCCAAGAATTTAAATTACAGATTTTATGGCACAGAAATCTGTTTAATGTCAAGGGATGGGAGACTAGTAAAAAACGTCGGGCCACATAAAATGTGAATTTGTTTTAAGGAATTCGGTTAGAGTAGTTTACGGGGGGTTTTTAGTACTTTCTTCCGACATTGTTACGCCCATAGGAAAGTAACAAAAGTTACTTAGAAACCTTCCACGAGTCGCAATAGTTTAATTTAAACAACGTATAGTTACTTCAATAATTCACCAAGTCTAAAACACGCAAAAGTAACGTTCAATCCTCAATGATGGTTCCCAACGTTGAAATAACGTTATTTTAACTTAAACTTCTAAATTATCAGAATCGGGTCGTGTTAAGCTCATTTAAATAACGAGAATCCATGTAAAGCTTAAAGAACAAGGTTTTAAAGAAAACAAGGAAAACTACAAAGAACTGATTTGCATTAATTCGAGTCAGTCCCGCGGGACGGCCAAAACCAGGAACTTAGTATCGGGACTTCACTACAATATAAACACTCTGCTTCGAAACAAAGTGTGGCTATGCTTTTTAATCTTTTTAGTATTATTTGCCTTCAATTAAATGTCATTTGAGACACCAAATTATTATTATATTATTAATTATTTGTAATAAAGTCAACTAAATTAATAAATATAATTTAATTTAATTTTATATAAATATAATAATAATGAATACCTAATAATAACCAAATTCCATTTTTAAATATAAATAGTGTATGAATTTCTATTGAGTTTAATCTAACTTAAATTTAAAAAAGTGTGATAGAGAACGACAGACTATATATATAGGGTTCGCTTGATGGAAAGACATAACATTTAATGTCAATATTTCCAGACGAAGTTCAATATGGTTTGAAAAAAAAAAATTGATTAATATGTTGGACCCGGTGGGGATCGAACCCGCGATCCTTTACCAAAGGTTCACTCAAACGTGAATATTAAGATAAAATAGTATTAAGTACAAAGTAAGTATAGTTGTAAACTAGAGAATATTTTATTTTACTATTTATATAACATTCTAAGTCCATTTGTCCTAACAATCAAGGTATCATATGGACCCTCAAGCATACAACAACATCGCCCGTAGTTTTTAATTTGTTCGTGTTATTTATAGACGCGTCGCGCTTGCGATGCGCGGTTTAGTACCCACAAGAAATCGCTTCCTATTTATTATTGATTCACTATTGTGCTTTAAATAAATGTATGCAATGCTCTTTGTAGACTGCAATCAATACAATTCTTTTAAAAACACTACTTTAACATAATTTTAAATTTAAGCATTAAGCTAGGTATCTTTATTGTTCTTACTTAAAGCAATAGAAAGCTGGTATTTCTAATTATGTATCTGTGTTTCATAGTTATTAGGTACAAACCAAAAACTGTTGAACTGCGCGATTTTTTACATTTATTTAAGAAAAGTAACCCTCCACAACCACGGCTGCTGCAAAGCATCCGAAACGTCGGGCCGAAGTTAAAAATCATTTTCAAATATGTTTAACTAATATATCGCGTTTTAAACCGTTGAAGTGTTTTATTTAAATGTGTACTACTCGCGTAAACTATAGACAGTATTTAGTTTCATATTGATTGTATATTTCACTTACTAGTAAATCCCATGGTTGCTTATCCTGTGTAAAAAAAATCAGCGTAGAGGTAGGCAATTAAATTCAATGACTACAACTTTAATATTTTATTTTGTAAATCAGCTGAACGAATTAAAATATTAGCCAGTAAATTAACAGCTGAAAACTTTTCTTATAAATTATAGAGATAAAAGTTCCACTCATTTCTCTTCTGGAGTGTGAATTAATTTTAACTATAAACACATTTAAACCCTGGTTTTATATCCAACTTTTACCACTTGTTGTCGTATTGTAGATGGACTTTCTGTAGAATTTTTAGCTTATTCATACGAGCGTTAGAGACAATATTCGTCTGTTCTCGTAGTTTACGGAGTAAGTACATATTAAACGAAATTATTTTAAAGGTTTAGAACGCGTAATGCATATGTTAAGTAATTCCTCGTGGCCATGGCATTTAAGACTTCAACTATTTCTATAGCACATAAGAACAAATATAAGAAGAATTTTCATTTTACAACATGGAATGAAAAATTACAAGAAATGCCGACTATAATCGCTCAACAATATAAGATTAAATAACCAACATTACCATTTAATGTATAACAAAATTCTTGCAGAAAGGAAAATATTTCAAGAAAATGGAACAAAAGCTTAGCAAAAGCTTGCCGTGAACTATTATTTCCGCTAAATCAAGCAACAAGCTGAGGCGACTTATTTGAAACAAAAAACAAAGTTTAAAAGAACAGTAATAATTATAATGTTTTTAAATAATGTTCCCAAACATTTTTTTGTATAAAATATGATATAAGAACCTCGTATTCCAATTGTCTGCCATTGTTACAGTCAAATCATTATAATTATTTCCATTAAATACTGTCTATAGTTTACGCGAGTAGTACACATTTAAATAAAACACTTTAACGGTTTAAAACGCGATATATTAGTTAAACTTATTTGAAAATGATTTTTAACTTCGGCCCGACGTTTCGGATGCTTTGCAGCAGCCGTGACCAATTATTTCCATTTACAAACAATGTTTTTATTGTATTGACCAGATGTCTCTTTATTACAATAAAGCAACACAATATCGAAAGAAAAATTTATTAAAAACTCACTAGCTCCCAACTGTTAAAATATGTCTGAATATGATAATAGCTGATTAGCTTTATGTATTTCGAAGTGATAGAGGAGAACTTGAAAAGAGGAAAGAAAATAAAATCAGCCTTACTTCGCTACATCCTATAACTCAACCCACCTGTTTTCATATCCACCCTCAATCTGACCGATTGTACACGAACACTTAATGTTCCTTAAATGTAGGCCTCCAATTAATGTTTTGTGTAGACTTTATCGGGAAAAAACTACAATTTATTAGTTGTACAATTAATTTTATGACGGAATAATGGCCTTTAGGCTCCGAAGTAAGTTGTCGCCTCATTGTTTAAGTTGAAACTTGAATTACTTAATGAGTTGGCGCTTTCTGGTTTTCCACTTAATATTTCGGTATAACTTTACAACTTGTGTACATTTTCATTTCAGTAAATACTTCTATACATACGAATATATTTCACCAAATGAAGAATAATTTGTTTGAGAGAGGGATTTATAGTTTTCGTATGCACTTGTTTTATTGTATAAAATGATGTAATTAACAAAAATGTTTTAACTTACCTGCAGCCGGAGAAAGTTTCGTCACGACTCCCCACCGAGATTTCCACTGTAAATAAAAGAAAAACGGTAAAGAATTTTATATTATGTAGTAGTATCAACAAGTACAAACTATATAAAATGCCACAAGTATTTTGAATTTGTCAGTGTAAAGTTAATATTTTTAGCGCATGGAAGTGCAGGTAACAATTTGATTGCCGCAGCGTAAAAACAATGTTCAAGTTATCGAATTTGAATTCATGAAATATCGATCACTATTCAATCACCAAGTACGAAACTGCTGAAAGCAATTCCAAAACCCACTATAACTATGGAACAATTACAGAAATAAAACAAGCCAACCCGTGCGGGTTCATTGATGGAGCCTTTTCGCAGTTTATGCTATTAACTATTCTATTAACAAAGCTATGAAAGCCTCCATTCGTACTTCGTATTGGACGAGAATTCAGTTTTTGCGTGCGATAAAACGTACGCTCTGTAAACGAATGTCTGTGTACGGTGCAAGGCATACGCTAAACACTCAAAACAGGAAGTCACAAAATGATGTGAAGAAACATGAAGAAATAGTGGCTGTCGTTTACATACTACTCATTAAATATATTTTTAACCGTTAAAAACGTGGAATATATCTACAGCTGAGGCCTGCCCGTAGCCGCAATTGCAGCAAAGCCTTCAAAACATGTTTGTAACTGTTTTATTTGTAAATTAAAAATTTAAGCAGTTAAGAAATACAGAAAATAAAATAAAGCAGAATTAACACACTCTACCTTTACTATTTTTATCGCTACTTTTATTTAATTTAAAGCTACGAATCATTTCAAAAGTCATAAACATTTTCTTGTTAAATAAATAATAAATTCAAAAAAGTACTATGGCATGCTAGAGGTTGTTTTGGATTATATTTGTTAAGTATAATTTAAAATTGTGTGATACAAGTTCGTTTAAAATGTAATTTAAAGAAACTAAACTGGGCACTGGCAACATTTAGTAATTATTTTATAAGCCATTTTTAATAATATACGTACTACCATATTTATTTAGGTCCATAAAATTTAAAACGCACCTTACTTCATTCCATATTAATTAGTAAAATATATGTAGACGCATGATGGCCTTTATTATATTCATCCATTATTTTTAATGGATGGCACATTGGAAATCAAGCCCAGTTATTATAATACATGTAACTTTAATGAACAGACTAAATTGCAGAACTGTAGTTTCAATAAGTATTACTAATAACAGGAAAGATGACAATAATACAAAGCGATTCGTCGCAGACTTGGTGCGCCGGTGCCGTCCCAAAACCGTGTGTTCTCAAGAAGGCCGCCCGCTACAATGAATACGACGCTCCGCTAGAGCTGTCATGAATGTTACCAATGACAGCCACTCTCGTGTGACAGCGCAGTTGATACGCTGTCATATATATATTTTTTATTCTCGGAAGCTTATCACATGTACCACAATATGTTCGTTGCTGTAGACAAATAGCCATGAGCGAACGTTGCGGTAATAAAATCCACCATTTTACATCGAACGACATGCTGCATCCGTATAGAAGAGAAATACAAAGATTTTATTATGTATTTATTTTAAATAACAATAGTATTTAAATAAAACACTTTAACGGTTTAAACGCGATATATTAGTTAAACTTATTTGAAAATTATTTTTAACTTCGGCCTGACGTTTCGGATGCTTTGCAGCAGCCGTGGTCACGGGGAGACTGAGTTTAACTAATATATCGCGTTTTAAACCGTTAAAGTGTTTTATTTAAATGTGTACTACTCGCGTAAACTATAGACAGTATCTAATAACAATAGTATACAACGGGGGTATAGAGTTATAATTATTGGTTTAGTAATTACCCTTTATTTTGTTTGAAAACTTTATTATTGTTCACATAACGGTATTATATAAATTAAAAATCGAAAAAAATCATATTTTACACAACAAAAAGTACATAGCGCGATAGTTTAGCACATGGTAGCTCAATCGCTTAGAGCGACATCAAGGAACGCTGTGGATGCCGGTGTCATATTTTTTTTTCAATTTAAAATTTATTTTTATTTTAAGTTAGAATTTGGGAGCACCAAAACACACTCGCCTATTATGACTAAATGATTGAAAACCGTTTTTAACAACATACTATATATTTGAGGTTTAATTAAAGTACTAAGTAATCTCATTAACAGCCCGCTTAATTGAAGCGTTTGTTTGTTTGTTACTAATTGAACTCGCTCGTAGTCCGACAGACCCATTTGTGCTGAGAAAAAACAAATTAAGACGTTCTGCAGAACTACTCTTAGATTCAGCATCTATAATCGAGTGTAAACCAATATTATTCTCATTTGTCGACGGTTATGTCACAGACATATCTTTGAAGAATATGGCCTCACCATGGCCGAAATAGGAAAAAATCAATGCAAATAATTAAAGTTGAGTAAGTACAAATAAATAGAAAAATAACCTAGAACGCTGTGCATCCTAATATAAATCAATAAATGTATTTTTCAGCAATAGTAAAACGCATCAAAAACGCTAAAGTTAAAAATAGATTAACAAAGTTACAATTGAAACAGTTAAAAGCGTTTTATATAAAAAAAAAGGGGGTGTGGCACAGCTAGAAATATAGTGGAAGTATATTAATAAACATTCGTGCCGACGCTATAACATATATTTACCGATTTTCTTTCAATTTTTCACGCCATTTCCCAAACGTTAAGGAACCAAGTAATGTATAAATGTTTTGTTGAGTGTTTCAAAGATACATCGATCCGACCTTATAAATCCGTTGCTTTACGCGTCGATGTAAGGGGTTCATTGGGAATATAATAACTTAATTTCAGCTCTATCTGTCTATGAATAGAGTCCTTAATTGAGTTATCAAAAGAAGATTAGCTTTCATCGTCGTATGGGGGAAATTTGGACCCTAATGTAAGGACATAAAATCGGAAATGAGTTGTTGTTAGAGTGATAGGATATGCTTCATTAATTTTTCAATCTGGTTAGGTAAAGAATAACTTTATGCGCCTGGAGGAAATGATATAATTATGTCCCCTTTTTTGGCTTATGGATATGACTTAGAACTTTTTGTCTTCGTGTCCTGAAATAGGTTTAGTGCTCTACTTCTTCGAAGAGCTTATTTTTGGCTTATTTTTAGAAAGAGGACAATGAAAGTGTATTTAGTAAATCTTAATTTAATACTGTGCCTAATCATAACATTCGCTTTGACCAGCCAAAAGTCCTCGCGAAGGAGAGTCGATTTTTTCCAAGATTGGTACGCGAAGCAATTGATCTCAAAAAACACCGTAATTTCAATAGGGAGGACGACCTGGGATCCCATATTAAAAAGTCTGGATCCCAATAAACAGCATACCGGCAAACGCGAAGACACCGTTAGTCAATTCTGCAAGGACCCGGCCAGTTTCGCGAAATAGCAACTTCGAAAGAACAGATGGCGATAGCGTAGCAATTTTTTACTGTGACGTCAGAGACATCCTCCATCTTTAGTCTCCCCATGACCACGGCTGCAAAGCATCCGAAACGTCGGGCCGAAGTTAAAAATCATTTTCAAATAAGTTTAACTAATCTATCGCGTTTTAAACCGTTAAAGTGTTTTATTTAAATTTTAATTTAACCTTTGGATAAATCCTTACTTTTATAAATATATGTTGTCTGAACAACTGTTTATGAACTCCTTAGTTTTTTCCAAACTTTTTAAAGAGCGAGATCTAATCTAATGTACGGATAATAATCTACAGGTAGATTCCCACCAAGTTCGGCATGTTCTAAAAACAAATATATATGTTTTTAAACAGTTTATATAAACTGTCTGGAAAATATGGATATTAAATGGGAAGTATACATCACTCATAAAAAAGTAATAACGAGTTGGTTTCTTTATTTTTAATGTCTAAATTAAAAATGATATTATGATAACACATCGTATGTATATTGTATGATATGTATGGTGTTTATTGCCTTTCATCAAGTAAAATAAAATTGTTAAAAATAAATTGTAAATAAGTTAACAGAGTATTTCGCATTTTAAACTTTTAAAAGTGTTTTGTTTATATGTAAATCACAAAGCTTATCTCCTCTTAGAATCTCATTAGAATCTTAAAGGTGAAATAGTACAAAATAAACTACATGAAGAAGAGTTAGATGTTTCACTAAATCTAGTAGAAGATCTTATTTTGTTTTCTACAAAGAGAAACTAATCTACTCATATAATATATAGGCACAAAATGCTACTTATAGCGCCCGCCTAAGTCTCGTGTTTTTCGTATTTAATGTGTCAATTCTAATCACTGAAAAGCCTACAAGCGCAATGTCCGTTTAGAAATAATCTGTAAGTTCCGAAAAATAACGTTTAGTTTCGTATACCGCATTCTTAAGCACAATTGTTACAATTAAGTCCCTCACTATTGGAACTCAGATGAGGACGTATAATCCTAGTTCCCCTCTTCTTTTGTTAGGAATTTACACATCGCGTTTGCTATACTTTAGATATAATATATTTCGAAAACTCAAAGCCTAGAGTACCTTCAAAATTAAGATAAAAAACAACAACATTTGTGATTATCAAATCACAAGGATAACTTGTTTATTTTTATTGATATTTATGTACTTAGTATTTCTGTGTATTTTAAATTATTAAGATAACACGCCAAAGAAAGCTGATCTCATTATACATATCGTGTAATTAAAATTCAACACATAAATTTTAAGCATGTCTAAAAGCCTTAAGATATGTGAGAGATAGTTGACTCGAACAGTACATAGAAAAAAAACCCCTTTAACTGTTTAAAGCGCAAAATATATTAAATAAACTTGTTTTTCTTCATTTTAAAACCATTGCAGCAGCCATAGTCACGTAGGGACAAACCCCACTTGAAATGTGACTGTGATGATGCTTGTGCGTTTCAAACCGTTAAAAGTTTAGTAATCAAAAACCTTAAGATCAACAAAGAACTCATGTCTTATTTTATCTATATCGAAATTCCGTCCGGGTCACGAACCACCGTCTACAGATAAAAAAGCCGTAAAGAGTTATTACGATTCGGTCTTAGTCTGTAGATTTCCAAATATTCAAAGCCTAAGAAGGTCGACAGTGCATATTGTTTAGATGTTATAGGCTGGGCTATTTTATCTACCATTAAGAGAACCCATGCTAGTCGGGAGGACCTGTATCATTAAAAAACAAACCCCTTAAAAAAATAAACATCTTCGCTATGTCTGTGCTACCGGCCTTTGCCCACACAAATCGATACTGTTAATATATTATTGAAAAACCGTCTTATCGCCGGTTCGAGTCCGGGCGCTTAAGACCATTTAATTGAATGTATCGCTTTAAGCTGATTACCTACAGCTTTATACACAAAGGGGAACAGATTTGAGCAGAGATATTATTTGCTTCGCTATTTTAGCTTATCTTTTGTGAACATTCGATCCAATAAATTCAAAAATAACAGAAAAAGATTTAGTTAATTGTCAATGCTAGCCGAATTCTTGTTACACGGGACACAAATATAAAAATCGATAAATAGTACACTTCACAACTATGTTAGTAACCACACATATCTGAAGACTTTAATATTTTTTACATGTTCTTTATTAATTTAATACAATTTTTATAAACATATTCTATTATTACATAAAAATAATCCCAATTCATACAAGATTAATTAATCATTACAAATATGTAAGTTATAGCATTTATGGCAATGTACTTATATGTTATACTGAACAATTGAAAAGTGAAGCCCGTGTCTGTTTTTTTTAAATCTAAATGTTTTCACAACTAAGGACGTTGAATTTACTCTAGGAATTGTTTTCTTTAACACGACTCTTTAAAACGACACAAATCTTTAAAACACATATACATGAGGTAAAACTAAGTATTTATACGTAGGTATTATAGTTATAGTTTCAATGGAGCAAATAATTCTTCGGTTTTCAAGTTCCCCTTCAATTTATCGAGTCAAAAGGGTCCCAAATCTTTAAGGCTTACGCTTAAGCTTTTTCTCTAAGATGGTCCTTATGTAAGTATATAACTACGTAGTACAATAAATGTTTAAATGTATTTTAACACCTATTTATAGATAGTCACCTTTGCAAGCGTCTTTTGTTTTTTCAAACATCTTAGCAAAAGCTTTTGGACTTAGTATTAAAGTTTTGAACTGGACGTTTGTTTGATTGGAAATTCAATTTCTAATGTATGTATATGGTACACATATATGTGTCCGTTTCGCTGATATTTTTTATTTATTTAGGCCAATGGCTTAGTTGCTCAATAAAATTGTATATTGACCTTTTTGTACTAATATCAATACAAATCTTATAAAATTAATATTTACAATTTAGAATCTATGTATAATTAAGTACGATACAAACAAGGTGTAAATTTTTTAATAAATAAAAAACTACATAGACAAAGCTGTAGCATACTTCATTGTTATCATAAATGTAAACATGTTTAAGATACCACGCTATATTATCCTAAAGACAGCTCTAAAAGCAGTACGTTAGTAGTTTCCCCACAGAAGAAACGTCTATTATACCGTAAGGCGTTTTATTGCCTTTATCGTAAGAAATCAAAAGTGTTAGGGGAAAATCCCGGAATTTCGGGGATTTGTAAAGCGATATGCATGTTTGATTAAGATTTATTTCAGATATTCTTTCACACTCTAATAGACGATATAATGTTTAGTTTTTTAAATAACGACATTAATTACATTAGATTATTTCTTACCAAGCTTTAACGGTAATTTGGAAAATAAACACATAATTGTGTTCTTCTAGTTATAGTATAAAAATTATAATATTCTTTCTTTTCGTTTGGTTATCTCTACTTATTTGATAAATTATAAGAAATATGAGGTGATATTAAAAAATATGCAGACATGACCTAGCTAACCTAAGTAACAACCTTAGATTCAAGCCGAAAATTATCTTATTATTATTTCATGAAGCACTAAAATACAAGACTATTGTTATATATGTTTCTAAAAACCAAAACCTGTTTTTAAGTAAAGTTTTTTGTTTAAAAACAATGACGTCTATATATTTATTTAATGCACTTCAAACGTAGTATTTCACGCAAGCAGGGAATACTCAAATGAAACAGCGAAAAATAAAAGTACGATTTGTACTTTTCGAAATCCGCCACTTGTAGGGTAGTTGAGATAAAGTTATCTCGCCCTTACGAGAGGAATAAACTTTGTCACCTGGTTTCCTTGAGTGCAGGAATTTAGGAGGGGAGAAATCGAAAGGAAAATCTTTATTTCGACTGATACTTCGGTATTGCATGAGGGAAAAGATTGTGTCTTTACTTCGGAAGTGGGATATAGCGGAACTGAATTTCATTTTATTTATTCATTCGGCTCGAAATATATGGAACTGGTTGATATAGGTTATTACTTTTTTGTGATATAAGTTTGGTCGACAATATTGATCGCCCCTATGGAATATGAGTTAAATAGATTGCGTTAGACAAAACATAAAACAGTCACAGAGTTCTCGGATGCCCCATTGAGGAGAAAAATAATTTCACTTTATTTCTTAATTATATTTTAAGTACTGCCTTTAGTTCCAATTAATAGTACACATTTAAATAAATACTTTTAACGTTTTTATAGCATAATGTAATAAGTTAAACTTATTTACTTTTAACCACGGCTGCTGCAAACCTTACGAAACGTCGGGCCGTAGTTTAAAAATAAATTTAACTAATACATTTTACGTTTCAATTCGTTGAAACTGTATTAAATTAGCGTTATATCTTTAAAAACATGTTTTCTTAAGGTAGATATTACGAACATTTTAAAAGCAGCGTAACTTATATGAAAATACGATAAAAATATCATACATACCAACTTTCGTAAACTCAAACACAAACAAAAAAATATGGTACTATGCTTTGTAATATTTTTAATTTAGGCCTATTTTGTTTTTGTATTATAAATGTTTGGCAAAGTATAGTATATTTATTGTTTTATAATTAGAAAACAAATTTTTAATTCTTAATTTGTTAAATAGAAACGTGTGTTTTTATTAGAATAAACCAATAGTTTGATACCGGCGCTAAGTATAATTGTCCAATATTGACCCAGCACTGAAAGGTGAAATTAATTGCAATACAACCGTCTGATAATAATTTACTCGAACACACAGATCAATTGCGGTGGACCACAAATAATGAGCATTAATTATAATATAAATGTTTTTCGCGATCGTCATGTGATTTCCCGACGTGTAAGCACCGGGATGACGTAATTGCGTTCATTATGCCATTTATGTCATTGTTGATTGAGAGGCGAGTTTTATGACAATTATGAGAACGACATTTTGAAATTAAATCATTATGAAAATTACGACACTATTCAGCGGTGCTCTATCGTAAATCCTTTAATTGTGCGGCAGATACAATTCTGTATCTGCAGTGTAAATAATGTTTTCTGATATATTAATGTACCTATAAATAAATATGTATTGTGTTCATTTACAATGCGTTTAATTAATGGTATGTTTATTAATATTTCAAACACACACCGCGCATTGCCTTATATAATTAATCATTAACAACTTGTAAATGATAACAAAATACTATTTAAATAATTATGTCCAACAAGAAATACATAACACAAAATAATTTTAAACTAAATATTTCACGAAAAAGAACATAAGGGTAGTTTAAATTGAAATTAAATACTGTTTCTACTTTACGCAAGTAGTACACATTTAAATAAAACACTTTAACGGTTTAAATCGCGATATATATTATTTCAAATTATTTTAAAATATATATTGCGTTTTAAACCGTAAAATTGTTTTATTTAAAGTTAAAATCGGTTCAACCACGAAAAATGTACATCTAAATTCTTTTATATTTTGACTTACAGTTCAATGTACATAATTTTCCTTTTCATAGCGTCGTTAAGCCTAAGAACACATTCAAGCTGGTCCCACATATCCACTCTCAGAAACACGAAATGGGTTGGACCATGACATTAGTCTCCCCAACACAAATCATCAAAGTAAGGGAAGACATAGGCTTGGGTTAAAATCCTGGAACCTTTGTTATCGCTTAGATTTAAAAATCTGTTACTTTCAAATGGGATATCTCTTTTTGCATACGCATATAATATCAGTAAGTTGTAGATGTAACGCGTTATTTTAAGTAAATGTATATTATATCTTTATTATTATATATTGATAATAGAGGACAGACACTTTTAGAAAAATCCAAGCACTATAATTAAGATACTTTGTCGACCCAGTAGACACGTGGATTTTACACTTCACGGTATCTACTTATGACAGTGTTTCGTGATCCGAATGGCCTTACAAATTCTAACTACCATTTTTTGTGTAAATAAAAATCCTGACGCAATCTAACTTGCTTAATAAAAAAAAGAGATCACTAATTTCAAAAATTACAAATACCAAAACTAACATTTCACATCCCAGAAGTCGAACCCGGCTTATCCTAATCTGAAGTTGAGTGTAGCCACGAGACATTTGCGGCAACAGAACAAAAAAAAAGCTAAATAATTCACCCCGATCGTATTACATTATTAGGTTATTCTTCGAGACGTAACATTTAATTAGGAGATCTCGTGTCGAGAGACACCGCAATCAATCTTGCTTCCCTCTCGCAAAAAACATGACGCTCTGTCACCGTGACGTCACTATTTTGCGAGCGACGTCACTAGACAACCACTTATCTGATGTGTAACGTTTGTTACTTCAGAGAGTTTCAAGTACGCAATATTATATAATGTGCATATATTAATGGGCTGAAAAAAATCGATGGTAACATGACACAATAGCTCAATTAGTTGGAGCTACAGCACGGAACGTGGATGTCGGTTCGAGTCCTTCGAGTCTTAAAAGGTTTTCAATCTAAAATCCATTTTTAAATTTCGAAATAGTTATATGTATTGTCGTACGCACGTATCTATTAAGTTTGTGAATTATATAGTACTCTACGTAATTCAGACTCGATTTTTAATTACGTTCCACTGAAAATCAGTAGTAAAGCTCAAATTGAATACATTATTTGAATTAATATATTAAACGTTAAATTGTACGTGTACTTCATAAGATTTCGACTTAACGCTTGATGTTTTAAAATCAAACAATATTGTTAAAGGTCTAATATATCACATTCTTATCAATCTACAGCGTCGTGTATCAAAATGCCCAACAAAGCGAAAGCTCTTATCGGTACAAAACGGCACAAACATCGGGACCCGCATTGGCTCTAATCGTCAATTGTTTTGCCTTCCTTTGATAAGCACAATCAACAAGTTTCTGATTCTGTTACGCACGACTGCGATTTACAATTCACGTGCCCCATGTATTGGAAGTGCGGAATGATTGAATTTACTCGATTCATGTAGGGTTTTGAAATTGTTTCAATCCAGGCTACCTTCATAGAGAATGTTGTTCTTAAATACTGTCTATAGTTTACATGACTAGTACTCTTTTAAATAAAACACTTTAACGCTTTTAAACGCGATATGTTAGTTAAACTTATTAGAAAACGTGTAACTTATGAGAACACAGTCTCCCCTTGACCATGGCTGCTGCAAAGCATCTGAAACGTCGGGCCGAAGTTAAAATCATTTTCCAATTTTAACTAATATATCGCGTTTTAAACCGTTAAAGTGTTTTATTTAAATGTTGTTCTTTTAACGACGGACTCGTTGGTGTCATGGTAGGAATATATGACTAATTGATTTTTAGGTCATTAGTAGTGGGTTCGATCTTTTACGTGACCAGATTTATTTCTGAAATATTTTGGACTTCTTCTGAACATCGTCTACAAAGTGAAAAGCCGTGAAGTTTCAGTCAGTGGATTTCTGATTATCCAGAACCAAAAAAGATCGACAGCTCATCTCATTTAGGTGTTATATGACTGGGATATTTCACATTATATTAAGTGAACTCCATGCTTGACTCTCTATCATAAAAAAGGAAACATATTTTTTATTTATTTATTTTATTACAGCTTCATTATTTACAATATATATCACAGATACTACAAAAGAAAAAAAAACGTACGTACTAACTAACTTCTAAATAAAAGGCGACCTTATCGCTAAGCAGCGCCAGGCAACATAAAGTACAGGAGAAAAAAAAGGCTTAAGTACATAACTTTTCGTTTCAACATATCAATTTTTTCTTTTTTTTTAAAGTCCCACTGCTCGATCAGTCTCTCAGATAAGTTATTCTATCCCAGGATAGAGGGTTTAAGTGCTTTGACCCACCACTTTTTTCTCCACTGCCCAAGCTGGTTTCAAGGCACAGAGGTGCTATCCTATTTCTTAAGTCCGAGCTGATAGTAGAATTTTTCCTTCGCCTTCAAGAATTTGATCCAATAAATATGTTTGCATCGCAAAATACGAGATGAGAATCAATTGAAAATTCAATTTGCTCAATTCATATGAACACAATTGGACGGAAGCGAACATAAGGCGTGGAGTGACCGACAAAGGAAAAACGCTAACTGAACGAGACAGCCCGATAAAGGAGGCTTCGAAGGAAATTGCGAGAAATAATAAGTGAGATTTGCGCATCGCTTTCAACAATTTGGACTTGAAAACGGATTAGGACGAAATAAGGCAAAGCTTTCAATTAGTATTTTATTTAATAAAGTAATTGGAATTCAGTTCACATTGTTTATATTCAAAATACTCAATTTAGGTAACCAGTTTACTCAGGTAGTGAAATATTGGCGCAGTACTCACCGTTGCCAATCCATGATATCCATCTAACATTAATTTCCATTTATAATAAAAAAAATTAAGTACTCAAAGTATAAACACAATGCAACCTTTTTCTTAATGTGAGAAGAGGACAGACAAGCATGTTGATGGTAGGTGAAATACCCTGAGCATATAATATCCTAATCCTATCCTATCCTATCCTATCCTAAAGATAATAATTAAACTAGACAAAAAAACTATTTTAATTCATACTGGTTTGTACTTTCTTTATTTATACGGAACTCTTTAGATTGTAAAATTATTTAAAGCTGTTAAAATAAAATTATTGATATATGATATTGATATAGATTATATGATTGCTTAATCATGACCAAATTGCTTAAAATTAAAGCTCAAAATATAATACTCAGACGCCAAATGGAAAAGCTTAATATTATTCAGTAACAATGGATCTAAAACAGAGAATTAAATTTACGATTCACCTTTAAATTCGTGTGCATTGGAAGAGGAAATCATTAGCATTTTCTACAGTGGCATGGGAAGTCTATGGCATAGTGATGTGTAGCTTATCGATGAATAAATATAAACATACAATTTATTTAAACAGCACACATTCAAACTAAAAATATTTAGTACGACTTGACATAGCAGATCTAACAATTGATATTCTTTCCTTATGTCAATATATTTTTGTATTTGTGTGTTCATTCTTCTACATTCTACTCGAATTAGTGCAAGATATCTAACTTTAAACTTATCGGTAATGACTTATTAAATGAGTTACTTTAGCATTTTGCTTAGACGTCAATATATCGATATATTATCACATCACTAAATCTCATGCAGAGTGTAATTGCGTGGCCGCATTTCGGGGGTTCCGGGCTTCGAACACATAAATTACACCTTTTATTCATCCCCGATTGTGCTATTGCTATCATTAAGCCACCCCTCCACATTGGGCACATATTGAAATTCGTTATTAAAACCATTAACTTACAATATTACCTCAATCCATTTAAATAACATTGTCAGGTTCTTCACTAGTACATTTCAAAAAGTTGTTTAACAACTGCAGAACTGTTTTCTCGTGGTCTGAAGTTTACGCGAGTAGTATATATTTAAATGAAACACATTTAAGCCCACAATTGATTTTACCTACGTACAGCAGCAGTGGTCACGGGGCCCCTGAAGACGGAGGATATCGTTAACGTCGAGTTACATTCTACTATCTCTATCGTCGTAGTAAATATTTGGAGAAACTAGCTGGGTACTTACAGAAGTGTCTCACAATGACATTTCGCTTCATCATAATGATTTCATCAGTCTATTTATCTTCCACTCTAACGCATAAATACTGATCCGATTTTGCAAAAAAACATGGGTCATATGATTAAAAATAATAATATGGGTAACGTGACAAATTTGGTGAATATCAAGAATATTTGACAAGCCTTTGTTGTAATGGACGCTTGTAATGTTAGTTACTAAGGAACTTAAAGCTAAAAGCCAGGTCTAATTTGCATAGCACACTAAGAACTAGTAGGTTATAAAATTCACGAAATAGTCGGGATCTTTACAATTTGGAAAGCTTTCCGGACAATGGTACGTATCGTGGGACATTTGAAACATTTCCAAAGCAAACTATTTCGCCGCGGAAAATCCGGGAGTATTAAAAATTTAGTAACTATCACGGAATTATTACAAGTTCATATAAAGCTATGATGTTTAGATGGAATTTAACATGAAACTATATTTTTCTAACATGACTTCAGATAATCCTATAAATAGGTCGTGTGTTAGTTAATTACATGAAGGTTAAATTAAAAAAATATTTAGATTGAAAGAAAACATGACACAGGAGGGATTTGAAACGAAATCCACAACGATCTGATTCGGTGTTCTATTTATGACTATGGTAGGCTATTTTAGACACACAAGTTCTAAAATATATCTCGTTTTAAATCGTTAAAGTGTTTTATTTAAATGTAACTTAAGTTATTGCGTAAACTACAGACAGTATTTACTTTTCTTCAATCTAAATATAATTTTAATTTATATAATGCCTTTATGTGCAATGTAAAAAGGTTTTTTTCCTTCCAGTGCATATATTATAAATATGAATAAGTAAAAGCAAAGTAGCAAAGTTTAAGAATATTTTATGCTAAGGTATAAAATATAACAAAAAGATAAATAAGTAACCCTATAACCAGATTCCTTTGTATAAAAACGCATCGCGCACTATAAATTGTTTGTACATTTCACTATTGTCATACAATTGTATGCTTCTGCTGTTTACCACGTATTTCAATCGTGAATCGACTTTCTGATGGGATTTGAACTCAATCCTTAGTGCAACGGAATTCAAAATTCAGTGACGAAATAAACCACTGTTTTACTACAAACCGTATAATCTAATTTGAGCTTTATTCATCAATGTTAGAGCTGTTTTTGCTATAAAGCTTTCATGCCTGTATTGTTAAATGAATTTAAAATGTAAGTCTAATCTCTTAAGGTGTACAATTGAGTAACGAGCTCTTCTTTCATTGAAAGCTAGTTGAGTAATCGCGTCAAATGCTCCGCCACTTAGGCGGATTATACACGAAAGAGACACTTGTGAGTTCTACAATGAATAAAAAGCTATTGTGTTTGAAGATAACTATTTTAATTAAGAATTAGAGAAAAGGTTACTTACTTCTGGAAATAAGAATAAGTTAAGAATAAGGTATAAGAATATATTGATAGGAATACATCTGGGTTTTTTGACATAAGATACGGATTTGTAAGACCTTATAATGACATTATCGAAATAAATTACATTATATATGTACACGAAAATTTTAAAATACCTGTAAACTGCTGTTACTACATAATTATTGTTCACTAACATAGAAAACAACGACTCCTTTTTCCTGACACAAAGAAGACAAATTAGCATGTCTGTTTCACTGATTGATTTTATTTACAGACACATAATTTCTCTTTCGAAGGAAACTTTCAATTTAAAAGTTCAAGCGCTTCTTCAGCTTATTAATATAATAATATAATAAGCCACGGAGAATCTTACAAAAGTACACTTGTGAGTGCATGCAAAACATTTATCCGCTTGTCTACCCGGGGACCAGAGGCCTAACAATGTCAACTGTCACTAGTTACTAGTACCAGGCTTACATAAACAGACGCAGGTGTGTCAGCGGCTCTGCGGCGAGGTTTGTTGACACTCGAGATTAAGTGCACGCGATTATCGTACTTTATAGCTTTGATTATTGAACTGGATTTGTTTGACTTTCCCGGGACAAACATTTTCATCAATCAAACGTACATAAGTAATTTTAAGAGGTTATTAATTTGCTTTCGGATAACAGTTATTTGAATAGAGGTGCTAAGTTTTTGATATCTATACGTACAGAGGTAACAAAACTCCCACCAAGTGTAATAAAACAAAAGAAGCAAAATGTAGCTCGGGTTGCTTTTTTTTATAAATACATTGTCGTAAAAGGACTGTCCCGGATTAAAATTATTGCTTTAGCCCTGGAATGTATTTTAATAAAAATATTCTACAGGAAGTGAAACTAAATCCAAACTATAGAGGAAATAAAGAGTAGGAATGGGGGGTTCTTATAAAAAAATGTAGTGGACTCTATTAGTTTTTTAAGATGGCGTGGTGCTAAAAACTTTATTACAAAATACTGATAGGTAAGTTTTTTGTTATCTTTTTTCTTATTTAAAAAACTAGAACATGAAAGAAAAAAAATTTTTTTTTTCAAAGTGTAAAAAAAAAAATTATTTAAAATGGATTATGGATTAAATTAAGCATAAAAGTTTATACTCAATAATGCAACTAAAAAATATAATTTTATTGTTAAATCTGTGTTTGTTTTATATATTTACATATTTGAGTTTGATACTTTATGTGTCTGCTTATAGTAATAGATGTAGCATATAATAGTTATAAAGAAAATATACAAAGCTAGTCTCAGTAATCCAATCAGCGTAGCGTTTGAGGTAAGCATAGTATTGTTACGGTACCGCGTTTATCTAGAATCTAGATCTCTATATAAGCCCTAACCCGCCATTGTCTACTCAAATTAGCTTCGCTGAAGTCACAGAATATTGTAGAATAATAAAATAAGCTCTTACATAATTGTAAAATCTATTAAAATATAGTAGATCTCACTTTTTGAACAAAATCCTATACACTTAGGTGGGAAAACTAATCACCTCACTGCATAGAATTAATAAATAACCGATATAATTTAAAAAAAAGCAGAAATGTATTATTGAAACCGATTTGCAGGTTATTACTAAAACGTTGCGCGTTTTTAACCGTTAAAAAGTGTTGTATTTATAAAAGGGTAACTACTCGCGTAAACTTTGGACAGTAATTAACCTACGAAAGTTTTAAAAATTAAGGAAATCTTGAAAGATTTCCTTAATTTTCCTTAATTTTCCACATTCATATAGTTAACTGTCTACACTACGGGTAGACAGTTAACTATATGAATGTGATATTTGATATATAGCTCCTTAAAAAAACTAAAACAAAGTCAACGGCATACAGTGTTTAGCTCTTGTTTTAATTATTTTGCTTATGTTATAAGAAGTAAGATATTTTAATGCGAATAAAACACGAAAAACATAAAAGCGCTATATACTTCATTTAAAAATTCGTTCAGTTCAGAGCAACAGCACGGAACGCTGACGATGCGGGTTCAAGTCCTGCCCGAGTCGAAATTTTTTTCAATTTATTTTCGATTTTTAAATTATATAGTGCCTTCATGTGCAATAACATGTAAAAAATATTAAAGTTTTCAAACATAAAAGTGATTATTGATTTATATTAATGTCATATTTTGAAAGCTGTTTCAGCTTTGACTTGAAGAGTTTGTGTTAAATTGTTATAAAATTGTTGCTCATTAGCCCAGTATGAATAGCTTGTTTTTGGATCAATTATTAACTTAATAACCAACGGATTACATCTGCATCAGGTCCAACATCATTTTATTTATAAATATTGTGAAACATCTGACTTCGTCTAAAAAATATGTATATTATATTAGTGGTAGGAATATCGAAATTTTGTTCCGGTCACGAACTATTATCCACAGATATAGCCGTGAATTTGTTTATCTCCACCTTACATTAAGTGAACTCCGTCCTTGCCTGTCTTCCTCTGTCATAGACAAACGTCACGTGATAGTATAGTGCAGTAAAATGATCCACTATTCTGTCAGTTAGTGGTTTAAAAGGATCATACATGACTTTCATTATGAGTACACTCGAGTAGAGAATTGTAATCAAAGACAAACCAATAACAATCGGAAATTGTTGATTGGTATACCTACTCACTTCGTCTTCCAAATATTGTGATTCCATTTGTTCGGGCAGAAACCGATAATTGCTTAACTGGTCGATTTATTTTTTGTCAATTTAACTTTAGTTTATAAGAATGGTCTCATAAACAAATATCCTCATAAGAAAACTGGCACTGAATTTACACAATTATTATTAGAGACGCTGATCTCTCGCTGCCTATACCCTAAAGAGACAATCCAGAAACTCGTATTCTTTATTTATGGAAACAAACTAATAACAGATTGGAACGCATTATATTTATAGTAATTTAGTTAAACCACGATCTTTCTTACACCCTTGGGTTTAGTTTCTTTTTAATTTTTTGTACTCGCTTAAACGTCTACATTGCGATAGAAGCGTCTCAGTCGATAGCATATTAAAGCTACCCGTCCATCAAAGTCAATTGAGCTTATTTTAAATTTGTTTTACATTAAGCAACGGACGACGCAATTAGGAAGCTGTTTCAATATCCCATGGACTATCGACAATAAGATAAAAGTTCGATAGCATTTTTTGGACTGCACTGAATGCATAAGACATACGAATAATGAATAACGTAAAAAAAATATTAATTTACTAGAAAAATTTCAAACAACTGGCCACAGAATATCAGTTGGGACATCACACCCAACATATCTGAGTGGCTTCCTTTTAAGAGGCAACTATTTGACGTATTTAAATTTAAATTTACTTTTAGATATTGTTTTTTAGGCTGAGTAGGCTATTTCATTCTACTGCAAATTTCATACGCCTAAAAAACCCTTGCTATGCCCCTCGGTGCAGCCGAAAATAACTCAATAACATTATTAGATTACAGACTTTGACATGACGTCATATTAGCGTTCTGTTATAACAATGTGCGCCAATTGGATTACAGTTTGAAGGGGGTGTCTGTATTGTTGTTTTTTGTGGTTTTAAATGAATAAAAACTGTTTGATCTTTGCAGGGGTCTAAATGTGTACAGATTACGTATTATGTATTTTTGGATAACGATATATGTCATGTTTTAAAATAAAACATTTTTATCGGTTTAAAACGGCAATTTTATTAGTTAACTTATTTACTATTTATTTCAACTAAGGTCCGACGTTTTTGATGCTTTTCAATAGCACGAGGGCCATGTTTTATTTTTATTAAATCTGTTCTACCCGAAAGACTTCAGGCAATATTATGTATTATTTAAGTGGAAGAAATAGAAAAAAAGAACTTATGTAATAACGCATACATTTGCATTAAACTATATAACGAAATGGGTTTGTGCAATTTGTGCAATTTTCGGGCCGAAGTTAAAAATAATTTTCAAATAAGTTTAACTTATATATAACGTGTTTTAAGCCATTAAATGTGTTATATATTAGTTAAATGTATTTAAATGTATACTACTACAGATAATATTCGATTTCTGGGATTCAAACTGTACATGTTTAGTCAGTTTTCCAATGTATTTAGAAAATTTGTTTATATTATAAATTATTAATAATAAATAATAATAAATAACTAAAATTATTTGTTTATATATATTATCTATAAACGTTAAACGCTATTTAGTAGCAGTAAATTGTATCTCAAAAAATAAATATCCCCTTTGTAGTGTGTGTGTGATGGGAGGGTCGTTAATTAGACGACTCGACTGCCGTGTCATTTGTTACATTTAAAATTCGCTTATCTGCTTAAGCGGACTCGAATCGCTTTCTATTACAACTTTCTGAACAAATTACCTGGTTTGCTTTTTGGCGTTTGATGTTTTATGGAGGTACAACTCGTCATTATTTCAATAGATTCCGTAGTGAGTACTGTCTGTAGCTTACATGAGTAGTACATATTTAACGATTTGAAACGCGAAATTTATTAGATAACTTTTTTGCAAATTATTTTAACTACGGCCTGACGTTTTGGTTGACAACCTCCATCCTTGCGCCCTCTGACATGGTTATGGCCACTGTTGCTGCAAAGCACCCAAAAGGCTTATTCGTCTCTTTTAATTCTACACAGACCTAACTTGAACCTCAACAACGTGTTTCGCCCCGCTTCTACTAATATCGTAATGCATAATACACAATTATTTAGCTTACGCTACTACAAAAAATTAAGGCATTTTAACGGTAAAAAAGGTGACACTGCGCACACAAAGTGGTACTGTAGTACCACTTTGTGTGCAGTAGTTAAATAGTGACGTAACTGTATCACCATTTAATCCGTTACAGTTGGTAAATAAAATAAGGTAGCTCAAAAGCTCAATTGGTAGAGCAACAGCACGGAACGCTGACGATGCCAGTTCAAGTCCTGCCCGAGTCGAAATTTTTTTCAATTTATTTTCGATTTTTAAATTAAAATAAGGTATATGAGCAAAAAGTTTTTCTTTTAGCAGCTACAGATTAGCAGCACATGCATGGCTTGTAATTTGAGAAACTAACCTCATCTGTTTTAACTCTGCGGTACGATATATAGTAAAGTTATGAACTCCACATGAGGCATAGGGCTGCTCTATTGTTCTAACTTTTCTCATGCGAGCAACGCTGGTGTCAACAAAAATAGAGTTTTAATGAAGCGAGACTTTCGAAATATTCCTTTAATAAAGCAACTTTGACGTCGTGTTAGGGCAATTTCTATTCTGTATTCAGTATTTGAGTAATGTTTGAAGGCAAGTTGAAGAGAATAGACATTTAATAGCACAGTAAACAGATTTTTTGTGATTGGTTTTTTTTCGCCAAGGTCACGAACCACCTCGATGATAGAGAAAGACAAACAAGCACTAGGTTCACAAAATTTAAGGTGACATATATAAATATATATATATATATATATATATATATATATAGTTTCGAAATTGATCGGTTTTTTTTTATTTGTAAGCTACCTTTATCTGTAGCTTAAATTTTACTCATAATGTTTATTTTTATCTTTTTTAAATATATTTAGTTAAAGTTGTATCATACCTTTAAGTTAGATCCATAAGTAGTAAGAATTATTATCAAAAATAGAATTTGTAAGTTTTACTTTGTATGTGCTTGGTAAGTCTTTTAAAATCGAACTTCCTTACTACCCTTTTAATATGCAGATTTCTTAATGAAGTTAAAAAAAAATGTTTAAAAAAATTGTAAATCAAAACTTGTTATACTTGGTGGGAAACGAACCAACGACCCGGTGATTTTTGTTACCATTATACCGACGAGCCCATTGTCAGTTTGAATACAGATAATTAAACACTTTTTTATACTAGGATAGTCCATTATGTACAAGATCGCTATCTAAAATAGCCCCAGAACCAAAATCAAGAACGCACAAAGGAGTATTCGGGCGTCTTGCGGCTGGCGAGAATGTCTGAGTTAAAACTTGCGAATTTCGGCCTTTGTCCGAACATTCGCGAACACGAATTATTGCGGCGTCTCTGTCCATAATAGTTATAGGATAGTTTTGTACTATAATTAACGTCTAACTATGTTACGACTAAATAGTATATATAACATCTAGTTAAAATACTCTCCACAGGTTACGCGAGTAGTACACATTTAAACTACGCACTACTACTTTAAACTACGTACTACGCGTCGGGCCGTAGCTTTAAAAATGTTTTATTGAAAAAGTTAATACTTATTGATTTTGATATAAATATTTCTGAGTTGCCTCTATGACCGCAGCTCAAGTGTGAAAATTGCATTAAGCACGGGAGGTCTACGATTCGAGTCCTAGGAGAAACGAAATAGTTTCGAAGCACAGAAACCTGTTCAACGTTTTTCCCGTAAATCGACTATTTGGCTATAGAAGCTGTCTAAATTGTAAACAAAATGTAAAATATGTTATACTAGCCAGTGCCCGCGACTTCGTCTACGCAGGATTAGTTTTTAGAGTAGCTTTTTCCTATTTACTTGACACTTAGTGTCATATTTTGGACAGCTCACATAATATCTTTATAAATTGTAGCCTATGTGTTATTCTGATGTATAATCTATAATTATTGGAAAGTTTTATTGAAATCCATTCAGTAGTTTTTGCGTGAAAGAGTAACAAACATCCATCCACACAATATACAAACTGTCACGTTTATAATATTAGCAGGATGTTATTTCTAACATATTTTACATTTTGTTTAGCTTAATATTTTTACAGACTCTATTGTATATTTTGATGTATAGCCAAGAATCGAACCCCCGTTACTACAACTAGGGCGCTTTCTGTTGTTTCAATAACAATTTTCAAAGTAAATTGTTATATAGCATATACGTTTCTCGTTTTAGACTGCTGTACAACACAGATGAATTGAGCGTGATAAATCCGCTATATTATTACAATTGTGACGCGTTCCCAAACACAAACGGGTTAAATTGAAATTATGACGTTTCCGTAAAATATGGCGGACGAAAAAACTAATTACGCGCGGCCAGTGTCAGTCGCGGGTCGCGAATGCGGTTGGCTCATGATTTAGGACTTTTTGTAACACGGCAATGTCTGCTCTTTTGTTATATATTTTATTGATTTGATTTTTCAGACTGTATCGAAACTTCACGGCTTCTCCATAGATGGATGGTAAATTCGTGAACCGGATGGAATTTTGACTCTGGACACAATTTACAAGTAATAAATAATATTCTTAAATATTGGAAAAAAATTATAAAGCGAAAGTTATTGCATCGCTTTAAAATTGCATTTATTTGTTAGATAGAGCACTTTTGTAGTGTATTTATCGATTACAAGTGTTTTATTAATACACTTTCGTGTGAATTGCAGACAATAATGATTTTTTCTTTACTAACTCATTGCATAGCAAAAGCCGTAGATCTGCAGATAAAATAAATTATAAATAATATAAATAAAACGCTTTAACGGTTAAGAACGCGAAATATATTCGTTATACTTATTTGAAAAGACTTTTCAAGTATGTTTAACTAGTAAGTGTTTTAATTAAATGTGTACTTTCACAACACACAAACTACAGACACAGATATAATTTGCATGTGACCGTTTTATTTCAACAATATTATATTTAAAATCGAAAGATCCTTAATGTACTCAAATCATAACGAAGTTGTCGATAAAAACATTTATAAAACAAAAGTCTAAGTAACATCGCTTTGAGACTCGGTCGTTTCAACTTTAGCTAAATGCCGGCCACTTATCTGATTGAACTAACTTTTGTCTAGATTACTCAAGAGACGCCAAATGACATTTAGGTTCGAGTTTTTCTTACAACTGCTATTCTACTCTCGCCTGATAATATTACTTTATCATAGCAAGACTTGCAAGGGAGTTTTATTTTTTAAATCCTCTTATAATCATTGAATAAAGAAACATACAATGTAATATAATTTAATAATGTTTTCAATAATAATATAGGGTAGTCCTTTAAGGGTAGTCCCTTAACTGGCTCTGTAATCAAATGGTTAAACGTATTGCGTTAAGTGCGAGATGTCCTGGGTTCGAATCCCAGGGGAACAAAAAATTGTCTCGGTCGGGCAGGGCACAGAAGTCTGATCAACTACTAGCCTAGTAAAGAACGGATCAGTGAATCGGACACAAAAACGTATTCGCCCCATGCCCCACGAGGGATTTCACATATAATGTTTTCAATACTTATTCACACATCAACCCTGTCTATATAAATAGACATAGCGTAAAACCCTAAACAGACAAACCGAAACCATCGTCGTAACATGTTCAAAAGCAATTAAAACAATTCTTTGCATCTATAAATTGGATGCCATTGCTGTACCTCTGTTTGTGTACACATTTAAACTTTTCAATTATATTCACTCGGATAAATGAAAGCTTTATTAAAAAAACATATATATGAATCGAATCGAGAGACTCATTTTTTGAAGTCGGTTAAAAAGATAGCTTTGTCGATTAATTTTTAAGTTATGTATAATATTTGATAGTGCAGAATGGACTCGAACTGACCTAAAATAAAACCACGTTGATGATGTCTGAACGACCATGTCAATATTGTGTAGAGCAGCGCTCGCAGTGGTTCTTGCATTGTATCAGACTATACTTAATGTTTTATGTTTTATCGTATACAATATATGTAAAAACCAATATATACATATATGTGTATAAAAAGTTTATTGGTTTAACGGTAGCAATGTATGGCTTTTAATCAACTTGTCATGATTGCATTTGTATTAGTTTAATAAATTTATAATTTAAGTTTTTAAATAAAACACTTTAACGGTTTAAAACGCGATATATTAGTTAAACTTATTGAAAATGATTTTTAACCTGAAACGTCGGGCCGAAGTTAAAAATCATTTTCAAAATGTTTAACCAATATATCGCGTTTTAAACCGTCAAAGTGTTTTATTTAAATGTGTACTACTCGCGTAAACTATGGACAGTATTTAAATTTAGAATTTTTCTGAAACATGTTGGACTTCATCTGAAAGTCTGGATATTAAATTGACGGTCGGAATATCCAGTTTCCGTCTGGGTCACGAACCATTATCCAAAGAAGAAAAAGCGTAGTTTAATCGCAATAAGATCATAGATTAATAAGAAGTAATTGATTTCAGTCTGTTGATTTCCGAATATTCGAAGCCAAAATAGGTCGACCACGCATCTTGTTTAGTTGTTTTATGGCTTGCCTATTTCACCACCCATAAAATGAACCCAGTGATTGCCCGTCCTCTTCTATCACAAAAAAAGCAGTAAGTAAATTACTAAAGAACCAATTTATTACGCAAAAAAAAATTTGTAAGCTTTTCGACGAAATGAATTCTTTGCTTTAGCAATTTCGCTAACAAGAATGTACTTACATAAAATATTTTAAAGTGAACGTTGGAAAGTATGCTTCTAATAAATTCTACTCGATCCCAGTTTAGTTTTAAATTGTACTTTATAGGGTACACGGCTATGCAATGTAAAGTTTTACGTATAAAACTTTTTAAAACAAAGTGGTTTAGTTCTGCATATAGCAGCATTAGCAGAGCGTGTATTTTTACAAACAAAGCAAGAACCAGACGCTTGTTCAGTTATTGTTAAACGTAAGCGGATTAATATAATCATAATAATATGTTGTATGTACGTTCCATGTAAATACTCAAGGAGCTCGACAAAAATTAACTATACTGCGGCACGGCCCGACGTTTTGAATGCTTTGTAGCAGCCGTAGTCACGGGGAAACGTCGTATCTTAGTTAAAATAATTATTAAATAAGTTTTAATATATATCGCGTTTTAAATCGATAAATTGTTTTATTTAAAGGAGTACTACCCGCGTAAGCTATAGACAGTAAGTATTTTATACTAGAATTAATCAATATTAACTTTTAATAGTTTTAAAATGATATATATATATATATATATATATATATATGTCAATTGGACTACGCTTGCTGTAAGCGCTGTAAATATTAGGTCATAGTTAAAAATAAAACTTATTCCTACACTTATTAAAATCATTATATTTAATTCACCATTCTGACTTATTCATTTAGTACATAATACCCGTGTAAACTACACACAATACGAAATAATATCGAACATTTTTATTTCATATATTTTTTTCATTAAAGTCGAATGAAAAATGATAAACATTTCTCGTGTTATCAGAATGGCAAAGCGAAAAATAATATATCAAGAATTATTTTCTTTCGCAGAAGGAGCTATTTCAAGCGTTAAAAAGAGATCTCATCTCGTCGCCACAGCGCATACAATCTAATATAAGTAATTCATTCATTTCCTCGACACAGATAATAAATCTTCCCGAAACCGGAATTACCACCTCGATTGCATTCCGGGATGCCATTCATCTTCCTCCGCTGCTCAGGGATTCATCAACATTCTCCAATTTATGAACGCTTTACATTATTTTTATTAGCCACTTATTTGTCTTATGTAATTGTGATGCAATTTATCAGACCCAATGCAAGGGAAATATTTCCATTTTAAAAATGGAACCTTGTGTTCCTTGAGTGTAATTTTTTTTTTGTTTAAAAGTGTTAATCTAGAATAGTGTAACTATGTAGGCTATTGGGAATTAAATTATCTGTGAAATCAATACAAAAATGTTATGAGTTTTGTAAACTGAAAACACGAAAAAGTTTAAGCAAAATAATTTAATACGAGCTGGACTTTAAAAAAAAGAATACCTCACAAAATATATAGTTAAAGAAGTTAACGGTGCCCTCGCGATGGTAAAGTTTAAGATATAACTTCTCAATTAGAATTCGCAGAACTTAGTCCATAATATCCTATGAACGTTCTGGCTCGTTTTGGACTCATTAATGACATTTATCAAGCCCAATTAAAAGTTAGCGATACAAAGGGTGGGTTAGTGTATGTCCCATTGCACGCGAGATGATCGCCTTACTGAAGCGATTTTGTAGTTCAAAAGAATGTCAAACAAACCAAATTTGGAATAATTTAATATTTTCACATGTTATTATTGCACGATGGCACTATGCAAAATAAAAGTCTATTATAAATTGAAAATATGTACGACTCGGGCAGAACCTGAAGCGACATCCATAGCGTTCCGTGCTGTTGCTCTAACCAATAGTTAAAAATAACTAGGTTAAAATGTACTTGTCTAAACTATGTTTAGTATAAATAAATAAGCTATATTACAAAGTTCGTTTTGTTAGTAATTATAAGTAAGGATTTAGGAGGTAGTTTTTTCCCATTTGACATCTTATCATATAAGCAGTACAATATCGATCAATTATAATTGAGGTAGAGATACAGCAACAAGCATAAACAAAATTGTCGCATAAGCTTGCTTTTTCCGCGTACACTGAGGCAATCATCTAAGTGGGCACCAAATAATTTAATTCTTCACAATGTCTGGTGAAGCCAGAAGCCCTTTGTTCTGGGAATCTTGAAGAAGTAATGAGGGGAAGTAGACTCTGTCATTGATGTAGCTGTGCGCTGTTACGACAATTGTATCGCTTGGATAAAATGCTTTCAAGCCACTAGCTACTAAATAAATCAATTTGTTTCAAATATCCCGAGTTTATAGAGCTTGAGATTCAAAGATTATAAAATAAAGCATTTGCATGAATCATAGCTACTAGAGAAAATGTACATCCCGTCCGAGAGTTTTGCGGTATTTTTTTCAATTTCACAGCTTAAAACTTACGGTTATATTGGTTTGGTATATATATTTATGTATATATGTACCTTTATCAACTAATAGTTATAATGAAAATAGCCTTGATTATACACAATTCTACTATTATTGAGAAATCACCCTTCTAGAGAATCAGTCTCCCCGTGACCACGGCTGTGAACCAACTAAATGTCGGCCCGTAGTTAAAATAATTTAAAGTTAAAGTGTTTATTTAAATGTGAACTACTCGCGTGAACTACATATTCGTTAAACTTATTTATTTATATATTTTATAACTATTGACGTTGTCACGGGAGGACTGACGATCACGTATTGACTTTGACATAAGAGGGTCACTCTTATGTCAAAGTCAAATCTGCTACGCTAGCGCCATCCGTTTTATAGTAATTAGAATTATTATTTGGAAAAACTGGCTGGACTTTTACACAGTTTTACTCACTAAGTATTTACGTAAACTAAAGACAAGATTTATAACTTTCATCAACTTAAAATTATAAGCAAACTCAAGACGGTAATTCCAATATTATTAACAATCAAACTAGCTCTTTGTTAGTTCCAACTATTGAGACTACAGTTGTCTAAGAAAGAAAGTATACAGACCTTTAACGCCTATCGAGTTGACGAATTTATAGTTAATAGAGATAATGTTTTTCACAGATGTCCTTCACGAGAACCACGCTTATAGATATCGTTAATTTAAAAAGACTGAGATTCAAACTTCCGACGTTACCTTAAAAAATCAGATGTATGTGCATCTGATTTTCCATAGACAACTGAATCTCTTAAACAATGCCATTCATTTAACATTTTCTATTATTGCAAATCTTAAGAAAACCAGTATAAATCTTCAGTACAAACACTCGTACCTAACCACAGCATTATCTCAATGGATGTAAAAAACTCTGTGAGTAGCGTTCTAAGGGAACTAATTTAGTGTTTATTTCTGTGTCTGTGAAAGCTCGTCTCGTAGGTGTGAGCTTTTATCTAGAATGTACTTTTTGTAATCCTCGGTATTTACTGCCACACGAAGATAGTAAGCTATTAAGAACTAAGTGTACTTTCGTATTTTTAAAGAACTTAAGTTTAATCAAAGTATTTGCGCAAAGTTTATGTAACAGTCCGTTTAGAAATTTTGGTAAACGACGTTTTTGTTAGGTACCTACGTCTACTATAGATAAGATTTATAACTTTCACTAACTCATCAACATAAGAGGAAATGATATTGAAATTAAATGATGATAAAAAATAATATAAATTAAGCTAGACCAAATTATAAGAGTTCTTAATATATTCTGTTGACCGGTTCTGTAGCCAAATGGTTAAACGTATTGCCTAGCATGCGTTAAGCGCGAGAGGCCCAGGGTTCGAATCCCAGGGAAACAAAAAATTGTTTCGGTCAGGCAGGCACAGAAGTCTGATTTTACTTGCCTGTTAGAGAACGGATCTGTGGAACGTACACAGAAATGTGTTCGCCTCATGCCCTACGAGGGGGAAACGGTATTTCACATACATAATATATTCTGTTCGTAGAATAGAGAAATAGAGAAATTAAGTCCAAATTTGTTATACACTAGCAATGATTGTGTATAAGTAAAATCTCGTTGTCTGCCAATAGCCAAGGATAGTCGAGCCAATTTGGCGAGCTTTTGTCTTAAGTAAGCTTATTTATTGAGAATTTTATTTGTCTGACCTTCTAGGGGATTATAAGAATTATGTAAGAAATTGCTAACAAGACAAAAGGAACAATGTATCTTTATTTCTGTTACATATAATCAATGTCTGTACAAAAGCTCAAAAAAACAACCTATTTTACAAGTCTGACATTACAAACTTAGAGGTACGTAGCTATGTTACCTGTTATTTACACAGAACAAACTTACAAATTCTTTTCCTTACATTTATAATTAAACAAAGAAGCTAATTGTGTTCATCTATTTAAATTAAAAAACCAGATATAAAATAATTACTTGAAACCTTCTGTACACTATAATATAAAATCTACGGATGTTTAAAAATAGTTACCCTAAAATTACAAACAAACTTTTTATCAGTCACCTAAATTAGTCTCCCAACGAGGATACGTTGAAAGGAAAAATTAAAATTAACGAGACTCGAAGTTTGTATAATATAATATTTTATTAATAAGTCGGCTGGGCCATATGGCTCGCCTGCATTGCATCTCGCTTCGAGGCGATACGAGTTATAAGCGGTAGCGATTTAACTGTGTTTGTCCTATTCACTTTGAATTAATGTATCATTTGTTTTTTAGAAATTGTTTATCAAAACTAAGCTTGTATACAGACATTTTATGGCTTTAAGCTTTAAAAAAATATATTTTTAGTATAAATATGTTGTGTAAACTGTAAAAATACTTTTGTGGTTTGCATACTGATAGAGAAGCTATCTCTGTTCTATAATTATGGCTATTTAATATATTTTGTTATTAATCGCTTTAACCTTGAACCCCCAAAACGGACTTATCAATCAAGAGGCGCGTTTTGCCAGGGCCCGCACAAAATGACTTCACTTCGTCCCGGTCGTGTATTCGTCTTTTTTTCTTATTTTATTCGGCTTTCAAAACAACCTAATTAAATTATGCTTCATCGAGGTTGTTGAAATGCCGACCGTTAAAGGATTTTAGGAACGACTTGGTTGAAAACAAAATAAGACAAAAATAAATTCAGCTTCTCACTTGAAAATATCTAAAACATAATATGTAATATCCATAATATTGTACAACTTTTAAGAAACCTAATTCTTCTGTTCTTATCTGCTATACTTACATTGTCTATATCCCTATTTGATCTGTGACTGTAAAATATGACATTAAGTTGAAAACAAAACCTACTATTAATAATTGACTCACATTTTTATGTCTGTTTTTAATACAGAATATAAAACAGTCCCATATACTTTGCTTGTACGTATTTTATTAATAAAAAAGCGATATAAGTATTATTAATATCCCTCTCCAAGCGAAAGACAATAGTGTTCTACACATAGGATTTGAATTCAGAACGTTTCACGAGACCGCACCACATAACTGTTGAAAATAAAGTGTATCCACTGAAAAATACAATTCATTACAAACAAGAAACCGCGAAAAATAATAATGTACCTCGTTAAAGTAATAAGAGCGCTTCAATAAAATTATCTCAAAGTATTCAGCATTCAACATCTGCAACATGCATTAAGTTATTTTATGGAACCGCATACAGACAAATTTGATTATGTCTATCTGTCTGTTAGGGGCTCCCCCTCATAACAGACATTACGGTATTGTTGAATTTGATTTAATTTCAGCCTAATCAGAAAGAAGGGTAAAGAGAAATCGATTTTTCATTATAAAGAGTTTGTAATGTAATTTCGAGGATTAAAGTCGCTTATCGACGATTTTATTTTACATTTATTTTTATATTTGACCCTTTTAATTGCTCTAGCACGCGTCTTTGAACCCAAATGTTTGTGTGTACATATTAACTCTTGACTAGAGTCACGGTGAAAAATAAAAATATAAATTTGATATTTGAGAATTGAAAAAGTTGGTCTTTTTTATAATAACAATAATGAAAAGATAAACATAATCACATCAATTTAGAACGTATTATTGTCGACACACTTATTTTATTTTGTAGGTAAGCAATAACACAAGTAAAAATAGTGATTTTGTAATAGTTACGTTTAAAACAGATTAAAACGAATATTTTGAAATGAGAAACTAAATTAATCAGAATTCCCCAATAAATATATGAGAATTCACTTCTAAAAACGTTTGCAAAAGGTCTTTAAAACAGCTCAAACAAGCCGGCGCTTAATTTTCTTTGTCTGAAGCAAAAAATACCTTCACAAATTTCGGTACATTCAAGGGACAGAATAAAACGCCGTGAGCAGAGCGCTTTAAGCTGTAATTCATTAAATCGATACAAAATCTAGATGGCATCGGAGTTTCAGGAACAAGCGTGTTCAATTAAGAGGATTTTTATTTTTGATGGATATGATGAAGTTTCGACTCTCTGAATGTTTGACTTCGGAATCTCGCTTTCGTAGCACTGCATTAAGTAGGCAAGCTATAAAATAACTAGCTGTGCCCGCGACTTCTTCCGCATGGAATAATTATTTTGGGTATCGTATTATTCATTTTTGCAAACGTTTATAATTTATACTTAGCTATTAACCACGACGTCAGCCAGACGTCGCGTTCCGTCGTTCTTGCAAGTTAATTGTAAACGATAGACATTTACCGTCGCGCACATTTTTTTAAGATCTTTTAAATTTTAGAAAGATTTTATATCTCATACCATAGATCCCCAATTGAACTGTTTTCTCAGCGTGCGCAACGGAAACCCTGAAAGATGAATCTTTTTTCCCCGCCTTTTTTAAATTTCCCTATGTATCTTCGCTTCTATTGGACACAACGCGATGTTTTATAACCTAAAGCTTTTCTCGATGAATGGTCTAACACCGACCAAAACTAAAAAAAAATTACAATTGAAACCAGAAGTTCCTGAGATTGGCGCGTTTAAATAATCAAAAAAAATATTATAATAGTATAGATTAACCACAATAATCTTTCCAAACGAACAATGAAAAGATTTGTATACAAATTAATGTTATGAAAACTTATTAAATATATAGTCATAACATTGAGAAGTAATTAGTATATTAGTCATAATAGTAAGACAAGTTAGTACTTTGAGAAAGTATGGTCAGAATAATTAAAAGCCTGAAGAACCTTATAGATTATTTTAATTGACAATTTCATCCAACTTTTATTCGCCATTTTGGAGGCCTTAGCCGTACCTCTCCAAATTTCCTTAATTTTATAAGGAAGAAAATTATGAGAACACTCGAATAAAATTGAATCAGCTGACGCGGAGGACATAACCAGAGATAATTCAAAATAACTACGGGAGGTTTAAATTTAGTCCCAAATCTCTCAATCTGGGCATCTCGTTAAAATCCCCAAAAACGATGGCCACAGAATTTTCATGAAACATTTTTGTATAAGGCCTGAGGTGCACTAAGCTTTATATTATGGCTTAGTGAAATGAGGCGAACACAACTCTGTGTCTGTTTGACTGATCGATTCTTTTACAAGCAATTAAATGATCAGACTTCTATTAGCTGTTCGACTGAAACTATCTATTCTTTCCACAAGAATCGAACGCACTACCTCTCACGCTTAACATATTGCTGGGAAGCACATTTAACCATTTGACAGAGGCGGTAGATTATGGCTTTATATAGTTAAATTAAAATAAAATGCTTTTAACGGTTCTAAACGTGAAATGTATGCGTATGTATCCAAAACGTCGGGTCGTAGTTAAAATAAATTGTAAATATGTTACCTATTAGGATACCTAGGGGTATGCCTATTTAAACCGTTAAAAATGTTTTATTTAAATGTGCACTACTCACGTTACAGATAATATATTATACCGTTACAGATTATACTTGCACTCTAATGTGTTCAGACATTGCAAAATTACCAAAGTCTTTTACAAAATGAAAGTAAATTATTTTGTTTTTTAAAAAGAGGTAAAAGTGGGAGTGGCTCTTCTAAAATTGGCCATACAAAGGTTCTAACTATAAAGCTTGAAAAGTCACAACTAAAGCCAAAATTAGCCCAGTGTACCGCAAACTTTAAGCTCATCAATAATCGAAATCGTCTTAGTATAGTCCGGAGGTTTAGGGCGTACCGGAGGGCCATTGAAATGTTATTAAATTTGGAGACAATCAAGAATTCTTTCGTAACAAGAGAGCCTCGGTGCGGTGAAAATTTGACAAATTGCGCCATTATCTCGAGAGCAGTCGAAACAGGCCGGCTTAATCACTCCTTTTGCATTTCATACTTTGATACGTTTGAGAAATATTTACAATATCCTAACTTCAAATAACTTTATTGTCTGTAATTTGTGCGAGAAACACATGTTTATTAAAACGCTTTGGACTGTTAAAATGGCAATATACAACGACTTCCTCCATGACTGCAGCTGCTGCAAAACATCCAAAACTACAACTGCGGCAAAGGATCAGAGTTTAAACTATACTTAAAATAATTTCACTAATAAAGTTCGCGTTTTAAACCGTCAAAATTCTCTATTTAAAACATATTTTATGCGACATATTTATATAAACACCAAAAGCGTATCGTGCTGTTGCTCTACTAAAGTGAATTCGGTATACATTTATGCTTCCACTGAGCGGTTTTTATTTACAGGCAAGTAGTTGATCAAATATCTATCATCAGATCAGAATTCTTCATACTTAAATACTGTCTATAGTTTACGCGAGTAGTAAACATTTAAATAAAACATTTTAACGGTTTAAAACGCGATATATTAGTTAAACTTATTTGAAAATGATTTTTAACTTCGGCCCGACGTTTCGAATCCCTGTGGCCACGGCTGTTGCAAAGCATCCGTGGTCACGCTTGGTCAGCAGCTACAGAGACGGTTGCTCTACTACTGAACACAAATCGAGACTAAGTAATTTTATTTTTATGAAAAATATATACTCAAAGGTATTTCATTTCTAGCAAGAATAATCTTTTAATTTGAATCTCCTAAGAGAAGCTTGAGGATAGAAACAAACCGGGTCGACATACAAACAGACCGAGATACCACAGTGCTAAGCGAAGTTTATGTATACATTTTATACTCGAAATATTCTAGTTAACTTAAACTAAATATTTACCTTTAAAAATAGTTTAAATCTTATGTTAAAAAATGTATTTAGGTAGTGTGCAGGTAATTGTAATATTTGTTTGTGAAACGATATATATAACTTTGTAAGCATTTTTACAAAAAGTTTCACATTATTTGTAGTAGTAGTAAGTATATTTATGAGTTATTCAATAGTAGTTACGCCTTGGACAAAACCATTGCAAGCTATATTGCTGATGATTAATTGTTGTACATGGGTACAACCAAAACCGTACTGTTCCAACATTTGAATTGCTATATATATTTTTATACTACTAGAAAACATTGTTTTGTTAGGTAAAGACAGAATACATCGGACTTAAGGAATACACATTTAGTAATAATTAATCTAAAGAAAATAAATCAATCAAGCAGCTTAATATTGAGGTAGATTAGTATGATACAAAAACGTAATGTCTGGGGTTTAAGGCCCTAACGTGCATTGTAAGGTACACTAAAGTATTAATTTTTGTACACTTATGAAGTCAAAGTCAAAAATCATTTTTCATGTAGGTAACTATGTACACTTATTTTAGTTCGAGGGCTCTTATGTTAGTTCGAGGGCTAGGACGATCGAGAAGAAATGGCAATAAACTCGCCATCACTCCTTTTATCGTTAACTTTCATTTTTGTATTCTTGATGTACTTTTAGTGCACAACATAGTTTTCTTGATAAAGCAGGTTCCTCCACACTCCAATCATTTTTATTATTATATTTCATTTGAATATTAACACATCGTAACTGTGGCCTTAGAATAAGTGCTTTACGTTTATTATTAGTATTTCTATTGGGGATATCGATAGAAGGCGGGTGATCAATCCATATTATCTACTAACCATTTCCCCTTTCAGAAAACAAATCTATGATATGAGCCTCAGCGGTGGTTACAGACAAAGCACTGGTGGTGATAACTTCAAGTTGAGCTGCACTTTTGTACTTGAACTGTAATTTTCGTCAAGTCCTAAAATGTCTGATCTTGTTGCATTATATTGAATAAGTGAAGACATCCTACCCTTAACTGTTTTGTATGCAGTAGTAACTCAATAGAAACATTAACCCAGCGCTGAACACTAGATGGCGCTCATTAATATTCGCATAAACACCAATCTAACGTTGATCCCTCTGGCCATATGATTGCCTTCGAGACAAGTGCCTCATGAATATGGAGACTTATGGATCGTTTACGTTGCTATTGTAGCTGGTGTCAGTGCAGCCAAAGTTTATCTATTTAATTAATTAGTCTTAGTATAATGGAGACATCCCAAACTTATAAGTAGAAGTTTAAAATGAACAGTCTATTTGAAGTATAAATGTTACGTGTGTCTTCGTTGTTTCGCGAAATTTTATTTAACTGACAAGGTTTTATTTATTCAATTTAATGAAGACCCGGAAATAGAGTCAAAACCTAAAGTATATATGATTAAAAGTAAAAAGGCGACTGGTTTGTCTCTAGTGCTCGTCAGTACTGTATTATTAAATTTAGTATTCAGTATTGTTTATTCACAGTCAACAGTCAGTTATAAACAATACTAATAGTAAATATAATTTCGAGTCAAATTAAAAATTGATTTAAGATTCACAAAATGTAACGATACAGGCGGGATAACTTTTATGTTTTTATTTTAAGCTTTTATTATCTACTATCTGAATATATGATCCTCTTTAATTTAACTGAAAACAGGAAACGTTCCTAAATTCATTTGTTTTTAGATTTTAAAACCGTATCATCTCTAATTACAGTGCTCCTTACACGATTATACTTATTGGCTAACTTGTGGCTTTACTGGCGCCAGTGACTTTGCCGTTTGAACACCTAATAAATCAAAGCACTAACGACGCCGGGTGATCTCTCGCAGTAAGTGATAGAATTAATGACGTTTACCGCACAATTAATGTGGACTTCTATGGGAATAATTATGAATGGTCTGTGTGCGAATGACAGATATTAAATATAGCGTACCGCAATACGGAGATCATTCACTAACATAAGGAAATAAAAATATTTTCACAAATATATTTGTGCCACAAACTTGACGGGCGGTCAAGGCCCACTCGAAACGATGGTAGCGTAATAACTACGACTAGATTTGAATTAAACTTATGAATTTTATCGTTCTGTATTGTATTTTTAACTTTCATGATTTCTGATAGAAACAGTTGATATTTTATAATACGTTTATTATTCAATACAGGATGGATGCCTGCCAACTGAAGAAAAATTAAACCAATAAAAGTTTAGTCTGTCTATTTCTGTATGACCAAAGCCAAAACAAATTGACAGCGAATCTTGTTAAGTTGTAATATAGACGGGCCGCTTTCCATCAAGTCAATCCTATGCTTTTTATATATAAACTAAACTTTAAATGAAGTAAAAAAATCAGAATGCTACTGAAATAAGAAACTAATAGTTTTATTAAACTATCAATGTAAATATTAAAAAGAAATAAATGTTAAAGACATTGAAATACTTAAAACGTTGGTTTATATATTAGAGTCTTAACCGATTTTGATTTTATTAATTAACAGTAAAGTAAAATAGAAACGGCTAATAATCAATCTTATTTGAAAAGTTAAATCAAAGAAAACCGCGAAGTTGCGGTGCGCGAATCTTTGTTTATTTTCGACTGATTAAAATTAATAACCGCGCGAATGTCTGAGTTCAATAAACAAGTTTTGATTTAGGGCTGCTTCAGGAATTTCATTTAAAATTATGGAAATTTCTTAACAACGCAACGTAGAACAAATTTAATAGGAAAGGTTGGCAAGAGAGTTCGTCTGATGTAAAATAGTTGTAAAATGCGACAATTTTCATGAATTCTGTTAAATCATTAATTATTATATTTTTTGGATTATTTAAAAAAAATTGTGTCTCAAAATATTTTTAATAGCAAAGAATGTGTTTTAAAGTTAAATATTAGCATTAGTTATGTTAACTATACATATATAAAAACTTATTTATGATATGTACTACATGACTTTTAAAACTTGATAATTATTACACCTGTATATTTACTGCGCACTACTGGGGACCGAACTCTCTTTCAAACGCAAAATGCAAACAACAAAAAACCACAGTTTTTTAATTTGTACGATTTTCAATAATGATTTTTCTAAGATACGTTGCCATATTTGAATGACAGTGCAAATTGAGAACATTTCTGCCTATCCCTTACAACAAATGAGATTAGATGAAGCTATTGTCTCGTATTCAGTTACTAATGCGTTCATTCTCTGGTTTCTATATCATTCACGATCCTACATATTATAATTCAAATACAAATATCAGTGCGATTCACATATAACTTACATTAATAATCCATTATTTATTACATCGTGGCACCACAGATAAAAAACATTAAACGACATTCAACATTGACATAATACAATATTTACCAATTTAACATTTATATGTACATAACGATTACAATATAACATTGATAATGATCTTTACGTATTGTTTGTAGCTTACGCCAGTAGTAAATATATAAATAAAATACTTTTAACGGTTTCAAACGCGAAATTAAAGTAATGATTAAATTAAAGTAAACTTAATGACTGAATATTATACATTGTAAATAACTAAAACATTACAGATTTAAAACTGTAAGGGATGTTTTATTTAGATGTGCTACTCGCTTGTTTCTTGATAATGCATAAATTTAGAATGTATTTTGATGCAAAATTACTACCTAAGTTTTTGAGTTGACTACGAATAGTTTAATTTTTTACTCAATGCCGTTTTTTGTGTAAAAGGCACAAACATCAAAGGATGACATCATTACCCTTCCATTCGGCTTTGTCGTAGTCGGATAATAAAGTAAATAACGTAATAAGATAGGAAACAAAATAGGACCGTCCGACTCGAAGACAGACACTATTCATTTCCTCCGAACGGCGATCGATCTTAATCGAAGGGGAAGGCCGTCTACACATTAGTGGAATGCACGTTCTTAAAGAGGTATTTATCTATATAAGAAACTATCTATCAACAAAACTAAATAAAAAACAATAATTATGAAAAATTGCCGACAAATATTGACGGGCACATTTCGGGCGTTTTGCTTTTAGTCTGTGAATTTACTAATATCCAAAGTCAATCGAGTAAACTAGAGATGAAAAATCTCGGCTTTAGTCACGGTTTTTTCTTAGCGTGCGTTAAAATAAGCACGAGTTATATTATTACTCCAAACTTAACCTTGAAAATTATACGTTACAACTCAACTTTTCGAGCTGCTGCTCTACCCAATTGAGCTACCGAGACCTACGCGTTATCGTTGAATTTCTTGAACCCAATCATACATGCACCTCTCGCGCCGAGCAATTTCAACCCTAAATACGTAAGTGTATTGAATGTAATATCTTATGCTTTGTACTTAAGAAATCATAGAAGATTACATCATAATGCATATCTACATTTTAGATGTATATAGAATAGAGAATAGAATAGAGTAGAAATACGTTTATTCAGAAAACAACACAAATTTACAATAATAAACTCATTTCATAAACAATAGAATTATAAACATAATATATTATGACTGAATACAGTCAAAAATTAAATAGTACAGTTGCCCCTGAAAAGGGAGCCCACTCAGCTAGTACTTTGGGACTAATGTCCCAACACTGATCTGTGGCCCCTGAGGCCGAGCTAACACAAGTGATACAGTTTGACATTTCTTTTATCAGTTATTTTTTATACACACACACTTAACACAATCACATTTATTAAGAAATATCTATAAAAACAATAGTGTAACAAAATAGGTACTTGAGTTTCCATGCTTAACTTTCAAATAAAAATACTTACATTTTCACTTCAATTACACAAAAGGTTTTAATGTACATTTTTATAATTCTCTTTCTAATGCATAGCATAGTTTTTTTTACTTACAAAACTGTTTTTCTTAAATTATTACAATATAATATGACGCTATCATGTGCAATAACATGTGAAAAACGTCAAAAGATTTTTAAACTTGCAAGTTTGCCAACAAAAGAAATAAAATCATTTTCTTTCAAGTCAAAGATAATTGCTATCGTTACAACATTATCTTTCACGGGAAGAAAAGAGACATAAAACGTAAACTATGCCTGCAGACATGGGGGGAGGCCCGCATAAATCTGACAGCGGCTGGCAAGCGTCTGAAGATGGGCTCACAGTGTTCGAGAGGTATTAACGCTTTCCCCTGCCTTCAGGAGTAACGGCCGTCGAAGTGAGCCAGGAAACAGGCGAGTTTAAACGCTAAACAATATCTCTGCATAGCATAAAGCAAGCTTACATTGTCACTAAGTTTTGTTAGACTGTAATTTTTTAAGCATTTTATACATTTAAAAACTTTTATATTTTTCACGTGATGGCACTATATAAAAATAAAAAATTAGGCCAGGACGCGAGAGATGGTGTTTATAAATTGTCAATATTTTAAACTAAATGCGCTAATTATAATTTAAAGCGTTTATATAATTTAATTTAAGTTATATTAAAGCTAAACCGTTAAATGATGTCAACATTTTCCGCAGATTGGCTAAAGTTATCATGTTTATGTACCGCCATTTTGAATATAATAATTCTTTCCTTGTCGAATGTAAACTGCTTACTATATAAAATAAAATTTACTACGACCTGTATTTTATTATGAGTTACTTATTTAAGGAAGTCACTTTTCGTGGCCCAACGTTTCGGGGGTGATTAGGTGGAATAATGGTTAAGTTTGCGTTTATAGAGGTGATCGGAAAGATTTGGTATAGTCTCTGCCCACTGTTTAGCTGGGATTTATTAAGCTTTTATTTTATAGGGGATCATCACTATATAAATTGGAAAGAAAGGGCTTTTAACGTAAAAGTCCTATAATACAATCTTGGGTAAAAAGCTTATTGAAATAATATTTTTCACATTTTGCACATACCACAAGCACTAAATGTTTACGCAATGTCATTCCTTATTAACCAAAAGAGTAGCTTCGTAGTATTTCTAGAGATTAGATCACTCTTTTAGACCCTAGTAAAACGTAAAGATAACTAACTACATATTAAAATTATAATATAAATTTGGTAAAAACAATATAAAATGGGAAGGCGAAGATAGTAGTATCTAAGCCTTCCCATATATTTTTTATAATACCACCCACTCTGAAAACTAAGATATTTACTTAATAACATGGGTCACGTCTTATATCATATACAAATAAGACTTGATGTTAACATGCAATGCCTATAAATAGCTGTATTATAATTCCTTAGAATTTGAAGATACATAATTATCCCACATAAGGATGAAATTATGGCTCGACTCTCGCCCATAATGCGATCACATAGTCCAATTATGATTACCGTAACTGGCAACACTAAATGACAAAACGATGTTATCAGCGAGTGTTATCATTTATCTGTGCTGGCAAGTTAATTATTCAGGTATTGAGTAATTAATCGAGCCACATACACTAATTGTGCCTGATTGCTCGTCCCTGATCGATCTGTGTTTGCTACTTTGCCCAATTGCGACGGTACAAATTATTATGATGCTATGTATGTACATAATGGTATATTCAAGATATTAGACATCTTAAATTTATTTTTGTCGACAATATGAGTGTGTTGTCGTTTGTTTCCCCTTCTGTTGTGAAAGAAAATACATTATATTATATGTTTTTGTAGGATTAACATATATATTAACATAAAGCTATCTTTCTAGCATTGTAAAAACATAATCATTAATTTAAGATTAACTCGCTGTCATCCACAATGTCGTACGCGACGCGTCGTTCTAACGAGTTAATCATATGAAATATACATATACTGTCGCGGACATTTTTTCAGATCATATAAAGAAGAATCATTGTGACATAATTTTTTTTTCATTATCTTCAATCGTTTTCACAGCGTCCTCAAAGATGATAAATTTTCCCCTTTTTTCCTATGTTTCTTCGCTCTAATTGATCACAGCATATAGTCTTTCTCGATACATGTTATATCTAACACAAATATATAGTAGTTCTTAAGATTAGCGCGTTCAAACAAACAAAAAAAAAACAAACTCTTCGGCTTTATAAAATTAGTAAAATTATATTAGTACTACTTTTAACGAAACAACTGCTATTGCAAAACAGTGATTTATCCAAGTTAATTATAGAACTCGATTTCCGTTGCAAAGGTGCAAAATGAAGAGCAACGCACACAACTTGAAGACCAACAGCACTGCAAACACAAAAGAATTAAACAAACGAGCGCACGATTTGCGAAATCTATTTGCGAGTGTAAGAGTAACCCCTCAAATGCGTAAGTCAAAATCAAGAAGCCAATCACCCGGCCGTTTATATACCAAAGGAAAGACGCTAGGAAGAAGGGCAAATTCAAATATTGACGAAGCTCTCGACGACAATGTGAATTGGAGCTCGCCCGACCGACGCGAACGCCAGTATTTTCACAATAAACAGCGAATATTTGGTAGGGAAATTGCTAAGTTTATCTACTGTGTCGGCATTGCCAACTGTCATACTTTATGTGCCTATTTTTGGATTTCAGGCCAAGGACAAAGATTTCTCGATAAAATTTAAATTTTCTTAATTATTTAAATAAAACTTTATATATTAACTAATATACTATATAACTATAATAACTATTTTCACATTTTGCCGCATAATTCGGCTGAAACTTGTTGACTTTGTCTGGAAATGTGGATCTTAAATGGATGGTATATCGTAATTTAATTGCGTTTCATTTTTAGTCTGTGGATTTCCGACTAACCAAAGCCTAAATCACAGCGCACGTTTAAACGTTTTATAGCTGGGATATTTCACATACCGAAAATCAAACCTCATACTTGTCTGGCCTCCTCTATTATAAAAAAATGCAACCAGTATTATTTTACGATTGTGTAGTATTATATCTTAATCTGAGGGTTAAATTTACAAAAAATATTTTATACATTACTACATAGGATAACTACAACAAAATATACCCATTTTTATAATTAGGAAGGAGAAAGGGTCTCATACATCGGCTCGCCCCAAAAAGAAGCTGAGCGAAAAATATTAAGAAAAGGGATAGTTTCCCAAATCAATTTAGGCCGGACTTACCCCTATACAATTAAATTGCGGACTGACACAGCTATTAAGGATCCCTTAAACGGTTGAAATAGTCTGAGAACAATTTATTCGAAGTTCGTGAGTAGTGACGTCACTATCTCGTCCCCGGCGCACCTGGTACAATCAGTCCCTTGTCAGATTGAGGCGGGTTATCTTCGAGCACAAAATAAATGGAACAAATTCATTGTGAGTAAATAAAAGGAATGTATGTAAAATACATTGAAGTAACGGCGTCTGCTAAAATGCGGATGCGAAGGCTAAAAGTAGTGTAAAATAAAGAAATACATAACTGCATGTATAGTATTGGTGCCAACCTCGCCGTTATAAGAATTGCATAGCTTGAAACCAGTGAAACCTAAACAAATAAGAAAAACTCAATATACGGAACGAACACGGTCTTATTAGAGAGAACAGGGAACCGTTTATTACAAGTAACCTGCTAAACAAGGACGCTTGTATCTTTAACGCCATAAAAAAATAGGTTTGTGATGACAATATTTTTTTTGTATAAGTACTTAAAATGAAACAAACTTGACGGTTTGAAACGCGATATAGAAAACATCGGGACGTAGTTAAAACAAAGATTACTTAAATAGATGAAAAAAATTACGAAAGTGTTTGTTCAATTAGAAAAATTGATGTGCATAATAACTTTAACTTTAAAGCGATTGTTTTTTTTATATTAGTAAACGAGAAGATTTCTATGTGGTTATGTTATGCCTAACACTACTACTCCTTTGTAAAGTCAAGTAATAAATAATAATCATCAAAAATATTAAATCTTAACTATAGCTCGTCATAATAATTATTTGATATTTAGATCGTTCTAATATTGGGTCTGACGGCGTAATATTACACGTTACTGTTATTACCGAGCCGGTTACTGCCGATCGTAACTCGAAATTAACTTGATAATCTAGCATAAAACAAATTTATGGACTATCAAAACAGAGTTGGACAATGCTTCGCGTGCCACAGGCCTGTTATGTTACGGAGCGTTTAATTTTACCATCAAATTATTTGGGTGCAAATGACCCGGGCCGCGGTGCAAGGTTAACTTTTCGGAAGGTAATATTAGTTATAGGCGCAGCGTTACTACTATTTTCATTAAATACTCATTTTTAAATATTAAAAAGCGTATTCAAATGCATGATGGTTTTAGTTAAAAATCAATTATAATTGAAAAAAGTAGCAACACGGACAGGACCTGTATCCACAGCGTACCGTACTATACCGTATTTTTTTCAATTTATAATCGATTTTTCATTCATATGAGTGCCAACATGTGAAAAATAATATGGTTTTAGACAAACATCTAATTTAGTTATCTGTGGTATTGCAATGTTATAGTTATGTGGCAAATAAATACGCAAATTACGCAATCGTAAACATGTACAATATATTTTTGGATATATTAATTACTTTTCCATTAAAATACATAAATATTTTCCGAATCTCTAAAAACCCTATAATTATTTTTTAGGTTTTTGTGCCTATAATCAAAATCTATTGAGAGCGAAAAAAATTAATGACACAGACGGGACTTGAACTGGCATTCACATCGAGCCGTGCTGCTGCTTATACCAATTGACATAGAATCTATTTAGATAAAAAAATTGGCAACATGTTCCGCTATGGTAATTGAATAGAATACTGCTGCTGTAGCACCTGTAGTTGTAGATGCCGGATGCCGATGAGTAATTTTTAATTTACAGAATTCCATCACGTACGCATGTAAATAATAATAATGTATAAGCCTTTTTTATTTCTTTTGTCCTGTACTTCAGGTTACTTGGAAGTGATCGCTGCTTAGCGAAAAGGCCGCCATTTATTTATGAGTTAGCACGTAAGTTTTTTATCTTTTGAATATTTTGTGATATATATTATAAATAATTAAGCTGCAATAAATAATTTTTAAAATGTTTTCAAATATTACATTTTTTATTTTCACATTATAAGATTTATGTTATAGTTGGATAATGAAAATGATTCTTGCTCCATAGCAGTAGGAACATCATTAAATAATCAATAAATCATTACGGTGTAAGCAAAGTATGAACACAAGTGCCTCATTATCTTTCAAGTCGGTCGCGCGGTTCACAAAGGCAAGCAGTCACGCGTAACGCTATAGATTGGGTGATTGTAGCCACGCTGACATCCCGAGGGTTCTGCCGTCAGATTTTTTACTTTAAAACCATTTATCTCATAAGTGAAATAATGGTATGATTGAATGCGCACATATTCGTTCAGAGAAAAATGTAAGCATTGGTAATCGATTTTTTAAAACATGATAATATGCATTTGACAGAACGTCGGATGGTATTCTAAAAGTAAGGTACAAAAGACTATTTTAATAGTCCAAAACAAGTTTTAAAAAAACGCTTTAACGGTTTAAAACGCGATATATTAGTTAAACTTATTTGAAAATGATTTTTAAACGTCGGATCAGAGTCAAAATCATTTTCAAATAAGTGTAACTAATATATCGCGTTTTAAACCGTTAAAGTGTTTTATTTAAGTGTGTACAACTCGCGTAAACTATAGACTAATAGTATAGTAGAATAATATCTACTCTAAACAACTCAATCTGATAAACTTAATAATCTCTGATAAACTTAATACGATACAAATTTATGGTCTGATGACAACATGTAAACACGAAATAAAGAATGTGTTATATTTCGTTGAGTGAACATCCAATTGATTAGAGTGAATTAAATCTTGGAAGAAAGCTTTTTAAAAGTAACACGTTTATGTTAAAAATCTTCAATATTTTTAGAATTAATAATACCACAATTAAAAATATTGATATTTATAAAAATAAGATATATAGGTAAAAAACTGATAAAATCTTCTAGAAATAATGTCCCTAACTCTCCAGAATTAGGAAACTGAGGAATAAACGTAAAAAATAAGCACAGTCATTTCACTAAAACGTACCACACTCAACGTAATAGGCTCTTTCTTTTATATTCCAAGAACATCACAAACCGAAATATTTTTCACTCGGAAATATTAAAATATTCATCAAACCGCGTTTATTAACATCGCGCGGCGTCCAAAAATGGCGGTGGGACGTGACGTCCTTCAAAAATAAATATGCCTAATCCCGTGAAATATCTGCGGATCAACTCGGTATGAATATTAAACAATATAATAACAACGCTCATTACTGTACACCGTTTAAATTAGGGAAAATTGAACGCGTGACGACATTATTGATGGTCTGCTAACCCACTGTGCGAAGCAAATCTAATTATACGCCGATGGTAATTTTCAATTCAATATAAATTATGAAACTTAATTTTATATCGCAATATATCGCATTATATTTTGTCTTTAAAGGTTTACAATAAATGTTAATAATATAATATAAGGTAGTCGTCTGCCAATATTATACGATATACTCAGTTACAGGAGCAAATTTAATCTGTGGAAATTATTCGAGCGATTATAAATAAGATAATGTGGTAAGCAAAGCGATCCCAAATCCAGGGTAAAAAGTAGTATGCGACAAAAATAAACATCACAGTGGGTAAAGATAAGCAACACTCGTATTTTCTTGTTAAGAAGTTGAATGAGTTTTTTCCCGCATTCGCCAATACGAATGTCAATTAACGCGACTGTCAAGTTTTTCCTATTCCTGTCTTGGGACAGAAGAAACCATCGTTTCTTGAAAGCAAATGTAATACAAGATTATATTGTAGTTATATTTTGCGAATTAAAAGTAATAAAATCTTTAAAAGTTAAAGCAATTTGTGTTTGTAATAATTCTCTATAAAAATACCACCTTCGGCGTCTTTAGCGAGTTAAGCTACACATTTTAAGTAAAGTCACCCCTAAACTTAATTATACGTAATTCTTCTTTACCTTTAATTAGGTTGATTGAAGCTTAAAATATTGCCCAGAAAATATGAATATTCAAAAATTGGAAAAATGCCGATGAAAAAGGCATATTGTCTTCATTACATCGGCAAAGGCATTTCTTTCTATTCACGTGCAACAAGGCGGAAAATTGCGTTACTACTCGATACCGGGCCTTTTGAACAAAAACTGGACGGTCTATGAAAGGGTACACTTGGCAAAGAAAATGTTGGCTTCGTAAAAAATTAAATTTCTAGACTTTCGCCCTTATTTTTAGCTTTATACGAAGTTTTCTTTGAAAAAAATAATATATCTTTATTATTTTCAAAAGTAAAAGCCGTAACTATTCTGAAACAGCTGCGAATAAAAAAAATAAGAAGTAGCGTTTTGAACCCCTTAAATCTCACAATTTAACGGAAAACACGTGTTTTATTTTTCGTGGATAAATTAGTGGTATAAACATTTTTATCGTTCATTTTGTTTTATTCTAATATGTAAGGTACACTTTAATAAAACGTATGTATAAAGTTATTTTTAGGAGATTTATATACTTCCGTTGCAAGAATAAGGTATCGATCTACTAAAGAAAATCATATTTTCCCGTGATTGTACGCGCAAGGAGTGTTGAAAAGTGCAGTCGTCAGCCCTCCTCTGCGCATTATGACTAACGAAGCAGAGGGTCCCGCGCGAGGGCCGCTCAGTCCACCGAACTGCAATAAGAGGATACACCCTTCATGTGTGGTGCAAGTCATCAGCAACGACGGTCTGAAGACGGTCTAAGATGAGCTTGAGATGAGGCTTAATATTAACCAATTTGATATTTAAACTTAAGTAAGTAAAAGCTGTGAACTTTAATCGCGTTTCGGTATAAGTCGGATTTCCGAACAACTCGACAACTCATCTTGTTTAGATGCTAAAGGCATGCAGTATTTCACATCACATCAAATGAACCCCAAGCTTGTGTGTGTGTCCCTATGTTATGTCCCCAAGCCTATGTTAAAAAAAACTACGCCGACACTTTAAAGCGAGGCGATTTCAATCGAAAGTATATATAAAAAAATAAACCGTGTTACAATTAATTTAAAATGGTTTTATCTAATATGTTTGTTACTACTAAGTAAGTAAGAGTGAATTCCAATTCGTTAGGCCTGTTTTATGGATCCTGGATTCTAAAAATGATGGCCAAAAATCAACTTGTACCACACAACCCAAAATTCTCTCCATCTCATCAATTACACCGTAAAATAAAAGAGGAAATTGCATTAAATTATAAGTCGTCGAGAAATCACGTTTTGTTTCTGACTGGCTTTAACGGTGTGAATAAACTCGACGCTTAATTAGTGGAAGTCCAAAGACGGCGGATGTCGGCTGACGTGACTTGGACTTCGAATGATTACGTCATTTCGTTAATCATGGAGACAATTTGCCCCTTTTTAGATGTAAAAGATATGCTAGTGTTAGGATTTCTCAAATCTAATTTTAAAGATATATTATACTTAAACTGTTTAAGTTAAATTTTAGTTGTTTTATATTACCAATAATAATATTAGTATGATTTTTTCATACAATTCAATAAATTACATAAAAATAAGACGCGGTATATATGCGTGATCACGGAAAGACACGCTGCTATAAAGCATTCGCAACGTCGGGCCGTAGTTAAAATTAAGTCTTAAGTAAAATAACTTATATATATCGCGTTTAAACCGTTAAAGTTTTTAAATGTGTACTCACGTAAACTACGGACAGTATTCTAGTCAATAATATCAACCCAATGTTCAGTCCCAGTCAGACGAAGCAACAAATACAAAATAAATTAGACTTGTCTTCTAGCCTCAAAAATAGAAAAAAATGGCGAATAATACAATTAACCAATAAATAGGTCCAATATTGAAGAATAAAAGACCGGTAAATATTTAGTTCTAAAGCCTCAGTGTATCCCCGAAATGCTGGAGGCACTAGATTTCATTAAAAAAATAACCTCAAATATTTCACCCGGCTTCGAACGCAGAACCTCTCGCTCTTAAGCCTTTAGCTCGTGTTTGCGTTTTATGATAGTGGCGGTCAAAAAACAAGTGATGATGCAAGGGTCTGAACCGAATGGCTCTTTAGTACGCGTGTCACGCGTTGGGAAATTTTTCCTATCCAAAGTTAACATTGATCCCGTTTAAGCCTCCTCGTTTACATACAAATTACCAACTTGAGACTTTGATAACGAGGAATATTTCGTACTCACAAAAATACTTCATAAAGAAATTTCATAAAGCGCATGTAAAAATATTTTTAACGGTTTCAAACGCGATATGTATTAGTTACATTTATTTTAACTTCAACAAGCTTTTTGGATGCTTTGCAGCAGCCGTTTAACTAGTTTTTTAAACCGTTAAAAGTGTATTATTCAAATGTGAGTAACTCGCGTAAACTACAGACAATGCTTAATGCACATGTGATTGTGATGTGAAAAAATTTATAATCTTTACTATATTTACTTGGCTCAATTATACTTTGCCAGAGATTTCTCGATTTGCATCTGAAACAATACCTTGACACATGGAGTCTTAAAGAGGGCGCTAACAACTCGTTGAATTTAATAAAAATATATAATAGAGAGAAATTTAAAAATGTTTTCGTGATATAAAATTTAACTTTTCTCAATATTACAATATGACACAGCCGTGAATCGAACCCGTGAAAAAGGAGCGTATAGACAAATATTTCAATGTCCTATATAACATTTATATACGCTAGTATAACAATTAAAATGTTTTAATTTCGCCCAATTTGAATCTGCGAGTAATAAAAAACTGGGACAAAAAGGTATGTGCTGGCAACACGAGCTAATCTCCGTCCTGGCACAGACCCAAACACCTAATTCTAGTTCTCTGCTTGCGGTGTTTTGGTGAAATATAGCTTCCAGCAGGTTATCAATTATACAAGAAGAATGAATAGAGGCGTCATATTCAAATCAACATTTTAGGCTTTTTCCTTGAAAAGGCATTTCTAGAAAAAAACACTTTAAATTTACCGAGTCAAGGTTATAGCAACAGCACGGAACATTTAGGTTGCCTGTTCAAGTCCTACCCGAGTCGTAAATTTATTCAAAATATAATCCATTTTTAATTTATATATTCCTATCATGTGCAATAACATATAAAAAAAATATATAAGGGTTTTCATATCCCTTAAGTATATGTTATTTGATAAATACTGAAGGCCTAAATAATAAAAATAAAAAAATAATTATAACGCCAAAAGCTGCTTTAAACCAGTTTTATAAACATTCTAGTTTTAACATTTGAACATGGAATTAACTCTAGTTTCCACTAACGAGAATAATATCTAGGCTATTGAAACTTGCAAATGACCCCACAATTAGACGGGATACTTTAGACAATTGGCTAACAATTACAGTCTGGACTAGCCCGCAGTCTGCAACTTTTAATGGCCGCGCTAATGGCCAAGCCATTGCATTTTCTTGCTCTTGTATTAACTAATAAGACTACAAGAACTTCTTGTTTAGGTCTCTCAAGATTTTTTTTTAGGTACCTAATCTATACTTGCAGCATTAAAGATACATTAACTAGAAAGAAGATGTAATACTCATGTGCTAAAAAATCTAAATAATCTGAGGCCGCTAGAGACAGAGTAACTTACTGAAATTTTATTACTCATAAAATTTCAGTAAGTTACTCTGTCGAAGGATTTTTCGCCATCCTTTAGTATTGTAAATTATATACATTTACCGTCACACCATTAGCAGTTAATTTATTTCTAAACTTGGCAAATAATCCTTTAATTACCAATATTATGCTTTAAATGTAATTGCTGTTAAAAACTTAGCACAATTGTATTGTGCGGGCTCTAACTATTACACAAGTTTCCTCCTCAATAATTCATTCGAATGAAAATCGTTTTAAACATTCCGCATCACATAATTAAAGTACAATAATATTTGAGGTATTTTGATATTAAACAGCGAAGTCTAGACTCGACTCCCAAGTTAGGTTATAAATTTAGTCTAAGTATATTGCGGAAGTTTACAGCTAAAATAATGTTTTTGAGCCGGAAAGTTCATGTTTTTCGTGTAATGAAACTATGAATATTAAATGTCTACAAATGGTCGGAACAATTATTTCGTCTGAAATCTAATCGCGTTGTAAGTATTACTTTAATAACATTTAGTTTTAGTAACTCGGTTTTTAAATATGTACGATAACGATTCTGTGAATTTAATGTATATCCTGATGGTTAAAACGTTATTAATGTATATATGTTATTGCTATATAAAAATAAAATCTTATTTTAATTAGAACAAGTTCGATAACCACAAGCTACGGAAAGTGTCTCAGGTTAAGAACATATATATTTTTTTATACTCATATTTGAAACATCAATGGTGAACGGGATATTTTTTTTATGATTTATTAGGTATACTAACGATGTGACAATATCAAAAACTTTTAACTCCTCAAGAACAGGACAATTTTCAACTTTTGGTTTGCGTAAATAAATATATACATTTCAATAAAATTCTCATACTCATAAATTATTAAGCATTTATATGCAGAAGAGGCTTGTTACAACTGTCTAGAAGAATAAGGATCATAAAGTCCAGAATTTAAAGGTTTACAGAAATGTCGCTGTCGTCGGTCGCAGTTTGATAATCAAGAGACACAATGGCATGTCGACGCCGGATTAAAAAGTTTCTCCTTGTGGTCCAAGCCACAGGCGCAAGCTAGAGGAAAATATTCAAATAAAAACATTAAAGAAGGTTTAGTTTATTAAAGTTAAAATTATACCGTACACTGTAAGAAGAAGCTTACGACATATGTATTTATGATGTCTTGTGACTGTCAAAATCGTATTCTTAAAGCAGTTATTTGAAATCATTTATCGCACAACATAGTATAAAATATGGATTTAATATTGATAGATAACAGATGTTATCAAATGTTGGTCTTATTTACCAAAATTTGATTCGAAACTTCGATTAAACTCGATGGGAGTTTTTGGTGAAATAAAGATTGTCATCACATTTATTTCAAGTAAGAAAGCTACAATTTAAAGTACGGGAACTAAATTAAAATTTAATTAACTTAATTACCATAATACATGTTACGTTGGTACGTTATAAAAATGCCTGAATCGTTAAATATTTCTGAATCTCTTTATTTATCATGTTTTATGTGTAAATTAAATCACATTTTAAAATAGGAAATTGTTGCTTCATTTATTCGCTCAAATTCCTTAACTTATTCCAGCAATAACTAAGCTCGAATCATTTTCGAGTCGACGATACTAACAGCTCAGAGTCACAGCTGATCCAACGAGATTTGCATTGAAGGACTTTTTGTCATAATTCTTGTTTTCACTTTACAGCATCCTTTATTAATCTGCTCACAGACTCGTGGTTAGATTCCCATTAAAGGGGCAAAATGGAAAAGGGTTTCTTGCATTATACCACGAGAAAAATACGAATCACATTTGTAATATTTATATAAGTATGTTTTTATTACTATATAAAGAAATAACGTGAAATAACAAGTAAAAATTAAGTAAGGGTTTTTAAACGATAATAACTCTTTTACATGAATACTATCTTTAAAAAAAACATAATTTTTCAGACAAAAAGAAATTGTTTAAATATATAACGATTCAGTATTAGAAATGTAACTATTGCTAGGAAAGATTAAAATAGGTATTTATTTCTTAGCTTCGATTAATAAACATGAAACGTTTAGCGACAAGATATAAGTATATATGAAAGTATTATTTTCAAATCGGATTCTGTAGCATACTATCTTTGTATGTAAATTATGATGTTTGTATTTTAACATACAACTAACAACAAAAACATTTAAGTACTTAGAAAAGTTATAACCCTGAATTTGCTATATTCTGCAGTCAAGTTCTAGGCCCCAGTTAGCTCGATAAAAATAGAAAGAATCGCAACTAGTTCAATAGCATTTTCTCGTGAATGAACACTCATTATTGACTCTGTATGATTACAGTTTACAAAGCTAATATTAAGCCAATGGCGAATAAAAGTCGGCTGCGCGTCAATAAATAAGCGACCGCGCTGTATTTCAAGAATATTGTTTCAAAACAGCGAGAGCAAGCTTTGAAACACTATAGCTTTAATAAAAAGTAAACAATGGCACAGCTTGTGGCTACTCTCATTTCTTGCAGTACCTATACTAAGGGCGTATACCACCGAACCAAACGTTTTCATAAAATGTCACAAATTTTGCGAGGTTGAGAGAAATTAGTGATCTTTATTTAAATAAAACACTTTAACGGTTTAAAACGCGATGTCTATAAGTTAAACTTATCATTTATTATTATTACACGAGGAGACAAGTGACCACGTCTGCTGCACAGCATCCGAAACGTTGTAATTTCCAAATAAGATTAGTCAATATGTGTCGTTTAAAAATCTAAAAGAAATTGAAAAAAAAATCGACTCGGGCAGGACTTGGACCGGCATCGTCAGCGTTCCGTGCTCTACCAATTGAGCTTACGAAAAAATTTTCAATTTCATTTCGATTTTTAAATTATATAGTGCCATCATGTGCAATAACATGTAAAAATATTAACGTTTTCAAATATATATCGTGTTTTAAAACAGTTAATGAGGTTTTAAAAGTTAAATAAGTTAATATTTAAAACTAACATTGACAATTAGCGCAACATATAATTAGAGAAAACAAATGCATCTTTTGCTGCCACAAATAACAATATAATGAAATAGTGAAAATATCTTCGTATTCGTGGATAGCCATCCTTATCGCTAACAGCCCTAGAGACGTAGGTAATAAGACCCTAACAGTACAATTATGCATCCCAGACAGTCGAGTAATTAAAAAAATGTGTAAAATATTCTTTACAGTGCGTGCATCTACGGACAAAACTTTCGTCTTTCTACCAATCCAAATATGTTGTGGTTTTGCAGACAAAACATTGTATGAAACATTACTTAATTGAAAGATACATAATCCATTTAGGATCATAATAATCATAAACAAATTAAAATCATAAATAAAAAATCGAAAAATTAAGGATAGGAAGTAATCTTTTCATTAATTTTAAAGTTGAATATATTTCGATTATTATTATTCTATTGTAATTTGAAATATCATCAAAAAGTAAGCTGAATCGTTAAATATTTCTGAATCTCTATATCATGTTTTATGTGTAAATTAAAATATACAATAAGAAATACAATAAAATAAGGTAAGCCCAAATTACATTTATTTGTGCTTACCTTATCTAATATATAAAAAATCTCGTGTCACGGGGTTCGAAATTGAACTCCCCCCCAACGGCCCGCCCGCTTTTTCCCCCATTTTTTTTTTGTTTTTGTGGGGGGGGGGGGGGGGGACCCCCCCTTTTTTTTTCCCCCCCCCTGGGGGGGGGGGGGTCCCCCCCCTTTTTTTTTTTTTTTTTTTTTTTTTTTTTTTTTTTTTTTTTTTTTTTTTTTTTTCCCCCCCCCATTTTTTTTTTTTTTTTTTTTTTTCCCCCCCCCCCCCCCCCCCCCCCCCTTTTTTTTTTTTTTTTTTTTTTTTTTTTTTTTTTTTTTTTTTTTTTTTTTTTTTTTTCCCCTTTTTTTATAATAAAAGAGATAGATAGCTATGTCATAATTTTTGGTAATGGGTCCCGACCAAATATTACCAAAAAAAATAGTTAATAACTATTTAGCTATTTCCTAATTTCCGTTCTAGCTTTTATTATTTTCTATAGAACAAAACATTAATAAACTGAACCTTTATCTAACATTCATCGTAGAAGCTAAATTTCACTTCGCCAAATCACAGATAAGCTCAGGCCAAACCAATTAATATCTTGCAACAACAGCACAAAGCGGTGTCGAATCATTTGTTTTAATTTGATGTATCTTGATTTATAAAGGCCTTTGTGCCGATAGTGAGACATTTTTAATTAAGAAAATCGGTCCGTTGTCTCCGCTAGGGGCAGCCCGTGATTTCTTTGAGTAGCTTTGTTTTAACTTGCTATTGTCTGACTCCTGGCTACGCGCATTAGTTAATGAGTTGGCGGCAGTTATCGCATCTTACACTTTTTGTGTCCCGTTTATTATATAAAGATGTCCAAAATTTCCAAAAATTAAATTAAATAAAATACTTTAAATTTAAATATTATAGAAGAGTAATTTAAATAAAAACTTTTAAAAGTTTAAAACAATAATAAACTTTTAATTTATGGTTTAAATTATTTATAGACTTACGCTTTCGTACCTCATTTTCTAAAACGACTTCATTTATTACGATTTATTACCGTTTTACTATAAAAATGATACGCGTAATATAATTTGCAAATTTTTTTGCGTTTCATATTTATTTTTATCATTTTATTTTATGTAGGACATGGGTCCGGAATAATATTATTTCAATTCTTACACATGGTTATTTTTAACTTGTACCGAGAAACTTTAATTTTTTATTGTATAAAATGGCGCATTAAATAGCGCAACTATTTTAATAGATACTCCGCGATTTTCATTAATATTAAGTTGCTGGCAGACAAGCGGCTGCTTGCTGCTATAAACCAATGCGGAATTATTAATTTTATTAGTGCAAAGGAAGACGATTTTCATTAAAATATCTGCTTTGTAGGAAATAGATATACTAACAACGTTAATTGTTTGATAAAACATATTTTCTTTATTCAAGTTTAAAATTGTCAAATATGACTGAGTAAAATGCGGCACCAAAAACGAAACCGCGCTTTTGCTGTACCAATTTACGTTTGTTCCATCTATGATGAAATAAAAGTCGTCTATTCTGTTAAAGTACAGATTTAGTTTTAACGTTACAAATTTATTATTAATAATAAGTTTGAAAGCTTCATTATTTTTACATGTTAATGGGGTTTAAATAAATTTTTCATTTATATCAATAATACGTTCAGAAATAAATAGAATAGAATACGAGTATTTTTATGTATCACCGCCTGGCTCAAAAACGTATTAGGTAACATTGCTTTCAACACGAATAGTAGGGTTTGAATCTCGGGGACAGTTAAAGTTTATATAAAAATGCTATTCTTCAAATGAAATTCTTCATGCTACATATAAGAAAATTGAGTTTTCACAAAGTAAATACAATTAAATAAAACCATTTTAACAGTTTGAAATGCAAATTGTTTTAATTTACTTACTTACAATTTATTTTAACTCCGGCCAGGCATTTCAGATGCTTTACAGCAGTTATGGTTTTATCGTCACCATAAATAAATTACCAATATATTACGCGTTTTAAACAGTTAAAATGTTTATGTAAATGTGTTTTGTGTATATGTGTGAGTGATTTAACTTTAATATATTTATATAGCACTCACCAAGCTTTTAAATAATTCTAATCAAAACAGTTCTTTTTACTGCATTTTTTGCTGCCTAGAACAGTAGAAGTAGCACAAATTAAGCACACTATTAGCACCCCGGTGCGACAGAGGCGCTAAATTGGAAAATTCCCGAACTGCCCGGCGACCCATTGATTTCGCTACGACAATAGCAGGAGAGCGCACTAATCTTTTCATTAAAAAGCGATTATTCGCTGCACGAGCCGATGCACTAATAGGAATAAAACGCGAGGGCGCCCGCATTTGATTAAGCCTTATTTCTATCGCTGCAAGCGCCGTTTTGTCCGGGCCTCCGCAATACGCTACCTCGCCTACGCGATGACATTTCAATTTGATTTCTGTCCGGGTAATATTAAAAGTTTTTGTTTTGAAGGATGACGCACGGACGCTCCGCTGAACGTGACTGAGATCTTGGGGCAACAAAACAAAAACAAAATGTTTTGCTTTTACTTTTAATCAATACTAAGAAATCCATTGTACGAAATCGGTTGAAGTAATTTTTGAACTGTCATTTATAACACACACTAGCTATGTCAGCGTCGTCCTCTTCATCGTTAAAAATTTAAGCAGTTACGCACAACGTCGGTTGCGTTCAGTCGTTCTTGCAAGCTAATCTTAAAAGATTTTAGAGCATTTAAAGAACAATCATGATTTTATACATATTGTTGGTATCTTGAGCCATTTCGCAGTGACCGCATCGGAAGCCCACAATGATCTATCATTTTCCCCGGTTTTCTCCAAATTTCCCGCGTTTACTTCACAGCGCAATGTTTTATAGCCGGGGCTATAGCCTTTCTCGATAAATGCTCTAACACAAAAAAATTTTTCAATTAACTAGTAGTTCCTGAGATAAGTGCATTCAAACAAACACACAAATTCTTCAGCTTTATGTATTAGTATAGATAACATAACATGCATAAACACTTCCACTTTAAATGCTGTTTTACTGGTATATAGGTAACCGCAGCTTCGCGTCCAACACTCCCCTGTCGCCTCATCCCTCTGCGGTTACATAGCCTTGAGGGTGACAATCAGCTGCTCTGCGGCTTTTCATAAATAATGCCACGTGCCAATGATTTGCACACCTCCACGCAATTGCAGTAAATTGTTTGATAAGCATCTATTTTAGTACTACGAATGAAATAAAGTTTGTACGTTAAAATATTTTTTCACACTGAATTTGATTTTGGTGTAACATTAACGTTTGTTTATATTTTAAACGCGGTAGTCTCAGAAACCACTGGTTCGAATTGAAAATTTATTTAAAATTTAAGCAGAACTAATGTAGCCTGTACTTATGGAAAAAATGTTTCTTAAATACTATAAAGATAGAATATTATAAAGTTGAAGAGTTTGTTTATATTCTGAAACGCGGTAATCTCAGAAACTACTGCTTCTAATTGAAAAATCCTTTCAATCAGAAATCATTTTCAAATAAGGTTAACTAATATATTGCGTTTTAAACCGTTAAAGTGATTTATTTAAAAAATAATGTATCCTTTACTAATGGAAAATAAATATTTTTGAAATACTAATATTTAGGGAGACTGTAAAAATTAATTTTCAAATAAGTTTAACTAATATATCGCGCTTTAAACCTTTAAAGTGTTTTATTTAAATGTGTACTACTCGCGTAAATTATAGACAGTATTAAAATACTAATATTAGAAAGCTGCAGAGGTGGTTTGTTCGGTTCGAATTCATAAATTATTTTTGTGTTGTTTAGAGTAAATGCAGTCAAGGAAGACAGGTAAAAAAAACGACCTGGGTAACAACTATAATATTATAAAGACAAGGAGGAGATTTGTAAAAACAAATTTTGATGCCCAAAACAAATATTCTATCGGACGAAGTCGATGGCACAGCTAGTACATTGCGTAGAGCACTAACTCAAAGTACAATCAAGCATTCGGCCATCATGTCTGTACATGCAAGATGAGCTTTCTATACGTTAATATTTTTTCATATTAAAGACAGCTATGTACTCCCTTTCAAATCTGCAGTAGCCACGTATAACTTCCAAACAGTGGAAGTTATCACTTGTAAAAGTTGAAGCAATGCTCAAAGCCACACGTAGTCAAGTTGATAATGTCAAAGTCACTCAAATCCTATTCAGCAGCCGCCTCTCGCGATAATCACGCCACAAGTTGCCGCGGAGGGCTCTCGTTCTAACTTACCCGACCCTCCCCTAAGGTATTTTTACGCACTTTTGATCCGCAACATATTGTACTATTCTTTGCGTAATTGCTGTCTGTGTTTTGTATGTACATTTGCATGTATATCTTTGTCGCAACTATTATTAATATATTAATTGTATATATACATATACAATTATATATATATATATATATATTCTTATTAATTTTACTACTAATTTAAATCATTGCCTTGGTAAGGAGTTATCCTAAAACTAGCGTCACCTGTGTCAGCGACTTCATCTGCGTAAAATAATCTTGAGCATCTAAATTTGTCCAATCTTTGAAAATTTAAGTTGTTATCTACGACGTCGGTCGCGACCTATCGTTCCTGCAAGTTAGTCTTAATATTGACATAATATAGTGTCACGGACATTTTAGATCATTTAAAGAGAAATAATTCTTTTAATACACATTTTTGGGTATCTTGAGCCGTTTTCGTCGCGGAGGCATCGGAAACTCGTAAAAATTGAATAATTTTCCCCGTTTCTTTTCTTTCCTATAAGTTACAACTTATTTTTATTAGCCTTCCTTAATAAACGTGGCGCATTTACATTTAGCGCGCTCAAACAAACAAACTCTTCACTTTATATATTAGTATTGAAAATAATCCGGCCATCACATTAAATAGATATATACCTACTACAATAAAATTAAAGATATTATATGTACGACTCATTTAGAAAACTCTTTACTTAAGTTAATAAATGTGAACTTAGTATCATAAAACAGCGCTAAAAAAACCGTTTGTGGTCACCGTATACACAAGACATTAATTAAACTATATAGTCAAAGTTACTTAGAACACTTAAGTAGTTAGTATTGTTTAATGGGCAGCTGTCGACAGGTTTCGAGTGAACGGATTAGTGGATTTGTTGCAAAGTGCTAACTAACTGATATTCAGAAGTTTCAACCATGCGCTGCTCAGATTGAAAATTGTTGCATTGTTCTTCTAAGCTGTAAGCATTCACCTTACAAAGCGATTGTGAGATATCTCTTTAATCACGAAGACAAAACGAATACAAAAAGACAACAATCAAACAAACAAACCGTTTATTTGTTGTCAGATTATATAACTTTTTTTAAAAGAAGAGGACAGACAAGTGTGGTGTTTACTTGATAACGTAAAACCCCCAGCCATATAACATCTACCTAAAGTTATGCTGTCGACCTATTTTGGCTTCGGAAATCCATAGGCTGAAACCAAAATGCGATTAAACTTCACGGCTTCTTCATCTATGGACGGTGGTTCGTGATTTTTTAATATCTAATTTCCAGACAAAGTCCAACATGTTTCAGAAAAAGTATTATTAAAAAAATATTGAAACATGATCGACCCGATGGGGATCGAACCCACGACCCGTTGATTGCTACTATTAGACCAACGAGCCCGTCAAAACTTGCTACTGAAACTGCATTAAATAATCTCCTGCTTGGTTTAGTATATAATATACTAAGGGATTTAGGTTAAAGAATTACTCTAAGTACGATGCATCGTGTCGTCGTTAGATATGAATTGTGTAAATGTATTCAAATGACTCTGTACATTCTACAAACCATTTAAACGGATTTTATATAGCTATACATGTATAATTACTAAATAATGGTTTTAGAATGAGTGACTATAATATTGTGTATTATAATCATCATTGTAAAACAGAACTTGGAGTTGGAGAGCAATAGCACGGAACGCTGAGATGGTTAAGTCCTGCCGAGTAATTTTTTTAATTTATTTTCGATTTTTAAATTACTATAATACTTGTGTATTCTCAATTTTAGTAAATTGTATATACGAAGAGATATGATTAATGTTTTCAAGTGAAACGGTGACAGTTTGAAAACTATTTTAAGTGCTTTACGTTATATTAGTTCCTCTAAACAAACAAGTACGCTATATCTCATTTAAGTCAACGTTTAACTAAAGCGTAAGTTCGGGCAGTTAGCTCGCGTCTCTAGTGAGCTTATGTACGTTCGTTAGTGATATTTCACACCAGAAGACCTGACACACAACCAGCGAAAGGTTTATGTCATTAGAGTATTACTTGTCATTCTTAAAAATAGCGGTGGTAATGAAAAATAACAGTTAATTCATTAAGTATAAATATTATTGATTTTTTATGTGATATGCAATAACATGTGAAAAATATTAAAGTTTTCCAATATTGAATAAGTCATTAAAACAAAATACTTTAAGCCAATTGAAAAGGTACTTTATTTTATAAAGTAAGATAAAAAAATACAACTCCTTGACAACGTTTTAATAGCGGAAATATTAGCCTAACTATATGCCACTCAAAGTAAATATGTTACGCTGAGGTTTACCTTTAATTTATGTAACTTTAACTCAATAAAAAGAATAGAAAGGGTTTCATTTCATAGTAAAAGCTTACTAACGATATCGGTTACAGACATCAAATGGAAATGATAAAAACGGATGAGATACTGTCTATAGTTTACGCAGTAGTACACATTTAAATAAAACACTTTAACGGTTTAAAAGATATATTAGTTAAACTTATTTGAAAATGATTTTTAACTTCCACTTTCTCAGCAGCGTGGTCTCCCCTACCAGGCTGCTGAAACATCCGAAACGTAAGTTAAAAATCATTTTCAAATAAGTTTAATAATATATCGCGTTTTAAACCGTTAAAGTGTTTTATTTAAATATGTAGATAATTTATCAAGCAACTGTATATCTGTATTGGATCATAACGAGAGTCATTTAATTTTGATCGGCGCGCTCCAATCACTGTTATTTTCATTTTTATAACCGGACGACTGTTATAAACGGGGGTCGGTATTTTTGTAAGCGAATGTATTTATTGCACTGTTTTTTGTTTTGAAATTATCGAATATTTTTAACGGCTGTCATATAATTCTGCCAAAGTCTAAACTACAGTTTTTTTTGAGTTCAAGATTTATTATATACTTATTCATTAGTAATATAAATAAAAATGCCTTGTCTATAGTTTACGCGAGTAGTACACATTTAAATAAAACACTAACGGTTTAAGACGCGATATATTAGCTAAACTTACTTAATAGAAACGTCGGGCCGAAGTTAAAAATCATTTTCAAATAAGTTTAACTAATATATCGCGTTTTAAACCGTTAAAGTGTTTTATTTAAATAAAAAAGCCTTTGGGATTTTTTTTATTTACAAGTTTTCAACCAAACAACAACAAATATTAAACTGAGACATATAAGATTAAATCGACGCAATTTTCTTTCTAAATATAATACATACTACTTCTAGTTTGCTAACATATAATAATAATTTATAGAAAAAAAGGACAGTTACTTAAAAAAAAAAAGGAAAATACATAAATACACTGTATAGTTGACCTCAGAGCAACTCAAGAAAAAGTCAGCTTCAAGAGACTATCAAGACTAAATCAAAATAGTCTCTATTGCAAAATAAGATTTTGTCATAATATATACATATTAATACCCGTTAAAAAATATATATTTTTTAATTATAAAAGGAAATTTAAATTTACTTTCGTTAAATTTACGTCAGCGTTTCGAATGCTTTGCGGCAGCCGTGGTCACGGGGATCCGAAACGTCAGGCCGTAGTTAAAATAATTTTCAAATAAGTTTCACTAATATATATTATCGCGTTTTAAGCCGCTAAATTGTTTTATTTAAAAGTGTACTACTCGCGTAAGCTACAGACATTATTTACGTCAGTGCTACGCCGTAGTAAAACCGTAGCCCGTTGTCCAGACACGGCCTCCTTAAAGAGTATTAAGCAAAGTCCTAACAATGAGAGCCCTCGACATTGAAATGAGGTAATCGCACGCAATCCATTCAGACTATGCCCTGGCGGCAACAAAAACTTTTTTTCACTTGGTGCGACAATCCTTGCCACTCAGCCGGTTTAATTGCGAGTAACACAAACGAGGATGCGGGGGTGCGTACAGACCGGCGGTCAAAACGCGCGTTAAACACTATTCTTTTACAAAAATAAAGTAAAGTGTATTATTGTTGATCGATAAATAAAGGAGATGTTTTCTTCTATTTCATTCCATTTTAAACAATTATGTTTATAGTAAATAATTTAAAATATTTAATAAGTAATAAAAAATCGACAAATTCCAGTTCTAGGACAAGACACATTTATTTGTCCGTTATACAAAATCATTCAAGACTTTTCCTTTGCGAGGTTTTAAATTCCTTAATTTGTAGTCTCGCTACATCTTTTTATAATTTTACCGTACTCGCGATAGTGTGTAATATCGATATAAAAAATAAAAAGTTATTAGAACGATACCAGACAATGAAAAACGCTCGTTTACTCCTATTCCAGTTGTTCGCCCGAGCTAAGCACACACTATACCGTGGCCACAAATCTCGTACATCCGCTTTCCTCGCTCTATTTTCGTGTACTATTGTGTAAATGTCAAAACATCCTTCCCGTTTACATTTTTTATTATGCGTCCTCAAGTTTTCTAAATTCTATGCAACATTGTTGCATTGAAGCAAACGTTATATGGAGCAAGTGAGGTAAATAAATATTCTAAATATAAATTAATTCATATTTTAACGTAACAATGTAAGAAAAATTAATATAAGTACTGTAAGGGCCAAAACTATTTTTGTTTACGCTTTTCCTTTAGAAAGTAATACACTTCTAACATGATAATTCTACAAAATATTGGGAAAATCCGTGATTACGTTTTTATACTATTACTCGTGGAATCGTTATTTTAGGCATCCATATTTGTTTTATAAATTTAAACTGTTACCAATGACGTCGGTCGCTTTCTGTCGTCCTTGCTTATTTAATTAATTTTTTTAGATAATTTAAAGAGAAATAATTTTTTAATACACATATTTTGAGTATCTTGAACCATTTTCGCAGCGTACGCAACGGAAACCCATAAAGATGTATATATATTTCCCATTTTTTCACATTTCTCACTGTTTCGTCACTGCTATTAGTCACAGCCCTTCCTCGATAAATGCTCTAACCAACACAATTTTTCAATTTGAACCAATAGTTTCTAAAATTGGCGTGTTCAAACAAACAAACTCTTCAGCTTTACATATTAGTATAGATAGATTAAAACTATTTTATTCTGCTTTTTAATATAACTGGAACAAAAATACAATGCACTACAACACAGTGGACTTTAACAACAAATGGATAAAGTTATTATCAGTAGTTTTTAAATAAATCATATTCTAAGCTGTAAAAATGATTTATCTGCAAACAAGTAGTAGTTAAAACGAGAACACTTTTAATTAGATAAATATATTATGCCAATATTTATACGTAAATATGACCTCTCCTCTTTGTAGAACTATAAATTTTCATTTACGCTCACTAAAGGAAGCAATTATGTCCCAAGTTAGTTTCCAGAAGCTTCTATAAGAAGCTTTAGTTTGTGGCTACTTAAACGAATACTCAATAATTAACTATTTGCTTCCATATTACTACTTTGACCAAAGTAATAACAGACAGCATGTATCTGTTAGACTTTTCAAAAATCATATATAAGTACGTACATTATTTCTATTAAAGATTATACAGAAGCCACTTTTGTGTTTTATTTTTCAATTTGTATCTTTTTTCTAATTAAATTAATACGTCTTTGGCATGGCTGACTTTACGTTCAAACAATTACGACGCGTCCTGTCCTTTATTTTATAAAAACGTATTTCGTATGGATTTGTATTAAAAGTTATTTACAAAAAGTGCGGGTAGTTTTAAATCGTCTATATTTTAAATATTTCTTTACCTTTGTCTTTATACTACATATTATTTTCGTAACATTCAATATAAAAAGATTTTTTTGTGGCATACACACGGAAGGCCGCTACGCGTTTCACTAGGTTAGAAAGACGACGGAAAGAACACAGATGAAGAAACCGGTAAGCAGTGAATCCTCATTTCGATTTGAGTCTGTGGATTTCCAAATGCCAAAGCCATAATAGTCAACAGGGCATCTATCATAGTTGTTATATGACTGAGATATTTCGACTTTCATGATTGTCTGTCCTACTCTTTATATTAGATACTAGTTTTATATAAGACAGTAAGGACCCCACGGTAAAAAGACAAGAGGAATTCGTAATTTAAGTATAGCGTGAAACTAGTAATTTTAATCAGGAGGTGATTATTCTCAGCAGGGGTGCGAGACCCCTGAAGGGGGCTCCATATATCAATTCTTACTCATTGCCTCCTGATTTCGAATGAAACGATTCTGCCTTCATTCATTTTGAGGGGACGCTGATGTATTAATTTTTCTATTGTGACCTAAGTTACAATACAGTAAATTGACATAATAGCAGACATAACGTATCTAAATGATAATGCAGAGACTTATTTGTTACAAAAATAATATATAAAAACTTAGTGCCATTTTGTAATGAGATGACGTAAGTAGCGTAAGAATTAAATTATTTACTGTACATGTGCTCTTAAGCATTATTATTCGATCCAAATCAATTCATTAATTTAGATAGCTAAGTGAACTTAGTTATTTAATATTAAGAAAAAGGCTGTACATTCACATTAACGAATCTATGCCCAAACAAAAGACAAACTAATAAATGTTCAACGCCAACTTTTTTTGGTCACCTAGATATAAGGTACCTACTGAAATAAAACAATGTAATAAAAACCTGTAAAAAATAACACTTATTTAAAATACCTATTTTTTTAATAATGTAATACAAAATATCAATATTAAAGAAGATATTAGACAGTCAACGTTCATTAACTCTCAGAAAAATGAGGACACAACACACCCGCGACGTCCCATAAAGCCTGAAGGTTAGCTATAATCCACGAGCTCATTACTCGTCACGTGGTGGGGACGTAAAATATTGTCCCAGCATATTGCGGGGCTAGGGGCGAAGTTGTAATTAGTCGAGTAATAAATCTCCGTGTTCAATGTTTGTCGTTGACTGATGTTTGATTGTGCGTACATTGTATGGGTGCTTAGATAATTGGCGATCGGTATTTCAGTTATTCCGTTGAGTGAAATAGGTTCGCTATATATATTCACATATGTGAATTCTATGTTCAGAGAAATCCTGAATATCTTCGTAAATAGGGATATTTACTTGTTAGTTTTATTGCAAATATATAATTTATATTAATGTAAATATACATAAATTTATGTCATAATTTTATAAATCTTTAAAATAAGACACTTAACGATTTATAACGCGTTGAAAGTATGATATTTAAAGGTACGCTCGCGTAAACTATAGACAGTACTTAGCTCTTTTATATTTAGTTTGGTAGTCTGTACTTCATTGATTATAAAAACCTTATTTAACTAAACTTAGTTGGAAATTTATTAAGGTAAGGTACGCAACTATTCGTAGGTAACTAATTAAAAGATGAGGTTTTGTATAGTTATTATTTAACGTATGCATCACAGTCAAAAGAAGCAAATTAAAATTTCGCGGCATAATTTTCAGGACAAAAACTTCATTAGCCCTTGAAAAGAGGGGTCATTTTACTATTGTTCCGTGTCCTTCGGGTATATTCTTTGTTTTTTAGTAATTCATCAATATCAACCGTAGTGCGTGGATATAAGGTATGAAATCCTGGAAAATGTCAGTTGATATTCCGCTGTTTTATTAAAATAATCGCTCTTTCAAACGTTTGTAATTCTTTGACGTACTAGGACTTTCAGGATAAGTTATGTGTGTTGGCTTTTTGAATGATTAAAAACCTATTCTACCTGCTGTTGTTTTGTTACGATTGCACAACAATATTTTACATGTCAACACAAGAGTTTCGAGACGTTGAAGTCCTTCAACGCTTTAAATATTATATGTCCCAAATATTGGAAAAAAGTCAGTCTGTGTATTTTATATTTTTCTGCAGAAGAGCTTATTTTATTTTGCAAAAACAACAGAAATGTTTTCACTGAAAAATTAGATTCTACGCCACTTTTATTTTTTTTAGCAAAAAGGTCCAGCGCGATGGAATATGTGCCTATACTAAATTTTAAAAAAAATAAAAAAATATATTACACATTGGTAAATTCTTTCTACCATGGTAGGCATAATGAATAGAAATATTCCATTTTGGTCTTGTCCAACGCCCCTTAGTAAATCCTTAGGCTTGATCTTGAGATTTCTTCATATAAATGTAAATTTCCACTATGGGGAGGAATTTATCCCGATGGAGTTCGATTTATCGGGTTCTATTTGTGATAAATACAATCTTTATATACAAGAAATTTATTTTCATTTTTATTATTTGTATTTTTACTAATATATAAAGCTGAAGAGTTTGTATGTTTGAACGCCAACACAAATCTACGGGTTCGAATGGAAAAATTATTTACCAGTATGGGTTTCCGAGGCATACGCTGCAAAAACGGTTCAATATACCCAAAAAATATGTATGAAAGAATTATTCCTCTTTAATGATTTTAAAAAAGTACCCGACGCTATATGTCTATCTTTTGAGATTTACTTGCAAAACGATGGGAAGAGACCGCCGGAACAGCTAAAGTTTATAAAAATGAAGGAGTTTGCAAAAAACGAATTTTGATGCCCACAGTGTCGATTCTCGCGGACGAAGTCGCTGACACAGCTAGTAAATATATAATTCTGAAGTCATTTAATAAAAACTGTATTTTAAAAATTAAGGAGTACCTTTTACTTTAAAACATAATAACTTTAAAAGTTACACATATTCGTACTACCTGAATCCTACGAAACGAAATTTTTTGTCATAAAATCACTTAGCTCCTTCAAAAAAATTGGTAGCCATGGCTTTACAAGAGGTGTGTTTTATTAAACCACCAAATAAATTTTCCGGATATTAACTAATTTAATGATAAATTGAGCTTTCTTTTTAGAAAATAAGCAAAATAATATATTATTTATATTCCATTTACTATAGATACTGCCACAACGTCCTATATCAATGTCATGCTTAACTATTAATAGTGATCGTGCACAATACACACGATAACACAGTACATTTAATTTCTCGTCCCTCTAATAGTAACCTCGTGATATATTATTAAAGCTACGAGATCCGTAGCTATATGTAGTGCTACGCAGTGCTACGAATTTCGTAGCAGCGAGCGCCTGTTTCTGTATTATCAATGAGCTACGGTAGACAACGAATTTCAATTTGTGCAAACCGCGCTTAAGAACCGCCCTGTGAGAACAAGACCCATTGTTTCCAGCACCTTATAATTTTGATACGGTACCTAATGCCATGTTAGATATATAAATTAAAAATTTAAAACAAATACGACTCGGGGAGAACTTGCACCATAACGGTGTAAGTTCTCCCCTTGTCGCATTTTTTCGATTTATAATTTTTAAAGTGCCATCATGTGCAATAACATGTGAAAAATATTAAAGTTTCATGTTAGCTATGTAAAAATATCAATGAAGGAGAATATGACTTATAAAAACTAAACTTATATAAAAGTGGCAAAAGAATAAAACAGGTGCGATGCATGTTCTATATTCATATATAATTTAGACTTTCCTGTTGTTAATCAAAATGTTTAAAGTTATTTTCATAATTAATAAAATCAAACAATGAATTCACTAAATTGCCAGGTCCGACTATTCGCAACTCCAATTACTCACAAGTTGGGCGCCTACATTCTTGATATGCTAATTCGTTCCCTGAATAAATAATTCAAGATACTATATCGCCAAGACTCCCCAAATTCTAACAAAAAGCATTATTCAATTGAATTTTAGTTGATACAATAAATATTATATATTAATCTAAGTATAGAAGGACAATAGGTCGCACAGAATTAAATTTACATATTTGGCTGCAAATACAGATAAAACATCCAGCCAAGAAATATTGATACACGTAAAAACGCTGTGTTTAAGTCAAGCTTTTCATTTTATCTTCTTAAAAAATATCTATATAGTTAGCACAGGCGAGAGAAAAGATCTAAAGCAGTATCGTGTATTTATAGGCTCCTCTTAACAAATTGATCCTTTTAACCTATCCAATGAACCAATGACCCAGTAAAAAAGCAAAAAGGCGGGAAAGTTGGTGCGATCCAAGATGGCGGACGAGGTGACACATTGGTGCGCGTCGCGAAATGACATTGACAGAGCACGCGGCTACGCGACACTCATTTACAATGTTCGGGAGATTTTTTCCTGTTTTTTACGGAAAAATCCTTTGCTACTGGTGTATTTTTAAGTTTAGTAGTAACAACATAGCAAACGTTTCTTTTAAAATTATTATTTTTTGGCATTGTTTTTTTATATTAAGTTTAGTATTATTTTTATGTTACTGTTTATTTATTATACAGTAACAGTTAAGTTATCTTTTCTTTTATTACTACAAAAATTTATTCGTTCAGAAATAATTTAGAATATTAAGTTTGATTTTTTTTAATTTTTAGTTCTTTTTTCTTTAAATTTTAATATTATAACAGACCTAGTTTAACACTAACTGCTTATACATATCATTTTCCCAAAAATACAAATTTCATAACATATTATTATACATTAACGATCGATTAATTACACATCGATTTGATGTTTTTATTAATTATTTTGAATAGAATTGATATATGTATATTATCTATATCTCGAACATTTTATGTATAAAAGTATTTTTTTTTCGCTTCCGAAATTATTGAATATGTTTTTGGATGCAACCTATATAGGTTTTAATGAATTATAAATGTTGCAAATATTCGTTAAATTTAGAGTTATTCGCGTTAAATATGAGGAGTACCTTAAACATCGTTTAGGGTACGGCAGCTTTGTACCGTTCAATGAGAAATTCCGACAATTCAGTAAAGCGGAACATTTCTGAGACGTAAAAATACGAAGCCAAAACGAAATAATTGTGGTGAGAGGGACAAGTTGAAGTGAAGGCTTTTTCTCTGAAGATTTTTCAGATAAGCACCTTATTTATTACTATATCCAATAATAATTGTATTTGTTAGACTGTGTAAAAAAATCTAATAGATTGTGTTATTTTACTACTAGTAAATAACTTATAGTAAATATTAATTTAAGAAAAAATATTTAAACGAAGAACACTTTGTAGAAAAGTGTATTTATATTTCGTGTTAACCTTTATTTGTTTGGATCGGATCTTCAATGAGAGTCTATAGGGATGGTAGATTTCTAGAATTATTCGGAAATTATACTAGTAGTTAGTTAATATTTGCTAATAGTCGTTCGTCATATCATGCAAACATATTTAACTTCTACAATATTATGTTCTCGTCTGCCCGCTTCCGCGTTTAACTCGTACCGTGACCTAACAGCGGATAAATTATCCGCTTTCTTGCTTTTGAATTATTGAAATAATCCGTTTGTATGGAGCCGAGTTAATGACCTTTCATAAATAGCTCGCAATAAATTAGAAATGCAGGTAAGAACACCGCTATCGCCCGTTTCCTAATTTAATGAACGAAATTTTTTTCAAAGGTATCTCGCGAATTTCATTTCTCCGTTCGGATTACGAATTGAACTTTTTCTTTTATCAAAAACTTGATGTTTCTATATCGCCTAAAGGCGTTAATACTGTATAAGTATTAAATACAGTTTAAATATTTTAAAGATTACAAATTTCATTCCATACATTAAACGCGTCAAGACATTTTTATGACAAGAGAAGGTAGACAAGCTATGACGTATTTGTTTGAGGGTGAAATATTCCAGCTTTATAACATCTAAGCAAGATGCGCTGTCGGTCTATTTTGGCTTTACTCACGTGCTAATTCATTAAATCTGTATTATCATTGACACCTGTATTTTAATAATGTTTATCCATATTTCTAGATTTGAATGTATATAGTTGTCTACTTGTCTACTCTACTATAAACTCTAGAGTTTTATTACTTTATTTAATTATAAATATTCCTTTTTCTATTAAAGCAAACGTGAATTATCGAGGAACAACAAAATCCCCGAGCATCAAAACCAGAAACACTTGTAGTTACGAGAAAACATTTCCCATGTTTGTCGACAAACAAGACATCATCTTAACAAGTGTCTAATATATAGCATACATTAACCATGTCGCGGATAAACGCGGACACCGGCTCACTGAGGACGGAACTTGTCTCACGATCGTAAATTATGTGGCCACTACACATCGATGATTGCTTTACAAAACCGTTTCGATTTATATCATCTTTCTCATTTCTCATTGTATTGGATTCTCAATGGTTTTTCGTTCTCCGAGGATTACGTTATTGATGTATAGTTTTGAAATAAAAATTATAAAAATGCATAATTCCATACAAAACAATAAAATTATGTATAAACAAGAATGTAATTTAAAAATCGAATTCACGACAATTTAAGCCTTACCGTTAGACATCTTTACTTATAGCTCTTTAGCTATTTGTTTCCACTACTAAAACACAAGTACCCTAAAGGCATAATATGGTACCGACCATGTCTTTGGTTTGTTAGTTTTATGTCCTGTTGGCTTCCTTGTGATCCATGGTTAAAGGATCAAGTGTACAAGGACAATAACCAATAGTAGTCGCGGTCGGAAGTTCATACTCAATTTCAACTTTCACAGAACAAATCTAATTATGTTTCTTGTATCTCCGGGTAACGAAGGATAGGCAAGTAGAGTAGTTACCAACCGCTACATCCATCCACGACCACATACAGACCGGAGGTACCCTAAATGAATTAGGAGCGTGTAATTCGACTGAAACATGCCGAGTTATAAATGAGTCCGCAATCTAGTGGTGTCTAGGATTGCGACTCAGCACCGGCACAAAACCTATTACTTTGATGTGCGCTAGTGATGTCTAACGGTATCGATGATAATTCAATTTCGAGTATCTATGTGTTTAAAGAGCATCGCAAATCACAGGATCACTGTATCGTTGTACTACTTAACTACAACTGAGAATTAAAACATGATTATTTTTTTAAATATTGCACATAATAGCATTATATATACTAATAATTGATTTCAGGTAAAAAACGACACACACGGGACTTGAAGCGGGATCCAAAGCGTTCCGTGCTGTTGCTCTTATATCTTTTTAATTTATACAGTTGAAAATTTTTAGTTATTTTTTTAAATGTACTCGTAAATAGTTATAACCCATTTATCTATAACTTTAAAGCAAAAATTCTTTATCATCGAAATACAACTTTTTTTTCCGTATTAATTAACTAATAACTACACTATGAATTAACATATAGTTTCATCGTATCGGTAATAATGATATAGAAAACATCTATAATTTGAAACATTTTTATAATATTATCGATATAGACACATCTCTAGCGAGGTGAAAAGCCCTTAGCCCAGTTGCACCGCACTATGCCTCTCGTCACACCCTCAACTTCTAATACTTTGCCAAGTAACCACGAAGGCCACTCTATCCTGGACATCATTCGGCATCCTCAGTGACCATGCTAGGGAGAACTACACTTTTAAATTTACACCTTTAGTGCGCACTCGTTATGGACTGTAAAATTGATATACCAATAAAGTCGTATTACTGAAATAAGTAATGAGAAACGGAAATAGTCGCAGATGTTTGAAATTTTGTCTTAGCTTTCAAGAACAAGGTGTCTTTAAAGATTTTTAATAATTATTGCGTATATAGTTAATAGACGGATACATTTTTTATATTAAACTAAATTGATCTAGTCTAATATTAGACGTTGATTTGATTTAACGGATATACATACGGTCTCCCCGTGACCACGGCTGCTGCAAAGCATCCGAAACTTCGGGCCGAAGTTAAAAATCATTTTCAAATAAGTTTAACTAATATATCGCGTTTTAAACCGTTAAAGTGTTTTATTTAAATGTGTACTACTCGCGTAAACTATAGACAGTATTTGGATATACATTACTGAAATTCCTTTCATTTATTTCCGAATATTCAAAGCCAATATAGGTCGACAGCGATTACAGATTTTTTTAAATGTTTTACCTTTTATCAAATTACCTCTGTGCTTGTCTATCCGCCTATATCATAAATAATACTAATTTAATTTATTATATATTTTTCGAAGCTACTGAACTGTTTGTTTTTGTTTAATACTAAAACCGAAAGATATTGTTTCCCTTGATGAGACGTTATTCATCTTGTACACAAAGTTAATAAAGAGGTGTAACTTAACTCGTAAATTCAAGTCGTAATTCCGTAAATAAGTCCCGAAGATACATTGTTTTATAACTGTTTTGAGAGCCTCTCTTTGTTATAATTACGATCCGAGTACACATTACTTAAATACAAAGATATATTACATCTTGAGCATTATAATTATGTTCCTTACGAATACAATTTCTTTAGCACCAGTTAAAACTCAATACACGAAAACGTATATCACATGCATCAATTTTAGTGCATAAGTCATCTCTGTCTAATTTTCTATATTCCTATAGATGTTAATAAATAAAGTGCATACATATTATAACTTCGACTTCATATTTTATTTATTATAATAAAACATACAACTTACACTAGTAGAATAATATAAATACTACATAGTGTAAAACAAAGTCACTTTTTTGTGTGTATGTCTGCTTAAATCTTTAAAAATACGCCGCAAATTTGGACGCGGTTTTTATTTTCATGGTTTTTCTGTATTGGATTTAGTATCAGCATTGCAACCGAGTGAAGCCAGGGCGGGTAGTCTAGTTTAGTAGTCATATATTATCGCTGGTATAAATATATGACTACTAAACTAAATGTATTTTAAAGAAGTTGTTCTCAATTATCCTTAATTCTATTATAATTGTTTTTTTTTTTAATTTTTAAAACTTTTTTTTAAATGCAAAGTGTACTCACCCGTTTGTTATCTCGAAACTTCAACCAGCCACTGATGACACTATTATCCACCTCACAAAAGTCTTCGTCCATCTCTCTTCTCAGAGGTAATGGAGACCCACCAGGACTGTCCACCTCGCGTCTCCTCATAACTGGCGTGCATTGTTGGGACAACCTTCCTTCGTTCACCGCGTCACTTCTGCGTCCCAGAATTGGGGTGTTGTGACTAGAGATTCCGCCTAATATTCCACGCCGATGTGAGAAGGGGCTGTCCCATTGTTTCTTCTTGCATTCTGTATGGAGGCAAAGTGCGTCAAAGTTGGCTAGTTCCACGGATACGCGGGTTTGTAAACCACTCGGGTGGGTTGTGAGAATTGTCTGTTTTGCTATGCTACAGTGGTGATGTTCTTGTCTCTCCATTCTCGCTTTAATGTTTCTGTCATCTGAAAAGAAAAAATAAAGTTTGAATCGTCGAAAGAATAGCTGTTGATTAATAAATAATATTACGTTATATAGAAAACTAGAACATTTAGTTTTTCTAGAACTATATTGACGTCTTAGTTCTTCATAGTTCAACGTATTCATAATTCTCGACGTCTAGTACTATATTGATGTCTTAATTCTAAGAGGTGTATGGGTAACGTGTAACAAACCTAATTAAATATTGTCTTTAATATTAATAAAATAAGATTGAGTCCTTTCTCTAGCAAAGTTATCGTAAATATTTCATTCTTGGAACAGACATATTGTCAAATTCCTTAAACATTTCTAAATACTGGTAATATTAATACTAATTCAATGTGCGGGGGAATTTTTTTTTTTTTTGAAACCAAAAATTTTTTTCTGTGGCCCCCCCCCTTTAAAAAAAAAACCCCCCCGGGGGGGGGGGGGGGGGGGGCCCCCCCCCGGGGGGGGGGGGGTTTTTTTTTTTTTTTTTTACGTTTACCACAGCTATGTAAAATCAGTTGTGTTCTTTACGCGTAAATCTCAATATACTTTTGCGTAGTATAGTTATGGTATATATAATTATTTATTACCCCTCTACATCTTAAGTAGTAATAAACCGCCATAAACGACGCAATCAAGTTTCCCGCCTTCCGAATAAGTTTCATTATAAGTCAATTTGATTCCAAATCACGAACTCTATAGGGTTAAATAATTTTATTAAGTTCAACAGAAGCTTTTTAACATCAATTAGAAACGCGGATGGACTATATACTCGTAGTCCGTCTCGCTTTTGCGCCTTCGCTGAATAATTGCGTACAGGGACGAATTTAAGAGTCAGTTAGCTATCGCAAATTATTTATTTTGTGCATTTCTCTAAACTAATGGAACTTATATCGACTTACTTTTTGTAATTGTTTAGAAATAATATCAAATATCAGACGAATTAAAACAAGAATTATTTTACTGCAACCATGTTTAAATAAAAATGAATTATTAAACTATTTTGTCAAATAATATATGTGTGTATTACGTACATAGACTAATTTATTCCAAGTTAATAAAATTTTACATTAACAGTTTAAAACGCGATTTAGAACGCCGTGATGTAGAACGTCACGGAGAGACTGCTGCTCCGATCGTCGGGCCATAGTTTATAAAAAATTTTATATAAGTTTAACTAATATATATTGCGTTTTAAACCGTTAAAGTGTTTCATTCAAATGTGTACTACTTGTAGAAATAGAGACAGTGTGGAGAAATATTGTAATGTTAACAATTGGGTTATTTGAACCTTTTAATATCTTTGGTTAACACAACTGTCACTATGACGCACGTTCATAGTTATGTTCTATTTATAGCTGATATAGAGTCACGTAACCTACATGTTAAATAAATTTACAAGTAAAATAGTTTTTGAGTCACATATTCTTGCATACGTGCAATCCTCAAAAATTAAGTTAATCCGTCCCTGTTTATAATTCGAAGCACGGTTTTCGCGGGCCAAAGATTGCCGGTCATTCGTTAGGCGGCTTAATCTTAGAAATGGCCTATGGAATGTAATTTTGAAATTCTCATTAAATTATTATGTTGGTTATGGAGCTTGAAATTACGAGGCGACTGGGTACTCGAGTGGATACGCGGAGTAGCCGCTTATTTAGATCTATAATGTACGATGAGATAACGACATAAATATTAAAAAAGAACTTGTATTTTTCTTTCCTTTTTTGTATTATCCTCAGTTTGTAGCGTAAAATTTCTACCGGTAGACAATTAAATATATAATAGTTTACTAGAACTACACTCTAAACTGCTACGAGATGGCGCTAGCGTAGAAGTTTTTACGTTGACATCAGAGACACCTTCTATCTTTAGTCTCCTTGCGACTACGGCTGCTGCAAAGTATCCGAAACTTCGGGCCGTAGTTAAAATAATTTTCAAATAAATTTAAATAATATAAGTAACGCGTATGTAAATAACGAATAAAAGTATAGAATGGGGAATTAAAGCAGCGACTATCGATATTCAATCCTATTTTCATCTCAAGATATTGCCTGTCTAATAGAGATGTATAAATATTAAATAATTTCCCTTTCTTCTTTAAATACTGCGATGTTCGCGTTAAAATTGCGTAAAGAAAAGCAATAATAGCTATTGTTTCCTTCATGTATAATATATTTTCCTTTACCACACGCTTTTGTATGAATGACTGAAGAAGGGCCGTAATTACGGAAATCGTCAAGATAATGACAGTGTCATAGTGACTGTCGTAGTCTTGCGCAGAAGCAGTAAAGTGCATTCATTATTAACGTGGAAATACCATTATTTTAATTGAGCAGAGAAGTAAATTGTATTTGTATTGTTACAAAATAACGATGAAGTTGCATACATTGCTTTGGGTGGTAGGAATATTGAAGTTCACTCCGGATCAAAAAACCCCCCATTTCGTTTCGGTTACAATCTTTGGATTTCCGAATATCCAAAGACAAAATAGGTTGACAGCACATCTTGAGTCGATGTTATATGACTGGACTATTTCATCTAGAACCAAGTTAACCCTATAGTTGTCTCTAATTCTCTATAATAAAAAAAATGTTTTGGATGGGCGCGGGCAGCCACAAAAATATGTTTGTACCACTTTAGTTCTTATCTAATAAATTTTACTAAGTAAAGAGAAGTTGCAAAACTCATTGACACAAGCAGGTAGGACGTTGCCTCTACTAACCACCTGGCAACGATGTAAAGATCTCATGCGCATTACCATGTGAAGACTATACAGGTTAAACCGTTGTACTATACCAAAGATATTTTGAGTAAAGTATTCGTGAAACGTATTCGCCTGGTAATGGCGCAAGGAACGTCATAATTTCCACTGCAGCACGTAATGACCCTGCCGTGAGACAAACTGACAAACAGGCAATCCACCCGCATTATGCTATACATTATTCATGAGGTGCCCACTGATAGCTTCAGGCGATTTCGCTAAATTACCGTCTCCTACGCAGAATGCATCCTTACTATGAAATGAATTGTTAGCGTCGCTTTATTTGCACAATATGTTTTAACTACCGTGAACAGCTTCAATAGTTTATACGACAAATATATATTGGTTGAATTATTAATTAAAAAACAGAGAAGACATCGTAGCCAATCACAAGTTTACACAATTAGAGTTTTACCAACACATTCGCAATCCAAATGTAAGACATGTTTTCGTTTATTACAGACTATCAGAAATGAAAAATACATCTCAATTATATAAATAAAGCGATATCAACTAATAATTATTTTTTCTATAATTTACTAAATTGAAGAACGTTAGTCGTGAATTCGATACTTGCCTGTGCCACGTGGATCGTTAATTTGTGAAAAAAGAGATAAATTACGAATTGAAAAGCAAAACTCATTGAATAAACAATTATGAATGAAAACAATTGCGCACGAATATAATAAGTTAATCTCTGGACTACAAAGCGAGACAAGCGGACTCAATTAACTGTTTATATATATCGACACATCGATGTATCGATGTCCGTAAATATCGAATTTACAGTATCGGATTACAGTGCAATCCACTCTGATGCGGTGCGAATTTTCATCACACATCCTTTATTTGCTGCTGAATGAATAACGAGAACCTATAGTATTATTACTATTAGATTTCGTAGCTGATAGCAGCTGATCGCTTAAATTGCTTTAAAACTATACTATTTAAATTAGCAATATTTAAAACGCAATTTTTTTTATTGAAGAAGCAGATTGACTGAAATGACAATTGTTTTTCGGGCTGTTCGGCCGATGTTAGCGAGACGTAAGAATAAAACACTTTAACGGTTTAAAACGCGATATATATTAGTGAAACTTATTTAAAAATTATTTTTAAATTCGGCCCGACAGATCGGATGCTTTGCAGCAGCCGTGGTCACGGGGAGCCCAATAGCGTACCGTACATTTACACTGCCGACTTGTATGATTTTATTTAAGCCCCCGTTGCCAGTTCGAGAACAAATCGATTCGTGAATGTTTCGCACGATGTTTACTCGAATGCGGTATTTTTGGGTTTGTGTTTTCAAGGAAATGGGTCCGCTCCGTACCTACGTGTGTACCCACAATTACGTTTCGAGTAATTGATTCTCCGGTGCACTACAGATTATATACACCTCACGTATTGTATTGGCAGACCTGGCTTGTATAGCTCAGTTTTCAAGCCTTGTGTAAAGTAAAGTTTGGGTTCTAACCCCCCCCTTTTTATTTATTACGCTTATTCTTTTCATGTTGCCTGGAAGAGATCGGCTAGATACGGGTTTCCGTTACACTTTGTTTCACACATTTTCGTTTTATTTTTTGTAGTCTTTATGTTATGTGTATTCAATAATTAAATATAAACTAAATTCCTTCGTTAATTCACATAAAAACAAATAGGCATTGCTAGTAATTGCAATTTGATATTTTCCAAGCCTCAAAACAAAGAGGTAGATATAAATTTACACGATAAAAAGCCTATAGTTATTATAAAATTTATTATTGCAAACTAACTTCTATGCAGCAGCCGTGGTCACGCATCGAAGCATCCAAAACGTCGGACCGTAGTTAAAAATAATTTTCAAATAAGTTTAACTAAGATATATCGCGTATTAAACCGTTAGTGTTTTATTTAAGTGTGTATTATTCGCGTAAACTACAGACAAATTTAACGTAAAAGAATTTGAAGTACTTACTCTGTCTGTTGTATAGATCGATATTAATAAATGTAATTGTGTTTAATTTATGATACCTAATGTAGAAAATATTAAACTACCTCGCTTGTGTTAGATCGGCCTCTGATAGGGCCTCAGGATATCAGGATTGGGACATTAGTCCCAACGTAGCTGAGTGGACTTTCTTTAGAGACAACTATAGTATTGCATTTTATTTCTCTTTAGTTATATAGTATTATGTATATAATTCTTATATTGTATTTGTGAAATTAGTTTATTATTGTAAATATATAATATTGTTCTATTCCATTCTATCAGTTACAGTTGAAAATTGTTGAAACAGCGCAAAGAAAATAAAAATCAATGAAACTAAATAAAACTTATAATTTACTTTGGACAAGTTAATGTCAAGTTTAAAACTGCTTTTAAACCCGAGGGAGAATTAAACAAGTATCATTATATCTTATCGATGGCCGATATGGGGCGTAACTTCGAAACACTAGAATAGCCAATTTAAACTTAGTTTCATAAATAAGTAGGCAAGTCTTATAGAAATGAATCTTGAAATATTAATAAAGACTACTTCAGGATTGTTATTTGTTTGTTTCGAAAGAGTGGTCTAAAAGTACTAAAGGCATTTCTGTCGGTTCTAATTATAAAGCTAATTTTTAATAGTATATTTTATATTCTTCTAGAATTGATTATATATTTTTTTAGAGTAATTTAAATAATATTACTTAGATTTAAATTCTGACACAAAATAACGTTTTGTTATGAAGGGTAATCTTAAAAAAACAATTATGAACATGTGTTGTTTAATCCTGGTTTATAAATGGGAAGATGTTTTTTTTTTACTTATTTTCTATGTCATGAAGCAAATGGTCTTTTGATATACAGGTAAGTAAATAATTAGACTTTATGCCCTGACCTAGCCAAACAGTGTATTGTTAAATACACACTTTAACAGTTTAAAACACGAAATATGTATATTGTAAATAAGTTCAACTAATATATATATCGCGTTAAAGTGTTTTATTAAATGTATTGCGTTGTACACAAATGAAACAGTCGTCGGGTGTTTCGGTTTAATTTTTTGTATTTCCGAAATTCAAAAGCCAAAATAGGTCGACAACACATTCACTTTACATTTCATCTTACTGGGGTATTTCACCTGCCATCGAGTGAAGTGTTTGTCTGCCCTTCTCTACCATAAAAAATACAAACTCCTTTTAAATGTATCTGAATCTTTATAATGCAGTATCCATAATAGATATTATTCAACCGCAGTCGTAGTTCCTTCGCAGTTGGCAAGTTAAACCGGCTTACGTGTTCCAGCATTGTTTAGTTATCGACGAAGTGCAATTGTTTGCGCGTTTTGGCCGTCTGTTTAGCTATAAGACCAGATTTGTGTGTTTGTTCGTTTGCGGTTGGTGATACGCGATATTTAGACACTTGAATCATTATGCACACGAGAGCTTATACAATTCGAATCCGCGACTACTGCGTGGAAAGTTCTGATACTAAGTCCTATCTCTGATAGTTAAGTATAACAATAGGGTTTTTTATAAAAATGAGGAAGCATAGTGATATACTCCAAGTTCCTATAATAACATCTAGGCGAGTACACATTTAAATAAAAAATACTGTAACGGTTTAAACCCCGAAATGTATTTATGGTTTAGCTTATTGAGATGTTGAATTAATTTGTAGGTTTGTAACTTTAACTAATACATTTCACGTAAAAAGTGTGTTATCTTTATTACCTATATTTTTGAATAGTTGACAAACTAATTTGTAGTTGTTACTTATCAAAAATACAAAACATCTCTTTCTCAATTAAAAATTGATAAAAATATACGACTCGGGCAGGACTAGAACCGACATCGTCAGCATTCTGTGTTGTAGCCAATTGAGCTACCGAGTCCTAATGTCATCGTCGAATTTTTTCAACCTATCTATTTTGTCAATTGTCAATGTATTTTCGATTTTAATTTATATAGTATCATGTGCAATAACATGTGAAAAATATTAAAGTTTTCAAAAATCTCTTTCTATCTGACCAAGGCCCAACAAGCATGCGCCAACGATAATACCATACTACTAGCGATATAGATCGTGTTTCGGTGACGGCTCGTTGAGTCCCAAGCCCCACAACTATTGCTTTACGAGCGATTGAACGCAGTTTTTCCGCTCATATAAAAATTATAAAGCTTGAAAAATGGCACGTAAGTCCAACATTGGTTCTTGGTCCATGAGTATTATTTTATTTATTTTTCACAGTTGAACACCGGTGTCGTTCTGTGCTGTTGCTCTAACCAATTGAGCTACCTATCTTTCACGTTATCATTGGGTTTCTTGATCTATGTCACTGATTACACAGTTTACAATTTGAAAATTCAATTACATAAAATATTTAAATTGATTTATAATTTATATAATTCATCATTTCTGATAATTATAACATATTTAACTAATCATGGTGTTTGGTTATACATCTGAACGTAAAACGGTTTTCACTTTAAAAAATATCAATTTACTGCAAGAAGACACTTTAGAGAGACGCTCTTAACGGTTTAAAACGCGAAATATATAAGTTAACATATGTCACTTATTCTTAGTGATTTATTTGAACCATTACCACTCATGTAAACTATAGATAATTTATTATAAAACTATTTCTAAACGTAATATTTTTTAATACATTTTATTTTTGCTTCAATCAACATTACCTATAAAGTTTTATTTAAATACACTCATATTAATTTCTTGCTCGTAATTGTCCCGAACAATAACTAAGCAACACTGTAGTTGTGTTAATTAAAATAATTAATCTTAAAGTAGCACGTAACTAGGTGATTATTTGCAAAATGCCGACTCAGCCAATAATTTATGTGTCCCGTCTTCACATTACCTTATCTTTTCAATTACTGGCCCTTGTCTATGAGACGACTGTACGATTGATGCCAGTGATTTCCTACTGTATTTATTTTGTATTCTGTGTGTATCACTTGTATTAAACGAGCGTTTTGGGTTGGAGAATAGTGAGTTGTGTCGAACACCTCGTTGTTTATACAGTTTCCTAGATTTAGACTAGATTGGTTTTATACACACTGTACTTACTGTACGTCTTGAAATAAGATATAGACTTGAAAAATCTAATGATCCTACAAACAGGATTTTTTTTTAATTTATAATCGATTATAAATTATATATTATAAATTGAAAATAAAAACAATTTAAATTGAATTTTTAATTAATATAGTACCATCTTGTGCGACATGTAAGAAATATTAAAGTTTTCAAATGTTAAACTTTGTAATTTCATTTCATGATTTTGTTAAGCTGAAAAGAATAAGACATTGAAATAATATTATGAAAAAGGTTCTTGTAACAAGAGATTTAAAAATTTCGACGACTACGTGTAGGACTCGGTTCTCAATTGGTTAAAGCAAAATAACAGAATGCTCTGGATGTCGGTTGAAATCCTGCCCCAGTCATATTTTTTTTATTACAATTTATATAGTGTCATCATGTGCGATAACATGTATAAAATATATATATTCTTTAAAAGTAATACACTTCTAAACATTTTATCTTTATACTTACACTTACCAACTCTTTTATTCTATTTTCAAGCACCTGCATAAGAAATTCGGTCAAAGCTTATGGAAATACAACGGAAAAGCCACTTAAACTCGAAGAAACTTAAACCCCCAAAAGAATACAGTTTCAGAACTGTTTCTTTAGTTAACTCAAGCTAGTTTAACATTCCACAATGTTCACTTAGCTCAAACCGAAATTTACGCTAGTTAAATGCGTGCTTAAAAATTTCTCTTAACTTCAGAAACGTGTAGAAATTTCACACGATTTGCGGTTGAATTACTTTTAGCGTACTCTTAGTTTTGAATGTTATATAATTTGTCAGATATTCTGAAAAATTATAAGACATAAATTAAAACATTTATAAATAAAAACAAATATTTTTAGACGTCCCGACTGAATTAATAATCATTTGAAACAATTGACAGAAACTTGTTTATTTATAATTTTAATGATCCATACATTTCGTCTGAAAATCTGGATATAAAATGGGTGGTTTAAATATTCCGAATTTCCGTCCGGTTCACCAACCACTGTATCTAGTAAAAGTCGTGAAATTTAATCGCGTTACGGCTTGAGTCTCTGATTTTCAAAATATCTAAAGACAAAATAGGCCGTCAGCACGTCATCTCATTACGATATGGCTAGCGTATTTCACCTTTCATCAAATAAACCTCACGTTGCCTGGACAGACAGAGATTTTTTACTTTGCCTTTTTTATATGATAGAGGAGGACTCCTTTATAGAAAAGTAAAGTAGTTAATCTGACTTCTGTACCAAAAAAACAAAACTTCTGTAAACAAAAGTTTAGGCTGGCCCCCCAAAAAGTTTTAAACCCCCTTCTCCTTTTTTTTTTTTTGGCAAGTTTACATATTTCCGTGTAATAATAAATAATAATAAAATGTAATCAAAACACTTTCAGGTTTAAAACGCGATATATTTTAGTTAAACTTGTTTGAAAATGATTTTTAACTACCCGACGTTTAATTTAAAAATAGAAAATAAATTGAAAAATTTTCGACTCGGGCAGGACTTAACGCATCGTCAGCTTTCCGTGCTGTTGCTCTACCAATTGAGCTACCGAGTCCTACACCTCATCGTCGAATTTTTTCAACTTATTGATACATGCACCTCTCGCGAAATGTAATTTCTTCCTTAACACTTCCGTTTTTTGGCTCTTTTTTTTTTTTTTTTTTGCAGCTTAAGAAATCATTGAAGATGAAATTACAAAAGTTATAACGTTTGAACCCAAATATTTTTCACATGTTTTTGCACATGAAGGACTATATAATTTAAAAAGAAAATAAATTGAAAAAATTTTCGACTCGGGCAGGACTTGAACCGGCATCGTCAGCTTTCCGTGCTGTTGCTCTACCAATTTTAGCTCGTAATTTTTCAATTGTGGACAAGTTTCAGTAATATATTTCTGTCGTAATAATAAATAATAATAAAATGTAATCAAAACACTTTCACGGTTTAAAACGCGATATATTTTAGTTAAACTTGTTTGAAAATGATTTTTAACTACCCGACGTTTATCGGGATTACCAACAAACACTGATAAATAAAATAAAAGTATAATTCCATCGACAAATGTTGATCAAACAGGAATAAATAGAATCGCCGACAAACAGCATAATCTATAATCAGAGTTATAATTAAAGGCCAAAATCCGATATTCGTGTATTCGGTAACATGGGAATTATTTATAGCGATTTGTGCGTTCGCACTCCACAGTGCAGGAGTGTTGATCGAGTTTCGTCTAATAGAATATTAATTGCTTCTATGTTGCTGCATTTTACTGAATGTTTGATTAAAGTCACTAATACATTGGTGCTACTATTTCAATACAGTGTCATGTTCATGTGTAAAGATCAAGCGATACGAGCCAAACATAAGTATTCAGTGACGTATATTATAAATAAAAATGTTTTAAAATCAATTTTAAATTATTTCGATTAAAAATATGATTTTTCAAATTAAAAAAAATGTAATTGAATAGCCTGCCTGTACATGTGAAAATAATTTTTCATTTTTTCATAATTATTTAATATTTTTGTTGATTAAATACTGTTTGTAGTTGACGCGAGTAGTATAACGCGATATATATTAGTTAAAGTGTTATACAATATCGCTTATATAGTTTTAACTAATATAGAACGCGTTTTGAACCGTTAAAGTGTTTTATTCAAAATTTGATTGACATTGCAAGTCAAAGTTAATGTCCCATTAGAATATTTTGTTATTTTTAATATTATTATTTTATGTTAATATTCTTTATTTAATTAGTTATTTGTTAGTTAATAAGTACATCTTAATTTCCATTAGGTTTAACTTATTTGCTTATATGTGTGATCTGGATTATTTTAAATTAATAAATCATATATCCACTATAACTGTGTAAGGTTAGACATATAAAGGAGCAAACGTCCTAACCAAAGTTGTGTGAAAGTAAGCCTTTGTTCAAGATAAGTAAAAAGCAACATAATATTAGATGAGAACCCACAAACATGCCTGTGTTACGTGATTGCAATAGTTTGCGAGCTCAGTTTACATAGGTTAGAAGTTCAACTGTTCCTAGTAACGAGAGCCGACTGCCGAAACTTGTCGTTTTAAATAATGTCCAACATATCGTGTGTATGCATTGTCTGCTCTAGTGTTTAGAGAAAAATACAGGAGTTTTGTATTCCAAGAAAATTTTGTTATTTGGATATTAATCCTTTTAAATATAAAATTTTACAGAAGTTATACTAAGAAATCGAATGTATGAACGCGCGGAAGTTCTGTTTTATTTGAGATTTAATACAAAACACCTTCAAAATAAGATTTTTAATCGCATTAATAAAGTTGCCGCCACACTCTCAAAAAACATGTTTTATCATAGCATTGATTATTAACGTTTGTTATTAAGTAAAAAAAAAAGTTTTTAAAATCGAATATAAATAGAAAATAATTTTTGACTCGGGCAGGACTTATACCGGCATTTTTTTTAATTTTTTTTTCGTTTTTAAATCATACATATAGTTCCTTCATGTGCAATATGTGAAAAAAATATTAAAGTTTTCAAAAAATATATTTTAAAATAAAACACTCTAACGCTTTAAAACGCGACGTATTAACTTCCCATGACCACGGCTGCTACAAAGCATTCAAAATGTCGAGTTGTAGAGTAAAATAATTTTCAAATAAGTTTAATTACTATACATCGCATTTTAAACTGGTAGAATGTTTTTTTTTCAATGTAGTAGTACTCGCGTGAACTACAGACAGAATTTAAAATATATTTATTCTGCCTGTCTGTTTGTTTATTCAATTTATTTATTAAGAGAACTAGGACGAACGCAAGTATCACGCCAATGGAGATAAGGAAAAAACAAGACTATTCTTATAGATATCGCGTTTTCTTTGATCAATAAAGGGACCAGCATGCTACGCTTCGCTACCTGATTGCAAAGTAAACACAACTTAACCGATCTTTGCTAACTGCCTATTTCTAACTTAACTACCTCCAATCTATTTACTTAATACTTACCCGTTAACCGGAATGAATGTTTCTTGTTAAGAAATATTTTCTTGGAAACTATAAAAGGATTATTCGAACTATTTTTCTTTGAAATTAAAATAAAATAAGTATATAGTTTAGAAGAATATAATTCGACAATTATTTTGTGTAGTTGTTTGCTTTGTGTAAAAGAGAATTTAGATCTTATTCATAATTGAAAGGCGCTAGCCACGACGATGCGACGGTTATGGAAAACTTTATTTTTAATACTCAGAAGAAATCAAATTAGCAACTAACTCTTTGAGACCTTTCAGAAGTTCTTCTCGAAGGATAACGTCCTCACCACGGTAAACTAATTAAGTAAATAGGACAGTTTGAAAGGGTCTAAGAGGTGATAAAATTGACAGCCTCTTTAGCAAGCTTTGGGTGACAAGTGACGGCTAGCGATCGTCAGCACAATTTATATTCATTATGCGAGTAGTTCTGGGCGCGAAGCATAAGCGACAGCGATTAAGTGCTCACCAGATCATGAAAACACACAAACTATCCATAACACTTTATTTAAACAAGTACAATGAACAAATAGTTAAATATAATTAAATTATTTAAAAAACAACATTTCGAAGAACAAGTTAATAAAGCTATACTCCTGTAACTTAGACCACATTATTCTTTCATGAAACATCGCACTTTAATCTCACTTCAAAGAAAACACGCTCCTCCAGATTCTCCTTTGACTATAATAACTTTACGTGAAACTATTTCTGATTTTCAAATAATTATACTTCCTAATAACATTGATGTATTTGCGACGGAGTTTTCCAAGAACGTGGATTTCGTTAACTAAATATAATTAAGAACGCAAGAACAGTTTACGGTAAATAAGATAATATATAATAGATAAATTTAACAAATTAGGCAATAGTATACAATGTATAAGGCAGTACAACTACTACACTCTTATTACAAAACAAAGACTGACTCTCAAACCTGGTTTAAATCCTAGTTTATTTGAAAACCTCATTAACGTTTGTACTGGACTAACTTAGATTAATTTAGACCATGGGTAAGAGTTAAACCAAGATTCCGCAGTTCTGGTTTAAACCTGGTTTAATTTATTTTGAGCCGCTTGAGTTTTCAAATCGTTCGACCATTATAATTGAGAATCGGTGCTTAACGTTTCGAGATAAATATTTCTTTCCTTTAAACGCCCGCTTTTTTTTGTTGGACCTGGTGGAGATCGAACCTACGGCCCATTGATTATACATTGCTGCCATTATGCCATTAGACCAATGAGCATGTCAGAAAAAAACAATTGTATTACATAACAACGGAAAACCCTGAATAGGTTTGTGTTACATCTTATAATAGTGATATTGTAATGTGTTTTTTTATGTAAATCAATAAATAATAAATATATTGTTTTTACACTGTTTCATACTTCACGCTGACACCAACACTGTCAATATATACAACGCTAATCATTATAATGAGCTTCGAATTTAAAGCTAATAAATCGAAATAAAATTAGCGATGCATCGCATAATTAGGCCAACGCAATTTAGTTTATACCCGTGTTTGTTCATGTTTGTGGACATACGGACAGCGTCAATATGCCACTCAATATAATGATTGATAGCTCAGCGACTTGGTTATGTAACTCCTAAATCACATTTAATAAAGGAAATCTTTTTAAATCTGTATAGAAATCCTAGTAGAGAGAAACATCACATAAAAGTTGTTGCTGTAGTGTACAGTTTAATGCAGTTAAAAATAACAGAGAAATGAGATACAAGACTACATGCCAGTGGAACGAAACTGAACGATAATGTCACGCGTTTAAGTACAGATGTCGCCAATGATTATTTATTTGTGAATTTTTAGAAAATTATTCAGAATTCAGGAAAATCAAACAACCCTTTCGTTATTCAAGTCTAGACCAACGAGCCCGACAAATTGACATAACAATATTTACCTATACTTTAAAACAATAACACTCGAAATATTTAACAAACAGCCCATTGCATTGGAAATATCCAAGCTCGAATAGCAAAATTTAAAAGTTCATTCACATTGCATACAGACCACGCTCGACAAGTTACGACTACTGTCAATTGAATAAAAAATAATTGAAGGTCGGTCGGTCTAACCCGGAACGGATGTTAGTCAGCCGAATATTCCAGTGAAATAAAGACTTAACATGTACTTTTTGAGAAAATGGTTCAGAGCTTACATTTTGATGATGAGCATGAGAGATGCTCAGTAAGATTTACAGTTTGGCATTTAGGTACTAAAAAAGCAAAAAAAAAGAAAGGTAAATAAATTTTAAAAAAGATCGCCTCGGGCAAGACTTGAACCAGCATCGTCGGCGTTCCGTGATGTTGCTCTAAATAATTGAGCTACCGAGTCCTATATATATAGTGCCATCATGTGCAACAACATATAAAAAATATTAAAGTTTTCAAATCAACTTTAACTTATTTTGGACATGAAAAAATAGAACTAAATATCCTCACTGAAAACTATTTCACAGACAACTTCAATATAATAGAGAAAAAGTATTCCTTGACCAGAAAAAGGGATATGACTATATACTTGCAAGTGCCATATTACATGTGGTAAAAGAACACTGGATTATGTCGTACCCAAAACAATTAACTTATTACAAAATAGTATAAAAGATTCACTTTCCACTAAAAATATCAAAACTAAACTGAAAATATTCTACTCCCTCCAAATACCTTCCAATTAATGTTGCGACTTGCTTGTTTATTGCTCATCATAATGCGTGAAACTGTTCGTAATATATATATATATAATATTTGTAATGTGATGAGACGAGGGCCTTACAGAAAAACTCGAATGATTTGTTGATATGATAAAATAAAAAAAAAGTCTAAAAGACTTTAACACCTTAAAATGCTATAAATCGGAATACATATTAACTTTCAGAAACCGTCATATTAGAATAACCGTAAAATTAAAAGACACGAAAATTCCAAGACAAATGGCCATTCAGAAAACAAGCGAAACACCTAATTAACCCTCACCCGCATACATTTTACGGCGAAATGAAAAATTGTCCAGCGGCCCGTCCGACCGCGGTGAGACAAAAAAGTGGACGCGATTTCGCTGAAATTAAACATGGACATTACTCATTCCTATGCGTTTTTTGTTTACTCTAACAGTAAACGGGTTATTGTTTTTTATTAGGGTAAAAGGAATATAAATTGCACGTGAGGGTTAGGCGACATTTGTTTAGCCCATTAACCTTTACATCGTCAAGTGTTTAGGGAATTTCTGCCTATAGAAATAAAAAATCGTTTAGTTACGTTATTAAAATATTACGAAAATAATCATTTTTCGTCACAGATATCAACAATTATGCGAAATCCATCAAAACTTCATCGCATGATATATCATATCAAGTTTAATCGCGTTTCGGTTTTAGTCTGTGGATTTCTGAATCGAAAACGCATCTTGTTTATTTTTTATATGGCTGGGGTATTTTACCTTCCATCGAGTGAATCCCATGTTTGTCTGTCTTCCTTTAACATAAAGAAAGAATATCTAAATTCTTTTTAAACGTATCTAAAGCTTTATATTTCAACATTCACGTCGGTCGTAATTCTTTGACAATTGCCTAGTTAAACCGGCTTACATGTCTATCATCCCAGTTTATCTTTGATTAAACAACATTTTAGGAGGAAATCTGTCTTTTAGTCAAATCAAAGATTTCCGTAAATGTTGACGGGCTATAACATGTAGCATTTTATAATGTATCCCATCTCAGCGCTGTGTAAAATCAATACATAAACATGAGGAAGATGACATCAGCGTTAGTTCCAACTGGCCGCGCGGACTTATTGCGCGCTTCCAACCGGCTGACCGACCTATTAGTGGCGGTTAATTGAAAACTGACTCTATCCGCCACGGAGATTAGTCTTTATATCGGCGAAAATTATTATGGGCCATTCTGACCCGGTACGGCGTGCGATGGTTATTTTGCAATTACATAATAAGCGTATCGTAGCTTTTATATAAAAAAGCATCCCATTTTTTATATTTTTCATTATTATTGTTTGTAGGTATTTATAATACCTACAACAATAATACCGTCTATAGTGTTACACATTTATATTTTATTTAAACAATAATACCTTTATTTAATACTAATATCATCAGGCAAATCTCAAGAACTCTCAATGAACTATTTTGTTTTTCGTTTTGGATAGACCATATACGAAGGAAAGCTTAAGGTTATATAATATCATGCTGCGACTAATAGGACCGAAGAAGCAGTGGAAGATGTGAAAAAAACCGGGATAATTATTCACGAATGACGACTTCCGTCGCGTGCGTTACGAAAATGGTTCAATGAACCAAATAATATGTACAAGATTCCTCTTTAAATGATCTAAAAAATGTACGCCACATTATGTGTCAATTTTTTAAGAGTAACAACAAGAACTGCTTTATGGTAATAGAATTTGGTCGAAATAAATGCATTATTACCAATCATTTGTCATAATTGTATCAACATAGTAATATCTTAAACAATAAAGTAACGTTTGCAGGCCAACAATATTTACGAGAGAAAGTATTTCATAGGTAAAACATATCTATCTAATCTATACTAGAATTAACTGTAAATATTAATGAAAGTTTATTTAATGCATCCATGAGTATGACATTAAAACGTTAATATAAATACCTAACACTTTGAGCTTAAAAAGTAGCTTATTTGCTGTTTAAAGTGATAACGTCATATGAGAGAGAAACCACTATGTACCGTAACACTTAACGACAAATTTCTGTGTGTCTTCCAATTAGAATATTAAATAACAGTACTTTAACTTCAATTATATTACAGTATTTCTGACACAGAGATGTACGTTTTTATATTAAATTGTAATAACAAAAGAACTGCCTCATTAGTTTAATAGTCTACATAATAGTGAACTTTGTTTTTTATTATAGCTAAATTAATAGTTAACTTTACCATAAGAGCAAGTAATTTTATCAGTCGGGAAGGGCATTTATATAGAAATTATATTGAAAAACCGGCTTAAACCTGATTGCTTAATTTATTTGGTTTTGGATTGTCTGATGAAAACTACTTTCCTGTAAATCGATAAAAAGATACAGTAATTTCTTCGCCCCCTACCCTACAAGAGGAATGTAACAGTAACTAAAGAAATGTATATACAATCCTGTATGTACATGAAGCGTAACAATTACGAAACATTTGCGACCAATGAACCGTTGAGTTCACGTAGATGTTATAATTAAAGGTATTTGCGAGTAACAGGACACCGAAGCCTTACCGTCCGTCTGTCGCGCTAATGACATTATTGATGCCGTGCCATCACCCGGTCGTAGTTCGGATCTCATCTGATAACCTTTCATCATAAGCCAGTGCTATTTGTACAAGAGATCCTCTTGCTTTTCGAATATACTTTAACGTGTAGTTTTCAAGTCACTATTGTATGTACACAAATGTGTCTTTATTTAAACTTTAACAGTTTAAAACACGATATATATTGGTTAAAATAATTTTCAAATAAGTTCAACTAATATATATCGCCTTTTAACCCGTGAAGTGTTATTATGTTAATATATATTTCACTATAGGTACTTAATGTATAATATAACGTCTCCTGTTCATCAACATACGATAACTAAAGAAGAAGTGAAACCCCATTTCCCCTTGAAACACTTGGTCTCCCATCCATTTTATTTACAAGCAAGTAGTTGATCAGACTTCTATGCACTCGCAGACCGAACCAATTAATTCATTCTCTTAGATTTGACGCAATACCAGAGACCGTATTTACCTGCTAACCATCACCGAGTCGTGGGTTGGATTTCAACCGGGCCCGACATGTTTCTACTCAATTCATGATTTTTATGGAACATTTTACGTAGAAAACTGGATATGAACTGAGTGGTGGGATATTGATAATTCTGTTTGAACCACACAGACGAAAAAGCCGTGAGGTTTAATCGTGTTATGGTTTCTGTCTGTGGATTTTCAAATGCAGAGCCTAAATCAAGGTCATCAACGCGTCTTGTCAAAATGTTATATAAGGATATTTCATCAGGTAAACCCTAAGCGTGTCTGTCTTCTTCTTTCATAAAAACCATAGCAATTTCGCCTAACAATAATAATTTAAGTATTCAACTATAGTTTTGTCTTATTTCTCATGTTAGCACCTGTAGGTATAGCTATATGATATCATGTTTGACCAACTTTCTTCTACTTAAAAAGTATCTTCATTAAACTGTACACTATCAAGTGAAATCGATAGGACAAGCGTGCAGGTAATCATGGCAAGAACACGCAGGAACGTTGTTAATTCATATTTACCGACCCCTGAGGTCTACGGAGACTGAATATAAATGTTAGGCTCGAGTGCGCCAATCCCCAACTTTGAGAGCCTTTAGACCGATTTATTTACTCCATGCATGTCTCTTAGGTTCTATTCTAAAAAAGACTGGTTAAATTGATCACGGGTAAAGCGCTTATATAACTATATAAAACTGAAGAGTTTGTTTTTTTGTTTGTACGTTTGAACGCGCTAACCTCAGTAACAACTGGTACGAATTGAAAAAATATTTTAGAGTTAGAACATTTATCGAGAACGGCTAAAGGCTATTAAACATAGCTCTGTAATAAAACAAATGAAGATACAGGGAGCAGTGTTGGACAAAAACGGGGAAATTACTCATCATTACAAGTTTCCGATGCGTACGCGTTCGAAAACAGTTCAAGATACCAAAAATATATGTATGAAATGATTTTAATGAAATTCGAAAGCCTCTTTATATGATGTAGAAAATGTTTGCGACTGATGTGGTGTCTATCTTTTAAGTTTAACTTGCTAGAACAACGGAAAACGATCGACGTCGCGGGTAACAGCTTAAATTTTAAAGATATAACCTCCTCGATTTGAAAAAACAAATCCGAATGCTCAAAATAACTTTTCTACTTGAACGAAGTAGCTGACACATTTAGTTATAATTATACATACTAACTCTGCAATGAGACCCTGGAAATGAATCTATTTATCAATAAGAAATAAACAGATACATCGCAAAAACACTATAACATAGTAATAACAAAGCAGAAAGTTGAAATGCAATCGTAATAGTTTCCCTTATAAATTAAAAGCATACAATTAATTAATCTAGCAATGAAGAAAGAAAAACAAAACATCGATAGAAATTTAGAATATATAAAAATAAGAAATACAAATTAACTAACATAAACAATAAAATTGCAAGACCTAAGATTATGTAAGTAACATTTTTAATTCTGTTACTAACGCAGCAGAGGTGAATACAAATCGATGACAGTAAAATTATCATGGGAAGAATACATTCTGTGGAGTCGAATGTGGAACCCGAAATTCTACATTCTACTTAGCATATAGTAGAATGTAGAATAAATTCGACTCGAGAAGATCAGAATAAACCAATCACTGTATTTTTTTTAGTGTTATACGAAAGATGAAATGTCGTTTATTGGCTTTATATATTTGTTAAAATTCCATTTCCTTAATCTTACAAATGTTAAGAATTTTATTACAATATGTCAAGCCATTTGTGGTGAAATAGTACACAAACTGGTCAAGACACAACAAAAAGCCTATCTTTGACGTTGAAAATAGAACAAGTTCGTTGAGGGGCTCTTTTTAGTGTAATGGTAGCAATGTACGGCCAATAATACGGTTGTGGGTTCGATTCCCACCGCGTCAAAAAATTTTTTTTTTCAAAAAATTTTTTAAAACCATTTTTTTTTTTTTTTGGAAGGGGGGGGGTTCCCCCCGGGAATTTGGTTTTTAAAAGGGGGGGGGGGATTTTGCTCCCCCCCCCCGGGGGGGGGCCCCCCCCCCCCCGGGGGAAAAAGAAAAAAAATTTAAAACGTTTTAGTTTCAGTCTTTGGATTTCCGAATATCCAAAGACAAAATCAGTCGACAACACATTTTGTTTAAATTCTATGGCTAGGGTATTCCTACCATCAAGTACCTCTATCATTAAAAAAAGTACTAAAAGGAAACTGCATTAGGAGATTGTAGGTTTACTTCCAGCCAGTGTTAAATTCATTCGGTGAAGTGAAATAATGGTCATTATATAAATTTATGCCGGTTTTCTTAACGAGTACATTCTACGGTATGAAACCCGTAGCGCTTAGCTACACAATTCTCGTAGACGCTCTACGGCATTACGGACTGTAAGACTAATATTAAGAGTTTTTTTTATAAAATTACATTCCCATTATAATATTAATAATATTAAATGTATTTACAGGAAAAATAGATTAGACTAATAACGACGCTTTACTAATACTATTTGAAATTTATTATTTTATTTTCTTTTAATTTTTCCCGGGGTTCAAACTTCTACAATATTCGCCTTTTGTTTTCATCACGCAGTCATTTTTCTCATTGTCCGGGTATCGAAAGGCTCTCTCGCGTTAACCGCTATACTGCACGCACTGCCCAATGGCAAACTACTTACCAATATTCCATATTCCGTTATAGCGCAATTCACTTATTCACAATCTAGCACTGCAACGTCAAACCCCATCCACAAACTTCGCGGCTCAAACAAAAGACGCGAACTTCGAAAGTTATACATATACGTATTCTAGGATATCGGACGAACGACCATCCCTCGCGAAGTCCTACCGAATACTGAATCTAAAGGAAGCGACCCTTAGAATTTTCCGCGTGTGAAAGAGATGGGAAAATCGAGTTATAGGTGTAACGTAATAGTGCGATAGAGAGGGGCATAGGAAGTTTCCGTCTAGCACGTGGTTCTATGCGGTTGCAATGCCGTCTACGGTCATTGCCGTATTTTTGTGTTCCTCTTTTTATTAAGAGAAATTAATCAGGTTTTCAAGTTTATTCGAGTTATGATGCTTTTCGATTGCGAGGGTGTAGTGTTGGAGTTCTGAAATAGATGCATTTTAAAATAAATTTATAAATTACTTCTGGCCTGGACTACAATTTGAGATATCTTGTACATCAAAATTGTCAGGTTATAATTTTCTTTAAATTAAAAAGTACAAATTTATTATGATGGTTTTTCGAGTACATTTTTAATAAATACAAACTTACTTGCTATTTTTATTTTTCGAATTAACCCTTCTAAATTTGAAAATGTTGTTATGGTTGTAGGGACTTTTTGTAATGTTACTAACATTGACATCTAATTATTACATGCACCAATTACAACCTTAATAAATATAATTAAGTGACAAGAATACAAAAACTATCATCACAATGATATGTTAATCGTTAAAAATAGAATCCGGTATACCTGTTATTTACAATAGAGAGTGAGATATATTTGCGATATGTTATAGCTAAACCTATCAAATCCTGAATCAACGATCTTTATGTGTTAAATTACTTCTGATATCACAGCAAGTGCCTATCGAAACAGGCAGGTAATTAGGGGTGAAAAATCCAGCAGATCACCCAATATATCTGTATAACAACAAGCTTTGATCAACCGACCGGTGTCTGACCCTATTAACGAAGGGTGGCCACTACCCAATGGTCGAGAGACGTTAGATCTACGCCACACTTATATACTTGCACAACATTCGGTATATTATAATATCACTAGATAAAAATTCTTATTTAAACTAATTCTATAAAGCTTGAGAGTTTTCTGTTCAGATAAGTATAAGGCGAATAATAAAATAAATGCTATCTGTAGTTTACGCGAGTAGTACACATTAAATAAAACACTAACGGTTTAAAACGTGAAATATATTACTAACTTGCGTATAAATTATTTTTAACTACGGCCCAAAGTTTCGAATGCGTTGCAGAAGCCGTGGTCATGGGAAGAATATAATGGTGTCTCTAACTATCGCGTATACAAGTTTAACTAAAATATCTCGCGTTTTAAACCGTTAAAGAGTTTTATTTAAAAGATTTTAAGAAATTAAATCGTCTACATTAGAAAGCACTAACTGAAGCTAAACGAAAGTTATTGACAGCTAACTGGCGATAGAACTTTGACGATGGAGGAAAACCGATTACTCCCCACCGCATGCTGACAAACTGTCGAAACTCGAACCTGCTAAAGGAATCGAACCGGCTACCGATACAGTTGACAATTTTCCTTGTGAATGAAAAGTTTAGTTTAAAGAATTTTCAAGCAAGCAGTTATTTTGTTGCTCTTACGGTATTGTATTAAATGTTGACTGGATATTGTCACTATCTCATCTATGACTTTCGTAACGTAAAGAAATTATAATAAATAAAGACAATTTAGTATAATGGGAATATATACAGTATCTTATACACAACAAAAGAATTGTAAAACTTGTATATACAATAAAAAATAACTTAAGATTAAAAAAAAATTACTAGTTCAAACTGTTCTAGAATCGTTATAAGATAGTTAGGTTATTTTCTTGGTTGTGTTAGTAAAATTATTGCTTGGCCACGATATTCCCAATATTATATCGTGGGTTCGAATTTGTGTCATCGATTTTGTTGCATCTAAATTGTATTTTTATGCATATATATAGATATATATATGTGTTTAATTTTTTTAGCCCCCTTCAAAATACAAAATCAACATAATATAAGGTACTGGTGTTTCAGCTTATAATTATTTTTATTGTTTTAATTCTATTCAATGATTTTTTTTCATAGGAAACCTTTTAAATCACATATTTGGTCTCAGATAGTTCACAAATAAAGAATACAAAGTAATAGAGTTTGAAAAGCAGCTTTCCGTGAAAACGCTCAACGTCCATTCACATCACGAACAAGGGTCGTGAGTTTGATGTCTAGATGCATTCTCAACTTTCGCCCAACTTTGCCTCCTTTACGAGCCACCCGAGTGAGCAACCTTTATACTGTCATTCTTCAAACGACCATTCTTCACGATTCACTTTTTACTTTGAAAACGTTCATTTACACGAAATTGTAAATCTAGTCATAAGATTCATTGTATGCATGTAGCATTATTGCTCTTTTAGAATTGTTGATAATAATTTAAAGTATCTTAAAATAGATTTTAGTGTAACTAAGTAACAAGCTAGGCTTTAGATTTTTTTTGAAAATAAATAACCATAATTATTAGAGTCTAACACAAACTCGTTTTTTCTGTCCCTATGTGCGCTTAAATTTTTAAAACTACGCAACGGATTTTGATGTCTTTTTTTATAGATAGAGTTATTTAAGAGGAAGATTTATATGTTTAATAACATCCATTTAATAATGGAGAAACATTTTTAAGGTTTTTAATGTGAAGTGGTGACTAATTTAATATTTTCCGCGTGTACACAGCTAAGATGGCTGAACCCTTCAAGATTTATCAAAATAATGTACTAAGTATTGTGCATATTAAAAAGGTCTATAGAAAACTCCGCGATGGTATATCTTTATTTCTTATAGATACCCCACATTTTTGGGTCATTTTTTTTACGACAAATAATGGCTAATTTAGCTTATTTTTTTTATTTAATATAGACCTATATGGCCCTTTACAGCATATGGTTTAAATTAATATTTTCGAAGATATTACGGACGTAACGTTTGCGGTGATACCGGCCGGACCAAAGCCGAAGCGGGCCGCTTTGTTTTTATATACAATGTTCATTTGCATTATATATAAAACAAAATGTTTTTCTGTAGTGTATTTAGTATCAGCATTGCATCCGAGCGAAGCCGGGGCGGATCGCTAGTTTTCTATATTATCTTATGTGAAGGGAATAAATATATTGACCAATCTATACACTATTGTACTTTATGGTAACTTATCTGTCTTCACCTACTTATTACCTATACTTTATCTTCAAAATATTCTCACAGCAAGAATAAGACGTCGAATAATTTTCGGGAAGTAAAACCGATGTAGTAGACCTATATTCTATTTATAGTAAAGAACATATTAGTGGCGATCAAGCGATTTTGTTTTTTGACTTATTGTAAAAAAAAAGCAAAGGCAGATAGAAAAACAACTTACACATAGTATTCCCAATGTAACACACATTTATACTAAATTAAAATTTTAAAATGAATTGAAAAAAAATTACGACACGAGTAGGACTTCAACCTGCATCAACAGCGTTCCGTGCTGATGCTCTAAACAACTGAGCTACGTATCCTACACGTCACGTCGTCGTGATGCATGCACCTATTGCGCAAATAAAACAGAGTCGTAATTGTTTCAATTTATAATTGATTTTTAATTTGTATAGTGCCCTCATGTGGAATGTAAAAAATGTTGAAGTTTTCCAACAGTTATACTCTTAAAATATTTAATATTTTAATTATTTTCTAAATCGCTCCGCTCGCGGTCGTGTTCACGCCGCGGTCAGCAAACGACATAATCGCGTGATGCCCGACCATTCCTCAGTACCGAAATGAACTTGCCCTATAATATACAAGTCTGCTTATTTCACCTGAAAGGAATTTCTTTTATAATACACTTAGATCGACTGTTTTGTGTTAAATAACACTTTGATTGTGGCGATAATGGCTTAAAAGTCGATATCAATTATTACGATACTTATATACGAAGGAGGATTTTTTATAACTTAATTATTTAAGACATAGATATTTTTTAGCTTAGATGTAAGTAAAACGATTTTATTACCAAATACTCGATGCTCTAATAGGTAATCTACTGTTTGGATAAATTCCTTTTGAACTATATACGTGTATGATGGTTTTTACCAGACCAGAGAGCAGACCAGTATGACGCTCACTTCATGGTAGGTGAAATACCCAACATAACAAGAGATCTAAACAAGATCTCTTTCTATTTTGGCTTTGAATATTCGCTGAATAATAGTTTTTTTAACAGTTTAGCATCAGAAAGCTAGCCAAAAATCGAATACATGAATGTTTGTCTATCATGTTAAAGATATAGTTGAGGTTTCAAATTTATCAATAAATAAGTTAAAAAGTCATAAAATTTCGATTGTGTCAAAGGGCGTATTATAAAATACTGTCTATAGTTTACGCGAGTAGTACACATTCAAATAAAACACTTTAACGGTTTAATACGCGGTGAGTCTCCCCGTGACCACGGCTGCTGCAAAGCATCCGAAACGTCGGGCCGAAGTTAAAAATCATTTTCAAATAAAATATATCGCGTTTTAAACCGTTAAAGTGTTTTATTTAAAAGGGCTTATTATTGTTTAAAAGATTCCTTTAATGACAGGGCTGCCTGGCAGTGAGTATATGAATTGCTCCTTAGGTCATTAAATTCTCAAAAATGTATTAGTTTCTAAGACATGTTAAAAAAAATCCAGACTGAGTTTTTTGGGTGTTATTCTCGGTTATGTTGCTTTGAACACTCTGTAGAATCACGACAAACGGACAGGAAAACATTCTTTTGTTGACGAATCTAATCATTTTTTATAATTTTATAGAGAATAAAGTAAATTTTAATTTATTTTACATATGATATTTGAAATTATAAAAAAAATATTTATAAGCTACATTTTTGAAAGCCGGCCACTATCACAGCTCATAGCTAAATTATGAATTTTCCTGTAGAACATTCAAGAACAGTTGTAGGCAGAATGTCGAGAGTTTTATTTTGAAATTCAGCCGTCACTTCCATTCTGTACGTGACTTTATTGTCGCAGGAAACAGCCTTTATACTTTTAAACGTGGATAACACTCGAGTTTAAAGGTGTGGTTTTATAAAATACATCCGGATATGGGCAAAGATCTTATTTTTCTAGTATTTTTTAATAACACGAAAAAACTCTTACCAACTAATACTAGTAAAAAGTGTCTCATTGGACTCTCAATGTGACTAAAGGCCGTTCTTGTTTTGAGAGCCGTGTTTGCATAAACTGACAATGGAATTACTCATCTTTGCCGCTTGTCTATAGTGTCTGATAATCTTGTACACCTCAGCGTTTCAGGGTCGTATAGCAAAATACCTTAAAAATCTTAGTTAGCACGTAGTTAATAGTTCGGATATATACATTATAAATATACAATTTTAAAAGAATAAGATGTATCTATTTTACATTTTAATTCAATATTCCATTCTGAAGCTATGGGCATAGGTATAGAGAGACAATATACCTTGTATACAATTTACGAATTATTTAAAAATCACTGATTCTCTTACACGAGTTGAGTGAAGCTAAGATAATCACACATCGATCTCGGCTTATAAGAAAAAACACTTTTCCCATTTCACTAAAATAAATGACAGTCGAGACCGGTTAAAAACCAATTAGAGGACAGACTGCACAGTAATTTATCATACAAGCACGTGTAATGTGCACAACGCCTTTTAGCCTAGGAGATGATGGCAATTATTTTGACCTGTATTCTTTAAGGTGTGTTTTTTTAAACACTAAACTCAGTAAGAGTACCTTAATGTTAGAAGAAAGTGAAACCTATTATTATATATAGAGCATAATGCACATAAATGTGTTTCTCAGAACAGTTTTTTATAGGCAAACAGTTGATCTAAGTGTCCTGCTATGTCTAACCCGGCCTAATGCCTGAGGCAATTATCACAAAGTTAGAGAATGCTTTTGGTAACTGTGATTGTATTACACTTATTTACCGTTTCATTTTAATTTTACGACACATACATGTATTACACTTAGTTGCACAATAGACAAATCCTTTTCCGACTTCTAAACAAATTCATATTATTCATCATACAATCTTGTTATATTTGAGGGGCAGATATAATATGTTTGGCTCTTAAACTATTCTCCTGCGTGTCACAATAATCATTTTTACTACATTTAAATATTCAAAACGTAATCTACATTATCGAAGTTAACATTCCTAATGCATATTTAATTACTACGAAATAATATTAATTCATTGTGCTAGGTTGTTTCTTTTTAAACAACATTTATTGTAGGTTATACGTTTGTACTCTATTCATTTGTTTTATTACGCTTTGGTTTACAAACCAACTTTACAGATTTGAATTTTAAATCACGGGAAACATTTCCTTTTCTAATCATTAATGTTAAAGTCCGCTTAATGTTATAAAAAAATTAAAGAAAATTTTAAAAGTTAAAGTTTAGTTCAAGATCTGAGTATCTATCTAACAGAGCAATTCACTTATCAACACTTCCTATGGTGTAAAGGTATACGGCGATGCAATCTTAGCCAATTGTTAGCTAGCACAGACCAACTGTAAATCTCGGGACAGACTTAACCTGGCACTTTTCCAGCTCTGGAGGTCTGTAGTCCACTACACGGATATAAATATTTATATTTGTTTATTATTTAACGCTATTGTTCACAATACATTCAGTTAATGTACAAGAATCGCTAACAAATGATATCTTTAGCAAATGGAAGATTTAGATGTGCCAAATGTGTAAAACAAATGAAAGTCGTTGTTAAGAGATGTTACCCGAAGCAAATTACATCAGTTAATGTATGTAAAACGTCTCAATTTCAAGTTTTCAGTAGTTCAGTCGCCAAAATAACTTGTACCGTTTGATATCCTACTTCAATTTCATATATCTATATAGTTAAATGTATTCTTTGGCAAGAATTTAATAATAATGTTACAAGTGCCTTCTTATTAAGGGGAAAATAACATAAGGAAATCACACATTTCTGTAATACAAATCACATATTCCTACTTTTCATCATCATCATTTATATTTATCTAGTTTGAATTTTTATCGGGCCTGTAAGGTTAAGGGACTCCAAGTAAAAATTAGATTTAAGATATTTTATAATTTATATTTTACTTTAAGCAAGTAATCGGCCCTTCAAATCCTTGTTTTACAGTGCTTCAATCTCTGACATCTCTTTCTCTTAACATGGTGAGATTTTCCTATTCTAGATTCGTGTAATGATAAGTATTGATGTGAGAAAAATATTCTAGTGGTAAACAGGACTAAGAAATCGTCTAACATTTTACAAAAAGGAGAGCACAGAACAATAACTTCACGATCAATCGAGATCAAAAGTGGACTTGCAATTCGATTTGAGTTCAACTGACCAATTTCATACGAAGCTTTTCAATTGCTCTTAAATTATTTGTTATAGAGCAAACTTGTTCGCTTTCTTATGAAAAAAAACTATATTTTAAAGTTATGATATAAACAGTAAATATTTATGACAGAGGCGGGAAATGTACTCAACGCCACAATCGTATACAACTGTCCCAATTCTACGGCTTTTTCTGCGGATTTTATATATGTACAAATCTTATTAACTGTACGTATAGTGTAATTAAAAATAAACAAAAGACATTCTTGAAGAAAACGTTGTAGTCTAGTATAAAACAGTCTTGTTTCAAATATTTGTAACACCTTTACAAAATAGCCGTAACTGAAACATAGATAAGAATCCTGTTTCAAATTTGGAACGTGAACTGTCAGTCTTGATTCGTCATGCGTGGCCCGCGGACGCGTCATATTAAAATGGGGAGCTTATTAAATTGGAACCGGTGCAGCGTTGGGATGACACGGGACGACACGTGCTCGCTTATTGAAATGTGATACGCGAGTAGAAACAGATGAATCCTCTATACCATACATACTCCAAGTTACATCAATTTTAATTAAAATACATTTTGTTTTATGACCAACGACGACCTTTAGTTATAAGTAATTACGTTACTTTATATCATCTTAACAAATTAATATACAATGTCTTTCAAATATTGCCTGTAATAAAGGCAAATGGTTATAATTAAACCGTTTAAAACGCGAACTATTTATTAATTTTTAATGACTTGCCCTTTTGAATGCTACGCAGCAGTTTTCGTCTGGATGCTAATGAGGTAACAAAATCGGGTCAATGCAAAAAATATTCAATATATTTTGCATTTAAAACCGCTAAAACTATTTTATACTAAATGTCATGTTTTATTAAATTTATGCATAGTATAAAATTGGTACAAATTTTTTTTTTGGAATTGAAAAACGCATTGAACTTTCACTTTTCCTTAAAACTAGACCGTATAAAAATAATAATTTCCTTGTATAAAAGCTTTTTTGTGTTTTCTCGTTAAAAACTGAGCACAGTCGGTCTGTATTCAATTAGCGGTCCCGTATATTAGCGGTTGAACCCTACAATACAAATTAATACCGAACATGCATTTCCAATGTATGATCATTTATTTGTTGAATAAATTTATTTTACAGCCTATCTAAAATATAGTAAAGAGTAACTATAAAGGACAAGAAGACTTATTAATAGTTAAATATTTTAATTAGTTATACTTTTTTTATGGAAACAAGTACAATCAAAATAAAAAAAAAAATAAAAAAATTCCGTGCTGTTGCTCTAGCCAATTGAACTACCGAACCAATTTTTCAATTTATAATCGATTTAATTCATATAGTGCCATCATATTGTGCAATAACGTCTGAAAAATATTAAAGTTTTCAAACAGTTTTAAACACTGTTAGTTATTTATAAAGTTACTATGGCAAGATGTTATGTGTACCACTAATTACTTTTTGCAAGTATGCCTATTAGACACAAAATGTCTACAATATACTCGCACGTATAAAATTATTGTTTTAGTTTAAAAGTAGTAAATCTGCAGGTAATAGTTGGTGGCATTCATTCACGCTAGGTTCTCTAATGCAATTTATCATAGCTCTACGTCACTGCTTTTATAAGGGCGTAAGTCATATACTTTTATATAGGTTTATATTTCAAAAGGATAATCTCTACTAAAATAAAGCTGAAAAATTTGTTTGTTAGAACGAATTAATCTCACAAAGTACTAATTTGAATTCATATATTCTTTTCAATTTTATTAAGGAAGGCCTTAGACAACATTGTCTTTGATATCACTTTTCAATTACTATAACTATAGACATATACTGGACATTTTTTTAGATAAATTAAGACGAATAATTCTATTACATATTTTTTGTTTTGTCCAAAGCTAAAAGATACAGCATATTTAACGATTTAAAACGCGATTTACTTTAGGTAAACTTGTGTGAAAATTATTTTTAACTACGGCCCCGACGTTTCGGATGCTTTGAATCCGTATGCCGTAGTCATGGGAAGACTTTTCATATTCGAGATTAACTAAAGTATATCGCATTTTAAACCGTTAGTGTTTTATTTAAATGTGTACTACTCGCGTAAACGACAGATAGTATTTCATATTGTTGAGCCAAAAGTATACTGTTTATTCAATCTTATAAACTGATTAATATACAACAAACACAAAAATAATATTCAATATGAAGTAGTAATTCCTGAGATTAGGGCTTTTAAACAAACGAAATTTAGCTGTAAGCAGCAAGCAATAATATCAGCATGATATTATTAAAGATTAGTATGTATATAAATGTATTATATAATGTAGTATGACTATAAATAAATGTCTGTTTTCTAATTTCGTAAAGGTATATAGTCTTATGACTTAGAACAAGCTGTCGTGTCTGCGATTTGAATGGGTGTCATTCAAGTTTGGAAATGGTATTGTATGCCAGAAAATTGCGTTAACATCGCGTCTGTAATACAACACGACAAAACTCGCGCCATTTTGAAATTGAATGTTAATTATTGTGTTTTTAAAACGTGCAATCATTGCATTTCATTATATCGTGATTAAACAATGAATCGCCTAGTCGAGGGTTCCATTCCCACCGGATGTAATATTTTTCTAATCAATTTATATTTTTTGTTAAACATGCTGGACTTTGTTTTGAATATGAAATGGTTTGAGTTTGAAATGGGTGGGTGGAATATTACACAAAAATTTTATCATTATGTTTTCAGTCTGTAGATTTTCGAACATACAAAGCCAAAATAGGGCGACAGCACATCTTGTTTAAATGTTATAAGCCTGGGGTATTTGACCTTCTTGAACCTCAACTTTCTGCTCTTTTATCATTAAAAATAAACCAGGCATTTCTCCTATTTTCCACTTAAAGCGTAGTCATAAAAAAGACTTCACTTCCTACTTGTGATATAAATAAAAAGTAATTAGGTTTTATAATTTTTCATAAAACTAAATGATTCCCTGAACAGGGCCTCTTTATTGTGCCAGACACACTCCTTACATAGACAATTTAGTTATTAAAATATTAAAACCTACAATCTCACGTTCAAGTTAATGTCGTCAATGTTTTACAACTGAGTCATTGTAATTATTTCGATTTTCATTTATTTTGCGTCGATATACTCTACGCAATTTTGCCTTATACAATACATAAGTACAAGATCAAAGTTCGACCTCCGGTAGAATCGTCTCTGTCACATATTCCCCAAGGAACAAAGGACTTTACAATGCGTTAATAGACAAAGAATGAACACGGTTTTAATACATAGATAATCCTGCATTAAATCGGCGATTAGGCTTCCTAATCGTGCCTTATCTAGATCGGGAGCTGCGTCACTAACTTAATTACGTTCTGGATCTAGGTTATAGCTGTTTGATATGGTTTACGTACCGGTATAAATCAAGTGAAGCGGTACAAGCTGATTTAAAACTGTATAGAATAGAAAGATAAATTTTTAAAAAAATCTTTTGACGGTTTCAAAAGTGTAATGCATTAGTAAACGTATTTTAAATTAAAAGTTTAATTTAAAAATGTAATATTAAAAGATAGTTATATAGTAAAGCGGACATTGTTTACCTGAATCATCATTTAAAGAGGAATCATTCTTTTATACACATTTTTTGGGTATCTCGAAAAGTTTTCGCAGCATACGCAATAGAAACCCACAATCATAATTAAATTTCCCAGTTTTTCCACATTTCCCGCAGTTTCTAATGGCGGCAAAGAAACCTCCATTAGTCGCAACGTGATGTTTTATATCTTATGGCCTTCCTAGATAAATACTCTAACTAACTTAAAGAATTCTCAAATTTAACCAGTATTTTATGAGATTACAGCGTTGAAACGAACAATCAGAACATCATACAAAGTCTTCAGCTTTATATTTAAGTATAGATTATTATATAAGGAAGTAATGCTTACGCATTTTCCTAGAAAACTACCATTATTTTCCTCATAGGAAATTTTCCTTTATGCTCTCTGCCCTATAAGAGATTAACCTTGATATAGATTTTTCTAGACCCTAATTTTCTCAGACCCTTTTCTTCTAACGATATCTTAGCCGCAGGATAGGCAATATTGTGAAATATATGTACGTTTCGATTACTGCAGAGCAGGTAAACCTTTTACCTAAATAGTTACTTAAAACTGTTTAAAGGCAGCCTCTAATATACTTTCGGGTTATACCAAGAATATCTCTTATACAAGAGATGCCGCGTGTTACCTGTGTTACATTTAATACAACAAAAAAGAAATATCAATTAGGTGCAAAAAATAAGGATTCCTTCACGAAAAAAGTCTTTTTCCGAGTAATGTTATCTATCCTAATATTATAAAGCTACAGTAAACATAGTGGAAAAACTAAGAAAATGATTAATCTATGAAGCCTTTTGTTACTTGTCCCTGCATAAACTAGACAATATATTGTATGATACAATAATTCCTCTTTAAACGATCTAAAAAATGTCTCCTATATGTCCTTAAGCATAACTTGCAAGAACCGTTTTTATGGTAATGAAATATGACCAAAATTGATGCATTATTACCAATTGTTAATCATGTAAACGGCAAAATGGCGTTTTACATATCAGCTAATTAGATATAAAAATTAAAAACAATTTGTCAATTTATACTTCACATCAAAATCAGTGCAGCCGTTTAAGGAGTAGTCTGTTATTTACGCGAGTAGTACACATTTTAAATAAAACACTAACAGTTAAAACGCAATATATATTAATTAAACTTATTTGAAAATTAATTATTTCGTCGGGCCGTGGTTAAAAATAATTTTTCAATAAGTTTAACCAAAATATGTTAGTGTTTTATTTAAATCCAGTATATATTAGTAAAATAGTATAGGATCGTTTCTATGGCAACGGTGGCAAATTATTTTACGTAAACAAGCTATAAAAAGGAAAACAGTAATGATAAATGAAAATTATTTTAGTTTCGTATCAATGATGCAGTTCGTCGATACGGACGCTTAAATTCCATTCAGTAAAGTGCTTTTTTCATTCATCGCTCAGCATTGTAAACAGAGTGCCTAGGCAAAGGCACGTCGCTGTTGCTCCATCTATAGCCCGAGCTATAAAATGAAGTAACAGAACGGTCTGTTGGAAAAAAGATCTAATTAAGTTGTGTTCCTAAGGTTTCAACTCTACAATTCGACAAAACTCAGCGTCACGAGAAACAAACAATTATACTACCGTAAACCACTACACCTCATAGTCTTGTAGGCACAGATAAGCAATGTGTAACTCCCTATAGACATCCAAGAAACTGTGGTTTAAAAAGAAAACTCACGTAGGGTCGTACTTTATGTTCAGTATCACTAGAAGCTTTAAGACTAAATTAAGACACTGATAAATTATTTCAGTCCGGTATATTTATTTATTTAATTCTTTCTTAGAGTATCTCTTCCATGTAACCGTTCTTTGAAAATAATGTAAACTAAATTAAATTAGTGTAATGTGCCATTTATACATAAATTTCACGTATTACTTATTGTTAGAGGCAAAAATATATTTATAGTCACAAGTGATTTAAAAGTAAATTATGTACATAGCAAAAAAACTATACTTGCTACTATACTATATATATGTACATACACTAATGCCTGTTGTCACATCTTTGTCATGTTGGTTAACATCGGATAAAATTAGTTTAATTATAATAATGACTATAAAGTTTGACTGCACTATAAGTAGGGCGCATTCAGTTGAATCGTTTGAAGCGGTACTAAAAGTGAGGCAATTACGAGATTAAACCAAATACTAAGTCTTATTCAGCTCTCGCGCATTTTGGCTCCGATTACCTTTAGTTTTTACACTCAAATGTAATTCACTTAATAAAAGCGAAGTCTATTTTGAAAGAGACAGGGATAAAGATAGCTATTCGTAGTTTTATCAATTTTTCCTTGTTTTTTCATTTGGCTAGGAAACGCTTTTCGGGTTCAATGCATCAAGTACCTACTTGTATAATGTATAGTCCGGCTATATGTCACTCTTGTTCTATATTCAGCGCAATTTGAAACTAATATAAAAATAAGCCTTACTTTACTCCGTTCCTACTGAATTTGTAGAAAATGTAAACAAACACTAATCACTTATATTTCTACAAATAAACTCGACTGTCTCTGCAAAATTGAATAAAATCGATAAATATATCGCTGGGAAAATTACTATACCACAAAAGTCTACACATTAATTTGGAACGTACTATACAAGTAATTGTGATTTTTTTTTTGTTTTTTACTAAAGTACTTAACGAGACAAAGGAGGGTATGTGTTTGACGGGATCGGTGTAATTGTAGCAATGTATAGCAAGTAATCAACGGGTCATGGATTCTATCCCCACCGGGTCCAACATTTAGATGTTAAAAGGCTACAAAATACATTCCTACCACCCATTCTTGCCTGTCCTTCTCTATCATAAAAAATGTACTAAAAAAAGCATCACCCCAATAAAAAATATGTCCAAAACAAAAGTTTTACGAGTGCGCACACATGCATGAACTAGTTTTTAAAAGCTGCGCAGTAAGTGGTATAATAATGAATCAAGTATCGGCCAGGAGCAGATAGCGATAAATCGAAAGTCGAACCGTCTGTCTGTCTCACACGGCTCATAAACTGTCTGCTGCGGGTCGTGCCATACGTTATGCTTTATTATGTCGCCGTTAATCGATGCTCGCGTATAATAGAAATTCAACGGGAGGCAATAAACGCTTTTAAGTGGAAAATCAGGTGAAATGCCAGGTTTCTTTTTTAATGATAGAGAAGCATGACAGACAAGCACGGAGTTCACTTGATGGAAGGTGATATGCCTATAGCATCTTAACAAGAACTATTTTGGCTTTGGATATTTGGAAATCCACAGACTGGAACCGAAACGCGCTCTGAGCTTCACGGTATTTTCATCTGTGGACGGTGGTTCGTAACCGACTGAATACATTCCTACCACTCATTTAATATCTAGATTTCTAGACAGAGTCCAACATGTTTCAGAAAAATTATAAATTGAAAAATTCAAGACATTTTGAACCCGGTGGGGTTCGCACCCACGACCCGCTGATTATTTGCCACACAATGCTACCATTAGACCAAAATGCCCGTCAAAAGTTTTAAGTGGACAATCAGGTTTAATGCCAGTAATAACTGTGTGTAAATGGTTTACAAAACGCTGTTGGTCACTTTGAGTCCTACCTGTGTAGACATTTTATTTCCTAATATACTTTTAAATCTTTATCTTGAAAAAATCATATATTGTTAAATCATTATGAACTGTGATTTCTTGCAACTGCTGTAACATTGAGTCGTATTCAAATATATATGGACTATGATATTTCGCGTTTCGAACCGTTTAAACTACCCTTATATATACTCATATATCCATTCCCTCTCTTTTTTTCTCTTTGAAGTTGAATTACAATACCTAACTATAAGATAATTATTGAAAAAAGAAAATAAATCTTTTAAGAATTATTTTTAGGTTCTTCAAATTTCTGCACAATATGTTTATCCTGCAATTAAATGTTATTCAAGATATAAAACAATCAGACATTACTGATACTGTCTTGTGCGGTCTAGTGAGAATCTATTTCAAATACATATAATAAAACTCTAGTTGAAAACCCTACGGACTGTCATATACATTTGCATTTTTTTAATATTCCCAATCCCTAACCGTGTTTAAATTATTCAGGGCTGTCAAAATTTTAACACCAATGAACAATGCTGCACACTATAATATGTTGACGGACAGGAAACTGACAAGTGGTCGAGGGAATTGCGGGGATATTTTGAGGGATTATACGCGTATTCGATTTCAGCTTCACGCGTTAATAAGTTTGAATTTCCGGGATATGAACTTTTATATTTAAATAACAAATATATAACTATCGAATAACATTTTTCTGTGCAGTTACGCGCCGGGGAAATTTGATAGATGAATTTAATTTCAAACAATTTATTGTCACAGTTGGGACATGTCAGCTTCCATGTTGCTTTTAGCAAAAACAATGGAAAAGTTTCTAAACCAGTTGTTTTTTTTTAATTACTTAATAATTAAAGTCTTTGAAAATAAAACATTTATATAATAAAACATTAACGGTTTAAAACGCGAAACTTATTTATACCGACCTTTCGGACTCTATGCAACAGCCGTGGTTACGAGGACATGAGAAGCCATAGTAAAATAATTTATACTCGCGTAATCTACAAACAGTATTTAAGTATTGGTTCAACAGGCATCGTGAGCGTTTCGTGCTGTTATTTATTTATTATTATGCTGTGCTCTACCAATTGAGCTATCTATTCCTACATTTCATCGTCGAATTTTTTTAAGTTATTGGTATATGCATCTTCTCACTCTAACTCTCGCGGAATGTAATTTGCGTGCGTGTCTTTGGTCTCTTAATAAAAAGTGTGTTCATCTCAAGCTAGTGATTACAAAAACATCATTCTCCATTTAGCTTCGAACACGAAGAGCTATGGTGGCTGTATACAGAAGATTTGGCATTCGTTAGCGTCAGCCGTGATCATGTGGAGGTAGGGTAGGTCAGTGACGCGATGCTCCCGCGACTGTGACAGCATGGAATTGCCTGCACTCTGCAGTGACGCGCACCCACGTTGCCATGGATATGGTGCCATTTTGAATCATAAGCGAAGTTCGAAATAAAACATCGGGTCGTAGTTTAAATAATAAAAAAATATTTATATTTTGCATTTTAAACTCGTTAAAAGTGTTTATTTAAAAAAAATATGTGAATGACGTATGAATCATATTTTTTTCTTTCTAACTACGGGGATAACAGCCCCTTTAGACGTATGTTAAATGCGAAATTATAAAATATAACAAACAAATATGTCTATGAATGCTTTTACATTGTTCAAAAGTACTTTTATAAATGTAATTGGAACTAGGATTACTATTTTAAACTCAGCTGAAACCATTTTCTACAAGTTTATGCATGATAAATAGTTTCTATATAAAAGTATGATAGTATCCTAAATAGAAACAAATAACATTTATTTTTCTAAACACGAAATTGCCGCATCCGAAATGTCTTACGTCATATCGCAGCTAGTAGTAATCAAACGAACTGTGACACAGTGCGGTGGGTTTCGGATAAAACTTCGTAAAAGTTTTTACAACATCGACGTCAAAGTTAAAAGCAAGTCTTCATTTGTGTTTGTGATATTTTAGCACAAGAGCACTCAAAGTAATACAACTGTATTGTGAAACTTAGATCGCATTTAATCTATAAATTGTGTAAGGATTTCATCTATGTTATAAATTAAATTTACACTACAAATTATAAAAAAAACTTATTATATAATAGCTCTAGTGTTACATGTAAATCTCCATCTTCGAGATTGCCTGTAAGAAATCGCTTTTTAGCAATAAGGCCGCCTTTCCTCGCTACATTTTTAGGATTTTCTTCGAATTAAATCTTTTTTTGTAACTTTGTGGTGACAATAAGGTTTCTTTATGTTTTTGTTTTTTGTAAATTAAATTTATTTGCTAGTTATAGGTATATTATCTAGTTCTAATTTTATGTCACTTTAAAAATTACAATTAAATAATCATTAGATTCTTTTTATTATATTTTAAACATCTATTAAGATTGAAAAAAAAATCCATGGCACGGGCGGAAATCAAACTGGCGTACACGGCGATCCGTGCTACTGTTCCAACCAATGAAGCTACTCTAGCATTAGTCATCAACTAATTTTTGTCAACCTGTTAGATATATGCATTTCCCGCGAATTGTTGCATAATAATACAATTATTACCAGTAAAATAATACAAGTAATAAATCTTGTATTATGTAGATTTAAAATACCCGAATCCACAAAAAAGTACGCTAACATTTGAACCCTAAAAATTGTAAAACCTCAGCTCAATGTTTCACCGAGTGATGTATTGATGCAGATTAATTGCTTTTTTGACGTTAGCACGAGTTTTAGTAGCATTTCGGATATTGGCGATGTATCAAAATGTTTCTGAAGTTTAATACTATTAGGCTAATCCATATTGTACAAAAAAGTTGAAAATAGTGGTCTTGCGTTAACCAAATGGAACCATTGGTTAAATTTTCTTTCACATCAGACATCTTTTTTCTAATAAGATATATAATCTGAGACTTGTTCTTGAAAAAAAAGAAACGTATATTAAGAAAAGAAATAAGTTATTTTAAAAGAAGATAATCAAATCTAAAGATTAGAATTAATTATGATTTTAGAAAGATCTAGATTCAAGTGTTCTTTATGTAGAATGTATGTAATAAATATCTTTTAAATAAAACACTCTAACGGTTTAAAACGCGATATATTAGTTAAAATTTTTTTAAAATTTTTTTTTTTCTCCGCCCCGCCCTTTGGTTTTTTTTTCCCCCCCCGCGGCCCCCGCCAATAAGTTCTATTATCTCGCTTTTTAAATATACTTAAACTATAGACAGTATTTAATAAATATCTTATAAAAAAAAAAAAATTTTAATCCGACGCCCTATAACTGATCTAAGTAGGATGTGTATTTTTTTAATTCATCGAGGTATACATATACAATTTCTAAATGTCTTTTTCGTTAATCAATATTACCTTCAAAAATCCCAGCTCTATTTCTATTCATTAAAATCTGACAGTAATATTATATATTGTACACCAACATCAACACTAAGCATCCATTTCAAAAACAATAGAAGCTAATTAAAATTTCCATAGAGCCGAGGACTCAGTACATTCTTCTTTCTGACAAACGTCCCGAGATCATGTAATAAAGGAGGTAGATTTGAACAGCGATTACACGTAATAACGTGGTCATAAATATTCGTGAAGCCACTTCAGGTACGGCCACAAACGGGCCGGAACGTTTACAGTTGTAAGGTACAGGAGATCGCGAATTAATATAACTTTTATAGAGAAAAAAATGCGGTTTTCAATTATTTATTTAAGTATTTAACGTTGGTAATTTACTTATTATATTTTAGAGGAAATATTCACAGTGAAACTGATATTTATGTAACACGCATTTTGATAACTGTATCTGACCAAAATCATCGTTTTTTGAAACTTCCATATTTTGCCAGCATTATTATATAATATTATTGACTTATGAAAATGGCTTAAAACGTTGTGTTGTGCAAAAACCATTACTATAAAATATTGTATAACTTTTAAAAATATTTATGAGATCGATTCTATTCCATGCCTCGATCTTAATTTTATCTGTATATATGTTATTTGAAAATTATTTTATTATGTTACATTTATAGTATTTTTCCAACAGCTGTCACATTCTATCTCTTAAGATATTAGATAGCGCTTATCACTTGCACCAGCGTGCACCTGCCCCAAACCGAGATCCGAGCTATAACTCAAGCTATAATTAGCACTCAACGTGTTTTAAAATGACCACTTTTACTCATTATTTACTTAACTTTCCTTTATTTGTTACCTACCCCGAAATCTAGAGTAATTTAGCTCGGCTTTATTACGAACTTTTGTTAATCTTTTTTACCGTATCGTGAAATATGTTACTAATTTATTTAAGACTTCCATTAAAGTTTTAACTTTGTTCAGTACAATATATACGTTTATATTCAATAAGCGTATACGAAACTAAAAGCCATTGGCTGTCTATGCCAACTGTAGAGTTGCAAGTCATATTAAATCAGGCAATATAAATTGCGTTTAGTCTGATAGTTTTACTCCGTTAAATCTACCTTCTATTCTCTACATTAGAGTTTTAGATTAGATGGGTTTTTGGGCACTAAATTGTACCGAAGATTCCGTCCTAGTCCACGAAGTCATGTTTAATCGCGTTTATCGAATAACTAAATCCAAAATACGTTCCCTCCTCCTACGTAACTTGTTAGATGTTATATTGCTGGGGTATTTCATTAGCTATCAATTGTCTTTCCTACGTAAAAAATAAGATTTTTTTGAAGGATACAGAAAAGTTTGACACACTAAGGACAATTACTTACAGCCACAATAAAAACGTTTGCATGAGATAAAAACAATATTAACTATGCAGTATTCATTTAAACCATTCGACCAATACTGATAAAAAACTCCTCAATAATATTTAAGTTGGAAAGTTCGAAAAGAATCCAGACGGCAGGAAGTAAGAAGAGGAAAGTTTTATTAAAATCTTCTTCGCTAGTTAAAAATAACATAAAACTATGAACAGGGTGCATACCAACTATTTAACAATATTATTTCTAAGTTGCATTTCGAGCGAATGAAATCGTGGCACTTATTAATTATACGTATTTTATAAAGCGGATAAACTAATAATTCATTAAAATGAACGTATATATTAGCACTAATGATTGTTAATTTATCAATGCAATGGTCTTTGAACTGATAAAAACTGTAATATTATATACATTTATCATTGATTTACATTTTACAATGATAGAAACGTAATATAGAAGAACGAATAATAACAACAAATTTAGATTTAAATAAAACACTTTAACGGTTCAAAACGCGATATATTTCAGACGGGGAGACTTACCGTGACCACCGCTTCTGCAAAGCATACAAAACGTCGGGCAGTAGTTAAAAATAATTTTCCAATAAGTTTAACTAAAATATATCGCGCTTTAAACCGTTAAAGTGTTTTATTTAAATGTGTACTACTCGCGTAAACTACAGTTACAGACAGTATTTAACATATTTAGATTTTATGTATTTTTGGACATATGTTTTACATAAATAGCTTAGTCGATCCAAAAACATAATTTCCTGGGGCAATCTTGTCTTCACTTTGTAAATATTCCTTGTAAAGCCTTTCAAAATCTTCCCATGTTACTTTAGGCTTTCCTTGAGACATTTTCTGGAAGGCTCCCTTCGTTACCTCCGCGGACATTCCCAATGCTACGTGGAATCTTACAAACTCTTCTTCATCTACAACACCATCCCCCGCCAGATCTTGCATCAGGAAGTTAACTTTGCAATGCATTTTCTGCCACTCGAGTAACTCACTTTTACCTGTATCCCACACATTTATCCATTCTTCTGCATTTATTTTATCCCTACCACTGCTCAAACCTTCCCAAACCATTGCGGCCCCTTCTTCAATGTCTTTAAGGAACTTACTATTCTTCTCCTTACGTAGAATGTTCAAAATATATGCCACAGATGCATCGTAGTCTTTTTTCTCAGCTGTGGAGTTACTTTCAGCATTGCACATAATTTTAAAAAGATATAAGATTTTCTTCTTTCTAAATTCGGACACCATTTTTACTGATCAATGCTATCTAATGCTGCGAATGCATTTATCACTTCATCTTATATATAGGCGAAATACTGCATCTTTTTATCTTTATTCCCTGTTAAAGAACGATAAACTAAAGTACTCTGATGAGATTATCGTAATCTTGTAATGACTTTCTACATGCAAAGGGCATCTCACCTTAATGCCCATGTATTATGAATGCAGTTTTGGCAAGGGCGATAAGATTATTAAAAAGTAGCCAGTTTTCAAATAATTTTAATATAATAACTGTGACAATTTGAGAAAAATAATATTATAAACTATTCCTTGAGGAAGTTAATTGTGCCGAAAATATAGTTTCCTGGTGCATCAGCATCATCAGACAAGAAGAAGTCCTTGAATAACTTTTGGAACTCTTCCCAGCTTAAACTACTTTGGCCTTGGGATAACTTCTTAAAAGCTTCAACAGCGTCTTCTTTGGGCCCTCCGAAGACTTCGTGCACCTTCACAAACTCTTCTTCGTCGACCTTACCATCTCCGGATTTATCTTGAAGGTGGAAACATACTTTGCAGAACAAGTTGTTCCATTCAGGTAAAGTCTCTTTGTCTTGAAGGTCCCACATCTTAATCCATTCCTCTGTGCTTACTTTTCCGTCGTTATCTGAGTCAGCGGAGCTTTGGAAACCTTCCCAGATCTGATTCATGATGTCTTTAGCGACGTTGAAGACCACATCGCTCTCCTTCCATCCTTGTAACCTTACAATTCTGTCCAAGGACTTTTCGAAATCCTTTTTTTCAACAGCACCACTTTCGTCGGCGTCGAAGAATTTCTTAAAAGCGAATAATAACTTTTTCCTTCTAACGTCGGATACCATTTTGTTGATTTTGGATAATTCACGATAGAAATAAACGTGATTTATCGACTGAACAGACTTTTTATACTTAAATTATTATCATTCGATAAGAAAATTAACGGAATTATTAAATGACGTAATGCGAAATTCATATTACATATTATCTAAAAAGTACTTTAGGATTAAATACATTATGATAGCCAATTCTTTACACCACGTGGCCTGATGTAAAGTAATTTTTGACGTACATATTTAAAACGTGGCATGAATCAACACAAGTCAGAACTTTATCGTGTTTGAATATGTTTACATTAATATTTTCTATACTAGAAGGGTTTTAAAAGGCATGTTATAATTAAAATATATAAGTAGATATTATAAACAAGTAAGAGTGAAATTAAATAATTTGTAAAAATTGTATTAGTGGAAGTAATTATTACGTTTGGAAAAAAAAAAAATTTTCCCCCTTTTTTGCCCCCGAGGGGGACCAAAAAAAAAAAAAAAAAAAAAAAAAAAAAAAAAAACCCCCCCCCGGCGGGGCCCCCCCCCCCCCCCCCCCCCCCCCCCCCCCCCCCCCCCCCCCCCCCCCCCCCCCCGCCCCACAGGGGGGGCCCCCCCCCCCCCCCCCCCCCCCCCCCCTTTTTTTTTTTTTTTTTTTTTTTTTTTTTTTTTTTTAAGTAATTATTATATAATACCATTCAAAGTCGCATCGATCATTGTCCTCGATTATAGAGAGATTACAAATATCAAGATAATTATATCGCCCTGATAATAACTTTTCGCGAGAATTAAAAATAAATTTTATCCGCAAAAAGCACGTATAAAGATATTGTAAGTACCCAAGGGAGGTTATATAAATTAAAATTTATTTTAAATAGATATTTTTGAAAATACACTATGTAACATTTAATGGAAGAAAATCTTATGGACTTGGATCGATCGATAGAGACAGAAGTATGTGTGTATGTTGGTTTCCCATTCATTATTTATTATATATGTCATTCATTAACAACTTTAATTTAAAATGAACTTTAAAATTCATATTTACACTAAAACGCATTACGCGATACTGTTGTTATGTTACTTAGTAAATCCAAGTTGGAAAATTGTTTATCCGAGCTGTTAATTATTATTCTAGAACCGGGAAGGAGATAGTTTCACACATATAGTTATACGCATGTCTTTAACAATTGACCGATAGAACACATCTGTCATGGTCCGTCACACGCCCACGTACATTGCTGCGGTATGAAGTGGATAGGTCTGTTACAGCATTTTCGTATTTGACCTTTTGATATAAGTTGTTTAAGGAAATTATTCCAAAATTAAGTAGATATCTTTTGTTATTTAAGCTAACGTCACATCTATTTGAATTTCGAAGGTTCCTACTTTGTTAAACAACTAAAATTCTTACTAAGCAATATATTATGTTCTCAATTAATAAAATTCTCTAAAAACTGAATGTCGCGGAAAAAATGACAAAATAGATTTTTTATCAATCTTATCTCTTTGATTGTACGTACACGGCAATCTTTTAACATTTTTTTTATTTTAAAATGCTAGCTTAGCAGGAGGTAATATGATTTGTGTCATGGAAATCAGATAAGCTAATTATATCCGCCGAAAATACTCAATATGAATTACGTAGTTTCATTATAGTATTATTTACTTCATAGTTAAATAAGAAAGATTAATCTATACTAACATATAAAGCTGAAGAGTTTGTTTGTTTGAACGCGCTAATCTCAGGAGCTACGGGTTCGGTTTAGAAAATTATTTTTGTGTTAGAACATTTATCGAGAAAGGCTGTAAAACACTGCCCTGTGACTAATACAAGCGAAGATACAACGAGAAATATGTTTCAAACGGGGGGAAATTTTTATCTCTGTGGGTTCAGATGCGTACGCTCCGAAAAAGGTTCAAGACACCCAAAAAATATGTATGAAAGAATGATTCCTTTTTAAATGATCTAAAAAAATGTCCGCGACATGTCTATCTTTTAAGATTAACTTGCGAGAACGACGGTACCCGAACGACGGGTCGCGAGCGACGCGAGGCGACCGATGTCATGGGCAGCCTTAATTAATAAAGATGTAGAGGTTTTTAAAAACAAATTTGAATGGCCAAAATAACTATTCTACGCCGACGAAGTCGCTGACACAGCAAGTTATCAATGAAATTAAAGATAATCAGAAAAGAAAAAAAACCCTTTCCATTAAGTCCTGAATTTAATTAGGATTATACCATGCATTTAAATATTGCCTCAATTATTATAAGTTGTAGCGCAGATGTAGCTCATCCAAAAACTCGTACATTAAGGGCTAATGCGATAAAGAGAGATTCTAATGCGACGCGAACCCCGTACTTGGGGTGGGGAGGAACGAAGAGAACGCCACTCACTCGCCAAATTGTTCTGGATTATAGAATTTTTTATCGCCCAGTGCAGTCTTGATGCGGTTTTATAGCTTTATCTAACGCTCGGTTTATTGCAAGATTACTATCGGTCAAATGTTGATTACATTCGTGGAGTAATTATTACGATTAGCAGCGTTATACGTTTGAAAACGTTTATATTTTCATAGCACATGATGGCACTATATAAATTAAAAAAAAATAGGATTCGCGCGAGAGGTGCAAGTATCAATAGAATGAAAAAAATCGACGATGATATAGGACACGGTAACTCAATTGATTAGAGCAACAGCACAGAACACTATGGATACCGCTTCAAGTCCGGCCCGTGTCGTAAGTTTGATTTTTAATTTATATAACGTTAAACGTATTATGATAAATGTGAAAAAGCCGTGTGTTTTCCAAATTCAACCAATATTATTATTATTATTAGAAATGTTTTACATTTAGAATGCGCTTGAGCACTTAGATAAAATAATGAAATTTAAGAATTTTTAAATATTTTTTTTAAATGACAATTACATTAAAGTATACATGATGTCTTAGTATTTACTTGACAATATTATTTTTACATAGTTTAAAAGTGGCTGACACAAATCCTAACTGAACAGTTATTGTGTTGTTAACGTCACACACAAAAATACTTAGGTATTATTAAAACTATGAGATTAGAAGCTCGTTTTCCCGAAGATAAAATTACCAGCCGCATTCGCATCTTCTGTTGTGAAGTACTCCTTCCACAAATCTTGAAACTCGGACCAGGATACGTTGGCTTTTCCCTTCGACATTTTCCTGAAAGCGGCTAGCGCATCGTCCTTATTTAAACCAAAAGAAGCGTACACCGAAGAAAATTCCTCTCCATCGATCGCTCCATCGCCACTAGCATCTTCCAAGTTAAAGATAAACTTGCAGTACAGGTTCTGCCATTCGAGAGACGCGTTCGGGTTCTTCGCATAGTCATCCCACATGGAGACCCACTCGTCCACGGATATCTCGCCATCATTATCGTTATCAGCTCTACCCTGTAATGCGTCCCATATCTTCATCAGCGTATTCTGCGTTTCCTTGTACTTAGCATCTCCTGGTGCCCAACCACGCAACTTAGAAATATTCTCAACAGCTAATTCGAAGTCTTTCTTATCAATCGATCCGCTCCCGTTCCTATCAAAGAACGAAGTAAATACATGAAGCAGCTTCTTCTTCCTGAAGTCGGAAACCATCTTGTTTGTGTGATTTGGTCTAAGTGTTCTGGGATGTTTGGAGATGGCTTTTATATGACAAGTTGTACTGCAAGATACCCACTATCAGAACGATCTTTATAAGTGACGTATTTGTTATCAGGCTGTTATCTGCCTGCAATGCAGTAAATAGTGATTCATTACAGAGTACGCGGGTGTAGAATATAATGAAAATGTTATTTGCAATAACCACAGTTAAGGTCGACAGCGTATCTTGTTTAGATACTACAGGCTGAGGTATAATACCCCATGTCTGTCCTCCTTAAAATTAACCAATTTTGCTTAAACGCGAACTACATTGTTATATTGTCGTTTTTAAACGAAACGGGACGCTTCAGTTGCCTTTGTAATCGCCTCTTAATCTGTACCATTCGCGTATACTACAGATACACATTTAAACAAAAATTCAAATTTGTATTTATGAGTCAAATAGTCTACAAGACACGTATAACTTACTTGTACACTTTACTTTTAACTTACTGATGTTTTACTGATTCTGTGACAAAATTATTGATTATATTGAATTGTTGTAATTATTTTGTTATTGCGGTTTTTACAATACTAAACTATTGCACAATCCAAACCCCTTAAAATAAATTTGAATCTCATTTTATTCGGTAAAACATTGAACAAATAAGTTTAATACAAAGTGTTATTTATCTATGACAAAGTACACTGTGTCGAGTTCCGTTGTATTTATTTAATATCAAAATTGCATTAACTGCGATAATAGAGACAGTTTGCTAAACCCGCTTTCCTACATTAAAACTTAGTACAGACAGATGTTAGATAATAAGATTGCAAAATTAGGCAATTATTGTGATTGCTATACTGCGTGATAAACATTGTTATGCTTAAATTTGTTGCTTTTATTAAATAAGATAAAGAGCATTTTTTCTATATTGTGAAATTAATTTGAGATTAAAAATTATAGCTATAGAATTTTATTAGATAATTATAGACAAGAATCACCTTGAGAGGTAAAATATCCCAGCCAGCAATATAATATGTCAACAAGAACCGCTGTAGACTTATTTTGTATTTGGATATTCAGAAATCCACAAACTATAACATATTATTACGGCATTCACCATTTTTCAGATAAGTATGTATATTGATTAAAACATATTGAATCCGGTGGAGATCGAATTAACGACTCGTTGATTATTAGTAATACATTGCTACGATTACACCGACGTCAAAACATATATAAAATATAGTATATAACAACTTACGAGTACAATTTTGAATGCCTAACATATATTAATAAGGGATGTAGATAACAGTTAGAAACTGCGAATTTTATCATTTATGTTAGTAAAATTCCAATTTCACTTAGTAATATAGAGCAGAAAATTCTGTGCCCATCCTAACCGAATATTAAATTCAAATTTACGCACTTAAAGCACGTTTTGCCGTGGAAGATAATATCTAAACACTTTAAGGCTGGTTGCATTATGTTTGTTTTGTCTTCACTTCTTATCCATATGATTTCATATTTTAATATAACAGATTGGTGCAGGCGGTAATTAAACCCGCTACGAAACTTCGATAGCAAGCTTATCACGGTTAGTATTTTTGCAAAAGATTATGTAAACACAAAAGTATTCTTTCGAGGCATTACAAATGCTCGCGATTACAAGTAGAACAAAGGACAGTGTGAAAATATTGTCGCCGGAATAAAACCTCCGCCCCAGGGCTTTCGTAAGACGAGTCCTTTTTTCGCGATGATATATTAAGAAGATGTAGCCTTGGACACGCAGGATCCTGTGTGAAAACTGTACTATCTTTGTATCATGTTTTATTATATCGATGTGGTTTTTTTTTACGTTTCGTTCCCAAAATAGATAAGTTTGCAACTTACAATAATTATATATTCAATACAAAATTATTGTGTATAGAATTTTGTTCTACACATGTATAGTTAAAGCAGATGACTGAAAATTGATTGTCCTTCACCCGGGTGAGCTTTCGACCGGCTCTTCAAGCTCCCACCCGCATTGCGACGGTCCAAGCCGAGGCCGATGCCCCCCTTGGGGCACCCTTGGTCTAGCAAACACAGTGAGCTCTAGGGCGCTCGCCCAAACGTCCGGTTAGGTTAGGTTAGCCCAATACGTAAAATAAAATAATTTTTTTTTTAATAAAACACTTTAACGGTTTAAAACGCGATATAGCGCGCGGTATATCGCGTTTTAAACCGTTAAACTGTTTTATTTAAATGTGTACTACTCGCGTAAACTACAGACAGTATTTAAATGAAATTTTATTGATTAAAGCAGATTAAAAATCACTATTATATATTTCCTATTATTGATTATCCTACAAATACGTAACATTTATATTTATAACCAATTTATATCTCTTCTCTGAGTAGGTACTTTTCATATCGTATGTGTCATCGTCGTGCTGGGTGTAAGATTGTGAACACTATTAATTAAATCTTGTTATACCTGAGAGACCTGATCGCTAGACCGAGAGTGACCGACTATTACGAATGTTACTAATCTACCTACATAACAAATGTAAATTCACATTTCCTATCAGTTTTTAAAACCGCCATTAACTTTAAGGATTTATAAAATCTGTATCATAACTACAGACGAGGGAGAAATACTAATGAAAGCTGAGCGTACAAAAACCCATACAAGTTGTTGGCAAACCTCGATATTGTGATCATTGTAACAAAAGACATACCATACCTGTACTATCTTATTTATATTTCTTATGTTCAGGATATATTTGTACTAGATGAGATATTTTAATTTGTGACGGCAGACATGCCTGGGGTTCTTGATAGAATGTTCGATGTTCCTGGTACAATCGAATTTAAATAAGACCTACACTATACCTTGACCTACCTAAAGACCTATACCTTGACCTATTTAGTCTTTAAACAAAGCTGTAAAAAAAAAAAGATAATATATAGTTAATTAAAGCCAGCGATAAGACACGTTTTTTTCATGTTAATCTAAGCAGATTATAATATGCAGAAGTGAAGTAATCACTAACCAAGCCGCATTCGATCAAAGATCATTTTTGTCCTTCTATAAGTCTTAATTCCAGTTTGCTATTGAATTATATTGGGCTAGATTACAGTTCAATCGTTTAACACGAGTATATATATAAAGTTTTCATATAAGCTAGGACTTTTTTAAATAGCTTTGCCATATCCAGAGGGATATGTTAAGTTGGGGATATTATTTTTAATACCACACAATGCAGGTAGCTTGCGCCGTAAGACGACCTCGTTACGACCGGCTAATCCATGAATGCGCTGACGTTGTGCATGGTTCCATTCGCTTCGAACATACAAGCAAAAAATTGAAAAAAAAATCACTAATTTGACGACAAACCGTTCAACTGTGTCCGTCTATAAGAAATTAGTTTTTTACTACCTCTACCTGAATTCTAGAAAAGATTAATATTATGTCTTTACCCCATTAAATCTACCTTTATTTTTCATTATAATATACTGTGAAGTGTTTTGCCGAAATTTAATTACCATAAAAACTATTCTTGTGAGTTATTAATGTAGCGTTACTCTTCCCTCTGTTTTTTTACTTCTATTGATCGCAGCATGTCTTATAGCCTAAAGCCTTTCTCGATTAATGCTCTAACCAGCATACCTTCCTGAGATTAGCTCGTTTAAACAAATAACAGAACTCAGCTATATAATAAAAGTATAGATAAACACAACTCTGGATAGAACAATTGAAAAATGTACTTAAATACCGTCTTTAGTTTAACGGTTTAAAACGCTATATATTTAAGTTAAACTTGTTTGAAAATTATTTTTAACAACGGCCCGACGTTTCAGATGGTTTTTAATGTACTTATTTTAAATAATTATTTCAAAAACTGTTTTAATCGATGCCTTTCGTTCTTTCAATACGTCAATGCGACAAACCGAAATTGTCCTTTATCGTGGTATAATGGAAAACCAGAAGAAAACCGCGATGCCGTCTTAGCCGCAATATTAACCGCAAAGCATGTGGGAACACGTTGTTTACAATATTTTATAGCTATGCTTTAACTTTGCATATTATATTATGATGCAATGAAAGTCGCTGTGCGCATTTTTAGTTTGTGAAAGTAGAAAAGTTTTAAGGCTTTTAAAAGTACTGTATCTCATCTATATTTAATAAAAATTTCTTAAAAAGCACTTCTTAAAAATAGTCCTATCTTCATGAACTAAAAAATTCATAACTCTACGTCTAACTTAAAACGAAGTGATTTTATCTTGTAATATGTAGTTTAAGCCGCATTAGGTTTAACTTTTTTTAGGGAACTCAAGTGCTGGTCAAAAGTTTTATCTATTATGTATTTATCTATGTATTCACGTATTCCATACTACAACTTATCTTTGCTTATGAACCAAATGTTACCGTATAGGCTATGTGTAGTTCGCATGAATTTATTTAAAACTACCCGCGTGATAAAAAAAATAATTATTTTAATTTAAGTAGTTATTATTTAAGTAGTTATTTTTATTTTTATTTAAGTTTCTTACGTAAGTGATGTAAATCTGAATGAGAAATAAATGTATTTAAACCGAACTTACAGGTGGTAAGTACAATAGGATGGTCGATAAAACGTTTTCTCTTTTAGATTTAGAAAGATAAGAAATTTACAAAATAATGTACCTATAAGCCCTTCACGAATATTTTGCATAGCATCTTCGCTTAGTCAATAAACGCGCAACGGGGCACGGGGATACCTTCCGGTATTCGGTATCAATTAAAATAACCCAAAATTTCAAGTTGATATAACCTTTACTCATATAAAGATTTCCTATGTATAACCAAAAAAAACTTACCTGTCGTGTATGTCACCGATACGCCAGAGGTTTCGTGTCCAGACTCCATCTTAATGCGCACTGAGGACAGCTTCGTTAATTTTTTAACGAATCCCACAATTAAACTAAACGCTCTTTAAAATAAAGCGGATATTTATAGGCAACGGTTATCACAATCACAACTTTCTTTAAAACAACATTATTGAATTTACCATATAAAATCTTAAAACATACTTGAATATTATGAATTATTATTATTATTAATTTTACATAGTTCCAAATCATTTATTTTACATTATTTGCATTTATCGTATAAATAAATTTCATTTCTTTATAGGTTACGAAAATTTACAATAGATAAAAAATAGATGGCGCTACTACTTGGACGCAAATCAAATTAAACTTTGTTCATTTATAAAACAACTGTTATAAAGTGATATCAAAATAGAAATAATACATAGAATATAGACATAGATAATAAAGTAGCATTGTGGCGACATCTGGTGTCAATTGTATATACTGTCAAGTGTCATTTTGAAATAAAAGTAGTCATTATCCAACATCAGACGCGTTTTCATTATAGGATATGGGCCCAGTCCCAAATAATTAGTTATTGTGGTTTTGTGAAGTTAAAAATGAGTTCCAGTTATCTCGCAAACGTGCCGAAGTTGAAGGGTCGCGAAAACTTCGACGATTGGGCGTTCGCAGTTGAGAACTTGCTTATATTGGAGGGCGCGGACATTTTCCTGAAGCAAGAAGGAACGGGCGATGCAGCGGCGACCGATGCAAAGGCGCGTGCTAAGATGATTTTGACGATTGATTCATCATTATTCGTGCACATAAAAGATACAACGACCGCGAAGCAATTGTGGACAAAACTTCGTTCTTTGTTCGACGATTCAGGTTTTTCTCGGAAGATTACGTTGCTTCGTCATCTGATTTCTATAAGGTTAGAAAATTGTGAGAATATGACGAATTATGTGACACAAATTGTTGAAACGTCTCAACGTTTGAGCGGAACAGGATTCGCTATCAATGATGAATGGGTTGGTTCATTATTGCTTGCCGGATTACCAGAGCGATTTATGCCTATGATCATGGCCATCGAGCACTCCGGAATTCAAATAACGGCTGATTCGATCAAGTCAAAATTACTTGATATGGAAGTAGCGGATTCAGGTGAATCGGAACGTAACTCAGCACTGGCAGCAAAATGGCGGAATAAATCGAGCAAAGGGGGCAACACTAATAAACATGGCGGACAGATCCCGAATACGTCAATGTCAAAATCGAATGTAAACAACACAAAAACAATAACTTGTTATCGTTGTAAGAAAACTGGACATTATCGGAACCAGTGTCCACTTTTAAAGGAGAAAACAGTAAACAAGAAACAAAGTAATGCTTTCAACGTTGTTTTTCTCAGTGGCGGTTTCAGTAAAAGTGATTTTTTTATTGACTCTGGTGCAAGTATGCATATGACGCCGAACGAATGTTGGATGAAAAATGTTAAATACTCATCAAGTTTACCAGAAATAGTTGTCGCCAATAAGAAAAAACGATACGAAAGTTCCCGTTTTATGTTCAGGTGACATAGAAATAACGACAAGCTACAATTATGATATTACTGTGCAGAATGCGTTATGTGTACCAAGTCTCACGACTAACTTATTGTCGGTGAGTGAAATGATAAAAAACGGAAACAGCGTTGTATTTGAGAGAGATAAGTGTCTCATTAAAAACAAATTGGATGAATTAGTTGCAGAAGCATATCTGGTTGATGGAGTGTATAAATTGAAAATACAAACACAGAATTGTTTATTGACAGCAGTCAGTGGAGAAACATGGCACAGACGGCTTGGCCATATCAATAGCACAGATATGAACAAGATGAAGACGTGTGGACTGGTAGAAGGACTAGATTATCCTGATGGGTTCGTTATAAGCAAATCCAGCTGTCAAACATGCTGCGAGGGGAAGCAATCTAGATTACCATTTAATTCTGGATCACGAGCCACAGAAACTCTTCAAATCATTCATTCTGATGTCTGTGGCCCCATGGAGACAGTGTCAATGGGCGGTGCTTGTTATTTTTTGATATTTGTTGATGATTACACCAGGATGACCTTTATTTACTTTCTAAAGGCTAAGAGTGAGGTGATAAATTATTTCAAAGAATTCAAATCGATGGCTGAGAATTCACAGAATAAGAAAATCAAAATCTTGCGTACAGATAACGGCTGCGAGTACAGCAATAATGTTTTTGAATATTTCTTGAAGAAAGAGGGTATTGTACATCAAAAAACAAATCCCTACACACCTGAGCAAAATGGACTGAGTGAACGGTCAAACAGAACCATAGTAGAGAGAGCACGATGCTTACTTTTCGAAGCCGATCTAAAAAAGGAATTTTGGGCAGAAGCTGCTAACACAGCTGTCTATTTGAAGAACAGATCAGTAACTTCAGGTATTGAAAAGACTCCCTATGAGATGTGGACCAAGAGGAAACCAGATTTACAGCATATTCGTATATTTGGAAGCCAAGTTATGGTACATATACCTAAAGAAAAAAGAACAAAGTGGGATAAAAAATCAAAGTTGCATATACTAGTTGGTTTCAGTGAAAATGTGAAAGGTTACAGAATTTATGATCCCGTCAAAAGAAATGTGACTACAAGTAGAGATGTTGTGATTATGGAGAAGCTGAGAACTACAGAAACTGTAACTATTCCAGTAGTGGAGACCACAGATTCAGTGGGGGAATTGTTGGAGGAATCTGCGGTGAAGACAGAATTTCTTCACAATCAGTCCAGTTCCAGTGAGTGTGATTACTCAGAAAGCCTAAATAATTCTTTCCATAAAAAAAAGGAAGAGAGTGACAAGAAAGAGAAAGAAGAAGAAGCAAACAATGTACCTCAGACAAATGAAGAACCAAAGAAACAGCTAAGAAAAAGACCGGAAAGATATGGGTTTGCAAATATGAGTACTACATCTATAGGAGACAATGAACTGACTTATGCGGAGGCTATCAGCGGTCCTGAGAGCCAACAATGGCTGCAGGCAATGGCAGAAGAGCTGCAGTCATTCGATGATAACCAAGTTTGGGAGATAGTCGATGCTCCAGATAGTGCTAGTGTAGTGCAGTGTAAATGGGTCTTAAAAAAGAAAATAGATTGTGACAATAAAGTGCGACATCGTGCCAGACTTGTAGCAAAAGGTTTCACTCAGAGGGCTGGTGTGGACTATGATGAAACTTTTTCCCCAGTGATTAGGCACTCAACCTTGCGTTTACTTTTTTCTTTAAGTGTGCAGTTAGATATGAATGTTACTCACTTAGATGTCACAACAGCTTTTCTTAATGATTATTTGAAAGAGAGTATATTTATGTACTTGCCAGAAGGTTTTCCTAATAAAGAGCCAAATAAAGTAATGAAATTAAAAAAGGCTGTTTATGGCTTAAAATAATCATCTTTGGCTTGGTATCAAAGAGTAGATGAAACATTGTGCAATTTAGGTTACAGAAGATGTGAACTTGAACCTTGTGTTTTTATAAAAAATCATAATAACAATAAGAAAACTATTGTTGGTGTCTATATTGATGATTTTATAATTTTCTCGAATAATGAGTCAGAAACTAAGTCCTTGATAGAAGCATTGAGTCAAAAGTTTAAGATTAAAGATTTGGGACAAGTTAAACAGTATTTAGGTATGAGAATTAATATAAGCAAAAATGTTATTACAATAGATCAGGAGAATTATATTGAACAGATAGCAAGTAAGTTTAATATGACTGATAGTAATTTGGCAAACACACCGTAACACACCGTAAACACACACATAGAATGTAAATTGAATATCGAGAAACCGAAACAGTGTAATAATAACCTACCTTATCAGAGATTAATAGGCAGTCTAATGTACTTAGCGGTCTTGACAAGACCAGATATTGCTTATGCAGTTAGTTACCTTAGTCAATTTAATAATTGTTATTCACAGTTACATTGGAATTATGCCAAGAGAGTCTTAAAATATTTGTTAAAAACTAAGAATTATTGCTTAAGATATTCCAAAGAAGAAGCAGAACTGGTTGGCTTTGTGGATGCAGACTGGGCAAGCAATGTCATTGATAGACGTTCATATACAGGGTTTTGTTTTATGAGATCTGGATCTGCTATTTCTTGGGAAAGCAAAAAGCAAAAAACGGTTGCTCTCAGTAGTTGTGAGGCAGAGTACATGGCTTTGTCAGAAGCATGTAGAGAAGCTTTATATTTACAGAATTTAGAATGTGAATTGTTAGGTAATTGCAATAAGATTGTTTTGTATAATGATAATCAGAGTGCATTGAAGATGGCAAGCAACCATTATTCTCATAAGCGTTCCAAACATATTGATATAAGATACAATTTTATCAGAGAAGTAATTAGCAACAATAAGGTTGAGACTAAATATTTGTCAACTTCTAGTATGCCTGCGGATTTGCTTACTAAGGGATTACCTGGACTAAAACACTATGAGTTTATGCAAAGACTTGGTATTGTGCAAAAATAATTTATTTGAAATAAAAATTAAGTTTATTGTTTCTTTGAGTTGTGAACTGTGCAATATATATGTATGTATGGCAATATAGTTTATATAGGTTTATATACATGTATTATAGTTTATAAGGCAACTAGTTTGTTTGATATTTTGATATAGTGGGGGTGTTATAAAGTGATATCAAAATAGAAATAATACATAGAATATAGACATAGATAATAAAGTAGCATTGTGGCGACATCTGGTGTCAATTGTATATACTGTCAAGTGTCATTTTGAAATAAAAGTAGTCATTATCCAACATCAGACGCGTTTTCATTATAACAACTAAACAGAGTTATAATATTAATCTAATTTTACTGTAAACATTTATATGAAAGTAATAATTAAAGACTTGCCAATTTACGTCGGCCGTATTAAACCAAACAATATATTACGAATCAAATGTTTACGAAATAGTCAATACAAGGTCTATTTATATATAAACAGTTTAATGATTATGATTATTATTGAAACACTAAATTTAAATACTTATTATATATTGTTATAATTATTAAATACTGATTGGCACCCTTATGTACCTATAAATAAATACTTGAATTCACAAGGGTAATTATAAATATCTTCAAATCAGATTTGATATTATAAAAAATCACAAGTACATGTAAGTACAGTTACACGAAGTCGTCTTAGACCTAATAATAAAAGTATGAATATTATATAATGTCCTGCTAAAAACTATAAATGCAAAAGATACTATAGAGTAAATAAATTAGGAAGACGAAGTATGTATTAAGTAAAAAATACACCTAAGCCGACAACCTCGCGAAAGAAGGGTTTTCTTAAAATATGTATATGTTACGTGAACTTGTACAACTCCCTCCAATATTGTAGTTGCCAGTAACGATCGCTAAAAGGATACCCTTTAAGTCATAACAATTTTATAGCGATTTTAATGCCGCAGTAAGCGGGATGCTTTTAAAAATAGTTAAAATGCAGGAAGCACTATATAGTAAACGCAGGATTATTCTGAATGCGTTCCCCTTCTCCTAATGATGGCGCGAAGCACTCTGTTGCAATCGGTAGGGAATATTACGCTATGCTTTCTTGTAGTATGATGCATTTTTATTTTACGCACTTATCGACTGTGCTCATTGGTATAAGCTTGGTAATAAAAGTAAGCGCGGGAAATAAAATTATAAAAGCGAGATTATAAGAATGCTTGTCACACTTACACGTACGAGCAAATCACTTTTGAATGGTATTTAATATACTATTAATTAACTGAGAGTTTCCGTTGCGTGCGCTATGAAAACGGTTCAATATACCCAATAAATATATATAAAAAAAATGATTCCTTTTAAATAATTTTAAAACATGTCCACGACAGTATGTCTATATTTTAAGATTGATTTTTAAGAACGACGGGACGCGAACAACGTCGTGGATAACAGGTATTTAAGATGAGGTCTACCCAAAATAACTATTCTATGCAGACGAAATCGCTGGCACAGCTAGTCAGTAACTATTGATATTTTAACATTATCAGAAACTCTTGGTAAATACATATTTAAATAATAACTTGCGGATCTATAATGATACATCTATACAAACACAAATTCACTTTAAAACTACTACGAACTTATTCCGCTTTATTGCATTAAATGAAAGACAGTAAATATTAATTTTTAAAATATATTTCATTTATATAATTATAATAACTTACATATAAGTAGACATGTACATTCCTATACAATCACACTATAATTAGGATATATTTTATTTTGTTACTACAAATTTTTAGTCTTATAAACATTTAAAAAATAACGCAAAAACAAACTGGCTCAGTTTTCTAATGTGTTTAATAAATCCGGTTGAATATGTAACCGGTAAACATATCTACGAAATAATTATGGTACATAATATTTAATAATTATTAAACTCGTCGTTAGAAAGTGGCAGTTACGACAAAGAGACTATATTATATAACAATATTTTAACATCAATGCATTTTATTACAGGTTTGAACTAAACCTTAAATTAAAACTTTCATAAGTCATAATCAAATAAATCTAAGTCAATTTGGACATAAATATTTAGTGTAAGCCACAGTTTTATTACATATTACATGACCAAGTCAGTTGTAGAAAATGTTGAAAACGTTCTTATAAAAATGTCTAAGTTACATTATTTTTATTAACACTTACAATAGAACTGTTTTTTATGATTAATTTTTGTTGGACTATTCCAGTCATTAACAAGTCCAATATAAAAGAAAACTTCTCCGATTGCGTTTTTATTAGTTTTTTTTGTTTTGTGTTTTTTTCATTGCTTTTTTTTCTAATTAATGTCATAAACTTTTACATGACATTTAAGTCATGTATGTATTACGCTAATCATAAAAGGTATAGAGTCGTAACCGGCAAGATAATGTATGTCACTAAGTCACTTGTTAAGACTCCGCCCATTTTTAACGTCAACGTGACATACAAAGCCAACGGTTATCAAAATTTAAAAAAAACTTCATTAAGAACCTGATACATGTATGTATTAATCATACATAATAGCGTATTAAAGTACCTGCAAATGAAAAATCTTAAGTCTGCGTGAAGCTGATACATTTTGTTCTCAGTAATCGAATTCAACGTAAAGTGACAAATGTCTTTGACTTAACTTTGACTAACAAATATTTCTTTATCGTGGCTGTTCCGCAAATGTCAAAAGCATCTTTAGCGCCGGGAGGAAAGATGCGACGACCGCGAAGTCGACATCTCCTGCCAGGGATGTGACGGCTTGCTGCGCATTGGCGTAATCCCTGCCCTGGATGTACTGTGCGCACGCGTGGAGCGTACTCAGCGAGTTGTCGGATAGCTGAAAATATTGATTACACAAAAAATATAATTCAGTAGAAAGTACTTTTACATTAAATAAAAATTAATATAAAGGATACGGGACGGACAAGCATGGGCTTCACTTGACGGTACGTGGAATACCTCAGCCATACAACATCTAAACAAGATGCGTCGTCGACCTATTTCGACTTGAGACATTTAGAAGTCCACAGACTGAAACCGAAACGCGATTAAGCTTCACGGCTTTATTATCTGTGGACGGTGGTTCGTGAAGTGGATGTAATTTCGATATATCTACCACCTATTTATAATACAGATTTTCAAAGTCTAAAATGTTACAGAAAATATAGAAAAATATAAAAACCTTTACAAAAAAGGAAATCATTGAACAATGACAAATTCATTCCCATGTACAAGAAGAACCGGCCAAAATTTTTTTCAATATTTCAACTGTGTACACCGAATGTTTATCTAGACGTTACGTTGAACCTTGAACCTTGAACGTTGTCCTTAAAGAATTATATAAAATGTAGGTATTTTCTCTTAATTTGACGTACCTTGTTCTCTCTTAGGAGGTCGTAGAGATTTTCTAATTTCTTCTGAATATCTAGAAGTTTCCGCTTCGCCATCTGCGCAAGAGTTGTACATTTTAACATTAATAAATTAAGTAACGATTACTGTACGTTTTATCTGTCTGAAGTATATTGTATGAATATATATGTTAATTAACTCACTGCATTCGAAGTAGCGTTTGCGCAGTCGTTTCTAAGCTGATCGAACGTGGTCTGCAAGATGAGATGCTGGTCCGGAATAGGGGGCTTTGGTACGGGCGCTGTCTGTACTGGGGCTGGACTCTCAGCCTACGAAAAAATATGTTCCGTAATATATATAGTTTATGTTAAGTATTTACCTTACATGTATTTTTCACACAGAGATTCTAGTACATTTTTTGGTAAAAAGGACACGTCGTGGATGTCTTTTCTACCATTTTGTAAAATTTAATAACGCATCCTGTAAACTGAATAAATATCATTTGTCCCTGTTTTTATTTGTATTAGTTGTCTCTACTTTGTAGACAACAGTCCATAAATCGACAAGCCGTAAGTTCAAAATAAAAATCTTAGTTAAAGGAAGTTCTTTGTTCGTACATAAAAAATATTATGACTTAAAATACAAACCCGTTGCTGAAATCCTTGTTGCTGATACTGTCCTTGATACTGATCATATTGTCCGGGATACTGATTTTGTCCGGGGAATTGTTGTCCTGGGAACTGACCCTGCTGTCCCGGAAACTGACCCTGCTGTCCGGGGAACTGACCCTGCTGACCGGGGAACTGACTTTGCTGTCCGGGGAACTGACTCTGCTGTCCGGGATGTTGTTGAGGAGGTAATTGTTGGCCCGAGAATTGCTGTTGCCCTGGGAATTGTGGGTTCAAGGGGACGTGCTGCGGTGGTTCGGCTCCAAATAGCGGATGCGTTATTGGGGCTTGCTGTTGCATTTCCTGTTTTGGCTGAAATTGAAGTTTAAAATGAGAAAATTGTAGAGTATTTCTTTATAAATATTAATAAAAAAATCATATCAAATGAAGTATTGACTATAAGAACACTCTAATCTAAACAGAAGATAGATGATATTTTAACAAAATAAACACCATGCTCTTGCACATTTGCACACCATGAACAAACTATATTTATAAAGTCTACTCACTGAAACTACATAGTTACTATGGAATGAATAGGCGACGCCCACTAATCATTTTCTATCAATATAACTTGCATATTATTGTGGGAAAGAGGGAAGGAACTATTAAATTGTTTCGGTGAATAGACTATTGTGTTTGTTCATCTTCGTGTACCTCATGACGCGCGTGACCAATAATGTGGTCCCAATGTCTAGTTCCAGCGTGCAAAGCGGACATTGACTCTTGTTCCATCTAAATCAATATAGTTACATATTACATATAATAAAAAATATATTGTTAGTGTATATATTTATAAATACAGATGTTCAATAATATTTATATATTAAACACTCTCTGTAGTTAATGCGAGTAGTCCATTTTTATATTATATATATTAGTTAAACTTATTTGGAAATTCGAAAACGTCGGACCGTAGTTAAATTAATTTCCAAATAAGTTTAACTAATATATATCGCGTTTCAAACCCTTAGTATTTTATTATATAACAATATATTGTTATAATTCTATATAGTATGTTTAACTCGACTAAAATTGACTATATTTTCGTAAGCTCATTAAAACAGGGTTTTTACCTTAGCTTTAGTTGTCATAACTGGAGGATCATTCCATCCAGGTGCCACAGGCTTTGATGGCACTGCGGCCGCTACGGGTTCTATTCCCTGTGAGGCATAATAGCTGCCGTTCAACTGCCCCGGCTGATTTGCTGGGTTTAATGGAGCTGGATTTAATGGGTTATTGGGATAATTTGATAACGGATTTGATGGAATGTTAGGTTGGTTGATCGGTGTGAAGTTGTGCGTAGGTACACTAGCCGAATTGTATTGATCTGGAAGTGGGCTGTTATAACCATAGGACTGGGGCTGGGCTGTTACTGGGTTGTTGAAACCGTACTGGCTGTATAGAGGGGCCGACTGTACTGACGGATCCACTTTGTATTTAGATCTGGATGTTATACCTATAACAATTTTATAATTTATGAACACCTTGTTAACACCTACAGGGAAAATAATCTAAATAACAGATATTATACTTTTGTTGAGGCGATAGCATCTAGATTAGAGTCTATATATAGAGTAGATATAGAGTTTCTTCTATTTTATTAGTGTCGTGTATGTTACATTATATACATAAAAAAAATATTCATACTTGACAACAACGCATTACATTGCAAGGAAAGAAAACAAATGTTCTAAAAAAGTAATATTATAATTGATTGAAAGACCAAACATTAGAAATGTCTGCTCAGCCATACCGGATTGTGGTCCCACGCTGCCTGGTCGAGATTGCTGTTGAGGTTGCTGAGGCGGCAACTGCGGTTGAGGAACTAAGGGTTGAGGTTGACCCCACGTGTTGTTTGGCCTTTGCCACTGGTCATCTGGTTTTGGCACTGTAACGAACAAAGTTTAGAAATAACAGTTCGGATCGATCTTTTCAGATAAAAAAAAAATTGCTAGAAATATATCTTCGACTTTGCGGCTTTTTTATTGTTGTAACGGCAATTTTTTCAACAGCAACACAGACGGAGATGCCTTAGCTACGTAATTATATACAAACGTTTTTAATGACTCACCAATAGAAGGGGCGTTGGGTAAGTAGCTATTTGAAATATGTGAGCGTTTCTGCGACTGTTCACTCGCTGTCCGGGTTCGTCCTAGATATGGCTGTTGTTGGGGATGATGCTATAAAAAATTATGAATCTTTAAAATACATATGGTTTCTTATGAAAGCCGAATTTCATTCAGTTTTTGATCAACGATTTACACTCTCTCTATATCAGCCTAATCTTTAAATATTTAAAATATGTACGTCTTTAGTCTACACAGACCTATATTTTAAGAATTTTAAGTTACACACAGCTTTAATTGCGAGTAATACACATATAAATAAAACACTTTTTATGGTTTGAATATTAGTTATACTTATTTTAAATGGTCACGGCCACGGCAAAGCATCTGAAATGTTGGACCGATGTTAATTAGTAAAAATAATTTGTTTATAAATAAGTTTTAGTATTACAATTCGCGTTTTAAACCGTTAAGTGTTTTATCTAATTATTTAAAATATGCTTCTCTTACATTAATAGCAATAATTTACTGTGGGATGTTGTTTCATAGCTATAATTAATAAAATGCGGGAGAAATATGTCACCTGTGCAAATCGGTTTTGTATTATTCCTAAGGCTGTGGCAAGCCTGTCATACATTTCAGAGGGTGAACCTTGGAGCGCTGTTAACGCGCTCTGAAGGCAACCTTGTGATGCCAATCTACCCGCGTATTCAGTAAGAACACTCGTGAGACTACCCCCTTCCTGTAAAAAAACATAATTTTGGCATAATTCTTGAAAGTATATATTCATATATCCATATAACATAGAGAACTTAAATCTATCTAATTAAATAGATTTAGGTTTCTCCGTACAATAATATCATTACCATAAAACGGCTCTTATCTATTACTTTTAAATATACATTTCTTTCTAAAATTTAAAGAGTAGTAGATATTTTTTTCCTATGGTGAATATAAATTAGAAAATGTAAGTTAAGACTAACCTTGACTGGTCTTCCTCTAGCTTCAGCAGCGGTCTTCAATAATAGAGCGAGTTGAGCGCGCTGCGTCAGCGTACTAACGTCGCCGACGTCACGTTTTTCATCACGCAAGTCGCGCAACAGTCGCTTCGCTAATGCGTCGCCAGCTGCACTGACTACGTAGCACAGTTGTGCTGCTTTTCTGTACGATGGATCTGACTCCTCAGACAGTTTGTCACCCAACAGTTCTATGTATACAAAAAAACGCTTAAATTTTTTTAGAGGGGAGGCAGACAAGTGTGGTTCACTTCATATAGGAGTAATGCCCCACCATCTTACATCGAATTGAGATGCGCTGTCTTTTCAAAGAGTGCATTCAAATTTATCTCTATACTTAAAGACATACAAGTGAAACAAAATCTATAAACTCTTCATTTTAGGAACTTTACACTCTTTTTTTAAAAGGAGAGATGTATAATTATTTGTTTAACTCATAACTGCTACTAATTAAGTTATTTTAAAGTTTAATTAAAGAATTGCACGCAATCCTTATTGCATCTTCACGTACATATTGGCCGAAGATTAGATTTTAACGATCTGCAAACGACAAAGGCTGCTTTTTACAATTAAAAAACACGATACAATATTGCTAAAACGCTTTACAGTACAAATGAAAAAAAATCATAAATCCCAAGTCTTAAGGTAATAGGAGTCTAATAAAAAACTAACCACAATATTGGGCCAACACATCGCTTTCACAATGCGTCACAAGGGCCGCCAGCACATCTTTCCAGTTAGCTGGGGCTGAGCTCCTCACGAGCGCGTCCCACTTACTGCGAAGCAAGCTGCCGCTAAGCAGAGACACCGGGTCTGTTGCTGTCTTGTTTAGGTGATACCTTTGCACTTTATATACTAGCTCTTGGCTACCTGTAATGTATATATGAGAAGTCTTGAATCAAACACTAAGTGTTAAATCGTACGTGCAATTAAGTTATCAGAGATTATTTTACTCTTTAGCGGAAACTATATAAAATGCTGTTAGTGCAAAAGGCGAAACTAACGCCTCAATTTTTGCATTTACTACCGGTCTGAAATATGTGCTGGCTGACCTAAAGATGCAATGATAAGGGCATCAGCTACTCTGTTGGCTTCCAAGCACAACTCTACAGCTTCCTCCAAGTTTCCGCAGACTAGCGCTCGACATATAAGGCTTGTTGAATCTGAAAATAAAAATTTAGTAATAGAGATCTTTATGGCATTACCTTTATATAAAGTTCTATAGTTTCCATCGCTGGGACTGATTCTATCAGCCTTATGGTACAGCCAATAAGTTAAGTTAAATAAACTAAATATTACAAATACGAAAAATTTTGGATTTTTTATAACAAAAGTATTTTTGAACAAATTTTGATGAAACTTAACAGAAATATAGAGTCATAATAAATTAAAACTACGGACCGAAAACATTATTATTAATCAACTTTATACCTTCTCCATTGGGTATGGAAACATTCGTAACTGTTGGCTCCAGGTCCAAATTCGCCAGCTTCCTTTCGATAAGAGTCTGGGCCTCCTGAAAGAGAAGGGGAGAACTTTGAATCAAATTACTACATATTATGGTAGAACGGAACTGCTACACGCACGGAATATAGTATAATGCACGGATGGGTTTGACCGCCTTGAATGGTAAAATAAAGTTATCAATTGATATATTACTGTAAAGTAATATATCAATCACATATATTTTTTAAACAAATGCTCGAATAACAAAAATAAACATTATAAGGCGGCTCTTGTGGTCGTTTTGATAATATACTCACAGATACGTCAGTGCTAGTGTCTGTGGATAATTCCGCCTCAGTCTCCGTAGATTCACCCTGAGCGTAGCGCAAAACAAACAGAACATTCACATTTATACATACAGCCACATTTAGCCATGTGAGCCACAATTAGCCATGTTTGCCACGATTAGCCATGTTAACCACAATTAGCCATGTTAGTCACAAATAGTCATGTTAGTCACAATTAGTCATGTTAGGCACAAATAGCCATGTTTGCCACAATGTTCGCCCATTAAGTCGTGTTAGCTACATTTATCGACTTAGTGATAAAGTATACTTGGAATGATATCTTAGTGAAAAGGGCTACGATATCTGCATTAATTGAAAGTTTAATATCAATTCAAAGTTACAATTTTATTGGTTGATTTATATGACGATATTTTTAACTGATAAATGGGTAATGATAGAAGCTGTTCCATTATGAAATAAAAAGCTAAAAGCAATTTTGTTTTTTTTATAAGACATGCACATAAACATACATGACGTTGATTATGATTGAATGATAAATATTGACTTACACGACTCAAAAATGCTGTATCATTTTGGATGTCCGCGACGTTTTGAGATTTAAATTTGGAAGGTATGTCGTCTTGTTTGTAACCTGAAATCATCACGCGAAGAATATTAATAACCAAAGAACAAAAAACACGTGAAATTGGGCCATTCTTATATCCTACGGGTTTTGCTGCTGTATCAATTTCTTCTTTTCCCAAACTTAAACGTAAAAAAGCAATTTAATATTTTAATGACCTTAGCATGTACTATTCACTTTATGCAAAAAGATTTGTCTATAAGTTGTTGAGCTTGTATGGCTGATAATCATTAAGATCACTTTTTTTTTAATAACTTACCAAGTAAATTAAGGACCTCCGTTCGGAAGGTAGGTAAGAAGTTGGCTCGCAAAAAGAACCACGTATACCGTTCGTGTTGGTCCCCGGAAGAATCGCCTTGTTCGCGACAATATCTAAAAATAACCTTAGTATTATAACACCCATATATGTACAAGATATGCATGTATACATTAAAATAAAACACTAACGGTTTAAAACACGACAAAATATTAGTTAAACCTATTGGAAAATTATTTTAACTACGGCGTATAGGTTGCTTTGCAGCAGCTGTGGTCACGGGAAAAACACATATCCGTGGTTCGGTGTCTTCGCGTTTTAAACCGTTACTGTTTAATTTAAATGTGTACTACTCGCGTAAACTACATACAGTATTTATATATGCAAATAGTTTTTTAAGCTATGAAATAATTTTACTAAATAAAGTTCTCACTCTCAAATTTACAAAACCTAGTCAAGCTTAACAACTCCACCACACGACAGTAGAATAAATTTGTAAAGCTGTTAAATTGCTTTAAAGCTTGTTTCTTTAATATTAAGGAGAAAAGGATAACATCAATTGTGTTGAATCATGAATAAAGCATAAATTATAATATTTAAATAAATGACAAATATCGGATATAACATACTCTGCAAGCCTATCTGCTGCCTGCGGGTCTCTACTAAGCGTCAGTGCCAAAACTTGTTCCAACGCCACCGACTTCTCCACCAGCTCAGGTTCCGTTACCACCTAGTATCATATTTCTAATAAAATATTTCAAATTCAAAAAATGTTATCTTAACCAATATATTATTAATTCTTATATACCTGATTGATTTGAACGAGCTTTCGTGAACCCTCGTCTTGTGGGCATTTTTCGAACGTCACCAATTTACCGCCAAACTGAAATAACATTAATTATATATTTTTTTTTTAATGATCAATACAGTGAACATTGTAAAGATTCAAGGTTTAGAACTTTGTAATTTCTCATTGAAATAAACGCTAAAGTTTGAATTCTTAAAATAGTTGTCTCCAAGGAGGCAGGGCATGTTTGCTTATCAACATACCCGTTAATAAATAGGCAAAAATAAAAGTGACACACTTTTGTGTTACATCTTTTTCAGAATTGTATTTTGTTTTCCACATGTTTTCAAATGTGCATAACGCGACATACGCCAACACTACGATGTCAATGAAGAAATGTTTATCACTTAAATTTTTTTTCTAAGCTCGCATTTTTGCCATTTTTTTATTTTTTTTTTAAATTTCTGGACCAAAAAGCAACAATTTTTAATTGGATTTCTGATATCAAATTTTTACCTATCCCATCTAGTACAATAGAATATTTCTCTATGTTTCCTATATGTGAAAAATAAATAAATACTATTAAAACTTATACAATAATGGCAAAAACTAACAGCAAATTTAGCAGCTCTAGGCCGCTTAAGCCAAGCAGGCGCTCTAGTCGGTTGCGGGGCTTGTGCTTCCTGCGGCGGGGCCCTCGTGACCACTGGCAATGCAGCGAATGAGTCAGCACCCCCGAAGGACTCCATTATGTTGCTCTGTGTGTGTGCACTTTGCTAGAAATTATAAATCTATGTTTAGAGATCTAATGTTGAGTAAGCTATTATACTAATCGGCTTAACTGTTTATTACTTTGAGTTTGTCCTACCAAAAAAGTAATGTAAAAATTAACATTAAGTTTAATTTACATTAAGAATGGCACAAAAGTATTGGCAAGATCTACACAAAATAACTTCTAGATAAAGAAATAATGACCCGATCAGCTCTAGTGCCGCCCAGCAGGGTGTGTAGAGCGACGTGCTGCTCGCCAGAAGCAGCCACTAGAAGACCTGGGGTACGGGGGGACCACGCCACGTCGAACATCCATTGGGATTGCTGGCAAACTTCCACTACTAATTCGCCACCCTGGCAAAGAAAAAATACTATTGAAATCGTAATATTTTGTTACAAAAGATTTTGATGCATCTGTTGGCAAAAAACTGAAAAATTTACAGGTGGGGCATATTCAAATATGGGAATAAGCTTAGACTAAATACAAAACAAAAGTGATAAAAAGCTACCTATGTTTTAATCAAAAGATTAGGTTATTAGCTATTAAATTAGTATTACCCATATGAAAATAGCCTATTGTGCAATTCTTACTGGTTTAGTATTATTTGGGTTCCAACAGAGCAACCGTCCATCCTTGCCAGCGCTGAGCAATAAATCTGGATCATGTCTGCTCCATGATAAACCAAGGACGCCTTTTCCGTGACCTTCTAGCGTCACAAGCGGAGATGCTGCCAACCTTAAATTAATTTAATACCACACTAACTACATGTTGCAACTTTCAATAATTACAGCAAAATACATGGTAATTAAAAATCGATTATAAATTGAAACATTTTCAACACGGGCCAACCGACTTTATATAGTGTCATCATGTGCAATAACATGTAAAAAATGTTTTTAAAATATATGTTGATAATATATTATTGAATAGTCTGATAATTTAACTTCAAAGGCAATAAACAACAGTAGTTTATACATTTAGTATAGGAGAGAAAATCCTCAATGACTTTCTGAATGGGAGCCATATTGAAGTACAAATGCAAAGACAGGTCATCCTACCACCCTACCTCAGATCCCAAAGTTGGACGACCGGCAGCTGGTCATCTTCTGAAGCTATGCAGAGCTGTGTTGCCACTTCAGGATGCCAGGAGAGGCTTCGCCATCTCGTCCGCGATTGGGAATCACTGAAATCATTAAGAATGTTAATATAACTTTACACTCTTGCCTGTTTTGATAAAAATTAAGAGGATATTATGCATACCTTAATTTCATTATAGGTTCGTTCTTCCTCAAATCCCATACTAAACATCTTGTTGCAAATGTTGAACCTAATATATGTTGCACCTGAAAAATAATAAAATAATATGGATACGGAGAACATAATCACCTAATCTTTTGATTAGGGCAACCCAGGAATCAACTTCAGGTTCAAATTGAAAATATTTTTATGTTCTCTCTAAAAGTGATATATATACACACATAGGAATTATGTGTAATATCAATTAGCATAATAAAGCATGTTAAATAAATTTCAGGTGATATTTGAAAACATTTAATATTTTCGGCACTATATAAATTATTTTGGATTTTTAAATTACTCAGGTGATATTATTTATTGCAAACCTGTTGATTCCACGCTAATCCCTGGACATGCTCATACGGCTGACTTCTGTTACCCGGTGCCATTGGTTGACTTGTGTTGTTCAGGTCCCAAATGAAGATTTCACTCTCTGATGCTCCGGATGCAAGGAGATTCTTTTGATATGGATTGATATCCAAAGCAGATACATTACCTGGAAAGTTACCTTAAGTGCTTTACAGAAGAAAAATACACAATTACATCACTTTTACATTGACCTTATATCTCTAAATGCTTCTTAGGAGTGAGTAGAGCAAAACATTATCAAAAATATTTATGACATTATTCCTATCAGAACACTACAAGTTAGCCTGTCCTAAATTAAAGATAACTTATCAATGTACCAGTCAATCAGTGGACTATTGTTACAATTGTGTTAAAAACTTACTCTCCAATTATTCACCACACTTTACTTTTACTAAAGTGTGTAACATATCCCCATTAGGAGAAAATTAACAGATTTGTCCAAAGAATTAAAACTAAGCAAGAAAAGTTATTTTAAATGGGCATAATAAATATTTTGTTTGAATGGTCAGAAAATGCTGCATGTACTCTTGTATTAGGGGAGGCAAAAAATATATAAATGTTCGGTTTACCATTATGTTTAGTGCTACTTCCAATAAGAGCATCAGGTGAGCTATTCAAGACCTTCTCAGCATTGTAGAATTGTAACAAGCCACCATCACAACCACCAACAATTGTTCCTGCACCAGACCAAACTATCTTCTGAAATCTATAGATAGAATTTACTTTAGCACTAATTAATAATTAAAAGGTTGCATTGAAACATTTGAATTTTCTTAGGAGTTTATTTTATTTACATGTAAGTTTATTAGCTCTGGAATGGGATTTTCTATAATAGACTTTTTTTTAATACAATGTACATGTAAATATGGACTAGAAATATACAAAAATTTGTAACTTTAAATACGTTCAATTCTAAATGTATAATTTATTACACACTAAATTAAATAATATCTATGTCACACTCACTTGTGCTGTGTCTGTAAGCTGGCTTTAAGTTCTAAATCAAGTCCGAGATCCTCCAAATTTAAAGAATACAATTCTAGTACAGAATTTGAACTAAAAGTCGCGTCTACTTGCTGCGCCGCTGAGCCGGCAGCTAGCATCGGCGGATACTGCTCTGCTGGTGACCAGCTCACGTTCACGGTCTTCTTCAGTTCTTTCACCTTCATCGTGATGCACCAATTTTACTACAATATACACGAAAACCTTTAATACTCCCGACAGAAACGTAAAAACAACACAATTATGTCACAGCTTTTCATACGTCTTCCATTAAGTAAACAATTGAAATGCAACTTGCGCTTATGCACTGTTAGGTACAAGATGATGTTTTATGCGATCCCTATGTGAAATTTAATTTAATTTATCGAAATCTTGCATTATTTACCACAAAACACCAAGTTGGCAGTTCCAACGTGGCTGACATATATTTTAAAATTCGCCGACTGACATCTCAATGACATTACGGACAGACCTTGATATGTCATAATGACAGTTGAAAGTAGAGTGTCGTTTAGAAGTACGTAAAACAAATAGTTTTGATACATATTATGTAACAACTTCAAGAAACATGTTTCGCCAACTTTAACCAACCTGTAACCACATATTTGTTCTTTTTTATTGAAAGATTTCTCTGAATAAAAATCCATACTATTTAAAATAAATGTAAATGAATTTTAAAATAAATGTAAATATTTAACCTCTAGCAAAAGAGAATAATGAATTATTATCATTCTTTTGTTAAAGTCAGGACAATCATTGTCAAGGAATCTCTCTTGTAAAAGATCGACTGACCTAGTTACATTCTGATAAAGACATTTATACCTAGGATATATATCAAAACATTACCTAATATTACTATTGTTCTACAAACGAAACTTCACTAATGAGGTACCTTTAGTAATAACAATTTAATTACAAATTCTTATATTACATTTTATAGATAGTTGCCAAGTAACGTAATTTAAAAGTTCGATTAAACATTTTGTTTGTTTTTAGACAGGCGTTTAAATTTTGCGTCAGCCCTTAACGTAATAGTTACCATAATAATACCTATTTGCTTATTAGCCAAGCCATGCCAATTGTAATGACGAAAGACGAGTGGTCTCGCATTGTGCGTTGGACGGACTCGAGCCGTGAGGATCAGGAGGTTTTGCGGCGCAAGGAGTATGTGAAATATTTGGACGACTCCAGTAGAAATATGACAAAGAACTGGCCGAATTCTCTAGAGGTAAACTCTTCACTTATAAGTTGCTAAATGGAATTAGGAATAATAAACAAGCTTTAAATAAAACACTTTTAACAGTTTAAAGCGCGTGAACATTTCAAAACATTTCCAATAATCGGGCCGTATTTAAAATAATTTGTAAATTATTTTAATTCGCGTTTAAACCCGGAAAAAGTGTTTTATTTAAATGTGCACTACTCGCGTAAACTACAGACAGTACTTAAACAAGTTTGTAGTTCCACAAAATTTTGTAAGAGGCGTACTAAAAAAGTAAATAAATAAAATAAAATAATAATAATTAATAAATTATTTATTTTATTTTATTTTTGATATAATTTTATTTAGTGTAAAAATTTATTTGTAATAAAATAACAACCATCTATCCATTCTCATATATTGTATCGCTTACTAGAACGTAAACAAACGTAATGAGGAACTTCGGCGTGGCCGTATCGAAGCAGCAGAACAGGCGAACAGTCGCTTCTACCAACAATACCTGAAGAGGAAGCGTGAGGAGCAACGCGAGCTCATGTATAGTGCGCGAGAGACGGTCTTCAAAAACAAGGATGCGCCTAAACTTTTACTGTCGTAAGTACACTAAAATTGCTGTCAGTAATTAACGCAAATATAAAACATTTAACTAAACCGTTTTAACACTTTGAAACGCAAAATGTACGAGTTTTTTTTTAAATAAAATAAAAAATAATTTATTTTAAGCACGACCCGGCGTTTTGAGTTTTCAGCTGGAACTGTTTAAATAAAACACTTTAACAGCCGTGGTCACGGGGAGTCTCCCCGTGACCACGGCTGCTGCAAAGCATCCGAAACGTCGGGCCGAAGTTAAAAAATCATTTCCAAATAAGTTTAACTAATATATCGCGTTTTAAACCGTTAAAGTGTTTTATTTAAATGTGTACTACTCGCGTAAACTATAGACATTATTTAAGCTGGAACTGGTGTCTCTCCGTGAACGACTCTGTTGCAAACCATTGAAAACGTAACGTCGTATAAATCTGGGAGCTTTGGAGTTGTATAAACGTGTTCCCAGGGCTCGCTCAAAGGCGAAAAGGGTTGGTGGTGTGTTTAGTGGTTCTGGTCGGCGATACAATTTACCACACTCCCCATGTCACTATTACCCGGCGTGGGAGTGCATTAGGCATTCACACCATCAGTGAAAAAAGGGTCATAGATAAATATTTTATAAAAAAAATAAGTTTATCATTTATTTTAATTATTAAAGTTTTATTTAAACGCATTAAAATTGCAAAAGTAACCCTTGGATAACGTTAAAAAGTCATTTATTATACACCATATAGACAATATTATAAAATATATTTGAACTATTTTTGGCACAGATCTCAATAGAAAAATGATATATGCTCCTAATTACTTGGTTTCGTAATATTAGTTTTAGTTTTCACATATAATTATTATAAGTTAATTATATTATATCAATTAAATTATATACATATAGTAGTGAAAGCCCGTTTCCCCGTCGTGGGGCATGGGGCGAACACATTTCTGTGTCCGTTTCACCGATCCGTTCTTTTAACGGGCAAGTAGTTAATCAGACTTCTGTGCCCTGCCCGATCGAAACAATTTTATGTTTCCCTGGGATTCGAACCCAGGACCTCTTGCGCTTAACGCAATGCTAGGCCATACGTTTAATCAATTTGGCTACAGAGGCGGTCATATTATATATTTTTAATTCTACAGTGCCGTAATAGAAACAGTAATCCAAAAGGAGCGTCAGGAACAACTGAAATTTAATGCGAAGCTAAAGCACCTGGCAGCAGAACAGAAGAGAAAAGATGATAATGACATTATTAAGAAGGCAAAAGAGTGGAACGATCTTATGGCGCTACGGAGAAAGAGAAGATTTGACGCTAACAAACAGTATCAAAAGGAGATATCAGATCAGTTAGTTATTAAACTCTTTACCCGCATTACCCTCTTTGGTACAATTTGTAGCGGAAATAAGATAAAAAAACTCATCTTTAAAAAAAATTATATAAATTAAGTACATATACATTTGCGCAGTAAGACGCATATTACACAGTAAGACCTCTTGTATAATGACAAATGTCTATTATTTTTATTCCTTTGACACTTTTTGGATATTGACTTTATTCAACGGCAAATTATAAATTTTGCGTTTTTCTTAAATCTTGTTTTACTACTTACGGTCTAGCTGTACTTTGTTCGCGTAGAATCGTTTTACACTTAGCACTGCCTAGCCAGTTCCTTTGCTTGAACGTTAGCCACTTTTTTGGAGGTTAGGTACCCACGAAGACGTTCGCTTCCTGTCGCTTCATTGCTCCTACTGTTCGCAGTATGATATCAATTCAAATCCGTAGTTCCTGAGATCACACAAACAAACTCTTCAGCTTTATAATATTAGTATGTATAGATTAGATTGTTGTAAGTGAACTTCGCTTTTAGGGCCCATGAAATATCAGAGCGGAATCGCATAGAATATGAGACAGAACTAGGAATGCAGAAAGTGGATAATATGAGGGCGAACGAGCAAATGGATGAATTAAAGAAATTTGACGATGAATTTGTGAGTGGTCATTATAAGATTTTTGGAATTGCCCTTGTAAATTGAGATCTTTTAATAAGTAAAAAAATCTACCTTACTAACGAAATAAAGGACTGATAACTTTTGTACATAATTTTTTTTTAATATTCCTGTACTTTTTTGTATTAGTTGATTGATAATATTTAAAACAAATAACATTTTTTAGATATGGCGTTAAAAAAATTGTAAGCAATGAATAAAGCTTAAATATACATACTTTTTGCTTATAAAATATGATTAAAATAAGCCTAAGTTTTTTTTTATTTCCAGGTACCCATTTCTTTATATTAATAAAGATCAAGCTTCACTTAACTAATTTTTGACTTTGACTTTGACTTAAAATTATTATTTCATGATTATTAGGGTTTGTTTTTCTCGACTTAAGAATTTTCACAAAAAACTGTCTGGAATAGTCTAGTATCGAAGAAATGTAGATATAAAAATTTCTACCAGTTTTGTCTTTTTTAGAAAGCGGCGGAGAAGGCTCGCATTCTTTCTGATATGAAGAGATCTAGGGAGGAGGTGGAACAACGCCGTCGAGAGACGGAAGCCCGGGACAAGATGGACGATCGGCTCATTGATGTGCTACAGAGGTCGCGTGCACGCGTCGAGCGCAGGCGCAAGCAGACTGAGATTGATGTTAGAATATGTTTAATTCGCACACTTTTAGAATATATTTACGTCGGAAATAGTTAGAAAATATTTAGGTGGTCGTAGTTTCGTAGTTCATAGTTATGAGTTTTTTAGTTTATTTTTAAATATGACACACTATAAGATCGAGTAGTGAGTTCAAAGTACTAAAACATGCATAGACACAAGTAAAACGTTTGTTTTTTTGTTAATTGCGCGTTTTTGGCCACTGAAACTAACCGGACATTTAGGTCGTTCGTGTATACTAACGTATTATCTAATAATACGTATCTTTTGAAAACGTTATTAATTTTTACATGTTATTGCACATCAAGGCACTTTATGTAATTTAAAAATCGAAAATAAATTGAAAAAAAAAAATTGTCCTGCCCGAGTCGAAAATTTTTTCAATTTATTTTCGATTTTTAAATTAAATATGTATCTTACAAATTGTCCATAACTGATTTGTGCCAACTCAGCCAATTTGATACTGATTTCAAGATAATATTGTTATGATTTTCTAGGTGAAAGCCGAAAAGCTGCGTGTTCTGGAAAAGATTAGTCAAAAACTGGAGAGCGGTGATGCAGCTCGCGAAGCAAAGGATAACGCGAATCTACAGAAAGCTATCCAGGAGAAGGAAGCTGCGTAATTATGTTCTCTAACATTATCTAAATTTTATCCCCCTCATTAAAAATGGCGCGCCATACAATAGAAAGTAAAAACATAATATATATTTTTCTTTAACGCACAAAATTTATTCATTTAATGATAAAGAGCTGAAGCCCGTCGCCAAGCGGACGCCCGAAAGCGTGAGCAGTTTAAGCAGGAAAGAATCGAAGTTAGACAGCAATACTTGCGCGATGAAGCCCAACGGCTGCACGAGTTCAACACTATGCGACAGTGGGAGATTATGAACAGGTACACAATATGCCATAAAATTGTTTGTAACTACGATTAGGTAGGTTCATATTATATAATAGACACACGAAACCTAATTTTAGCACTTTAAAGAAAATAGGATAACCTCATTTTTATATTTCAGGTTTAAAAATGCCGAACTATACGAGGACTTCCAGGAGAAGTTGCGACTCGACAAAGAGAAGAAGATCAAACAGTATCGCGAAGATATTCTCAAGTTGTGGGTAAGAGAGAAAATGTATATTACGTTGTAATATCGGTTCTGCTCTTTAGATCTGAAAGAATGCCAACCGACTTCTTTATTTTTAATATTATAGAAGGAACGCGACGATCGTGATGCTAAAGAGCGCGCGGACACTCGCTACTTCTACGGAGAACTCGCTGAGAAGAAGTTGCGAGATGCGGACAATAAGCTTTTGACGCTCGGTTCAAGGCTGCTAGAAGAGGCGAGGGAAAACGGAAGACCGGAATACGCGCTGCATAGAGCCCTAGAGGTGACTGTTTTCGGCCACTGTCATATGAGAAACCGCTGTTTCTTAGTCTCATTTTATTCAACTTTATTGTGATCAGGTTTGGTTTCTGTTGTCTTATATATTTTGAATAACTAGTATTAAATTGAAAATGGCGTGTAAATCAGTAATTGGGTCCTACAATTGACTTATTTGAAAATTATTTTTAACTAACGCCCGATGTTTCGGATGCTTTATTGCAAACGTGGTCACGGGGAGACTACAATGTAGCTCACGTACTTTTGTTTGTCCAACTTATTTCAATATTGCATAGTATGGTATGGTTCACTTTTGTTTTAAAATTTACTAAGGCGACTTTTCCTTTACTCAGTAGTAGTAGAATAGATACTTAAAACCATTTCATTTAAAAGGTTGTAGATTCGTCGATAACATCGCTGAGTGTATTGTTGTAGCGTTACTGTAAACAATACCGCTTGTACCCAATGCCGGAACTACCTCGCTCCATGCAAGAACATTATGGCCCATACGCGCCCGTCGACCTCTCCCGACCAGATGCGGAATATAAATATCCTGCTCCTCCCCTGCCCGAAGATCATCACGAGCAAGCGAGTAAAAGGGATGGTCTGCAGTCTTTTGAGGTAACCTTTTTGAAACTGATGTTTATAAATATTTTACATGCGAATCTTGTTGGTTCAATGCTCGCTTCGTTAATTCATTAGGCATAAGGTATAATTTTCTTTGTAGTCTATAGTGGGAGTATCGAAGTCGGAGAAGAAACAAGAGCAAGCCGATTACAAGCGAGCTGGCCCGGCGAATGGCCTGCAGAGAAAAAGAGTAAGACTGTTATACAACTGACAGCCGTATATTTCTATATGCCCCTTTGGTAAAATAAAATCTATAATTTTATGATCTATTGAACTCCGTGATCTCTCTATTCCCAGGATTCTTTGCCGAAAATCCAATGCAAGAACGATACTTGCGGCTGCGAATTGAAGAAATGAAACGAAGCTTTTACAAAATATCCTTTTATTTATTTTACATTATTATTTTCGAACATACTTTTAACAAGAGCGTTATGGCACGATGGAACTGTGACTAGACAGATGTGAAATTTTCCAAATAAATTGTCAATGTATTCTTATTGTTTGTCTAAAACCATCTAAAACTAATATATCTTTGGTCGTTCGTATTGTACGGTGGATCGAGTTAATCTATAATATTGTGAAGACTAAAGCCCAAATTTCACATCTTAATAAATAAAAACAATTATAGTAGAGCTGTGAGAAATAACAAGTCGAGATTGTGATAATACTTTTCGCTTTGGCTTACCCTACGTATTGTCTATTGTTAGGAAAACTATGGCAAAAGTCTAAAGGCGCATCTAGACGGACAGGTTCGAGTCAAATTTGAATCTTAACGCACTGAGATAAAGATGAAATTTGCCCGTTTATGAGCACCGTAACTAACCTAGCAATGTACAAACCTTAAAAAAATAATTGGAAAAATAGTTATTAACCTTGTACTTACTTTTTGAATTAGAATTAAACCTAAAATCGGTATTCGTGGAACGTTCGAGAATGCATCGCTCGGAATCGATCGGACTTACTTAATCTAACTTGTACTTTTGTGTCCAACATTGAACATAACATTCGACCGGTTGTCGACTAGCGATTTTCTACTTATAATAAACTTTTTTCTTTTTCTTTCATTTTGAACAAATTGAAAACTGACAAATTTAATTAAAGCAATATTTTGGAAAAAATAAGTCCCGCAAAGTCAGTCTAAATTGTCATCAAATACGAGTACAAATATGGAGTTTTATAGATAATCGCTAGTACACGAACACCCTTTACACACATGCAAAAACTATGGCAAGGTTTGTGCTTAAAAAAATACAACCTAAAATCAACTTTGTACCATACATACTAAAAACTATATCAAATATTGTGTGCTATCGCCCCATAATAAAAATCTAGGTTTTTTTATTTATCTACATACAGAATGCGTCATAATCATTCAAAATTAAAAAAGTAGCCTATTCGAAAAATTTCATAAACTTTACAAATCACTGACAATATAACCATTCTACAAGCACGTTAGTTAGCACGCATAGGCGGAGATAACAACATAAATTAAAATAAATTAAGTAACACGAAATCATTTTGGCACTAATACTAATACTTAAGACTAAATTTTGTGAGGAAACCCTACCTCTAAAATGTTTTAATAATCTGTAATGGCAAAAAAGTTTTTACGCCACTAGGAGCGCTGTAAGACCTAATATAAGTTTAAAATGTTGTTAATTTAAAAAAAATCGCTATAAACTAGCTATTTCTAAATGTGTCTCTTAAGTGCACACGACATATGCGCGAACGAGTCAAACTATTCTCAAAAGTTTAAAAATTGTAATAGAATTCAGCACACGATAGTATCATTATTACATAAAATAAATTACATTAATCTTTGCATTATCGTTGGGTGATGTAATAAGTGATTCGATGATAATATATCATAAGTCACATATAGAGAGCGTTTGGTAAATTCTAAATATACTAAAATCCATCTTATTTATAACTGCATCGTAATTACGGTATGAATTACCAATTCTTACATAAACAACCTTTACATAATCGACGAGTAAAATAATTAACACAATTTATAAATAATCAAAGTGCAGAATACACTGCATGATAAAAAATTCTTGGCAGCTTGAGGTGATGTAATAAAATTTAAGATTTGTAAAACGTGTACTGCCTTATAACTAAACAATTATAAATAAGATGGCCCGATTACAAAGTTCCTTAAACAGCGATAAGGCCTCGTAAATTCCATTGTGATATTAAAAATTAATACTAATTGTTACCACCGACACATTGTCCCCCTTTAAAAGTAGGGGGGAATGCTGAATAACAAGGTAATTTCCAGTTTTAGGTTATGATGTGTCAAGGTGCATTTTTGTCATCGAGATTGCGACCTAGGCATCTGCTGGCTGTTTCTAATTTATTCACTAACGTTGACGCTGCTTCGCTGCGGGAGTAACTAAAAAGAAGGGTAGAACTGTCTGTAAAAATGTATGTTCAAAAAATGTATGTCTCTAACTGACCAAAGAACAATTTATTACTTTTCCTCTGTTCATTAAGAACTCCTCAATATATGGATTTAAAAAAGAAAGGAAAAAAGGAATTTCATACCTTGAAATAAACTGTCGACCCTGAGGTGTATTTGTATAAGGCGAGCGCCGATTTAAATCTTCACCTGAAAAAATAAAACACAATGTTTTAGTTATATTATTATAAAAGACAAAAGGTAGGACGAACACATGTTGATTTTACTGTTTAATAAATGGTATGTATAATCTTGCTTTGTTATTTTATTTCAGTCCTGGGTTCGAACCTGTAAATACGATCAGTGAGACGGACATAGATAAAAAAATATATGATGGGCCCTGTTCCCCAGAGGGGAAAACGGGGTTTCACTTCTATTCGAAAACTTACCATGTTCGTGTGGTAAATCAAAGCCCAGATCATGTTTGAGCAGTCTGCTGGCGAGGGCGTTCGGGCGTGTTGGTGTGTTCATGTTCAGTGTGTGCGTCTTTGATGGTGTACTGAATAGATGTATCTGTGTAGGTGTGTGGACTTGTAGGTGAGGTTTGGATAGCGGTGTATTGAATACGGGTGTGTGGGTGTCTCGTAGGAGGCAGGCTGCGGCGACCGAACGGACGTGTTGGCGACGACGAACGAGATAGCCCATTCGAATCACAGTCACTACTACGTTCACTATGCACCTGTAAAGTGTTTACACATATATACTAAATATTATATACAATTGTCTCTTCCGTAGCTAAATAGTTAAAAGTTGTACGCGAGTGGTCCGGGGTTCAAATTCCAAAGACGATCGGGCAGGACTGAAGTCTGATTTACTACTTGCCTGCTAATAAATCGATCAGTGAAACGGTCACAGAAATATGTTCGCCCAAGGCCCACGATTAAATACATCTTCACAAATGAAATTGTACATGAAGTCATATACTTTTAGTATAGGGAGTTTTGAAAAGTAAGAAGAATCAAGAAAATATATTTTTGTACCACAGAAAATGTGCACAACATTGATGTTGTGGATAACATATGCCTAAATGACAAAATACATTTGATATTTATTCAGAGTTATTAAACCCCTAAGAATAAAATGATGAAATATGAGACATACCTAAATCTTCTCCTTCCTCTTAACTGTGTCGTATTATTGGTCGCGGGCATCAATTTCATTTCAATCTCCTGGAATCCAGCTATGACCCGCTGCAGGTAACGCTTCTGCCACACCAACGCCTTTCGCCAGCTCTCTAATCTCAAACATTTGCCTTGAAGGTACCGGATCTGAAAGAAAAGAAGAAAATATTTTATTAATCCTTTTAACGGGTTTAAACGCGAAATATATCATTTAACTAATTTTGACTACGGGCCATCGTTTCGGATGCTTTGTAGCAGTGACCACTCACCATGCTACCACGTGCTTTTATTAAAATGCGTAATACTCACGTAAAATACAAACAATACTTAAAAGAAAAAACCTCAAAGTGCTTATTAGAAAATAAATTAGTTTATAAAGTAAATAAATATAGGCTTATATAATTTTATAATGCTACTCACACATTAGACGAATAAAAAATTTAATAACGATATTTTACGCAAATAGTATTAATACAATTCATTAAACCTTTTTCCTCAGTACATGTCAAGTTTTAAACCGATTTAAAATAATTCGAAATGACTTGTCAAATGTCACGCAACTTCACCAAACAGCCGCACGCGTAATATTGTATCTTTTATAACATTATTTACAAAATTCCGCCATTTTATAATGCTATAAGCTTGACAGAGTATTCTTTGAAAATGGAGACGGCGAGAACCGAAACGCCCAAATTGCCGGAAATGGTGTAAGACAGGTTTTTTCTTACTTAACCTTCGTTATAAGTCAATTTCTAGGTACGTATATATAATTTTACCACCAGAGACGCAAAGTTGGCAACTTTGCGTCTCTGGTGGTAAAATTATATACAAATATAACTATCCACAATTTTCGTCTCCGAACGATGCGAGTCTCGTTCAGTTTCTTATGAAGCCAAGAAAGTTAAGCCAAGGATACACAAATGGGTTTAACAAAGCGTATACAAGGATGTTATTACTTTAAACATCTCTTAAACTATAGGAAATTGAAATTGCGCAGAATGTGCGGAGACCACCCTTCTATCACGAAGACTGAGCTTAACGTGAAGGAAGACCCCAAGGAAGAGAAAGAGAAGATAATGTCTGCTTCTTTCGCTAAATTGACACCGACGGCAAGTACATCTCTTAGTTTAAATTTGCTGCACATTTCAATGCTTGATATATATACTTATTCTTCACCAAAATTATTGTTTTTTGCTATAACTTTCGATCAGCACCCTTTCTTTCTCTTTACGTTACTAAATTTAAAAAAATATTTCCAGCCATCCCGCACAGAAAGAGCCCAACCGACATTTGTACCGGAACTGCGTGCACGCACAATGTCAGAGCACGCGCTGCGGGCGATAGAGGCGAGGCGACGTACTCACCCAGGGGACGTACAGCAACGGAATGATTACGATCCGTTGCATGCTAACCGGGCACTTATACAGGGTATTATGCCAACGTACTTAAAAAACATTTCAGATTCAAGTAATAAAGATGAAGCATCCGTACTGCCAAATCATCACAAAATAGCATTTTGCACTTTTTCTATTTAGTTTAAACCGCTATAAAATCTATAAATACTAAAGAAATAAATAATAGTAATCTTAATGTGTGCAAAATATAGATAACTTTCTTTATAGTAAGATAAGAAAACTGATTTGTGTCATCTTTTGATTTTATTATCCTTTATACGCCTATCTTTATTTCAATTTCAGCGGCGTTAGGCAGCTTCCGATGGCCACCATATTTGGTGTGCGTATGGGTTCTGGTGCTCTTGGTGTCCCATTTACTGCACTGCCTCGTCGGAGTTCTCGAACGATCTCTACCGGCTATACAGTCAGTGTACAATTTAAACCTTGTTTTAGATATATAACGCGAGTGGACAAACAAACAAATATAGTCCTGAATATTAATTTGGTGTTCGCAGTAAGTTTTGCCTCTACTTCCGCACATGGACTGAAGAGAGCTGGCGTGGTGAAGATTTAAACAACAAGCTTTACCCGATAGGACTTGCGTGCATCACTGCCCTACTGTACGCGTTCTACTGTGCCCTCTACTTCTTGTATTCGGTCGCACTGTGGGCAGTGGAACCGCTCTGCTCCGAAGCAGAGGAAAAACCCAGCGTCTTAGATGTACCCAAAATCACGAACTATATAGACGAAATTCATAGCAAAACTGCCGTAAAATGTTGATAGTTCAACTGTTTTATACATTTTAAAATGTTTTTAATTAAATTATATTGAATACGTGTTTTGCGATGAAATGTATTTTTATTGAATAATTTATTTTAATTAGTTTTATAAAATATTTAAAATACCTTAAAATAAGTCTTCTTCCACGATTTTGGATACATACAGCCTTGTCTTTATGTGAAAAATGTGGTTGCATAAAATTCGGCATGTATAAGACAGTGCACATTATAACATTTTTTTATGATAAAGGAGGATAGATAAGCATCGGGTACACTTGGTGGTAGGTGAAATACCAGCCATAACATAAGCAAGACGTGCTGTCGACCTACTTTAGTTTTGGATATTCGGAAAAAACAAATGAACATACAGCCTGATCCTTTTCGTCATTTGTGAGCTGCTCTTTGCTGTTGGGCGTCTGCGGTCTTGTCGGCGTGCTCATATAGGGACGCATGTGTGAGTTGGGACGAGGACTTTCCATGAAGTAGCGGGTGTCATCTAAATCCGTCTGTAAAGTATAGTACAAAAATATTTAAAACAGCGTCATCTGTCGTCTAAAGCCCTTACTTGATGAAACAGAAGTTTGCAGTTAAGGTATCTTTATGCTAACCGGCAAACGTTATTTTGCCATATGAAGTATTTTGACGGTAATTGGATTATGATAAAAACGGTTCTTGTGAGTTAATATGGAAAGATAAAAGATATATATTGTTGCGGACATTTTTTTAAAGATTATTTCATACATATTTCTTGAGGATCTTGAATCGTTTTGCATCGCACGCCATGTAAACCCGCAAAGATAAATAATTTTTCCCAATTTTTCAACTGTTTTTTTCATCCATTTAGTCAAGACAAAAATAATTTTAGAACCAGTAGTTTCTGAGATTAGCACGTTCAAACGAACTCTTTAGCTTTATAATATAAATACAGATCTGAATAATATAATAATTGTAAGGTACAGTTATTTTACCTTCTGTGCTGTAGCCAATTTCCGCTCCAGCTGTTTGATTGTCACACTTTGAATGTTCAAAAGCTCCTTAGCGCGAACAAGCTCCACGCCCGCTTCGTGTTTTAACCTTTTAAATAGTACACTTATCAATTTCTTCAGAGTTTCAATACCTTTATACGAATGCTAGCGTATTTATATTAATAGCTAATTTATATTAGTTTTTTTATATATCTATGGGCGTGTTAGTCTTGCAAAAAAATTGATGATTGCGAATTTTCTACCTTCTCAGTTCAGCTAGCTCAGTCTTGAGTTGCACGCATTGGTGCGACCTGGCTTCGTTCTCGCGTTGCGCCTGCGCACGTGTTTGTTCGACTAGCGCTTGCAGCTCGCTGTAACGGGTACGTTCCATCTCCAGTTTCGATTTTAAGACCCTAACTTCACCTTTTAGCCGACCTACATTTTCCACCTGGAGACAAATAGAATTACATTTTCATACTGAAAAAAAATTAGGATTTATAAGCGTTACAAGAATAAGAAATGAAAACAAAGGCAGAATAAGAAACTTATACATAAAAAAGGTATTATACATTTTGATAGAGAGGCGCAAAAAATTTGATGACAATAGGATTCTCAGTCTAAAATATATTCTTAATTAATTAATACTTAATTTAGCAATACAAAAGCCATGACATCTCTAATGATGCAGCTTATTGTACCTCTACAGCAAGCCTGTCGTCATTTGAAGAGTCTTTGGTCCTATTCTCTAAGTGGCGGATCCGGTTCAGCATTTGCTGCTCCTTATCTCGCAATTCCATCTCTGACTTCATGGCGGCTTCTAGTCGTCGCTTGAGCATCGATATCATACTTGAGTCTTGTTGCTGTAGAAGACAGTGCTCATCATTAATTCATTTTAAAATATTGGTAAGGAATAAATAACTTCCTACATGTTTTGTATTGTTTTGTACTCGGTTACACACCAAATTGTATCTGTCTGACAAATATCAAGCTGAGTTCTCTTCTCACTGCATTTAATTAACTTAAACTAAATAGATAAATAATTTTTAAATAAAACACTTTGTTGTCAAAAACGAAAACTATATTGTGTACCCGTGACCATGGCTTAAAACATCGGCCGAAGTTAAAAATAATTTGTAACCAAGTTAATGTATTTCGCGTTTTAAACCCTTGAAAAGTTTTATTGAAATGTGTGAACTATAGACCGTATTAGATTCTTTACTCGCACTTAGCTCATAACTAATAGCTGTATTAAGAGTACTGAGAATAATGTCTGTATAAAATTTGACTTTAACACACACAAATACATACAACACATAACACACACTTTAATACACTTGTTCTTAGAAATAGCGTTTTCAAACCTGTAGTGCAGTAGCAGTATCCTGTTGTGCATCTAGCAGCAACTGCAGCCGCGCCGAGTTGTCATTTTGCGCCTCCTCTCGTATCCGCCGCGCTTCGCATTCTTCCGTCAGTTTATCCCTTATCCTGTTGGATAAGAAATATTCTTTGGACCACATTGGACATAAATTATGTAACAGCAAAAGTAACGTATAAAGAAATACTCTTGGTCTGCTTTCCGAAACAACGTAAACGAAACCATGTCACCTATGATATTCAGACTATGAAAATACAAATAACTGTAGTCATAAAGTTGCAGTTACGCTACTCTGTATCTAGCGGCCTCAAATTACAATGCGTGATACAATGTATCAAAGAAAACTATGTATTTTTAGTTACCTCTGTAACTCGTCAATTAGCGCTTCCTTGTCACGCAGTCTTGCCTCTAGGTTGTCTACTTGCAATTGTAATCTATCGCACGCCGCTCTCACGCGTTCGTAATTCTCGCCAGATGTGGAATGGACGCTGGATGATCTAGTAAATTGTTTTACCACTTTAGTATAACAGTTGAAGCGTTTGTGGTACATCCGTCGCCAATTTTAATTAATAGACAAAGTATTGACCGCCTCTGTAGCTAAATGGTTTATCGTGTTGCCAAGCATTGCGTTAAGCGCGAGGGGTCTTGGAGATTTCACTTTTATAACTTTTTAAGAGTTTAAAATTTCCATTACTCGTGCTATTTTGAAAGGGAGTAGGAAATATGAAAATTACAGATTAAAAGAATATAGTAAGAACAACTTACTTGGAGGAATTCAGAGCCAGACGCGGAATGTCTTCTCTATCATCACTGCTTGCTGATAACAACTGAAATATTAACAATTTAAATTTAACAAAGATTTTATCATTTAATAGTATTTTTATTGTTGAAGTTTTTTTTTGTTTTCTATTCTATTTTAATTTTGAATCAAATGTGTACTTTTGAAGTTTAAATATATTAAATGAAGTAACCCAGGATTGTCTGTAGTTTACGCTAATAGTACACATTATTATTATTTATTATATTACTAGCTGACTCGGCAAACGTTGTTTTGCCATAGAAATAATTTATAACAAAGTAAATGACGATTGATCAGTTTTCGCCCGGAGAGGAGAAATGATTAAATTACTAAAATGGCTATTAAAAAATAAGGGTTGATCGTAGAAGGGTGAAAAATGAGAATTGTATGTATTTTTGTATGTTGTATCAAATATAAAAAATAGAAATTAAAAATTTTGTCTAAAACAAAAAATAAAATTTAGGGGTGGACTACTCCTAACATTTAGGAGGGTGAAAAATAGATTTTGGCCGATTCTCATAGATACCGGATAAGCACAAAAATTTCATCTAAATCGGTCAAACCGTTTCGGAGGAGTATGGCAACGAAAACTGTGACACGAGAATTTTATATATTAGTTTACGCAAGTGTTAAAGTTGCAATTACATTGTGCGAGATTGGCATGTATCGTCGGTTTAAATCCTGTCCGTGTCATCAATTTTCTATCAAAAATCGATTTTTAATTTATATAGTGTCAAGATGTGAAAAATATTAAAGTCTTCAAACATCAATTAAAACAGACAATCCTACGCGTTTTGAATAACATGTAATTGGCAATCGCAAACGAAGATCTAATTTGTCTTAACCTCACCTGTTCCATAATATCCTCATCCAATGTTCTGGAATGATGAACTTGGTGTCGCAGTGCACGTTCTAGCTCAGCGGTAGGGGAACGCGTACCATTGTCGCGCTCAGCGGTCACACTTAGCTCCATGGCGCCACCTCGTAACCTATAATCGAGACACAAATTATATTAGTAAAAATTTTTATAGGTATATGTACTCAAAAATAGTTTCAAATTGTCTTAATGAGTAATTGAAATATCGAAGTAGCATTACCTTTCAACGAGTTCTCGTAAGTTCTGCAATTCATCTTCTAGTTCTTGGCAGCGTTCGACTTTTGCTTTCAATTTGTGCTTTAGCTCACTGATGTTGCCTTCCTCTCGCAATCTGAAAGTGAATGATAAACTATAAAAATAGCCCCATTATATATCCATCATATTAACAATTTTTTCTGGGATATTGCCATCTATGTACAATAATAGGTTTAATCTTTGGGTAAAAAATCTCATATATTTTATAGTCTAACATAATTCAGTCTGTGTGACAATGGTTATAACACTTGTTCTACATCGTTATATTACTATTGAATACTATGATGGCAATTATAGTTATATTTAATCCCCTTTCGAAACGGAACACATAAAAATTAGTCATCAAAAATACGAAGCGTGAATTCTATTCACCTGGAGAGCACAATCTCCAACTGCTGTGTATATTTGTTCTTCTCTTCTTGCAGTTCTTCCACTTTTTGCTGAAGAGCATCGTTTCTCTTGCTGTTTTCGATATGAAATGCCTCAACATCTGCAGCGCGCTTGTTTGCTTGACTTAAGTTGTTCTTTAGTTCTGTCACGTCTATCTGTGCTTTTGCTAGTTCGTAGGCCTAGAACGGTGGTAAGAGACAAAAAACATTGTAAAACAAAATCATATTAAACTTACTAAATTTATAAATAAATTAGAATTGTAAATAAAAACAAAATATTACACGAGATTATATTTTCTATATTTTTAAGGAGACAATTAATTAGTAATAGAGTTTTGAAGAGAAATTCAATATTTATTAGGTTTCAATTTTATTTTAAAAGTACAGCTTAGAATCGAAAGTAAATCAGGGATACCTTATCATTAAGTTCCTTCTTATTGAAGTCCAGTTCATGCTGCAGCAGCGATATCTGCTTCTTAATTTTGGCCAGTTGTTTCCTGTCACTGTTCGCTTGCCTATCCGCATGACGATTCTCTTCCCCGCTTTTGCTTTTAGGAGACGGACTACGCGACACCATCTTCAGTTGTTCCTTTAGTGACGCTATCTCGGTGTGGTAAGCGTTGATGTCTTCGTTCAAAATCTCGATTTCAGTATTTTTGTCCTTCAATTGATCCGTCAGAAGCTTCATTTCCTCAATTTTGGATGTCAACTCACCGTTTAAAGAATTTACTCGTTCCAGCTCACACTCACTGTTTTGTAGTTTGATTGAAACATTTTCTTGTTCTTTTTCTAGTTTGGATAGCGTTAATTTTAGTTCTCTGTTATCAGAATTTAATTGATTGTTGTCCTCTACCACTTTAGTAATGTCGCGGTTAAGCGCTACTATGGAGTCCTGTACTTGGAAGAGTTCGCGAGCTTTTTCATCTAACGCCTGCTTTAAACGTTCGGCTTCTTCTGTCTTATCATTGAGACAACGTCGTAAGTCGTCGAGTCGATCCAAATGTTGGTTTAGACTATCAATTTGCTGATTCTTTTCAGAGACTAATAGTTCTAGTTTTTGTAGTTCCGCTATTTTATCTCTTAATTGTTTATTTTCTACGTCTTGTCTTTCCGATGCAGCGTTCTTGTTTTGTAATTCTTGAATAAGCTTTTCCAGCTCGGCTACCTTGGCAGTCAAGTTTCGTTTTTCTTTAGCTAACTCGAGTATCATGCTCTCCCGCCTTAATAAATCCTCTTTAAGTAAATTAAGAGCTTTTGACTTTTCGTTTACTTCCTCGGTCAGTTCCGTTAACTTCCTTTCCAAAAGTTCTTTGTTTGTCGTAAAATTTTCCAATTGATTTTCGTAGAAACTCTTGTCTTTCTTCATAGTGACCACAGTGTTTTCTAGCAAGCTTTTCAACTTCTCGACCTCATCTTTCAAAGCGGGAAATTCACACAATTGTTCTTCAGCATTTTTGAGTTCAGATTTACAGGTTGCTAGTTCCGTTCTAGCTTTTTTCACTTCGTGCTTTAGTTGCGATAGTATATCCGGGAAATTTTCTTGTTTTAAATCTATCGTTATACCTAATTCCTCCAGGGTAGTGATATCATCATGAGTCTTAGATGCTTCTAGTGAGAAATTAATCTTCTTTGGTTCAACGCTAATGTTGTTACTGATGCTGGCCTGTTGGTTCGGGTACATTGAACAATTGTCGGCAATTTTCTGAGCTGTTGAATGTTTGACGTTATCACCGAAGTTGACCGTTCCGAATATGGTAGTCTCGTTGATGTTTCTTTTAAACTTATCGATGTTTTGTGTGTATGTGAAATTTACAGGTAGTGAGTCAGCGCGCGGCGTATATAGCTCAGAATGCTCTATATTTTCAACGTTCAGTGAACTCATATTGGGTCGTTGGACGTCTGGTGGTAAAGTCCGGTTAAGCGTCTTATTTTGACCTTCGTTAAGAGCTCCTGAAAAGCTTGCGTTGTGGGTTTTCAACTCTGCGCGACGCATTTGATGGTCTTGTTCATCATAGTCAGATATAGAAACGATATCACTTAACGTCCGTCCTGATGTCTTTCCTTCCACAACGTCACTTCTTTGGTTTTGTTCGTCTTCCAATTTGAGAGCTGAGAATGAATCACATTCTGAATTAGTCTAGACGTCTTATAGTGTTAACCTATATTGACATTTGGCGGTGCGCCAAATGGGTACGTTAAAACATTAAGTAAAAAACAAAAATACAAAGAACGCTTTACAGCGACTGATTTTATAGGGGATTATTTTATATGCAGGAAGTAATAATCTATCAGCCATAATTATACTAATAAGTATGAACATTAAAGACGACAAAGAGCCAAAGAAAAATCTTTTAAACCTAAACAAATGAATGCTTTTTAAGTAGAGGCAGATGCGTACATGTGACTTATCATTATTTGAAGTACTATTTAAAGTAAGAATAATCATCACATACCCATAATCTGGTTAAGTTGTTCCTCCTTGTCAAGGAGTAAGGTTTGATATTCCTGAAGGTCATTTTGCAGCTTTTCATTAGTCGACTGTAGATGGGAAGCCAGGTCTTCTAGCTGCGCTATCCGCGCCTGTGCACTGGACAGCTCTCTTTCCAAAATTATTACTTTGTCTTTGGGATTGCCTGGAAATAAAAATGTGTGATTAATTTAAAAGTGACTTTTATAGTGCTTAAAACGTTGATGAGGTTTTTCATGTTAGAAACTATTGATATTACTTAACTGCGGATATTATAAGCAGAAATATATACATTACAACATCAAAAGCATAGTTAGCAATAAATCTCACTGAACCATGTCAATAACTAGACCGGAAATGCGAAATGTCATAAGCGATTCTCATAAATCCAAAGATAATCTAAGCATAACGTTTGACTGAATTACATACACGAGTTTCCATAGAGCACGGAATGTTGCTCGTTCAGTTTGTCCTTTTCTTCCAGGTTTTGTTTTAGACGCGCAAGCTGTTTGTCTTTTGACTCCAGTTCTTCTTTTAACCTATGTACCTGAAATATTAACGCGTGTTACAATTGAGAAATAATGATTTACTGTCACTGGGTTTACCAATTATTTTTGTAGTATGGAAACGGGAACTCACATAGAGTTCCCCCCGTTCCCCCTCGTGGGGCATGGGGCGAACACATTTCTGTGTCTGTTTCACTGATCGGTTCTTAACACAGTAGTTCATCAGACTTCTGTGTCTTGCCCAACCGAAACATATTCTTTTTGTTTCCGTGGGATTCAAGCCAGAACCTCTCGCGCGGAAGTCAATGCTAGGCAACACGTTTAATTTTTGCCATTTGGCTACAGAGGCGTTCATTTTTCAAAATTGTACAATGAGGTGAAATAATTACCCGATTCTTAGTAATATTATTTATCAGAAGGCTGGTTACTATGATCGCTTGTAATATATTTTTTTTAAGGTTGTTGGATAAGAAATGCAACTACGGTCGCTACAGAATGTGGTTGTTTAAACATTTTTTAATGTTCAAAATATGCCGCCAGCGCAGCTCAAGATGTTATAATAAGCTTTTCTGTCTGTCATCATAAGAAACTTCGGAACTCCTATGCTCATAAAGTAATATAAGAACATGATTCCACATTGCTTTGACAAGGTATGTTGGTCATATATACCTCGGCTTGTGTGTCGTGTAATTGCACGCTGAGCTGACTGGCAGCCGTGTGCGCCAGCGCCTCTGCATCATTCCTGTGTTGTTGCAGACGAGCTGATAGCGAAGATATTTTCAACGCCTGCTCCGACATCCGTGCTTGAAGAACATCGCGTTCCGCGCGGACCTCCTTTACATAAAATAATGTATATATTGGTACTTTTTACTATCATCAATTAGTTGTTTAAAATGGCGTTAAGTTATATATGAATAAAATAGGATATCTTAAACGCAAGAATTCCACGACATAGTTATTGCTTTCAGTGGTATAAGAGCAGTGTATATGTCAATTAGCTTAAGGAATAGCTAATTGACATATACAGTATATTGACACAAATTTAAAAAATGGCTTTATAAAATATTGAGTTGCCTAAGAAATGGTTATGTTAGTTACAACCCGTTTAACGAATACAAACCGTATCTTTCTAATCTTTTGGTCTTATAGATGTAATGCGAGACAGGAGTTCGGATAATAAAAATTACTTTCCTGAAGAGAATAGAAATAGAAGCTAATCTATTACGGAAATTCTCAAAAAAATTACATTTTATACACAGTTCAAAGATGAATATTATAATGTCACTAGACAAAATATATCTCATGAAACTTTTGGAATGGTTCCAGATGATAAGATTAGATTTTTCTCAATGAAAACAGTTAATGTATTTTTTACCGTTTTGTAACAGCGATCGTAAAGTTATTGTGTGTATAAAGACGTTATTGTAACTAAACAAAACTAGAACTTCTTAACTATGCAATAACTCTTAACGCCAAAAAGACCGCCAGTATCCAAAATAAAGAATATTCCTGCGTTTTTACGGAAGTATAAACACTACCAGTATGTGGGTCACCGTTAAATTAAACTAATGTTATATGTAATTGCGTTAACTGACAAATTAGCCGACAGTTAAACTGGCAGGAGCCCACTGTGGACTAAGCTTCGGCTGGCTAAATATAATCCGTGCTAGTTTGAGATGAAAGATCACTAGAGCGAGGTGTGACTAGTACGACCTCCAATCAAAAAAAATAACCGACCCTTGTTGCTTCAAGGAGGTTCAATTGAATTCTTGATTTGAAAGATTTAATTTTCACATTGTATTAATATTATTTATATTTTTTTATTGATTATAAAAGTGTAAACTTATTGCTGGAAGGGCTCTGTAGCTTTATGTTTGAGGTTATTACTATTTGTTTTGAATTGTTCCAGATTGTATAGCCTGACTTCTGACTTGGGGAGAGATAATTTTACACGTTGTTTACTAAAACACTACAAAAGACGCAGTTGTTGCCAAAATCATGTGGCACATATAAAATGTTCAATTTATTAATTTAAACCGGAACAAAACGTACAAATAAAATAAAATTCAAAATCATTCAATCGTAAGTATGTATGTACGAGTATTGTAACCTCGGCTACTGTTGCAGTGACCTAGAAGTACGCTATTTTGTGACGCCCTACGCTTAACATATACATATATAAAATATAACACCATGAGAAAACACAATATTAGCAAGAAAAATGAAACAAAGTGTTTTTAACGAAACGACTAGCCACAATATAACATCTAAACTATCGACTTATTTTAGCTTATTTTAACAGTAATAAATCCATTATAGAAAACCAATGTTTTCAAATACAAGGGATTTTCATCAGTGACAGAATTTTTATATTCTTACAACCAGAAACCCACTAAATATTAAGCACACATGGCTACCATTGTACCACCGATCTCACCAAAGCTTCTTTGGACGGTGTAAGTATAAGTATCAATGTAAGTGCGAGAAATATTCGTTGATTGCAGTCAAGTAGGAGTAATTGGAGATAGCACGGGTTAACAAATGGCGAGCGCATTGTCAGTCTGTTCGCTTCATTGGCTCGAGTGCCCAATTGCGCGAATATGGTGATGCTGCATTTCATCTTTATTGCTTTTAGGCAACAATTGCTACTGTTGTGGTAGAAGCTTAATGATAATTGATATAACTGTACGTATATTAAACCGTCTTGAAGATACCTTAGGAGAATGCTCGTTTGGTAAAAACTTGAAGAATTCTAAAAGACTGTAGTTTACGCGGGCACACATTTAAATAAAACGCTTTAACGGTTTAAAACGCGAAATATATTCGTTAAACTTATTTTAAAATTATATTTACTACGGGCCGACGTTTCGGAATTCTAACAACTCAACTGCTGGATATTTTACTAGTACATTAGGTGTTTATATGTAAAGTTTTTATCTAAATATTATAAAAAATAGATTAATAAGATTTCTTACCAATGTTAAAAACTAAGGTGGTTTTTGTCTGTTTGTCAATATTTACCATGATAATATTTGTTAATTTCTAAGAAATTTATTTTTTAGACATATATTGATAGTTAGAGAGAAACCTCAACTTATACAATTCTCGTAAATAATAGCTCCCCAATGATCTTGAGTTCTCAAGAGATCAAGAGTTATTATCTGTAAATCTCGTCAGCTCTGCGTTTAAAGGGAGTGGTTTCCACGAGGCTGATTGATGACAATCTCAACCGGAGCAACGAGGTAATTGGCGATAGCACGGGTCAATTGGAGTAGGTTCGTTTATTTTACAATTTCAAATTTCCTACATGAATATAAAAGATTAACAAAACAACATTATTATCTTCACCTATTTTTGCAATATAGTAGCTTTATATAAGCTCTATTTAACTTAAAAATCAATGTCAAGGAGGGGCTAAGAATCACGACCAAAGCGTTGCTCTAAGTGCCACGAGCAAAAAACAATCTGGTACCTATCTTCAGGTCATACCTACATCTTCCGCCGATTCTATCTGTTCGTGATAAGTTCAAAAATAATTTAAAAATCGAAAATAAATTGAAAAGTCGTTCCGTGCTGTTGCTTACAATTGAGGTACCGAGTCCTACACCTCATCGTCTGCTGATGCTGACGATGCCGGTTCAAGTCCTGCCCGAGTCGAAATTTTTTCAATTTATTTCCGATTTTTAAATTATATAGCCTTCATGTGCAATACATGTCAAAAATAATAAAGTTTTCAAAAGTTCAAGAATGTTCGTGCAATATACACATTTGTGCAGTTTTGTATAGTGTTGCCTCAGCATAACAAGTGTCAAACATCCGAAAATAGGTTTTCCATACTATTAAAAGCCAGTTAAGTGAATACTGAAAGCTGTGTTGATTTTACGTTTTAATATAGGGAATACCGAACATTATTGACGAGGAAAACAACATATTTACATGCGTCACAAGTAGTACGCCATATTTATGGAGACAAAGGGTAAATTTTAATCCAGTGCAATTAATTTAGTTGTAATTTTGCAATTTATATTATGATTTTTTATAAGGTCTCTACAAAACTGTTGCTACTTTGTACATTGCGAAATTTGAGTTGACAGAAACATTTCTTTCTCACCGATCGATTTCTTACATATTAGTAGGCGATTAGACTTTTTAATTTTAACCTAGGACCCGTTGACTGTAAACCCTAAAATCCATATCTATTTCTTCTATAGACATCGGAGATGTATTCAAAATAACAGCCATTATTTTCTTTACAATTTTCAACTACTCATTGTTATTATTCATTTTCTATTTTCTAAACTCACCGAATATTCGGGTAGGCCCATCGCAAACACTCTCCTAATGTGATTCCACAAGAACATCCCACATTCGGGACCAAAACACACACACAGCGACCTTACATTATGTTAATGAATGAGGATTGGTGAATTTATGAGAAAGTAACCTTCTTGCAGCAGAAGACGCTTTTAAACATCGGGTTAGGGAGACTGAAATCGCGCGGTGGCTTCTCGCTACTGAGCCCGTGAAAAACAACGACGCCGGGAGATACGCGGAAAATGGATGCGGCATTTAAGAAACATTCTAAAGAAAACACTTCGTATATCATAGGTTATTGGGATATCACAAATATAAATATACTTGTATAACATATAATACGTTATTTCAGTTCCTCCACACGCCGAAAGTGACCGATAAAGCCGATTTGAAAATCTACCCCATTTTTTATTGTATAAAACAATAATATCTCAACTAAGCATATTTATCATAAACAATTACAATAATACTCAAAAATACAAGACCAGATTCTTACATCCGATTCATTCACAGCATAAAAATAGACCGGGCTATTTCCGACTCGATAATAGAACATTCGTTAAAATCGACGTTAATTTTTATTCCACGAACAATGAGCCGCCTCCATAAATTCACGTTTTACACTCGTGTATATTTAGATCGTGTGCGCGTGTGAGTGATATTTACGTGTATATTAAACGAATTGTTGGAGTGTGCGTGTTATACTAATACTTGTGTGTCAATGTGAGTGTTAGGATTAAAAAGATTACTTTCAAATAGCTACATCCGTATATGCGTCAGAAAAATCTAGTCTAGGGTTTTAAATACTATTAAAATGAAAATACTTTCTTTCTAGTAGGGAAAAGCTACGCTTGTATTGTGGGTCAATTAGGTAGAACCAAGAATGAATTGAAATTAATGGCTAAATTTGATGTAATGACGTCGTGGGTAACAACTACTAATTGATATGACAGTGATCATCGTACGATAATTATTAAAGTCTTGCGTTACGTCACTAGTTTTCCATGAGAAAAACTTTTTTTTTCGTCAGTTCAAGGAGCAATTCTAGTACTTAAAACATTATTAAGATTGTTCAAATAAGCGATTTGATAAGTACACGTCCAAATCTGCGAAGAACCTTTGGCTTTAGGCCAAGCGGTGTATTTTAGAAATTGGTTTACAGCGTCATAACGGCCTAATGCATTGTTGCAACACGCGCTTGTTTTGCTGTTTCGGAGTATTACGAGCGAATTAACGCCTCGGAAGACACTGTTTACAGTGTCTGGTTTAGACATTCGAAGTTTTATTATGAGTAAACCAAACAAACAGTTAAACGGGACCAACCGCTCACATTAATGAACGATACCTCGTGAAAAATGTTATATTAACAAGAACAACGTAAACATTTTGAAAATTATGATCAATCTATGCACAATTTAGGTGTTAAAGTTTTAAGTGAAAATATCTGTTTGGTCTGTTTTTTTAACTGAACGTTTTCTTTCGATATATAACAAAAAAGGAAAATAGAATAAAAAAGACTCTTAAACTATTTTTAGTGGACATTGTAACATGTAGGTGAATTGTATTTTAATTTAATTAAAGTTATTTTCATTGACCATAATATTAAAAAAGGATCTTGTCACTACGTAATTAGAGTTTTTATGCAAAAATTGGTTGACAGAAAACGCCGTAGTCTATATGGAAGGCCCTTGCACAAGCGTTACGCAAGACTTGTACAAAATATACACTTAAATAAAAAGACTTTACGATTAAAAACGCAAATATAATAGTTAACTTATGTTCAATTTATTTTACCGATAGCGTTTCGGATACTGTACAGCAGCCGTGTAGAAAATGTGTATTTTTGTTTTTTTTTTAATATTATAAGATTAGTTTTGATAATCCTCATGGTACGATTATTGTCAGCTTATTTAAATCTGTCAGAACTGAACTCATAGTATGCTCATCGTTTTGTAGTGTTCGTTGGCACGTTAACGTGGACAGAGGGCAATGGGTACTGAAACAGTTTGGACTCGTGCCAGGCTAAGCAAGGTCAGGTGAAAATCACATCCAATACACACTATATCCTGTTTATATTCACTAACATTTAATATTATTATTTCAGCAAATTTTTAAATTACGATACGAACGATAAATTGGAAAAGGAATGGCTATTATTCAATGTAACGTGGGTTCGAAATATGTTGGACTCTGTCTGGAAATCTGGACGGGTTTTTGGTACTCCTACCACCCAGTAGAAGTACCAAAATTCCGTCAGGGTTACGAACCACTGCCCACAGATGAAGAAGACGTGTTTAATCGCGTTTCGGTTACAGTCTGTAGATTTCCGAATATCCAAAGCCAAAATCGACAACGCATCTTGTGTAGAAGTTATATGGCTCACCTACCATCAAGTAAACAATATGCACGTCTGTCCGCACGTATCATAAAAAAGTAAGTCGTAACTACTTCTGACTACGCAATTCATCCGTCAATTCTTGAAACTATGAAATAAATTGTACATACCTGCGCAACGTCGTTCAGATGCGCCCTTTGCATTTCCAGATCGGTGACCCGCTTAAGAACGGCATCTTCGGCGCGGGACAGACTCTCGATTCCCTCCCACACACGAGTCAGCTCCGATACACGCTCCACACGCGGCGTTACGCTGCCCTCCGGCGAAGACACCTGTCAGTAAGACATGTTTGTAGAAAATCATGTTTTAAATAAAACGCTTTAACGGTTTAAAACGCGATATATATATTAGTTAAACTTGTTTTGAAATTATTGTAACTACGAAGTTTTGGATGCTTTGCTCCGAAGCCGTTAGTGTTTTATTTATTAACAACGCATCTTGTTAAAAAATTATATGGTTGGATTATTTTACCTTCCATCAAGTTAACATCAGGCTTGTCTGGCTTTTTCTATGATAATAAAAATCGGCAAAATTTAACGTCACTAACGTCTATAAGATTTTTTTAATTCTACCCAGTTGCTCGGGTAGAATTAAGAAATAAAAACAACTTAAAATCGTACAAAGCAATAATATAACAATTAATATTTATTTTACGTCTATATCAAGGCTACCTTTTGATCGCGTATAGAAACATCTTCGCTCGGCTCTGAAGTGGGCGCCGAGCAGGTTTCATGCGTCCGCTCCATCTTGCGCGTTCGCCGATGGATGTGATCTTCCAGCCAACGAGCCTTCATTATCAATAAAATTCGTATTAAATTTATAACTCTTGAAACTGTTTAAAAGAAGCAAAAGCTTTTGATTGAAAAGATTATTAAAAAAAAAAACAGCATTCGTACATTAGCATTGACGATCTAGTATAAGATTTAAAATTACTTACATTTTAAGTTCTCATTAATAAGCTGTAAGTTTAAAATAAACAAACCTGCTCTTTAATCTTTTCTAAGTATTCGGTATATCTGTCCTCTTCTAACGCACACCTAGCGCACGTCACATCACTATTCTCGACTCTCTCACTCCTCAGCGATTCCAGCTCGCCGAGCACCAATCTCATCTTGCTATCTCTTTCGTCGATCGTCCGTTTCATTTCCTCCAGTTGTTCCAACACTTCTGCCTCCCTGTTTGTCTTTTGTTCCAATTGAGCTTCTAGTTTTGCAATAATTTCACGTAGAAGATTTATCTCTTCCGCGGTCACTTTCAGTTCTTTGTCAGTTTCGGCTTTCTTATTCTCTAGTTCAGTTATGATTTGGTTCATTTCTCGTGTCTGGTTTTCCAATTGCTCCACCTACACATTAACATATTTCAGCTGTTAGAATTATTAAAAATCGATTATGAGGCAATATATTATAACATGTTACATAAAAGTTAGTTTATACAAAATGTTTGGTTAATACTTTTTAATTATTAGTCGTGAAGTTAGTACATGCGAGACACCACTAAGTGTAAACCACCACTAAAGTAAATAAATACTGTTTAAATTAAGTTGTATGGAGCAAATGAAAACATAAAACAGATCAAGATTTAGATGAAGTGTAGTAAGCTACACAATTATTATAAAGTGATTTATTGTGAGTAGCTAGAAAAAAGCTAAACTTACATGTGCATCGTGCTGCCGACAGTTACAATGTGGAAGTCGCAAGCATCGGATCTGTGCACGTATTTACTTATTTCTTATATCAAAGAATATATAATGGATAAAAAAGGTATTTTATATAAGATATTGAGTTAGTATATAGAAAGTAAGGGTGAAATAAAGAAAAACAGCTGTGCTGATAACTGAAACACACACCAGTATTAGACCAAAACCAAAACTTATGTTAGACATGCATTCCTAATGCAAATGATGTCCCTAAAGACAACGTTGATAAATTATGTTAAGAAAAATCATTACGCCTTTAAATAACAATATGCACGACCATATATCTTAAAACTAGTGACGTTCATTAGTAAATCAAATTACCAAATAAATGCGATTAAAGCCATCTATCGTAACAAACTTGTACCTCGCTAAGAATCCTAACGTTGCTCTGAAGTCTTGCACTGAGTCGATTGTTCTCTTCTCGCAAGTCTGCGAGTCTCCTGGCAAACTCATCGCGTTCGGCTTCGCGCTCACTGGCTTGCTCCTCGACGAACTGACGTGTCGACTTCAGCTGACGATTCGCTGCTTCCAACTGGGAAGGATAATATACATTATTACTATACACGATTATAATATCCAAAGCCAAAACAGAACGACAGCACATAACGTTTAGATGTTATATTGGCTGGGGTATTTTACCTTTCATCAAGTGACCCCAATGCTTGTCTGATATCCTTAATTTAAAAAAATCTGATCTAGACACAGTAAAACAACCGTTTATGAATCTTATCACATACGCGTTGAGGTTCAATATATGTAATAGAAAGATAACGTTTTTAAAAGCAACTGCGTGGCCAACGGTCTATTTATATACATAGATTCAATGAGTGAAACTAAGCAGTGAATACATAAATGAAATGCATTTAAAAAATACGTTATTAGAAACATACGTATTTTTAAAATAAAAATATAAGTAACGATCTCTTTACTATGAATTACCTTCTCACAGCATATTTTGTGCACAGGCGATTTTCTGATCCCTTCGATCTGATAAGGCGTGCGTGTTGCAAGTGCAGAAAATGTATATTTAATTGATATATATGTATATAGTTTCAGTGGTTTAAGCAGATTAAAAACAGATAGGAATTAACGGGGACTCTTACCTGTTGTTGTAGATCGTCTCTTTCTTTCAGCAGTGCATCCCATTCATGCGCGTGCGCATATCGGGGCGACGCGGCTTCGTCGAGCGAGTAGAACCCCGCACCACGAGATGACGCACGTACCCCGCCCGTGCCATAACTAGAATTGAATACATAGTATTATACCGTACATGGAAACATGTATTGTCCTGAAAATTAATATTTTATTTTTATCTAAACACTTCACACATTGATACTATTTTAAGGACACTTTTTCATATCAAATATATCACACATTTAATAATACTTTTAAGCAGTGCACTCACTCAGACACAATTTATTATAATCATCTAATCAAAGGCTTCTTACCCTTCTACGACATCATCGCTAAGTGGCCGATCATTGAGCGTCATCAGATGCGCTATCTTCATCATGGCAGCTTCAAGATCTGATCGCAGCAGGTTCTCCCGTTGGAGGCACTCAGACATGGCTTCTTCCATACTCTTTAAGTACATGAAAACATTGCTAGATTAAAAATCATCATTTATCCGTATATAATACTTTTCTGATTTTAATAAGATACAATCATACCTTTCTCTGCATGTCGCAGTTCTCACATCGTTGCTGCTTCAAGTCCATCTCCTCCACGAGCTCAGATATTTGCATTGAGCTGGACTCCAGCATCTTCGATTCATTGCTCGGTCCTGAAAGCGTAGTATATAAACAATTAGATTTTAAAAATTGTATTTATTATATTAATATTATAAAGCGGAGTTTGTTTGTTTAAACGCGCTGATCTCAAGAACTAATGATTGGAATAAAAAAAAATCTTTTGGTGTTCATTGGGCCATTTATCGAAGAAGGTTTAAGCTATGCAGCACTTTGCTATAACCAAAAGGAGCGAAGAAACAGAGGGAAATGGGGAAAAACAGGGAACATTATACATATTTGACGCTACATGAAAAATGGTTCAAGAAACCAAAAATTATTTATGAAAGAATGAAATAAACCTTAAAATTTTCAAGACAAACTCACAAAAACGATGTGGCCCAAGGAACGAGGTGGCGGACACAGCTAGTGTATAATATTTGCGTTGGCTATAGAAGCAAGACGTTATACTTAAGGCACAGAACTTACTATTCAAAGTCAACTTGCTAGTCAGCTCCAAGAGTTCTTGTGCATCGTGCCTCAGCCTCCTTAGAGAATGCTCCAACTCCCTCTTAAGTTCCGCACTGAGGTCTCGCTGCTGCTGCAGGAAACCTAGCACCCCGTCCTCGTCGAGAGACCCGAGGATCGCGTCTAGATCTGGCGCAAAGTGGACATGCTTCCCGCGGGAGACCAGGCTAGTGCTGAGGTCTGGTGTTGTCGGTCGTGAATCGTCTTCTAAGGAGCTGTAAATTAAAAACATGGTTTCTTATTAATATATATTATATTTCTTTATTGCTATAGATCACTGATGATGTCGCTCCCCGTTTACAAAACCCTTTATTTTGCGTTGCGCTAATAGAAAGGTCATTATATATATCGATCTCACTAGTCTTTATGCTAAGAGTATCGTGTTTTAATTGAATGGTACATACTATATTTTCCCATCGTTGTATTATCAAGGGAACGTAAAGGGTTATGCTATTCTTCAACTATTATTTATTAATTTCAGTGGCAAACACATATAGGACATAAGTTACATGGTTTCTAAGTTGTATTATAAATCATTTAACTCTTTTTTAAATCATAACTTTAAATTATTAATATTATAACAAGTATAACATGCGCCATTATTCATTTTTGTAAACTGTTGATCCAAATATCCCTAACAATAATGAAATAAAAACATAAGTCAGCCTCAAATAAACAGAGAAAGTGAAACATTTTCAAGAATACTAATTTCGGATGCAATAATGAATATTCATAATTCACCAACGCGACGTCAAAGTTAATATTTGCACCGGGAGTCCGCTGTCAGTTTTATTTACCCGCAAATATAATTCGCCTGGCGAATGTCCAGCGGTTCGCTTGTAACTTCGCAAAATAGAATTTACTGTCAGACAAACGGTCGTAATATAAATATGTATTCATTTAAAGACTTTTACTTATACACATGTTTAGTGTAATTTTTCTTTAATTATTTTGACGGACTCGATAGTAGATTATTAACCACATATGCTACTATAACGTAGCATAAAAAAAGAAAAATTGTACTTTGAGTCTCTTTAAAATTATACCCAAAATTATTTAGATTTGTCAAATTCTTTTGTTCGTCTGTCTGTTTGTCGTGATTCTACTGTGTTCAAAAGAGCAACATAACTGAGAAGACCACCCACAGAAACTTAGTCCGAAAGCATGATAGAACTTGCCTTATAAACTGAATCATTAAGTGAATCTATTAACCTAGGGAGCAATTCATATCACTGCCAGGCGCTCTTGTCCACAGATTAAAGAAATCGTTTAGACAAGTTTAATCGCCTTTCTGGGTCCACCTAAATTTTATAACCCCATACTCGTTTGTCCTCTATCATTGAAAAATACATTTATTAAGTACTAATTTCGTATAAAGAGACTGTTAGTATAATAATAAAGCATAAAGTCAGAATAATATACAAGCATAACCTTAAGCACTTCATGGAGCTGTTTTTCAAAACATATGCTAGACATGTATATGAACATAAACGCAAAGCATACATCTTTTTTAATATTGATAATATTAATGTACTAACGATTCATTAGGTAGTAGTTTAGGCAGGAGTTGTGCTAACACTGTGCGATTAAGCTCGTCTTCAGCGCTTGCACAGTACGCCACCAACTGCGCCACAGCTCGCTGCAAAGCATTAGCTACACGCCTTAGACCGTCCCTGAAAACATTTAAAGGGTTCTTAATTTTAAAAATAGTTATTTTAATAAAAAATTGTTATGGGAAATATTTCTAAGTAAGGCAAAGTTTATTCTATAGAGAATCAATTATATTTGCTCAAACCTACCTTTCTTTAGTAACTTCCTCGAGCCGCCTGTTCTGGTCGAAGCTATTGTTCCTCTTCTGTCGCCATTTATCTCCCTCGCCTACAGACGCCTCCTCACGGAGACCCGACAACTGTTTATGAAATTACATCATACAATACATCAATCAATGCAAATCTTTAATTCATAAATAAAACCTTGTCACAAGTTTGTGTCTTGTTAGACGTTTTCTTTTGAAGTAAAATAATTTATTAATTTTACTCTTTAAAAAAAACGTGCCCAAGCAAAAATCTAGAGTATTGATTTAAGTAAATGACATACCATAAATCTTCTAAGCACAACCATATTGATATCACATCTTGAAGTCTATCAATTACTAACTATTATTTTGTCCATCTTATTACAATTTTTAGCAGATAACCATCATTTTTGTACAATCGCTCCTTTTAATACACCATATTATTATAAGAAGTGAGCTAGGCTTTAATCCGTCATTTAAGGAAAGCTAGTGCTACGATAATTATTCAAATACTTTGAGAAGTATATTGAACATTCCGTGATCACTAAATGTGAAGCATTTGAAACAAAGGTTTAACTTACAGCATCTTTGCTTTGCATGGGAAAAACACAATTCTCTGTCAATATTTACAGACAATAAATGATGAGATGTCTGTCTCTTGCACGATATAAATTGTTTGTAATCCAAACTAAGGAAAGGAAGTTGTATTTTAAATCAGAGCGCATAGATCCTCAATTTTCCGATATATTTGTTATTACCGTAGATCAATCTAAACAAATCTGCCCATAATACTTATAATCGGGAATTTATCTTTTTCAATTTGGCTGACCTATATAATTTTAGAAAACCGTTACAGTAATACAATAACAAGGCAAAGATAACAAGTGTTACAAATAATAAATGCGACCCACTTTGAATGAGGGCGAAATAGCCATGATTTCATCGTGAGAGTAATGCCAATTTATAAAGTGGATGTTTTTTTAACGTTTGAAGGTTTGACGCTTTAGTGTATATAGAAAATGAAATGCATTATTATTAAAATTATACTAGCCTTTATTTAAACCGAGTATCGTAGTGTCCTAGTTTATTCCTTTTAAGTCTAAATATAGTTCCATTGTATACGAGTACCTTGGTTTTAAATTAGCTTTCAGAGATGATACTTCTACGCTTTGAATGCCAGATAAATTATTATACAACAAAGTATTAAACACAATGTATTCTTATTAAGAATCTTTGAAGAATACTAGATTAGCTCATGTGTAGAAATGTCGATTCGTCAATACAAAGTCTCAAAACTGTGTTTTACTTAATACTATATAAATAGAACTAATTCTTCTTGAATGAACGCTGTTTTATCTTAAAACGATTAAAATATTTATCAAAACGAAAAAAACCTCATAGACATTCTGAAAATACAACTATCCAATTTAAGAAATCTTTATAGGAAAATATACAACGAAATACAATTCCATACATAATTATAACCTAAAAAAAGAAACAAAATACCAACATTTTCTATTGACATGGGTCGATAATTCTCCTAATCGACTCGCATGCTGAAATCCCTTATTCATTTCTTAGAGAAGTGAAACACTACACTACAATAATGCATGAAATATATAATCAAACACTAAACAGACAGCTTAGTAAGTCAACACTGGTATAACTAGTTTTAATTCGAAGTATCCTTCGTCTTTTAGTGTTATAAGCAACTACCTTCAAAATATATAAAAAATTAACGTAACAGGTATAACACATATTGGTTCGTATTTACTCGGAGCAGCATTTTTAAATTTAGAAACTGTACTGTATTGTTAAACAAGAGTAATTAATTGTTACTCAAATTTAAGACTAAAGGGCACTTTTGAATTATTGTTCACAATAATTACTTTACTCTTTTATATTGATATTTTGTTTTTTGGCTAACAATATTATAAATTTGTATAGCCAAATTAAGGTAGACTATACATAGTTTACGATTGTAAAATTCCCAATAGTTTGAAACAATGGAGGGGTTGCGACACGGGAACAGCTGCGTTGGAAATAAAATCCATTCAAAAGTAAACAAGACTACGTGTGGCCGGACATGACATGGGAATTCTTTTTAAAACTTAGGCTACATCTATGTCATTTATATCGAAATTACTAGTAATTTTACTTTGCTAGAGGAAAGTATTTTTTAAAATTAGCTCGTATGTCTTCACGAATAGTGCTACGATAACGCTTATCACCATTCTGTAAAGGGTAAACACATCCCCGAGCTTAAAGTCATTTCCATTGAAATGTATTCCTTAATAATATTGCATTACGATTTATTATAACTGAATAATACAAAATGACTGAGACAGCATAACTGTATTGAGTGATATATTGCAGCTCTATTTGCTTTGAGACGGAACACGTGTATTTGTTACGAATAATAATTATTTCCTTCCTTATTCTACATTAGCCATAATGTGTGTGTGTGTTTGTTTTATTATATAATAGAAATGAATTTTATCGTCAGTATTTGAGAGTTTGATTAAAAAGTCGTGTGTAAAACTTAAATCTGATTTCTCAGCGTACTTTCACATACATTAAACAAATATTTAATCACATATACTTAGTTCGATTATCAGAATGATTCGAGATACATTTTTATTGACTGTTTAGATTTTAAGCGATAATAAATATGATGGTGTTGATATTATTATATTTAAGTTATTTAGTAGTAAAGCATTCATAACACTAGACCATACATGTAACAAATATCACAGCTCTGATTAGATAAAACGTAATAACGTTAACAGACTCCCCTCGGTGAGAACTATGCTTAGGGGAAAAGATTTTTATGTCCCACATAAAGTATTCCCTTTAAAAGGGACGATGATCTTGATACCAAATATACTCATTGAAGAATGATAAAAAGGATGTTATAGCAGAACGGAATCAAATAGTAATTAAATAAGTTTAAAAGCATCTTGTGAATGGGTATTACTAAAAATTATTATTAAGTTAGCTAATATTCTTTGCTAAGGTTATTTTTAGATAAGTTACATGAAATATTTCTAATATGTATTTTTTGTAATCTCTCGACAAGATAAAATAACACTATAATGCTGATCTCATATGAGTAGGTACTTGGAAGCGACAATACGGCACATCTGCTACAGAAAAAAACGAAGTTTTAATTAATTTTAAACAAAGCTTTATACAGTCTAGATCGACGACCCCGCTAACGTAGACGCTCAGGAGGCAGGATTTTCATATTCAGTTTTGTTTAATCGTCCTTTTCGACTTAATTTTTTTTTTTAATTAATGAGCATTGCAAATATTGGATTTTTTAACTATCAAGTAAGAATTAGGTTCCTTATAAAGTTGATCTTACGCGCGTTTTTATTTGTTTATATATTGAGAAAGTCGAAATTTTTTTAATTATTAACATTTAACAAAAAGTCTTATTATATATCGGATTTAAGCATCTAACATTTCTTAAGACAAACATCAATGGGCTATATTTGTTTACGTTATGTCTAGACAAAACATAAAAAGCTTAATACGTCTACGAGCAAGTAACCTCAGTTTAAGCCATGATGAAAACTTAAAGACGGATTAACACCACTTAATATTAATTTAAGCCAAGCTCACGCCTTACGCTAACTCCTTATAAAATTCAAACTGTGGTCTATAAATCCATAACGCACGAACACAATAATATAAACACTCTAATAAATATCCATTGTTCACTGCAAGTAAAAATAAATCGTAGTATAGAACTCTACGATAGATATTCGCGTGCACTTATCGCGTTGGTATATGATACGAATAGAACGGGCGCCACCGACGCTCCCTGGCGTGCACTGAGATGTTTACAAAGTTGTAAGCGGGACGCTGCATCTGACACGCATTCGTTTAGGGAAACCTATCCGTTTAGAGTATTAATAAATTATGTTATTGACGTCTGATGCAGGAGATTTTTCGGGATACTTCGCAAATGATAAACGAAGCTCTCTGTAATTAGATGTAAAATTGTTTTATACTTAAGCACTAACTAATTAATTTTGTCAAAAAACATACAGCCCAAACAACAGCTATTTTGAAAGTATGATATGGATCCAAAAGTTTTTAAGAGTGTTACCTTCCTCTTGGAAGTATAAATAAATGTTTGTATTATGTGTAAGAGCAATACAACTGAATAATACTAACGTTATAAATTTAAATCTGATCAGTATCAGTAATTGGTATAAATTTACGTTAGTAAAATAGATGTCTTTCTTAATAGAACAGAAGTAAGTAATTATCAAAGAACTAATTATCAAACGGAAGTTGAATCGAAGCAGACAGACCGCACCGTCGTATTCTAAACGGATCTACACGTCTCAAATGGAAATTTATTGTACGGAGATACACTTAGATTGATTTAAATGGGCGTATTTTCGTTTAAATGTCAGTTGCGTTCCTATTTTTGACTTGTAGTTGAACACAGGTTCCCAAAGGTAAATGATGAAATAATTTCGTGATTGAGTCTTTTGTTCTTTAATTGGGAAGTTTAAAATCAGTAAAACGGGTGTCAATCGATTCCTGACGAAATAAACATTATTATTGTCACATATACGTAAGGAACATAAGTTAAAAGAAAATTAGGGTCCACAGGTCCACGGTTACAATATTGTTTTTGCCAACACTTTCTAAGCAAAGTCAGCAGTATGCTATTTTATACAGACACATATTTTAATTATACGTAATATATACAAGTTATATCCAAATTTAGGGAGCTGATGACGTAATATTCTAAATTCTTCGTTACCGCGACCCACTTTGTGGTATCCTGTAAAATCGACTCCCCATAAAATTTGTCTTCTCCAAGTATAGATCACATCCTGTATGCATGCACGGTTTACAGTTTACACAATAGGTCCTGCCATACGTTACACATTTATTATTAAAGGTCTAGAAACAGTGGCTATGCGTTTTAAATATTTGTTCGCTTTAATAATTACATTGCTGACGGTACCAATTGCACAGTGAAATAATTTAGCGCACACAGATCGTTAAGTTCGAACATTGCGGAGTGGTGAAAGATTTACATTAATTGAAAAAGCATTTCCTTTAGCTAGGATAAATGATTTAAATTTTCCCAAGACATTGTTACATTGAGTAAGTAATCGCGAGTAAGTAATAGTTTTTCCGCTTCCATAAAGATATTTGTAAATGAACAAAGATGTGTAGAAGCTTCATTAAACAATTATGCTACGCCACAGGAGGTGGTCTGAATACGATAAAGAACAAAGGACGAACACGTGTCCTCTAGGGAACACTTGTGGGCCCCGTCTCCGGTGCTTGAGTTGTGGGAAGCTGTGTAGGGCGGTAAGATGGCGTGGCAATTCACACTAGATATAACCATAGATGGCTCAGGCATGCTGAGACAATGAGGATCGTGTGTATAACATTATTAAACTCTACTGCGAGACCTTGATTAATAACATCAGTTTAATATTAAATAAAACACTATTGTTACAGTGTTTTATTAAACCGTTGTTTAAAACGTGAAATATACGCGGCACAACGTTTTGTTTAATAGTTGAGTTTTGTAGTGAAAATGTATAGCTAATAATAAATAATCATAGAGTGGTAGGTTCGATTGCCACCAGATTTAATCATGTTTTTCTTAAACACGCACAGTCACGAATGTCCAAAACAAAAATGAGATGACAGATCATCTTGTTAAAATGTTACATGGATCGTGTATTTTACCTTCCATCACGTGAACTCCATGTTTGTCATTACTAATCTCGCATAAGAAATAAAACAAAATTTCTCTCTGTTTTGACATCGCTGTCGTCAGATTAGACTATACAAGCACAAATTATATTAAGAGTAAACTCTTTATATTATACGCCATAGTACTTTATTTTTTTACTCGAATTAAACCACTCTTTAACGATTTTAAACAAGATTTAAGAACTTTTTTTAGAACTTATTTTAAGGACGTTTCTTAATTTCTAGAAACAGCTGTGTTTATTACATAATATGTATATAGTATTTTATTTTACTTAAGTACAGTGTCGTTAGATGCTGTAGTATAAATCTATAAATAGCGTACTCGTTTACCCAACATTCCCCCCTCAGCTGGACCACAAGGCGTATTAAAAAACACATATGGCATAACGTCTGTGCTATAAAAAAGCCGAAAATATTGGTCTTTGATGCATACGGAAGATGCGTTTATGAGACGAATTCCTAGAATTGGTATACATAACTTTTCTGTAAAGCTAGCCTAATTTGTTACTTGCCTACACTGTTTAACTTTACCTAAAAGGATTACTCTCCTGGATATTTGAAAAAATTCTAAAGTATAAAACAGAAAGGAATGGTAGGTAAAACAATTTTCGGTTTCTTTCAATCATTTTAGTGTCGATTAAATACTGTCTATAGTTTACGCGAGAAGTACACATTTAAATAAAACACTTTAACGGTTTAAAACGCGATATATTAGTTAAACTTTTTTGAACATGATTTTTAACTTCGGCCCGACGTTTCGGATGCTTGGGAGCAGCAAACCCCCCCGAGAAAAATTTGTCTCCCCGTGACCACGGCTGCTGCAAAGCATCCGAAACGTCGGGCCGAAGTTAAAAATCATTTTCAAATAAGTTCAACAATATCGATTATAAAATAGTTACGAAAAGTGACGGAAAATCTCAAGAAATAGGCTTTATCACATATTCAATGTGAAACTAATTAGTTTCGTAAATATCAATTAGGGTTGTGCACACATTACTGATTCAGTATCTTTAGTACAGCTGTGGCATACAAGGACATTGTGGATAAATTTTGAATACTGTATTGCCCGAGAAGCGTTATTTCTGGCCTTACCCGAGAGTTGAATTGAAAAGTAAATAATTTGTTACCTAATTATCAATAAAATTATGCCACTGCAATCAAATTAAATAATTAAGTACACAAAATGTATTTATTTTAATGTTTAGTATGGCACACTATTGACAATTACATTTACCCGTTTAAAAACATATCATTGTCTTTCGGGCTGTTCGGCCGACGTGACCGAGAAGAGGTTCTCGACGTTTCGTTATCACGTGCGGACGGCATCATCAGGAGACGTTAACTCCTCGATTGCTCGAAGAATTATGTTATATTATTATTACATAATTATTCGATGCTGAACGGTGGCCGTGAAAGCATTTCACAATGTATTCATCAAGTTCCCAAATGTTATTTGACATGATTAAGATTTGTGTAAAACTACGTTTTGGCAATCTTTAGTTTTCTCAAAACTTAATCCTGCTTGTATATTTTTTAGTTTGTATTTTGTTGTACACTATATGCATACAGCAATAGTAGTTCATCTACTACAGTAACCTAGTTCATTTTAAAGTAACTGAAATTGGAACTTTTTAGCAAGCTAACACCTGTGTGTAAGTGTGTGTAAGATTGCAATAGATGCTTTGCGCATACGCCTATTCGTTAGCAGTTCTGACGTTTTATTCGTTCTTAAGAGTTTTGCACTCAACAGTACCACGGTACGGCCAGCAATAAACGACCCATACGATATTTATCTCGAGTATCCTAATGTAACGATCAAACAGTTGCATTAGGTCCATCTGGCTCTCAGAGCGCCGTTACAAAACGTCGTTATCGCTACGTTCAAACTAAATTAGCGTATTGCCCACTTCCTCTTAGAGTACACGTAATAGATGTTAAGAAATTGTGAGTTAGGTATTTCTGTTATGTAGGTATCTGTTTGCTCTCCGTTGTATATAAAGTTCAATTGATTGGTTAATATCTGTGAACGACCGTTAAAAATATGTATAAGCGAAGACATACAATACAAAATTATAATACAATTTATCTAATATTTCCATTATAATTTTTTATATAACCGATAAGAAAATTTTTACTGTTTTTCTATTTTCTCACGCGCATACTAGACGAATACGAACATGTGCCATGTTTTGGAAATCCTCACGTATTTATTTTAAACACTAATTAGCTGTTTAACAATGTCTTGCTCCACGAAGTGCGCTTGTGGAATAGTGCATGAGATTAGACGTCGGCGTCTGTGCATAGGAAATAAATGTTAAACTTATAATTAGCCGGACGGTGAGTGAACCCTCACTACTTAGCTCTGTATATAAACTGATTTATTCAACAATAAAATTGGTTGCTTTAAAATACTGATCGCGTAAAATATAAAGAAACAAGTATTTGTTATAGTTCTGCCAAGACTTCAATAAGATTAATAAACAAAAAAGCAAGATATATCGCAAAAAAGGGTTGAAAACAACAATTAAACAAATATCGAATAAGAAAGAAACAAGGATGAAACTAAATTACATCAAAATATTTGAAGAAGATTCGATATCAAAGTTCAATACAAGTCGAGTTATCATTTAAAAGCATATTGCAATACCTATAACAAGTATGTAGCTAGCCTTCCCCTAAACACTAATATTATATAGATATCTAGTATATAGAGATATTCGCAAGATCCCAGTTATCCGTTCTGTGGAACCCCTTTGTCAATCGGCAAACTCCATCAACGGCAAGTTAATCACAGCTAGCGCCACAGAATCAATACGAATAGCGATCAAATAACAATCCAATACAGGGCACAGATTAAGCAAATCAGTTGGGGCACACATAGAATGACACAAGCTTAAAGGTACACCAAGGATTGTTGTATACGCGTAGTAAGTATATGAAAGCAATATTTAGTTGAAAGCGGCTTATCACCTACATTAGTTTATAGGGACGATTCTCAAGTAAGAAATGATGTTATCAAAATTTAAAGTCATTTACCGGCCTCAAAAAACATGCATTTTCATTTGCTCATGCCAGAACATGACTTTAGATCCTGTTGACATTATTTCACAGGGAAAATTAATGCAAGCAGGTCAATTCGACATGCCGGCGAAACAACAAATAAGTCTATGGAGGGTAGTCTATAAATACGGGCCACCCTCGCATTCTCGCAGCGTGACTCGTATCATTTGCTCTAACCATAAATCTAAACGAATCACTGTGGCCGACGAATTTAACACGATTACAGGAATCGCGTTTAATTTGGATGGACAGGATTTCAAAATGGCTTAACGCAAAAGATCTGTGGTCTGTCCACACGTGACCGATATGATCTAAAAGCGTTGAATATTCTAACGTTAGTAAAGCAAAATATTCATGTTTTTGTAATTGTATATTAGTAAAAATTACAATACAATACTTTCAAAACGAACAACAATTTTGATCAGAACAATACACGTAATAAGAACAAAATAAGTGTACCAACCAAAAGACTTCATAAAAGTTATAATTATTTTCAAGATTGCCTACGATATTTTTATAAAATCCCTAGTGATCGATACACAAGTTTAAATCGTTGGAAAAACAAAAATCGCTTGGAAAGGATTATTATGACGTTTATCAATATTTAAACGACGAAAATGCTAGGGATTTCTAGGAACCCGCTCTAACAAGAAAAATGTATGTAGTGTACTTATCACTTGAAGACTGTACAATAAAACTTGGCGATAAAAGACGTGGCGGCGAGTTTCTTGCCAGTTCTTTTTTATTCAGTTTTCATATAAAGGTTTTAATCAAAATTATGCATTACGATTTTTTCATGATTTGTTACAAAACTTGGCCGTAATTATATCTTTCTTAGGTGGATTTCGCAAGTGGAAACAACCGTTGTTTTCTCAAAACAAAAATCATTTTACATAAGAAGAATTGTCTTATGTAAGCCTATAGATAAACAAGAGTCGACATCTGAATAAAACGTCTTAAAAATATTTGTAACCATGTAGGTCTTAATGTCGTTAATTGGCATTGACATAACCTGATTCTATGAAGAACATAAAATTAACATACATCTTTTAAATAAAACACTTTAACGGTTTAAAACGCGATACCCCCACGGGGAGGGGAGTCTCCCCGTGACCACGGCTGCTGCAAAGCATCCGAAACGTCGGGCCGAAGTTAAAAATCATTTCCAAATAAGTTTAACTAATATATCGCGTTTTAAACCGTTAAAGTGTTTTATTTAAATGTGTACTACTCGCATAAACTATAGACAGTATTTAACATACCTCTTTTTCTTGTGCTTTGTCTGCATGAATTCTGTCCCTTAGAGCCACCAGTTCAAGAGGCCAGCTAGACAACTCCGCGTCAGGATCTGACAGTAGCACCTGTGTTAAGTAAAAATCTTTAAGCTGCATCTTTACATCATTTAACTACAATTAATTTAACTAGTAATTGGGTAAAGAACATTGAACAGTTCTTGGAGTTATTTATTAGTGTTAAGTGTTAAAGTTTCGTTACAATGTAGTCGTTACTTCAAAAAACCTACTTTATTGTTCAGTGCATACATTAAAATGTAGATAATTGTTAAATTTAGTATAGTTTGGAATTGTTTCAGGGTTATAAATTAAATTCAGTTTACACAGTCGATTTATTTTTTTGTTTTGTCTACTAAACGTAAAGTGACCAACTTTTAACACAGGTAAAAAAGTTTTGAACAATCCAAAACAATTTGAAAGGTCAATATGAAATACGAAAGCTATATTACGCATTTGGCCCAATTTTTCGTAATCTGCCACTCACAAAGCACAATTATCTATAAACGAAAAACCCACCCCCTCCTTCTGTAATAAAGCAATAACCAAACAAATACTCACTAAAATATCACCCATATTATTAAATATATCGGAACACGTAACGTATACAAGTCTAACGCGACACTGAGGTCCGTCAGCTGACCCTCCTTATCACAAAAACTGATTTTCAAAACAAACTCATTAATATTATATACATTATTGTTTGTGTTGATTAAGCTTTTCTAAACGGTAAAACAAATATAGCTTATTGTACTCCTTCCATTAGGCATTCAAGTTTCTAAGGAGATTTAGCAGTTAATAAAGGAAATTAGTGCTGATTACGCAGCTGACGGTCTTTGTTTGTTTAAAATAAACAGCATTGGTCCTGTTTGCGTTCCATGACATTGTCAGAAGGAAGATGTGCGTTAGAAGCAGTATTTGTAAGATTTTGCAAATATCTTGTATCACAAAATTGATCCCCATATGGGGGCAGCTCAGTGTGACGAAAGCTTTGAATTTTGAATGGGTTTGAGTTGGGCTCTACTGTATCAAATAAAACGTGGGACGAAACTAATGCAATAGAATGTGACGCAATAAAATTTTAACAGTTTTAAACTACAATATTTGATAACATCAGTTGATATATTCATCATAATAATATTAGTTCTTATCTGTATACTTAAAAAACCCGAACCTTTTTCCGAATCGATGAATAACTCTCGAAAAGCGCAAAACAGTCTAGACCTAATATAGTATTAACAAGAGTAAATGAACGAGACAGCGTGGTCAAAAACCGGGTCATTCACGCGAAAAATGTCACTGAGTCTGGCGCCAAGCCAAGGCAGCCCCGATGAGTGGGGACGTCTAAAGATACAATACACTTTACCACGCCGACTACTATAAAATACTAATTACAGTACATTTAGACGAAAATTTAAATAAACTTCAAAATAACTGAAGTGAACCACGATTCAAACTCGTAACAATATATTTTTTTCAAACCGTAACCGAGTTTAAGCAACGATTATTAAAAAAAAATACTAAATTTTTAAGGATGTTCTATAATTTTCTAGTCCAAGTTCAATTTTAACAAAACAGTTGTACCTTCAAATGAAATGGTTTAATTTATGCGACAAGAAGGCCTTCAGACCCAGATAAAGGATAGCACAACTATTAAGCTATATTAGCTCATTAAGCTTCATAAGTAGTCTGTTGTTATAAAACTAAAAAATAATTATATTTTACTTACACGCAACTGTCTTAAACGCAAATAATTCCGATCAGGCATCACTTTCTAAACTCTTTTAAAACGATTTTCATTTATTTTCCATTAGCGATTAATCGATTGAATGGAAAAAATCGAATCGATTATTTAAATCCGCTGTAATCCGAAATAAAAGCGCGGGAAAGTTGTGTACATGCCGAAATCGTCACAACAACTACAGACCTTGCTCCATTTGAGAAGAAGGAACCTCGATTGTATTAATGGTACTTTTTACCATTGGCGCTTGGCCAGCATGGGCCGATTATATACGACATTTATAAACCATAGATAACTAATTAATAAGTAAATACTTTCTGTGGCCTTGGGCCTAGAGGTGGAGTGGACCAAGGCTCCGGAAGCTATATATGTAAATTCAAATTACGCGAAAAGAGGAGATGAGTAAATGTAAATGTGATACCAGTAACAATATCTAGTTGCTGTATAAAATGTAGTTATTTTGTTATTTCAGTATATAAATTACATAAGTACCAATCTTGGTCACAACAAAAATATATTGCATATTTAAATTAAAAGCAGTAGAAACTAGGATTTAGGATCGTGTGGGATTTTCAAAGCTACTTAAGAGCCTGTTATATTACAATTATATACTAAAGTTTTTATGTAACCTTTTTAATTTGCCAAGTATTACTGGCCTAAAGATAAGAGTATAAGCGACAGTGTGCGATTTACCGCGACCCCAATTCATTTGGCAACACTAAAAATCTTCCTGGTTTAATGATCTATTCCTTTTTATATAAGGTTTGGCAGGTCATATTGAAAATGTGCGTAATTTCGTATAGAACCTACCTATATTACAATGTCAATTAATGCATTATAATCTCCATTTAAAGTCGTATTATTAAATATGCGAATAAATGGTCCTTCGAGCCAGGTAAAAACATATTAGTGCAATATTTACACATGATTGAGGTTGATATAGTTGATATGCTTTTAATGTGACAGATATATTAGAGCTTTTACATTGTGAGAGTCCATACATACCTGAATTTGATCTTGAAACTCTTGTAGCACCTGTTGTCGTACTCGGTCGATACGGGCCTGCCACACGCGAGCGGTTAGTACATACCATGCATATGTTATATAAATGTACTTTACACACAGACAATATAACAATACAATAACTTAATGTACCAGAAAAGTAACACGTAATAGTATCGTAGTATTTTAAAGATGATGAAAAATAACACGTTAGCAAAAGTTATTCTAAATGGTTATTCTACATATTAAGTTTAGTAAACCGCTGTATTTAAAGTCGTAACAAAGAATGGAATGTGCTTCATATTGCACATTTAATATAATTTTGCATGTCATACAAAAGAGTTGTTGTATTGTGTATATAAATTTAGCCTCAAGATAATTCGTTAAAAATTACTTCCTCTATAGGTATTCTGTAAAAATACTAAAATATTTATCAACTTTATGAACAGAATTGTCTTGATTCTCAATAACATTTATATGGTTGTATTTAGTACATATTTACAATGGAAATTTTGATTATGACATGTTTTGTTTTGGAATAATGGGAAACTAGAATTTCTCTCCAAAGTACCTAGCAAACAATTTTAAGAAGTTATGCTTTATTCTTGGCATCTTGTTTTTACAAAATTTGTAAAAACGATCTCAACAAGATGCGTTGTTGACCTATTTTGACTTTGGATATTCGGAAATCCACTGGCTGAAACCAAAACGCGAATAACTTCACGACTTTTTCACCTGGGAACGGTCCTTCGTGGTCCAGGCGGAATAATCGACACATTATTATTATTATCCAGATTTCCAGGCGAAATCAAACATATTTCAAAAAATATGAATTTATTAGAAATATATTGGGGACCGGGTGGCGATCTAGATAAGCGATGATTATATGGAAGAATTTTGAAATTAATCATTCACTGGATTATCCGCTTCACTTGACTTCTAAAAAATATATTTTAAGTTTTAGAAACCCTACATAATTATTAAGTAAAGTGATTTAACAAAACAAGGTACCAAAACACCAGAATGATGTAGTTTCATGCAAATTCCATTTCACCGTTTTTTTTAGCTCGAGGATCGCTATACATTTTAGTTAATAGGGTTCAACAACACCCATGATGGGACAGGGCTTAATGTATATATAGAGCTGATGCAACCTTTTCTCAAAACTTTTTGATATTTATCTGTTCTTGAAACAACATATGTATGCAGAAAATATCGATCTTTGATTTGAGACCGAGAAGGGCAATAGGAGGCATATATTTAGGAAATTAAATTTGTATTATTTATTTCGAGAGAGAAAAGATGCAGCAGCCTATAATTACAGAGGCCAAATAATATTGCATAATGTTTTTACCTTTTCCAATTCGGAATCAATGTCCTGAGGAAATGACAGATTTCCCTCTGTGTTCTCTGCAGTCTGTATGTGTGCTTTTAGGTCTGTAATCTGTAGATGACAATATTGATGCTTTATATACAAAATAAAGATATATTTATGATGTAGATGACTCTATTGCAGCATAGAATAGAAATTGTGGCAAGTTAATTTTTACCTGTTCTTCAAGGGAAGCGATCTCCTCTTTATGTCTCGCTTGAAGGTCGTTGACATATGCCAAATGCTCACTTTTCAATTCTTCCAATTGCTGCTCATGTTTTTTGTGTGTTTGTCTGTGTATCAGCTCTTTTGGTGTCGATGTCTGTGAAAATATTATATAGACTGATTGTCATTTGCAACATACAACTTGCACATTTTTTTTCTAACTCACGAATATTATTCAGTTATGCAACTATAAGCTTAATTAAGATATTTTATACCTCCATTTGAATAGAAGGTAACGCAGACGACCGACGGCGTCTCGCATCACCAGCCCCAAGTTCCTCCTCCGAGGAACCAGCTGATGCAGACACACGGTCACGTAACACCTCCTCGGAGTAGCTGAAAACATTTTTACATATTTTTAAAAGCGTTTAATGTATTAAAAAATATATGCCCTTCCGTAATATTTATACTAATATATAAAGCTGAAGAGTTTGTTTGTTTGATCGCGCTAATCTCAAGACCTACTGGTTCGAATTGAAAAATTATTTTTGTGCCAGTTAGGGCATTTATCAAGGAAACATCGCGCCGTGACTAACAGAAGCTAAGAAACAGCAAGAAATGTAAAAAAAAGACGGGGGAAATTATTCATCTCTCTGGGTTTCCGATGCGTACGCTGCGAAAACGGTTAAAGGCACCCAAGAATATGTATGAATGCATTATTCCTCTTTAAATTATCTAAAAAAATGACAGCAATACTATATTTATATCCTTTAAGATTGACTTGCAAGAACGACGGGACCCGATCTGATGTTGTTAAATTTATAAAGCTTAAATAGGTTCACAAAGAACAAATTTGGATGCCCAAAGTGCCCAACTATTCCACGCGAACGAAGTCGCTGACGCAGCTTGACAAAATTATAATATAATGTATATATTAATAAAAAAAAATTATGTCTTGAAAAGCAAAGCGTAAAACAGTTTGATTCAACACGAACACCGTAAACAATATATTTTTAAAATTTCATTTAAACTCACCTTCGTTCAATATCTGAGCACTTTTCTTCGAAGAATGTTCGCAAATCTTGCATTTCTTTCTCATACTCCTTTCTGAGGTCATCAATGTCGGCATTGCCAGCTTTAACAGATGACAATAGTTCCCTAAGCCGTCTCGTCTCAGCTGCGTACGCATCCTTATCTTGCTGCAATTGACTCTCCAGCTGCCTCATATCCGTTTCAAATTCCAATCTCATGATACCAATTTCATCACATAACACTTGAATCAGACTCTCTCTAAGGTTATTCTTCAAGTTGTCTTCTATATAGCCTTCGAACTTGTTGAGCAATATGGATAGTTTGTTCTCAAAACCTGTTTGAAAATCTTCGGATTTTGAATGGTTGATTGTTATCTCCTCCCGTACCATATCTTTTTCGTCATTCGAACTTTGTAGCGACGTCGTCCCACTCATTACAGCAGAGTAAAATTTTGTACTATCGCCCTTAACTAAGGTTTGATACTTAATGAAGTCGGAAAGCTGTCCTTTGACTGTATCATGCTCAGAGAATGAATGTTCTGCTACTGTATGTTGCAGTTGCTGTACCTCTGCACACAGATGATCATTCTCAAGTTTAAGCTGTTTGCGATCATGATTTGATTTCTGCAATGAGATGGTGAGTTCCTGAATAAGCTGTTCGCGCTGGTTTATAGCTTCTTCCAAATGCACAAGCTGAAACGATGAAAAGCTTGAAACATCATAGCCAATGCAGGCAAATAAAGTAAGACTGGCAAAAGTACTAAAATTTTAATTGTGGCATTACAGCAATAGCTGGCAAGTCAAATCAGCTTGGAGATTTTATTATTATCAAGTACAAACACAGAAACCTTTATAGCTGCTTTAATTATAGACTAGTGTCTATGGGATCTTTTTATAGGCTTTTAAAGGACTTAGAAACGCCTCATATGTTTCCCTATTAATTACTAAAAAATAAATAAAAAACCAAAATAATTTATTTCAGACAAAAATTCACAAAGCATAAGTGCATTTAAAGGTATGATAGTGCAAGTGCAACATGCAGTTGTAGCAGGCAATTTGTGTTAGTAGCATTATTACACATACACATAGAATACACATCAAGCAAACACAGCACACAAGCAAATAATACCTTGACATTGTACTCTTCACAGATTGTCTTGTAATCTGTGATTGTACTAAATGACATTGTCTCTTCTGGTAAAAAGGATTTTGGCTGTTCATCCTGCTTTTTAGCATAATTAACTGTAACTTCTTCTATCAACACATCCTTTTCACTACCATCACTAGATTTTTCTGAAAGTAACTTCTCTGGCTCATCAAATATTTCCTCTATAATAATGTTTTCTGTACAGTGTATAGGTTGCTCAGGAAATAAACCCCCCATGTTCATAGCATCTGTGCTTATGGGTGTCAGTAGCGGAAAAACAGATGGAATCCCAATATTAGGACAAATAACAGTTTCAGAGTCTGGTGGTGGTCCAAATATAATTTTGGCCGTCTCTAAAGGAAACTTTGGAGCACCTTGCCCTCTTATATCTAATTTAATTACCTCATCTGACCCTGAACTAAACCTATCTGGAGATTCATTTTTAATACTGTTATGTTCAATTGAATACTGGTCACAAAGAGATGTTTTACTTGGCTGATCGTTCAATGAATCAGAATAGCTCTTGGGGGATTCAACTTCATGTTCACTTGAGTTGGGTTTAATTTTTTCAACTTCTTTTGATGTATCTGAAGATGGTAAATTAACTGGACTCTCATTACTAATGTGTATTTCAGAAGATTCAACATCAAAGCTCCATGATTTTTTATCAATACAGGGTGAATTTGAATGATGTGAGTTTGGGGAGGCACTCTTTGACAGGTCCACATCCACCTTGAGAATGTTACCTGCCTTTCCTTGGCTCACATCAGCATCAGAAAGGGAATATTCAACTTTGGAGGGAATCTGTTCAGAGACAGAATCCATATCACTAATACTTTCCATTTGTATAGCATCTTGTGAGAGTTCACTATTCCGGGCCGTATCTATTTCGGATGGTTTCTCTTCACTCTCCAGAGTAGCGATCTGTTGAAAATGAACGACGTCCGGAAGGACATTCTAAAAATACACAAAGTAATAAATTATTCGTACCGAAAATTCGTGGCTATAAAAGTTTGACGCGCGACATTTGGAAACCACGGAATTTGCATTATTCTTACGCAATTTATGCTTCGAAAGCCTCTGATCAACGTCAAAATAAGCTTTTCATTTAGAAAAAGTATATATCGCGCACTCTTGGTGGGGTAAAAGTTGTTAGAAGGTAATCTACAAATTAATAAGCTTACATGGTATTCTGAAGTCTGAGCTGGATAATTGTGAGCTTCATCCATTATTTGAGTAAGTCATACTAAATCCATTGTTTAATTCGTTTATAAATTTTTCAAAAATTCTGTTGTCAAGACTACGTTTTTTCAAACAAAATAGAAACGCAAAACATAGCAAAAACAGCAGCACAAGCGCCATTGACAATTACGAAATGTTGCCATAGATAATGTCTTAGGTTGATCAAAGTGACATTTGACAAGGGGGTCCTCTAGTTATAGAGTTTTGTACTATTTAGTATTTACTTGCAACACGATGGGCTAAGCTGTATAAACGGATTCGCGTTTTAGCGTATTTTTTTTTTTTTAATTATACTACGTTGTTGACATAACGACATATTTTGACATATTCTCAATGACTTATAATTTAAAGCCAAATATATTGACATTGTTGCAACCAAAATTGTATTCAAATTCTTATGAATTACCCAGCCATAAACTTAGTACTTATAAAAAAGAAACTCAATATTTTCAAATTAGAATTTTATTGTTATTTACACATTTTCATTCTAATGATACTATGACGATTTGTTTTAGATTGCATGAATAAGCAAATGCATATACGTCATATCTCTATTATTTTATATTTCTATGACTTTGAGATAGAAACTACGTTTTAACCACCCTCATTCACACATAAAAAATAAATAAAATTTGGCCATTATTTCAAAAATCTAACCCAAAAAGTGTAAAAGGGCAATACTAGAAGTGCAAAAATAAAAGTATATTAATAAATATTTCTCATATAAAATGACACTGACCAGAACAAACAATGTTTCAATACACCAAGTAATTTACCACTATTTTAACAGTTATTTACCCTTTTTTTAGAAAGCATTGGTGCATATCTATAATTATTAATTACATTAAACAACCTGACATTTCAAATCAAGTAAGGAACTTCTGGTATTACCAGTCCTTTAATTTCATGTTTGGAATTTTAGAATATAATTTTAATATCCTGCTTAAAAAATATATTATATGTTAAATGCATTAACACATACATCACATGATATACACATGTATACAATATATTTTTAAATGTAAATTCACACCACAGAACATTAAAACTTGGGGCACATTGTAATTACATATTGCTCTATATCCCAAGAAATACAAAGATTATTTAAACTTCATAAATACAAAACATTAACTATAATGATATTATTATAGTTTTACAATATATAAAATATAGCTCCATTTATACATTTAATTATAGTAACTATTTAATGACCCAATAATGTACGCGAAGCGCAATGGAAGCCAAACTAGTCATATTTTTTCTGAAATCCTTACGTATTAATCAATTTTAATAACAATCACTACAAGTCTAGTAAACCAGAGAATGTGTTCAATAAACCTTACATTAGCACACTGCGAATTACACAAAAAGTCTAAATAAACCATTGTCTACCATAAGAAATAAATAATAAGTGTAAAATTAATAAAGTATATACTTTTAGATTCAATTGAATTAAATTGGGTCTCACACAAAAAACACACACACATAGCTCGATTTGACTGATTGACACGCTGCGTTAAGACTACTTTTTCACAAACTAAGGTTTTGATCACCTAACACCTTCAACTCATCACTATCATTCTTATCGCCAAATCACTACCTACTTTATAAATTTATTTGTGCGATCTTTATACATGTTAGTTCCAACAGTCAGTAACATTAAATTGCTTTTTACGTAATTAATTTCAATATTAAAAGATCCATAACACAATATTATGTAATCAACAGAATAATTTACAAAAGAAGCCCTGATTTTAATTGATATTATAAATAACGAAATTCTAAAAAACATGGAGAGTTACTCCCAAGTAAGATTGTAACTTCGAGATCATTATTGACCTTTACAGTTAAATACATAAATCTTAAAGTTTACAGCCGAAAAAGGAACACAGAACATCTATGGCAAAAATAATTATTGTCCAATTCAACTTGTGACGAACGATTTTATCCTGAAATCAAAAAATCATCAATCACAAACTAGGTACTAGCAAAGTTTTAAAAGGTTTCAATAATTTAAGCTTACTCTCTAATGACGAAGGTCACTAGTTCCTTAACCTAATGACAGAACATTAATAGAAATAATAGATTTCATTAATATCAGGCAAAAAAAATCTTCATTTAAGATGTCAGATGCAGTATCATAATTGTATTGATCAAACAATAAAAAAGACGTGTGGCACTCGGGGACTGCCGCGGTAAAGCTATTGCATAGCATTTTGTATCAACTTATGCAATTATAATTATTTATTCCTTTTATTCATGCAGTATTTCTTTTTCTTCGATATTAATTCGAGTTACACTTTTTGAGCGTGGTACATTTTTCTTTTATTAAATAAATAAAAAGTTAATATTGTTTAAAACATTTTTATTATTTTACATTACATATAGGTTTTATTATCTTACAGTAGCTGTTGGTTAATCAAGAATATTTATCATTGATATTATAGGTTTATGATAACTGAAATAAGAAACATAAGTTTGCGACTTAATATCCTCTAAATACCTAGAAAATACCGCGTCAATGGTGGTCCCATATTTTGTTGTGGACTCTTGTGGATCAATATTCATCTTCAAATTCAATTTTTTTGGTAGAAAAGTTGTCAACCGCTCTGATTTTTTATCAGCGAAGTTAATGTTGAAATCGTCAGCCAAGATAAGTGGAAATTTATTACCATTTGTAGCACGCACAAATATCTCTAACAACTGAGCGCCTAACATTAACATCGCTAACGTGTGCAATATTTATTTCAATATTCGGAGTCATAATATTAGTAATATCATTTTCATTTTGGTAAATAGCTACCCCACCTTTTGAAACAGTATCTCGTTTGAACTGAACAATACAATTAAAATTAGGTATTGCAATCGGATTATCATGCATCATACAAATACAGCTATTCACTGTTGTACGTAAATGCCTATGCACGTGTATATTTTCTCATAAACAGCCGCTTATGTATTCGTCCGATTTTGGAGCAGCTCGGCTCGATTCGTATAGTCGTACAATACGTCTAATCGCACGCACACAACGAAGACTGCCGAACTGAAACGACGTTAGACGAGGCCGGCCTTCAAGCCACACCTCCGTGCCCGTCGGAGTGGGAAGCATGAGGTTTTTTCGTTACGGAATATCTGGATTCGGTCCCCTCGCTCGAGGCCTGCGATAAAAGCTATGCAATAGCTTAAGAATAGGTTGTGGAATAATAAAAGCTCTACAAAATCTCCCATCAAGTGAACCCTTATATGTTGCATAAATCTTACCAATGACAACAGTAGGTGTGACATAAACTCCGTAGGTACTTCAGTCAAGTGCTTGTCGCCTGATCCTTATCTTCATTTTCCTCTTCTTCTTCCTGTGCCATTAATTGTCTCGCTAACTGCAGGGCCTGAAAAGTATCAAAACCATTAAGTAAAAAATTGTTCATTTTTATTATTATCATTACTTATTTCTGTGAAATGCTGCATGTAGATAAAACATCTGGACATAAATTTTATTGACAACGGATAATGTGTTCGCAAAACGTGTGTTGAAAAATATGTGTTTTGCTTTGTTTTTGTTAAGTAATATTAAAAGTAAAGTATAATCTACTTTTTGTATTTCAAAGATTAGGACTTTAGGTTAATCCAATGTGGCTAATCCAATCCAACTGTAATAGCATTAACAGTCCGACTATAGATGTACTACAATATGACTGAAATATCTCAACATCATCAAATTGATAAAAATCTCCAAATCCTTGACAAGATAATGGCTATTGTATGTAATAGAAAGTCTTAAAGACCCACACTTTATTTTATAATATTTTGTATAGACACTTTTATCCTACTCTCTGCTAGTAGTTATAAAAGCAAATGTTTGGGAGGATGTATGTATGGGTGATGGATGTTATTTTTATTTCAGTTTGTAAATTTCAAAGTTATTGCATTATATAACGGTAGCTTTACAGCATTATTTATTTCTATTCTTGGGTGAACAAAGTGTTGCAAGATGAGTTCAATATAAATATATAGATTAAAGATAAACAATACTTGTATTTCAACTGTAATATTTCGACTTGTTTCCTAGTTGCAAAAGCATGTATGTATTACAAGGACTGGTGTCTCATATGATGAAAAATAATGACCAATTAGCTAATTGCCACTTAAAGAGCCTGCAACACTAGACACAACTAGCAACATGTTATAATAAGTATGTAGCTTGTATGTATAGGTTGCGACTGTCTATAATTTGCAAATGATATCAATATGGTATATATAACATTTGGAAAAGTGAACCATTACAAATATTGATGTGACCATGTCCCAAATTAAATTATAATCCATTGTGGTTACACAGTTACCCAGCCCCATCTCTTTTTATTACTTTTGTATACTTTCAATTGTATTGAATTGGTCTAAATTAGTTAATATTTAAAAAAAACTTGACCTAAATTCCAAAAATTTAGTAAATAATAAGGAGAATAAATTTATCATATCATAGTAAAGTCTAATAATAATATTCACTCTTTTTTAAAGGAAAAACCTGTACAACTTCACATTACGCTACATACCTGAAATTCATTATAATGCATTTTCCTCTTCTTCTCAAATTCTAACCTTCGTTGTCTTGCGTCTTCAGACTCATCCTCATCACTATCGCTCATATCAACACATTTAGGTGGCTTATTCATACTGGCCGCTAGCTTAGCTGCTAAGATATTTGCATCTAACTCATCCCCTGGCTCCATATCACTATCAACCGCCTCCGAGTAAGGAGTCTTCGGTTCATCCACTTTCATATGGCCATAATCTTTATTTGGAGGGTGAAATGTCTCCATAATATTCATCTCATCGAACCTCTGTTCTTTCGCTCGTTTACTCGTTGACGGCATTCCATCCTGGCCATCTACACTGCGAGACGTTTTCAAAATTCCTTTGGAAGGCTTTTTCTGTAAATTCTGTGCCATAGTTTAAACGAAAATTCTAATCCAGTTGAAATAAAATATTAAATAAAGGTGATATTATTCTTTTCATCAAAAATTAACCTCCCCACATCTTTGCTTTATTGCAATAACTGGAAATGACAATTGACTTTCATACATTTGCCGTCATTGTGTCAAAAAAGAAACGGCATCAAACATTAAATAAACATAAGCAATGTTGTTAATTATCGTCAATAATAAACTAAAGTAAAAAATTAAAAATTACAGATGAATTAGATACATAATCAAACATTATTTAAATTTTCAATAACTATTGTCACAGAGACGTACCAATTGTTCATAAACAGATTCTACTTTCATTGACATTGACTGTCATTGTTTCTATTTCTTATAGTTTTATTGTTTAATTGTAGTTTATTGATAATTACATACTCTTAGAAATAAAAATAATGAAAATCTAATAAGAAGTAAAAATACCTCAACTCTAACTAGTAAAGTAAACATAGTATGTTACATCCCTTCAAGAATATTAACAAAAATGGTGGAGGATTCTAGCTTGAATTCCAACAAATCTAAGGTAAAACTTGTGATTATAGTGACTGATTATTATAATTTTTTGGATGTACTAATTGAAAATCTTATCTTTATAGACAAAAACTGCACGCCCAAAAGCTGTATATCTATGGACTGAAACTGACGTACAAAAGTGGCTTAGAAGGCATTGTTGTGACTATTACAATTTATATTGGGAAAGATTTCACGAGGTGTGTTTTCTTATGCCATACTCAGGTTTATAGTTAAGTGGAGAAATTATATATTTAAATTGATCTTGCATGTTTTATAAACTACTACACCAGTGATATTAGAGTCAAGTTCTGTTTGTTTTCAATGTTTTTATTTATTTTGTTGTTAGTTTGGACGTATCTAATTATTGTATGCATCTCTACTGAATCTCATAGGTAGAATCATATAATTATTAAAATATGATGCCCCCTACTTAGTCATGCTTTGTAATTTCAGCATGATATAACTGGAAGAGCTTTAGTACGCATCAATGACAATACTCTTCTTCGGATGGGCATCACAAATCAAGAGCATAGAGAAGCTATATGGCGGGAGATTTTAAAATTAAGACTGAAGACAGACATTGTGGAAATTCGTGATCTGGAAAGAAGACATAATTATTTTAACTATAATTTATAAATCATTTTTTAAACAAGACACACTTTATTACAAGATTATAATGTATCAAGTGAATAATTCCTTAGGTAATACTAGCGAGAGGTAGGGAATTAATATTTCTTCTTTTATTTTACTTAAACATGTAAACATTTTACCAACTGAAACAACTTTGTAAGTGTGGAATAGTTAGAAAAAAGAGTTTACTAAATTAAACAATTCTGAAGTGGGTGCTCCACTATTATAACCAACATTTAACTTCATTTCATATTATCCTTCTACCTAGCACCACATAGAAAATCTTTAAAATCCCATATAAGTTCAAGGAGACTAGGATGAATTAAAATTAAAATTATTATTAAAATCAAATTGTATGAAAATAAATTTTCAGATGTATTTAAAGAAATCACTCTTTACTTGCACCAAACGTTAGAAGAGTGGACATATCTAGTTGGATGCGCTCATAATACGCGCGAAAATAGCCATTTTAATTACCCTCCTTTGTTTATTATTCTTGCGCGCGCGCAGACGAAATAAAAGAGCACAGCAATTTGCTGACAACTAGATGCTTTTATTAATAGTATTTAAATTTTTAGTTTTTATTATATCTTAAAATATTATCGTTGGGCTAAAAAAATGATCTACGAGGTTTATATAATTGTTATGCACTTAGTGATTACATCAGTACTTTACGTTAAAATAAAATAATTGAAGACTAACTCATTTGAAAATAAATTATAAAGTCCTTTTGCAGTTATTTTGGATCCTAAATAAAAACAAACGTATTGTTGGCATCATCGTGGAAAGCGAGAAATAACAATCTTATGTCTGATGCCATTAAATCCATTTGGCATTCTGCTGTTGCCAAATTAACTCTTAAGAAATGTCCCGCATATCGGGATCTGTTATATTACGAAATTCAGTGCAAAGACGCGAGACGCCCAGCATTTTGGATGCTTAATTTTATTGTGTCAAGCCAAACGCGGCAGTTAACGTATGCGCGGGAAACGAACGCGCGCGCCGCCATTATCATTTCCCGCCATTTATTAGCGTAATTGTCAAATTTAAATTTTTCCTAATAATTAAAGTAAAAAGTTTTTAGTTGTGATATTTGCTTGACAGAAAGAATCTTGGTGGTAAGTATCCCAGATCTAATAAGTACTACTAATTTTCTATTGAATGTTAAGACGTAGGGAATAAAGAAGAAAGAAATTCAAATAAATCATGAAGCTCGTAAAGATTAATTATAATTAAACTTGGAAAGTGTGTGCTATTTCAATCTCTTTGCTAGGGCAGCAAACTAATACCTATGAAATTTAATAGTTATCAAATTTATCAATATAATGTTTTTTTTTATATTATTTCTTCGTGGTTTATATACATATAAACAAATTATGTTCACTGCTACGTTGTAAATACGCCGATTAAAAGCCAAGAAATAAATTAGTATAGCCGTTTAAATTTGTACGTACATCCAATAAGTGTTATCAGGGTCGTGGATTCGAAAAACCTAATAAATAGCACACAGTGATCCGCTCAGATACAAACGGTAATAGCTTTCATGTAAACATTGCTCCAATACGACGGGCGATATGGACTGATTAAAAGTACGGTCAGCAGAAAACATGTTACTTTATAATTACAATATTTAAGACTGCATTGAAAACTCTGCTTAGCATAGCATTCTATGACACTAGGTAAGTAGGTCTTTACTTTTTTTGAATCCTGTGAGTGAATCTTATTTAATCGTACTTATTGTGTTTGTCAAATACTAATTTATACTAGACACGACTATAGCTCAAGCTACACGGCGTATTTTTCAAAAAATTGTGTCACCCTATAAGGATACGAGATGTGTCCACCATGGCATTAACTTATTTCGAAGTTCACCAACAAATGCGAGCCCAAAAAATTACATTATAATGTTTATGCAGATGATACATTGGACTATCAAGCGATCAGAATGCAGTGGCAGCGAGTGCCAAGCGTTGCATAGTAGAGGATTTATGTCTGTCTGTCTGTCTGTGCGCTATACACGTGTATTTGGACAGTTCTATATTTATACCATTGTCCGACTCTATTTACATTGTCGTATCGTATCACTGGTATTAAGATTTTGATTACGTCGTCGGAAATGTTTTCTTTGTCAGTCTTTATTGTAATTTATACCTAAGGGCTAGGGCGAACTGCTCTCCAATATTTCTTCCTTTCCAAATATTATGTAAGTAGCTAAATACATAAGTTTTTCAACTACACATTCAAAGTTTCATCATTGACATTAGACGAAAATTACTTTATTAGTGGTACATTATTGAAATAGGCGTCATTCTTAAAATCTACGAGGAATAACTTATAAAGTTACCATAATAACGATACCCTAATAAAGTTACCAAAAATTAACTTACTTTTGTTTTTGATGTGCGTATTTTAAAATAAACTTATTACCAGACTTTAATTGTACGTACAACCAGTGCAACCATAGTAAATGATTTATTGCTATTAAGTGTTGCCTAAATTTACAAAGGCTTTATGTAATAGAGAAAGATCACGAATTTACTTTATTTTTTTTAATAAGCCAGTATTATTTTTTTATTCGACCTAAACATAATCCAACGAATATGTATGACGTAAATAAATACGCGATACCACATCGTAGACATGTAATAATTTTATTTTGACTTTGGCGGTTTTGTGAAATAACAAATGGGCCGCGTCCGACTTTAATGAAGCGTGACGGGTGTCGTTCTATATATCCACCATTTTGCTCGTTGTGAAATCTCCCAGATGAAATGCAGCGTACAGACTCGAAAGACGTAACTGCAAATTTTCGAATATATTTCGATACCTAATGTTTCATCATTCATGCAAGGATAAAATATTTCTAAAACTAAACTTTGTCGGGATCGTTGGTGTAATGGTAGCAATGTATGGCTAAAAATCAACGGGTCGTGGATTTGATGCCCACCGGGTGCAACACTTTTCTCTAATCAAGACTTTGGAAATCTGGTATTAAATGGATGGCAGAAATTTCTAAATTCCTCCCGGGTTGCGAACCACCGTCCATAGTCGAAAAAGCCGTCGAGTTTAATCGCCATAATATAATAATTAGATGTTATATGTGGTATTTTACCTACTATCAAGTGATCCCTATGCTGATTTCTGGTCTGTCCTTCTCTATGATAAAAAAAACTTTTACCACACGTCGTCTCTATGATTAGTTTCGATTCATACATTTCAGTGTCTTTTTTATTCTTATTATACTAGCATTTATTGATTAAATAAATAAAAAATACAACTGAACATTAATTTTATATGTCTATTATTTCAGTTCATCTAAGTATTGTGTAAGGGCGCAGTACATTCCCAAGAAATGTATGCTACGTTAGGCCATGAGTGTGTACCCGGCATTAATTTCAACATAAAAATGATCAACAACACCCGGTTTTTGAAAATGATATGATATTCAATGGACGAATGTTACTTAATAAAACTTTAAATAGCTTAAGAGTATTTTCATCACTAGGCAACAAGAATTAGTTTAACGAGAAACATAAACGTATGGTACAGCGGTATTTGTTTTGTTTTTCAGCCAAACGGTTCAACTATTGAACATATTGGCTAGCATTCAAACGAAAATTTGAGTTAAATACGCGACGCGAGATTTAAAACAGCATAGTATTATATATATATAGGATAGCAAGAATTTTCTCTAATTTCCTTTAACCATCTTGGAGACGTTTATGATTCTATATCGTTTATATTCTATGATGATAATAAACAATTTATATATGCAGCATATTCTGTCACTAGTACTGCCTAAGAAAACAAAGAAGTTTTTTTTCATAAAATTGTACTGTTTATTATTATTTTTTAACTATGCGTACTTTTATATGTCGAAAATCAAAATTTAATAATCACTATATATTTTCGCGTAATCCACTAAATTACAATATTTTCCAAAACAGCTGGCTGGTTTGAGGAAATCTTGTGATAACAATTAGGCTGCCCGTGTTTTACAGGTAATACTGTTTTAATGTTTGCATAGAATAAATATATTCTAAAGTCTTAGTCAATACCACATGATTTCTGTTAACTGATTGGTGTGGGCACATGTTCGTGTAAATGACGTACAATTTCCAAAATCCGCATGTGATTCAAACGGTTAAAAATATAAAATGATTGCGAGATTGCGAGAAATAATGAGCATATCCTGTTTCCTTCGAAAAGTATCGACTAAGGTGGATTATATTAGAACGATGTTTACGTAATTTAATAGGAAAATAATCTGATGGAAGCCAAGTTTCGAAGAATGTTACTGGAAACACTACAGTTCCCAAAAAAGTTTATCATAAACTTTTCCTGTTAGGTTTATTTGCCACCTGACATGCTTCACATTTTATTTATTATCACTGTAATGGTCCTGGAGGCTAAGATCCACCTTGGGTCGCTGCACCTATTTATTAAGAATAACTATTTATTACTTTGTATAAGTTGCGATAAATTATTAGGTTTCATTTCCCTAGATAAGTTTAGTAATAATAAATATATTATATATTTTGTTTCGCCCACCTGGCACATCTCGATTTCCTGTAAACTTTATAATCTTTCGTCTTGCCTGGAAGAGATCGCTTGTTAGCAATAAGGCCGCCCATTGCACTCAATATTTTTAACATAGGTGTGTCTTGTTTGAATCTTTTTTTGTGCAATAAACGTGAAAATGTGCACAAGTTACGATAGATATCGAACACATGAAAATATGTTAGTTTTAAAATTGTTAGAGAGCTCTAGTGCTTCTATTTGTTTTAAAGAAAGTTTCGTATAGATAAACACCGTTACCCAAATTAAGTAGCTTTTCATTCGACACGACGAGCCCTTTTTTTTGCATTAACAACGAATAGACGAAGACATATTTATTTGAATGATACATTCGAGTCGTCAATTAACTAGTCATCTTTCTGTCTTTCTATAAACAAATATTTCATCTCGTTTTTACGAGTTCCATAAAACAAAGTGATCAAAGCTTGCGATACAAAATACATGTCGGCTATAAAATATCCGTTGATAAAATATTTAGCAATGTACCCGCTGTAATAACTCCGTACATAAACTTTATGCGATCGTAAAACGCTCAGCTGTGAAAATGAAAATTTCGGACGCGAGGTCTCCATTACGCGACTTGTTCGTGAAAATTATTGCGTTGTACTGTATAGAGTTTATTTTAACATACACAACTCAAAGCAAAGCACTACGAAGGCGGTCACAAAAAAAAACAGTGGAGCATTTATAGCAAATTGCCGAGCACGTTTATCGCACAGACAGACATACAGAAAGTTAAGTAACGCTTCTTCTGTGTTTGTGTTACTTTCACGTACCTCGTTAAATGGTTTTAGGCTATAAACTATCAGGCTGTAACTAATAGGAACGAAGATTCAGAGGAAAATGGGGAAAATTATTCGTCTATTAGAGTTTTCGTTTAATATACCCAAAAAATATATTGGAAAGAGTAAAGAATAATATTCTTTTAATAATTAAAAAAATTGTCTGCGACAGTATATGTTTACCTTTTAAGATGAACTCACAAGAACCGTTTTTGTTGTAAAGAAATTTTAGCTGGCGGAAAGAATCTTTGCCAGCTAGTATATAAATATAAGTTCAATTTTATACACGTATTATTTCTTGATACGTATCGTAAGTTTTAAATAATTGATAATAATTATCTATAATCTTTTTCAGATCTAAACCAATCAACATGAACAAGAAATCGCATAAGAAGAAGGTTAGTTAAATACTGTCTGTAACTTACGCGAGTAGTACACATTTAAATAAAACACTTTAACAGTTAAAAACGCGATATATTTTAGTTAACTTGGTTTGAAAGATATTTTTTAATATTTTCTTCGAATAATTTTTAAACAAGTTTAACTAAAATGTATCGCGTTTTAAACTGTTAAAGGGTTTTATTTAAATAAAATAAAATATACTTTATTCTCTTTAAAATTATTTAGATTCGTCAATTTTTTTTTGTTTGTCTGTCTATTTGTCGTGATTCTACAGAGTAAAAGAAGGTTGGTTCTAAAATCCTATTCATATAGTCTATAACATGACTTAGGCGGTTCGCTATATTTGTTTAATGCCCATGGGCGGAATTGATTGTGTTCATTCTGTACATGTAATATATTGGCAAAATGCTAACCATCTCGAAATAGAACTTATCTATTTCAATTCTAACCAAGGGCTTTTGTTTCTCATCCGTAAATCTTAATAGGATCTTTGCTTAGTGGATAAACGGTTTAGAGGGATTTATTGTTGCGGAAAATACTTTGTATATCTAGGAACTATATTTACTATCTGTAATCCGGTGATCTCTTTCTACTTTGTATGCGGCTCAACAAATGTTTAAAATATACACCATTTACCAATATTAATTATGTTGGTAACTGTGATGTTTTTTAACTTAATATTTTAACCTTTTTGATATTTGATTTAAATATTAATTATATACCGCTCTGTTCTCAGAGAAAACTGTTGTCTATGTTATATTTTCCGCTATACGTAGAACTTATAGAATTAGGAGTTTCATTGCGCGAGAGTTGCATCTCTTTAAAGAGAGGTAAAAAAAATCCACGGTGGCCTGTACACAGTGGTTCAATTGGTAAGAGCAGCAGCACGGGACGCTGTGGGAACTGGTCCAGGTCTAAGTCGTATTTTTTTTATATCTAAACTGATTTTTAACTATTTCGATATCCTACTAATATTATAAACATGAAAGTTTGTATGTGTGGATGGATGTTTGTTACTCTTTCACGCAAAAACTACTGAATAGATTTCAATTAAACTTTCCAATAACATAGCATACATCATTATAAATCAGAATAACACATAGGCTATTAGGCAATTTATAAAGATATTGTGTGAGCTGTCCAAAATATGACTTTAAGTGTCAAGTAACAAGGAAAACCCTACCTTCCTGCGAGCTATTCTGGCGTGCGCTGCCATAAACGTTAGTTACATATAATTATGTAATGTATGATATGATAGACATCATTTAGTTTAAATAAAATTTAAATAGGTTAAATTCGCGATAATACGTAATCCTAATCCTAATCCTGCGTAGACAAAGTCGCGGGCACCAGCTAGTATTTAATACGATGAAGAAAAATAATAACGTTTTCAAACAACAAAGTTGTTTAATAGTAGTAAGAACTCAGTCTAAACGGAAGATCCATTGTAGTCGAGTCTTTAGTTTGACGTAGCATCATGCGTAGACGCCGCATATATCATAACGCCAATCGGGCGTGGTTCCCATACCTCGTTCGGCGTGTTTAATTGTTCTTCGACAATCGAATGATGAGAGAGCTGAGATGCCAATAGTGACGTAAATGTCACACGTGCGTGCTTGCGTACAAATTAGCCTCAATATCTGGAAGTATTTTTAAAAATACAACAAAATGACCTTAAATTTTAACTTAAGAACTACATAAATTATGCTTAATTATTTTTTTGATAAACAAAAAAAGACGAAGAAAAATAAGTTTGAGTGCATGTGAAATGGCAGAAAGAACTCCTCATATTCCTCACGGCCTAACAGTAAGAAAGAAGCCCCCGAAGAAGGAGTGACCAAGAACTACAGTTCACTACATCCTTTTTAGAAACAAAACTTTAAAGTAAATAAAAATCCGAATTATTTTCTTTATTTTACCTCATATTAGTAGCTTAGTGTTCTAAGTGACCATCGTATCACAAAAAATTTGTTTAAAAACTTAAAATTATTTCTTAACAATAGCGGATCAACAAAGGGATAGGTTTAATCTATATATCTCTAAAGTCTAAACCTTAATCCGAGGCTTAACTGTGTACGAGAAATACTTTAATATAACATTTTTATTAGATATTACCTTCCTGCATTAGTTTTCTGCCCTTCACAGTTGAGTTTGGAAGGTGTTAACAGTCTGTCATTGGGCTTTGGCCACGTGTCAATTGACGCTCTGCTGAAGTGGAAAATTCCTATACGGGATAAGAATAGTTTATTAAAACATTTTGTAACACTTCAAAATCTTTTCTCACGTTACGAAATATGGCAAACATGACTTTAAAAATTCACGATTTGCGCAATTTTTTATTTATTATAGTGGCTCATGCTCATAGCAATGTAATAACGGGATTGTGATTATAGAAGTTTCGGGTTCAATTCCCACTTTTAGGATTTTAAAATGAGTGATAGAGACATCGATTTTCCGTTCGGGTCACGAACGACCGTTCACAATAGAATACCTAAAGACAAAAAATTTACAGGAGGCTTAAATTTATTTTTATAACAGATTTACACTTAATTTTAAAATCACAAGTACTTAACAAAATTAACATGTCCCGGAATAACTATTTCTTAGTAATAAATATACAATATCGTGATTTCATAATTATATTGAAAGAAGGCTTTCGGTTGTCAAATACCGTAAGATTGATTTAAACAGTAACTAACAGAACAATCTTAGTTATCCCGAGTCTTTGTAAGCCCGTAGTAATTTCATAACAAATAATGGCATCTGAGCTTAAGGACACATAACGCTATAAGTATAGAAGCAGCCGAGTCGATCATTTATGTGGATTACCAGAGAAGCTAGGTCAGTGTCTTCTAAAAACAAAACACTGCTCGAATTCATGCCAATTAAATCTTTATGATACTTATATGCCCCGCGGTGTTAGCTGTGGCTTAGCCAGCAGTAAGCCCCTTTAAACCATCCGTTTTTACTTAAATAAAACACTTCTAACGGTTTAAAACGCGAAATGTATTACTAATCTCCCCGTCACCACAACCCGTGACGTATTTTTACTAAAATGTGCACGCGTAAACTACAGACAGCACCCTTTTCAGAAATAATTAAATAAAAAAACATATATTTTAAGTTAAGTAGACATATAGTGCTAGTAATGATTAAGCAGGCTCATATTTATATACCGATTCTAAAAGTTCATTTATTTTAATTTAATAATTACCATATAAACTTAATCACATTTTGCGTTATGTTAAGTATAGTACAAGAAAAGTATAACATTTAAAGAACAATAGTAAAAATATAAATTGCATTTTCAAAATCAAGTTCCCAATATTAACGTACACAAACACACAAACAAACAATCTATTTGACTATATAATATCTAGTATAGATGGTAAGGATTATGTGTGTCATCAGAACCATTAAACTAATGTATTCTGTTCAGTCCATAAATATATTGATTGTTAGTTGGCGCGAATAAGCGATTAATAGCCAAACATGCTGTCATTTAAGCCGTTAACTTTTCAAATCATATGTTTTCGTTGGGCTCGGGTGTCTACAATTATTGTGCAGATTTTTCAAATGGAAATGGATACTGGAGTACCTTTACCTAACTTTATAGCACGAGTTTAGTATGGAGACCCGAGGAAAATAGTGACTTGATAAAGGTAGGATTAGGTAACGACCCCTTATGTCAAACAAGAATCCATCTACTCACTGAATGCTCTGTCTACTCGAAACTAAGATAAAAGCATATATGGGTTCGGACAAAGTAACAGAAGATGACATCAAAGAATTAAAGATACATAATTAGAGAACGAAAAGTAAGATTCTGCAACCAGGAAATGGGGAAATGGTTAGCTAATGGTGTGGACTGATCACCCGGCCTTCTATACGTGTATAGAAGGCCGGGTGATCAGTCCACACCATTAGCTGCCGCCCGATAGGCAATAAAATAAAAAAAGGTAAAGACACTTATCTCGATAAGTACTGTATCAAATAATCGTTACAGTCTAATATGAAAACTGTTGAGCTAAACTAATCTTTTTTCTGGGTGTCAAACTGCTGACAATCGAATATCAAAATAAGAATAGAATGCCTTTTTTGTTAAGAGGGTGGAAATTGTGCAATGTTTAAATAAAACACTTTAACGGTTTAAGACACGATATATTTTAGGTATACTTGTTTGAAAATTATTTTTAACTACGGCCCCGACGTTTCGGATGCTTTGCAGCAGCCGTGGTCACGGGGAGTCTCCGCGTGACAAGTTCAAACAAGTTTAATTAAAATTTATCGCGTTTTAAACCGTTAAAGAGTTTTATTTAAATATGTACTACTCGCGTAAACTACAGACAGTATTTAATTGTGCAATGACGAAATAACTATTCCATGCGGACGAAGTCGCTAGCTAGTAAATAATATTACTTCTATGGACCTACATAATAATATAGAAGTCTTAATGCATTTTTAATTGCGCTGAGACATGAAAGCGAAACGCTTTTATGAAAACAATAAAGGCAGACGCAAATTCCGCGTTCCACTCGGATTCTAAATAATTTATTGTTATTACGATATGAAGAATTCAGAAATTAGTGCTTTGAACAGGCTCCAACAATTGTTAAAACAATAGTTTCGGCGGCGTTAATACATTAATGGCGAGATGTGCCAAACTATTTTTTAATAGTCTATCACTAGGCAGATGTTTTTTGACTCAGTGGTTAATGTGACAAAGATTTCCAGATCGTCTCTTAGCGCAAACACGTTTTAGTTGCAAACCAATTTATACTTCAAAACAGAAGAACATTTATACTATAAATTGAGTTTGAGTTGTTTTCAAGTATACACACACATTTTATTAAATTTAATTGCTATTTTACACTAGTGAAGTCTGAGAGTAGTCTTGAGAGTGCTTACATACAAACACACACGTTTGTTATTTTGCCTTTTTTATCCTTAATCTGTGGTTTACTATTATAGCTTTGTATATTGTTATTATTAATTGTACTACAGGAGATAGACTGTTGTAAATACGAATAAATAAATAGATAAAAAATATTATTCTGATTGATTGTTTTTTTTTAAATTATAAGTGCATATAACACCTTCCGAAGTTAATGCATATTTTACTATTTATGAACCTTTTAGTAACACAGGACAGTCCTTTTTTTAACTGGTGGTGTGAATGTCTAATGCACGCCCACGTCGGGCAATACAAACATGGGGAGTGTGGCAAATCGTATAGCCGACCAGAACCACTAATCACACCACCAGCGTTTGTACATTTGTACGACTCTAAAGCTCCCAATACCAATGCCCCAAGCGGAAAATCTTCCTTGTAATACCTTTGGTAACATTATATGACTGTGGAAGCCCTACAAGTTCTATACTGCTGACCGCTCGTGAACTTTATTATCTGATAATCTCAGAAAATATTCTCGACTTATTACGAGTATTACAACTTCGTATACATTCCTATATGTTGTACCAAAGCTTTTATTTGTGATTTATGTCATATATACACATGTGTCAAATAACATCTTAACATAAAGATATCATCAGAACTTAATAAGCAAGCATTAAAATTATAATTACATTACGTGAGAGATGCATGTCAATGAATAGATTGAAAAAACTCGACGATGACGTGTAGCTCAAGTGATTAGGGCAACGGAAGTATGTGGATGCCAGTTCAAGTACTACCCACGTCGTAATTTTGTTTTCAATCTAAAATCGATTTTAAATTCATCGACAATTGTGATGAAATATTGACATATTGGATAATCAATAAATTATAACTTCACGAAGCGCGAAGATTTAATTTTAGAAGCATAAAATTGGTAACATAACTATGTTTACCCATGTACGTTTTAAATATATTTAGTGTTTATTAAATACAATAAATATTGCAACTGGTCTACTAGTACTAATAGACGTCCTAGGTAAGTTATTCTAAAAACTTACGAATATACCGTAGAAAGTCCATAGGTGCAGTCGAGTAAAATTAATCAGTTATTTCAAGTGGTAGACTAATGATTTCATAAAGCATTCTCCGGTGGGCCAGAAATGAGCGGTTCGGATGATTGACTGCGAGACTAAGTGCCAAAACGTCTGATTTAATAAGACATCTGTGGCAGTTGTGGAGTAATATTATAATTTATAATTACTCACCTTTGTAGTTACCAGCTTTGAGAATACCGCATGGCTGAGCTATCGCTTACTCCAGGTTACAACCGTCTAGACAATAGTTAGATTTTCACAGTATTTTCTTTTTTCCTTCAAATATTTTCTCCAATCAGTATTCCGAATAAATCTATAAATTTAAGAAACTAAATAAATAGGTAAAAACCAATTATAAATGGAAAAAAATATGACACGGCCAGGACTTGAACTGGCCACTTTTTAATTATAATCTATTTTTAAATTAAAATAGATTATAATTTTTTTAATTATAATCTATTTTTAAAGTATATAGTTCGACGATGTGCATTAATTTATGACTTCTCAATTTTTGTCGTTGACCGATAAATTTCCACTTAGATATGCAGATATTAGATATTAGAGTGCAGGTTTTTTAAATAAAAGTCTTACAAAACAACCACATGTGGAGTTTCCACATGTGGTTGTCATGTGGGCATCTAATTTAACAACTGAGAAAAAGTTTTATAAGGCTTTTCTTTATAATTGATATTTCCCAAAGGTCATTAGACATATGAGGGTAGTTAGTGAACGTCTAATAAATCAAGAATCCAAGGCCGTTTATACCATTTCTAGAAAGGGCTTCTCGATAGCTTAATGCTAGATTATCTCCGGCACTTATCAGCGCTCCTAATGAAATTACAATTACAGTCTGCCGTTAGAGACGGACTTATGATTTTTTCATCGTCAAGTGCTGGACAGAAATACCATCCAATGCTCCATTCATTAATACGTCACAGAATACACCGGTCATTCATAGCAGCTTGATGTTACGATGCCTCGCTTGTGTATGTTTTCGTCTTGGATGTTGCTCAAGTTTTTTTACGTGTTTAAATACGATAAAATCGTGCCAGTGATGATATATTGTTCTAAAATTGTGTCAGATTTTAAGTTTAAATACGACAAGATATATCGTGTTTTAATTTTAAGCCGTGTTGTGTTTAAAATGTTTTTATACAACTATTGTAATTAAATAACAATTAAATTTAATCTTTGCTGTTCATAATTATTAACATTAAATTAATAACAGTCTCTAAACTTTATAATTTCTAAACCAATAAATAAATAAGCTCGTGTAAGAAGTGCACGTTCTCACGCTGAAAAAGTAATTTAATATATTTTTAATTAGAAAGTTTAACGTTGGGACTATTATTACAGCACAAGAAACGTGGGAAACAAGAAGTGAAAAACAAGGAAAACGTAGAAAATGCTCTCGCGAGTGATGTGGATGCCGAGAAGGATGCAGCTGTAAAAGAAAATAAATTATGTTACGAAATAAAACATTCGGATGTTATGGGACGGTAAGTCTATATTTTGTTTATTAAGTGTTTTATTTAAATGTGTACTACTCGCGTAAACTACAGACAGAAATTAAATCTATAAGTAAGTTATAAGTACTTTATTTAAATTCCAATATTTGTAATTTAATATTGTCTATTACAAAAACTTTGACGTAAGATAAATAACAGTACCTACTACGTTTTTATAATTTCCATAAATAGGTACATATTAAATCAAGAAATGTTGAGTCGTAATCTGTTATTTCAATCAATTTAGTCCGTTTGACCCCGGAAAAGCATCCGTTACTTGAAAATACTTATTTATTCATTTTGAGACTTTCTTGAATTTTTTTCACTTTTAGGTATGTGATGGCAAGTCGCGATATTAAAGCTGGAGAGGTGATAGTAGAGGTCCCAGCGCTGGCCGTGGGGCCTTGCAGCGGTTGTGCCCTAATATGCCTCGGTTGCTACAGGGAGCTGGATGAAAGTAATTTAGTAAAGTTAGTATGGATATATTATAAATAATTTACTTGTTCTTGCGAGTTGATGAGAAAAGATACTGTCGCATTTATTTTTGTAGGTGATTGAAAATAATTGTGTATCATAGATCATGTAATTTTGTAATATATCTTGATTTCTTATCCGTTTTAGCAGCGCACGCAACGACAGCCCTGAAAGATTAATAATTTTTCTCTGTTTTCCACATTTTTCATTAATTCTTCGCTTCCATTGGTCGCATGTGAGATGGTCGCGGTGTGATGTTATAAAGCCTAAAACCTCCCTCGACAAATGGCCTATTCAACACAAAAGCTTTTTCAATTTGATGTTACATTAGCGCATTGAAACAAACAAAGTAACTCTTTAGCTTAATTATATAAATATGTGTGTTATCCCGTTTCCCCTTGGTGGGGCATGGGGCGAACACATTTCTGTGTCCGTTACTTCCGTTCGTTCCGTCTTCCGTTCTTTAACAGGCACATAGTTGATCAGACTTCTGTGCCTTGCCCGACCGAAACAATTTTTTGTTTCCCTGGGATTCGAACCCAGGACCTCTCGCGCCGAACGCAATGCTAGGCGGTATGATATAAAAATAGATAGTATAAAGAACAAACAGTCCCCCCCCCCTTTCTAACAATTTCAGGACGCAACTAAACTGAATTACTGACCTATTCTTTTAAAAATTCTATTTTACGTACTCGGGTCGACATTGTAACTGTCAGAACTATTTCAGATGTCCCGGTTGTAACTGGCCGCTGTGCGCCACCTCTTGCTCAGGTCTTGGCAAGTACACAGGTCATTCGAACTACGAGTGTGAAGCTTTGAAGAACTCTTCCCCAAGTTATAACAACCTTGAGGAATTGAAGGAGTACTACCACGCCCTTATGCCCTTGAGGCAGGTACACATACACCGTTTCTATATTTTTCTAGAAGATTAATACCGTTACTATGTACGAATTGTATGTATAATTTGTTGATAGATTTAGGAACCTTCTTTCCTATTTTTTCTTAATAACTATAACTTTTTAAATACTATTTACCTAATGTACTCTACAAACTTTATTTCTACACTTTCAGATGTCTCCTTTTAAAAACGGCCGACCAAGAGAAGTGGACCGCCATTATGTCTATGGAAGCTCACAACGATTTACGAAAAGCCAGAGGAGATATCTTCCCTATGAACGAAAGGAATGTGGTGCAGCGATTAAAGAAATGGGGGTTTCACTTCGATGAAAAGGACATACATACTGTGTGCGGAATATTGGAGGTAAATTTTTATCTAGTAGTAAATTTACCAAGTTATTAGAAGCTGAAGAAATTGTATTATGCGTTTGTGAATATACTATGCCCTGTATTGATTATTCAAAACATAAGTAACTTACATATTCAAAGATGGGCTCGTTGGTGTACCTAGTGGTAGCAATGTATGGCTAGGAATCATCGGGTCACCACCGGTTCGATCCCCATTGGACCAACGCGTTTCTAATGAATTTTTCTGAAACATGTTGGACTGTGTCTGGAAACTTGGATAATTATTAATAAATGGGTTGTAGGAATATCGAAATTCCTGTTCCTGTTCGACTGTCAGGCGCATCTATTTTAGATGTTATAAGACTGGGATATTTCACCTACCATCAAGTCACCCCATGCTTATTTGTCCAACACTATCATACAATTCAAATTAAAAACGGACAGTAGGCTTTCATCCTATCTGAGGAAATGTCCCAAATTATTCAATACTTCCCTCGCAGCTGCTGTTCAATTACCTAATACGAGTCAGGAATAGACACATTTCTGTGTCTGTTTTACTCAGTATATAGTGTGCCTAATTTACGAGCATCCATATAATCTAAGGTCGGAAGTATAAAACCACTAGTCAATATCTAAAGTAAATCCATAATCCAAATTTACGACCTTTATAAAAACGTATTCTATTTACTTGCCACTTGTTAGGAAGGTTCTATTTTTGTTTCGTTTCGTCAATACAATCTCCATCGTAACCGTAAAATTTTACCACCCTATAATGGGTCGATAGGGCTTTTTATATAACATTTTATTGCGATAAACATATCATGCAAACATAGCTTGATATAAAATGGTAGTCTTCAATGGTGGTCCAAATTAAATTGTTAATTGGAGACAAATACAAAATAAATGTTTTATTTAAAGACTGTCTATAGTTTACGCGAGTAGTACACATTTAAATGAAACACTTTAACGGTTTAAAACACGGTATGTTAGTTAAACTTATTCGGATTTTTCGGATTTCTTAATGCGGATGCTTTGCAACAGCCATGGTCACGGGGAGACAAAACATCGGGCCGAAGTTAAAAATCATTTTTCAAATAAGTATAACTAATATATCGCGTTTTAAACCGTTAAAATATTGAAAACTATTGATATTTAATATATTTATTCCAGGTAAATGCCTTTGAAGTGGGTGGAAGTGGCGCCAACGCCCGTGCCCTATATGACGCTGCGTTCCTGCTAGCCCATGACTGTACCCCTACGACCACTCATACCGACTCCGAGAAAGCTCCCGGCAGACCACTAACTGTTCGAGCCTCTATTTCACATAAAGCTGGGGATGTCATATCGTTGTGTTATGCTTATACGCTTCAGGTTAGAGTTCTCTTATGACGCGATATACTTTATATAGTAAAGTTATCGCGTAGTTTATTATAAGTGAACTAGCACCTGCTAGTTAACTGCGCAATCCAAATTAATATATAAAGCCGGTGAGTTTGTTTGTTTGAACGCGGTAATCTCTAAACCACTAGTTCGAATTGAAAAAATATTTTTCTGTTTGAGCATTTATCGAGGAAAGCTATAGCCTAAAAAACATCGCCTTGTGCCTAATAGGAGTCCACGTTCCTGTAGCTCAATTGGTCAGAGAAACAGCACCGAATTCCGTGGATACCGGTTCAAATCCTGCCCGTGTCGTAATCGTTCCTACTTATGATCCATTTTGAATTTAGCTTAATATCTACTGTGGTGAAGATATTAAACTCTATCTAATCTAATAATATTCTCCAGGGCACCTTAAAACGACGGGAACACATACTCCTCAGCAAGTTCTTCGAGTGCTCCTGCAAGCGTTGTTCAGACCCGACAGAGCTAGGGACGTACGCCAGTGCCTTCCGTTGTCCGAAGTGCGCTGGTCGGATCCTCTCTACAGCACCACTAGAGCCACTTGCTCCTTGGCGCTGTACAGACAATGGTTGTTTTTATACGATGACTTCCGGTGGAGTTCAGGCTATGCTTAAGAGGTGAAGGTCTATTTACTAATTATTATTATTTAATATACAGGAGGACTATCAAGCATGGAATTCATTTTATGGAGGGTGAAATTCCCAAGCCGCATTACCTATTTTGGCTTTGGATATTCGAAGATCCACATTCTGAAGCCAAAACAATTAAAATTCATGGCCTTTTCGCTTGTATAACTTTCTGTATCTGTTATATTAAGTAATCGATACTCAACGTCGAGTAACAAGGGGACTTATAGTATCTAATATTACTCAACTAGTGATATTCATTTATTTTCACCAGATTAACAGACGAATTCGAGCAAATAGACGCGAATGACGTAGACGGCTTCGAGAAGTTTCTTCACAAATATCGCAACGTGCTTCACGATAATCACTACCTCTGTCTGTCGGCGCTGCACTCCCTCAGCCAGTTGTACGGCAAAATCGCCGGCTACATGATCCACGAGATGCCGGAGGAACAGCTGCACAGGAAGATCGACATCTGTCGTGATCTCATGAAGGTCTTTGACGTGATAGAACCGGGGTATTCCCGGTTGAGAGGTAATTCGTGATAGTATGACAGAAGGGAACAGACAAGAACTCCATGCTTGACCCCCATGTTGTTCTATTCTTAATTGCAGGTGATATATCGTAACTATACAACATCTAAACTAAACACGTTGTCGCCCTATTTTCGCTTTGTATAGCCAAATATCACAGACTCCAAACAAAGTTCGAAATATTTCAGAATTTAAACACGGCGGGCCTATCAAAAACTTTGATCCTATTTCTGCATATAATACAAAACATATTATGTTTGTACCAGGTATAACATTGTATGAACTCCACGCCCCTCTGATGGTGCTCACAACAAGAGATTTTGAAAGGAAAGCTATTTCCAAAGACAGCCTTAGGAATAGGTTAAAAGAGGTAATTATTTCTACGATATGTTTTTTTATTTTATTTATTCGTAAATTGTGAGACCCTAAACATTAAATTAGAATTCTTAATCACATGTAGAAGTGCCGTGTAGTAGGTACGAAGAATATACAAAAAAAAATCTACTCATTTCTATCTCTTACAGATTGTAAGCTACTTAACAGAATCCGCCCTTATACTTGGATTCGAACCAAAGCAGTCCCCTGAAGGCCTAATGGCGACTGCAGCTAAGGACGCCCTTAAGAAGATCAAGACCTGGGAACAGATTATAGGGAAAATTTCTTAAATAACAAATTTAATGTCTCTTATCGTATTCGTTATCTTGTTGTTTTTATGTTCATTTATTACCATAAACAAAATTATGTAGATATATTCGTTTAATTATATATATTTCGTTAAGATTTCAGGTACGATAAAATTAATTATAGATTTTTAATTTATGGTAAAATTATGGTATTTTGCACCAAAAAGACATTACAATAAATGGGACTCTATTTTTCTATAATAAATCTATGTATTCTTTTCTATAGTTAATAATAATTCAATTGTAAACATTTTCTAATAAATTACTCGATTGTTTAAATTTTTTTTTCATACCATATCAGACGAATAATAAACCTATATTTATTATACCATAAACGCAATAGGAAATTTATTTCCTATTGCGTTTAAATATTTAAATCTTTCTTAGGGTATCTTTCTGTGGTAACTCTACCCTTGTGCTAAAATAAAAAATAAAATTTAAGATCTAATCGTAATCCTAGAGAATCTACTATTTATTTATATATTCTTTATTGCACAAAACATAATAATATTACAAATTAAACTTATACACTAGAACGGAGAGCAACGGGCAGCCTTATCGCTAACAAGCGATCTCTTCCAGCCAACGTAAAGTTATGAAATGTTAAGAAAATGAGATGTGCAAAGTAGGCGAAACAAATTAATACAAACAATAAATGATTAATCATAAACAAAAAAAAACACAGAACTTAAAATAAAAACATACAGATCTAAAAAAAGGTTACATGTTTACTAACTTATACGAAGATAATAATTAGAGTGTAATAAATAAATTAAAATAAATGTCACTTTAAAAGAAGACCTGTCACTTAGTAAAAGTATAATAATTACATTTTGTTATAAATGATTCGAAAAAATATATATGTACAAAAAATAGTACAGTAATATTAAAAAGAAATAAGAAAAACTATTTAAGGGTTGTCAGAAAAAGTGATTTCCCGTTTTCTTCTCTGACCGAGTTATTCTTTGTTCAATAGTAATTTTATCTGTCGCTGATATTACTGTGCGACCGAAGTCGGGAATAAAAGAACATAAAATTCATCGTACCAACAATGTTTAGTAGTCAGTACTCGGTACTACGATATGTATAATTCTATACAGCGTCAAGTTTCAGGCGGGAGTTTATTTATACCGCAACATGCGCGCGCGCAGCGTGCCAGTTCTAGTTGACAGCCGGGAGTTGAGAGTTATTGTTAGGTTTTTGGTTAGAAAACAGAATAAACTGCAGGTGAGTGTAATTTGCTTTTTTAATATAAATGAACAAGGGTTGTGTCTTTGGGATATTATAGATAGACTCCACAAAAACCGTTGACTGTTAGCTATTATATAGCTTAGGTGTATATTGTGGTAGAATCCACGAGAAGAGACTATGTTTATCAGTGTATGAACTGTCTACACATATTGTGTTTGGCAGAAATTAGTGCCTATAATACCAATTATTATTTTTTTTACCTATTTGTAGGTACAGTTTGAATATACATATTTTTAGAATAAAATCTTTACGCTACAAAATTTTGTAATTAATATATATTAATTAATTAATATCCCCCACATATATTATTACTAAATTTACACTCTACTTTGTATACATTATAGTTATCTAATAAACTATCATTCTTGTACTATACAGTATCTCCTGCAGACATGCACATAGCAAATGTAATTTTTTTTATCTATTTTTTCGTCTCGCGCTAGAAGCGATAGATAATTAATTTGAATCTCTGGAAGACAGTAAACTTTATAAATTTATTTTTTCGTTCGTTTTTGACCAATGTTTTGATTATCTTCCAGCCATGACTCAATCTAGCTGCTGTGCCATTTGCCTGGCGCCAGCTGAACAGAAATGTTCGAACTGTCAGTCTGTACATTACTGCTCTCGGGACCATCAAAAACAGCATTGGAAATCCCATAAGAACCATTGTACTCCAGCCAGGGTGAAAGAAGACTTGAAGTATGGAAGGTATTTGGAAGCGACGAGGAATATTAAAGCAGGAGATATCATTTTGAAAGAGCCTCCGCTAATCACTGGGCCTGCACAGGTTTGCACTGATCATATTATAAACTTAATCATGCGCATGCTAAATGTTGTCTTTTGTTTTACTGATTTTTATGGTATTGACTTTAATGAAACTTTGTCGCCTTGTGACAATACGACTGAGATAGAACATTCTGTATCCAGTTGTGATCGTACTAATTTAAATGAAGATACGTAATTTTTGTGTCGCTTATCATTTATTTTACACTTTTCACGCATTACAAACAGACAACAAATTTCTCTAAAACTACTCGTATATTGAGAAACGAGTATTTAAGTTATAACGAAATAAATGAATATGGTTATAGGTAACACCTCCCGTCTGCCTCGGCTGCTACAAGTTGTTGGAAGAAGGCAAAACTGTGGCCTGTGAAAAGTGTGGTTGGCCTATGTGCAGTGTGCAATGTTCCGAGAAGGATGTCCACAATCCAGAATGCTTTTATACAAAGAACCGAGGAGAGAAGGTAATTTCATTAAGTTCTTTTTTTTTTAATGTCAATTTATTATTATTTAAAAATCGAAAAGAAAATGAAAAAATTTCAACTCTGGCAGGACTTGAACCGCCATTTTTAGCGTGCCGTGCTCTACCAATTATTACAGAGTGTTACACCTCATTGTCGATTTTTTAAAATTCCGCGAAATGTAATTTTAACCTTAATATTTGAATGTTAAGGTTCAACTTCTTATGCTTTGCACCTTAGGATAATCATTGAAGATGAAATTACATAGTGCCATCATGTGCAAAATGTGAAAAATATTAATGTTTTCAAACTTTATTATCATTCTACAAACAACGCTTCCTATCTATATTTTTATTTAAGATAATATTTTATGCACTTATAGGTAAAAATTTCAACCTACGGTACACCACATCCAAATTACCAATGCATCACGGTCCTTCGCTGTTTATACCAACGTGACCATGACCAGAAGCTGTGGTCGAAGCTCCAAGCTTTGCAGTCGCATTGTGAGGAACGAAAGGGAACAGACAAGTGGAACAACGACAGGAAGATGATAATGGAATTCATTTGGAAGTTCTTTAAACTGGAGACGACGTTCAGTGATAACGAGATTATGAAGTGCTGTGGAATTATACAGGTTATTGTTATGTCTTTCTAAAAATCATAAACTATAATGCACAGACAAACGAGTATATAACATCATATCATCGTGTCTTTATTTAAATTATTAATAGAAATAAAAAATTGCTACAATTGGCTAATTTGCTAATTTACCTTCTGATCTTAAAGAATACAAGATAGACCATACTTTGGTCTATCTTGTATTCTTTAATAAATACTAAAAGATATGGTAGAAGTTAAAATCCTTGTTTTAAAACCATAGTGAGTTCGAAAAGTCCTCGGGCTATGCAAGGTATCCCTTAAATTAATCGCCCCACTCAAGAGTTCAAAATTTAAAAAGCCTTAAATATAATTTCAGATAAACGGCCATGAGGTACCTCTGCTAGAACCAGAGTACGTAGCAGTCTTTGACAGGATATCCATGGTGGAGCACAGTTGTCGAGCCAATTGCAACAAGAGTTTCACATCACAAGGAGATATTGTAACGCTTTCTTTTAAGACATTGCTTTTGACGCTAAGCTCTTACTTATATTTGTCCCTATGTTATTTATGCCATAATTCCGCAAAATTCCTATATTTTACGACATGTTTTTATATATTTGTTTTGTCTATATTGTAAAGAGGTACGAATAGAATACGAGTAGAATATATTTTATTCAACGTACCTTTTAAAACCACGGCTAAATGGAATAGACTACGAATTTAATTTTAAGGGATTCAGCGTCTAATCTTTCGGAAAATGTCACAAAATTATTTAGTAATATAATTAGTACATATCTATTAACTTATTACCGGCTGCTTTGATATGTCACAATATTAATAAATAGATACAAAAGTTTTTAGGGAAAGCTTTATAGCTAAAAAGAGTTTTAATTTTTTAATTTTAACAGAGTCTCTGTGCGGGCTCCAACATACCAGCTGGATCTCACATATCAGTTTGCTACACGGACCCGCTTTGGGGTACAGAGGCAAGACGACATCACCTTGCTGACTCCAAATTCTTCGAGTGCTCCTGTGAGAGATGCTCTGATGTCACTGAGTTCGGAACTATGTTTAGTGCTGTTAAATGTAAAAAGAAGTAAGTAAAATTCAGGTGGTGACAGACAAAGACCAAAATTTGTCTATAGAAATATAATAGATTTTATACTTAACTAGCTGAACCAGCTAGTTTGTCCGTGTATAATAATTATTTTGGGCAATAATATTGTTATAAGAACCTCCTCATCTTTTTGAATTATGGCAGTTACTCACGACCTCGGTCGCGTCCCTTTGTTTTTGCAAGTTAATCTTAAAAGATAGACAGTTTTCGCAGCGTATGTCTCTGAAATACACAATGATTATTATTTTTCCGTTTTTTTTTCCACATTTCACGCTGTTTTTTAGCTCCTATTAGGCACATCGCAATGTTATTATAGCCTTTCTCGATGAATGCTCTAATAACTAACAAAAAATATTTTTTCAATTCGAATCAGTACTTTCTGAGATTAGCGCGTTCAAACAAACAAACTCTTCAGCTTTATTAATATTTTCATATTTCACAGAAACTGCAAGGGCTACCTCTTACCAGAGACATTCATTCTTCCAATTCTTCATAAGACCACTTCTCCAGACCCAAAGACTCGAGGTTTGGATAACAAATTCTGGAAATGCCCTGTATGTGAGGATGCCGTCTCTGACGCCATTATACAACAGTTGCTGCAGGATATTGGAAAAGAACTGAGTGCTATGCCCAAAGGGGACCCAGATGCTTGTGAAAAGTAAGTATTGGACGGCTTTAGAATAATAAAAAGAATACGAAATTGAGTAACCGATTTCTAAAAAAAAGTATCGCGACATATTAATGAAATTCCAAAATGTATCCACCTAAGTACGTATGACCTACCTACAAAGCCATGACAGTATACATTATTATTGTTTTTATTCTCTTTACTTTTCTTTTACTTATTCAATAATTGTATACTCTCGCCGCTACTAAAATACATGTCATAATTTTAATCGTTTAAGTTTCGTTCACCGTTTTTCCACAATGTTTAAATTTTTGGTACTACGTGGTACGGCACAGAAATTAATATAATATTTCTTTATAATATTACAAAGTTACAGCTGACAAATTTGTTTAAATGTGCCTATAGTATATTGATAATACATACAATTTCACAATATTTGTTAATACATTTTATTTCGATATTCAGGTTTATCGAACATTGTAGCAACTACCTTCACCCCTCCCATTACTACATGTCAGATGTGGGTCTTGCGCTTGCGCAGATGATTGGCCAACAAGACCAGCTCGGTCTAGCTGCTGTATCAGATGATAGACTTCTTCTGAAGACACAACTGTGCCAGAAAGTCAATAATTTACTTGAGACATTAGCTCCAGGTACTGTCACTATGTAGTAAGATATATTTGCAATTTTGCTTTTAAACCTTCTGGTTCATCTGTATTACATACCTTTTAAAATTGCTTAAGTATTTAGGTCAGTAAATTTAAATAATAATGAAAATATATACATTTGATCCCGCCTTCTTTAACAATATAACATATTTTGATTGGCTAATAGTTCATTTGTTTGTTATTGAAGCTGAAACTCGTCTCCGGGGAACTTTGTTATTCGAATTGCACGCAGCAATAGCCGAGACTGGAAGAAGAAAATCTTTAACCGATGGACCATTGGTCATGCTAGGTTATGTCACCGTGAGTATTATACCAGCTCATTCACTCACTATTCTATCTTGGCTGTAAACATAGAATTAGTCCTTTTGTAAACTAACGTACCTATTTGAAATACATTTTATGACAATTTAATTTTAGAAGCAAAAATACGTAAGTATGTTTGTAACAATGTCACACCCAAATGCCGTCGGGATTTTGCCAAGTAGAACATTAAAACCTGGTAGATAATGAGAAGTAATGACCCTTAACTGTCAGGACTATTTCTTTTATGATTGAGGAGGACAGACAACCGTGGGGTTAATTTGATGGAAGGTGAACTGCCGCAGACATGTAACATCTCAACACAAGCGCTGTCGACCTATTTTGGCTTTGTATATTCGGAAATCCAAACTGACACGCATTGTACTTCTCGGTTTTTTCATCTGTGGAAATTCGTGACCCGGGCGGATTATCGCTATCCCGCCATTTAACATTCAGATTTCTAGACGAACATGTTTCAGAAAATTTTTGAAAAATGTTGAACTCGGTGGGGATCGAACCCATGGCCCATTGATTAATATTCATACATTATTACGTGTACGAGCCCGTCAACAGATTAATGTTGAGAACTAAATACGTCACGCTGCGTTCAAAACGTGGTCGTATTTTTCAGGAGTCCCGTAAGATCTTATCGGAATCAGCGACTCTCCTACGCCATGAACCACCAGAATTACCCGAAGGCCAAATTTCCCGACAAGCAAGGATCAATCTGGTGCAAATGGACGACCTCATACAGCAACTATCAAATTCTTTACCGTCACCGTTGTAGATTAAAAAATAATAGTGTTCTTTACTTATTTAAAGTATTTTTAATGACCGTTTAGTGTCTTTGCTATTCGTAGAAGACTAGCCCGTTGTACGTTCATATAACTACAATAGCTGTGACCGTGACTTCGTTCGCGTAGAGTTGTCATTTTGGGCATTAAATTCAATTTTTGCAAGGCTCCTAATCTTTTAAAATTATAGCTGTTAACCACGACATCGATCGTGTCCAGTAGTTTTAGCGAGTAAATATTAAAGAAAAATACTGTTTTTTGGATTGTTTCGCAGCTCACGCGACGAATACCTCTTAAGGATGAATATATTTTTTTCCGATAAATAGTAAATCAAGCATAAGATTTTTCAAGAACAAACTTTCAGCTTTTAAAATATTACTATAGATAGAAACTTTTCAATAAAAATATTGTATACCATTTGTTACTACAATGATAGTAAAAATGTTGCGACTTTACACTGTGAAGAGTACCTATGTTTTTTATTTAATTGGAGATTGACAGCAAAGTTAAAAATAGGTTCACTGACAGATTTTAAAGGGATGATGAAAAGATCTTCTTTATCATTTCAGAATAGTCAAGACAAGACTTATCTTGTTTTTACATATATGCAACATACAACGTAATAAGTCTTGCATAATAAAAGATTAAAAATTTCTGAGAAAACTACACTTAGTTCGTCTAACAGGCATCTTGGAACGTTATATGATAAATGGTATACGTAAAAGTAATCTTGGCCAAATTACAAGATTACGTTAATACATAGATTACAACTATTTACTGAAACATATTTAGACGTATCCACCAAATGTGTATCGAAAAATGCTTATTAAATTTCACATTTCTATTTTTTTGAAAGCTTACGCGTACTAACCGATTGTTATCAAAATGTTTTAGTAGTAACCTTACCAAATTTAAATAAAACATTTTAACGGTTTAAAACGCGATATATTAGTAAAACTTATTTGGATATCATTTCCAAATAAGTTTAACTAATATATCGCGTTTTAAACCGTTAAAGTGTTTTATTTAAATGTGTACTACTCGCGTAAACTATAGACAGTATTTAACTTTACCAAATTCTAACAAGAGACCTGCCTAAGTACCGTATTAGTGAATTCTCTAGTAAATTAAGTTATATACAGGACTTGTCAGACATTTTGGCATTAGTTACACCCAAGTATCAATAGCACAGCGTAAGCGAGATGCAGAGTGAATCGTGCGCAGAATACACTCAATCCAGTTATATTCACTTAATTGGGCCACTATTGGTTCTCGGAAACTGTCCACTATGACAACTAACTGTATCGTTATGCGAGGAAACGCTGGCCAACATATACAAACCAGCTTCAAATATCTCAATTTTTTCTGAGTGGCGTGCGAGAAGAGCAGTACGAGATTAGTTCGCTGAACTATTTTTGTAGTTATTTATGTATTGGTCCTTCTAGTCTACTTACAACTCTGTAATCTGTATTCTTCGTTTTCTTTTCGTGATTATCGCAATTTAGGATTCAATCTATACTGATATTATAAAGTTGAATAGTGTTTGTTTTAACGCGCTAATCTCAGGAAATACTAGTTCGAATTGAAAAATGTTTTTTGTATTTGTTAGAGTATTTATTTCGAGGAAGGCTTGGGGTTATAATACATCACGAGAAAATGTGGAAATTGGGAATAATACGTTAGTGGGTTTTCGTTATGAGGTGCGAAAACGGTTCAAGATACCAAAAAAATGTATGAATGATTCCTCTTTAAATGCTCCAAAAAATGTGTGTTATTTACTCGCAAGAACAGTTTTTATGGTAATGTATTTTGTTCGAAATAAATGCATTTATTTAATTACAAATTAGTTGTACAATATTAATCTTTCAATCGAACCCACGACCCGTTGTTTATTAGCAATACATTGCTAACATCACAGTAGTGAGCCCGTCACATTGAAACGTTGTTCTATAGAATTTATTTTATTAGACCAAATTTAAATAAGGAACCCTAAAAATCGATTGAAGCGCCTCCAGACGAGGAAATATGAAAGTCATGAGTACAAGATTTTCACGCAAACACTTCTAAGAAAACGTAGAGCAAAGTACCAAAATCAAATCGCGTTACCACAGTAGAGTTATCAGTTGAGCAAATATTTTCTTAGTCGTGACGATGTGGCTTAAACTGTGATTTGATAGGAGTCGACGGAGAATTATTGAAGAACACAGTGGCTTACAGCAGTTAGGATGCAAACAGTTTAGTGTTAAGTGTATAGCATGTTTTGGCCACGGCAAATACATCTTCTCTACCTCTTGAGAATTAAAGATTGCAACGACTGACAATTTCAATTATTACGGTAAGTTATAATTTATCACATTTAATCCTGAACAAAGTTTTTCTCAAAAACTACAGTTTACATTGCACCAGAATCGTATAAAACATTTAGTACCAAGGAAAATAATTCTGATTTCCTACGTCATTAAAATAATATTAAACTATGACATGGCCCAGGTGTTTGCCCCAGGGGGTATTTTTTAGTTAATCAATAGGTAACACGATAGCAATAAAGTTTTGGGTTAAAGAGTTTTTTACTTGCTAACACACAGAGATCGAATGAGACGTTTATAAACGAATTATGGATTAACTTTCTTTAAAAAGGTTATGTTTCGCTTATACAATATTATCAATAAAGTTGAATATAAAGAAATATCGCCAGATAAAACCGGAAACATCATGATTTTCACATGCACTTTGATATAAAAATTTATGATAGTTACGTACGACTCAAACCCACAGTCGCAATTCGTGAACCAAATAGCGTTTCCTGACATTGTTAAAATTATAATGCTTCTCTTATTTGGCCATTCATAAATCCCTACTCCTTATACATAAAATATATCATAGCTGCTATAAAGCGCAATTAATAAAAGCAACAGCAAAAATAGCTGTGGTGGTGGATTTGAGTCCTGTCAGTGGAATTTAAAATTGAATATATATACAATTGTATCCCGATAATTAACAATATAAATAAGATGTTTCTACTTTAATGAAATAAAAAAACACAGCTTATTCAATCACGAATAGCGAAGTTAGGGTTTTAAATATAAATTCAATATATAATAACATAAAAATATATTATTATATAAGATACTAAGAAAATTCTATAATTGACCTCTGAGGTACCTATAACCCAAAAATTCTACTATAAATGCTACTACCTACTTAAAATGGATAGTACGAAAACAAAATTTTAAATTACAGATTTCTTACTTCAACTAAATACAGGAAAGTCACACGAATGTTAATTTTCAAGTTAAATAGGAATGTGCTAAATATTGCTAACAAATACGACGGCTTATTGTCATTTTCCATAGGGTGCTCGCGATGTATGTCAATCTTATTAAAAAACCACAACCACGTACGTCTTATAAAATCCTAAACATCCGAATACAAGAGTTTTCGTTACAAATGTATCTACTGAATCGATATGAACGGTGTTAGCTTTACTGAAATAGTGTATCCTTATGTAAGTATATAATTATATATAATAAAACCAAGTTTTAATTCCAAATAGTTACTTAAATTAGTTGGTGTAACGCAACGCATTCGATCCCGACTGAGTCCAACACTTATCTTATCATTTTTTTTCTGAAACATGTTGAACTTCATCTGGAAATCTGGATATTAAATAGGTGGTAGGAATGTCGAAATACTGTCCCGGTTACGAATCACCGTCCACTGATGTTAAAGCTGTAAACTTCATTCGCGTTTCAGTTTCAGTCTGGATTTCCCAATATCCAAAGCCAAAATAGGTCAACGGCGCATTTTGTTTAGTAGTTATATGGCTGTCCCCCTCTATTATAAAAGTGTCAAAATAGTCCACAAAGATTGCGCGGCAGTGTGTCAACTTTTAATTACAAAATATTTTTATACAAGTACATATATAAAATTATTATAATGTATTTAAATATCTGTCACTTTGTGCAAACATCTATAAACTAAGAATAACATGCCTAATAATGATCTTGAGCACTATTAGACAGAATTGCTCACCTCGTTAGTGGAAAATCTTAGGTTTTTGCGCAGTTAATTACTTTAAAAAACAGTTAATAAAATTCGCGTGATGTACGACGAGATAAGATAATTGCGATTATCAAACGTGCTCATGTGTCTCTCGTAACTTGCATGTGACAAAAGCAAAAATATTAAGGTAGGAAACACTCATTCATAATTGCAGACGACATTAATTAACGAAAATAATAGACTACTTAAGAATCGATTATAAATTGAAAAAAATTATGACTCAGGCAGGATTTAAACTGGCATCCACAGTGTTACGTACTGTTGCTCTAACCAATTGAGCTAGTTCAATTTATAATCGATTTCTAATTTATATAGTGCCACATGTAAAAAATATTAATAAGCAAATTTTGTCTAGGGACCCTTCTTGAAATCTGTCAAAACGGGCACAGCCGTTCATTGGTTTACATTTTATAAGTTCGATGATAATTCTCAATTATTATTAGCTAATAAGCACTAGATATCGCCTTTTAGCTGTTACTATTATTATAACGACGAATCTAGGACATTGCCCATACTGGTGTCGCTACCACTCTACATCAGCCTTAACTTTAAAACGTGAAACTGCCCGACGTTTTGGATGCTTTGCAGCAACTGTCACGGGGAGACAACTATTTTTTACATTTTAAACCCGTTCAAGTGTTTTATTCGTGTAAACTACAGACAGTGTTTAAGTACAGATAACGAATAAAACCTTTTGATAAATAGCACCTAAATCAAAGACACATACTTGTAGATGTAACCAGATAGTTTCTATGAAAACTTTTTCTTTATTTTAAAACTTTAATATTTTTCACATGACGACAACATATATTAAAAATCGATTATAAATTGAAAAAAAAAAACGACTCGGTCAGGACTTAAGCCGGCACCCACAGCGTTGCGTGCTGTTGCTCTAACTAATTGAGCTACCGAGTCTTACACGTCATCGTCAATTTTTTTTACTCATAATGCATTTTTAACCTTTTTTATAGTCAATTATCTATTTTCAGCTGAAAAGTCTTCGTGAGATGGTCACGTACCTATGGTTGCTGCTCTGTGTCGCACAATACGCACGGAGTAACTTCCTCCAGGAGTATGAAGCAATCAGCGTCAGCTTGCTGTCCCCTCCGGTAGACAAGACGAGCCTCGCGTTGCCTTACGACCTGGGAAGGGACAAGACATACGGTTGCCTCTGCCGGGGAACAGCAGATAGGGAAGTGGTAGTCTGCTTCGGGAACTACGAATGCAAGAGATTTCCAAGGGTATGTTAAGATGCCTATTATATTACACAAAGCCTTCATCAGTCTATCTTCAGACATTTAAGCGAACGTTAAAAGCAATTACATTGATATAAGAAGTTAGGTCAACATCTACTTAGCCGTGTCTAGTAAAAAACTTAAGAGATATGCAATAATATAGACATTACTGTATGCCAATCTATTGAGGGTCTTTTTTCTTTTAATGATACTTAATATAGTTTTTACCTTTACGGATCAGAAACACTCAAAAAGTATAATTTTCTCATAGTGTAGTCAGTTTTCATAGTGTACTTAATATTAATAGAGTTCGAATAGTACTTATGAAATAATATCCTTTTAACATGTTAAAACGCGAACTACTTTTTACTGCTCGTGACAAAAGGCTGCTGAAAAGCATGCGAAAGGAAAAGTCGTAGTAAAAAGTAAATAAATAACATTCGATTTTAGAGTACTTTTCAAAATATTTTGTAAAAAATCCTAACTTATTATTTATAACGTACATATTATTGTTAGTGTACTGTATTGTTATTTATTAATTATTATAACGAAACAAGATAAATCGTTATCAAACGCTAAGAAAACATAAATAATCCCATTAATTACAGTGTTTGTTGCGAACATTTCATCAAAATACCCAGTATGTTCTAGGATCTCTTACGACAATCTAATCGGTTTCCTCAGCTTTGTATGAATTTTATTTTTAATATCCATTCGTATCTTCCTAAGATAAAATGTCATAATATCGTTTCAAACTTATAGAGAATCTATAGGTATCTATTCTTATTACATTTCGTCGTTTTAGTCAATAGGAAGTTTCTTTATGATGACTGTTATCATTTTTTATTTGAAGACTGTATTCATGAATTCAAAATCTCTATTACAGATGAAAATGCGAAAGTGCAACGTATTAGTAGTAAGGACAACTGTAATAAGACAAATATCGGTGGGAGATCTAGACTCCTTTTATCATTTGAAAGTACTGAAGATAGACAGCAACAGTCTGCTGGATTATTTGGAGCCGGGTCTCTTCAGGAATTTGTCAAATCTCGAACAACTATCGATTTCATATAACACTCAACTGCACTCAATCCAGGAACATACCTTCATTGGTCTCATCAACCTCCATAATTTGACTTTAGCTAATAACGGTTTAAAGAACATAGCTCTTCTAACACCAGCTATTAAGCCTATCTATTTGCCTTCTCTAAAAGTATTGGACGTATCTGAAAATGCCTTTGGAGCTATACCCGAAGATGCGTTTGAGCCAATGAAAGATTCTAGCATACGAAGACTTGATTTAAATCTATGCCGGCTAGATTACGTTCATCCAAATAGTTTTGTGAGGTTAAAGAACTTAAAAGAGCTGCTGATTGGTGAAAACGACCTAAGCGCGTCGGAGATAGTGAACTTTCTTATAGGGCTACAAAACAACAATATCAATCTAACATATCTAGACTTATCGAGTACGGGGTTCAGGAAACGACCCCCAATGAATCTTTTAAAGGTTATAGCAAATTCCACAATAACTCGCCTCAGTCTAGCTGACAATCAGTTTGAGGTTCTCGAAGAAGATGACTTTCCGAGGATGCCTCGTTTGGAGATATTAGATCTGAGAAGAGTATTCGTTATGTCTATAGGCCCTAACACTTTCAATCCAGTCAAATTTCCGAGACTTCGGATACTGTTACTAAGCGAAAATAACTTACCAGGCATTCATCTTAAGCACATCTCAAATCCGCAGGTGTTTTTAATGGATCTGTCGTCAAATAAAGGAACTGTCAAGAGGCCAATGTACTATGAAATTGGTCAAGGTGTGTTCAGCGAGTGTAGAGAATTAAGATTTCTAAATTTGGCATTTAATAGACTAAAACACGTATATAATCACACTTTCACAGGTTTAATAAACTTAAAAATTCTAAATATGGAAAACGGAACGATTTTCCACATTGGAAATGGATCTTTCAAGCCAATGAAGCGTTTGGAAATGTTAAATTTAGGCAATAACCCACTCACAGCTAACGAGAATTTAACTAGCGGTATGTTTGAAGGACTAAACGAGTTAAAGGTGCTAATACTCAAAGGCTGTGGAATCAAACGCTTCTATGATGGCGATAATATCTTCGAGATGATGCCGAACCTGACACATTTAATAATTTCTCATAACCAACTGTTTTATATCACGCCAGAGACATTAAAACCTTTAAAGGTGTTGAAAGTTCTAGATTTAAGTGAAAATTTATTTGTGTCATGGTGGCAACCGTTATTTCTAGCCGCCGGAGTGAAACCTATAAAGTTGTATTTAACTAATAATAAGATAACTCATTTTACGTTAAGTATGATTGAAGATATCAACTTTTTATTGGAGCAAGAGAGAAACGTGAGCGTTGAAATTGATTTGGCTGATAATCTATTTGTGTGTGATTGTAACTCAATGTACAAAACTTATATGTGGTTAGACGCGAATGGTTCTGTTCTGCTGAAACAGTACTTTGCTAATACAGATATACTCTGCAGTAGCCCCGATTTGTGGGAAGACAAGAGAGTATCTGATTACATTTCATCTATCAAAAACCTTCGTTGCTTGGTGTACCATAAGTTCTCCACAATAATGTTACTGATTTGGACTGCACCATCGCTAGTCTCGATATCTCTTGTTATTTTGTTAATCATTATGCTATATAAATATAGAATATACATTCGATTTTGGTTGTTTCTAGCAAAAGTTGCGATAGGTCGTAAGTTTTTAAGGAGATCGCTGAAAGCACGGAACGAAGAAGAGAAAGGCTACAAATATGATGCCTTCGTTTCATATTGTAATGATGATAGGGAGTTTGTCTTCGAAATGATTAGTCAATTAGAATCTAGGCCGCCTTATTTAAAGCTATGTATTTATGAGAGAGACTTCGAAATCGGCGCTTTCATTTCGGAAGCGATCTTAGGTAGCATTAACGATAGTAGATATATTATATTAGTCATAAGTAATGCGTTTGCGAAATCTCATTGGTGTCGATGGGAGACACATTTAGCTGAATACCACAGATTATTTCTAGAAGATGGCTCGCCGTACGATCCTTTAGTTCTCATAAAGATCGGAGAAGTTGAGAGAAAATACCTAACGACAACACTCAAGTACCTGCTGAAAACGAAGATATATCATACGTGGGATGGACAAAACGTGGAGGGTTTCTTTAGAAAGCTGAGAAATGTTTTGATTAAAAATAAATAATGTTTTCTTTAATAAAATACTCACAACCGAATGCTTTTTTTATGATGATTTCTGGGAAAATCGAAAACTTTCACCGCTTTCAAATGGGCCGATATAAATAAAATTAAGCTTCATTTGCTTAAAGCGAAAGTGCTAAAGTAATTCGCCCGGTTTACCGAACTGCATTAATTTGAAGTACTTACCTACTTGTCATGTACTGTATAGTGAAAGGGAATGAGTCGTTTTATAGAACCGATTTTTTTTAGTTTATCGTGAATTTTTTGTGAAAAATGTATTCTGAAGCGGATTTTTAAAATACAAATCATAACAACATACAATAAGCTTTTAATAAATTAATCATAATTAATTTAACACACACATATACCTATATTGTGTACATTTGTATATTGCAAGGACATCAAGATCAAAGTAAAATGTAAGATTGGAACACTCGGAAGGTGGCAAATCTTTTCTTAAGGCAACACCGTCGGATATGGTCTTCCCTTGTTCCGACGCGTTAGTACAGTCGTTAACATATGATTCCTTATGCCTACGTCAATGGAATAGAAAGCGCAAAGTGCGGAGGCAGACAAACATCGATGTACTCAGCTTCGATTGATACTTTCACAAGGTTACTTTCCATCTCTTAATTCGTTACTCTGTCACCATACGTACATACTAACAATACTTTAATTAATCTACTTGGTACCTCAAAAGGTACCATTCAAAATTTAATTTAATCTCCGACCCATCTGTTTACTCGCAGGAATAACTGGTTGGTATTGAAAAATTTGGAAGTTTAAATAAAAACACTTTAACGGTTTAAAACGCGATTTATTAGTTAAAATTATTTGGTAATGATTTTTAACTTCGACCAGACGTTTCGGATGCTTTGCAGCAGCCGTGGTCACGGGGAGACTGAGTTTAACTAATATATCGCGTTTTAAACCGTTAAAGTGTTTTATTTAAATGTGTACTACTCGCGTAAACTATAGACAGTATTTAATTTGGAAGTTGTTAGACAAAAAAGTTTGATTGAGTTATCGAGAAAGGCTTAAGGTTTATAAGAGGGGTAAGAATAGGGGAAAATGTGGAAAAATGGGGCGAAATTATGAAGAAACCAAAAAAATTATGATGGAGTAATCGACAAAAATGTACATGACTTTTCTTTAAGATTAACTGCCAAGAACGACGGGACGCGGACGACGTCGTGAGTTAAGCTAAGTATATACTAGTAATATACTCAGAAGGAATAGATATTTTCGGTTCCTAATCTGTATTAACCACATTTTATGTTTACCCGGGATCCGATCCCGTTTTTCTTCGCTTTCGAGTACTTTCAACTTCTCATTCTATAAGTATCTGGCTTAAATACAGTTATTTTGTCATATTGTACTACATACTGCTTAAAAGTTAAGTACGATAATATAACCTCTTAGCAGTAAGAATTTATTGCTTACATACTATAAATAAAATAGTATACTCATCGTAATTTGTACTCTTCTCAGCGCAACGTAAAAAAAATCTCAATTGCACCATTCTGCAATAACTTGTCTTTAAAAGAAATAATAACAGTAAAACCTCCAAATAAAGTCGTTAACTCGACAACAAATAAATTGCCATCATAAAGCATCGCAATAAAACTTTACAAGCATCACTACACGATTAAAGATCGCTAATTAAACGATTCATTAAATTTAATCAACCTTTCGATTTTAAAGTAGCCATTGTTTTGGCGCGGAGAAAACACCATATCCATTGAAATTGTAGTAACGGTGTGCGCGCGCATCTCTCTTGCTCGCACAGTCAAATGCGCTGTAAATCAGACAGAGATAGCACCATTCATACCGGCGTCGCGTTGAATGAGTGACCTACTGAATTGTAGCACTCTTTCTTGACCACAACGGAACCTAATTTTTCTTCGCCGTGAATCTATAAATAATTTAATGATACAGTTTCATTAATGGCTTGAGTTATAAATAATTATGTTTCTTAACTAAGTCTTTGCTTTGTATTACGAATTTAAATAGACAGTATAAATAAAATAGTAGACAAATACTCAACACTTAAATGACACTAAGGATAATTTTAATTAGTGGTAAAGGGAGAAATGTATAAAAAATTTAAAGGTTTAAACCGTTAGTGAGAGAATAGACAGTAGGCCCTAGTAAGTGCATCTCATTAATAATTCAAAACAAATAATAATACAAGAAGCCGTAAGGTAAATTAAGCGTGAAATTTAAATATGTGCATAAGACGTAGACTCCCATTTACCGTAATGTTTACCCTATTAGTGAGGTAATTTTTGTTGAAACTATCAATCAACTAAGCATTCCTACCTGGACAATGTATGAGCTAAAGTAAATAGTACTAGTTTACAAATAAGCAGCTTACAAAAAAACGCTATTTAATTTTCCTCTGACTTACTGGTGAAATCAGACTTGCATTTTGATTTTTTACGACATCACTTGATGGAAGGTGAAATACCAATTGTTACACTGTCGACCAATTTTGGCATTGTAAAATCACATTTAATTTTACAAATAATGTTCTTGAACTATCGTGGAAGATAGATGATTGGAGATTACGAGAAGAAATAAAACACTGTAACGGTTTAAAACGTAATATATATATTAGTTAAACTTATTTTAAAATTATTTTAAGTACGCCCCGACGTTTCGTATGCTTTGCAGCAGCCGTGGTCACAAGAAGTCTTCCTGTGACTACGGCTACACCGTCAAAGTGTTTTCAAAAGTGTACTAGGTACTTGCGTAAACTACAGACAGTTTTTAAATGTACATCTTTCACATTTTTCGCTTCACACCCCCTATATTTCTGCCCTCCCCCCCCTTGATTAAAGACAACCTTGATAGGGCTCGAATGCCCTCCAATGACGCAGTCCTTGACCGAGTGATAATGGCGGAGCCCCAGTCGTCTGCAAGACGCCGTCGCGTGCGCTCGACACGATGAGAGTGTTTACACTTGTAGTGAAAGTTTCTTAGAGAAATGCGTTTCGCGTTCGCCCTGCTATTTGTGGTGAGTGTTAATTACACGAAGTGCTGTGTCTTATTGGAGTTTCTGTCATTATTGACGATTTCCCTAAAATAAGTTCTTTCGGTTACGTGAGTATGCGAAAAGTCAGGTAAACCTTTAGAAAGTTGAACAATCAAAAGATATCTAGATCTAATTTTCAATCAATAACCTAAAAAGTTGCAGTGAAACCCTTTTGTTATGTAGTGATAATTTAGGACACCGAGTCAAACATTTTGTAATTACAATTTAGTCCCATAATACCTAGATACAAAAAATGAGCAACAATAGAAGATAGATTTTAAACCAGGACTACAAATATAGTCTATATTTGTAGTCTAGCAGCTGTTTCATATTTATTTGCTGCAACGGCCAACTTTTGAACTAAAATCTAAAGAATCACAATCTAGTCCTATACTAATTTGTATTGCATTAATAAAACTTAGTATTTTTTCCTGTCATTTTCTCTCCAAAAAAAAAAACGTATAGCATTACTCGTGAGGTATTTTGTAGTATAACACTCTAAGCTCAATAATTAAACGTGTTCAGCGTTATCTGCAAGAGGTGGGTTCTAATCCCACGAAAACAGGCACAGAAGTTTTATGAACTTCTTACTACGTAGTAAATACAATTGATTAGTAAAACGGACACACAAGTATGTCCTATGCGCAGTGTAGAAAATACGGGATTTATTTTTTATATAACACAATCGCTGCAATCGTGAAATTTTCTGCTAAACTACTTCTACTTAGTCTACTAATACCTACTTAATATATTCTTAGATATTGTCAGTTGAATGGAATTTAACGAAGGAAATCACTAAAGTAACAGTTTTCTAACTAATAAACAAGAGTTTACCTCATTGTAGAGATAACTAATATGTTTATTGTTTAATGTTTAGGAAGTATTGAGGTCTTCGACCTCAAAGTGAACAATTCTCACATAATTCAATGAGCATAAATGCAGTGTTTCGTGTTACAAACAAGCCTTTATGATAAATATCGAAATGTTTTAGTAGTTTACTTTTTGTTAGTTTATGTAAATAAAAAAAAAAACAAAAAATATAAAATACATCTTTTGAAATATAAAGCAAACATTTTAAATATTTGGGTAATGAAAGTAAATTTCTCGATATAATAGAAACCCGAATCCGATTTTTTTTAATACAATGATTACATTGTCATCATAAATAAATCTCCCGTGACCATGGCCTTATGATTTCACTAATAAATTGTTACAAGGTTTTATGAAATGTGTAACATTTGAAACTATAACCCAGTAAGTTTCTACTAATTGTATCAAAAGGGTCAAATGACAAATTAACAGATCTGTGAATAATTTACTCTCACTAATAGACATGAATTTAAATATTTTTGTAACGTGACAAAAGGCAATTTAATTAAAACTATGACATATCAATCAATTCTACAATTAAACATGTTTGCATTATTTCATACGGTTAACTTAAATTAAACTAATGTTCGTTTTTAATAATATTACAACAATATAATATGTTATAATTTAAGTCTATAAAGACAAAAATTGGGGACCCGGTCAGACTTGAACCTCCACATATATCCACAATAGTCCGTGCCGTTACTCTAACCAATTGAGGAACCGAGTCTTTCCCTCTTCATCAAATTTCAATCGATTATCACGGCGGTCACGGCGAGACCACGGCTGCTGCAAAGCATCCGAAACGTGGGGCCGAAGTTAAAAATCATTATCAAAAAAGGTTAACTAATATATCGCGTTTTAAACCGTTAAAGTGTTTTATTTAAATTTTTAACCGATTATAACAACTAATTCTGGCGATTATTTTTCTTCGCTACTGGTATTACAAATGATTTTATATTTAAAAAGCGAAAATTGAGTTTTTTATGTATAGTCCAATGCAATAAGGTATGAGCTACCGGGTGAGATACAGTGTTAGACTAGATAACAGTTCAAAGGAAACCTGTATCCATTGACACAGAAATCAATGGATCGTTCCAATCGTGGTTATGCCTTATGCGACTTTCCTGGATCCAGCGAATGTGATGTATGCAATTACATAGCGATAGGGCTGCCACACATTCGCTCTGTAATTTACAAGGCAGTTAAATTAATACGTCTCTAAATTTTGCGAATACATTGTTTCATTGACGAGAATATGTTTAAGCCAGCTAAGCTGTGTTGAAACTGTTTTATTTTTAAAGTAACCTAGTCAAAGTCTCACTATTTTAAATAATAGTTAATTCTACATGCTGGGCTTAAGAAGATATAGATATTTATACATTATGCAAATCTTCAACTGTCCTTCCAGGAAACGAAACAAAAACATACCATTGTAGAAATTACTTTTTAACCTTATCAAAGATACATTTTTTTTAGTTCTAGTAATACAATATGTTCGGTGTTGCCGGTCAAAGTAAAGTAAGACTAAAGAGATTTTCAAATTGATTGTTATATAAAACTAGGTGTCTCAGGGACTTCGTCCGCGAGAATCGTTATTTTGGGCATCCAAATTAGTTTTTGCAAACCTCTTTCGCGTCCCGTCGCTCGCGACCCGTCGTTCGGGTCCCAACGTTTTTGCAAGTTAATCTTAAAAGAGTTTCGCGGAAAATTTTTCCAATATTTTTCACATTTCTCGCAGTACCTTCGCTTCTATTAGTCACCGGACAATGTTCTATTGCCTAAATAGCCGTCCTCGATGAATGCTCTAACAAATTTTTCGATTCGAACCAGTAGTTCCTGAGATTAGCGCGTTCAAACAAGCCTTCAACTTTATATATTAGTATAGATAATATAAGCATCTCCCGTATAAACATTTTTTGGTAAATATCCCATCTACAAACTTAACACGTCTCTCTTAACTAATAAAAGTTTTATTTAAAACGTTTAAATAAAACTTTTATTATTATTTTCTTAAGCTTCGCACAACCTGCATGTTCCCATGATATATCTTTTATTTCAAACAACTGTTGCCTGGAAGAGAACGATCTAAATTTTCTTTCATGTATTCTATATCTAATTTGATAGACGTTGTGATTGCTTTTAATTTAAATACATAATCGCCACATACATTATATTAAGTGTTTTTTTTTTTTTAATTAAGCTTTTATTATGTATTTAGTTGGTAAGCCTCTTTTAAATAAATAAATAGATCTAAGATATAATAAGCTTTAACCAGCTTATTATAACTTTAAACATAGTAACAGCCCCGATCGAGGTTCACAGACATCGTGGGAAGTGGGCCAAATAAGCTCACATCCATTTTTTACAAGCATACATGACAATAATTACAGAGGAGTGTTATCTGTATTTTATGCTAAACAACTACCGAAATCGCATGCTCTAGTAATTTTTATTTACCTGAATTTTAGAAACATGTTTTTGCTCTATTATAAATTATGACATACTTAAACCTAAAAAAAACTACTTTTAACGGTTTAAAACGCGAAATATTTTAGTTAACTTATCTATAATTTATCCATAACAGCTGCTGCTAAGCACCCGAAACGTCGAGCCGTAGGTAAATTAAATTAAGCATACGTTAACTAATACATTTGGCTTTTTAAACGGTTAAAGGCGTTTTATTAAATGTGAAGTACTCGTGTATACGACAAAACTTAAAAAGATAAGCCGGTTTGACCAAAATGTGTTCCATACCCGGAACGGAAGTTAAAATAAATCAAGACATAGTCCATTTCTTATGCTTCCCCAAAACCGAACCCAGGGTCACTTTACTGATTGGCGGAGATTCTAGGAAATATTAGAGGCGAAAACTTTTCGAAATCTGCGAAGAAGGCTGTAGATCGCTGACAATGTTTATTTATACCATTTACCCTACATTCGACAGAGAAAGTAGACTTGCGATCATTTCGCCGTAACTTGTAATTATTAAGTCGTTTTATTTCTACCTATTTGCTTGTAATCAAGCGATTTTATCTTTATTTACAGTTTATTTAGGCGAGCGTGCGCTCGCGCATTACTTTTGTATTGGTTTCATTGTTATCGTGCGCAGGGTTCAGTTTTTAAAAAACGAGTTTTAAGCGGACACAGAATTGTGTCTACGCCGCTCAGGGCGCACGCGCTGTTAGATTACATTTTTCTCTCCGTCATTGTACATTGTTCTTCGAATATTCTAATAAAATTATCAAAATCGGTTCAGCTTTTCTTGATACTTGCGCTTATCAATGCATTTAGTGATTATATTACAAAATATGTATTTGCATACCATTGAGAAATGACATATTTCATATTCTGATATAATAACACAACGAAAATAAACTTTGAGCTGATCGTTGTAAACTAATTAAGACTTATACAAATTGTCTGTTGTTTATGCGAGTAGTACAAATTTAAGTAAAACACAGTTTTAACGGTTTAAAACACGAAATGTGTTTATTAATTTATTTACAACCCCACGTGACCGCGGCCGCTGCAAAGCATCTGCAATGTCTCACCGTATTTAGAATGAATTGTAAATGAGTTAAGTAATGCATTTCGCGTTTTGAACCTTCAATATTGTCTTTACACTTAGAGATAGCTGAAAATAGACGTAAATCATATACTCAACCACCTCGCGGTCATGTCGCGAAGCGGTGACGTCACACCTGCTCCCAAATACCAACACTTTCACTCAGTTGTCAATCCATTTTCGTATTTTATATATCTATGCAGTATGCTATACATCGACTATTGTATGTATGGAAAATTGTGAATGGAATTAAAATTTTGACAAGACAAATTTTAATCTTTTGTGCATATAAGTAAGCAAAACTAGACGTCATTTTGTAAAGACGATTTTTTGTTTAAAGTCTTTTAGTGTCTCTGTTCATAATATGTATCTCTTTAACCATCGCTAACTAGATGAGACTAGAAATATGCAGTTAGGTATACAACCCTAGTTTTATTCATTTCTATAAGTAGCTATTTTAGAAATATGAACCTACAAGTAGTTTGTTATGATTATGTTATAGATTATTGAATACCTAAAATATTCCACCTAAAATATTACAAATAATATTTCAGCTTAAAAAAATAACGGTTTCAAAGCGAAATACCTATATTTGTTAACTTATTTACAATGAATTTTAACTACGGCACGACATTTCAGTTGCTTTGGAGCCGCCATACTAAAATATATTGCAAATAAGTAATACTAATACATTTCGCGTTTTAAAGTGTTATATTTTTTTATTTAAATGCGTACTACTCGCGTAAACTTTAGATAGTGTTTAATATTTCCCTGCGAACGTTGCATTGCGTGTTACTTAAGAGGTACTAGCAACTAGAGCCACTATGTATTAATGTAATTAAGAGAAAATACTTGAAGTAGAGATGTGTAGAAGCGAATTTTAATAATAACGGTAGCGCAAGCCCGCACGTACCACTTTCGGGTCATGAGTTTCGGGTAACAACAGTTTGTGTGAATCGGAAAAACATCTAGGTTACGTTAATTAGATAGAAATATTATTATTATGTCATATTCCAAGGCTAGTAGTATGAGAGTAAAATCCCGAGGACATATATCTGTGCCTATTTCCATGATCGATATTATTTACAGGCAATGTGTTAATCAGTTGTCTACGCCCTGTCTGACTAAATATTTGTTTCCGGGATACGAACAAAAGACTTCTTGTGCTGAAAATATTGCCTAAGCAACAATGACACACCTATTGGACCACGGAGGCATTGGACATTGCTTGGTTTATTATATTGTAACTACTGCATTGTCATTGTTACCCTCACAATATTACTTTTTTGTGATAATGTACAAAAAAGTGTATTTTTTTAAAATTCAAAACTCTCGCGAAAACAACCGATCACACGCTATCTGTTTATATTTCATTAATCCTAGTAGTAAATATATTAAATACAAATAACATAAACTTTTTATAGACTTTTGCCACAAGAGCTCATAGGCGTTTGCCTTTTTCTTTTCTTTTCCTTTGTTAAGGCGTTTTGTTTTTCAAATCAAATTATAAACCTCAATTGAAAACAAAGAACGTCGTGATTTCTTATTTAACATTTACAATAAGTCAATATGACTAAAAATATGGGCTTATTAGCAAACTAACCACAAAGATATGTCAATGACTTGAAAATCATCTATGTGCATTATTTATAAATGTTTTGACGACGGTTTTGTAACCTTTTAAATTGTTTTAAATACGTGAGGTTTTAATTAGAAGTTTTTATCAAGAGAACAATATTAAATAATTATTTAGTAGACTAATTTACTTCGGGGTTAACCTGGTATTTGCATAAAAAATAAAGAATATATCACTAAATGTCCTTCGGTTTCCATTTCTTTGATTTTTTCGAGTTTATGTAAATTAGTGTGAAAACCCAAATTATTTTTGTACAAGTTGATATTACATTTATATGTATGTCGACACCCATAAAACTTCAAAGATTTAAAAGTCAAAATTCTTATGTCACCAGTTTCACCTACCCATGTTTACCTACGCTATGGATGTCATAGTAGTTATCACATAGAAATGGATCCTAAATCTTGGACGTGCCTTCCGCGAGAAAGTGAGAAAGTGAACGTTAAAACAATCCTATCCCTATTAGCAACAACTGCTTACTTTCATTTGTATTTAGATAGATTTAGTCGACTATTTTGAATCTACAATCTAGTACGTCGAGTTTAAAGTACTTTTAAAAATAAACACAATGAATTACAATAAATTAGAACTCTAATAGAGCTGCTCTGCGCAGTATCAGCCACATGGTCAAAGATGCTAAATGCATAAGTCGAGAGAAAAAAGTCGTTCTGTTCTTTTCCATATATCAATAAATCTTCATTTCTGTGAGGGAATCGACGTCAAAATTACTCATATGTTTCCACTCTTACTATTGAAAATTATTTAAGTTGTTAAAGTACGATCTGTTCTTCGCAAGTAGGTGACATGGCGAGGCGCCTGGTGCCTGGACTACGCGTCTGCGTGTGCTCGTCCTCACCGCACCAGCCGAGCCTACCTCCCGGACGCGCCTTGCGACCTTACCAAGCAGAGCTACTGCACAACGCCTGGAAACAGCTACCCTTGGCACGCGATACGACGATTCGTGCGTGAAAACCAGGTAAAGTCTTACATCATAATAAGGGTAGGCATAAAGGACGTAAGAGTGTCATAATAAGAGTCAAATCCTAATAAATCTTTTTTTTTTTTAATTTTCAATAACATATCTTTACAAACTTATAGAATCATCTAGCTACTTTCTGGTTAGATATGCTGGTCATATGTTATATACCCTTGACAAAATGTTCCTTTATAAGTAACTTTTCATTGTTATTTTACAGGGTCTAATGAGACGAATGTATGGAGAAGAACGTCACATAGCCGTCCTCAAAGCAGAAATAGAAAACTTCATCGAAGACGATGACGATGATAAGTCCAAGGGATTCGCCGAAGATATAATAAAAACTAAAATTAAGTACACTAAGAAATCGCATCGCGGTATCAAAGATAAACCTCACTTCAGACCGATACAAAGTGATAAACAAAAGAAAGACAACGATACCCTTAAAGTCAAACCATTAGATAATTTCACATCTACTAACAAAACAAAAAGTGAGAATAAGAAAGTTGAAAAAGTTGTTGAAAATGAAACTATTGACGAATCAGGGATTTCATACAAAACTAAACTAGAGAGTATAGCTAATATAGAAATTAATAATATAGACCCAGATGTTATAACATTGGAGGCAGTGATTAAACAGAGTATAGAAACAAACAGTATTTATCCAAACCCTTCTAGTATACCTAAAATAGATTCAGAGAAGATAGACAAAACAAGTGATGAAGGTAATATAACAACAAGCACAGAAAATATTAATGTAACAGATACAACGGACCAATTCGATGAATCAACGACAGAGATTAAGGACGGTTTAAGGGCGGGTGAAGCGTCAACCTTACCACCTACTTTACTCTTCTCTGAACATGAAAAAGGTAAAATCGATCGTATAGATACTAAAGTTAATGAGAAGAAAGAGGAATTCCACCCCAAACCCCAGGAGACAATGCGACCCGCTGTTATTAAACTAAGAGGAGCGTGAGTAGATTTTTTTTTTGTAGCTTATTTATTTTTACCTAATTTTAATCAGAATTTAATCATCAAATTTCATGAATATAAGGTGGATCCATAAGTAATAGGCCTATTACTGTAAGATAAAACAATGTTAAATATTAATATCTAATAAGAAATACAGTATTCACAGTGGATTATAATTTGCTATCAGGGACTTTATTCCATTAACCAGCTGGATAATGTACCACATGCTTTTTAAAATTATTTCGAATTTTATCATTTTTCTCTGTGACATCACCCACAAGCCCACAAGGATGAGATCATGTTTACCGAATTTCAATCCTTATTTAGAACGCGCAGACCAAAAGCAAAACTTTCTCCTCAACTTTTGTTAAGAATAAGACAATAAAATAGAAATTCACCTGTTGTTATAACATACTTTTCACAAACTCACGCAATTCTTCGACGCTAAAATATGAGCCTATATTGTATTTCAGGAATGCCTGTGAGTCGAAGGAAGAGATGGCTGCCCCTTTTTGGGCCAATAGTACGCGGGGCGAAGTTCTAGCGCTGCTAAATATGTACCCCTTCGAGCAGTACATACATCTAGAGACATGCGTTCACGAACACAAGCAGATGTATTGTAGAGAAGGTTGCAGGTAAATGATACTTTTATTATTAAATAATTTTGATCCACAACACGTACCTATTAAGTGTTTTATATAAAATTTACATAATCATTTTTTTTTGTTATTTAGTTATCAATATATTCGAGTTGTGTTTATGGAGATTACTTTATTATTTTCAGATGTGAACAGCAGTACCGAATACACCGCCTGCTAGCGTATGATCCGCGGAACGAATGTCGCGGAATTTTCGCCGACTGGTTCAAATTCCCAGCCTGTTGCGTCTGCAAATGCTATGACGTTCCCTTGGAGTTCAGGGCTCGGTCACCGAGGATCGTTCGCCCCCAATACGACGAAGACGTCAGAAGAATCATCTATGAAGACGTAGCTAGGGACTGGTATTCACTATCGTATGATGACGATGATGATGACTTCTACTGATAGTAACTAAATTAAAGTGAAACTGTCAAACCGTCCATCGTATTCCATTGTACAGATAGCCATCAAAAATTCATTTATATACTATATCACAGTGAAAACCTATTGACTGAGTATTTTAATTTTAACATAACAATGGCAAACATTTTAAACAGAAAATATGTCGTAGTGTCAAGTGGTATATCGGAATAAGTGTGTATTTATCTCTACCGAGTTATCGTGTATTATGAAACGTTATATTTTGTATATAATTGACACATTTTATATTCTGACATTTTTATCTTGAATGTCCTTTTATATAATTTGCAGTTCTGTTTTCTGTAGCAAATCCACTATAGTTTTTCTGCATTTCTTTTTCAAAAGGACTGTAACGCTCTAGGCTCTAGTTATGTGTGCGTGTGTTGAAGTATGTTTGGTATTTGATTGGTGGAAATTTTAAAGACTGATGTTACACCTTCCGAAGTTGAACACTGTCTTTTTTATTTTCTTATACTCGTCTTTTAACATTTTAAAATTGTTAAAAGACAAGTATAAGAAGTCGTGTATTGTCTTAACTTTTATATTGATTTCATAATTAACATTAGATTTAACTGTAAAACTTAATATATTTCTTAAGCCATAGAACATTCATTATCATTAATAATAATTGTTCTCATTATACTTAATGGATAAGGTGGTATCTAGTTAACAAAGTAGATTTGTGTTATGTTTAACAATAAAATATATAAAACAATTATAATTTAGGTTATAGTTATTTATTTCTGTTAATAATGTAATATTAAGGCTAGTGAAGTTGTAAGTTGACTAAAAATGTAAATAATACCTACAAAAATAATGTATTATGAAGCAATGACTGTTACATACATGTTTAAAATAAAATTGTATTTGTTTAACTGTATTTTTTATTACCTGCGCATATTGTAGTCCTTTGATGTTTTTTTTACGCTGTTTCTTAATAAGCTCTAAATGGATCTGGTAATAGGATTTCCCAAAGGAAAATTTGCTTTATACTTATTGCTTTAATTGACATTTGACTATAGATAGAGAAATAACTCTTCGATACTCTGTAGTTATAAACGTCAAAGTTTTGATAATTGACATGTAGTGTTACTAATTACTTACTCAATTGTCAAAGTTCAAAAGGCGGCCGACAAAAAAACATACAAAATCAAAAGGTAAATCTAACGAACTCTACAATAAATAAATCTCGTGCTTTGATAAAAAAGGTAAAAGCATTAATGTTAAATAGTTTGTGTTGACATAGTTAGTTTTAGGATATAATTATCCGTGATTGGCATTAACTAATATGAGTGGAAGAGGAAGAAAAGCGGCAGTGCCGAAGAAAAAAGCCAATGGATACAAAATGCCAGCTCCTATTCCGGCTGGCGAAGTTATACACGATACAATAGCTAAAAAGAAATGGAGAATCGGTCCTTCTATTGGTGTCGGTGGCTTTGGGGAAATATACTCAGCTTGCAACCACGAAGGCTCCCCCAAGAAGGGCTCGGAATATCCGTTTGTTATAAAAATAGTAAGCTTTGCATCACATTAAATTAATAAAAGACAATTTACTTTTGGATTGTTCAGTTTATGACTAACATTGATTGTTATGTTTTAAGGAGCCACATGAAAATGGCCCACTGTTTGTGGAGAAGCATTTTTATATTAGGAATGCAAATAAAGATGACAGTAAGTTATACATAAATGTTTTTAAAAAATATTTAAATAATAATTTAGTATCATAAATTGAGTAAGGCTTTCACGGCCATCGATCAGCATATCATTGTCTTTTGAGCTGTTCGGCCGATGTGAGCGAAGAGGTTCTCGATGTTTCGCCATCACATGTGGACGGCATCATCAGGAGAGGTCGACTCCTCGATTGCTCGAAGAATTGTGAATCAATTCTTCGAGCAATCGAGGAGTCGACATCAGACTCGACATCGATTAGTATCATATGGTAAGGTTAAGATTATTGATCAACCAGCCTAGCCCATATTTTGTGTAAAATATTATAGTATTTACATTACATTCCAGTTTATTTAACACATGGTTATGACAATATACCTTCTATTACACTGACAAAAGTAAAACAAAATACGAATATGAATTAAATAAGAAAATAAATTGAACATATTGTTCTATTTTTTATTGGTACATTTTTCCTATAACATAAATCATGTCTTTTTAACACATTTTCAGTTGCAAAATTCATGAAAGAGAAAAAATTATCCACTTTTGGAATGCCATCTTACTATGGAAATGGATCTCACAATTTTAAGGGTGAAAAGTATAGATATTTGGTACTTGAGCGGTATGGCAAAGACTTGTGGAGTTTGTTCAAGGATTCGGCACGTTCATTTCCATCAGCAACTGTCTTTCAAATAGGTTTGCAAATGGTAAGCATTTTTTTCGCAATATAGTCTAGTTTAAAATGTTATATCATTATAAAATTTTACATGGAGAGGAAAGAACAAACATATTCACTATATTCTTGTAAGACTATCATTTACCTATCCCCATTTAAATTGTTTCTGAATATAAAAGAAAACTTACTTACCGAGTCACTTGCAGGGTTTGTTTTGATAATTTCATTAATAATACTAAGTATATAATTTGCACTGTGTTTGGTCCCAATCCATTGATAGATGTATCTTGTTGATCTGGTTTGAATCTCTAACCATATTATTATTTATTAATAGTTGTGCAACACTTTTTGCAGCTAGATGTTCTAGAATATATTCATAGTAAAGGTTATGTCCATGCAGACATAAAAGGAGCAAATATTCTATTAGGAATGAAGAAAGGGACAGAGAACCAAGCATATCTTGTTGACTTTGGGCTTGCATCACGAGTGAATGATAAGGAATTCAAACCAGACCCTAAGTGTGCACATAACGGCACTATTGAATACACAAGCAGGGATGCACATTTAGGAGGTATGTTTTTCATGTTTCATTATTTGTGTTATGAGAGAAGTTAGTCTTAAAATTGCCGAAACTTCTTGTGTATTTTTTTATTACATACACGGTGCCCAATTTTTGCACTGTAAACTTACTTGTCCATAACATTAATTGTAAAACTATTTAAAAGTTTAGTTTTACTCAACTTATTATTCTAACAAATTAAATGAAACCAGAAGGGATAGCAAAGAAATTAACAACACACTCATAATTCCCTAAAAACAACTAGACTAAAACTAACTAATTTAGATTACAACAAAAGAAGCACTAGTAACTAGAAGGTAGGCTTAATATTTATATTATGCACATATATATTCATTTTTCCTTAAATGTGGCTCTCCGAAACCCTTTGTTAATTTTAGAAACCGTGGACTGAAAACCAAACATGAAATAAATAAAAATCGATTATTTTTGTTTGATGTTTAGTTTCGACAATGCGTGGCGATTTAGAGATCTTAGGCTACAATATGCTGCAATGGATTGTTGGTGAGCTGCCATGGGAGAAAATGTTAAAACAGCCAAAAACTGTTCAAAGCATGAAGGAAGCCTTTATGAAAAATGTGCGGACAGAAATCAAATCTAAATACAGTGATGTACCTGGTAAATACCTTTAAATATGTATTTAATATTTCCATTGTTATCATAACTATGATGTTACTGTGATTATTAGTTATTAATGAGCCAATCATGATGTTTCAGAACAACTCATAAAATTCTTTGAATATATAAACTCGCTAAAACCAAAGGAAGAAGTTGACCACACAAAATGCCGACAACTTTTTGAAAGTTACCTGAAATTACAAGGCAAAACGAAAAGTAGCAAACTTGAATTCTCAGCAACTAAGAAACGAAAAACCAAGAAAGGTGATGACGGTACTGATCCAAATGGTGATGAAGTTGAACAGAATGGTGATGTACCATCGAAGAAAGTTAAGAACGGTGAACTGAAATCCAAAAGAGGACGAAAAGCGAAAAACGATAATTCAGAGAATACTGAACCGGAGAAAAACAAGAGTATATTAAAGAAACGGAAATCGTTGGAACCGTCCTACGTCGTTAAAGTGAAGAAAGCAAAGATGGCGCCTAAGAGGACGCCACCCGCTAAGAGAAATCATGCGAACACATCGACGCAGACGTCGGCTGATAAATATCAGAGTGTACAGCGACAGGTGAATTGACAATTTTTAGAATCTATTTGGTTCATGAATAAAAGGTCTTTTGTGTATCCATAACAATACAACAGTACATCCAAGACAAGATTAGAATACTGATGCAAAATGATGTCTTTGGGGAATACTCAGCTAAATGAAATTCTTATATGTACTTAGTTAATCACGTGCTACTCATAATTTTTTATTATTATTATATTTGATCATATTTTGAAAGTGTATGAGTCCTATAGCGTTCGTCTTACCAATTTACGTTGATGAGAAAAAAAAAGTGATTTTGAATGATGTGGTTGAAGAACAAAAATGATTATTTCTTATTAAATTATAGGTTTCGTTCGACAGCCCAATCTGCGAAGTGATAGGTGAAAATACGTTAAAAAACTCTAGGAACAACGCGGCCAACACAAGTGCAGACATGTTCGACGAATCATTTACCATTGAGGACAAAAAGGTAAGATTACGCATATATATCCAGGTATCAACGTTGCTTTTTGCTTTACCCTTAAGGGAAATTAAACTTATTAATAATTGAAATTTTCATTACCTTTCCCTGTAATATTATAAGTGAACAAAATTGTGTTTTCATTGCTTCAGGGCCACATAGAAGTATACATTTCTTACTTCTCTGGTTTTTACTGGCTTAATGTGTATGATAATATAGTTGTGTGTTAAAAATGTTTATTTACTGTCACAGAAACCTAAGAAGCGGCTTCTATCAAACGAAGAAGTGACCATGAAGAGGGTTACCCGAAGGAAAGTCACCACAGTTGGTGTAAAACCAAAAGGAAAGTCGTGGAAGGATAGCCCAGCAGTTGTCAATGGAAGGTCACCGCCCAAAGCCTGTTAATTGTGAGTTATTTAAAAGTTTTGTAGTCATTTTAACTATGGGACACACACATACCGTATACATAATAGGCAAATGAAAGTCAACAATGTGGTAGTTTTTTAATAAGTAAGCAGCAAGTCAGGGAGTACCTATTCTGAATAAATATCTAATTATTAAATCATCTAATATTACACACACAATATTTGCCTTACATTGGTAATATAAAAATATTAAACCACGTATTATGCACTAAATAATCCACCATATGTTCATTTATGTGTAGAAATGTTTAACATAGTAAAAAAATGTGATACAAGCATTTTCTGTTGATAAAGAAACATCAGCAAGTTTGTCAAATATTCATCATCATCATCATAATGATTGAAAAGAAAAGCTTAGACTGAGTGTTTGGTAATAAGGTATAAGACAATAAAATGTCCGTTTAAAAACGGACTACACATAGTTCATACAATTTTATTTTTTGCAAGTAAATATTGTGTTCAAAATAAAATCAAAACACGTTTTAACAAGTATTATTTTTAATTTCGATAATGTTTATACAGCCTCCATTAAGTATTTTAAAAATAGCTATAGTTCCTAGAATAATATATTTTTAATCTATTAATAATGGTTGTGTGTATGTTTGTTAATGAGTTATTCTGAATCTGAATGTATTTCGTATAATGATTTCAACTTGTTGAATTTGTACGTTATTATGTAAAATAAATAATTTGTACTTTACTGTTATATTACTATCCATAGTTAGCATCCTCTTTCATCGGCATAAACTACATAATATAATAGTATTCTTAATAGCGCAATTGAGGATGATATATTATATTTAGTGAAGTTGGGTACTTCCCTACAAAGAAGATCACTGGACGTTTACCTAAATTAAATTGGCAAAGAATTATTATCAGACGCTTAATTTCTCCGCCAACCACATGCTTTTGGCTATTAACTCGGTTCATGTAATCTATACTAATATATAAAGCTTGTTTGTTAATCTCAGGAAGTACGGGTTCGAATTAAAAAAATATTTTTGTGTTTGTAAGAGCTTTTATCGAGGAAGGTTATAGGCTATAACACATTGCGATGTGACTAATAGGAGCGAAGATACAGAGAGAAATGTGAACAAAACGGGTGAAATTCTTCATCTCGGTAGGTTTCAGATGCGTACGTTCCGGAAACGGTTCAAGATACCTAAAAATTGTGTATGAAAGAATGATTCCCCTTTAAATGATCTAAAAAAAAAGTCCGCGACGCTATATATCTATCTTTTAAGATTGAGTAAAATAGACTATACTTAGTAATAGATTACGATAGAAATCTTTAGAAATTTCTATTAAAACCAACGGAAGGTGTAAATGGCCATAAAATGTCTTTCATCGCATACGCTGCGAAGAGTATTAATGATAGGACAAAAAAATGTTCGACAATATTATAGAATATATCTACAAATAACATCACGAGAGCATATGTATAAGTAGTGTAGTAACGTCACTACTTTTTTACTTTTAACAAACTGATAGCAATGCCGAACAAAATCAAACCGTTTTATCCATACCATTTATAAATTTTTATTTAAATAAATTATAGATTTTAATAATATTATAATTGCGAAAGTAAGTCTGTCTGTTTGTCCGGCTACTTTTTAATCTTAAATAAGGGTTGATAGGGGATTAAATTTTGTATGGAAATTCGGGGTTTTTGGAGCTAGATGAATGAAACTTTCTTCTCTGGCTTTTTGGGGATAGGTGGGGGTGGGCGTGGGAGTGGGAGTGGGAGTTAGATTAGGAGTGATGTGAGGTGAGTGTTGCGGCAAAGTAGCACTTACAACATAGATTGGCTGCCTTAAATGCGACCTTACATAAATTAATAAACAGCCTTAATAATTAAAAATTCTATCCCACTATCACTGTCCCTATTCCACGCGGACGAAGTTACGGGCACAGCTACTATATTATATTTCCTTGGATAATTACGCTTTATTGTTATTATTCAAACTCTCCAGTTCAGGCGCGGTGCCCTTCACTCCCTTAAATCTATTTTCGATTTGTTGCAATGTCCGTCCTTTGGTTTCAGGCATAATGACCCATGTTACAATTAAACCATAGGTCATAACGGTCGCATAAATACCGTAAACACCCGCGATTCCCACTTCTGACAACAAATATGGGAAGGTCTTCAATACGATAAAATGAAAGCCCGTTGCAACAGTTGTGGTTATGCTTATTCCAACACTGCGATGTGCTAAAGGAAATATTTCTCCTGTGATAACGTTGTTTATGGGTAATAATCCTGCCGATAAGGAGAAGCATTGCAAGTTCATCAGGATAGCTGGGATCCAAAAGTAATCGAATATTCTTACACCAAATTTTATCAAGGTCACGTGGGTTATAATAAGTATATGAACTAATAGACATAAGCCAACTGAACCGAAAGTCACCGTTCGTCGCCTGAAGGTTCTGACGAGGTATACAGCCAAAAAGCTGGTGACAATTCTGACCGAGTCCAAGCATAGAAGCCAGAAATGGGCGTCTACATCAGGTCCCATGATTTCCGCTATAATCGTCGTTCCGTACACTGCGACCGTTATTGTTCCAGCGAAGAACATTATCAAGGAGATGTGCAGACTGACGATTATCGGCTTGTAGAAATCTAGCTGTTTCAGAGCTGCCTTAATGTCGACGTTCTTGGACGCATTGTGCTTCATTCGGGCTTGGATTAATTCCTTCAACTCCTCGTTTTCATCAGCGCCACGTAGCCATTCGAAATGTTTCTGACATTCTTCGTACTTTCCGTTGTTAGCCAGCCAGCTGGGAGACTCTGGTAGGAAGAATGTCATCATAAAGCTAAGTACGGTGAAGACGACGCTTATGGCGGCCGTGGTCTGCCACTTCAGTAAGGAGCCCATTAGATGGACTACGAAAACTCCCGATGTCTGAGCGAGGGATATTAATGTGAGGAAAGCGCCACGGTTCTTCGGGCTCGTGTACTCGCCGATAATGACGGCGCGAATCATGACAATTTGGCCGAGAGATAGACCGTGCATGATCCTGGCTATTATCAGGTTCTGGAGAGAACATTGAATTCTATAACTTTATTAAATTTATATGTTACATTGACTAAATATGTGTTACTATTATTTTATAATTGAGAAGTGCTTACTAACCTAACTATAACAACATCTGTGTTAGTTTAGTAAACTTCACTAGTGTGTGTGAGTACTTCTGTGTTCATAGTTTTTTCAGAATTTATATCCAGTGGCTCACATGTTTAAAACAATGCTAGCCAATACATAACTATTGACCTACGCACGTGTTTATGAAATATAACATAGAACAATATTTTTCATATAAGTGCCAGATCATACCTGTACGCTTGTAGCGAATATAATTAAGAACCAACCGATGACTGTCGGCAACATGACCATGAAGTGTGCCTTCTTCCGTCCCAGCTTTTCCATGAAGATTGGCATACTGAAGTTCCCTACCAGCATCGCTATCGTCACCACTGCCGCTGTTAGAGATAGAGGTTACATTTCTGTTAGGACTCAGATAAACATCTTTAAATTTATAAAGTTTAACTTATAAATAATATATAATTACAGTGTACAGGATAGTTCGATAGAAAACGGGAATACTCAGTGACTCATGGAAACTATATATACATATATTTTTTTAATTTATTAACACATTATGTATAGGTATATTAGAAATATGGAGTGCAATCGTTAACAAGCGATCTCTTCCAGGCAACCCAAAAAACGCATCACAAATGTTTATTTGTTTCAATAAAAAAATACTATATTAGTAGTAGGTATTTATGACAAAATTAACATTTATTTCTTAATTTCCTTAATAGATTTTTACGGGTCTTTTTCAGCGATGCAGGGCACGTTCACACTGATAAAGGATAAAGATCAGCTTTTACCCATTCTTATCAATGACCAAGCATTCAATGAAGATGGCGATATCGTAATACTTTGCGTATTACGATATATTCCAATAAAAATAAATAATCGTTCGTGATCTATACCTAATTGTTAAAATATTCGGTGAAAGTTGCAGGATAAAAAAATATTTCGTAATTTTCAGCCAACGTCGAGACTATTAGAAATCGTAGGGACGACTAGTTTGTTTGTATCGTTTTTCATATAATACAAATCACTACAATTCTATAAAGGTTTTGAGTGTATTGTTTCTGTATGCTTGTATTCGAGCTTAAAAGATTTGTATTGTTAAGAACTTAACACCTTGATGGATTTTGACTATCATTAGCGGTCTGTTGATGAAGACGTGGGAAAGTTTAGGAAACTCTTCAACGGTATACAGCTACCTTGTGGTTGAACGCAAAATCGTAAAAAAATATACAAAAAATAACTGACTTAAATGGTCAACAAGAAATATATATTTAGATTTAGTTTAACAGAATGATTCAATAAATATTTTTATAATATAAATGTAATAATGTTCCTTATTTTTAAATACCCCAAATTTAAACTAACGCTATGTAAACTAACAAAATAGTAGAGAAAGTCTATTAAATACACTTCGCGTTCGTAATTAGTCTCGGAGCTGTAAACGAGATACAAAATCTCATAATCCATTACCGATGGAAAGTAATCCGTCGTGTGAGACGGCACCGTTAGCTGGCCCAGACGGTTATGGAGCGAATAAGGGCTGCTACACACGCAACGATTTTTTATTCTGTTCTCATTCAAGACAGATATTATCTTATTGGGCTGTAACATTTATATTCTAATACAGAAGTAGTAATAAATCGTATTAAAACCTTATAAAGAAACTAGTGCACAAGTGACGTGGACGTAAGGGATAAATCCTAGTTCGTTGTCTTTAACTAGAATTAATGTACGATAAATCAATAACCGATATGACCTAGCTCAGATATAATGCCTATAATATTCTAGTAATTCCGAAATATTGGAATTCTGAAGAGCTCTCCTTCAATTTCAGATATTGGATGTCCTGAGATTAGTATACAATAGTTTGATGGATGAACGATATTTTTAGCGCGACTTTTGTTATTTCTTATAAGTAATAAAGTAAATTATGATATGCGAATGTAACTAGTCATTCTGTTTGAGCAAATCAATTAAATTGACTTATGTAAAATAATGTAGTATCGTTGTGTATCGCCAAGCTTAAGGAGTTTGTTATATACCTATAATATAATATCTTTGATTGACGAAGAATTTTTAATAAAGAAGAATTTGTTGAAACTTTCAATTTTATCAAACTTGTTGTGAATCTTCATGGTCTTGTCAATTAAAGACTTCCTTGTGTTTTATATAAAGAGTATTAAAGTGGCAAAAAGTTACGAAATAAGATTACGTATGTTTACGGTAGACGATAGACATAAGGAAGATAACTTTATCAATTTTAAGAATCATACGTTGTATACACTGGTCTATTTGTATTTTGATAATGAGACAGCACTAACTTTTTGGGATAAGATATAGGATGGAAATTCATCATAATTGTTCTAAGTATAATTGAGCATTTAAATAAAATATTTTTACGTACTGTCTATAGTTGACGCGAGTAGTACACATTTAAATAAAACACTTTAACGGGTTCGCTCGGTCGCGAAATGCACTTATTATAACTATAACCAGACGTTGCATATAGTCAGCAGTTCCTATCCGTGTTAGGGAACAAATATATTTCTCATTTGAAACCTTTATTTACACTACACGCCGATTGGTACAGACTTATAGTACAACTTGACTTTGACTTTGAAGCATGTTGTTTAGGCATTTTGCCAAAATAATATGCCCAATCTTTTGCTTATAATAACTTGATGATTTATAAAAGATATAAAAAAGCTTAAATAAATAAAATAAATATGAGGGTACATGCGGAAATTAAACCTGACGACATGACCTGATGATTAACATGACTTTGACATGGTATTTTTTTTTAAATCTTGGACTTTATTTATTATAATAGGTATTTAAAGGATAATGTAGGTAGTCTTTATATTACCTATCCATGACTCTTCAGACTTGCTGATCGGTATAGGTGAATCTGGCTGCTTGAGTTGTGGAAGCAGTATAGCTGGGAAGCCATAAGCGGCACCGTTGCTCAACACGTTCATACATACTGTTGCAGTAACAAAACACTAGGAATATAAGAAAAGACAAAAATTAAAATGGTTGGTTAGTCACAATAAAATTCTAGCTTCAAATACACAATACCTAAATATGTGTCCGATTCCAAATAAGTTTGTTAATTTATCCAAAAACGAGTCTTATATTTATTGCACGCCTCTCTAGCCAAATGGTTAAACGTATTGCCTACCAGTGCGTTGAGCGCGAGGGGTCCTAGGTTCGAATGCCAGGTAAACAAAAAAAAATTGTTTCGGTCGGGCAGGGCGCAAAAGTCTGCTCAACTACTTGCCAGTTAAAAGAACGGACATAGAAGGGTGTTCGCACCATGCCCCACGAGGGGGAAACGGGCTTTCACTTTTTTTACCAGTCTTTATGCTACATTCTACAAAAATAATTACTTTTAACTAATATTCAAAAATATTAAGCGAACCTCTTAAAATGGACTTTAAGAGCTTCGCAGTAACTTACGGGTATAGCAATACTACGGAACGTTAAGAGCGTGTGTTCAAATCCTGCTGAATGAAGTGAAAAAGATCTTTCATATCACTTGTAATGTTTGAGAAAAACATTTCAACGTTTTATTACGTCAAGTGATATAAAAATACGTTTTTTTGAAATAAAAATGTGTAAGTGGAACTTTCATCGTAATTGTAACTCGTTTGTGGTTTCTTTACGAGAGCGAAAATAATACGCACTTAATGTGGTGTTACAATCATATAAGATTGTATTATATAATTATTGTGAAATGTGAATGTGGTACATATCCTTATTATTTTATATTTTCCTATTGTAAATCGAAGTGCATTTAAAAGCAGCTGACTGTGGCTTATATTACATTTTATTAAAACTGTTGTAAATGTAATATATAACAATATTACTTTATTTATTACATTTAATAAAAGACATTTGTGCATAATAATAACATTAGAGCAATTTTCTAAAGTTTATTTATTTACATAAAATAAATATATTTTCTGAATAGAGGACAGGTGATATTTGCTTATAATGCACAGTTCTGATTATTTAATTATGTTTTTAAAACGTCTCTGTTGTCTTAAAGAATAATATCAAATAAACTCACTTGTTTAACGAAAGGTGAAAATAATTTCTTTTTCTGGTCTGACATTTCGGAGCTTACACAGCACTACATCACTTCACAAAGAACACTAATAATGTTAAATTATATAACGTTATAAAATAATAATCTAAAGGTTTAAGTCGCTACGCCATAATATTTGTTTTATTTCGCGCTGCCTACGTCGCGAGATTAGGCTTAACATGGCAGTCACTTGACCGAAATGCGAAATTCGCAAAAATTCTCCTCAGCCCCACCAATATTTCTTAAAAGACAGGTTTTAGTTATCCAGGACATTTGTATGATTTATTAGCTGCGCATGAGTTTATTTTTTGAATGGATGTATTTAGTAACTTTCGCCGTCGAGTTAGGGCGATTTCAATAAAGTTTAGTCTATAGCAATAGTTTATGGTATATTCACTAATTTTTGAAAGTACTTATTTTATATTGAAAATTTGTTTTTATTGGACCATGTATCGCGGAAGACCAATAGAAGGGGAAAGAAACAGAGGCAAATGTAAAAACGGGAAAAGTATTCATTTTATAATGGCTTCTGTTTGGAGCGCTACGAAAACGGTTCAAGATACAAAACAAACATGTAAGAAAAAATTATTTCCCTTGAAATGAAAAAGCTCCACCACGTTGTATGCCTATCTCTTAAGGATACCTCACTAGAAAGACGGGAGGCGGATGTCGTCTTGTGTAACAGTTATGATTTGAAAAGCTGTTACACACGTGTACCTAACCTAACATGAGGTTGTTCGCAGAAATAAATAATATTTTAATTCCCAAAATAGTTATTTCACAGGGACGAAGTCGCGGGTACAGTTAGTATTATAATGGAATTGGGACTAGGCACTAATACTGTTCCGTTATCCGTGCTAGTATACTCTCTGTATAGTATACGGTCTTTTCGAAAAGGTGTTTTGATTGTTATCCTATGAAAGTGCAAACAATACAAATATTAGGTGATTCCCTCTTGCTCTTCAATTCTCTATAGACGATCAATGAGTGAGCAATAGACGATCAAAGAGTGAGCAATAGACGATCAATGAGTGAGCAATAGACGATCAATGAGTGAGCAATAGATGATCAATGAGTGAGCAAACAACCTTTACGCAATATATTTCTAATTAAAATCGTGGGTTATAATCGACAAATAACATTAATAAAATTTGGATCATAACTTTGAATTATTGAAATAAATGCCATCAACGTCAATTATGAAATTATACTGTTAACATTTCAGTAGTTATTTCAAGTAACATCTATGTACAAAGACCGCATTAAATGTCGAACAATTACTAGTTCGACATTTGCCACAATGTGGTCTTTCTATAACATAAGAATATTATTTCAATCTAGAAACGCATTACACATTCATCTTCGTGATGAATAAGAGACGCCCACTCTTGCCAGTTCTTTTTTTCGTTCTACCATCCTAGCTTAAAATCAAAATTAAATCGTAACTTAAAATAGCTAAAAGTCTGTTTCCTGTTTATTTTGAAATTTGAATGTTTTAAGGAAAATTACTAGTAATCTGAAATCAATCCGAACGTTAGTTTGTAGGGGCGAGCAGACTGGTCGCTATTCGCACATTGGGATATCAAAAACAATTGTTAACTGGTAGGTATTTCATGAATAAAAGAGCACAAAATATTTCAATCAGTTTATTGAACTATCACAGTATAATCATATAAAAAATATTTGTCTAACATTCAAAAACCTTACATCTTTTTAAACCTTTATAACCTAAAATATTAATGAAATATTGTATGTACCTAAGTAACGATTTCGCAAATACAAATAATATCTGTTATGATTGTAAATGTATTAATATCACAATAAAATTGTCTTCCTTCTAACAACTTTGTTCTTATCATTAACAAATTTGACTAATAAGTACAAATGTGTATAGGTGAGTATAGAATTTAAAATTATATAACTACGCTAAATAACTACTTTGATGTCGTTAAGAGGCTTAAGCTCTGTTTGTGCCGCAGTCTTATCGATTCCTTTGAACCTGTCCTCGATTTGCTGTAGAGTCTTTCCTTTCGTCTCTGGCATCATATACCACATAACTATCATACAGTAACCGAGAACACTCGCGTACATGCCATACGCACCTTCGATTCCCACGCCTGATACTAGATATGGGAAGGTTTTTAATATTGCGAAGTGAAATGCCGTTGCTATTGCAGTGCTGATACTGATACCAGTAGTACGATACTCTAGAGAAAACATTTCACCAGTAATGACGCTTGTTATTGGCACGATCCCCGATGACACAGAAAAGCATTGAAGGTTCAATAGTAAAGCGGGTACCCACACATGATCCAAAACCTTGATTCCGTACTTTATCATAGACACGTGGGCAACAATAGCCAAATGCACTGCAATGCATAATCCAATGGAATTAAAGGTCACTGTCCTTCTTTTAAAGGTTCTCATGAGGAAGACGGCGAAGAAGCTAGTTATAATACGCACGACATCCAGGAATACGAGCCAGAAATGCACGTCAACATTTGGTCCCATGATTTCTGATAAAATAGTGGATCCATACACGGCCAAGTTCATACTTCCAGCTACGTACATCAACAGAGTCATGTGTAGAGTTATAACGATGGGCTTGTAAAACTCAGCATGTGTGACAACATCGCTAATCTTCTTGGAACTTGTCTCCTTTGTTATTTTGTAATTCTTTCTAGCTTCGATTAGCTCATTGAGCTCCTCATTTTCTTCAGACCCTCTGAGCCACTCGAAGTGCTTTGTACATTCGTCGTACCTTCCTCTACTCGCGAGCCAGCTTGGTGATTCGGGAAGAGCGAACGTCATAAGGAAGCTTAGAGTAGTGAAGATGATGCATATGGCAGCGGTGTTTTTCCAGCTAACGAGAGATCCAGCGAGATGTACAGTGAATATTCCCAAAGTTTGCGCTACAGCTATCAGTGATAGGAATGCGCCTCTGTTCTTTGGACTCGTGTATTCGCCAATGATGACAGCTCGAATCGGCACCCCCTGGCCGAATGATATGCCCTGCATACATCTTGCTATTATTATCATCTGAAAAATAAAGACACAATGAGGGTACTTTTGAAAAAGGTACCTATGTAAAATATTTAACACAGTATTAACAGCATGCTAGCTGGGTAAATAATGCAATAAAAAAAAAAACAAATTATTTACAAAATTAAACCTCTATGTATATTGTAGGTCGACTGCTTAATAGGTCTCCCTTTTAAAATATATAGTTTTTACTATTGTAGGACAACATTAATATATAATATTGGACTCGTCATCAGAATTTGTCAAGGATCGATTAAAATCGCTATTACGCACTGTCGACTAATCTTGGTCGTCGGTCGCTCAGACAACTCGGCGACTCACCGCGTAGAGTCGACTTACACCTCCAGTCGCCAGTGCGTAATGGCTCAAATGTATGTAGGTATGTTTACATTTCAAACATATTTTTTGCAATAATGACAAAATAAGTATTTTACCATGAACTGTAATGTAAAAAGTTACAGATTATATTGCATAGTACTACCTGCACATTAGTCGCAAACATGATAAGCAGCCAGCCCAAAGCTGTGGGCAGCATCACGATGAAATGTGATCTCTTACGCCCCAATCGGTTCATTATCGTCGGCATACTGAAGTTCCCCACAAGTATAGCAATTGTTATTATGGAAGCTATAACAATATTAATGTTTTTAACATTTTAAGTTAAAAATTAATAAATGAAAATAAATAATATGTAAAAATAATGTAAATAAATCGCATCCTCTACGTCCCTCAAGGGGTAACGTGGGATTTGATTAAAGGTTCATCAGATTTCTGTACCCTGCCCCACTGAAACAATATTTTGTTTCCCGAGGACTCAAACCTAGTATCTCTCACGCTTAGCGCAATGCTAGGCAATACGTTTAAGCATGTAACTACAAGCAGCTTAAAATATATATGGGAATAATTGCTTATCGATTAATTAAATGCAGTCCTTATTACGAATTAAAGAAAACGTCCTTGTATAATTCAAAGCACTTTACGCAATTAGTGTGTATCACCTGTAATTTATTCGCTAGATTTACATGCCTAGGCAGGAGTTGAAATTATTTTCACATTTGTTTTCTATATAAATTAAATATCGATTACAAATAGAAAAAAAATATGACTCGGGCAGGACTTGAACCGGCATCCATCCGTGCGGTTGCTATTGTTTAATTGAGCTACTGGGTAAGATTGGTTAGAGCACGGAAGGCTGTAGGTGCCATTTCAGGCCCCACAGCCTTCCGTGCCCGGCTTGTTTTTTTTTTTAATTTTGAATCGATGCATACTGCCATCATGTGAAAAATATTAGAGTTTTCAAACATTTGTTTACTGTCACGATAAATCTATAGATATAAAACAAAGCCTTGTTCGTCAAGTCAAGAACGCCCGAACTAGTTTGACGAAATTTGGGCTAATGTATGTATCGTATATGACAACAACCATCTAACACGAAATGATAAAATTTAAAATAATATTATTTTAACTCTATCTATATTCCCTTCGTTCAGGGTCTGATTATTTTATTTACAGTCATTGCATTATAATCAATTTTTAATTTGTATAGTGACATCATGAGTGAATAACATGTGAAAAATAATTAAGTTTTCGAAATTCATATTCTATAAAATAAAAGGTAATCAAAATCGACTTCACAAACAAAAACTAGTACCATATAAGACTAAGTATATATAATTATTCCAATATCGAAAACAGGAGCTGATATCTCACCTATCCATGACTCTTCAGACTTGGTGATGGGTATAGCTGAATCTGGCAGCTTGAGTTGTGGAAGGAGTATAGCTGGGAAGCCATAAGCAGCGCCGTTGCTTAACACGTTCATACATACCGTTGCTGTTACATAGCACTAAAATTGAAAAGCTTTCATTAAATTTAAGATTTTAAGCGAAAGGCCTAAATCAAATGAAAATGGCGCTAAAGGTCAAAGGATATACATAAGTATTACACACATCGAAGCATGTGGCAAACATATTTCTGTCTGTTTTTAAACACTGAGCCTACTGGCCCAAAATAATTTATTGTATTCCCAAGGGATTCGATCTTCCTTGGTTGTGGCGTATGCAAAAAGCTTCGGGGGTAAATAATAAAATCCCTACATGTATTATTGCGCAGCCCGCTCTCTGTACATTAAGTAATTAGTAGGAGGAATAACCAACCTCCATTAAACTTGAAGGCTTTTGCGCGGTTGTTCGTGATCCGTACTTCGATATTCTTACTACTCATTTAATATGCAAATTTCTAGACGAAGTTTAATCACAATTATAATTTAATTAGAACCATGTTGGACCCGTTGACTATTAGCCATACATTCTAGCATTACACCAATAACCCGTCAAATATTTAATATTTCGCCTAAGACAACATAATTTTGTATAAGTTACAAAAAGGGCAATTATGTAATATTGTTATAGTAAGGAAAAATACTTACTTGCTTTATAAAAGGCGTAAACATCCCACCGTGCCTAGACTCCGTCATGTTATCGCAAAATTTGGCCGCTTATGGACGAATGACGGCCACCTCTGAATTAGTCAAAGTGAGCATTGGATATCGATACATTTAACGTTTTAACACTATCTAATCTTTAGTTTTCTCTCAAATCATGGATGATTAGCGATATCCATGTACTCAGATTGTGTTGATTTTATGTTGTGATTACTAACTGCTTATCTTAGGAAGATGTGCGCGATTTGGATAATCGTGTACGTTCAAAAGAGCCTAAAACGATTAAAAATTGAAAGGTATCGAAAAATAATATGTACCCCTATTCTCGAGATTATTGCATGAAGGGGGTTATTCTAATACAACTAAGATTTGAGGTGGGGGCCAAATGTTTAACTTCTTTATGATAGAGATAACAGACAAGTATAGGTTTCAATTAATGGTAAAACAAAATGCGCCGTCCACCTATTTTGTCTTTGGATATTCGGAAAGCACAAACGATACTTTACTTAGCAACGGGGTATTTGGCTGCTTTCCTTTGAAGTATATTTAGTAATAGAAAATGTAAGTACGCAGAACAGTTATTATTGTTTTAAATTGAAATGTTGGGAACACATGTCTCGCTAGCTAATCTAAGTCGACATAGATCTATATTTGTCGAATCATTTCGTCTTATGTAACATTTGTATCTAAAAACTAGTAATTCTGGTAACGGCGAGGTCACTAATTGTAAAAACATGTTTGTCACATGTTTTATGTTGAAGTTTGATTTCGATAAGTCACAGTTTTGAGTTTAAAGATTTTTTTTTCATTTCAAACTACTTAATACCAATCTCTGTGAATTATTTTTGATTTTGTCATACAAGAAATCTCATTAAATTCAAAATTTTACAAAAAATATTCTGTACGGAAATAGATTACGAGTCTATCTATTGTACCTACTAGGCTTGAAAATTCTATGAATATTTTATTTATATATATTTTAATAGTTTCATTACATAAGCAAATAATAATAATGCATCTAGGTTATAAATACAAACTCGCTATGAACAAAAAGCTGATTTATAAATCTAACGCAACTTGATAAATGCTGAATTTAATACCCGGTGACCGTTGACTCTAGCTGATAAAAATATATTTGAAATTTACGGCATAATTTGACAACAACTAACCTAATAGAATTTTATAGTTCCATGATCTCAAGATTATTAACGAAACTCCTCAAAACATAGGGAACCCCACGTATTTAACACTATATATTAACAAAATTACACAATCGTCCACGTTTTGTACACCACATTTATCCAATACTACTATAATCGTGAATTTTAATGTAATCAGCGCTACTAGTTCCTACATATCGCGCGGTTATTGTTTTTGTAACTTCTGATCGACTGCCAGTAAATTATTCACGTCAATGCTAATTATTATCGTGAATATACACCACAAACATTATATGCTATAGTATAGTAAATATCTAATTATTCTTTCTTCAAGGTGTGTTAATGTAATCGATTATCTAAATTAAATGAAATAAAAATACTTTATTTTGAGCACTTCTTTTTTAATTAACGATTGCGATCAATGTATTGTATAGCGTATTTTAGAAAATATTGGGGGCCAAAATTCAATGCGTTATATAGCGATTACCGATAACGCGAGACGAGTTCGAACCGTAGGATAAAAGGCATGATTACTGAGCCATCTTAACAACTTACTTAAATATAAAATCTATCTGACACAAATAATAAAATATATCCAAATATAATCCGAATGTACAAAGCCAAAATAGATGGACGGAGCATTTTGTTTAGATATGGCTGGGGAATTTGTCTACCATCAAGTAACCCCGTGATTCTCTGTCCTTCATCATAAAATAATATGTATTTATATATTTTAAGTGCCGGAGTAAAGGCAACTGGACTTAACACATTTGAACACTTAAACAGGTTGAAAAGAAACAAAAATCAAATCCAAAGCTTTTATTTATTTACAATATAATCGTAATACGAAAGTAAACAAAACGTAACGTTCCAAAAAGAATTAAGATTTAGAAATTTATAAAACATAACATCGGGCGAAACGCGAGAAAAACTCTGTTACAAAAGCTAAAGTTCATTTATAAAGTGATGTTAGCCTAGCCGGGCACGGCGTGAACTGCGCGTGCGTCGCTCTAGCACCATTCGCGCCTTTAGCTCTTGTCACAATCGACCGTCTTTACGTTACCTATACACACTTAATGATTAATATAAAAAAAAACTTTACGCCGTTAGAGGAACATCTTTATGCAAAATCCTATTAAACTTGCAATGGGACTAGTATAGAATAGAACTCCATTTTGTCATGACATCTCTCGCGGAGTTCCTTCCTTGTATATTCGTGTATATAAGGCCGCATTCACACTAGCTTTCGATGTCGCGATTCTCGCCAATGCAAATGTTGCCGAACGCTCCTTTTATAATAAACTGTATTAACATTGTGATACGATTTCTTCTTGTACTCAAATAACGCGTAGATATTAAAGTATTTAATCTTTGAGGAATTAATTTATGCTTTGTCTCTTAATTCAATTCCAAGTCCAATTTGAGCGATAGAAACAAAAACGTACTACCGCATCACGTCTAAAGACAGCTTTGTGACCGTAAATGTGAAGTGTTTTGTGCATATCTGTCCTTACAGCTCAAAAACATAATATATATTATTATAGAAGGAGGTTCCGTTCCGTTAACGCTAAACAATGTGCACTTAACACTACAGCCGATAGATCGGCCCTTACAGCTAAGTGGAATAAAGTAAATACGCTAGGTGCGACGTCGCTAATGATGAACCGATATAATTGGGCAGGCTGACACACAAAATTTCACAGAAATTACCTACGGGACGCTACGTTTGGGGAATTAACAATCAACTAATCTTCTTGGATTCGTGAGCGACGCCGCACATATACACTTAAAATGTAACTACACAACTGCGAGGTGGCACTAGCTATCTGCGTCTTAACCCGTTTGTAAGTTAGTAGAGGGGATGCCAAACTTAACAGCTACATTAAATAAATTATAATTACACATTCACTCGCCGCTCATACCGACAGACACACACGAGTCGCGAACGACGATCATCATCGAGTTAAGACTGAAACACACTATCGAATAAAATAAATAATAAAATATATATGAACTGCCGTACATAATTTCGTTTCTACTGGACAAAATATTTGTATTTCTACCTTAGTATGATGTATAAGGCAATAATTTGCTACCACCACACTTCACTATCGCGTATCTAGATTTCAGATATATTTCGAGTCAGACCACAAGAAATACTAGTTTGCAGGATCAGATAGCATGTTTCAGGCTTAACAGAGGAATACAATAATTTATAAAAACATCGGCTGTGCCCAATTGTACTAATTTAAAATACCGTTAAAATCTTCACCGGTTTCTCATACCTGGGATATTGAATATCAATCGTTTTTGGCTAGATATTTAATTAGACACCCGAACGGGTACGGCGCTCGTCGGATAACACACGCCAATTAGTCCAATTAGTCATTTAGTCCTCTAAACCTTCTAAAGGCGAGAACACACTGTTATCCAACGGGCGATAATTTTAAAGCTAATTTAATGACCCACACGGGTCAACGATGGAAATTAAATAACTCATAAATAATTTCAGACGCCTCCACACAATAAATAACATTATATAAAATTTGGTGTTAACTCAGTCAGGCGATAATATACAGGTCCCATTACGTTATTTCGAGCGCCTCGGGATTAAACTAGCGGTATTTCCTTCTCCATACAAAAGGTCCGAGGTCATTTTGGAGTCGGAAGATTGGAGATAACGTTAGCTCGCTAGTGGAAGGATATTGAACACATGAGACTAGTCAATTTGCTTCTGTCGGAATGTCAACTGTCAGTATCCTATCGCTATGGTGGTGACGATTTAACTAATTTTTGATGAACGTCTAAAATCAATTTAAAATAGTTAAAACGAAGGCAATGTTATCTTCTTTAGAACCGTCCGGTTTAGCAGATTTAAATGTGTAATAAATACTCTTTGTATGCTTCCGTCTACTTTGGACACAAATAAGAAATACTTTAATAACTTTTGAATGAAACTTGCCACCATATAAAGCTACATCGAAATTATGTTTATAATATTGTATCTACGACTTACTATACGGCGGGTCGCATGGTAATGCCATATACAAAAATGAAATAAACTCTATTCAATGTACTTAGGATTGAATTTCATTTACATGCTGACAAAACAATCGGTTTCGGTTCGTTACTACATTTATACTGCCTTGCTAAATAGGCATTTTGATTGGTGTATTGTAACAATCTTTGAAACCTAGACACGATTTTTTCTCTTTTCTTCGCATCAAAGGCAATTAACAAACAAAGACAAAACAAAAATTGGCGTATACGGCGTTTTAGTAATTCAAAATGTATACCTAGGAATATTGCACAAGATAATCTGAACCTAATCTAGTTGTGCCCCAAAACGGACCGACGTAATCAATCATGTAAAATGTGGATATATTGAGCTATGATTATTTATAGCTATAAATACCTACGTGTCATTTGTATATATCGGTTTTACAATTACCATTTCAGTGTTTTACGTGCTGCCTTTTTGATTAAAACTGTATAACGATTTATTCCAATTTGTATATATAATATACATGTATATATTTAATTATTGCAACTATGTATACAGCACGTAAGACGCATTATCTATATGAAACGCGTAATATCAACAAGAGTAAACACATAACACCAGTTAACCTCAATAATTACTACATTTAGTTCAGTATAAACATGTCAATATGAAAAGAAATCTCTTTCGTCTTGAAATGAACACATAATTACGTAAACTATCGCGCACCTGAGCCTGGTCTTTATACGTGTAACATAAATGGCGGGAGATGGCGTCACAGGAACTATCGGGTGTGTCAATAGGGAATATACATGATCGAATCAAAGAAGGTTAAAAGATGAACATAACCAATATTGTTTTAAATTTTGTTTTAATATTCAGAGATATTCAAGAGATATGCATCGCTTTTAAGTTATGGCTACTATTGAATCTTGGTAATGCAAGACAAGATTTCAAATCTCCGAAGGTTGTGTAATATCTTTGAGTAGATCTTGAATTCTAAATGTTGAATTATAAAAACACGCATATTCACAATTGCTCTAGGATTTGTAGTTTATTTTATTCAGTTTTTTTATATAAAAATAACTGCTTTTGTAACACTGGGTATAAACGTAATCTTCCAAGTTGTAACTGTAAGCTTATTTGACCAATAAAACTGGATATAAACAAAACAAGGCGTCATACGCGAACTTAAACCTTAGACCGCATGAAACAAAGCGAAGGTGGTATCTTTGAGGTAGGGAGGCAAGAATTCGATTGCAATGATAATAATATAAAGGGCAAGCTCAGGGATGTTACTGGTAGAACTAATTATAGCGAAGTATTTGATCCACGAATGACATGGCAACATCGAAACGAGCATATAACCATCTATTTCATACTTCTTAAATACTTTGATCAGTCGCTATAATTAGTGTAAAGAATTAACAGAGGACAACAGCAAACATTATTACCGAAAAATATCATGCAAAGGGTCTAGTGACTGATTTGTTTTAACAAGAATGTCGTTCAAAGTCATAAATAGAGATGTTTTGTTCATAAATAGTTTCAGTTCTAACACATAGTAGACGCCAGGTTCAAAATGTCCAAACGAAATTGTCAAAAGCGCCATCTTGTGGTAAAATGCAGTCTTAAAACAATCTATTTGCTTATGGAGACCCTTTGTATCTTTTTCAGTATATGTTAAGAGCGATATTGCAGTGTAACCTACGAACACAATAGGTAGTATATCGGAACGCAAACTGTCAACTAATTAGGCCTCACTCACAACCGCGGCTTACTTGACTGCAAGACACAATATTGTTTAGATGTTGGGCATTTAGGTACTATATTTAAATAAAATAACAAACATTAACATATTTGAGTGTTCAAGGCGATTTAAGTATCATTTTATTAAATCCATCTTTTATTCAATAACTGGTGTAGCTATTGTGCCTTGCATTCAGATTGAATTTAATATTTTATATTTATAATGATTTTATGTAAATGTAACAACCCTCTACCAATATTTGAATCGAGTTAATTCATATACGTAATATTTGAATTCCCACTATACAACTTTTGAAAATTTTATATCAAAAATATTGAAAATGAGAATTTTTACTACTATGTATTACGAAAAATACTTTTTTTTTTTTTCAAAAATTTTATATTAATATTTTTTTAATAAAAATCCTATACTTTGGAAGCGCGTTATTGGCTAAGAGAAATGCGTCCTCACTAAATATTTTTGATATAAAATCATAAATTACATATAATAATAGCAATAGCCTATAAATGTATATATGAATGAAAGCCAATAAATATGTGTTATTAGTATCTAGATAATTAAAGATAATGTTTTTACAAATATATAACAGATGCGATAATTTGGAGGAATTTGATCCGTAAAACGTAGAAAATTAGATCGTTTAAGATCCAATTACTTCAACTGACACGCATTTTAAAACGGTATAATATTTAAACAACGAAATGCCAGAAGCAAGCGACAAAGTCCAAATGATGGATTTTAACCTCGTGACATTATAAAAACAGATAAAACTTCTCGACGAAACGATCAGAGGTCATTGAACTTTTATATATTTAACTATTCTGGCTCGCGCTTTGGTAGCACAAGCGAATGTGTACAATCCATTTATATTTAAAATTACTTTTGCTAGACGAAACTATTGTCATACAATGTTTCGCTATTCCGAAAACTTTTACGTCTTTCCATTTCTGTAAGTTTCGTAAAGCGAGGCTTATCGGAGTTATGTTTTGGGAAATGGACCCTATCTCCTATCTCCACGTTCCTCCTTATATTTACATTTTGACGTTTAATATCATAAGAATTGTATGCGATAACGGCAGTATAACGATTTACTATAAGAAAATCATATCGCTGTTGTGATTATCTAAACGCTAATTTGTAACAATTTCATAAAAAAAAATCGGAGATACTGATCGCTACTGAAAAACGTGCATTTATGTGTGTTGTGAGTTGTGAATCTATGAAAATATTTTTGTTTGACGACAATTTTTCTAGCAAAAAGCCTTATTGACTTTTCGAGTCGTAAATAAGGCGCAAAGGCAGATCGCTCAAACGCTGCCGCCTTATCAATATCTTACGGTTTTGTCGAAACGGCATTACTTTTAAACGATACGAATAATTCGAAGCCCAAATCGATACAAAACGTCGAACACATGTTTACGTGTGAGTGTCTGCAGAGGCGTCCGGTGGGCTAGTTGCGTGCGCTTCCTACGTAACTCGCTCGGCACATCTGAAACGAGATAATTATATTATTCATTTATATTTATGTTAATGTATATGTATAGACAAGTAAACTTTTGTACTATGTACATGTACTTCGCTTCAATAGATCTCTGAAATATCTGACATACATTTCTAGCTCCTTTCTTCACATAGCTGATAATTGTATTTGGGTACTCTGTTGCAAAAGTTATATATATCCCGTGGTTTTAGAGGTAGACATTTGCTACTTTAACTTCCTTATATGGTCACGTGACCAATGAACTCATTTTCTTTTTACGCTCAAGCTTAAAAAGAAGAGCATTTTACACTTAATAGAAAGAAGTATGGGGCTGACCTGGCTAGAGCGCATCAGTCGCAAACGTCTCGCTGCGTGCGAAGTCGATCTGCGTGTAGAGACGTGGCGGGGGCGGGGCGGGCGGCGTTCGCGCCTCTAGATCCAACGCCGCGTAATGAAGACGCCCGCCTGGGCCACTATCCGTTTCTGGAATCACAGTTGACACAACATATTCACATAGACTTATTTAGTTAGTGATCAAGATAGACCAGTATTTTGTATTACTGAAAAATACTACATCTTTTTTTAACTAAATTATATTTAACTTTATATTCACAACACTCACACATACCTCTATTCTCATCGATTCTGGCAGTCTTATTATTGTTGAGGGCATCCGGTCGCGCAAGCGTCACGTATTGCGGCGATGAGGACACCTCTGTTCTTCCCCTCGCCGGACTCTTCCTTCCCTCTTCGGAGATTTCGCGCACCGTGGACAACGCGTGCGCATCTAACTCTGGAGGAGAGGCGGGCGAATCGGGGGAGAAGGGAAAAATAGTTTGGGACCCGTGGAGCATCTTTATCTCGCGGGTTTCGGGTGACGAAGAGGTGGGGGGCGGGGCGCGAGGGTTCGCTATCGCAATAGGGCGAGTCGGGATGCGCGGGTTGCGGCTGTAGCTCATCTCGACGTAACCGTCAGTAGCCGGGGCCGGGGTTGGCGTGGGGGGTTCTCCAGGCTTCATCTCCACGTAACCGGCATTCCTGGGAGACATGTCGACATACTCGTCGATGTTACTCTTTGATTTTGGTGTCTCAGGGTACCTGCTCGTCGGTGGGGTGCTCGCTACGGAAACCTGACATTTGAATTTTATTAATGGTTAACTTCTATATATCATAACAAAACATTGAAATGAATTCAATAGTAATGTTCATCGATAAATATTAATTATCAAATTATATGTTTCCTGTGTACCTTTGTCTGCGGCGAGTTAGCAGAGAAGTCTATCTCCATCAGATCGTCCGTAGTGGCGCGCGGCGGGTGCGTTGGTCCATGGGCGTGAGTATGTATGACAGGTCGACGCCGAGCGCCCGCACTGTACGCGCGCAAACGAGCGGGCTCAACTCGCTCGGTGCGCGTTACTGGCCTAGAACCCACGCTATACGCTCGCGTTGACCTTTCCTCGGCTATGTGTGCTGTAGCCGGCTCAAGTTGGTATTCACTAAAAACGTTAATAATGTTTGTGTTTAAGGGAAACTACAAGAACAGTATTAATGTGTCACAGAATATAGTTTATACATGTCATATGTCACATTTCGGCCCTACGTCAAAATGTTATGACATTTATTTGTTTGCGATATTTTTGTTCTTTAGTATATGATGATAGCAGATATTTATAAAAGACTTAGTAAGGTTTCGTTGTTATGACATTTATTTGTTTGCGATATTTTTGTTCTTTAGTATATGATGATAGCAGATATTTATAAAAGACTTAGTAAGGTTTCGTATATTATTTGATCGATGATAAATATAATAATTGTTCTTTTAAAAATGGCTTATTATATACATTACTCTAACATACCTGAACCTTGGGTCTGTTGAAGGAGTCCCGCTACAAACGGAGCCCGAAGACGAGACATGTGTAGGGCCCATTGGCAGATATCCATCTGGTACAGTCTCGCCAATCTCCCGTTCACATGCACCATCATCCACGCCCATGGACGATGTTCGAGAGTGCGCCACTGAACCGCCCGTGCGCAAACTAAACGATATCTCATTACATTTAGTTTCTTAACAGTTAGAGAAGGATGGCAAATCGATATATAGTAATAGAATACTGAACCTCATAAAGTCCCTTGGCAACATGTATTCGCAACAGTCCGGTTCTTCAGGTATTCGTGGGGTGCGGTACCACTCTGATAAAGAATCCATGTCGTCGCGAGATGATGCCACACCTGAAGGTAAGCAAAGCCTTAAGGATATAAGTGTATTAGTGATTAAAGGACAAAAAGTGTGGGTTCAAAAACGCATATGCTGAAACAAAGTTTTCTAACACGTGGTGAGATATTAATTCTATATCCAACTGACCATCAATGACATCGACGTGTCGTGACGTCGCCGGGCGATCAGATTCGAAGGAGGAGGTAGCTCGCGAAGGCATCGTCTCGCATCTATTACGCAGCGTCGCTACATCTGTGAACAACGACCATAAGCATTAACTTCTCGCTATCAATATTTAATGACATCTTCTGTATTATGTCTGGCTACTAAACAATTACCAACATTATATGTAGAGAAACATACTCACGTGACCTACAAGTGGATTACAATAATTCGATTTAAACATGCCAGACAAGCTTTTTCGAAGCCTCTAGTTTGTTTTTAGTCTACTGTAACTTTAATCGGAAAGTTAATACTAACGAGCTTCACAGTTGGAAAGAAACTAAACAGAGAATTTCAAGCAAAATATACATGAATTCATCGAAGGTCATCTAAATAAAAAAAATATTTACAAAGCACTTTACCTAAGGACACAACAAAATAGGAACATAAGCAAAATATCATGCGAACACAGGCACAAGAACAAAATGAACTTAAACTGAGGCCAGCACAACACTCCAACATGGGGCAACGTGGAGGTATCAGAAGTGAGATAACATTAGTGTATGCGATGCGATGTCGGTTAGTCGAAGCGAGATACATACTCTTCGTATGCGCCGGTGACAATTTGGAAAACCTTGTGCCGGTGCTGGCGCGTCTGCACCACGGGTTCTTCTTTACGGTATCGATTCCGTTGACCGTTTTGCACGAGGAGTGCATCGCCGTTTTCTCTAATATCGCCTGATCTACTTCGTCACCAGTGAGCGGCTCGGACCTGGTGCGGCCGTGCGCTATCTTGAGGGGCTCTTGGAATACGGAGCAACCGGCCGGCAAGGAGACGGTTCGGTGGTGTTTAATGAGCCGCGCGGGGCGGTCCTGCTTTTCGGGCGTTAGTGGGTTATTCGGCGGTTGGTTTTCTGCTGAAGACAATGAGAAGCGACACGTAAAGATCTGGCACCAAGCGTCACCCGGTGCAATGGATGTTATAGGTGATTTGACTATGGTACCCTCAATATTCAACGTTTGCTAGCTGATTCAAAAGATACTGAATACAAAGTGTTGTCATGTTCAAGAATACATTCGCATAAAAGTGACAACAATAACTTTGTTCCGTCTGAAACAAATAGATATTGTGTAGCGGTACAAAGTTTAAAATTCACGTACCATCGTCTTATGAGATTACAACATTGATACAAAGATATGGCATATCATTTGGAAGTATGATAAATTTTATTTTCATACTATATGAAAACGAATAGAAAATACGATATATTGGTACTCTACTCTTCCCGTGGCATCATTCAATTAATTTTAGTCTGTTGAAAAACCTGTTCAATGAAATACCATATCTCTACATGCACTGTGAATAGATAAAGACCAAACGACACAAAAAACAGTCGGTGAGTCCGGTTCATCACCATCATCCATGCAGTTAATCTTCAACAATTCGTAGGTCATTTTTGAAATAGAAATCTTTAGAAAGGCCTAAATGAAATGTTATGAATTGCTTATTATTAGAGGTTCGTGTGAATAATACACAGTCAATACAATTTAAATTCAATCGCAGAATCAAACAGGCACAATTATATTAATTCCAAAAGCTTCCATATATCCGTTATGCATACAAGCACATTTTCATGTTAATAAACAGTATTGTTAATAAAAAGTTAAAGTAATGTTAATAAAAAGCGGTTTTATAACAGACACTGATGTTAGTTCTTCCTGATGAATAGTCAATTAATGATTAGCAGAAATTAACAATTTCATTAAGCCCATGTATCATTGGTTAAATCTTTCCTCTGGTGATGAATGAACTGCTTAGATGAAGACTAGTGCTGTCCAAACAATATCTTCGACTAGTCTAAATCTTTTTCAGCGATGTTTTTGTTAAGACCAAGCACCACCATTTCTGATTTAATGATTCCAACAAATGAAATGTAGACCAGCGATGAGTGAATGGTTGCAACATTTTGTATGCTCGGGGGACAATAACTGTTTACTATAATAGATTAATACATCAAGAACAAAAGAAAACTATATAATAAAAACTATATAATATTCAGTCGGTTTCAACGAATTTAAGAACAATTATGATAATGTAAAATAAGAATTAAAATGTTGACTTTTTTTAAGTACCGACCCTATTTATAATTATACAAATTTCATTATTTTGCAAAATGAACATAATGATCTCTGTGAATCCGTAAATTTTACGTTGTCACGATTATAAAAATATCTTTGAGATGTATTTATTCTGAATACGTCTTTCTCAAATCCCTGAAAGTTTTCAGTTTGTCAATTGTCCCGCGAACATACAAATCAAGATGATCGACGGCCAATAGATCGTAGTGGTGGGGTCGCGTACCGTTGTGGGGCGCGGGCGCCATGGCGGCAGCCGAGTCGTCGATTGAGTGGGTGCCAGATGCGCACACGCACTGCCGAATGCACGCACCCACGCACAGGCCTTTCTCTGCAATGCGCAACGTGCGCGTCAACCGACATTGGCGGCGCACCTCGCACGAATTAACACTGCCTTTCGTGTCGTTTACGAACAATGTATTTCATAATACTATTGTAATATTTTTATTGACTTAATATTCATATTAAAGGCGATACAAAATTATGTACAAAAAATTAATAATATCTCTTTGCGTTTTCTTCTACCTAAACACAAAATAAAATCATAATGTTTAACAGTTTACAGATAAATTGGATTGCTGAGTATAATTAATTTTAAAGCAAGTTCTAAATTTTCGCTTCACTAGCGCTTCTAACAACATTAGTAATAGAATTAAGTATCAATCAATCAAATCTAAAACGAGCAAATTTACCATTTATTTGATTTTATACGTTATTTACATCACGTCCGAATATGGTAAAATTACGTCAATATAAACAGTGTATTTTGTGTGAGGTGCGACCGTTTTACAAACTACGTGGTTATCAGCATGTGAAACTTCGTTACCGACGTACACGTCACGGAACTGAACAAGAAGCGTCAGTTACGTCACAATACATGTTAGTGGCGTGGATTGTTTCTTTAACCCATCGTCAACATTTACTACATATTTTGAAAGATGTAGAAAGATACAACACAGAGTATTTTTGGTAGATTAGAAGTCACTAACTCTGGTCAAGATTTTAAGATCTGCTCTTTCTTTAAATAACAGCTATTTAGGCATTGTATCTTTCTGCATTGCGGGTTAAAGAAACCATAAGCGATCTAATCTACTAAATTTCAAACAAGTCTAACTACCAGAAATTGTACTACTGAATGATAACTACTGTATCTGGATACTACAATGTTATGTGGTCTCGTGAAAAGAGAAAAGATTTATAAAAGATATTGACAATCAATATTCTTCTTTCAATCAATAGGCTTCTTGAATTTTTTAAATTAAATAGAAAAACAATTAATTAATAAGTTACTACTTATGGCCTTAGGCAAATAGGGGTGTAAATATATATCTATTTAGCGTGATCTTAAAAAAAATGAAAATTGTTGAATCCAAATTACAAACAGACTTTTCTCTTAACAAAAGTTCAATTAGTATTATTGAAATTTTAATGTACTATGTCTGTTACGACGTTTTAATCACATGTTTTTATTTGGACTTATTAGTAGTTACCGCATCTTATATAATCGTTAAATTAGCACCAAACATACCGTTATAGAGTCCAGCCCTCCCCCGACCGTCCGAGTAGGTCTGTCGCCTGGCAGGTAGCGGGTTCGAGCTTTCCAGCAACAGAGAACCCCTCCCGGGTACCATTATGTGGTCCCTTTCATTCTCTGTCTCTTTCGCACAGTTCATCATGGCGCTGAAATAAAATTTTGTAACATACTTTTAATGAATATATTATGATTAAAAGTGATTCTCTGGACACATTTAGTAGATGAAAAGATTTAAAACATGTAAAGAAGTATTTTTGTGATAGAGGAGGACAAACAAGCATAGAGTTCACCGAATTTCCAAAGATAAAATAGGTCATAGATAAAATCAATCATTTAAACATGATGCGCTGTCGACCAATTATATCTTTGGAAATTCGGAAAGCTATGACTGAAACCAACGAATGAAACGAGATTAAACTTCACGGCTTTTGTATCTGTGGACGGTAGATCGTGATCCAAAATGAATTTCGATACTCCTACCATCCATTTAATATCCAGAATTTCAGACGAAGTTCCAACGTATTTCAGAAAATTTATAAATTAATTAGAAACACATTGGATCTAGTGGGAACCGAACTTAAGACCTGTTATTATTAATAGAAAAGATAAGGACGCTCCTTCCCACAGTGGGAGAGGCCCCATCGTGACTTGATGGGTTCAAAGGGCTGATGACGATAGTTACATCACAAGCATAATCAAATGCATCATACCCCTCAGGTGTTATGACACGTTCTGTCTGTACAAATACTTTATTTGCCATGATTTAAATTATTTTGCCAACAGTTCTATATATACAGGTTGATTTTACTAGAAATATGGAAGTTCCGCCCCGGTGTCTAAATGTCTACGTAAGCGGGTACAAACACACTAGTAAACTTTTTTTTTTCGTTTAGTTATTGCCTTTGATATTAGGCATACAATCTTATTAATATATAGCGAAATAACAGGAGCAAAATTCTGATTTCAAAATAAAGCAACGAACATTTATCTATACTCAAAGAGCGTCAGTAAAGTAGCAGTTACTATTATCCAAGTTAGTTTAATAGTTATATATTGGTTGAAAAAAAAGGAACCTAAGACATTAAGGAGTATAATTAGAAGGATTTGGGTACTAATCTACGCCACCGAGAGACATCTTGATGACTTCGCATACTCATGTGCATATAAAATAATAAAAATCTATGCGAAGAAAATGTTATAACACTTTCAATAGTTCGCACCTTATAACATCGACTGTGCAAACAAAGGAGCGATAAGAGATAAGGCATTAATTTGAAACTTGCGGGTAAATATTTAAACTTTTGTTTCATATTTAGCGAAGAACGCGTTCTGAAAAGGTACTAGTGTCTTAGTATCGTCGTTTCGGCAATCAATGTGTGGTTGGTGGTTTAGAACAACTTCATTGACAGATATCAATTTAGAAGTTATTAATATTAGAAATAGCGAGGTTACCAGAGATTCTTAATAAAACAAAACATTCTTCTCATATTGTTTTTTTAATAACTGTATATATAAAAATATTGCACAATTTTTTGTAAAGTCACAGCATAGCTAAAGTATTTAGTGCACATATTAACTTTCCATTACTATTTATATCCCGTAAGTTGTGCTACAAGTTCTACGGAAACTCGTTCCTGTGAATGTGTAAGAGGAATTACATGAGTCGCATTTAGTGGTATCCACGCAAACAATGTTCACTCATATGACAATATCGCCGTTTCTTAAACAAGTAAGTTTCCTTATTATTAATTTTGGTATATTTATTAGAGTTTTTAAAATCATCACCAAAATTCAACTGGAAAGCCCTCGAAGATGTTCAACAATTTTCAACATTTTTCTTTCTACATTTTCCCGGTTTCTTCGCGCCTATCGGTCGTAATGTTATAAAGCCTAAGCCTTCCTCGATAGATAGTCTATCCAAAACAAAAATATTTTTTTCCATTCGAACTAGTGCTTCCTGATATTAGCGTCTCCAAGTAAACAAACAAACTCTTCAGTTTTACAATACTAGTTGAGATAAAAAGGCCTGTTTTTTCGTAACAAAAATATTGGTTACACTAACACTATTGTAAACAAGATACTTAATTTATTGCTAATTTTTTGTCTTTTTTTAAAGTCTTTTCAACATTAACATTTCCAGAAAATTCCTTCCTTTTCTTAAATAAACGTACCACTATTTAATCGATAATTTCGCATTGTTCATGTGGCGGTTACTCATAATGGTTATATATGAATGTTCTAGGCCCTATCCGAAAATCAAATCTAAAGCAAAGAGTCTTCTTTATTGTGTAACTGTCATAGATTATGAAAGAAGAAGACCGAAATGTGTTTTTATTTGACTATGATTCCCAGTGTTTCGTAACAGCGACGATATGTATGAACGTGTTGAGCAACGGTGCATCCTACGGGTTCCCGGCCGTACTCCTTCCACAACTCAAACTGCCAGACTCAACCATACCCATCACCAAGTCTGAAGAGTCTTGGATAGGTGAGTCAGACTACATTTTTTAAATATAGTTGATGATTTTGACAGAGATCATCTGATCAAGAGATCTCATTTTATGACATCGTTGGGTTTAATTTTATCAGATTAATTTACCGACAGTCACTCGTTTATCTTATTTGCTACATGTTATGTTTTTTGAATAGCAACATAATATCGCGATATAAGATGTAATTGTAAGTGTTTACTTCGCAATCAGATCATGAAAAATATATATAAGAAAAAGTTACCCTGTATTTTTCTTTGTTATAAAGCATAAAACTGAATATACATGAAAACAGTATTATTTTTTACATATTATTGCACATGAAGGCACTATATAATTTAAAAAATCGAAAATAAATTGAAAAAGTTTTTGACTCGAGCAAGACTTGAACGGGCATAGTCAGCGTTCCGTGCTGTTGCTCTACCAATTGAGCTTAATACGCAAAAGTTAAGGTTGAAATTATATTCGCTTTGACCAGCCAAAAATCCTCGCAAAGGAGAGTCGATTTTTTCCAAGATTGGTATGCGAAGCAATTGAAATAAATAAAAACACCGAAATTTCAATAACAGATGGCGCTAGCATAGCAATTTTTTACTTTGACGTCAGAGACATCCTCCATCTTTAGTCTCCCCGTGACCACGGTTGCTGCAAAGCATCCGAAACGTTGGGCCGAAGTTAAAAATCATTTTTAAATAAGTTTAACTAATATATCGCGTTTTAAACCGTTAAAGTGTTTTATTTAAACGTTAAAGTCAATAATATTCGGAAATTAACATATTTTCCCTTCCAGCTTCTGTGGTAACTGTAGCTATGCTCGTAGGCAACTTGACTATGCCTCTAATCATGGACGTCTTGGGGCGAAGGAAGGCAACTTTTCTAATCATGGTCCCTATAACAGTCGCTTGGATTACTATGATATTTGCAACTAATGTCCAGGTTCGTTATTTATTTATGTTATGACACTAATGTCGTAAAAGTAAAAATTAATGATAAAAATATTTGTTAAAGCGCCATCTAGTACAAACCCGCGTAACTGTATTATTGCAACACCGCGTATAAAAATACAATTTCTTATATAGAAATATTATTAGTTCTCACTGCTGCAACACGATGCCTTACCGTTAACGTAACTATAAAAGCCTTATCAGTCTATCTAAGTTAATAATTAAGTAAAAATGGTGACAGATTTGACATTTCTAGTTATGTTACTCTATATACTATATGATATGTTTTTCAACATAAAAAATCTACATAGTTTTCGTTTAAGTGTTAAGGTTCAACCTTCTATACACTACTTTAGAATTATATTGTATCTATAGTATCTTGCTAAATTGTTTAAGATATTTTCTTTTCCAGCTAATCCTATTTGCTAGAGTGATGCAAGGCCTGTCTTTCGGCCAAGTGGTGCCCATCCGCGCCGTCATAATCGGCGAATACACGAGCCCCAAGAATCGTGGCGCATTTCTCACCACAGCTACAGTAGCGCAAACTATAGGCATTTTTTTGGTGCATCTACTTGGCTCTCTCATGACCTGGCAGAGCACTGCACTCATCTGCCTCATGTTTACTGCTATTAGCTTCGTCATGACATTTTTCATCCCCGAATCTCCCAGCTGGTTAGCGAGCAAGGGAAGATACGAGGAATGCAAAAAGCACTTCAGGAAGCTCAGGGGCGACGGCGAAGAGGCTGAACTAAATGAGCTAATACAAGCCAGGATGGAACACAACTCTAAGGAGAGGAGCATCACCTTCCGCAGCGGTTTAGAGATTGTTAGGAAAGTTGAGTTCTACATGCCGATATTGTTGTTTTTGCACGTTACTCTAATGGCATATGTGGCTGGGGGGATGAACTTGGCCGTTTACGGCACGACTATAGTCTCTCTCATCATGGGACCAGATGTGGACGCGCACTTCTGGCTCGTCGTAATAGACGTTTTGCGTATAGTCGCCAACATCGTTGCGGTATATTACATGAAGATGTGCTTACGTCGTACTGTGACTTTCAGTACTGGGGGTCTATGCTTGCTGGTTCATGTGGCGATTGTGGCTTACGTTATTCTCGTCAAGAATGGCATAGCGACGTACGATTGGGTGTGGATACCGGCTGTACTGCTGAATTTGCAGTGCTTCGCCGTTTCGTTGGGAATACTGCCGATAACCTGTGTTTTAGCGGGCGAGGTATTTCCACTGGCGTATCGGAGTATCGGAATAAGCGTCGGTATGGCCATAGCCACGGTTTTCCACTTCTTGATTCTGAAGACCTTCCCGTACCTCATACCAACTGTTGGCATTGAAGGCGCGTACGGGATATACGCTTGCGCTATTTTATATTGCTTAATCGTCATATACTTCACAATGCCAGAGACCAAGGGTCGCACATTACAGCAGATAGAAGACAGTATGAAAGGAATGGGTAAACAGAGTAAAAACAGTGATAATACAAAGTCTCCGACTCCAACGTGCTGTATTTAAATAGCAGGAGGACGATAGAATTGTAAATACCTTTGTAATTGTAAATAGATATGAGAATATTATTAAATTATTCAACAAATTCCTTAATTTTTTTTAATGAGTCAATATAAACATTATATTTTAAGCAACGGTCAAGAGATGTCGCCAATAAGAAATTATAATTTTAATTAATTTTTTCAATTTTATTAAACATGTTGGAGTTTGGAATTCTAGATATTAAATGGGTCACTGGATTATCAAAAAACTGTCCGGGTTATGAACCACCGTCCACAAATGAAAAAGCCGTGAAGTTTGATCGTTTTTCGGTTTCAGTTTGTGGATTTCTAAATATCAAAAGTCAAAATAAAATAGGTGGATAGCACATCTTGTTCAGATGTCTGAATCATATAAGATTTTTTAAATCTAAAGGCACATGCAAGTCAGGGTTTTTGAGTTTCAAAAGTTTTCTATCGTCACCGGATGGTTTTTTACTCACTGATAGATAGTGGAGTTCATGCTCTGCGCGATGTTGGAGTCATCTGAGTGCATCCAGAGCTCACCAGCTCCGGTCACAGTCTGCCGACCCACCTCCATGTAAAAGAAGGCTTCGGAGTCCCCACAACTAAAATGGACATAAAGTTTGGTAAAGGCAAAGCTATTGATAGGGTAGGTTCTTGGTTGGATAATATTTTAAAGGATTTCTTTTGTAATATGTATAGCAATTAAAATATTATATAACATATTATGTTAACTCTTTTAAATAAAACACTTAAAAGGTTTAAATTAAAATTCGATATATATGCTACTAACTTATTACTTGACTGTTAAACTTATTTGATAATTATTTTAACTACGGCCCGATGTTTTGGTTGCTTTGCAGCAGCCGTGGTCACGGGAAGACCTAGTATCGCGTTTTAAACCGTTAAAGTGTTTTATTTAAATGTGTACTACTCGCGTAAACTACAGACAGTATATGTTAACTCTATTTACAATTTTAAAGGCATCAACTATAGGTCCAGCCATCATAAGCGGTTTTATTTTTAAAATAGTAACCATATGTTTCGATGGCCGTACAAAACCGTTAGTTAAACGTGTGGACGCGAGTATAATTATTACACGCTCCATTCATCAAAACAGTACACAAACCCACGCGCAATTCAGTGATTCATCAAAACAAGTGCCAAATATCGCTCTTGTATATACGTTACAGTAAATAAGAAATAATTTTATACCAGTAGACATTGAGTACAAATATAATACGAGTCGCTATCTTTATCGACGTCTTGTGTAAAAACAGCACATACCATCTGATATTCTTCAAGGAAAACTCCACGCGCTCAGGATTTACCAGATCGCTGATGATGTTGTTGTGGCTCTTAATCTTCACCAATGTAAGGGTTTTGTCTGTGAGGCAGAGGTTGTAAAGCCCTTGGATGTTTTTGGATGCGCCGAGGCCCTTCTTTTGTACGTTCACCTGCCACACGTGTTCTGGAATTGATAATTGGAGATATGAGAGAATAATATATTTCTGGGTTCGATTAACAGATAAATTGTGTTACGGTGTGATCAGGCTAAGGAATCGCTCGAAAATTATAGATACACGTTTCCTTGGGATTCGAAGCCAAGACCCCTAGCGCATAGCAATCATGAAGACGGCCTATAAACTTCATATAAAAATTTAATCAATGTAAATTTAATGTTTTATAATTTACATAAAATAGGATATAAAGACACAAGTCTGTGTTTTAATTTTTTAATAAAAAGGATAGACCATTGAATAAGTTTCCACTTATTGCATTTGAATCAAGAACTACTAAGCTACAGCGGTAGTTTGAAATGTGTAAATTTTAAATTTGGAACTTTCTTATATCCGACTTTCCATTGTCATGGCACAGTTTGTTACGAGTATTATGATACTATATTAGCTATAATCTTGTGGCGTATGTTTCAAACTATGATATATCCACGGCACGCACTAATCTACGACGTATCGCACAATCAATCATAGAAAGATAGCAAATAAGTAACGACCTATTAGATCATTTGTGTTTTCCCCATTTGGATGTGAGTTAACTAAATAAACAACATGTACCAACGCGTAACAATTACCATTTTCAAAGATCGCGTTGGGTGACTGCGAAAAACCCGGCAAAGATGACAGGCCCGTCAGTGCATTTATGCTTGAAAGGTCGATTGGCAACGCGTTTATTGACTGACTGAATTTAAAGAGCTATTATATTTTTAACATTAAGTACCAAGCATACATGTAGGTACTTGGTTTTAAACTTTGAGGGAACCTTATGCATATAATAAAAGAAGTCCTTACTAATCTTGCGGATTCCGCAATTTACTGAGTTAATATTGTAAACAAACATAATAAATGCACTAGCCTGACACATCCTTGGCAGTTTTTAGTATTTGTTGTTTTTCTCTCGGCCTTGATCTATAATCACTCTTAAGTTTTTATCGTATACGTGTTCGGAGTAGCGCAAAACAAGAATCGAGGTAACCATCTATCCATACTTATTAATATACCAACGTCATCAATAACATTTACTTAACATTATACGAGAATAGAATGGGCGTGTTATATATCTAATGACAATAGGAGCGCATTTAAAATACACGACAAAGTATAAATAATTTTTAACTTTCGTATGTAGACAATGTAGATAATCTGACAATTATCAAATTTTACAACTAATAAAAAAAAGTGTATTAATATTTGAGTTGAATTTGAGTGTTATTAATATTACATATAGGTTTTTTTACTCATATACTACCTGCAATATTCGGTTTTGTAATCGATTACTATACAACAGATTGATAATCGTTACTTACTTATTGCAAAATAAAATTATTTCGCAATTCCAGTTATCTCATCAAAACAAAATGCAAATGAACGGTTCCCCACGATGGTCTGTAACCCTAAAAACTACAATATCTTGTACAGGTCATTGAATATTGAATAACAAGCGTTGCATAACAAATTATTTACTGAGGATGTGAAAATATTGCGGCCACTGAGGAAAAAGTTATTCCAAAGAAAAGATTATAAGGAAAACTTGTTATCAAATGGTATCATCGCGTTTGCTTTACACGATGTGAAGGTGGGATGCTATTTTAATTATTTAGAAGTGGCATAGGTACTCGACAAAGACATCTAGTACTATTGAGTTACATTTTATGAATATTGGACTGCAACAAAAGTATAACGCATATAGGAAACAATAATTATCAAATTAAAAACTGCGACAAATCACACGGGGATTCCCGGACTCATAAAACCGTTGCGTAATCAGACAGGAACGAGGAAACCGCAGAAACACTCTTATCATTCATTTTCCAAGTGTATTTTTAGTAATATTGCACTAAAGTTTATTAAATGAAATATAATATTCAAATATTCGCATGTTGGTTTTGCTGCCTCGTTTGTGCAATTGATAGTATTTCACGAGATCCCGGAATCGAGCTCTTGGTGAGACGAAATGTTACTTATAGAAATAGATATTTCTTAAAAGCAATCTTTAAAAGTTACAACGAACTGAAAAAATTAAACATTAAATTTGGTCAAAAACATTAGCATGATAGGTATATTATATTATATATAGATAATATATTAAATACACCAATTACACTATAAGCAAATCCAATGTTATAGCGTATAAACGTAAACAAATTTTGATGACGTCACTGTAATATTCCCGGAAAAATTTTACGCAAGCAATGCAATTAGCAATGAGCAAAATAAGGGCGCCCAAAGAAATTAGGAACAACTGCCAAATGGTTGATGCTAATTAATATCGGTACCGGGAAATGACTACACAACTATGCCTGCTGGCTACATAACTATGTTTAAATAAGGTTAAACAAAACATATTCTAAAGTTAATATGATATGAGCACAGTTCGAACCCGCGTCAGTTGGAATACGGCACCTTTTCTAAGTATCGTTATTGTTTCATTTTCAAAACTTCTAAAAAAAAACGAACTGATCCATCTACTAAGAAATATAAGATATATGTACATAGGGCCAACGGGCCCGGGTTCGGATCCGAGAAAAAGTTTTTAAAAGCAGCACATGAAACCAGACCAGCTGCCAGTAGATACCTACAATAGATTGGTGAAATGGCCACTTTCTTAATTCAACTCTATTTCATCCAGAAACGAACTCGAGACCACCCAAGCGTTGTAATACGTATGCAATAATATCAATTGGTGTGCTTAATGTAGTTCGATGATGGGGATCCGTCGACTCGCTATCAAAGTACGTACTAAGGTCAATGACACACCAATTAGTTTTTCAATATACGTTTCCACTACGAAAACCCCGCGAATCCCGCCTTTAATTTTAGAGCACATCGAACAACAAAATGGAAAATAATTTAAAGCAAAAAACGCTGCCTTATTCACACAATAAAGATCGATGGGATACTTATTTTAAATATTTATATATTTCCTTCACTAGACGCGCCCAGCATCGTGCAAATTTTTGCATCGGCGAGAGAGGCAGGTCGTAAGAGCTACCGTAAAGGTAGAAGGCGAGTTTCGCGATGTGGAGTGTCGTGGCCAGTGGGTTAAATGCTCCAAGCCTTTAGTTCATTAACACTCAGCTCCAATTACAAGTAACGGCAGTTCAAACAATACATCTTGCAACATGGTTTGAAATGTTTTGTTAGTGTTGCATAAGCTATCAAGGCCGCTTATCATGTACCTATCTCGAAGAAATCCTAACAAATACGACGCCCTTAGGACGCCCTGTGTCGTAGTATACACAATTATTAATATTTTTGACCGGGAGTCGAACAGCACTTTCCTACCTCCGTAGGTAACTAATTCAAATAATGCAAAGTAAGATGAAAATGTTAAATACACATACACACACACATATATATATATATATATATATATTTTTTTTTATCAGACCTAATACCTAAATATACATAAATGTAGACTTATAAAAAGCTTTCTAATGCAATCTTGCAAATATTATGTAAATATGATAGCTAAAAAGCTCTCGTTATTCTCAACAGAGATATAATTAACATGTAATTAGAATAAAATCATATTCCGTGACCAATTATAGATAAACCTTACTTAACTGTTAATATGTGTAAGGAAAATTGTTTTTATGAAATAAATAATAATGAACAAAGCCCTTTGGCTGTAGATATTTAAACTACTGTTTTTAAACTAATGAATTTTTAAGCATACATACATATTAATTCTATTAAAGTAATCACTAAAATATTAAAATATATATTGTCCTCTATGTAGAATTGTATCATTATTTCCGACTTGTTAATACCTACATGTATTTCTCTATCAAAAAGAAGTAATTCCACTTATTTTATCTAACAACTTTTTTTACATCCTCTTTTGTAATGATAATTAAAAACTCTTGATAACTTTTCATGAAAGAAAGTAATTTGTATGTGATGTTTTTTGTCATTCATTCTTAATATTTTCTATAAGGAAATGTGGTGAATGACACCTATTAACTACTTAAGTTTTTACATTTAGATCGATAATTCCTCATCATGGATGTGTTAAACGGTTCCTATTATTTACATGAAATATATTACGATATTACATTCCAATAAATTTTAGTTAAATATACAAAATTTAGTTTCAAATATGTATTACATGATTTCATTAATAGTACATAGCTTTTTTTTATTAATGTTTTATCACAAAATTTGATCAAATAATCTTCGTTCTTCTTTTTGCCATAAAATGAACATGAAAATTCAACAATTTACTATATTGTTAAATTTTCATGTTCATTTTACAATTTACAGTTTTGTACAGTACTTGAATATTTATAGAGAACCTAATAGTATTTAAATAATTTATAAGAATTACTTTGAAACATTATTCTGTAGACATGGTTGTAATGTTTAATATTTAAAATATTAAAACTTTCCGACCTACACAATGTGTCATTTGTTAGATACTACATATAAACTACGTTATATTTTTAAAACCATTAAATTCGAATTGTAAGTTGTGTTTATTTTAGTTAAATCAGCCAAATAGACCAGCATCTAAGTTTTAGAAAGTTTCTACTTATAAAAAGTTTACTAGAGACTTTTAAATTAGATGAAACATCCATGATATACACCATCAAAGATATTACGACAAATGACTTTACTTGTGTTATCACAAGTTTCATTCAATGAAATTGATGAATCAGACTTGTTTACAAGTACAATTCACTAATAAGTTAGCAGAATTGCAATATAAAAACGATTATAGACTACAGGTTTGCTTAGTAATTGTAATTATTATGCAATAGAAAAACAAGTGTTGTTGAAAAATCACTTACGTATGGGATGTAGGAGTTCAGCACTTGCATCATCATTGCGAAACAGTTTTAATATAGCTGCCAACCAGGCGTGCAAATCCTGTTCATTCTCTGCTACTATGCAGAGCTGTTCCTCGCATGTGAAAAGGGCAATCACATGTTTCTGCTTCAGGTCTAACCTCCTGGTTATGTTGTAGCACCTCTTGAGTGGGAGTACGCGCCGCGGTGCAGCACCCGATCTAAACTTCTTCTCGCTCTCGTAGTACTCCAGCCTCGCGGAGCTCTCAGCCGTCTCCGCGCGCAGCACGAAATACTTCTTCTTCATCGTCTTCAATTTACGAAGGTGGCCCTGACGCACGATGGCGCCAGCCTCCGACACCGCAGCCATGGCAGCGCCTCCGCATACAAATAACCTTCAAGTTGTTTACGAACACTGATGAAAGTCACTGCTCTCGGTAGACGCGACTAAAAATACGTACTATCTCTTTTCAATAGTGCGTAAATAGTAAAGCGCCCGACAAATCGAACGGCGTAACTAATTCGTGTTCGAGATTGTCCAACTGGCGCCATATGACTGCTTAATTCCAATCACTGCGATCTTCCACTGAGATAACGTCGAACACTCCGCAGCAATGCGGTGCGAATATCAAAATACAAACAACAAACACTTTTCAATCCATAATTTGGTACGCTCGCTGTTACACTCGGTCATTCACAAGATACTCGAGTTTAGAAAGAGATAAAACCATTCATAGTAAACGTAATCTGCACGCCCTTCCGTAGGTACGCAGGGCATGGAAGTCACGCCGTGGTCATGCCTCAAAATCTCACCAAAACAATTAGTTTCCTATCTCGTCCCGCACTAACACTAAACAAAAATTCGTCCAATGACGGTTAATACAAGAATCGAATTACACAAAACTGGATGATTGTTTTGCACTGGATTTACGGAACTCTCATATTTGCGCGTCGTTTTTTATTGGTTCGTCGCTATTGCGTGTCATTTTTCTTACACCGATTACGAGAAAAATATTGCCAGATCAATCGGATTCCTGTACCAAATATTTCTAACTAGAATATTATTAGAAGTATGTAACTTCAAATAATATTGTAGTATAATTATTTTATTATCACCGAGAACAAAGATAAAGGATATGATATTCATTGTAAAACTTTAACTTGTTCAATATTGCTTTTGGGTTTATAAGCGGTTCGACCATCGTAATTGAGAAAAACTAAGATATATTATTTTATTTAAATTATTCATTAATTAAGCTAAATAACTATACATTATTTTATGAATTATATTTATTGATATTAATAAGATTTTAGTAATAATTAATAACCACGTATCTTCTAATACTATGTAAGCACGAAAAAAATATATAAGAAAGAGCTGATGATATAAATAGTACATATTCTTAATTATGTGTTATTTTTTTAATTTATTACTTATCTAGTATCCTTTCCAGATACCAGATATTTTTGAATCTCTTATGCAATAGTTGAAGCGAGGAGCGGCCCAACTCTTTTTTACTTTTGCTGCATTGGCAAGGGGCGAAGTTGACAATGATTGAATAGATAAGGGTATTTGGACATTATAATTAATGAAATATACAGTTAAACTTTCAATTAAGTAATCACAAGTACTGTTTGTGCGAATGAACAAATTTCATATTACAGTATAGTAAGCATCTTTTTATTTTTCAGAAATACTCTATTATGTTCGCACAAAAATGTAACCACCAACTGAAATAACATTAACGAAAATTGTTTTACAGCATAGATAACATATTATGCTATATATATATTCTACGAGTATCCGATTGTGTATATTTTTGTTAGTGACAACACTAAACCGTGTCCGTCTGCGTTTGCCTTTTGTTCCGTCAAGCGTCATTCAACTCATTCATATTTCATTGCTATCATTTTGCCCACTTATGATTTTGCTTACTAAAAGTACACCCTGAAACGGGGAATGTATGCAAGACAAATAGAATTAAAGTATAATTTATACGTCTAATCCCTTTGTATACGTCTTGTATCTTAGTTGTCATTACGGATCGCTGTTAGTTTCGACTCGACATTCGAGGCTCGGGGTATATATTAATTGTTGTTATATTTGCGTTGTGAAATTAGTAATATTGCTGTGAACACCACATTTGTAGCGAAAGGAGTAGTTTTTGTGCCGTTTTCAGTGATTTGAGTGCCCGTTTATTGTGTTAGGTGCATCATTGTACAGTTATGCGATATTCGTGGGTGGTGTGGCGAAGTAGCTTGCAATATTATCCTGTGTAAACAGAATAATTGCAACAGTTACAAGTACGAGAACGCTTGCGGTTTCGTTTTGCAACTGTCGTTAGACCGTGAAAATCGTGTCAAGCTTACATCTACTTGATATTATTTATGTATATTTTAATTTGTAATGGAGTTATCTTATGTGATGTATGTTGTAGGTGAGGAGACAATGGACTAAGGTCACAGATTTGAGAGGTAAAATCCCTGTTAATATACATTTCAATACATATAACTTTTATAGGTGACACTATTCTAAGTACATATATATATTATATTTCTTTTGGATTTGGACATTAGATCTTGAATAAAAATATTTGTCCTATATAAATAGGTATAGGTAACATGTGTGCCTTCATCAAAACTGAATAAATTATTGAATCAATTAAATGCAGGACTAAATGTGTATTGTAAAATGGTTAAATACATATTATTATAAATATACACTTTGACTCCCTATTTAAGGAGTTTTAACTAAATATATTGTTTATTATTTAGATAAGTTATGTTAATATGAGAGTTGGATGACCCAAACCCTCTACAAGGAGGAAATGGGTGAAACGTTGGACTAATCACCCGTCCTGCCAAGGTTGTCCCTGATAGAAAATAATAATAATAATATGTTTATATTATTGTATTTATCAACAGAGCCATGGCGTCAGCAACATCTTTGGAGAGCAATGGGAGTAATGGTGGGTATCATTCATTTAGGTATTTCTTTGCTTTTGTATATTTAATAGCCACCATGTTTTTCATATTACAAATCTTGATTTAATATTACAAGGCAGCAAAATGGTTGTATTTTGTTTTAAAATATTGGTAATGCTTATTAATTCTATTAATAATTTTATTTTATTTATTTTTTATTAAGTTTGTTAAGATCTCTGTTTGTTTGTATAAAACTATTCCGTTTAGCAAATATTTATAAATCTGTCTGCCTTATTTGGTGGACTGGTATTTAATTTTTCCTAAAATATAATAAGTTTTGTACAAATTTTGTTTACATTTTAAGTACATTCTCTTATAAGTAAAAGTGAACAATTTATTTTTCAGAGTCATTATCACACAGTTACGTAAGCAATGAGAGGCATACATCAACACAGATACCATCAATTCCGTTGCCCATAGACTATGAGGTGATATCATCTAACTATGACAAGAATTACTCAAACCATTCCCACACTATGAGTGCTCCATATGAACACCAGTATGATGTTATGAATAAGCAGGCAAATGAGAATTTGAAGCAGCAATATGAGAAGGCACTGCATGATTTGAATCAGCTGCGAAGACAACATACAGAGACCACTAGACGGTGTGAACATGTAATGAAGGTAGGACTAGACCTTTAGAAGCAAGTTTCAGGCTGTATTAAAAACATTTTTTTTTACTGTTATTAGTTACGTTAAAATTATTCTTAGTTATCACAATATGATTTGTTAATAATGTTGCTATTATAAAAAATCTAGTGGTTTTCTTTAAGGTACTTATTAATTACCTTTATAAGGAACCACATTTCTTCCCATACAAATATTGAAATTTATACATGAAAATTACTTTATAGGAGTTGGAGTACTTTAGAGGTCAGCATCGTGCAGCCATGAACCAGTTGGAAGTATCAGCTCAGGAGGCAAGCAGCCTTCGAGGGAAGTATGGAGATCTACTTAATGATAACCAAAGGTATGCCAGTCTAAAATCAGAAATTATAGATTCATGGTTTATATGGCATGGCAGCAAAAAAGAAGAAAGAAATTTTGATGGAAATTTAAAAAAGTCAGCTTCCATGTGGCAGTGGGCCATAGGGCATATGTTCAGTTTTGTATGTAATTTGTAGTGTAGTGAAAGTGATTTTTTTTCATTTTGTGTCTTGTAGATTGGAACGCGAAGTTCAGCATTTGCAGCAGAGTGGAACTCCAGAGGGCAGTTCAGATGCTTTGGTCCATACTTTGAGGAAATATGAAGCATTGAAGGAGGAACTAGAGTGTTTTCAAAAGAGGTGATTTTTTTTTAAATATAACAATATTAGACGTGTATTGTGTGGCATCTATAAAAATACAAATTAAATCACACTAAACTAAACAAAATTAAAGAGAATGTTAAAAATACAAAATATATATATATTATATACTGTTTTAAATAAAAGTATCTTTATTTATTTTTATAGATTCTAATGTCAATAATAAATTCCAGGTACGATGATTTGATCGAGACGCACAACGCGACTTTGGAGAAGCTTCGGAGCGTACAAGAAGAGAATAGTCGTTTAAAGACACAATGTCATGAGATAACACAAGAGAGGAATGCAGTGGTATGTATTTTGTATAATTGTAATTAAGAGATATTATTGATTTTGGGATAATGCAGTGTTATATATTTTAGATTCGCGAACGTAACGCCCTCAAGGTACAAGTGTCGAGCGTAGTTCGGCAATGGGAGGGAGGGGTCAGAGAACGAGCCGATATCAAGCGACTCACAGATGAAAGAAACGCCGCCATGGCAGAGTACACGCTTATTATGAGCGAAAGGTATAAGATAAATTTATTATTTATACATTACGTTATCTTAATTAGTTAAACATATTATGACAATTTTTGTAACAATTATAAATTTAAAATGTATGTATCGAAATTCCGTCCGGGACACGAATAATACCGTCCACAGATGAAAAGGCCAAACCGTAGATTTCAGATATTAAGGCCAAATTAGGAGGACAGTCATCTTTTTAGATGTTATTTGAAGCTTGGAAATTGTCACCTACTTTCGAATGAACCCCGTGCTTCTAGTCTCTGTCATAATAACAATTTTGTGGGCACACTGCTTAGTTATTGAATGAATGATTGTAGGGATACAGTGCACAAAGAAATGGAAAAGCTCTCTGATGACTTGCAAGCTGCTCTCAAGCGGGTGGCTGCTTTGGAAGGGGCATTACAGGCTTCGAGAGATGAGCAGAGGGCAACCGCCTTACAGGTAGAGTTTTTTAAGGTATACATCCGGATATGAAACATATATGCCATATAATAACTTAAACCGGATAATGAAACATCAGGACTAGTATCTGTTGGTAATATAATTATATTCCTACTTCAGGTACCCTAATAAATTGTGTACATTTGGCGCAAAAAGTAAAAAAAAACTATATTTACTAATAAGACTGTATAATAATTATGTAAATAAACAAAATTATAGGCGGAGAGTTTGCGTCGTGAAATAGAATCAGCATTGGTTGACCGAGATCGCGCCATTAAAGAGTGTACAGACCTTAAAACACCACAGAATACATCCACATTGGGAAAATCGAGGTGAGTCTTACTTGGATGTTTACTGTTATTCGTTCACACAAAGGGTTTGATCTATTTTGGTGTGAAACGTGTTTAAAAAATAAATAAAATATGTTACCTGCATCATTAAATACAAAACAATGGTAAAATTAGAGCTTTGTTATAAGAGCCTTTATAATTTAATTTAATTTAATATGTTCATTGGGTCCAGGCAAGATAATACGGCGTACCATCATCTGGGCTTATCCAGCGGAGTGGGTAATGATGGATTTTTGAATGGTCAGCACTCAAACGACCCATCAATGGATAAATTGCAAGGTGAGTTACATAGAAAAAAAATTACGACACTAGCAGCACACGAGAGGCGCATACGTTGTAAAAATTTCGACGATGAGGTGTAGGACTCGGTAGCTCAATTGGTTAGAACAACAGCACGGAACGCTGTGGACGTCATGCCCAAGTCGTATTAAAAATAAATCAAATCGGTTTAATAGGTTCAACTAAAGAATTTTTCTATGCAGTATTTGTTTGATATGCCCCTTAGCTGGGGCAGAGGGCGTCCACACTGGTCCTTCGTGGCGAGCGGTCTTAAGCGACTTATCTCACTCCAAGTATTTCTTGCAGTAAGTTAAAAAAGGAAAAAACTCATTAAACAATCTTTAAAGGTCTAGTTGGTATGGTGGTCGACGCCGCCGACAAAGAAAGAGTGGATAATTTGGAGCAAGCGAACCAAGAAATTGAAAGACTACGGAAACACGCTGATAGATTGCAGGCCGATCTGAATGACGCGACACGAGAGGCCGAGGTATTTAATATAAAAAAGCCTGAAGTATTGCATTGTAATATACTGACTAGCAGAAGTTAAGAGTTAAAACTTTTTTTCTTAAATAACTTTTAGGTCTCAAAACGAAGAAGAGACTGGGCCTTTTCCGAGAGAGATAAATTGTTGCAAGAACGCGAGAGCGTTAAGGCGCTCTGCAATAGATTGCGAAAGGTAAAAGAATCATCGTGTATTTTTTAATTTTATTGGAGGAACAGACATCCTTTTACAGAGATCTCCATTTGTCTAATAGCTCTTAGGGTTATAAGATTGCATATCGTGACTATTGTTTCTTCTTGACTAAATTTTGCGTGAAAATTAAGTCTTACATTCATAATAGAGGAGGACAGACAAACGTGAAGTGCATTTGATGGAAAGTGAAACACCCTAGCCATATAACAAATAAGAAACCGTAACCCGATTATCCTTCACGGCTTTTTCATCTATGGACGTAGGTTCATGGCCCGGATCGAATTTTTAACGAAGTTCAAAATGATTCAGAAAAATTATAAATTACGACCTGTTGATTTTTAGCCATACATTGCAACCGTTAGACCAAGAAGCTTGTATTAATATAATACATTTTATTAAAGGAAAGAGATCAAATGGTTGGTGAGTTGGCGGAGGCCCGTCGTCATGGCGGTTCAAAATCTTCAGACGGGAGGGAGGCGAGGGAAGGAAAGTCGAGGGCGAAGCATGAACAAACTTGTCGACTTGGTAATTCTAGTGATGGAGCACGTGATTATCAAGTAAGTTTTCGCTATGCACGAACGATATGCTTAGGGTAATTAATATATAATAATTTTTACTTCTTTTTCTATTTACTACTTATTCTCTAGGAGTTCGAGTGGGATACAATGGAAATTGAGCTATGCGGTGATTTGGACGTAGGCGGAGGATTGGAGCTTTGTGGGGGGAAGGGAGCAACCCGCTTTTCCTGGGGACCCCGCTGTTTACGTGGCGAGCGTCGTGCCGGGTTCTATTGCTGATGGCAAGCTACGGTGGGTTTCTATATTTATTTTTATGCATAAAATGGCGGTTGTTTGATTATTAAGAAGATTCATAGTTGTATAATATATATTTGTACTGTCATAGTTACTTAAGTCTGAAATAGTTAATTACGCATAATTTTTAGTTATATATGAACTTAATGTAATGTTGTACGAATTTTAATAAATAAATTAACAAATCCATTTAATATTATTGCAATTTTTGATCATACGTGTTTATCCTTGTGGTCTCTATAGAATGACTGAATATTATTTTTCTTCAGTGTTCTAGACCGCGTGATGGAAGCGTGCGGTGTATCCACGTGGGCGCGTGGTGCAGCGTGTCTATCCGCACTGCATGTGGCTTTGCAGAGAGGACCTGTTGCTTTGCGAGTTCAGCGTGCTCGTGGACCTACCACTTCGCTTACCATGCATCACGGTTTGTTTTCTGATATACTTATTAAGTGATACATTATTAAAGAAACGTTTACAAGTATGATGGTCCGAACTCTATAACACACGGTGCTGTTGCTACTATTTCCTACCATCAGTCTTTTAACAGTTCCAGACAGACAAAAATACTACAAAACTTGAGCCTGAGCCAAGCTATGCAAAATTGCTATTAAAATATGTTGTCAATATAGAACATAAAAACTTCTAATAATCTTATATACTTCATATAAGGGGTAAAAGTACTAAGTTCACGAGCTCGAAACAGCTTTCGTAACGCTGCTCGCCGATAGACATTTTTATTATTTTAATATCGAATTCGAATCACAAATAGAGATAGTTTTTTAATGTCATATGATTGGATAGGACTTTGAATATTTAGTTATTGTAGGTATTTTTTCTTACTAATCAATGCTTAAGACACTTAACATAAATTTAAACATTTATTTTGAACAGGTACATTCATCAGCAAAGTAGCAAACGCTAGCGCAGCTAAAACTGGCAACATTTACGTTGGAGACAGGATCGTTGGTGTATGTATACTGTATATAAAAATTTAAAAGAATAAATACTTTAAAGCTTTTTTTATTAAAAATATTTTAAAGATATATTTTATGCCCGGCTCGAAGGACTACACTTTGACTGATAAATTAATTATTTTTATTGCCCATGTAGGTTAACAGCCGCTCTCTGGATGGGGTGAAAAGTGCTAACGAGGCATTGTGGTTACTACATGAGTGCCAATTCGATTGTGTCTTGGTGACAAGCATGCGTCCGCTACACGGTTGTCATGACATCAGACACAGGTATGTTAAGCAATAAATTACCCTAGAAATAATTGAGCCTTTGGTAAAATATATATATTTTTTAAATATCTACGGCCGATTAAAGAATCTTGAGTTTGTTTTGCATTTTCTACTTGTCATTCGGAAGGATGTTCTCAAAATATTTACAAACACAGCATCTGTTTACTGGAGTGTGAAAAATGTTTAAATAGTCAACATACAGCGATCGCACTGATTTTATTGTGATATCAAACTTAAGTTAAAAATAGTTTAATAACTATTGTTCTTTCTTTCTTAAAACAAAAAATATAATAAAAACTTAATAGAAATAGTTTATTTGCTAAACCTTCTCACTACATAGTATAAAACAAGGTCGCTTTTTTGTCCCTATGTGCGCTTAAAACTTTGAGCTACGCATGCGATTTTTTAATAGATAGAGCGATTTAAGAGGCAGGTTTTTATATGCAACATTCATAGTTTTCCGTAGAGTATTTAGTATCGCATTGCATCCGAGCCAGGTTGGGGCGGGTCGCTAGTAAATGAAAAATTATAACTAAATAATGTGTCCATTTGCAGAACGTCCATGTACGAGCCCTCGTATGGAGATGGGAAACCCTCAGAGGATGCGTGGTCCCCATTTACGCCTCCACCACCGGAACCTAAGGTAATATTTTTCTTCAATTTTGAAATAAAAACTTGTAGTGTCTAAACATACATACATATATTAATTAGTGAGTAAGTTGTAAAAATGTTATATTTGTCGATTTTATTAAAATTTATGAAAAGTTCAAAAACACTCTAATGTTATAAGGAACAAATTTAATTATTTTTGCTTTCGTCGCAGGTACACATAGATGCATGTGTGGCCGAGTTCGACCGTCGCTATGTTTATCACGTGGCCGCTTCTAGCCAGGGAAAGATACACCAGGAGAGAGGTAAATACTCTTATTATTACTTTACTAAAAAATAGTGGTTGACATATGCGCAAGCGGCTCATTTATGTAAAATCTCGTTTCGGGCTTAGAGTTTCTTTTACCCAACTGAAAAAGTTATTCATTTATTTATTTATCATGATCATACAGCGGTATATCAAGGAACTTAATTATACAACATTCTTTGAAGAAAAAGCGTAGATTTTCTGTCTTTTGTATGTCCGGATGCATTTCGTTCAAAATGATTGCACTTTTAATTAAGTTATCTCAACGCGTCGCTCCCCGGTAACCCATTTGTAGCAGTCGGTCGCGCGTATTGTGTTTATCAAACAAATATACCATAACATTCGATCGCACTTGAGCGATAACGCCTATCGATCGATAAGATTGTGCTTATTCTTATATCGATTGAGCGGGGGATACACCAAGTGCACAGTTTCTCTTTCATCGGATTTCATATATAATAAATTATTATAGTTTTTTTGCAGGAAGTGTTTATAGTTTTAGCTTACGTTGTTCAGCAGAGGGTAGTCTTTAGTATGCAGTAAAATATTAGTCAGTGTCAAATAAAGCTCATGTTTTGAAAAATGTTAATGACCACAGTTATCCAAGTGTTACTCTAATAATTAAGATACAGAATTCCATCCGTGACATTTTAGTACATTATGTTTTGAATTTATATGTGTACACTTGACTGTGAATTATTTTCTTGTGTTTCCCTTTACCATATCCCCTTATTGAAAATTAACCATATTGTGTATTAAAAACTATTCAGTAATAACCTTATGTACAAATTATGGATCATGATATATCTTATATATAGATAGAGCAAAAAAAAAATGATAAAGCGTAGATAAAGTGCCAGAAACGCAGCCGGTGTACCGCCGCCCTATGTTATTTTATGTCGTATTGACTCGCTCGTTCTTTCAGGGACGTGGGACATGATTCGCGGGAAAATTGGGGCTGTGACCGGACGAAGCAAGTCTAAAGATAAACAGAATAAGGTTGGTTTTAGAAATACAATGTTTTTTTTTTTAATTACAATTTAAGTTAAAAAGTCAAAGTGTTTACTCATTATATTTTAATACAGTGTTGTATAAATTATATCTCTACAAATATTTTTTAATTTGAATCTATAAGTTAATTGTTTAATATTCAATTAATATATCGACGAGATGCAAAATCACAAATAATAATACAGGAAAAGAGAGACTTGTATTGAGTAATAAATCTCAGAACCTACGCCTTTGAACGGAGTACAACAAAATTTGTGATAAAATATAAATCTGAATGATAATTTTGCAAACTCACGATTCCTTCAGGTACCCGAGTCTGATGCTATCGCCGAGTTGGACTCCGTTATCGACAGTTATCACGGTAAAACAAGTGAGTATGTTTGTATATTTGTGACGTAAATTGTGCATTTTATCTCAATACTAAAGTAACTACTATATTTTTTACAGTTAAGGAAACCAGTAGCGTATTAAAGCGCTCTCGAAGGAAAAATAAAGAGTCGCAAAATGATGCCAAAAATGGCGGTACTTGGCCGAAAGCTCGTGCAAATTTTATTTTGGAGGAGAATGCTACTGGCACCATAGTGCAACCGCGGTCCAGGAAAGAAAGGCCACCGCTGTCTATCTTACTTAGTCCACCTACAAAACTACCGCCTGAACCACAAAGATCTAATACTAACCGAAATTCGAATCCTATACCCTTAGGTCATTTGCCCCTTACGCAAGCTACAGCACCGGCGCGGCATTCTGTGTACAAATCTATTGAATCAAGCCCTGCTATCGAACACTTTCCTAAACCAGCGCCTCTTGCTATACACAACCCTTTCGCGTCACCCAATAATATGAACTTCGAGAAGACTCGAACTCTAGAGAAAGAGAGAGATAAAATATCTATTAGCGAATATGATCATGATGTCACACCGAACAGACTAAGCCTTGTTCTTAACCCGTCAGACGACTCTTTAGACTATCAACCCGCTATCCGCAATAGAACTAAAAGCCCACATTCACTAGACTTCATGGTCAACAAAGGGCCCAGTTCTCTGGATTTCATAACACGCAAATCACCCAACTCCCTTGAGCATTCAATTAAAAATCACACTGGCAAGGACATCCTCGATCAGTATTATTCTACCAAGAAGTCTTCTTCGCCCAAAACGGTGAACAAGTACCCCTCGGACAGCGACAGTTTCGGTCCTGATAGTTTGAACAGCAATGCAAACTTTCCCATGACAGGGACTCTGCCTTCACAAACGAGATTACAATCGCAATATTACCGAGGGCCGTTCACGAACTCGAACCCGCACAACTCCAGCAGATACACGCATCTCTCCAGTCCCACTAATTTACCCCAGAGTCAGTCTGGAGAGAGCATAGGCACCAGTTACGACATGCACTCGTTCACATCCCACACTCACAATATGTCGGACTTGCACCCCGTACCGCGTGTCAACCGCGACTACCAACAGACCTACGAGGGTGGCACGTTTCCTAGGAAAAAGGAGAACCAACGATTTCGTATACCGTCAAATCCTAGTGTTACATCTAAGAATTCTGCCGGGAAACTCAGTACGGGGTCTATAGAGAGGAGCTCAGAAAGAAATTCTCCAATGCCTACATTTCATGTGGAAGTGTTGAGTCCCGGACACGGAGTAAAACAGCTAGCCCATAAGGGAACTAGGAATTCCATGCCTGAATACTGCGGTCTCAGCTGGAATAAGCCCTTGCCTGGGGAATTGCGAAGGGTGCATATAGACAAAAGTCAGCAACCATTAGGAATTCAAATATACTGCCCGCCTAGTAGCGGAGGAGTCTTCGTCTCCACGGTCAATGAGAATTCTCTAGCGAGTCAAGTGGGCTTGCAGGTCGGTGATCAGCTATTGGAAGTTTGCGGCATAAACATGCGGTCCGCGACGTACACCTTAGCAGCTAGTGTGTTGAGACAGATCGGTAATTCGATAACAATGCTCGTTCAATTCAGTCCGGAGAAGTATAAGGATGAGATGGAAGCGCCAGGAAGCTCCTCCTCTGGGGAGAGTTCTCACGATGAAGAGGTTTCTCTCTCAGGATCACCGACGCCCAGGAATTCCCCTGGGCCACAGCAATCTCTGCGCATGGATGTCCCTTCAACCGATGCGTCGACGTTACGACAGTCGCAGGGGAAAGATCTGCCCAGATTCCTCTTGATAGAGATGAGGAATTGTTCCGATCTGGGAATTAGTCTGGTCGGGGGCAACGCGGTCGGAATATTTGTGCACAGCGTACAGATAGACTCTCCGGCGTACATAGCTGGACTACGTACGGGTGACCAGATTTTGGAGTACAATAATGTAGATTTAAGGCGAGCTACGGCAGAACAAGCAGCTCTAGAACTCGCGAAGCCTGCTGATAAGGTGATTATAAATTTTAATTATGATATATTTTTAACTTTTAACATTAGTGTGCTTTTAAACCACACTATTTACATAAAAAGGAAAAGTTTGTCTTAAAAGTGATTTTGAATATTGAGGTCCTTGGGTCGGCATCAACTTCACTCTATAAAAGGTATCACTGGGTATCTATAGTTTTAAATGGCCTATGTTTGTTGTGGCCTTTTCACCAGTTACAAAAAATACACTGTACATTCGTATTAAATGTGTTCTATTAATTTAGTTAATTAGAAATTATTTAATAATTAAATACCTAATTTTAACCACTATTTACCAGGTGAGCGTCCTAGTACGACACGATCTTCAACAGTACCACGAAATAAAGGATAAACCGGGTGACGCGTTCTACATACGCGCTGGCTTCGACCGTTGCGCGAAAATTACCTCTATCGGTATGGACACGATAGACGAGTATTCCCTGTGGTTTAGGAAAGATGAAGTGCTCTTTGTGGACAATACTCTATTTAATGGCGCGCCTGGGCTATGGCGGGCGTGGCAGCTGGACTGTAAGGGAGTCAAGAGACATTGGGGCACGATACCGAGCAAATTCAAGTAAGTACCAACAAAACTTTAATAATTATAGCCGAATCGTAAAAAATTAATAAGCTATATAATGTACCTACATTATATAGCATACCTTATGGATTTATTCTATTTATATTATAAGAATGATTATTATTTATACATTTACATTACATTATACATTTACATTTTTTTTATTGCCAAATTGCGGACAAAATGTTTTCTATTTACAATCTATACTTATTATAAAGCTGAAGAGTTTTTGTTTGTTTCTTTGAACGCGCCAATCTCAGGAACTATTTGTTCGAATTGAAAGGTTTATTTTCGTGTTTGTTGGACCATTTATCGAAGAAGGTTATAAAACATCCCGTGCGATTAATATGAGTGAAAAACAGTGGGAAATGTGGAAAAAAACGGGGAAAATTATTCATTCTTGAGGGTTTCCGTAATGTTAATGTGCGATACAAAAACGGTTCAAGATACCCAACAAGTATGTATGTAAGATTGACAGACGAAATAATCTAGAAATATATCCCCGACAGTATATTTCTACAGTTTTATGGTAGTAAAATTTTGGTTAAAATACTTCATATGGCAAAATAATGTTTGCAAAGTCAGCCCTTGTTTGTTTATATACAGAAACAGACTTTTATAAACTTTTTGAGTTTTCACATGTCTTAGTCAGTAGTCAGTTATTAGAACTGTGGAATGTGTAGAATGCTAAGTGGTAATATCCGCAGATAAGTTTCGAGTTTCACTTGACTTGACATGCTAGAGTGACGTGAAAACTATGGATTGAAATCTAGAGTTTGTATGATATTTATTTGTATTAATCTTCAGAGTCGAAGAAATTCTCCGACGTTCGATGGGCACGTTAGACAACGACGCCCAAAGACGCGCATCAAGCACCGCACGGAGATCCTTCTTTAGGCGGAAGAAGCACAGGGACAGCAAGGAGTTGGCTTCTTTCTCCAACACGGAGCTCGGCTGCTGGAGCGACTCGGGCACTCTGGCTGATGATGTACCGCCTCTCTCGTACCAGAGGGTCGAGAGGTTGCACTGTAAGTAGTATTGCGTTGTTATAAACGATTAGGTTACATTTATTCTTCAATAAACCAATTTATAGAATTTATTGGTAGTTGAATATGTTTTCTTAGTAACATTGTTACTACCTAGCTTGTGTTTAAGAAGAATTGTCTTTAAATACTTAAATAAAACACTTTTAACGGTTTAAAACGCGAAATATATTACTTATTTTCAATTTATTTTAACAACGGCCCGACATTTCGGATGCTATACAGCAGCCGTGGCTATAGAGTGACGGAAGATGGAGCATGTCTCTAATGTGAAAAGTTTAATTTGCTACTTTAGCGCCATGTGTTTCGTCGTATCTGGATTTGAAGAATGCCCTTGAAATAAATTGTAAATTATTCAACTAGTATATTTCGCGTTTTAAAGCGTACGAAGGGATATTTTTTCAATTGTGTGTAAAAGAGAAGAATAATTAGTTTTTGTAAATACACTATATTTTGTATGAAGTTAATGACATTTTTTGTTGCGATAGATGGTAGCCGCCGACCAGTAGCAGTACTAGGACCCCTTCGCGAGTGCGTAGCGGGTAAATTGGTTACGGACTGGCCTCATGTGTTCGTTCATGTACGACCTGACCCGCGCACGCTCAGGGACCGTGCCGATAAGGTATTTCCCAGTATTCATTTTATTTACACACAAAAATGTGATCAGTTAACCATGATATTCTATCCGTTATTTTCGGTAGTTTTATGTTTTAAAATTAGAACAGTATTTTTTTTTAATATAGTAAAAAAACTATTTTCTAATTATCACCTTTTGCTTCCAGGGCATCCATTGCATTGTTGACGTGTCCGTGGCGATAATAGAGAAGCTGCACAAGCACCAGATTTACCCAATCGTTCTGTTCATCAAGTTCAAGTCATTCAAGCAGATTAAGGAAGTCAAAGATACGAGGTATCCTGCTGATAAAGTATCAGCGAAGGCTGCGAAGGAGATGTACGAGCATGGCCTGAAAGTCGAGAATGAGTTTAGAAATTATATATCTGGTGGGTTTTAGCAGAATATCAATTCTCATTATTTCCTAACACTGTTATTTTTAACAATGAGAGTGAGTAATCTCTCTTAACTTATATCTCTTCCATGACTTCTTTCTTATTGTGATTATAATTAACGTTGAGTTTAACATATTCCACCTTTAATCGCAGCGGAGATCCCAGCTGGAGTGAACATAGCGTATATGTGCACCCAAATCAAAGAGGCCGTAGAGGAAGAGCAGAACAAGACACTATGGGTGCCTTCAGCGCAAGCCTGACCCTTACCCCCCACCCCACACAAAACAGTAACATTCTGTAAACACGAAAAACATCCGAAACGCACCAAACACACGGAAAAACGCCAAAAACAAAAGTACACAATCAAACAAACCGAACAAGCGTACCACTCTGACCCCGGCCATCCGGACGAACCAAAAAAGGAAACAATAATGAAAAAACCGCTAAAAGACGCAGATGACGTCAGATATTACTCGGAGCCGGACGCCAAATACTTCGAAATCGACTATGAGTTCCTCAAAGAGCTGCGACAGATCGCGAGAAACAATTGCCCCAAGTGTAGGCGACGCTCAAAGAAAGTCGATAGTACCAGGCGCTATAGAGATAAGAGACAGAAGGAGAAGCGTAGAACAGAAGGGAATTTCGTGCTCTGCAACGGGAGGTATCACAACGCGCAACAGCACTGCCGGTTCTGTTGTAAGATATGCAATCGATCGACAGACACTCTCGATTCGATCGATGACGAATACTCATTTGTATCGAAGAGCTACAGCTTCCCGTCAAGTAGGACGACTAGCTCACGCTCGAGGTCCACACCCAGTAAAGTAAAAGAAAGAAAAAACTCGATACAATCGAATAAATCGGTGTCGTTTCTCGAATCGAGTAACGACGAATCTTTGAAAGACGAGCCGAATTACACCGCCAAGAGTTTCACCAACGATCTAAAGAAATTCTTGTTAAAGCCGTCGTCGCCTAGACTCAGCTTGCGTGAGAAATTTATTATTAGTTTCAAACAAGAACTGGAAGCTACTAAGAAATCACCCAAATTGAAAGCTATTAAGGGTCTATGGAAGTCCTATTAAATTGTGCGTACACAACTTTTCTAAAGGATAAAAGAATTAACGCAGTAACTTTTAAAAAGTTAAGAATTTAGTTTTGAATTGGTTTGATATTATTTATTCTATATTTATAATTGTGCGATTCTACAGAATTCGATTCTTTGTCAGGTCAAAATTATAGAAGTTTACACATAAGTAAAAAAGATGTCGCTGATCCTAAAAATTCGACATTCATGTTTTTTGACCTGACAATTCTCAATCCTTGGTGCTCTATTCTGTTGTGTATTTTTCATTAATTTATACAATAACTGTACAAACGTGTTCATGTCGTTCTAAATGTATAGCAACGTAGGTGCTAACCTGTATATACCCGTCCTTATTTGTTATTTATTTTCTCTTTCTATTTATAAATAGTTTGAAAATCGAACTGGCCTAAGAAACAACAATTTTCGACAATTGCCTGTGCATGAGATCTATCACCCTTATTTTTATGGAAAGTAAAAGATGGATATCTTATACTAAGTATTTCTGGTAATCATAAATTTATCGTATATTTGGTATTACATTATAAAGACTTAACTTCATCAATTTTGGACATCACGACCATAATGTATAGCAATATTATGCATCTAGATATTCTGAAACGCTTAAAATACATTCTAAATATATATAAAATTTGAAAAATTACATAGGGTAGTTTAGTCTTGTGGTAGGTATCTAGGGATCAATAGACAACTTTTGTTGTATATCTAGCTGTTTGTATACTCCGTTAGATATAGGAGGACGGTTAAGACCACATAGCAGTTCTTGCTTGCCATAATTAAAAATTGTATATTCTATAATTTTGTTTAAGTATTAAAATAGTTAAGTTTGAAACTTATAATTGATATTACCAGCCCAAGTGAAATTACCGCATTATTTCAAAGAAAAATCCGTTAAATGTTCTTTTTTACATAAATATGGCAAGCAAAAACTATATAGACAAAATAACAAGCATTCGTTAGTCGTTTGACGATATACATTTTACACGTAGACATTAGACGGTAGGCAACGTTGGTAGTAGCACATTTGTATTAGACATTTCAAAGACTCGATTACATTCAAGTATCAAATCATCTTATAATATTAAGTCAATTTCGAACTAGATGGGAAGTTAAATAACTTTAATAGGAAACATTCAACCGTCGATCAATGTATTCGTTACATATACGTTGTAGTAGTACAGTACAATAGTAGGTTTTTCTTAAATGGCCTTAAAGTTCAAGAGTAGAATAAAAAATACAATGATACAAGACAAATGCGATATTCCTAGACGTTAGTTTTTAATATAGATATTTTATGCTGTTCACAAGTAACGCACTTTGTATATTTCACGCACGGTATGCAAACAAACTGTTTCAATGTTCCATAGAAAATTCATTATATCGTATATTCTATATATTTTTCTCTGCTTCTTGGAGTTGATAACTTACTAGTGGTCACACAAAAATCGATATTGTAACGCTTCAAATTGTCTATTTACATATTCTTCTGTAACCCAACTGACCCGACAGATTTGTTATAGTAATTTAAAAGTAAACAAGTTAAATCTATGCTAATATTTTAAAATACTTATGTCTAAAATTACAATATTAACCTTACCCTAATTTCAGCTTAATTAAAAAAATAGTTAGGTGATATAGCATAGCATAGACGATCAAAGTGACTTTTTCATTTGGATTGGATAATAAGTTATTAATTTTAGACACTTCGTCTAGTTGGAGTTACAGCACGATCTATTATATTCTAATACTATTTATTAAGAATAATTGTTTCCTACGTATTCTGTGGACCAGATTAATTTGCCATAACTAAAATATCTCCGGTTATTTACACAATAATTATTTGCAAACATTTATATACTTGTATTTTCTTGAAACTTTATTGTAACACATAGCTACTATCAAGTGCCCTTTGTTTAACGAAATATTTGCAACATATTTATAAATACTCGGTGTATTGATCATGGCAATACTGTAAAAAATGGGAAATATCTAAAAGTCAGAATAATATAGAAATTGTAATGTATACACAATGCAAGAGAAGTTATTTGCATAATTTCACTATACAAGATACAATAACAAGTGTGTTTTATCCTGACTTACGTTGTTGTTTTGTAGGGTTCGATTGTTAGAGAAGCATCAGATTTATAATCAGTAATCGATAAATATCCCATTTTAATGAGTATTGCAAAGCAATAACAACTTTATAGCCTTATGATAGAGTTTATTTTGTCTTATATGTCACATTCGGACAATCGGTAGAATTTACGATCTCAATGATATAATTAACATGTGATGAGGCTTACGATTTTATATTTGAGCACAGTTAGTTAAGTTTTTTTGTACAGTTTGATTTGAGTTTATTTCACGTTTCCGCTTGTCGCTTTTATTCACAAGCTTGGCGCAATCGTTTATTTAGGTTTATGGCGCAGAGATGGCGCCACCGAGCTGTCAGTGCAATAGCCAGCCTGCTGTGTTGCCAGTGAAATCATTTTAATTTAGCATTCATTCTCGTTTTCACGGATGATGGTCTTTTAAACGAAAGTTTTACTGTTTTTTTGACAGACCATTTGTTTACGTCCATAGCTCCAATTTAGCCCCTGAAACCTACTGGCGATAAAGTTACCAGAGATCAGTTTAATCTGCAGCATGCACAAAAGCAGTTCAATTTACAATAGATTAGATTTTGATTTTTTTTTAGTTTTAAGATAACGTTAATTTGATCTGATAAGTTATTGCCATCTGATTGGAGCCTACAGATTTTTATTTAATGTTTATTTATCGCTTAAGTATTTATGTTTTTTTGTATATAATATGTAAAAAAGGCCCGTTTACATATTTATTGTATTTAGAAAGGTTGCCCGAAAGTGTGTTTTAAAATTGACAATAATCAGTATTTACTTATACAATGTATGTAACGTAGTGTCTATATTATATTGTTTTGGAGATATATTTATATGTTAATATTTGATAATTATTTCTGTATTTTGTAATGGTATTATTTTCATTTTTGTAAGTATTTTGTGTATATTTGTGTACGGCCGTCAACGTTGGTCACTCTTAACATATTGTTTATGCAAATGTTTCAACGAATTGTTTTTAATTTAGGATAAAGCAATAAATTAATATACGATATTATTTATTTTAATTTTTAATTGCCAACTACCCATTGAAAGATTTTCTCTGAATTTCCCAAATTTGAAAGTGTCATTTGAAATCCAAGTATGTTACAATATTTAGAAAAGCTCACGAGATATTTATCTCGGGGCCTTTGTAAACTGTACTACAGCGCCTCCCTGTCGCTGTAGTAGACCGTTGCCTGACATTGCGTCGCATACGAAGGTTTTTAATTTCATATAAACATTAATTAATTAAGTTTTATGAAACATGTTCGACTTCGCCTGGGAATCTGGATATTAAATAGAACGAAATCCGTCTGGGTCACGAACCACCGTTCACAGTCCGTTAAACTTGACTGAAATTGCGTTCGATTTCAGTCTGTGGATTTCCGAATACTCAAAGCCAAAAAAGGTCGACAGCGCATCTTGGTGAGACGTAAAATGGCTGAGGTATTTCATCTACCATCAGATGGACCCAATACTTGTCTGTTCTCTAGCATACAATATTTCCCGAGTAGGCAACACACAGAAGCCCCATGTTCTAGGAGCATACGAGATTTACGTACGGTAAATAGGTGTAATAGGTAAGTCGAGATAGGAACCTATCTAGAAAAGCTGAACGTTTTATCCTGCACGCGACGCGATAACTAAGTGGAGAAAGCGTCATTGGTATGCATGAACCGAGGATTCACCTTGATAAATTGTATTAGCGACATTTACTAAACGCGAAAGAAAGTTATGTTTTAAAGGTTTATTTTGCGAATAAAATTAGGTAATCTTAATAGAGCCTATGCTGTGTATTTCAATACGTAGATTCGTGTTCTTTGAGCTTTAAAAAAAACCAAGTCGGGTCGCAAACCGATTTCCCTTCAGTTTCGTAAATACGGATTGGTGAAGCTCATGTAATTTCAAGAATTTTTATTTCATCTTATTTATACAAGGTTATTCCTACTTCATGCGAAACCTGACAGTAGTTTTATTCAGAATCAGTAGCAGAATCCATTCCAATAGTTTTTATACCACGTTATATTTTTCTTCAAAATTATATGAAATTTTTGAAATCCTTTCTTTTAAAACTTTCTTCCGAATTGCAAGCAAGCGATTGCGCATCCCACGGGCGTCTATCGTTTCGCGGTGTTTTTTAAAGTGCGTTAATTACAAACATGTCTTACAATTATATCAATGTACAATATGTGGAAATGGTACGAACACTTGCATTGTGTGGTGATAATGTTGCTGAAGCAGTGAGACGTTATCATGAACAATTTGGCATCTTGGTATCATGGAACACAATGCTGAGCCTTACGCAGCGCTTACGAGACCATGGCCAGTTCAGACCAGTCGCAGTAGACAGAGGCGAGGAGATTATTCAACGTAAGTCAGTCTTACGTGTGGTGGACTTTTAGGAATAACCACCAATACCTTTACCATTTTAGACGAGCACAAGAGCTGCTCGAAAATAATAAAGCCCAAAGATTCGATAAATTAGTGCAAATAATGGTGATTAAAATTTTCTCTTTGTCTCAATAATTAACGCTAGACTTACATGGCGTTTAACCATTCTGACAATCCAAAGCCTGTAAGTGTGATGGAAAATGTTATTGCCAATGTTCTGAATACATTCTGTGAGCGGACAATAAGTACATAAAAGTAGTGAATCGTGTAGTGTAAGGTGCAGGACGCGGAGCAGAGGAGAGGGAGGGGGTGCAAAAAAATTTATAACTTTGTGAGTTTTCATTATTTTTTAATTTTGATTTTTTATCCTGATTCTGCGAATAAAAAGACGTTTGGCGTGTTTCAGCTTTAGTATCAACAAAGAATAACCTTTATTGAAAGAACTTAATGGTTTTGGGTCGGTCCTAAAGACTGACTTTTTCACATACAATTAATCAGTCGTCTATCAATACACAAAGAAACTATCGTTTCCTGAGAACGGCACATCTTTCAAGTCAAAACCCTTGACAGCATTTGTGTCCAAGTAATCTTAATCTACAAAGGAACATAGAATATACCTACGGTTTATGGGTAATATTTATGCCACGAATTACAAAAAAGTTGTCACAATTATTGTTTCCGGACTTATTAAAGGAGATGTACATCATATGCGATAATTAACTGTTGTCTTCTACTGAAGAAAAAATTATTACTTCATGCGTCAGTAAGTTTAGATGATAATATTCTATTTAAATAAATAATAAATTTTAACTCTTGTATTTTTTTTAAATTTATAAAACACATATGATAGAATCAATTGTTGAAAATGCTATATCAATTTTGCACCCGAAATACAGTACTTACACGCTTGCAGCAGGCGTAACGAGCACGACGGCCATTGAAACTAATTTTTGGATGATATTCATTTGTTTATTCTCGCTACCGAACTGGGGGTTTCGTGGAATTATTATACACTTGCAATTTTATCATTCCAATCTCTGAAATAGAAGTCATCATTATCATCAGACCGACAAAGAAAATGAAGGCCGAAAATGTAGTGGTTTGTAAATCTTTCTTGCTAAAACTTATTAATAATATAGCTTAATAGAAAAATCTAGACAATTAAAAAGCCGTATTTTTTGCTTTTTATTAAAGAATAAACGCATTTATTTCTCAATAAGGAACAAAAAATAATGTCATGTATAGCCAATTTATCGCTTAACATCAATAAGAATCATTCTCAAAAGTATTATAACATTGTAATAACTTTTTGCCCCTCATTTTCTTGGTAATTCACTTCGCAGTGCAAACCAGTCCAGCGAGTGTAGCGAGGCAGACACTGCGCGCGCGCTGCTATGAAATACGCGGGAAAATCGAAATTCAATTCATCGATATATTTTAAACCAAAGTTAACAAATGAGTCTTTATGTTAGGACATTTTTCGTACCAAAGATATATTCGTTAGAAGCAATTATGATTCGAGGAAAATGTTCATTAAATGTTCAGTGATTCCGTTTGTGATATTGTTTTTCTGTGTTTGTGATTGTATAAGAAATGGACACAAAATTAAGAGGAAGGTGAATACTTGGAGTTATATAAAGTCGAATAAGTTGAAAAATACGACGGCTGTTGGGGAGAACCGCGGTTTTTTTGGGCATGGTAAGTACCCTTGTTTATCTACATTATGTTTCCCATAAAATATTCTTCAAGTTCATTTGTTGATTTTATCGATTGTACTTATATAATATTAATTTTTAATCCAATTTCAAAGTCATATAAATGTTCGTAACGAAGTTACATCTAATTGTTTTATGGAATCAAAAGATACTAGAACCTACATAAACCAAAGAAATAACATCAAAACATATTACAAAGAGTCAAAATTGTTACATCAACTGTATAATTAGAGAGACAAATAAACTGGTAAACATAATGGTGTCCTGTTTGAGCACAGTTGGTAAGATTGTAAATGAACGATAAACTATGACCGGCATAAAAATTGCAAAGTCCTGTTAAAGAAAGTGGACAGTGAGGCACGCGCGCCTGGAAGACCAGTTCTATATTATGGCTAGTAAGTAAGACAGTTAGGGCGGTTACGCACGAACGTAAAAAAATCTCTTTAAAGAAATGGCACGCGTCAACCCTTTTTAACTATTTATGGTTTATGACGTTGTGCGAGTAAGACAATAAATATTGTTTAAAACATATAAAACTTGATTTATATTAAACTTATTTAAAAGATGTTTAAACTAGACTACCCGACGTTACAGATGCTTTGCAGCGTCGGTGGTGATGGGGAAACAAAATAATTTTTAAGTGAGTTTAACTAATATATTTCGTGTTTTAAACCGTTAATGTGTTTTATTTAAACGTGTACTACTCGCGTAATATTCAATAAATAATACTTGGAATGGTTTTACTGTACAAGCTTAAATCAACATGTTTTAAAATACCTACTTGTATTTTGTGTTGATCTAAATACCAAGTCTCTCGTATTGTGTATGTAAATTAATAATTAAAAAACATTTTTTTAAAATCCACGTGATTTATCGTATTGTAACAAAGTTTTATAGAAAGAGTAATAAAAATTAACATTACAATTACTGTAAGTAAAATTACACCATGTAAGTAAAAGATACCGCCTATCATTTACCTGTGGATTAACCCAAGGGATCTCCGGAGCTATAAATATTTTACTTATCCCACTAGTTTCCCGAGAGTTCACAAAGTTATAGCCGAACCCTGACTACAATTGGAAATAACTTATAACTAACGTATCTTGAATATATCTTATGTATTGATGAGATTCATTTGAATATTTTGCTCGTCTTTTAACCTTTGAGAAATAGAAAATCTGATCTACATAAGTCCTGTCTGTAGTTTAAGCGACCCATTTAAATAAAACACTTTTAACGGTTTAAAACGCGAAATGTATTAATCAGCTTATATATAATTTATTCCCCTGCGATCACAGCGGCCGCAAAGCATTTGAAATGTGGAATGCCGTAGTTAAATATCGTTTTTTATGGTAAAAAATACGTAAATGAGTGTTGGTTTTGTTTTTATTTAAGGTTGGCTTCAGATGATTTAATTTGACAAATAAACATTCGCATAAAAACAGAAAACCACTCGTGTATACTCAGCCTAAATAGCAGGTGTCGAGTTAATGAGACAGGTTCTGAATGTTACCACTAGACTACTGTGTGAACTAGAGTTTATGGTTGTTATTGCATTTTAATTGAATTCAACCCGATTTGATGATTTAACATTCGCGAATCTGATTTATTGATGTTAATTTTGATATCAGTTTTATAGCTTTATTTGATTTGTAACGGTTGAAATCCCAATTTATCATGTGCACGTGTGTTATTATCGATAGTGTTATGTGTATTTTTCTATATTTTTTTCTAATAAAATCAAATTATAAATAATAATAAATCGATATACACTATATTATATACTATTTAGGCTCTGCACTTTTCTGGTGTATATCGGTTGTGTACTTTATAATTTTTCATGTAAAATAATTTGGAATCACCTGCCAAACATATGCAATAACATAGATAAGCAGATTTCCCATTTTTAACCACTTTTGCTACATCAGAAAAATTTTAACAACTGCATATCGACTTTCAAGCAATGCCTGTGAAATTAACAATAAATTACAAAATTTAGCGTTCTTCGTTCATTTTCTTGAAGCTTAGTTAATTTTAACCTCTTTGAACAAAATCATATAGCATATAGATTTGTGAATACTTTCAAGTATTGTAAATTATTAAATGAAAAATTTCCTCGATATTTGAGCGCTTATGAACATTTATAAACGTTTTAATTATTTATTTAAAAAAATCTATAACTTATAATACGATCTCTAATATCCATCTTATGAATAAAACTTTTAACAAAAGTTAACGTTAATACAATGTTTAGCTAATCATAAACCAACTTATTAGTACGATTTCGTATAATAATTTAAAAATAAAATAAAATTTAAATAAATATGCAAATATTATTTATTGATATAATCTTCCCTCGAATCACTAGATGTTTCCTGGTTTAAAGTCTCTCGAATGAAAGAGGGATGAAACGCGACTGGAATAATGTTAAATAAAAAATGGAAGGTGCGTCCGACCGGTGGAAATTGAATCCCGAAGCGAAACCACGAAATTGGACATCTCCGTAATTTATTGTCGAAGTGCACGTCTGCTCGATGTTCGCAATTTTTTGTGTCGCCAATCACAACTGACACGTTAATTTTAGAGTTCCTTGTATTCTTATAATTTTTTTCGATCTACCTCCTCCGTGGCTCTGTTGAAATGAAACGGTTCGAGGCGTTGCGGTAAGCATGAGACGTCCCGTATTCAAATATCGGGATATATTTTTATTTAGAATAGAGCTAAGAAGGCTAATGACTTACTTACAAGTAAATATTTAATAATATCCAAAGCCAAAATAGGTCGACAAAGAAACTTGCTTAGATTCTATATGGCTAGGGTATTTTACCTACCATCAAGCGAACCACACACTAGCCTGTTCTTCACTAGCATAAAAAAATATATAACAATGTCGCGGACGTCATAGTGAAGTGTGTCCCAGGCCTATGGGCGATACGATACACTTCCTTGTAATGTTTACACAATGCACGAATAAATTTATTTATTTATTTATTCATAAGGTACACAAATAAAACAAACTAGAGAATAAGTCTTAAAGAACTATGTGGTAAATTGAGTTTGTATATCAATTACATGCGTACACGGAGAAACTAAATCGTACTGTACTATAAATAATCAATGCGAACAATTATGTTATTGCTAAAAAGTACTTCCGAAATGTTGTGTCAAAATTTTGTGTGAAATTATATTGTGACTAAAAAATCATTTGTCGTGAATATTTTTATATGATTTTATACAGTTTTCAAAGTATTCGTCCACACGGCGTGTTAGCTACCAGCCTTGTAATGTTCCATGAAAATCACTTACTCCTTAAAAACATTCTTTTTAATACACCCTGTATTGCTTTGTGATTGATCTAAAGTATTTGGCTCATCCTAAGTGTACCACATGAAAAAGGTAACTAATTCCTCTTATAGCGAACGGTGTTAAGAGGACGCGCAATTGTTTTTATCTTATAAGGATTGGTGTCTTTGACATCCGGTCTGTGCGTGGGAATGTTTTAATATATTTTATTGCTCGTGCGCAAGTGCATGGTTTTTGTGCACACTTATTACAGGCATATTTTATTACAAGAACATTTTTTGCTTAAAAACATTTGTAAAATGTTGTTTTTTTTATCTGCTATTTATTGGGATTGGAATCTTAGACTTCATGATCGAAAGTCGAGAGTACAAGTAGAATTACACGTTTTGTTATTGAACGTCTTGAGACCATATCCTATACGTTGTATATGTTTCACCATATATGTATTAGTTACAGTAGTTTATGGGAGTAATACACATAAATGAAACCTTTCAGATTATATAAAATACTTTAACGGTTTAAAATGCGATAGATTATTTAAATTATTTTAACTACGGCTCGATATTTTGGATGCTTTGCAGCAGCCGTCGTGGGATGAGGGAGTTTCAACCTATAAAAGTATTTTATTAAATACTAGCTGTGCAATCCACTTCGTCCTCGAGAATCGTTATTTTGGGTTTTTTCAAACCCCGTCATATGTATAAACTTAAGCTGTTAGCCACAACGTCGATCGCGTCCCTTCCCGTCGTTATTGCAAGTTAATCTTAAAAGATAGAGATGTATCGTCGTGGACTTTTTTGTTAGATTATTTAAAGGGTAATCATTCTTTGATACATAATTTTTAGGTATCTTAAACCGTTTTCGAAAGGTACACATCTGCATGCATGAAACAGACATGAAAATTTTCCCCCGTTTTGTTCACATTTCTTGCTGTATCTTCGCTCCTATTAGTCATATCGCAATGTGTTATAACCTATAACCTTCAACCAACCAAACTAAAATATTATTTCAATTCGAACCCGTACTTGCTGAGATTAGCGTGTTCAAACAAAAAGCAAACTCTTCAGCTTTATATTATAGTATAGATATAGATAATATAACATAAGAGATTTCTTAAGTCTTAAGTTGTATATTAAACTTTGTATGTATTATGTTAAATTGGGGATATTAAAAATCGACTTACATTTACCACTAGTTTAGTTAATGTATCTAATTAAACGAGGGAAAATTACTTCAAGAACGAACTAATATAATTAAGTTCCAAGTTTAGGGTTGCTCAGTTCTAGTAATTAGATTCGAGAACATGTAGTCAATTAGAAGTTAACATCTGAACTGTTAAAACAAATAAGTTTACAATTGTGATTTGTAGATTAGGTAAGACAAAATTGATAATATCGTTACCGTACCATTGACTAGAGAAAAATTAAAAAAAAAACAGTTTTTTTGTGTTTTATATTGTTGACTTTGTTAATCAAAACTTTTGCACTCAGTCGTTTTTTTTTTCATTTTTCATTCGTAAACGAATTCTACAAATTCAACGGCTTGTCAAATTGAAAGCCGACCGTTTCGCCGATTTTTAACCGTTGCCCCGGAATTTGAAGCTAGGACCTGTGGCGTATAATCAAACACGTTTTACCACTGAGCTACGGAGGCGGCCTAAAATCAATTCCAGTTATAATTTTTAGTATTAAATGTAACCTTCCGATATAGGTAAGACCTTATCGCCGAATGGAAAACTACTATTTGTTAAAACGTAGAAAAGTTCTCAAACACCGGGTCACATTTAAATATTCAATATTCTAATGTACAGTTACGCGTGGGGCTTTCTAAGCGTCAAATAGCCGATAATTTTAGCGCAAATACTATAAAAACCCTTTCTGTGCAAAGCTCACGGATTTCTCGAGAAACGATCGACAGTTTATCTCCGGGTGAAGCAATTTGCTCTAAACCTACGATTACTGGCAATTGATAGGTTAACTTGGATTTTGTATCGAAGCAGGATGTGAGATCGGTCGTATTTAAACGGAGTTATATCGCTTTGTCGACTCGACTGCATATATTAGATGGGCTACTTTCAATTAGCTATCTATGTATGGCTTACAACTTACTAGTAGTTTAGATCCCTACCGGGCCTACTATGTTTCCGTGGTTTCCTTTTTTTCTTGGTTCGCCCCCCCCCTCTTTTTTTTGGTGTTTTTTTTTTTTTTTTTTTCCCTCCCCCCTTTTTTTTTTTTTTTTTTTTTTTTATCAATTAACATTTTTTCCAAAACAAGTTGGGTAAACTTCTGAGAAATCCGGGTATAAATGGTCACGAACCACTGTGCCCGCGGCCTCGTCCGCGTGAATAAGTCTAATGACTTGGGGTAGAATTTTTAATTATTTAGGCTGTTTATTAAATTATGTATGGGCGCATTTAGGGTAGCCAATCTATGTTGTATGTGCTACTTTGCCGCAAAACTCTCACCTCGCATCATTCCTACTCTAACTCCCACTCTCATTCCTACACTCACTCTCACTCCCACTCCCACTCCCACTCTCATTCCCAAAAACCAAAGGAGAAAGTTTCATTGTTCTAGCTTCAAAAACCACGAATTTCCATACAAACTTTCACCCCCTCTTTCAACTCCTATAAAGCCCTATTTGGCATTAAACAAAAATGCCTATGTCCTATCTCAGGCTCTAAAGTATCTATGTACCAAATTTTATTTAAATCAGTTCAGTAGTTTCGGAGTTAAAGCCGGACAGACAGACAGACAGACAGAGTTACTTTCGCATTTATAATATTATTAAAATCGATAATTTATTTTAAATAAAAATTTATAAAGGGTAAAGAATAGATAAAATAATTATTAAAATCGGTCCAGTACTTTTTTAGTTTCTCCGTTACGTACAAAAATACAAATCATTCCTCTTTATAATATTAGTGTAGATAGCTGTTACCCACGATATTCGCCCGTCGTTCGGGTTCGTACTTGCAAGTTAATCTTCAAAGACAGACATATAGCGTCGCGGACTTTTTTTAGATAATTTAAAGGGGAATCATTCTTTCATAGACTCAATGTATAAAAAATCAATTTTTAGGTATCTTGAACTGTTTTCGCAGCGTACGCATCTGAAACCTACAGAGATGGAAAATTTCCCACGTTTTGTTCACACTTCTCGCTGTATCTTCGCTCCTATTAGTCACATCACAATGTGTTACAGCCTATATATAACCTTCCTCGATGGATGCTCTAACCAACACAAAAATTTCAATTCGAACCCGTACTACCTGAGATTAGCGCGCTCAAACAAACAAACAAACAAACAAACTCTTCAGTTTTATATATTAGTAAGTAAGTAAGTATAGATTTATTAAATCTTGTCTATTTAGCTAAATCAAAATACGTTACATTGTGCGAAGTAAATTGTCTATTGTTTTCTTTTGTTAAAAATATTTTTAAGTAATATTGCATAGGCTTGACTAGCACAGGGAATGCAAACACTTTCGTTTGATAATTATTCTTTTATGATAATGGCAAGATCACGCAATGATTGTCTGTGGTCCTTCAAGTGTGACACGATAATTGAAAACTGGCTAATTTAGAAGAAATCGAAATAATGATAGGTTAGAGGCATAACATAATAAAGGAGACAATTATGTGTAAAATCGTAGTTTTTTAAAGTACAAGAAATTGTAATGATTAAAGCACAAAATAAATAAAAAACAGTATGTGAAAATGTCTTGTAAAAAATGTTTAAAACTACATAATAACTTGTTTGGTTGTAGAAATGAGGCTCTTATTTTTCTCTTGAAGTGAAATAGCAGGATTTAATGAATATAAGGAATATTTTTTAGTAATTAGATTCCATGTTTATTAATCGTTCTCATTAATTCATTCGGACGTGTATGTATCTAGTAGATATTAATTTTATAACTGTGATAACAGTGATCCGTTACAAAGCAATATATTACATCAATATTGCATAATATTACTGTCAATAAATGTACGTAAATGAAATTTCTGCTACTTTGCCAGATAAAATTGATGTATAAACTAAATATTATTTGAAGCTTTAAACACCCATAAGTAAAGAGTGTAGATGCATCTAGTATAGACCTGTGTGTAGATTTCAATAGTGACCCAAAATTATCTGCATACAATGCTCGGTCTTAACAAGTTGTTTTGTAAGCCTTCGTAAATAATTTATATATTTTGAAATAACCATAATTTAGACACCGTTACTTGCACTCGAAAGTTAAAATTTATTTATTGAAGATGGCCAAAACATTGTTGGGATGACACTTTTTGTATTTTATTGATGAGAAAAAAGGTTTTATTCATTCCTTATACGTAAGCGGGTTATTAGGTTGCGTTTTCTAAAAAGTTATACAAAATAAAAAAGGACGTCATGACAAGTATGATGTCACTTATTGTCTGTAGTTTACGCGAGGAGTATACATTTAAATAAAACATATTAAACGTTTTAAAACGAGAAATGAATTAGACAACTCATTTACAATTTATTTTTACTACGGCATGGCGTTTCGAATGCTTTGCAGTGGTCACAGAATACCAAACGGAACGTAGTTAAAATAAATTGTAAATTAAGTTAAATCATATATTTCCCATTTTAAACCGTTAAAAGTATTATGTATTTTTTCGATTAGATAATATTATTATCTAAAATACATTTATCAAGTAACCGCCTCTGTAGCTTAATTGTAAAACGCGGTATCAGCATTGCAGGATGTCTTAAATTTTAATTTTTGCGAAACATCATCGTTTAGTGAAACAGATACAAAAATGTGTTTGCCCCATGCCCCCTCGTACCATTGAGTTACGGAAGAAGAGTCGATATAATCAAGCAAGAGTTAATAAAGTAATATCTACTGTAGTTCACGTGAGTGGTACACATTTAACGGTTCGAAACACGTGTCATACAACTCTCGACTATTGCAAAGCCTCCAAAATGTTGTTTCGTTGTTAGATGTTTATTACGATAAATCGCGCTTTAAACCGCGGTTTAAAAGTTGGGTGAAGAAAAATAAACGTAAATGGTTTCATTTGAGTAACTTCAAGTGAAATGTTGCGCAAAAGTGTCTTAATACACATTCTACTTTCTACATCAGCAGGATAATACTCGAAAGTCTTAGGTAATTTAACTTATGTCCATTAACAATTTATTTCTAACCGACTGCGTACGTCCGTGGTTTATTTCTAACCGAAAAAAATGGAGCTACTAATATAGTGGCGTTTTTGTTTTAAAAATTAGTTTTACTCGTAACCCAAATGTAAAAAAGTCTAACAATACCTATGCTACAATAAAATAAAATAAACAAATACTGTTTATAGTTTACGCGAGTAGTACAAATTTAAATAAAACACTCTAACGGTAAAACTTATTGAAAATGATTTTTAACTTCGGCCCGACGTTTCGGATGCTTTGCAGCAGCCGTGGTCACGGGGAGACACCCCCCGCGTCTTGTCGTGGTCTCCCCGTGACCACGGCTGCTGCAAAGCGTCAGGCGAACAAGTCAGGCGGTTTAGACGTGAGTAAAAAACATTCATACATATTATTGTTATATAATTTTGTAGAAACTATATAAAATACTAGGTGACCTGGCAAACATTATTTTGTCATATGAAATATTTCGACGAAATATTTTGATTACCATAAAAACTTGCAAGTATTAAAAGATTATGGTGAGAAGAGATTAAGATTATTAAAAGATAAACACAATATATCGTCACATGTTTTTAGATTATAATAAAAAGAATAGCTCTTTCGTATATATTTTTTGGGTATATTGAACCGTTTTTTCCACATTTCCCGCTATTTCTTCGCTTCTACTGCTCGTAGCCAGATGTTATACGTAAAGCCGAAAAGCTTAATTGTTTAAATGGTACAGTCAACATAAAACGATTTTTTTATTCGAACCAGTAGATCCTGAGATTGGAGCGTAGTATAAATTATATTAATATGAATAACAAAAGACGGAAGAAATTCTCATACCATTCGCACTCGGTAGATTGTTTACAACTACGTTAGCGATTTTTTGCGAACTTTTAACATCAATGAATCAAAACCTTGTGAATGTTAAATAATACTCGATTATGCTAATTAGTGCGAGAACGAGTCCTTGGGCAGTAGAGAAAGCTGGTTTTATTTCAAAAATTTAGCACGCGACCGGATTTGAACCTGTAAGTGACTAGAAATAGATTAATATTCATTGAGATAAAGAGACCAGATAAAGAAACTAAGGGACGGAAATTGGTAGCTATTATAAAAAAACCTTAAAATATGATGATCGGTGTCGTCAGCTCTGTGGGGCATTGGGCCAACATAACGAAACCTGAATGTGATGTTGTATTATACTATTTGTAATTCTGTTAAATTTTATTTATTAATAGTGTAGTATATAATATAGTATTAACATCCATAAATGACGTTTTCCAATTCCTCCTCTTGTGATTCTCTAAATTCTCTTCAGTATCGATCACTGATGCTCACTGAGTCCCGGATCGTATGCACTTGACGACTGCCACGTCGAGTGTTTGTCGTTTGATCCACTTCAAGCACTCTGAGTATTTGTTTCTGCGATTCTTTGAAAGGATTGAGGCATTTACTATTTCCCAAAGGATAGAGAGGGAAAAGGAGCATTTCGTTTTTGTATAATATCAGTCATGCAGATAAAGATGCTGTCACAGATTTAAAACTTTGGTTAAGATTGAAGACAAATGCTTTGCTGAGCAACAGCACAGAAATCTTTAATAGTTCGAGTTATTGTCTTGACTTTGTAATATGGACTAATTAAAAATTTTATTTTGTCGAAACAAAGTTTTGGCAAAATTTTCAAAAAAAAAAAGTTAACTAATATGTTTCGCGTTATAAACCGTTAAAAGTGTTTAAATGAAAAACTAATTATCCTCAAATATTTTTGAACACATTGCGGGACATCACAAGGTATAAATACTTTGGAACCTTTTATTTCTTGTACCTAAATAGCCTTAGTGAGTATCTGTCAAGAAGGCGTTGAAAATATTAATAATACATATTATATTATAATTATTTTGTAGAAACTGAACCCACGTAAATAAATAAATTCCATTTAAGCGCGAGCTACAGAAGGTTCTCGAAGTACCGGACGCTGCATGAAAAAGTCGTTACAGACGTAATTGGAAATCTCCTTTGACACGAGTAAAGGGTTCCCAGTTCTAGAAAACCATTACGATCCAGTTAATCCCACAGTAATTAGCTCCAATCGACACATTTAACAAGATCTGTGTTAGAAAGTACATCAAAGTGCCGCGTCGACCGTTTATTACGAAGATTGTGGTTAGGGACGAGCTACATCTCTTCGTAATTAAACTATGCTCGAGTTGTATCGCCTGTGTGTTTTACAAATTTGCTTTTATATTCCTGGTTAGTTTAAAAAAAACATAGCATTTTTTACATAATTAATAAAACATATCTTTTAGGTTTAATGGAAAAAGTCAAACTTTCGTAAAGGGTCCGAGTTCAAGCAGATAATTCTTTAAAGGTTTTTTTTATTCATTGACAAATGAAATAATGTTGAAACTGTAAGATATTATAAAGGAAGGCAATATTTTTGAAGAAAATGCAAAATTGTTCGTAAAGTATCACAAAAAGAAACTGTTTAAAGATAATAATACGCAAAATAAATTGAAATGTAATGAATTACATTCAATTTATTTGCGTCCCCACATGCGACGATTCACAAATCATGACAAATATTTGTATTTAATGAGCTTATTGTATTTTAATGTTTTAAAAGTACATATAGTCCTTTATCGAAAAGGCTTTTATAGATTCTCAATATGAAGGAATGCATTTATAAAATTCACATATAAAGAATGTAGCTTGGCTATGGGTTAATAAATCAGAAATGTGTCGAAAAGTGCGAGCGAAGCAGAAAATCGGAGTATTACACGGGACACTGGATTTGCCGAGAAAACTATAAAGTATAGCGTGTCAGAAGTTGAGAAGTAAACGGATTTTTAACGACTTCACCGGTGAAATGTGGATTTCGCTTATTCAAAGCGTATGAATTTGATAGAGCTTGCACGTTGAAAATAATTATAAAGATCTGTATAGCGTGTGAAGGATAACAAAATTCTATGACTGTTTTAATATCCAGAGCCAAAACAGGTCGACAACGCAGCTTGTTAAGATATTATATGCCTGGAATATTTTACAGGTAAACCCCATGCTTGTCTGTACTGCTATGAACCTATATCATAAAATCACAGTTTTCTTATATGAATGTTCAAAGATGCGATAAAGTACACAATAGAAGATCAAAACCAATTTTATGCAATAAAAAATGATTTATTGAACAATGAATCTAAAAAGGGAGGGATATTAATACTTTCGGATGATATATTTTAAATATCTGACTAACAACATATTGAGAAGGCACCTTTGCTTATAAATAATAAGAAAAATATTGCCAGCGTAGTCAAAAATCGGGAGCGCGCAAACGCGTTTTTAAAAAGTAGAAAAATTATTATTTTATGTGTATTCGAGTGAATGATTTGCTTAAGCCTAAAGTACATTGGGACTACGAAGAGGTATCCGGTCGATAACATATTCCTCGAACTGCATATCAGTCCTTAGGAAAGATATTGTGCTGCAGTGGCAAGTCTCGCCGCATAACTGCGTTGTCCCTCAATGTGTTTCAAATATTTGAGATAATTAGTTTGCAGACATAACCGCGCCGAAAAAATGGTAGATAAGTTTCGCATTTTAAACCGTTAGAAACTGTTGATTTTAGGGACAGCCTCCCTTTTAGAGCGGCTGCTGCAAACTTAATACACATTAGTTTTGTTACTGCGTAAGAACACGGTTTAATAAAGCCGTTAATAGGAGTTTATTTAATTGTTTACTACTTGTGTAAACTTGTCATCACTTTATCGGCTATTATATGCCGGTGTGTGTTACGAAAAAAACTGCCAATATTTGGCAATGCGACATATAACTTCGCTCTAAAGCAAATGGAACTTGGCACTCGTTTAGTTCTCAATGCTTTTAACGGCGAAACCGATAATCTAGCTCTTTATTTGTCGAGAACTTTTATACTTTGAGCGTTGTATTTATTTTGGCGATCACTTCAGTTTATAAGAAGTATTAACTGTGCAAATCTAGAGTAATACAAACAAATAAGAAATTCAATTAAAACTGAAGCATTATGTTTGAAGGGGGCAATGAAACGGAGTTAACATTATTAGGTTGAATAGATTTTTTGGGTATCTTGAATCGTTTTCGCAACGTACGCAACGGAAGCCCACAAAGTTGAAAAAAATCCCCATTTCTCTTCATTTACCGTGGTTTCTAGTTGGGAAACGGTTTTATAGCCTTTCTCAATAAATGCCCTAACCAACATATTTTTTTTTAATGACTACCGGTAGTAAAAATTATATAGGTAACGTAGCAGATCATATTCTTCTTCCTTCTTCATCAGCAAAAATCTTTATGCAAATCCAATTACGTAAGAATGTGTATAGTCCCCGAACCGGTCCGTATCGCCGTCTAGTCCTGTATGGTCCGGCCACATACCATACAGGTTGCAGTGTTCACCCCGTGGTATACTTAGTTCGGATTAACTGTACAGCCAATTAACAAGAAAATGCCTTTGTCTTGCTTAGCCAAGTCAAGTTAACGAACTACAACAGACGCGATATGTTAAAGCACTAAGATGTACATAATACCTGGTTAAAAAGACAATTGTTGAAATTAATAGAGTTAGCTTGTAAGGTCATCAGGATCAGTAGAAATAGTGGGCTGGATATTCTCCTATTAAAATAATACAATGTTAACAGTTTGAAACGTGAAATTTATTATTTGAACTTATTTTAAAGACGGTTCGGTGGTATAGTCGAGGGGGGGACGATAATATCTCCTTTGTAGTTTATTTATTCTATACGATTCAGCCGTTCAGTGTCCACTGCTGGACATAGGCCTCCCCCATAGACTTCCAGCACGACCGGTCGTTCGCTAGTTGAATCCAGCGTTTCCCTGCCAGTTGGACCAACGACCTGGTCAAGGTAGACCAGGTCGTTGGTCCAACTGGTAGGACGTCGTCCAGGTTTTCGACGTCCGGTACGTGGTCTCCACTCCAGAACCTTTTTGCCCCAACGGCCATCAGTTCTACGAGCGATGTGCTGCCCACTGCCCATTTGGGTCTTAGAGGCACACTCTAAGACCCAAAGAGGACCTTTCAAAGATTTAATATTGGGTGCAACCTTATTGATAAATAACAGTGATAGAAGAAAAGCAAAAAGAAATGAAAACTTCCGATACAGCAGTGAAAGTGCGGTACAATAATCGCACGATTTTATCCACTTGTCACGCTTTGCAGATTATATTGTGTAATAGATGTAATGGCATAGATATATATTGATTTTTTCGTACGTACCATTTTTATATACTTTTTTCTTTGTTTAAATTAATCTATGTTGTTCTGTATTTAAATAAATGTTAATAATATTACTTTTACTTTATTATTATTATTACTTTAAATTAAGAATATAGAACGAACCCATTTTTAATAATCTAATACAATTTGGCCTTATCAGTTGTCTGAAAGAGATCGTTCATAGCACACCAGAATTGTTCAGTTGTAAAAATTTGTTTAGGTATGTGTTTTGTGCGGAAAAGTATTCAGTAAATAAAAATTATTACAAAAACTTAACCAAAAAGATAATTAGCCTTTATACTACTCGTGAGTCTTATATTCAAACCATAGGAAAAACATCGACATTTTTTTAGCTTGGTATAGCTACGGAAGGCTGCTCTCTTGGGCTGCAGGCGTAAAAGTGAAACTGAAATATCAGTTTATCCTTTGCCCCAGTATATAAGTGAAATGCTGTTTCTCTCCGTGGGGCAAGGGGCAAACACAATCTGTGTCCGTTTCACTCATCGAATCGTATACAAATGCCGGACAAATATATAGATGCCGGACTTAAACAATCTATTGTTTCCTTGGGATTCGAACCTAGGACCTCTAGCGCTTAACGCAATGCAACACGTTTAACCATTTAGCTACAAAGACGGTGCCCCAGTTATACGGGCCTCTAAATTAACATTACATTCCATTACAATTGAAAACAGTTGAATCCAATATCTATAAAAAGTCGACAATAGCTAACTCGGACAATCAGTTTTGTAAAAAAACGTAAACTTTGTCCGCGTGATAAAAGTTTGGAGTGAAAGTGAAAAAGTTGGAACACAAAGTTATACTTGAACTACAGCATCTGGCTTGTCAATATTGGTACATAAAGGTAGATTACAGTGTATTAACCGACTGAACAAACGAGGTTGATTTTTAATTGTTTGATTAATAAAGGAGAATTGAACCCAAATTTTTCACCGTTCTTTTAAAAAATTTTTTGTTTGGGGCCCCCCCTTTGGGGGGGGGGCCGTACATTATAAAATTTCTGAAGAGTGAAGAAGAAATGATCTCAGTGCGCCCGTTAGAAAGATATAATTAAGGAAATGCAGTTTCTCGAGGATAAGATAAACGTAAACGAGTTTTTGAAAGTTAACATTTTAACCTAGGGAAAACCCTGAGTCATGGGGTGTTGTACATTTGACCTGGATTAACAATAACTAACATATAAAATCCTGTATAACTAAACGTGGTGCCTAGTAATATGTTAAGTGCGAGAAGTCCTGGGTTCGAATCCCTAAAACAAGGGATGGTCGGTTCAATCGAGCAGGGCTGAAAAACCTGATCGACTACTTATCTGTAAATAAAACTGATACGTGAGACAGACACATAAATATGGCCCCATAGCCATCGGGGGAAACGGGATTACACTTTAACGTATTTAATTATCTACTCATTAAAAAGTACTAGATTCGATTTTTAGAACCCGTTGGGAATCCCCTTTTTTTTTATTTTTTTTTTCTTTGGGAAATTTTTCCCCGGGCCGGGGGGGGGACCCCCCCCCCCTTGGGGGTTGTTTTTTCCCCCCCCCCCCCCCCAACACCTCAACGCCATCACTCTTGCATTACTTAACTTATTGCATTTTTTATATACCTATCCGTGTCAACTTTTATAATTTTATTGTTCTTTTGTTTCTCTTTCCTCTATACGAAGGTTGCTTGGAAGAAATCGCCCTAGGTACCGCCTTGGATAATATTTCGTAATATATTTCTTTATGCAATAAAGAGTAGACAAGCATAATTTTTGAAATGGTTTCTGTTGTAATTTAAGCAAGACTCAAATAATTAAAAAAAATTGTAGAATTAAAAAGCTAAAACCGTTTAAGTGAAAACATTTATATTACTGTAAAATACGCCTTCAAGATAAATAGAAGCGCACTTTCACATTTAATAAGGATTATCATAGCTTGTAATCGCCTCACCGATGATCTGCAAAAACGCGTGCTTACTCATTCTTTGTAATTATATTGTAATGTTTTTGTAAGTCTGTGAAATCAAGTATGACTCGTGACAAAAAATACACTCTAGCGTCTGTTGAGCTCTAAGAGATATTTTCATTTATTTATTTATAATCATCAAAAACGTCGGGTCGTAGCTAAAAATCAATTAAATAATTTCGTGATTCAAATGCGCGGTTAATACGCAAAATATCTTAGTTGAACGGCCCGACGTTTCCGATGCTTTGCGGCAGCCGTCGTCACGGCTTTGTTCAACGGATATATTTCGCGTTTTACACCCTTAAAGCGTTTATTGAAATGTGTTCTACTCGCGTAAACTAAAAATCGCGTTTTAGTCTTTATTTCATTTCCTTAAGTCGTGCCAACCGTATTCAAGGATTAGAACAATTTATGTTTAACCGTTCTCCAGTTAGTAACCAAGTTATTAAAATACTCATAATGCCTAGGACTTATATGTTTGAATTTAAATATCTGAAAGTGTAAGTGCAAGTAGCGAAGTTAAAAATAATAGTAATTTTACGGAGGTGTACAGACGACAGACGCAAGGTTTGTGTAATTTCTAATTTAAATAGTAACTTTCATTTTATTTTTGCTCAAGGAGGATGAAGTATTATCATTACACAGTCTAATGTCTATATTACGTATATATATATTATGTGCGTGAATTATTTTTGTTTTGATTATTTGCTATGAGTAATGATTCTCGAGAGAAAGCAAGATCGCAAAAAAAAACAATGACGTTCTTAAATTGATGATTGTAATAATAATCGAATTTACTTATTGTACAAAAAGGAATTGGGTTTCTCTTCAAAATATGTTTTTATGTATGAGGCCGCTAGAGCCAGAGTAGCCTAACTGCAACTTTATCAGTTCAATTAAATTTATTATTTATTTTATAGTTTTAAAATGTTAACACAGTGGCACACATAATGCTTACACAAATATTAGTACAAATTCATTTTCGCCTAAGATTATTTTCCTCCTTATTGAAAATCATGATATACAATTAATGATATCCAGCGTGTCCTCTTTGGACATTGGTCGAATAAATGTTTTGTGACTGTTTTACTAATTCATTTTATTTAAAGGGAATTAGTAGAGACTTTTGTGTCTTGTCCGACTTTTATTCTGATATTTTTAAATACAAAGCATTAAGATTATTACAATTGTATTAATGTATTATACGGTTTTATTCTTGTAAAAAAATGTGCACTGCAGACTATGAAATTTGTGTTTTTGTCGATTTTGTCTGTATTTTTAAATATTTTTTACATTATTTCAGGTGTCTTCACACTGGGTAAGGTGTTGAACTTCTTCCCAGTGGGCGGGGAGAGGGAGTGTCAGTCCTCGGGTCACCCAGTAGCGAAGACAGGTATCTGCCTCAACCCTTACGACTGCAGACAAAGGGACGGTGCAGCTTCAGGGGACTGTGCCCACGGCCTCGGAGTCTGTTGTGTATGTGAGTATACTTTTATATATGCATTGCGTATATGAATATATAATTTTCTAATAGGAGGAAATTTATAGGTAATGTAAAATAGCTCCTTCGCAAAATGGTTTATTCTATGGGTGTAAAAAAATGCCTATCATATTTTGTTTAACAATATATGTTTTTTAGTTTATTTCAAGTTAAATTTTAAGCTTTTGGTTTAAAGCCACAGCTTAAGCTAGCTAACGAGCTTAATTTAGGTCTTCCTAGCGTTTCTTATTTCATCTCAAATTTTATTTCTCAACAAAATATGTTTGTTTTATCTTCACATGTTAGTTGTATGTAGTTTTTATTTAAATGTATGCAGGACTGCCTTACTACTTAATAAATAAATAAATTGCAAAGAAATAAACATAAGGAAAGAATCGCTTTTGTAAAGAAGTTGCAAGTTAAGCTCGTTATTTTAAAGTGATACGAATAAAAGTCACACATATCTCGCCTTTAAGTTTTTAAATAAACATCGTCTTCCAGTGTTCACCCGTTTTAACTTCGTCTAGCTTTAGGCGAAGTGTTTTCGATCACAATCGTCTATCTTTGTGGATAAGATACCGCAAACTTTTCCAATCTATAAACAATCCAACTTGTGGTCTATGCGTTGGCTACAAAAATAGCGTTAATACAACTAAGCGGAAGCGTCGTAATATGTTCAATGTTGCATCACTATGCCTTCGAATATTTAAACAATTTTTAAGATTGAGGAAAGACATAATTAGGCTGTACTAATTATGTCTTTCCTCAATGTAACTTTATTAACAGAAAATACTTTAGCTTTCAGTCACCTCAGTTCACCACTTAAAAGGTCACAAGGTGTTTTATATTTGACACTTTTACTTTACTTAGTTTTACAGCACACGTTTTATGTATGTTCTATTTTTATATAATTTGTTATTTTTTAACTTTAATAGTCTGTACTTAAGATTCACTTTTTAGACCTTGGACTTTTTTATCCCATCTGCACTACTCTCAAGCATATTATATAGCCTATTGTTTAAATATTAAGCTAAAATAAATGTTTTGAGTTTGAATTTATGAACATGAATTGAAGAGCATACGCTGGCTGTACCTTTACTTTGCAAACGAAAAAAAAACACACACAATCAAAAGATGCCGACGCCACTTCAATAATATTAAATTCAGTATTTGTGTATTACTTTCTTCAAATATTATGGGAAAGCTTTTGTAAATTTTATACTTTATTGCGTGACTGTTGCAAATGTAAACCTCACACTGAAGAAAATCGCTGTTCATGGCCCGATGAAAAGATCCGCTAACAGTGGGACATTTTGAATGAATGCGGAATAAATTCAAACCGAACGGATAACGAACGGCGCGGGCCCACTTTCTAGCCTTTGTTTTAGATATCCGAGCTTAATTTATGAATCGTCCGTCTACTTGTCTTGATTTATTGCCTCTTAGCGGTTTTAGAAAACGCTGAAAATGTACTGACATTTTCAAAAATGCTTTCTTCTAAAATGAAACAAATTTAGACCGGTTGAATCGCGAAGTATATTAGACAAAGTAATTAACAAACGTTTGCAGTGCAGCCGCGATGTCCTAATGGTTTTGAATGGGTAAATTTTGGTTTGTGTCAATCGCATAAACAACAAAACACCTTACTATGTACTATACCTGCGATTACATAATTTGAAAATAGATATATAAAAATGACCGCGGATAAGGCTTTAAAATTTCTTTGGAGCCATCGAAACAGTGGAATGAAATTTACGAATATCTGAAGCCAAAATAGGCCGACAGCGCATTTTTTTAGATGTTACATGGCTGAGGATTTCACCTACCATCAAGTGAATCTCATGTTTGTCTGTTCTCCTCTACCATAAAAAAATGTGTTAAATTATATATACATAAAATATTACATATTTTTTGTTATTTGTCAGATATCAGAAATACATTTAAGTAATACGTATATTTGAAGCAGCTGGTTTTCTCGTAATAATCTTACCCTTACTTGAGAAAAATTTAATTTAAATCCCTTTAATATTCAAATGGTTTTTTGTAAAGCCGCCCCTTAAAGTTAGCGAGGCGGTAAAACAAGATGAAAAGCTAGCTGGAATTCGTTCTCGAGCACTAATTTCGCTTAATTATTTACAATATAAATTATGAAGTGACTCAAAAAGAATTATATGTAATTTTCTAAAGCTTTTGTGCATCATATGCATACTACATACTAGTATAACTTGTTTTAACGGTTCGAGTTGCGTGCGCTATCAAAACGGTTCTAAAGAAAAATATTTACTGTCTATAGTTTACGCGAGTAGTTTACGTTTCGGGTGCTTTGCAGTAGACGTCAGTGTCTCCCCGTGACCACGGCTGCTGCAAAGCATTCGAAACGTCTGGGCCGAAGTTAAAAATCATTTTCAAATAAGTTATTAAAATATATATCAAAGAATTATTCTTCGAATAATCTAAATAACGATTTTTGAAAATCTATTATTATTAAATATAATTTTCTTTCTATAATTATTAAATATAATTTTCTTTCTATAATTATTAAATATAATTTTCTTTCTATAATTATTAAATATAATTTTCTTTCTATAATTATTAAATATAATTTTTGAAGACAAACTCATAAACATAATAATTTAATCAAATTTTGGTTGTAATATTTCATATGGCAAAATAACGTTTGCCAAGTCAACTAGTACTGTATATATGTACTAGAAACAGTTACTGAAACTTTTTCGGTACTTTCGTCAAATTGTGCCAATTATAACAATTAACTACTTTCGACTAACATTAAAGAACTTGTTTTATATCAATCAAAAAAGTATTTTCGTTACACAGGAGATTCCATGTATATAATATTTTAAATTTAGTGTATATGTATACAGCTCACGTGTGAGTTGTAATTGTGTTTAATAGTTTGAACGCAATTAATTCCAAATACTGTAACCATATTAATAACGTGTGGTTGTGGTTTCTGAGACAAGATTGCGGTTAAACTTAAAGATTTAACGAATATTGAGTTTTATATATAATTTAACTGACTTTCTTAGAAAATTTAGTATGAATCAGTAATAAATATATAGCTTTAGTTTTCCTTGAGAGAGGCTTATATTTTTCAAGAGAACTAGTATGGGTTTTTTTTAGAAGGTGTACGTGTATCTTTATCATCTTTGGACGGCGGTTCATGTCTGGGATCACCCATTTTATAACTAAATTCTCCAAAGACAAAGTTTTAGACTTCAGGGTCCAAAACTATAAATTTAATTCAGAAACATGTTACATCTAATAGAAATCGAACCCGACCAACTAACTCCTTGATTATTAATTACCGTCAAAAAATATGCATAATACAATTTTTTTTACAAAATCCCTTCCCTTTGAATTTTGAAAAAGGCTTTATTCTAATATATGTTTTTTTTACGAACAGTATATTATAGCAATATTCAAGATAATATCATTATATATGTATTGGCAGACACTTAAAAAAGTTTAATAATAATAAATTTAAAACCACTTTTCAAATAATAATCAACTAGAAGAGAACCTGAATTAACGACAACAGTTTATTATATTTACTAGCCTTCTCTGTCTCATTGTCCATCAATTAAGTTGTAAGAGAGAATTTTCTTTCTCTTTCTGGGTAAACATGCATTCGATACGAATCAAAGTCACGTTGCGTCCTAACTATAAATTTATTCCAATGAGCTTGAATTAATTGTACAAGACGCACACGGCAATAGTACGCGGCAGATTAAAGTGAATGATGAGCTCGTAACGGAATACGCAATCAAGGCAATATTAGCGCGAAAGGGAAATTCAATTATCCACCACTCCACAATATATCGCGGTTCGGTGACACTGTGCTTGCTGTACACCTATTGTACAGGGTTTTTTATTATTTTTAAATTAACCAGATTTAAAACTAATCAAGATAAAAAGGAGACCTTGGTATTGACAATGTGTGCAAGCAATTGAGCTACCGAGTCGCATATATGTATAGTGCCACCATGTGCAATTGCACCAAGTAACAATATAAAGCACGTAAAAATATTAAAGTTATTGTCTGTAGTTCCAAGAGTAGTACTCATTTACACGGTTTAAATAAGATAAAACTATTTTTTGCCAAATCTTTTTACGTAGGGTTACAGTTTTATAAACTACTCGCTGCTTCGTCAGCGTTTGTTCAGCGACTTCATTCACGAGAATCGTTATTTTGGGCATCCAAATTCGGTTTTGCAAACCCTTTATAAACTTATGCTGTTCTTGCAACTTAATCTTGAAAGACATATAGAGTATTGGACTTTAATAAAGATCATTTAAAGAAGACTCATTCTTTTATACATATTTTTTGGGGGTCTTGAACCGTTTGCTAAATATTTTTCCAAATTTTTTCACATTTCTCGTTTTATCTTCGGTTGTTTCAGTCGCAGGACGATGTTTTATAGCCTTCCTTGAGAAATGCTCTAACCAACACAAAAATAATTATCAATTCGAACCTGTAGTTCCTCAGATTAGCGCGTTCATACATACAAACAAAAAACTCTTCAGCTTATATAATGTATATAATGTATGATAGATTTTGATTTGAGATTGTTCTCGCTCGCTTGGAAAATGATATGGTCCTTTAATATTGTGCAATATTGCACATGATGGGCATTATATAAATTAAAAATCTATTTAGATCGACAAATTTTAAGACAAGGCGTTTTTTTCTAGTTTATTTTATTTAAAGTAAACAGAACTTTTAAAACCAGTACTAGTATACCTATGGCAACATTTTTAAAATCTTGCAATAATAATGGAAACACAAAACTTAGATAATCCGCCCCTATAGTTAAATCAGGTATTCGAATTTCGCTAAACGCTCTGTTAACAAACGCAACACTTGTATTTTAAGTTATGACAATGCGCACAACAATACCAGTAATAAAAGCTTTGTGGAAAATTCTTAGATGAGCAACGAAAATTGCTCGTTTCCTGCTATTTCTGTTAATTGAGGACAGCCAGGGTCATTATGTTAACATCAAGAAAGTTATAATTATCGTTATTTTTATCTGAGTTAGTCGCAGAACCTGTACGCAACTTACGTTGTATCTATTCCATGTCAAGTAGTGCTATTTTTACAAAAGAGAGATGGAAGACGATAACGGATTTGAATGTCTACAAGTTGCTTTATTTTTACATATAAATAAATAATTATAACATAATTTAAGACTATAATTATAAATTGTTCAAAATATCAAACATAATTACTTACATAATTGCAATATAATTACTGGTACTTAAAAGCAATAATTTAAATATTTTTATTGAATTATAATGAAAAAAATAAGATATTTTCAATGGACGTAGATTTGTATTGTTGAGAATGTCTTTGTTACATTATAATAATTAATGATAAGATTCTTTAGTTTTGTGACGTTCATAAGTGTACCTAATTACCTATATGAATAAATGATTTTGACTTGATAATTACGGTAAGGCACAATATTGCACTGTTAAATTATTTTTTTGAAGTATATAAAAATACTAAAAATGGGGGCGATATCGCGAACATAGCATTATGTCGTCGCACGCGCATCAAAAGACACGATTCACGTGGTAAGAGTGAGGTACCATTTGCAACGATGATATGGACCCACATTTTTTTGGACCAATTTCTTTGATCCGAGGCCTCTAACGTTAACGGGATGTTTTGGTGGTTTTAAAAATAACACACACTTACACTCGTGTTATACACATCTATGTGGACAAAATACATACTCTAATTATTATCTCTATAATTGCAGTTGAAGTAACCTGCGGCGGGACTATCCAAAACAATCTGACCTACTTCATGTCCCCGGGTTTCCCTGACCTTTGGTCTGGTGACGAAGACTGTACTATTCACATCGAGAAAACTCATGCGGGCATTATGCAGCTGAAAATCGACTTCATTCATTTTACTATTGTAAGTGGAGATTAAACAAAGAAATTTGACGTTAACTCTTGCCCTAACATAGAAAACAGGATCGTTTCAGGGCATCCTTAGTCCCTTTTTCTTTTAACGTCATTGAGATTTTCAACCAAATACTCCTCAAAATAATAAGCCCCCTTGAGAGTAATGTACAGAACTAAGGAGACGTTCTTGTCTGTTCTCAAGCATCAATGTACTAAATTTAATGTCGTTAATTAGCGGGTGATTGTGCAAATTTGAAATATGGTAAAATGTCCTTAGAAAAAGTAATACTGCTTTCAGGGTCAACCAAACAGAAGAACAGGCGAATGCGATGAAGATGCAATGATCCTTGGCGAGGGAGGATCTAACTTCACTCTCTGTGGACAAAATCATAAACAACACGGTTCGTTTCCTGGTTACATTTTAATTTTTTAGGATATTTATAATTACTTATTAAATAAATATAGTATTTAAATAAAACACTTCAACGATTTACAACCCGATATATATTAGTTAAACTCATTTAAAAATTGTTTTAAGTACGATCCAACGTTTTGGATGCTTTTTCAGTAATCCTGTGTTTGTGGTGACCACGGCTCCTTGAATATGATATGATATGAAAGACCCGTGAATCTTAACTAATATATATCAGGTTTTAACCCGTTTTAATGTTTTATTTAAATGTGTACTCGCTTGAACTCCGACACTATTTAAACAAAATAGTCCTCCAAGTAACTCTACTTCACTTCCCAGTTAGTACAAAATATTTTTAAAGCTTATTTCTTATGTGTCCGCAGTATACTACACGCTCCCTAACGCAATAGAGAGTAGGGAAGCAGGCGAATTACCAACCACCAGGTCCACCCCCCTCGTGTTCCGGATGAGGGGGGGGCGAAATGCCTCGGCTGTGGCTACTTCGAGTCGCTCAGATGCCACTCGCATACTCCTCACCACATAACTGCTTGCAGTACTTCTCAGAACCTAATGGTAACATTTTTATGAATATACTTTACTCCTTAACAAGTTATGAGAGAGAAACAATGTGAGTGATAAATAATATCCGAAAAAATATTTATCAATATTATATACTATTTAGTTTTGTATCCTTTCTCTTACTATATTTACTTACTTACTATATTATCACGCTATATTAAGTTAGTTAAGCAGTTTAGGTGATTAGACTTAAACAGCGCTGATCTTTGACAATTACGGACTTAACTTAATTTTTATAATATCATCTTTCCAAGATAGTTCCGCAAATGCCCAGTTAGCAGTTTATAGTGACATTCCAGATATGGTGCAAAAATTATCATTACGATGCATTAGTGATATAGTGGAAATATAGTATAAAAAACACAAAGTCGAAACAGGAAAGACAGAATAATGATTTTTTCTTCTCCTATACCACTTTTATGACCCATTTTGATTGCTGTAGCATCTGTCCTGGTTTGAGTGTTTTGTTTTTTTTTCAAAGGGACAATAAGAACGTTCAATTTTGCAACAAACGGTCGACATTTAGCGAGTCAAGAGTACAGAGCTTGTATACGAAGAAATACCGGATTCTGCACAATCAGATATACTCCTTGTGACAGTAGATCCTTTAGGATTGGACCCGGTGGAATTGGTGCTGAAGAAATTAGTGGTATGTCACTTTAGCGTTGCTTAATGAAACTTCTAGGATTTGAGTCCCAGGGATAAACATTATCGATCTCTTTTCCACCAGCAATTACAGATCCCCTATCTGTAAATTTCTATTTATAATATTATGTCTTATAATTTTCAGTAACATTGCATTTTCTATATGATTTGTTTGATATTAGACAATAATAATAAATGTAATTTAGCCGAACCAGTACAGAACGACGAGATGATGCCAGTGAATGACCAAATACAAGAAGAAGAAGGCTCTGGAGCTGAACCACAGATTATAGATCCAACACCTGCACCTAGTATTATGAACAGGGTAAAAGTTATTTAATAATAGATATTGTTTTTATTTAATATAAAAAAAAAACATTTTTGAAACGTTTTTACATCGACAAAATTAAATTACCTCTCTTATACTCACGTTTTGATTATGCTTACTAAAATGATACAGCTAAAATTCTTAATAAACTATTTGTTTAGTTTATCAATAAACAATCAATAACCAGTCCAATACATTTTAATATGAATTTTGACATCAATAGAAATGCTTTATACAATAATGACCTTTTCTATATAATATATTAATATGGTGAGAGTAAATAATAAAAATTACCTACTAAACGTATTTTTAGAAATTTTACGAAATAATAGAGTTGCAATTCCGTATTAAAACTCTGGTCTATATACGCTCCCTTGGTGAACCCCAGTAGTTAGACTAACAATTAACCTACCTTAGATATGGAGTTTTATCTGGCCATCTTGGATCTGGGGGCAGAGTCGCGCCTGGTCCTGGGGTCGCTGGTCTCCGTACATCCAGAACTATGGGGAAGACGTGTTTCCTTACTATGGCTACGGCAATTATGGCAAAGGCCTTAGTGGATACGGAAGACAGAAGTGCACGGATCGAGTCACTATATCCTGTGAGAACGAATATTTTGTTACGGTGAGTATAGCCTTCTAAGTCCTGCTAATCTTGTTTTAAGGACATTTTTTGATGATAGGCGGGGTTTATTTGGAAGGTGAATTATTCCAGCCGTATAATATGTCAGCTAGCTCGACTCTGACTATTTTGGCTTTAAGCAAAACCGAAACGCGATTAGATTTCACGGCTTTTTCATCTGTGTACTAGATTTCCAGACGAATGGACCCGGTGGGGGTCGAACACTACGACCCGTTGATTATTGGTCAACCATTGCTACCATTGTCCTAACGAGGCCGTCAAACGTAACATTTAAATTTACTTTTAGTTAGTGCCTTAAATGTGTGTATTCTGAAATCAAAATTCAGGCAGCAAAAATGGTGCTTTTTGTTAAAATATACGATAACTATCCCACAAAAGAAAAATTAAATATTTTTGTTTAAAGGGTTCAGTGTATACACCTGGAGTCTGCGACCCCCACCACTGCGGGAACAGTTTTTGTCCAGGAGGCTCCCAGGACTGCCACGTGGAGTCATCAATAAGTCCCTTCGCGATCTCCATGCATTTTGGACCTCCCACAGTCAAGGAAAACCCCGAGGATAACATCGGAATGTGCCTTAGATATAATCAAATACCTTGCAATTCTTGAATTTCGAAATTGGTACATTGTATAAAACAAAATTGTTGATGTGATAGTGTTGGTCCCGATGTTTGAAATGTTGTTATAAATAGAATTGATTCAATTTTGTATGACAACAAATTACGCAAATCATATGAAAAACTTTAAAATAAGATTTTAAATTACGATGCACGACAGGTGCGAATAGGGCGAAAATATTCGACAATGACGTGTAGGACTCGATAGCTCAATTGGTTAGAGAAACAGCACACAACGCTAGGATGCCGCTTCAAGTCTTCATTATTTTTGCAATTTTTATAAAATCTTAAAATTTTATTCATTTTATCAAATAAAGCACTACGTTCAAAGACGCCACTCTCTTTACCTGTCTCTCTGATGAACTTGAATTTCATGTATCATTTGAAAGGATTTTCACTCCCCACATATTTGCTTTGTGACATATGACAGGAGTTTTAATTAAGCGCGCAATCTATAATTTAAAAATAACAAACTCCCGTATTCAGCTAAGAAAATAATATATTTGTTATATTATTTGTCTCTTTCATACAATGTTTATTAGAGTGAGGAAATAGAAGCGAAAATGACTTGTACATAAAAAATATTGTAAGTATTTATTGTAGACTAACATTACTACAGTCTGATAGTAAATTGACTGATTTTAGATATTAAATTTTTGACAATGTAAATATTTTAATTAGAAAAGTTATTTTAAAAGATCGACAAATTGTTTTATTACATTCACATATATAATATAGATACCTTTAAATAAATTCAATTAGTGCACGAAATACAGAAATGGGTTTTTATAATTCCTTAAACATGGGACATCGTTTTCATATTTCAGCTGTGTTATTTTTAAATATAAAGAAGTACAGACATGTGAGTAGCACACATTTAAATAAAACTCTTTAACTTATTTGATTTTTTTTAAACTACGGCCCGACGTTTCTGCAAGGACCCGACCAGTTTTGCCAAATACCAACTTTGACGAAACAAATGGCGCTAGCGTTTTTCAAAATCAAGTTTAACTAATATATATCGCGTTTTAAACCGTTAAAGTGTCTTATTTAAAAGTACAGACATGTAATAAAAAATAACGAACTATCTGTGCTTCATACTTGTTTATCTTATATACACAAATAAACAGACCATTAGGGAACAATGTAATTTCTTTTGTTGCCTCTTAAAACCCTTCTCTAAAGAGATAAGAGTGAAATTATAACAAAAGAACGCTCATCCCATTTACATACTATTACGCCAAATTGCTGGTCGTTGTAATGTTATTTACTTAATTTACTTTTGTAAATATATTTGGAATCTTAGAGAAGAGAATTTTAGCAGTTATCTTGTATTTGAAGCGAAGAAAGTGATGAAAGGCCGTCTCTTATCCACATTAACTAAGAACATAGTTAATGTGGATAAGATACTATCTTTCATGGTCATTAAAATAGTCATTTTGTATTTCTATACAAATATCCAAAGCCAAAATAGGCCGGGGTATATCACCTTCCATCAAGCGAAGCCTATGCCAGTCTGCCTTCGTATAATCATTAAAATAACAAACTTTTTTTCAGAATTTTTCGGTGTTATCTAAATAAGAGGCTCGTTAGTGCATTAGTAGTAACGCATTGCCAATAACAAAAGGAACGCCGTTTGGATTCCCTAGGGGTAAAAAAAGTTCGAATTTTTTTTTTTTTTTTTTTTTTTTTTTTTTTTTTTTTTTTTAAAAAAGGGGGGAATTTATTTTTTTTTTTAAAATTTTTTTTCCCCCCTTTTTTTCCCCCCTTTTTTTTTTTTTTTAATGTCAGTCCCAGTCCGTGAATTTCTGAATGATCAAAGAAAAAAAAGAAATTAATGCCTTAAGTAACTTACTTGTGTTGCGTGTAGGTACAAAAGAGGTGACTCCGTTGTACCTACACTGTCTTACAAAAAAACTTTTCTTGTCGCCGGTAATACTATTCCAGTCCCACAAATACTGTTACGAGTACATCATAATAAACCTTTTGTTGCTCTATTACTTATTAAACATTAAACTTAATCTTTTGACGTATATTTTATCGTTCGCCGTGTTTTGTGCAAGGCGCATAATTTCAAGCTTTATTTAAACTCAAATGTTAAAAGCCACTCAGTAGCTTTGAATAGACCAAATAAAACTAAATAAATTACTTAATGTAGGTACGCGGAGCGAAAAAACGTTTGAAATAAGTTTCACATTGAATGTATGTGCTTATTTATATTTAAACACTCAATGTTAGTGCTTATACGAAAATGAGAAGCAGGAACAAAATAGGCGCGTCTATTTCCGCTTTTTAGAGGATTTTATAGGTAGGAAGGAAGTATGCTTGAATTTCACGCTGCCGCCGTGGAGAAATAGTCAAAATTGCTTGGCTAAGCGTGAGAGGTCAGCGGTTCTAAAAATAATATAATAGTGACACCAAAATCTGATCGACTACTTGTTTGTGAGTTGCAATTCATTCGATTAAGAATAAAAACGAATAATATAAGTCAATTATTTATAAGATTGTTTCATTTAATTAATCCAAGCAATTACTAATATATTATTGTTTTTTATGGTAGAGGATGACAGGGACATGGAGTTCACTTGATGGAAAGTGAAAAAAAGAAACCAGCTTTACAACAGCTAAACTAGATGCTCTGTCGACCTGTTTTGGACGTTTGGACCTGGATATTCGGAAATCCAATGAAACCGAAACGCGATCCAACTTGACGGCTTATCATCTGTGAACGGTGGTTTGTGACCCACCCATTGCCATTTACCATCCACTTTAGAAATCCAATCTTTGAAATTTTCAAATATTTCTTACATGTTATTGCACATGAAGGCACTTTACAAGGTTATTCCTACTTCATGCGAAACCTGGCAGTAGTTTGTTCAGAATCAGTAGCAGAATCCATTTCAATAGTTTTTATACCACGTTATATTTTGTCAAAATTGTATGAAGTTTTTGAAATCTTGGACACATCTATCTATCTTGGAAATACCTACATAAGTAGAGATAGAAAATTTGTCGTCTAAATTTGATGACCTTGATCAAGCCTCTCGTAGCTGTAACGTTGAAATCCAAAATATACCGGAGAAGAAGGGTGAAAACCTAGTGCACATTTCCTTGGCCATTGGCAAATTGCTGCGGGTCGATCTAAAAGACGGCGATATAAAGCATGTCCATCGTATTGCTCCAGGATTGTCTACGAACCGTCCTAAGAACATAATTTTGCAACTGGCTACTCGACGGCAACGGGACGAATTGATAGCTGCGGCGCGCGTACGTCGCTCATTGACAACTGATCAATTAACTGGTGTTCCTGCGCTTCCTTCTGCCCCCGACGGTCTTCATCGCTTCTTTCTGACTGAACATCTAACTCTAAAAAATAAAATCATCTTCAGCAAAGCCCGTCAACTTGGAAAGGAGAAGGACTATAAATTTGCATGGGTTAAAAACAGCTGCATTTTTCTTAGAAAATCCGACGAGTCTAAGGTTATACAAATTCGTTCTGAAAATGACTTAACTAAAATAATATGACTAGTTAATATATACCTATCATCCTCATTTTATATAGTAATTTGTTTTTGTTTTTCTGTTCGTTTATATTCGATGACAGCAGTTTGGGGCACGATGATATCTGTTAATATTCAAACTTTATATTATTTTACATTTGAGTATGGTTAATGGCTCATCACGATTTATCAATTTTTTATCAAAACTGTGGAGGTATTAAAAGCAAGCTCGACAAGTTGCGGCTTAATATTATGTTGAGCAGTTACGATGTTATTGTGTTAGTCGAGACCTGGTTAATTGGCTCTTATTTTGACGCAGAGGTTTGTACAAGTGATTATACCGTTTTTAGACGTGACAGGAACCTTTCATTAACGGGTAAGAAGAGTGGCGGTGGAATTTTAGTGCTGGTTAAAAATTCGATTAAAGCTATGCGTTTGCCTGAACTTGAGGCACTGGACTTAGAAGAAATATTTATACATTTGCCTTCTTTTGCTGGTCTTTTGCTGAATGCATGCTATTTCTCGCCTTCTACATCCTCTGCAGCATACAGTACATATTTTCATAAGCTGTATGATATTTATTCTAGTGCACGCTTTGACAATTACTTAATTACCGGAGATTTTAACCTGCCTTATCTGACCTGGACATGCAGCCCTGACGCTTTATTAGATTCTGCTGTTACGGAACAGTCCAAACTTCTTTTACACACATTGTCTTTTATGGACTTACAACAGACTAACAATATTGTTAATGAAAACGGAAGACTTTTGGACTTAGTTCTGACCACTCTACAGTGTTCAATTGAGCGCTCCAAAGACCCCTTACTTAACCTCGTCCCACATCACCCTGCCTTGGAAATATATAGCCACATTGATGTACATAGTAGAATGCCTAGTGTTTCTTTAACAAAAAGGGATTTTTTTAATACGGACTATTGTGCAATAAATACTATCATTTGTCAGGTTGATTGGATCTCTCTTTTGACACCTCTTTCATGTGACGAAGCTGTTACTTTGTTTTACACGCTATTAAATAACATAATAACTTCTTATATACCACTAAAAATACAAAAAACACGCAAATACCCCATTTGGTTCAGTAGAGGCTTGATTAGATGTCTCAGACGAAAACAAAAGTTATGGAGTCGTTGGAAAACGTATAATAATCCTCGAGATTATCAAGAATTTTCATTGTTGAGAGCTCGCGTTAAATCTCTTATTAAAATATGTTACAACCGGTATATAGAAAGTATTGAGTATTCTTTAAAAAGCAACATTAAATATTTTTGGAAATATGTGTCAACCCTTAAAAAAAATAACTCAGGTTACCCACAAGTTATGAAATATGGAAACATTTTATCTAGCGATCCTAAAACTATTGTAGAAATGTTTTCTCAATATTTTCAGTCTACTTTTGAACCCTCTTTGAATGTCAGTAATTCTTTTACACCGGTTGAAAATGCTGTAAATGAGTCCCACGTTTTAATTAGCCATGTATCTATTTCCAGAACCGAGATCAGTAGGGAACTAAATAAACTTGACCATAAGAAAGGAGCCGGGCCGGATAATATCAGCCCCATATTTCTTAAACGCACCTGTAACTCGATTTCTTTGCCCCTTGAGATCCTTTACAATAAGTGTTTATCATCAGGTTGTTTTCCAAGTATCTGGAAAGTTGCTCACATTACACCAATATTTAAATCGGGGGCGAGAAACAACATTGAAAATTATCGTCCCATTTCCATCCTTTCTACTATTCCGAAAGTGTTAGAAAGGCTTTTGCATCGACGTATTTACTATAGTTTCAAGAATGTTATACTTGATCAACAACATGGTTTTGTCGTTGGGAAATCAACCATCACTAATCTTCTTCTGTTTACTAACTATGTTTTCAACAGCTTGGATAGTAAAGTACAAACCGATACCATTTACACTGATTTTCAGAAAGCCTTCGACAAAGTGGATCATGTGTTGCTCTTACGTAAGTTGTCATTCAACGGCATTAAAGGCAATCTCTTACGGTGGTTTGCTGCTTATCTTCAAAACCGCACCCAATCAGTTACTGTGAACGGCTATACATCCTATCCAGTCACTGTTACATCCGGCGTCCCACAGGGCTCCATACTTGGACCCTTGCTCTTTTCTATCTTTATTAATGACATATCTCAATGTTTCATTCACTGTAAATATTTGCTTTATGCTGACGACCTGAAACTCTTTAAAAAAGTTGATTCTTTAGCTGATGCAGCCTATATTCAAGAAGATTTAAATAGACTCGATGCTTATTGCCATCGTAATAAATTACACCTGGCTTATAACAAGTGCAAACACATGATTTTCACAAGAAATAAAAATGTTATACCAACACAATTCACCCTAGGAAATGTACAACTGTCCTTAGTTTCAACTGTTAAAGATCTTGGCATTCACTTAGATACTAAACTTACTCTTGACATACATGTAGATAATATTATTAATACTGCCTTGCGCATGTTGGGCTTTATAACACGGGTTTCTAAACCATTTAAAAGTAAAAACACTTATACTTACCTCTACAAATCTCTCGTGCTCCCCCACCTAGAATATGCAAGCTCCATTTGGAATCCTTATTATTCAATCTACGAACAGAGCATTGAAGCAGTCCAAAAAAAGTTCTTACGCATACTAAATTACCGAGTGAATGGAAACCGCTTGCACTATGACGATCTACTGCGAAAATTTAACTTTTTAACGCTGGTTCAACGCCGAACATTAATAGATTGTATGACGTTAAAGAAGATCTGCTCAGGTGAGCAGACTTCTTCTGAACTACTTGGCTTACTATACCTTCATGTCCCCGCCAGGTCTCTTCGTTCATGTAACACCTTTGACTTGCCCTCTGCTAGAACTAATATTGGGTTTCGAATGCCTCTACGTAGAATGTGTAAATCGTACAATACAAGATTCAACAATGTTGACATATTTTCGTGCCCCCCTGCGGAGTTCAGGCGCAAGTTGTTATCAATGTTGAGAAACGAACTTGCGTCTGACTTAAATTTAACTTAATTGCATGTTTGCGGCTTTTTATTATTATTTTTTGTATTCTTATTGTGTTTTTGTATTTCATTATTATTCCTTTAAGGATATTTGCTTGTAACTTACTTTTATACATTAGTTATCTTTGAAACATTTTTTAGGATGCACCTTTATATTATATACTTACTCTTACTATAAAATTGTAATCGATTGGTGTTTCTGTTTTGTTTCTTTCTTAAAATAAATAAATAAATAAAGTATAACTAAATAGGTCTAAAAATTCGGAGAATCCGCCGCTTTCGCGCACGCGCGCCCCCCCGTACTCCTAGAACAATAGATAGTCCTAATTGTCAACGCGGTCAGTGCGTGCGCAACCCTTTCGCGGTGATTACGTAACAAATTTCTACCGAATAACAAGCAAGCGATTGCGCATCCCACGGGCGTCTCGTCGTTTCACGGTGTTTTTTTAAGTGTGTTAATTACAAACATGTCTTACAATTATACCAATGTACAATATGTGGAAATGGTGCGAACACTTGCTTTGTTGTGTTGATTCTTAGTATCATGGAATACAATGCTGGGCGCTATGCAGCGCTTACGATACCCTGACCAGTACAGACCAGTCGCAGTAGACAGAGGCGTGGCTCACATCCCCGTTGACGTCCAGCAACAAATTTTGAGTTTCGTGGCTGATAACCCCGAGAGCAGTACAACGCAAGTAGGGAGATTATTCAACCTGAGTCAGTCTTACGTGTGGGCACTTTAAGGAATGACCACCACAAGAGCTGCTCGAAAATGATAACGCCCAAAAGATTCGATAAATTAGTGTAAATAATGGTGATTAAAATTTTCTCTTTTCGCAATAATTAACGCTAGACTTATGTAAGTCTACGTTAATTATTTATAGTAAGCGTTTAACCATTCTGACATCCAAAGCCTGTAAGTGTGATGGGCAATGTTATTGCCAAAAGTTCTGAATACATTCTGTGAGCGACAATAAGTACATAAAAGTATGAATCGTGTAGTGTAAGGTGCAGGACGCGGAGCGGAGGGTGGTGCGAGATAGCATGCTCAGTGACCATGTGGCTGTGGGATAAACAATAACATGAAAAAAATGTATAACTTCGTGAGTTTTCATTATTTTTTTAATTTTGATTTTTTATCCTGATTCTGCGAATAAAAAGACGTTTGGCGTGTTTCAGCTTTAGTATCAACAAAGAATAACGTTCAAGTCCTGGCCGAGTCGTAATTTTTTTCAATTTATTTTCGATTTTTAATGTCCATGTTTCAGAATAATTATTAAATTCATTAGGAAAGTGCTGGGACTCGGTGGGGATCCCGATGGGGACCCGAACCCATGACCAATTGATTATTAGCCATACATTGTTAACATTAGATCAATGAGGTCGACAAAAGAATAGCGTCAAATAAATAAAATTTCGATATTTTTACTGTAGTTTTCCAATACAAAAAAAATAAAGCTAGCAATATTTTATTTGATTTTAAACAGTTCGGTAAATAAAGACCTAGATTTCCGCAACAAAAACATTTTAACGCTAAAAGTAATCCATTTACGTGCAGTCCATTAGTTGCAATGCGAGTGATGAGATCACAATCAAATATCAATATGAATCCCACTAGATATAAACTTTACACTCAATGTGGCTTTGATATATTATTTATTAAAACACTTTAAATACTGTCTATAGTTTACGCGAGTAGTACACATTTAAATAAAACACTTTAACGGTTTAAAACGTGATATATTAGTTAAACTTATTATATCTTACGGGGAACAGGACAGCCCATGACCACGGCTGCTGCAAAGCATCCGAAACGTCGGGCCGATGTTAAAAATCATTTTCAAATAAGTTTAACTAATATATCGCGTTTTAAGCCGTTAAAGTGTTTTATTAAATGTGTACTACTTGCGTAAACTAAAGACAGTATCTATCAAAGTTTATTACTCCATTAATGCAATTTTTGTCTTGTGATTATTGCTCTTGTCAACCGAGCTACAACGCACGAGCAGTCATATTTTTAACTAACTATGTCAGCGACGTAGCCGCGAGAATCGTTATTTTGGGCATCCAAATTAGTTTTCGCAAACCCATCTATCTCATCTTCCTAATAATCATCATCTTTATAAACTTATGCTGTTAGCCGCGATGTCGATCGCGTTCATTCCTATCGTTATTGCAAGTTAATCTTAAAAGATAGACATATAGTGTCGCGGACTTTTTTTTAAATCATTTCATTCATTATTTTATGTACAATTTTTTTAGGTCTCTTGAACCGTTTTCGCAGCGTTACGCATTTGTAAGCCACAGAGATGAAAAATTTACCCCGTTTTGTTCACGTTTCCCGCTGTATCTTTGCTTCTCTTACTCACATTACAATTTTTTATAGCCTATAGCCTTCTTCGATAAATTCTCTAACCAACACAAAAATATTTTTTTAATTCCAACCCGTAGTTCCTGAGATTAGTGCGTTCAAACAAACAAACTCTTCAGCTTTGTATATTAGTATAGATATAGATACGCAACAATTAGCGTTCACGCGTTCCATATTCATCACGAATTTAAATTTTAGGCAAACAAAGCTCTGCGTGTATTATAAAACCTTTTTAATATCCTCGTACAGGTATTATTCAGGGATTTATCTTTTTATGCAATGCTGCAGCGTGTACACAGTGTGCATAAATGGGGCGAATTAATTGCTAATGTTTGTGGAATTTTGGGGGAATGGGTATTTAAACTGTAACCTTTTAGAGAGGGGTTATTATGCCTTGTTAGTTTGTTTTTTTAAATTAGTTTATATTAATTCGACGGGCTCGTTGGTCTAATGGTAGCAATGTATGTCTAATATTCAACTGGCCATTTGTTCGATCCATACCGGGGCCAACATGTTTCAACTTTAATATTTTTACATGTGAGCACTATATAATTTAAAAATCGAAAATAAATTGAAAAGTTTTTCGATTTGGGCAGGACTTCCGGAATCGTCAGCGGTCCATCAGAGCAACGACACGATTCTTCGTGACCACGGCTGCTGTCAAAGCATCCGTAACGACGGGCCGAAGTTAAAAACATCAAATAAGTTTAACTAATGTATCGCCTTTTAAACCGTTAGTGTTTTATTTAAATGTGTACTACTCGCGTAGAATATAGACAGTATTTAATGTTTCAACTTTTCCAATTTATAATTATATATTGGAAAAGTAGAAACATGTGTCTGAAACATATTGGACATCGTCTGTAAATCTGAATATGAAATGGGTGGTAGGGTTATAGAAATTCTGTCTGGGTCACGACCACTGTCTACAGATGAAATGCAGTAAAGCTTAATTGCCTTTCGGTTTTCCCCCTGGGTTTTCCAAAAAAACAGAACCGAAATAGGTCGATAGCGCATCATGGTTAGATGCTATAGGATGGGGTATACCACCTACCATCAAGTCACCGCTGTCTGTTCTCCTCTATCTTAAAAAAATATATGTATAGATGATTTTGTAATTATAAAGTTAAAGAAATAAAATATTTATATGGCTTTTATTTAAAGAATTGTATTCACATTTTTTGACTAATTTATAATGTAACTAGAATGGTAACTATGGCAACGAAATATTATCTTAAGAACATTGAGTTATATACAAAGGAATATTTATAACGGATTCATTTTATAAATATCTCTATTTGTATATATATTTGTTGTACATGGATACCGCTGGCCTGGCTGAGGATGTGATCCTTTCTACAACATTTTAATCTCCACGATATAACTCAAAGAACGAATATAAGACTACGTATAGATATTTTACGTTAAACACAGTTTGTAAAAATCTGTCTGTTCCATAGCATACATACATACCATGCTATGGAATGCATATTTTTGGGTCTGTCACATAATTTTATAAATAGAGCAGAATTTTGTGACGCGCTTAATCATACTATGGGTGATCGAAAACTAATAATAATCAATACTAAAGACCATTATTTATTTTATTTTTCAAACTAGTCTCCTAACAAGCTACATCCAATTCTTAAACTAGGATTCCCTTAAAAAAAACTTTATCGCGACTTCCCAGAGTACTCCCACTACAGCAAGACATCACTTCGCTATCGTCTCCTAATTTTTTGCCCCGGAGGTGTTACTTCCACATTTCCCTTTTTCTTCGCTCCTATTGGTCACGGCGTGATGTTTTATAGCCTAAAGCCAACCTCGATAAATGCTATAACCAACGCAGAGGTAATTTTTCATTTCAAACCAGTAGTGCCATAGATAAGCACGTTCGAACAAACAAACAAACACTTCAGCTTTGTAATATTAGTATCCATTTAATATGCCGTTATATTCCGAAGCACCGATATAATAATAATCGTGCGGTGCGAATGAAAATTAATAATTGTTGTAGTTCCATTGAATGCTCCGCAAAAACGATAATAATGCTTAATCCATATTTACCTTCCATTGTTGTTTCAACATTAAATATTTACGGAACAAAAGGACATTATATTTTCAATACGACGAGCTTTCAATCCGACGGAAATTGATTGGATGTTTTTGTTGTGCATATTATTATTTATTAACATTTTAACCATATTTTTTACCGCCTTTTGGATCAATTATTATATTTATATAAATGTTTGGCCTAGTTTAGTATTACAGCTGAGATCCTAGGGTCCAAAGAAACACAATAGTATCGGTCGAACAAGACACAGAAGTCCAAACAACTACTTGATTATGAGTAAATTTGTAGGCGAAAAAGACATACTATTTTATCTACCTATGTAGGTATGACATTGCACATTCGACACTATACTGAGCGACTTCTGCGCACACGCAGAATGAGTAAAAATTACGTGATTTTAATCTTCACGGCATTTTTACTCATAGCATGAGTATAAGCACTACGTATAATTCTCTTATGTATGGCGATTAAGTTAAAAATAAAGGGTCGTAAAAATACGACTAATTATTGTTCTGCGTATATATATAATACAATCCAATTTGCAATGAGGAAACATCTTTTCTTAAGGCGGCTTCCTCGCCAGTACAGTCATTTTGCTCTAAGCAAAGTTCCAGTAATTCTGTAGGACAAGCTGGGGCGCAGTGTTGGGGCTATTAAACGGTTGTTTCAGCAATTATATTTTTAATATTCTTATTATTTAAGTTATAAATGCATGTTGATGATATTTATTATATTATGTACACTCATTTCAACTTTAGGACTGTTTTAAGGAACTCTTTCCATTAATGGTAAGGAGACAACTGTTCGCCATATTAAATTTGAAAAAAATTGAAATTTTTAAAACTAAAAGATACGCCTTCTTGTTGAGTCATATAAAAAAAAACCATACCCATCTTTACAATGAATGGTTGGTTTGTGGGAACATAAACAGTTTTTTTGGATATTGGGTTGTGATAAGAAGTTATTATCATTAATATAATGTTATATCTCAAAAGTGTTCGTTAAATAAATTTTACCAAAATCTATAGAACGGGTATCATATTTATCCCAACAAACTTACGATTTTATAAGTTTAATATTTTTCGTTCCGCAGATTTCGTGGCCTGTTGTCAGTCACGTCTTTTGCTAGAACGGTCTTCGCCTCTTGCATTATTAAAGTGCAATCACATAGCGTCCCCCAACTTTCAGATAGATCCTTCAAAATCCAATTTAATTACCATCCTCTATAGTAGCTTATTTAAAAAAAAGGCGTCTAAGTAAAAGACATCTAAATTTTGGAAAATTAAAAAAAATACGTAGAACTCATCTCTACATTTTAATAGTACCACTGTTATTAACATTTTAGTAAATTGATTATATTTTAAGAAGATTTGTTGAAGATTCTAATATATATTAAGAAGATATAAATGTGATTACAGGCCGTCTGATAAGTTAAACTGTTTAAAATTATATGCTTAGGGAAAATGTTTTCTTATAGGACATAATTGTCCTTTACCTAATGTAGAAAATGTACACGATTTATTGATATTCAGAATAAGGTATTTTGTAGCATTCGGTCGACTCTAATAAGATTATTCGAGCGATTAGCTTAACGTTAATTATGTAGTAATAGAGATTTATAGACCATTTCAATGATTGAGTACTCATCGGTGCAGCCGTGTGTATAGATTTCCTCGGGACGAATTTGGCTCTATAGGGGGCAGTATATTGGATAATAATTTTTTTCCATCCAAGGTGTGTCTGAGGGTTGTGGCAAATAATTCTCGTTCTTAAATTAGGTTATTACTTATTACTCAGTTTAAATTTGTATATTATACAAATAACTAGCTGTGTCAGTGACTTCGTCCGCGTAGAATCATACGATATTAAGAAAACCGTATACTGTATGTATCTTTGATACACCAATGAAATAGTTCAACTATAATTTGTGTAACATATACAGTATACAATCGAATGTACCTACATAATTTTGAGAAATATTTTCTTTTATAGAGCGCACAATAATTGAAACATATTTTTCTAAGTTATTGAAACTCCTCGTGGCTTTTATTTTGATATAATTTTCATTAGACAACTAATATATATATTATCTATCTAATGAAATGTGTCTTTGATGACCGTAGTTGTCAACTAAAAAACGTTAATTCTTTCTTTTATTTTGTACACAAAAAGCAATATACAATTAAATAAACATATTTTAAACCGTTATGGCGGTTTTCTTATCCGTTACTCGAAACACATAGACACCAAGAAACCACTTTTTTTTATTTTGTTATTGTTAAAAAAATAGATAAACACTTTTCTAAATAATAAAATCACGGCAAAAAAGCTTATTAGGAATATTCTGGACGTATGAACTGACAAAAGCACTTCGGGGAAACGTTTTTCCTCCTGTTACATAAAATTGGATCAGTGTCACTTTAATATGGAAATAACGTGAAAGAAATAAACACAGTAATGTTATTCTACGCAACGCAAAAAAGAAATTAAGTTATACGAATAAAGGATACTGTTATAGCAAAGAAAAACACAATATGAAATTAAATTTTGACAAAGAATACAATACAAATAAAAATATGTTTTACTGCCACAAAACAAGCAAAAAAAGCAAAAAACGAATCTGGACGTCCAAAATAACTATTCTACCCGAACGAAGTCGCTGACACAGCTAGTGATGAGTGGTTTTTCCCCATTTTATTCAAATTTCGCGCTATTTTTTCGCTCCTATTAGTCACAGCACGTTGTGTTATAGTTTATAGACACGTGTTATAGCCTAACACAAAAATATTTTTTCAATTTGGAACTCTAGTTCCTGAGATTAGCGCGTTCAAACAAACAAACTCTTCAGCTTTATATATTAGTAAAGATAACTTTTACTCCAAGAGATTGAAAATTGCTGTGATAATTATTGCGAAAAAGCTCTTAAACATTTCAATCTCAGAAATGTGTCAGAATAATCCCGCGGGACGCTGCACTGTTTACGTATTCAGCGACGACACCGTTTTAGAGTCAAAGGGAAGGAGCAAACAGAGTGACAGGAGCTTCAAGCAAACATTACGGGATTTACTGGATAATATACAAATTTGCGCCTAGACTAGCTTATTCACTAAGGAAGATTAAGGAGTTTGATATTTTACAAGTACCAGTGGAATGCCGTTTCCCCTATGTGGGAATGGGACGGACACTTTTCTGTATCTGATCATTATCATTATTCGGTCTATTTTATTTATAAGTTTTTGATCAGGCTTTCGTTTGAATAAAACACTTTAACTGTTTAAAACGCGAGAAATATTAGTTAAACTTATTTCAATTTAACTACGGCCGAATACGAAATTTCGGATGCTTTGCAGTAGCCGTGGTCACGGGAAGAACTAAAGATGGAGGATATCTAATGTCCAAGTAAAAACCGCTATGTTAGCGCCATTTATTCCGTTGTAGTAGGCGAAACTACACATACTGTTGTTATGAATGTTGAAATAACGACAGTCAGTTTTCAATAATCTAAAATGAGTTCCAGCAATGTTGAGCAGAAAAGACAGTTATAATAATATCAATTCGTATAATATTCCTTTTATCGTAATAATATTTAAGTGGTCTCCTGTTTTCCTTATTTCCTCAAAACATAGAGACAAAGAGTTGTTTGTTAAGAAGTCTAATCATATATAAAACAATTATATTGTAATTTAACACCGACAGACCAATAAACAAATAAATTAGGTAATTGTATGTTCTCTGTACTTCATATGCGATAGGGTCAATTTAATTTGGTTCATTTAATTTTTTTGTTTATAACTTATCTGAAACATGTTGGACTTCGTCTGGAAATCTGGATATTAAATGGATGGTAGGAATATCGAAATTCTGTCCGAGTCCACTTCCCACAAATGAAAAAAGCCGTGTAGTTTAAAGCGTTTCAGTTGTAGTCTGTAGATTTCCGAATATCCAAAGCCAAAATAGAACAACAGCGCATCTTGTTTAGATGCTATAGGTAGGTATTTCACCTACCATCAAGTGAATCTTATGCTGGTCTGTCCCCCTCTATCATTAAATACATATTATTACAACAATCCGCACCTTACATGCAGATCGTACACTAAAACTGTAATGTTCCCCGAAAAAGTATTTCAATACATTTGCCTCACAAAGGTACGTTAAAATAACAAATGTAAACCACATTGTATGGGGCATAATGCAAGCTACTTTTTGGAACATATCCAAGCCTTACGCTCATTTATATTATACACGTACAGACAAAACTTGCTTTTAAGCATTGCTGTTTAATATTTTTACTACCTATTACTTTACTTACTCTATTTTATTATCGCCTTCATAAAAATTACTTTATCTAAATATCAAGACGAACAGACAATTATGGGGATAATTTGATCAAAAATGTATATAGTATTAAGGCGGAAAAACAATGTTAAATTATAAAATATTAATGTATTAGCAAAATTAGACTTAGCCGACAAAATGCCCGCCAACGTTCGTATTTGACAGCTCCTCAGCTAGTGCGGGGGCGCGCGCAGTTATCGCGTCGCACTAGTGTTGTGTCGTCCCCGCTAAGTCGGAGGAATATTCCTATCAATAGCTAATCATCGGGTTCATCGGGAACATGTTGGACCCACCGGGTTCAACATGTTCTATGTTAATTTTTTTCTGAATCATTGAACTTAGAAATTCCGTCCAGGCCACGAATCACCCTCCACAGGTGAAAAAGCCGTGAAGTTTAGTCGGGTTTCGGTTTCAGATTGTGGATTTCCGAATATCCAAAGCCAAAAAAGGTTGACAGAGCATCTTGTTTAGATGCTATATGGCTGTTATTTTACCTACCATCAAGTGAAACCCCATTATTGCCTGTCCCCCCCTTTCCTCGTCTTATAACAAAACAATGACCAGTTGATTATTACCTATATGGACTAATGACGTGGAAAATGCTTCCCAAGTGATATAACGGGAAATGCTAAACCCTAACCACGGTCCACAGCCGAAGCCTTGAAGGCGTAAAGCGCATTACCCCCACAGATCCAATCTGCGGCAGCATTGTGTGAAAGCTTAAGCCCCGGAGCCTTCACCTAATTTCAGCTATCATTCACCGTGTCGATTCCAAAGCCTATCTGATCTCGAGCCTGGTCGTTACAAGTTTAAGCGCCTTATGACTTTTCTATGATCTATATTTTACCACAACGCACGCGTGTTCTACGATTATCTAGTAAGAAATCTATAATATGTATAGATTACTTATTTGTTATTATTTATTTGTTTTGCTGAAAAATGGTTCACAATACCCAAAAACTATGTATTAAACAATGATTCCTCTCAGATGGTCCTTCGAACAAACGCAAAACAAATTTGTATCAATGTCCCTTTTACCACAATACGTACAATAAACGTAAAAATGATTCATCTAATAATACGACTATTTACAAAACGTATCGCAATACGCTTCAGGACTGTTAGCTCTACATTTCATGCTCGTATTATAAACTTTGGAAAAAAATCTGGAACTAAATGAAAATAAATAGCACCATATAACACCTTTCAGCTCCTAATATATGGCCTCATAAGTTTTCAGAACTTTTCCATATACACCCTTTAAGATTAACGAATTAAATTGCAAAAACAACGGGACGCGACCGCGTCGTGGGTATCAATTTTATAAAGATGGGGAGGAACAAATTTAGATGCCCAAAATCTTGTGAAATAAATGGTTTGAGTTTGAAAATAACTATTCATTCACAAAAAGAATCATCGCTTAGAGATTGATGAGAATAGTTTTAGTATTATTAATAGCGATGGACTGAATTTGAAGTCAAACTTGGTTTTTCAATAAAAAGATCTTAGTTTTTCAACATTTCTACATTTTGACATTAGTAGGACGAACGTCTCGGATTGGTCCAATGATATAGAATTTACTACATCACGAGTTCTACAGGTCCTTTTTTGTACAGACAGACAAGACAAGCATGAGGTGCATGATTTGCTCGATTGAAGACGCTACTAAATACATATAACTACCTTCTTTGTCTTACAAAAAGATCTCCACTGGCACTAAAATATCACGTCACACCAGATATACGAACAGCGAGCCACGAATCGACGATCTTTGTTAAACGGGCATATTTTTGTATCAGTATCAATTAACGATTTTATTTAATAAAATATCAGTCAAGGATACTATAGACAGCATAGGCTATACTTGACTGTGGACGATGATTCATGATCCAGACGGAATTCATATATACTATATTCATACCACCAATTTAACATCGCATGTAAAATGTCTATCATGTTTCCAAAAAAATATATTTTGATTATACAAATTTTGGACCCAGTGGGGCTCGAACTCATGACTCATTGATTACTTGCTACCATTAACACCAAAACAAAATTAGAAGAACTATTTGATGTAACTATTGTTTTCTTTAATACTGTCCACAGTTTACGCGAGTAGTACACATTTAAACACTGTCTGTAGTTTACGCGAGTAGTATACATTTAAATAAAACACTTAAACGGTTTAAAACGCGATATATTAGTTAAACTTATTTGAAAAATGATTTTTAACTTCGGCCCAACGTTTCGGATGCTGTGCAGTCGTGGTCACGGGAAGACTGTCAAATCATTTTTTAATAAAACACTTAAACAAGTGTTTTAATTAAATGTTGTTTTCTAATTTTATAAACATTTGTAAAGATTTTTTTCTGCTTATATCATACAACTGTTACCTTTACTTCGAACGACGCAGTAATCTATTTAGGTTCTATTTTAGTTTCCCCTAATGTGATGAGGTTTTGATATCGGCTTCGAGTTGCGCTAAGGTATATTCTTTACCCACTGCGCAAAATTTAAAACTTTCTTACAACACAAATAAAATTACTATGTTTAAGCATTATGAAATAATAAATATATACTTATACATTTATTGGGTATTCTATGTTATTTAGTCAAATGACGTTTAGAATGAGATCAATCTATTTGGAAGTTAGTTTTTCAGATTTAATTTCCGAATATTGTATTTATTCAATACATCTAATCCCATCTTATTCTCGGCGTTATTCCTTTCAATATTAATTTTTCATCAGTATCGGGTCAGTATTTTGTGTGATATAGTTGACTATGTTACATACATAGATTGAATAATAATTTAGAATTCTTTTTAATCCTCGTCGTTTGGCAAAAATGCACGTGGTGTTCTATGCTTTTTAATTGAAAATATTTTTAATTTTAACTAGTGAAAAGGAAAATGTATCATAACGCTAATTCTGTTTGATAGTGGTTTGGTCATAATTGGCTTATCGGCTTAACAAGGTGCATCATATTATCAAATGCGAGACTACGAAATATTTCGAATAGCATATTTCATAGATTTTAATGAAACCGTCTGTTATCGCACATGCTATTGCAATTTTATTTTTGGAATGTTATTCCGATTGTTAATATCAATGAAAAATTATTTATCTTCGTGTTTTAATCTTTTGTAGTTTTTGCACGTTCTAGGTTACAATTTAATGTATGATTTCTCTAATTATACTATCGAAGTAAAACCGTGAAATTGTAAAATGTAAAGTAAACATATTTTATATAAAGATTTAAATAGAGATTGTTGGTAGAATGCTTTCAGCGTAAAACCACGCCCACCGCATAATTCTCCATCCATAAAGCAGAAACATGCAACCAATATGTTTCAAGTACTGAAATGATGGACAATAATAAGTATAAAAGTTAACAGATCAATACGAATAATTAAAAGCAGTAGAGTTATTCGTTAATTATTTCGTTAGTCGACCGCGCCAGTTCTAAATTTGAAAATTACTCTTTTTAGCATCCGGTACAAATGTTTCTAAAACCACTTCATACGAGAGAATTATATATTTGACGTATAGCTCAAATTAAATTGAATCCAATACTCATGTCGAGATTATATGCTATGTTAATATAACCAGATAATGGATAATTAGTTTAATTAGATTACCTAATACATGTGTAATGTCTAATTAAAGGCAATTGCATGTCATATTGTGATTTAGCTGTGGTCTAGAGTACTGGTTTGTATCTAAAACGATTACGAAGAGATCACTTTATTTTATGATAAAGGTGGACATAAGCATAGGGTTCGGTTGATCGTAAGTGAAAATACCCGAGCCATATAACATCTAACCGAGATGCGTTGTCTACCATTTTTCCCGAACCGGGTTGGAACCGAAAAGCCATTAAACTTGACGGCTTTACCATCCAGAGAAGGTGGCTTTTGATATTATTACCACGCATCTATTATCCAGATTTCCAGGCAACGGCTAACGGGTTCCAGATAAATTTAAATTCTATTAAATTACTCTAAATTAAAATTAAATTGAAGAAGATAGAGATATAATATGTATTTATGTGCTCCGATTTTAATTAACTCAAATGTTGCTTGTTTCTAAGCGAATTTGTAAACATTCCTAATAATGCTTGAACAATTTCAATTCGAAAACTGTACCGAGTTTATGCTAGAGCATAATATTCCTCTAATTGATATAGATCGCGTTGGGAACAGTTCGTAATGTTTCGTATGATATTGTTGATGGATACTATGTTATTTATGAAGAGATTTTAAAGGCTACGAATGAAATATGAGTGTTGTCGTTATACTGAAATAACTAGTAATAATACATTACCTCTGGCGTATAGCTCGTAAGTTGCCTTTACGGCTTTAACCTTAATAATCTTCTTCAGTATTACGGCATTATATTTATCGGCTTTTTTCTAGATCTACTCATAATGTATTGGTATAATAGGTTTATGTTTTGTTTATGATACAAATATTTAATATACTACACACTTAAAATATAATGTTTTCTCGTCGCTTTGTTGTCGTCTTCAAAAACTATTGTCAATTCAAAAAAATAGTTTAGTGTTAAGTAGTCTAAAAAAGTTAGGTTATAAATTGTGTATTTCGTAAAATAACCAAGTATTTTTTATTTTATTTGCTAGCAGATGTCAAATACTTGTTCTAATTAAAATTCCTAAAAAAGGGATTTACATTTTACTTAATATCAACAGGCATCAATCTCACGATCTCCTGGGAATTCGAGTAAATAAGATGATTGTCTTTATCAAACGTCAAACCTAGGACTCCTTGCACATCCACTATCTTCTTCACCTTCAGCACCATTTGATTCAATACGTAAATGTGCTCCTCACTACACACATAAACCTGGCTCGTATTGTCTATGGCCATACTCAAAAATCTTGGATAGTCCCTTAGGAGTACTGCTTTTGTTTCCGCCTTTTTGATACCGAAAAGTCCAGAACCATTTATGAAGAAGATGTTATCATGAACATCAAAAACGAATTGATGCACAGTAAAATGGCGTAGCTCGTTTAAGGCTTTTATGGTTCTGTTGGCGTAAGAATATGTTTTCAGACTAGGAAACCTGATAAAATATAGCCGTTTCTTCACCACCAGCCACCATATATCCAAACTGTCCACGTCCAACCGTTTTAGGGTTTTCATCATGGTATTATACCTGTAGATGCCATGGCTTCCCCCGAAATAAACCTCTCCGTTGAACTCGTCGCTGGCTATAGCAAAAGCGTCCTTAACTCCCTTCAAAACTGTTAGACGCTTAGTATCAATATGGAGTGCACCTGGAATGTATTCTCCGTTGCCGGCGTCGAAGCTGAAGTACAGTGTGTTAGTTAGTTTGTCGACGGCTAATTGGTTCGGGCTATGAGCGAGCGAGGCTAACGTTTGTTTCACAAAACAACGCTTATTGGATTCCTCGGATGGGAGATCACAGATTTCCAGGTCGTATTCCAACGTGGAGGCGAATAATAGAACAAGGGTTGCCAGTTTCTTTGAAGTTGCCATGACTAAATAAAAATTACCTAAGAACTTTTGCACCAAAACTAACACCTTTGTAACACCAATAAAATTTATGATTTGTGTGATATTTAGACAGTTTTTTTTGGGTCTTATTCGCACTGTTGTTACCCAAGTCTATGGATTCTAATATATCTTAAACACACTTTGTTTTCTGAATAAAGCCCACGCGCTCTTTAGACAAGTAAGTCGTCGAGTATAACAATTAATTTCTTGTTTATTTTGTACGCGAGTACGCCTTGATAGTATCTGTTGAACTAAACGACACAAACAGTTATTGCTGTTTACAAATTGAGTGCGAAGTATTTGCAAATATTATTGTTGGTTTGACTATTATTACACATGTGGATTCGTAGGATATGTTTTATTGATTACTCTTAATATTATAAAGTATTGGAATAATTCATAAATGAGAAAAGTGTATATTAAATATTTTAGATTGACGACAACATTTGTTATAAGAAATAATTATTGCAAGTTAGAAGAAAGCTCCTGAAAGCTATGTTAATAGCCACATACATAGTTTTACGATTAACCTCCCATCTGTTTCAGATTAAATAAAAAACATAATTAGTACTTATAGTAAGTATATAAGATTAAATTCCCTACGTGAGTAGAACAAAGTATATATCGTCAGATCATTGTGAAATACGGAGATAAAAATACAGATAAAATTAGTCTAGTCCTTCGGTTAGCTTGTAATACTTATTTCGTTTTTAGTCTATATCGGTTATTTGCGACAGCTTTGTTCAAATATAGTTCAAAATAAGAACGCTTTCTTTGCTTTCTTTTCGAACTTCGTTTAGTTAATTTAACAACACTTCTTCAGAAAATTATATGTCTAGAAAACTTTTGCATACTAAAGTACATCATTTTGCTATCACAATTTTTTATTCAGCATTCAAAGTTTAATTCGCCCATTTACACTCAATACAATATGATCTATATTATAGACGTATTTGCCCCGCAACTATAGCATCCATTTCAATTAAATTGCTTTCACTAATTGGTTTGCCGTTTCAATATGTAAATCTGTGGATTATCAGACTAACGCCTTGTCTGAGCCTGTCTTCTAATCTGCCTTTGTTATAATGTTTACATTGTGACCATTGTTGTAAAGAAGATAACTTAATGCTAATAAAACAAATACTGTCTGAAGTTTACGCGAGTAGTACACATTTAAATAAAACACTTTAACGGCTTAAAACGCAATATATATTAGTTAAACTTAAACTATCTCCCCGTGATCACAGCTGCTCCAAAAAATAATTTTCAAATAATTTTAACTAGTGTGTTTCGCGTTTTAAACCGTTGCAGTATTTTATTTAAACTTGACGGCGCGAGACATGACGTTTGCTGTCGACGACGTCGGAACAGCATGGCAGCAGGACATATTATGTCAGCTGTCAGTTGCCATTCTTGCGGAACGTCACACCGGTGGGAGCGGGGCAGCCATCTTGGTGACTTCGGAATCAAGTACCGCCAACGCACCACGCGCTCGACGACTCGATTAATTCCGACGCCATCTTTAATAGTCTCTAAGTTTGAAAACATTAATATTTTTCACATGTAATTGCACATGAAGGCAGTATATAATTTAAAAATCGAAAATATATTGAAAAAATGTTCAACTTGGGCATGACTTGAACCGGCATCGTCAACGTTCCGTGCTGTTGCTCTACCATTTGAGCTACCGAGTCCTACACCTCATCGTCGAATTTTTTCAACTTATTGATATATGCAGCTCTCGCGGAATGTGAAAAATATTAATGTTTTCAAAGTTTGCTTTTTTAAACGTTTAATTATTTACTTTATTCAAACTTATATTCTTCGTAATATTTCAAAAATTCTTAATTTCTCAAATTAACTACACTATTGTTAATAATGTAGTTAATTTATATTTATTAGCGTTAAACGTTTTATCGTATGTATGGGGCTTTTATTATACAATTTCAAAGTAAGAATATTAAATTTATCCTTCCTATAAATTTCAAAGCGTATTCAAAAATGCCTGGAAATGAAAACACAACAGCGGGCTTCACCTGAAAGAGCTTAAAAGGCAAATATTATCCTTACTAGAGGCTCCGGGCATTTTGTATCGGGATGAGAAAGGGTTCTTACAAACGAAGCAACTTAGGAGTTGAAAGGACCAAATATATACAAATAAAAGGAATTTCAGACTTCATTTACGAATTGTGTTGAATAATAAATCTATGAAAGTAGTAAGTAATCTATATTTTGACTAGGCTTATTTTAAGTCTATCGTGAATTGTTTCTAATGACTCCTGACTAAAATCCTATGTTTTTCATAAATAAATAGAATTGTTGTATCATAAATAAATAGAAATTAAAAATTTTGTCTCAAAAAACATAAAAAATAGATTTTTTATATTAGAAATAAATAAATAAAAAATATAGTTTTTTTCGGACCACGGGACCGATATTCAGTCGAGGCGAGTCAACAATCGTATATGAATAGACACAGCGTGGGCGACGATATATTACTCCATTCAAAGTTCTTATAACAATATTATTTTAAGTTTTGTTATTCTAACATTTATTTAATTTCTTCAGCCGAGTTCCTTCAACAATCCGAAATTATTATGACTCTGAAAGCCTTTTCATTTCGAGCAATATTTAAAAACCGCCGCCAGCCCTCATTAGAATATAAACGCTGAATAAATTCAAATAAAACCAGGAATTACAAAGGCCCTAACCTGCCATTAACACAACAATATGAATAATTCTTTGCAAAACGGCCGCCTTTGGAAAAGTGCTTGTAATTCTTTTGGTGCTCTCGAATCAACATTTGTAACGAAATATTTCGATGTACTTATCTATGTTAATATTATAACGCTGATTTGTTTTGGATAGACCTTTTATGGATAAAGACTTAAGGCTAACATCACGGTGCACGCGGTGACTAATACGAGCAATGAAACATTAGAAAATGTGGTAAAAACGGGGAAATATTTTTTATTGTCGAGGGCTTCCGCTGCGTGCGATGCGAAAACGGCTGAAAAATATGTAAGAAATAATGATTCCTCTTTAAATTATATAAATAATGCCCACTATCTATCTTTTAAGATGTTAATCTTCACAAGAACAACGCGGACGACGTCGTAGCTTTCGTTTTTATAAACTTTATTAAACGCGAGAGGCCCTTGTTTTGAATCCCAGCGAAACCATGGTGCTTGGGTAGGGCATAGGTATACTAACTACTTGCCTGCGAATAAAGTTGATCAGTGAAAAGGACACGAAAGTGTTCGTCCCACGGCCCAGGAGTGGAAACGGTATTTGAATGATTATAAATAAGTACCTACATCTATTTTTCGCTGCAAATTTATATAACTCAAGTATTTAAAATATATATTTTAAATACTGTCTATAGTTTACGCGAGTAGTACACATTTAAATAAAACACTTTAACGGTTTAAAACGCGATATATTAGTTGAACTTATTTGAAAATGATTTTTAACTTCGGCCCGACGTTTCGGATGCTTTGCAGCAGTCGTGGTCACGGGGAGAAACGTCGGGCCGAAGTTAAAAATCATTTTCAAATAAGTTCAACTAATATATCGCGTTTTAAACCGTTAAAGTGTTTTATTTAAATATATATTTTATATTAATGATAGAGGAGGACAGAGAAGCATGAGTTTCACTTGTTGGTGGGTGAAATACCACAGCCTATATTAAAGAATAAGAAGAAAGTCAACCTATGTTCGCTTTGAATATTCGGAATTCCAAAGACTGAAACTAAAACGTGACGAACCATCCCAACCCTTTTTATAATTAGGCTTCCAGACAAAGTGTAATATGTTTCAAGAAAAGTATAAATTGATAAAATAATAAGGTGTTGGACCGGAGGGGAACGAACCCACGACCCGTGGATTAACCGTAGTCACCTGTAGCAAGGTACCTACGGCAACAGCGAGCCCGTCAAATACAAAAAAATAAAGATCCACTTAAAATTAATTTGAGGTGAGAATCGAATTAGTCTTAATACCGCTCGCATAATGGTAAGTAACAGTATTTGCGAGTTACGCGAAGTTGGAAGTTGGAACCCAATTTTCTGGAACGCTCCTCAACTTCGCTAACTTGCAACTTTGGCCCACTTTTACTTCATATGTTTCACTTCACTGTTTTAAACTTTTCCTCGGGCTTTTTTGTTGTTAACACTTCAATTTCATACATGTTTCTACAAAAAATACTAATACATGTATAAAAGAATTGAAGTAAAACACTTATAACAGTTTAAAACGAGGAATATATAAGTTAGATTATTATCGACTTTATCTAACTACGGTCCGACGTTTCGGATCTATACCGGTAAACTGGTGAACACTAGTGTAGCAAATCTCACTACAACATTCGGGACATCCTCCATCTTTACTTAATGGAGCATCTTAGTGGAGACGTGTCCCCGTGACCACGGCTGTTGCAAAGCATCCGAAACGTTGGGCCGAAGTTAAAATCATTTTCAAATAAGTTTAACTAATATCGCGTAAACTAAAGACAGTATTTTATATTTAACAAGTCAAATATTATTTAATGTCTTAGGCTTAAAGTTGAAAATACTTTACTTAATTCAGCTGAAAATAGTGTCATAACTCATTTTCTAGTATTAAGTAGCATCATTCGCTGATAAAATTTTGCTACTATATCCCATAAAGGGCATCTTCGTCGATCAATGGAAAAAATAATCAGAAATGATAATTGTCTACGTAGTGAGGGAATACACTACAACAATACACGTTTAATTGTATACATTTAAAAGAACTTCAACATGTAATGATAAAAACTGAATTAACTCATAAGGGTGTTGCTTTCAAACTCCACTTATTATTCTTCATGGATGTCAACAGATCTCACAAGTGGCTTCTGACTCTGAAACATATGTCACGCGAATAACGTCTCTAGTTAAGTGCAAATAGGGTACGATTTTCTGTGTGCTATAAATCTAATTCGATGCAATCATATTTTTCAGTTGCGTTCTCTTCGGTAAGGTTGGATTTTTCAATATAATATCTTTTTCTGTGTTCACGAGTTTCGGATATCAAACTTATATCTTCAGCAGCATAAGAAGTAACTAAGACTCATATTTTTCATTGGAAGAATTCTTATTTTTTAAATAATGTGGATATTCCTATACATTTTAATGGATGCATGTGCCCTGTGCCTTGGTCGAAAGTCCACTATAGATGAACATCATGTGGTGACCTTAATCGCCCCACAACTGGGACCAAGTATTATAGAACAGTCAGCTTAGGCCCACCACGCTGCTACGGTTTGGGTAGATGTTTAAAGTCATGGATAATATTTTTTATTCATTTCAATAGATTTATTATTCATTGAATTCATCGATATTTATTTCATAAATTGGAATATGCTGAACCCAAAAGAAACTTCATGCATGACAAATAAATGAGTATCAGCTCCGAACTAATCCGATCTTGAATTGGTTCGTTAGTAATCCTGGGCTTCACAAAACGTTTGCTATGTTTGCATTTTTAATCTGTTTCCAATTGGTCCTATCAGTGAGGATTCGTTCTCTGTTGAATTTAATTACTATTTTGATACAAGTGAATAATTTCATTATACAAATAAGTAATAGTATTTTGCCCTTTCTTATTTTTTTAAACGTACAAGCAATGCCACTAGTCATTTTTAGTAAGAGATTTCTAGAAGGATGGTATAGATTATTTTGTACAACATTTATATAATATCTAAAAGTTTTAATTTATTGTTTATTGAAATAGTGTAAATTGTTATAAAAATATTTTAATCTTTAGAATAAAATATTTTTGGCCACTAAAAGCTACTGTGGTTTCAAAGTATTATATACCGGTTGTGTCAGCGACTTCGTCCGCGTAGAGTAGTAATTTTTGGCAATTAATTGATTTTTTCCAAATATTTTACTTTCCAATTATCTTTATAAATTTAAGCTATTACCCATGACGTCGGATGCGATTTTTTTAGATAATTCAAAGAGGAATAATTCTTTTTTACATATTTTTTAGGTGTCTAGAACTGTTTTTGCAGCGTACGCATCGGAAACCCACAGAGATTAATAAGTTTTCCCGTTTTTTTCCACATTTCCCACTGTTTCTTCCCTCCTATTAGCCACATTTTATAATCTTCCTCGGTAAATGCTCTAACGAACTCAGAAAATAAATTTTAATTTTGAACCCGTAGCGCGTTCTTTAGCTTTATAAATTAGTATAGATTCAAAGTACTGTATCTTTATGTGTTGAATTCTGTATTACTTGATCTAGTAAATAGCATTCATTATTATTTATTTTATTATATTAATATTTTCCAACTAGCAATACGGCAAAGCTACAGTTAAAGTTCTATAACAGTCACTCGATACGAGAAAAGTTATAATTTTACACTTGGCTTAGTTCGCGTGAATATTACCATTTATATGGGAGTACCTATATATGCGCTATATCACGAATGTACAGAGTAACTGGGTCACAGATGTTACTGCACCCTAGTCTTAATTTTTTTTTTAAGTTAGCGGCTTAGTCCACCGGCTGAGTCCACCTGTTCAACTTATACCGCAGTGATTAAGTAGGTAGACTTGACTAACTATTTTATTATTTATTACCGGAATTCAAACGGTCAAATTTAAGGGGTGCTATTGACTACTACATTCGTCGTCACATACTCTTTATAACGTTACGTATTAGGATTATATAGGTCATATAATATTTGTGCGTTTCTTAACATAATATTTAAGCGTTGGCGGTGAAACATTGGGTTACAGCAATACATCATACCTATTCTACGTCGTCATACATATTCTAATCCAATTATTTGTGGTAAAAATATACTAACAAGTTACAACACAGTCCAATATATGTTATTCATTTGTTTTCTATTGTGTGTTATTTGTCTGTTTCTTATTGTGTTTATCAACTGCTTGGAAAGGGTTATTATAACGTAAATGGATATTTAAATGATAAAAATGCTTGGGGTATGGAGTAACCCGCTCTATCAAGAAAGAAAATATACACATTAAGTGCGTAAGGAATTTTAGGAAATTGTATAAAAAACTTGGCAATTAAAAGGAGTGGCGGCGAGTTTCTTGTCAGTTCTTTTCGTTCGTTCTACGCCCTTAACTTGGGACCTGGTTGTAACTGTAAAATTAGAGTTTTATTTTTTTAAGTGCTTTGACGTTCATAAGCGTACTAAGCTACCTACATGAATAAATGATTTTTGGTTTTGATTCGATCAAGTGGATTTAAAAACCTACTCTGTGTAAATGCACTCAGTGTTGTATTGCGTGGAACATAAAGTCCACCCCCTTTTACAAATAAAACTAGAGGAAGTTATACTATCAAATGCATCAAAATAGCATATTATTAAGCTTAATGAATAAAGAAGCACTTTTATATACAAAATCATTTAATTGCGTGAGAGGTACATGATTGAAACAAGTATCAACTTAAAAACTTTTATTAGGTAAACGGTTGTATTTTTTGTGCACTGAAAACTACAAAAATTGACATAATCATCGTGTTTTACTAGTGTAGCCCTTTAATTCGATACCCATATTGAGGGGGTTAAGGAAAAATATGTAATCCGCCATTTTGTATCGGAACGCAACAATGCTACCGTCATTCAAGTCCCGCCCGTGTCGATTTTTTTTTAAATTAATAGAGTATAATTATACATCTATACTAATATTATAAAGAGAAAAGATTTGTATTTTTGTATGTAACGGATAAACTCAAAAAGTACTGGACCGAATTTGATAATTCTTTTTTCATTAGAAAGCTACATTATCCCTGAGTAACATAGGACTGATAACTATATTTAGTACTTGATTACTATAGACATCTATAGAAATTCTTGCTAAAACCAACGGAACCAACGGAACGGAATTGTCTAAGCTCTTTTCAGAATATCGCTTTGAACTTGAATATTTTATTTTGTATTATTATTCGTTTATTCTTAATTTCTCTGATTTAAAATAAATATCCTTCATAGCAATATGCCTAGAAGAAGAAGATCGCAGCTATCTAAGAATAGGCCAGGCATTACCCCTTCGGGAGAAAACAAACATTAATAACCTCACTTATATATGTTTATACACAAATATATATTTATACCGTACTTTTGATTGCGTCAATCACCATACTCTAGTCATAAAGTTTCAACATTATGGAGTTGATGAAACGGCGTTGAAAATGATGAAATCATATTTAGATGGTAGAATTCAAAAAGTTCATGTAAATAATGCTATCTCTGCAGGATCGTCTGTAACAATGGGCGTACCACAGGGGTCTATACTTGGACCATTCCTATTTCTTATCTATACTAATGATTTGCCATCTTATGTTAATGAGCTTCACAAAATAGTACTATTTGCTGATGACACTTCACTTTTATTTTATGTTAAACGACAAAATGTGTCAATGGACAATGTAAACAGTGCTATTTCCAGAGTTGTTCATTGGTTTAATACAAATAATCTTTTGCTAAATGAAAAGAAGACTAAATGCCTTAAGTTTGTAATAACAAACGTTAAATGCAGTAGAAATGATAGTATAAGAATAAAAGATGAGGAAATAGGTTTTGACGAAAATGCTGTATTTTTGGGTATAACTCTCGATTACCCCAGTGGTTACCACATATTAAAATAATAATATATATAAAATAATAAATAAATTAAGCTCTGCAGCCTTTGCTGTAAAGAAAATACAATAGCTTACTGATGCAAATACAGCCAAGCTTGTCTACTTCAGTTACTTCCATTGTGTAATGTCTTATGGTATCCTTTTGTGGGGCAATGCAGCCGATATTCAAACCATATTTGTTTTGCAAAACGGGCTATTCGATTGATTTGTGGTCTTTGCCCAAAATGCTTGTTCTTTGCGAAAATATTTGTTCATAAAAGGTATAGCAATCGCCCTCTACGGCAACTTGTCATAATAGACTTTCGTAACTAATATGGACTAAAATATGAAAATATAATAAATAAATTAATATAAAATAAAATACTTTATTCTCTATACAATTATAAAAATCACTTAGATTCGTAAAAAAATATGTTTGTCGGTCCGTTCGTCGTGATTCTTTGAGTTTTAAAGTCAAAGTAAAAAATCATTTATTCTTGTAGTTACACTTATGAACGTCACAATATTAAAGAAACTTTTTGACAAATTAATGGATGCAGATGGAGGGATGGATTTTTAATAGAAACATAGCTGTGTAAACAGACAGCTCTAAGGTTATGGCAAACTGAGAGCTGGCAACCGCTGTGTTTGTTTACGTGTAGCATAGTCTTCATTCAAACGATATAGAATTGATTAGAAAACATATAGCTACGAATTAAGTTGGCGAGTCGAAAACACCAAAGTTTCAGGTAGTTGCGGCTAGTTTTGAAAAGGCAAGTCATGCTTAACCTATTATATACTTTCTGAAGAATCATTTAAGACAAATTACTTACAGGATCAAGCTGTGAGAACTTAGGATAATTAGTCATGTGGAAAGTAACGACAATTCAAATGTGTCGATGCTTTAAAGTACTTGCATTTGTTTGTAAATCATTATTACTATAAAGCTTTTGCTTGAATTTTACAAAGATGCTGATACTGATATCGACCTTTTGGTTATAACCCAGATTAGATTCACGAGTTTAAAAAAAATGCATCTGGTAGTTCATTACTTAGTAAACTCATTGTAGAGAAGTAAATCGCTGTACAAATCCGTGTTAAAATACCGACCCACATCCGTAGAGACATTGCGAATGTACACGTATCGTAAACAAAGCAATCTAACTTCTTCTATGTCTATCTGCTAACTGAGGTTACTGTTACACAGTAATGTAATTGTTATAAATTGTCTACAAATTTTAACAGAGCGATCTTCAAAAAAAAAATTTGTCGGTCGTGTATTAATTTACATAAAAAAATTTTAACTAAAGAAATATCATAAATATATAGCAATTAACTACACTACATCAACAAATCTTCACTATTATCTAAATGTATTATGTGTTTTAAATATGGCTTTTTTGTTCCTGTCTTACTCTAATGTAATTTTATGTTATACATTATAAAGAACATATCTTCATCTCGATGAAATTATCAAAAAATATTTCAACAGTATAAAAATGTTAAAGACTTACATGACAACACGGAAGATTGTGGATGCCGATTTAAAATACATTTTTTTTTATCTAAATAATTTGTAATTTTTATAATGCCATCTTATGAAATAACATGAAAAAACATATATCAATATGTAATATATGATAATAAGCTACAAGTACGTACTTGTATCGTATATGTATTTATTCAACTCTCACAACTAATTAAATTTACAAAAAATAAACAATTTTAATTTAAGATTGATCAAGTAGTGATGGCCTTGTGCCAGTTATAGGTATAATTAAGACCTAACCCGCCGTGACCATTACACTTCATTGTGACTGGCGGCCGGCTGAATATTATTCGATCACGAACTCGGTTTCCTGTTACTAGCACGTAACACTGACTTCTTGGATATTTTCAGGCGCGATATATTATTGACAATTTCATTTTGCTACACTTTATAGACGGTGACTTCAAAGGCAATTTGTTGCTTATTCTCGCAGAATTTCTGCATTTTGCAACTGCGATTCGTATGTGTGACATCAAGGTGCCATATAAATTTTTATCAGGTTGAATTTTCTGCAAATGTTAAAATGCGACGAAATAATAAGAGACCAACAAAATTTACAATACTAACAGTCTGGCCGTTTACTGAGAACTTTGATGGGGACTATGGGCGCTAGTCCCCTCTCTTCGACAGTGTAAAAAAATACGCAGCGTCAGCATAGACATGGTACAAAGTTTTATTGGTCGAAGAGTAAAGAAGAAAAGTTATTTATATAAAAGAACACATAACATATATCATATTACATATATCAGAGTATGTACCTACACTTTTTAGACAAGAATTTTCATAAGACATAGTTTTTCTTCCCGCGGTCACTGCATGGCACTTTTCTAATTAATATAAAGCCTTATCTATGATATTATTATTTCTAACTTATCTAAGACTCAAGTCCTCAATAAACTTTTAATATGAAATAGCCTTTAATTATTTAATTGGAATAGTGTTTTGTCACTCCGGAACGTGTAGATTTCGTTCGAAAACTGAAACTGAAAAACGTTTACATTTCATGATGTTTCATTTTCAGTTGTGTAAATGCAGTGCTACCAGAATTGTTGATGTATAATCGAATAAATATTATTAAGATTTAGATAAACAGATTTGTCTCTAGCAATCGAGACTGAAAAGCTTAGTATCATTTCTGATCGATATTATCTTCTCCGTAGATACGTGGCCCTGTTAATTTAGTGATAGAATATAATGTTTAATTAGTTTTCTTCGCTGTTACGTTTTGAGTGAAATAAACTGGGAAGTTTAGTTAGTGAAACGTTAAATTCTCACATTAATAGGTCTGTTATTTTGAATCACATGAAACCGGGCGAGCGCAAAACTTGTGCAAATATCACGCTCCGCTGAATCCGCCCATACAGCTTGGAATAAGCGTTAATTTTCACAGATTTCAACAAATTATTCTATGCAAACGAACATCTGCTAGAGTTCTAGTGATGTGCTAAATGTATCGATATAATTTACAACACTTCTTCACCCACAGCTTAAGTTGAGAGATGCCTTAAGAAAGTACGTAGAGTTTGACATGGGCCAATTATTAAGAAAATGTTTTTCGATATTTTTGTGACATTAATTCAGCCGTCTCTACATGCCAGAGACGTATTGCAGATAGTTTAATATATTTATATATACCAATTAAACTATATAATGTATTCATAGTTCTTGTTCATAATAACTAAGTAATACAATTTAACAAAATGTTAAAATTACATTACGAAAATGCAAAAAGATGTTAAGATAAACATCATGTTCTATACACATTTTGACTATCTTTTAATAAGGTGAAAGAAATAAGCTATAAAGGAACTCATTTGAAAAAGTTAATATAAGGAAAGAACAAGGGAAACGTTCTAACTAAAAGTTTTATCGATGGTAGAAATTTTTGGGTTGCGTAACCTTGGCTGACTAATATTAAAATAATTTTCATACACAAACTACATATTTGAAACTGTGTCTCAGTTAGTCAGTCTTTAGTTTCTATTGTTATTAATCAATACAAACTTGTATTAAGTAGTTTTAGTAAGGTATATATGTATATATATGTACGAGTATTAACTTGAACAGTGCCGGAGGTAGGTTATGAAATTGGTGGTGCACTTTACTCAGTTACTTGTCAAATATTACCATAAGGAAATTCAGCAAAACAACAATTGACATAAAATAGGTTTATTTTTTAAACATTGAATCAATGCGATGACATTTTTTTGAAGCGAAATATTCAATCAATTTTTTGTTAAAATTCGTCAAACATCGGGTGCTCTCGGCAACCTTCGGTCCGCTCGTTCGGCGCTCGAAAACCGATTAATTTCTAAGTACATTTCTATGAACCATCTTTTGTTTAACGCGTCAGGCATTTTGACTTGTACCTCATACAAGTTATATTAGCAGAATTTGTGAAGCGCTCAAACTCTTTCACCATAATTGGAAATAATTGTTATGTACGTATTTGTATGTTTATATAATAAATATTAAAATGGTTAATTAAAAATAAATATGAAGTAAAATTTTAATTTTTAAGTGTTTTGATTGGTGGTTCAGCGCGCGAGCGCACTTAAGGCCTTACCGCCTCTAAACTTGAATATGAGAAATTTTAAGTTTTTTACATAATGATTGACTTGATTGATAGAATATACTCGTTATCGTGTTAAAAGTAAAAGAAAAAATTTGATAATGAGAATCTATCGATAAAGCAGCACATCTCCATCGCGAATAGTTGAAAGTAGCCGACCGATACCATTTTGACTTTAATTTACTTCTGTCGCTTCATTAGATAAATTTAAGCCAATCTAAGGCGACATTTTGCCTCTCCATCTTTTAATGTATATGGTGAAATCTTCAACCCAAAAAATAAAATAACAGGGCATTTTGATTAGATATTAGTGCTGTAGTTGTCATAAAAAAAGGCATATAATATCCTAAAGAAATGAGCTCTTTAGTTAATTTTAGGCTCGATCAAAAAGGCTAATGAAATATTCATATTGTTTCCAATATTTTAAAACTTTAGAAGTTGTGATGCATTATTTATTATTATAGATTCGTCTTACATCTGCTCTGAAGACGTTACGTAGGTACTTCTTTGTTTTTTTATTTCAGTGTACTGGCAACCCTATCCTCGTTTCCTGTCAAAGGCTGATATTTTTTCTATATTGAAATAGAATATCTGCAAAATACAGTAGATATAAAATACTAATTTAAATAAAACATTATAAAAGATCGAAACACGTAAAATATATTCAAGTCAATATTGTCTGCAGTTTCAGAAGTTTCTCGTTTCAAACCGTTAAAATTATTAATTTAAAATGTACTCTCGTAAACCACAGACAATGCTAACCTAATTATTTATTTTACATTTTAACCGTTTAAAGTGTTCTATTTAAAATACTCAAGTGTTTATTAGTTAACCTTAAAAGCTTAGTTAAAACTGCGTCTAAAGTTGATCTCATTATCGAAAGCCAGCGCCATGTAGCGGAAGCTTCTCATACATCATTAAACATTAACTCCTGCGTCGCTGATTTTCAAAGCGTTCTCTAATTGTGTCAGACCATTCACTCGATTCGCATTAGTTATAGACTAGGTAGTCTGAGAGCCGTTGAACGTAATTTAAATTTAGATAAGCAATTGTTTTTTGTTTCTGTGAACTACTGAATACCTTTTAACGAAGTTGTTTAGTAACTTATAGTCTAAGAGACAAATAGGAATTCTTATACGTAATTTCTATTTTTTTAAACATTTTTAAAAGTCATCCGCATCCTTTGTTCTGCGGTAATCTTGGTAAATAAATCGTTGGAGTTTATATATATTTTTTTCGTGTAATCATTTTGCTATGCATAAACTACATAGTAATAAATAATAAATTGCGCTACACTTTTGATGTTGTTCAACTTATTTCAAAGGAAATCTTTGAAGGAATCTATGAACAAAGTAAAGCACATAGATTTTTTTAAAATAACTAAATAATAATTAAGTTGTGTCATTCTCTTAGACTATTGCACATTCATAGCTTTGAGCTAATTCATAGTAATCTAAATGCTTAGTATCAATTTAATTTCACGTTGATTGAACTTAATAATTAATTAACTTAGTAATTAACTATTTAGACTTTAGTATATACCTATAAGTAAAACCAGCAAGTAAAAGCCTATATAATATAAGCTATTAGTAAAAGTCTATAATAAAAATGAAATTTCGTTAACCATTGATCAAGGGACGAACATTTATTTGTCTGTTTCACGAATTCTTTTATTTCATCCATCCACAATTATTATGCTTCCTCGGGATTCAAACAAAAAATCTATAGTCGACAACTCCTACAAATTTAAATAAAATACTTTAACGGTTTAAAACGCGATATGTATTATTAAAAATAATGGATCTACAGCCCGACACTTCACTAATATATATCTTGTTTAAACCGTTAAAGTGTTTTCTTTAAATGTGTACAACTCGCGTAAAGCGACAGTATTTGACTCCTTCAAAGACACACATCACATACCGTATAAGAATTTATCTCATTTCTCCAGCCACCCTTCCTCGGTTTATTACAATTTTGGGATAATTACTTCATCTAACGCAAAAGTAAATACTGCCAGCAACAAAGGCTGATAAAGTTGGGAGAGATATTATCAATCAGTATGAGGCTTAGGGCAATAATAAGTGACCTATTTATTAGTAATGTTACAGCTAATCGCGGGAATAGGTAAATTTGGTAATTTCAGTCATTAAAATATATTTACACGAAATTCACACAGATCATATTCAGTGATAGATTTAAGGTAAGTAAATGGTAACTTCTATCACTGTCCAAACAATCTTGGTCAAATAAATAAATATGTGAAGGCGGTCAAATAATGAACAATGGCATTGGTGGCATTGGATGGCATTTAAATTAAACTTTTAACAATTTATTACAGGAAATGTAACACCCGTGACCACGTTTCCTGCAAATCCTCCGTATCGTTGGGTTGTAATTAAAATAAATTGTAAATAAGTAAACTAATATATTTCGTGTTTTAAACCATTATAAGAGTTTTATTAGAATGTAAACTACACACGGAAACTTCACATTGATTACTTTACAAATATTGTTAGTATTTATCAAATCAATTTGGACATATTAATACGATATCTAGTAGAGCTTAAATGAAAAACTTTAACCCAGATAAGCCTGAAACTAAAATTTTCTGAAAATTTTGAAAAAAGTTACATTATTTAGTTTATTAGATCTTATGCAACATAAAAAAAAATATGAAAAAAAAATAAAGTGTAAGGCTTTCAGGGAAACAGCCGTCCTATATGTAGGACAGTAGGATAATAAGAGGTAATAAAAGACCATTTATGACACAACAGAATGTAATCAAAAAGTGTAGTTTATTAGATAACTATTGATTATATTACCAAATTTACTAAATGAACACTATTTATGAATGATATGTTTCAAAACACTTGACACACACTCCAACATCACATTTCTTGCAACGTGTCAAACATTTTTTGTGACATTGACGACAGTGTGTTTGCTTCGATTGAGGAATAACCAGATGATTCATTTGGTCTTTACGACTATCAGCATGTTCATGATGGGAGGGTCGGCTAGGCCCTCTTTTGGCATTTTTTCTGTTTGATTCAATCAAAGCAATTGCTACCCTTGCAAGCCAAGATGATCCAGTTTTCCATGATTTATTTTATATAACTGCCATGCATTATGTTCGGCAAGATAATATTGTGTGAGCAGCATGTACCATTTCTTACCTCGTATACCAATTCGGTAATGTGAAATATTTTATAGACCGATCCACTCCTCCCATATATTTTTATTTATGGACACCATATGTGGTTCTTCTATGACAATGTTTCTCTTCTCCATGCGTAGGTACGCCTACGTTTAGTTCGACCTGTAGAATCAGAAGGTTCTTCTTTTGTATCACTCACCATAATCTGCCCTTGAATCATTACTTCAGCCGGTTGAAGCAGAATGTTTCGTGGCAAATTATTCAAAGTTACATTATCTTCTTCATTCGAATCTTCGTCAGTGAGACAGTCAGGATCAACAGGAGGAGGTAGAATACATATCAGTCGTTCTCTATAATCTTCCTCATTATCAGAAACAATTTCTAAAGCATCTAAAATTTCATGCGCAGCTAACGGTCTGTAAAGAAAAAGTTGTATTATTGTACTAAAATCATGTATATTATCCTACTGTCCTATATATAGTACGCTAGTATTTGTTACAAGTTATACGTAATTTATTTATATTATTTTGCTAGAATATTTATTTAGTACAAAGTTAAGCTTATCAACTAATATTAACACAGAAAAAAACAACTCACGAGTAAAATATAACTTTTTTAATACCTGTCATTTGCCATGTCTGCAACCAGTTTTATTACACACTTATAAGGTAAAATTTAAGGTAAAAACGGTTAAAAAAACTGTCTTTTTATTTTTTCTAATAAAGCTGAACGTTTCTTATTGCAAATATAAGACTAAATAATCTTAGATAAAGAGGGTATTCTGATATTTTTTTATTTCTATGTCTAAATATAGGACAGTAGGCTTATCTGGGTTAACAAGGGGGTTTCCCCTTGACCACGGCAGCTGCAAACCAACCAAAACTTCAGGCAGTAGTTAAAATAATTTTCAAATAAATAAATAAATAAAGTGTTTTATTTGAATGTGTACTACTCGCGTAAGCTACAGAGAGTAAACTAGTAGAGTTGTTTAGATCTAGTCATTTTGAAGTTCAGCGCTTCCCGCTATCTGCAACATGGACATTGATGAATCTAACATTGTCCCCGGGGCAATTAGCCACGACTCGACTGGAATCCCAATTGGAAGTGATGGATTTGTTACATTATTGAACCAATAATTTCACTTCACGTTTTCGTTGCGTTTGTATTCAAAAGCTTTAATGTTTATATGAAAATCTTTTTAAACCAACATCTTGGAATGTTGATCAATTGAATGGAGAATGGCTTTAGATAAAAAAAAATATCATGTTTAATGATATGAAAATATATCAGTTAACTTATGTATACAATATATCTTAACTATGGCCCGATGTTTCGGATGCCTTGCAACATCCATGATAACGGAGGGACATAGTTATAACAAATTAATAAAATAAGTTAATTAATTTCGCATATTAAACCGTTAAAAATGTTTTATTTAAATGTGTACTACTTGCGTAAACTACAGATAGATTAAAGTTTACTATTAATGCAATTTTCGTGGGATTATTAAAAAATGGACTCACACGTTCTATAAACGGAAAATGTTTCTGATTGTAAAATTTATTGTACTGTTTTATCAATAAATGATTAACAAATATAGTGCATACCGTGCTAAGAGCCAACCCTCCTTGTTCGATGTCTTATTGAAAATTCCAGCAATTGCGTTTCAAAGACCGTGGCCTTTATTACGTGGTTTCAGCGTGTCGGGGAACGCTGGGATAATTCTATTTCATCTTAATTTGTACGAGAGGAAATACTTCTAAATGTAACAAAAAAATATTTTTTCCTGTTCAGGCGTGCCGGACACGTAGCGTTTAACGACAATGTTCGTTTCGTTCTTACAGGCCGTTGGTAATGTTATCAAACTAAATTCTAAATTCATTAACCCGCGTGCGTGATCCAGTAGTTGCTCTATATCAAGTTGGTTTTGGGAAGAATACAAACTTCGATATAGAAACACATAAAAACAAGTAAAACACATACAATTTCGTATTCGACTTGGTTCGACAGGAATTTGAACCCAAAGCTCCTCTAGCGTTGTCACAATCCAAATGCTATTAGCAATTGAACCACAGGTGCGGTAACATACAAATATACCCCCACATAAGACACAAAAGTGATATTTATCCCCATTTAAATAAGAAATAATACCTCACTAACTGACATTTTAAATTCCGCGCAGGGAAATAATCCATCAAACTTGCAATAAAGCCGATAAAATGTATGAAATTGCCACAAACATGTGATGAATGATATGAGACATATTGTTATCAAATTCACGGACGGACAAAACGATTCCTGAAGGGTATTAAGAATGATGGACGAGCGCTCACAGATCACTTATGATTAAAAGTGTAACTTTTCATACAGTGAATATAAGAAAATGTACGCACTTTAAGAGTATGACGCAAAGTAATGGATTTCTTATTTCTTCTTTACTTATTACTTTGCAGCGTTTATCTCTGACACTGCTGTAATGATTATTAAATATTACATATAAAATCATTAACTACCTTTAGAATATATTTAATTTCCGATGAAAAATTATATTATAGTGAAACAGAACAACCTATACTAATATATAAAGCTGAAGAGTTTGTTTGTTTGTATGTTTGAACGATGTTTGAAATTCTTTCTGTGTTGGTTAGAACGTTTATTGAGGAAGGCTATAAAACATCCTTGTGCCTTGTGAGTAATACAAGCGAAGATACAGCGAGAAATGTAAAAAAAATGGTAAATATTATAATTATTACGGGTTTCCGAGCTTTACGCTACAAATACGGTTCAATATACCAAAAAAATGTAGTATACAGGAATTAATAGCCTAATTTCATAAAGAAGAAGAAGGAGGAGTTTGCAAAAACGAATTTGGATGCACAAAATAACGATTCTCACGGACGAAGTCGCTGGCGCAGCTAGTGTAATATGAAATTATTACTCAAATGTTTTTTAAATTTTTTACTGTAACACAAATTTTTAAGAAAATCACTGTTTATGAAATTATTATTAAATATTATATATAAAGCTATTCACTATTTTTATGATTTATCTTATTGCCGGTGAATAAATAATATTTCATTAAAACAAAACAGTTTAATATTAAACTATTAGTCAAATGTTGGAAGTATTGTCGTTTATTCTTATCCTCTAACACTAAAATTCTAAAAAAAAAACAGTTTATAAAGAGAAAAAGGCGTTTAACGGCTTTCAGGTGTGGTTTAATTTCCCGTGACAAAAGATGGCGCTATTTACAATTACGAGTGCCTTAAGAAACCTCATAATCCTTTACGACAACGGAATTACAGAGTTTTAAAGGTGTTATAATGAGGTAAGCCAGTAGACGCCATTAAAAAAGGTTATCTAATACCGGTGTTAATTAGACGACGGATAACGACTATTCAAATCTAACTCAAATTAAAAACTCGCGGCCCAGTTGTTATAGCAACAAGTTCTTTGGGTTTTTATGAAAGGAAAATGTGGAAAATTATATTGAAATTCAAATGAATGGATTTAGAGGAACGTTGGGGATACTATCTCTAGGGTAATATTATTCGGTCTTTTAATAATTACCCATCTGCGCCTCTCGCGGCTATCAATGTTGGTGCACTAATTATGTATATATTTATTAAAAAACGACTTATATCAAAAATCTATTTATAGTAAAAGAAAATTACGATACGAACAGGACTCAAACCATCATCACAGCGTTCGTGCTACTGCTTTAACCAATTGGGCTACAGTGTGATTGTGAGAAATTTTTATTTATTTCATTTTTATTATTTATTTCATTTATTCAAGGCGTAAGTTGTACATGTAGAAATGACTCGGCCAATACTAACCTGCAGTCGCGTAACAAGAAAGGCGGAATTCCATCTGGTTGAAGCTTTTTGGCTTCAGCCGAGCGAGTGCAACTTTTACATGCGCCAGCGACAGTTGGGGTACTTGAACGCCAGCACTACCGCCACCGCTCGCCCTCACCGCTTCGTCACCGTCGAGCCTCGCTGATGCGTTATTGTAAACAGAATAAAAATATTTCGCAAACCCTTTCGCACATTCCGAATGCGATAACTGCAAACAGTTTTTACAATACTTTCGTTTTTGTGCAGACAATTTTTTGTCCCGATATATTTCCAAAAAGATTTACGGTTTTATATCGGCCGTATACCATTCGGGATAGCTAAATTTATGATTTTTCGCGTTAGACTTTCTAGGCATATGCTTATCTAGAATGTTATTCAAAATATCATATAAGACTGCGTGGGCTTCCTCCGGGTTCCGCATATTATAAACGCCACCTCAATCGACGAGACTCAGTAAGTGATATAATGAAAAATCTGCTTTATAGAAATTCCAAGATAATTTACTCTTACCTGCAGACGGTCACCGACACTTTATCCCACCAGTATGACGAGCACAACACTAGATCTAGTTGCCTACCATTACAACTCGGAATCTTATTAACGTGAGTGAAATCACAATAAGAATTAAACACATTCAAAATAATTTCTAACAACTTCACTAGTAGAATACAAATTAAAATCGCCTAGCAATATAACACTTTTTCGTATTTTAAATACAGTTGTTCTAATAAACTTAACTCGTTCTCACTGATTTTAGTTATCTAACACTATGCAACACAATAGCAATAATTTGTCATTAGTGTGAACGGTCGCACTGACTAGTTCGAACGAGTGGCGATCTACGTGACGCCATCTAGTTCGCATCGGCTCACTCTTTGTAGTCGTAAACCTCGCGCGGCCACTAGAAATGCACCGCCTTGTTCACGTCCGTCAGTACGGTCGCACCGAATAATTTGGTACCCTATCGGTATAATTTCGCCGTCCATTAACGAGTCGTTACTTCCAGTTTCCGAAATAGCTATGATATCAGCTTCTAAAAATTCTATGTGCTACAAAAACCGTTCAACTTAATTCGAAGGCCCCTGGCATTCTGATAATTGATCGTTAAATGTGCATTATTCTTCGGTTGATTTGCTTATTCATATACGAAACCAATAGCACTGAGAAAACTGCATGAATGGCCAAACTTCCAGCTGGCATAACTTCTGATACCCTGATTCTGAAGCTGAGATAATAAAAGAAGAATAGCTTCTTTCCCGTTTATGTTTTATTTTATTATCTTATCTGATCCATATATTTTTTGTACATAAGTCAATAGCTGATCCACTGTGGTATCAGTTTTCAATCGCCAGACATGTAGATATCTGCAGATTCTGACCTTGATACTTTTTACTTCTACGGTCTCTAGATCCACCGATTTCAATTTAGGTTTCTTAACTCGTCGCGTTTTGATTGTCGCCGAGTTGATTTTCGTAGTTTTCGTGGCCTCATTAGTACGCGGTACAATACTATCGCCTACCTGCCCCGAGTTTTGAACAATATTAGTAAATGATGGTGTTGGTATATTTGTAGCTTATCCGACGTGTCCTCGGTATGAGTAGAGTGCACATTATTTACATTAAGAGCATGATTGATATTTCCACTATTCTCTTTATCACTTTGTCCAACTACCGACATATGCTTCGTTTTAATTTCGTGCAATTCCGATTTTAGGGAAAACACAAATCTCGAAGATCCATAATAACTCTTGTTGTCCATTTTCCTGAAAACTTGGTTTTTGAAGGCTCGGAGTTCCAAAGCATAATCGTAATCACAGTTTATGAGAAGTGGATCATCGGATGCTTACACACGGGATCCTCTCATCGTATTAATACATACATTATGAGTTTCGAACGAGTTTTTTTCACACCCTGGAGTTACATTTGGCTCGTTTAAACTACCTAAACCACTGATTTGACTAAATTTATCCATTTTTACTAATTTATTTAATCGTTTGCGGGAGCACACAAAAACACTTGCGACCGAACGAACGAACGATGAATGGTAGAATCGCTGCACGGAACGCTGTAGATTTTAGATGTCGGTTCAAGTCCTGCCCGTGTCGTAATTTTTTTTTAAACGAAATCGATTGTTGTCTTTACAATGCCATCATGTGTCACATTTAAAAATATTGAAGATTTTCAATTTATTTTTTTTCACCTCCGCCGATCAATGGTTAAACTAGCAATAAGCGCGAGAGGTCCCGAGTTGGAATGTCAAGGAAAAATAGTTCGGTCGGGTAGGGTAAAGAAGTTTGACAACAACGTCCATGCAATTAAAATGTATCAATAAAACGCAGGCATAAAATATCTACCCCATGAGTGATTTAGGAAGAAAGAATTTCACATATCTAAGCCACTAAACACCTGATTTTAACTAAGGGTAGTTAATTCTTACTAAATTTACAATAGATCTAAACTTGGACATTATTTATCCGTTCCAAGTTTGCTTCATCATTGTTTTCTCATAAAGAATATGTCATAATCCAAACAATAGAATGAGACGCAAAGTTCAACGCCCCGCCCCCCAGTAGGCTCACATCGGTTGACAGCAGTTAGCCCGCCTCCTAACGACAGCTATTATCCTTAGTTTTCGACCTTTCCATCTGCAAACATTTCCACGTAATAAAATCTTATCGTCATCCGTTAGCGATTATTTTTATTTCTTCTGTATCCCTCTATTATTGCACATTTAGATAAGTTTAATTTTGTTCTAGGTTAAAATTAATTGAGTATTTCTTAGTAATTAAATTGAACAGTTAGATAACCAATAAATTTTTATCCAATGGGTTTATGTATGTATGTACTAGTTTTTACCACATTTCCCTATTTCTTCGCTCTTATTGGTCGCAGCTTTACGTTTTATAGCCTATGCCTTCTTCGATCAATGGTCCAAACAACACGAAAAATAAAGCAATTCGAACCAGTAGTTCCTGAGATTAGCGCGTACAAACAAACTCTTCAGCTGTTTAAGGCCTGACGTTCGGATGCTTTGTAGCAGCCGAGGTCACGGGGAGACATCACGACATTTTTAAATAAGTTTAACGAATATATCGCGTTTTAAACCGTTAAAGTGTTTTATCTAAATGTGTACTACTCGCGTAAACTATAGACTATATCTCTTCAGCTTCATAATATTAGTATCGATGTGATCTACACTATAGCGCTTATAATACTAAAGCCGATTTTAATGAATGATGTGTGAAGCGATTTTTAATAAGAGGTCGAGTAAAATAGTTAATAAAAATCATTGACTATGTGAGCATAGTGGAATTAGGACTTGAAGGTATTTATATCGTAAAAAAGTATCATGAATGTATTTTTGGCTTTGATTGATACATGCACCACTCAACGTAATTACATTGTTGGAACAAAAGATGTACATGCAGTTGTTGGTACAAAGTATTTTATACTATTCTATATGTTAATTAGATATAGCTAAAATGAAAATGTAACGTACATAGCTTGGCTACATTAAAAGCACACTGTTTTAATAACTATAAGTCAGAGTTGTACCGAGTGAAGTTGATTACTCGGAAAGTTTATGCGAACCGAAATTCCCCAGAGATTACTTCCGCGGAAATTTAAATAACAGCTTATTTTGCATTTTCATCAAAGTTTATATTTGAAATGTTTATCGTAAGTATACGTTTTTTATACGACTGAACATATTTTAAACACACATCAATCTGAAGTCAACACAACGTACTAACGGAACGATTCGAGACTCTTAACTCGCATCACGAGATCCCATGAATGAATCCTGGGTCGTTCAACATTTTACTTCAGTATGCTGGTACCAGCTCAAAGTTTGGAAGTAGGCGCATTCCTCTCCCCCCTATCAACTACCACCACTAACTTAGTGGCGGTAGTTGATTAAAATCGCCAACCTGCAGTCGACGAACGTCGTGGCTGGGACGAGCGGTTAAAATCCTAACCTAGAGAAGACCTGTGCCCAACATTAATAGTTGGATGTGTCAAAGGGCGTAGGATATAAATAAAATAGCTATATAATTTCACATATTTATTGAACAATATTCAAATAATCTCACATACTGTTCAAAAATGTATAATTAATAATATTATGTTGTATATAGAATGCTATACCATACAAGCCCTGTTTATTCATTGAAGCCTTATCCTATAATTTGTGCCAATCTGATGTATGTAGTTTAAGAGCTGGTGTTAAAAATGTATTAATATTAACTTAAACATCGCTTTATCTTAACTTAAACATGATTTTTGGCGGATAGACAATCCTAAAATGCCAAAATTAGCCACCAGCTCCTATACTAGTGAACCTTAAAAGTAATCAAAAATGAATGTAATTTTTCAGTATGTACCGCAACAGGAAGTCGAAATCATTTGGTGCGCTGATAAAAGGGGATCGTTTGAAACGTTTTAGATGGAAGGGTTCTTATCGACAAGCATGCACATACAATTGTGAAGGCTATAATAATGTTTAATGCTATTAGACGGTTTGTGAGATGGGCCGCAAGCAGCTAGTAATTATTTAAAGCTGTGTGGTGTCATCACACACACACAGATGTGTAAGTGGACTAATACTTGTTTTGTAGTTTGTCTAACCAATTCTATGAGTCCATAAGTCTCGTGTTGGGTTGGAGAGTGAGGTAAAAAAATAGAATATTATTCGCTTGGATTTTATTTCTTCAATTTTACGGATACAAAATTGAATTTATTTAGCTTATGTTCACTTGATGGTAGGTGAAATACTCCAGCTTATAGCATCCAAACAAGAAGCGCTGTCGATTTATTTTGGACAATCGGAAATCCACATACTGAAACCGAAACGTCACGAAACTTCTCGACTTTCATCTGTAGACGGTGGTTCGATCACACCTTTAATGTCCGGATTTCCAGAAAAAATATGTGGTACCCGACCCGTTGATTATTAGTCGTGCATTGCTACCATTACACCAAGGAACCCGTCATATGATAAATATGTTATGTGCATGAATTTCTATATCATATGCGTACTTATGAATTACAATATATAAAAACATTATACGACTTAGTTTTGTTGGATAGTCCGTAAAAACCCTTTTTATAAAGACGTTCGCGATAGCGTCAATAACTGAACCCTCGATTTATCAAATTTTACGCTTGATAAAAGAGGTCAATGAAAACGGGAATTCCATTTCATTTTGATGTCTGCTCCATATATTTCGGTTTCTCGCATATTAAAAATCAACTGGCATTGTTTCAAAAATGATTCGGAACAAAACTCTTAGACTAAAAAAGATTGCGTGTAATTTAAATATTTATTAATTAATTTTATCATTGTTAAAATAATGAGATTTTTACACGTATTCATTTTAGTGGTCCGCATGTTATTTCAAAATCGTGACGTTACTTTATTACTTATAGAAAAATTATAGAATAGCAAGCAATTTTTAATAAAATAAAACTCCATATGTTATCTCTTTTTTACATTTACCTCCCATTCTATAAAAACACTTTATTTTTACTTTTTGTGGCAAAAAAACCTTTAAAAAAAACGGCGCAGCAAGTAGGTTTTATGTTATAAGATAAAAATTTCTCACTATATTTTTATATTATATTATATGATATTACACCGTTTAATTACCATGAATTCTTAGATACAAACTCTAGTTATATACATATACATTTTTATAAATAATATTCGTGTGCTATCTACGTATAGGTATAAATTATTGCATTTTATGCGTATTTTTAACATTTTAATTATTATTTAAAAACATTCGACAAATCAAATCGAATCATGGAAAGAAACAAAAATGTTTACAAAACGAGTTAATTCTAAATTAGATAAAGTCAATAAACACATCCTTAAAATTATAAAAACTTTTAAGAGAGTTCAAATAAATATATATATATATATATATAAAAAAATAAACAAAAACAAAAAAACGAAATAAAAATCAATATTTTAATTTTTAATAACCGTTTTTTGTTATGATTTAGGGTTCGTTATTATTTTCCAATATTGTTTATTGCAAATGCACAATCGAATACGAAAAATTATTATCAAACTAGCTGTGCCCGCGACTTCGTTCGCGTGGAATAGTGACTTGGGGTAGAATTTTTAATTATTTAGGCTGTTTATTAATTTATGTACTCACGTAGTTATCGCAGCCAAGCTATGTTGTTAGTGCTACTTTGCCGATTCAATGTTCTATCTTCAAAAACCACGAATTTCCATACAAAATTTCACTCCCCCTTTTAACCCCTTACAACCCCCGTTTCGCAATAAAAAGCCTATGTTCTTCCTCAGGGTCTAGACCATATGTGTACCAAATTTCATTCAAATCCGTTCAGTAGTTTTGGCGTAAAAGAGTAACAGACAGACAGAGTTACTTTCGCATTTATAATATTAGTAAGGATAATCTGCGTCACGTTATATTTTGAACCAAATTTTTTATGAGAATGGCTTTTAAATATAGTCTATCAGTAAAATACATGGACAGGTTGAATAACTTTTACATAATATATTTTTTAACTATCTACACTTACAAGTATTAATTTAACATATGTTAAATATCGTATAAATATAAAAATAACACCGAGATTAAGTAATGTGCAGATGATATGTATCTCTAATAGGTACGCTTGTAACAAGATAATATAAAATTGTTGTTAAAATTATATTTACATCTTATATCAACACGATTATTTTCAAAACCTTACACGAACTTAATCATTGAAATAAAAAAAATATTTGATACTGTAGAACACAAAAGTAGTTCTATACTTTAAAAAAACATGTGTATGTAAAACCTTATAACGAATATCAGAAGAAATGTATATAATATGTTATATATGAAGCAAATATATACATGACAACGGCTCTAGCCTACTGGTTACGTTAAATATATGGACTGTAACATATAAACTAGTGGTCGTAACATATGACTACCTAATATAGTATACTATGAAGCATATAGGATATCTACTATTTAGATATATTGAAGCTAGACACTGTAAGTGAAAAATCAAATTTATGGATAGGACAATATTTTTTTATCGACTTAAGATTGAATAACTGTTTTATTATTTTGAAAACTTTAATATTTTTTACATGTTATTGCACATGATGACACTATATAATTTGAAAATCGAGTCTCGAGACTCGATGACTCAATTGGTATAGCAACAGCACGGAACGCTGATGATGCCGGTTCAAGTCCTGCCCGAGTCGAAAAAATGTATTTTTGATTACTATTCGATTATTATTCGATACATTGTTTTATTATTTGAGGATTTAAGCATATTGATTACAGGATCATACATTAAATATGCTTGTTTAATTCAATGTAAAAAGTTTAAGGTAATGCTTTTTTTTTATTATTTCATTATATATTATAACATAAGAAAAACAGTTCCACCCAAAAGTCGATAAAAATACAACAGGAATCCGAAAACCTTAATAGCAGCACTAATAGGAGTAAAGATCCCTCGGTATAACCTTCTGCCATCCGTTTGTTACTAGATAACAACATCTTTCCAAACTACTCGTACAATACTCATTTGTTCCCAACAAGTCAATACCATTCTTAACATAGTTTTCGTAATTACGTAATGCACACGTGACGAGAGAACTTGACAAATCTTGGAAAAGCAAACACGGGCTTCGACTCGGTGGAAGACGGACCCCATCTAAAATGCGATTTCCACCTATTTTGCTTCAGGTCTTTACAACGGAAGTTCACTAACTGAAACCGAGCAGGGATTTTAAAACTTCTCAGAAACATGTTAGACTTCGGTGGAATTCAGGATGTTAAGTGGTTGGAAGGAATATCAAAATTCCGCTCGAGGTTTGATCCACCGTCTTCTTAGAAAAAATCATCAAGTTTAATCGATCGGTGACTGTGATTTCCGAATATCGAATCTTTCACCTACCATTAATTGAATCCTACACTTGTCTGTCATTTTCTATCATAAAAAAGGATTAACATCACAGCGTTTCCATCTTTGAAGCTATCTTCAAAAACGCGGCGATGAAAAATAATTCGGACTTCTCTCGTCACGCGTACGTTCAAACTATTTAACATATTGGTCAAAAGTTATAACATATTTATAGTTTCATGTAAAGCGATCCTTAATATTATCTGATACAAAAATTTAGTTTCAGTTAGTACGTTCACTCCAAAATGCCAAAGGCTTAAACGCTTCAACAGAGCTTTTATCGGGACGTGGATTAGCAAACTTTTTCTCAACGAGTTCTGTATCCCATTCCAACTACAGAGTTCAGATGTGGCTTCCTAGTTATTGGCATCGATCGCACGTACACATTACGTGACTCCAGAACTACGTGCTTCAATACGCGTTTACACGCTTTCACATTTTGCATACTTTAATAGGTGCGTCTCCGCTGAACAAGAAGTCAGCGCTAGGAATTTCTCAGCCTATGAAGCCACGTGTTCCATTTGATCATTTTCTAAAGCTTAAATTGTATTTTTTTTATTACCAATTGTTTTATACATTTACGTGTAATAGGCCCAGCTGGTTCAGTCAGATTTGAAAACGTCCAGAGCAGCTTACTCTATGGAAACCCACCTAACGACCTGGCCACGGAATATTTGACTAAGGAATATATACTAAGAGCGACCGGCAAGCCTAAGCGAACATAAGCATGAATCATTACAGAGTAAAAAGTCGCAAGAACTTCGTCTTTCGCACCGCTGATCACGGTGGCCAAGATCAAGACCGTATACATTTGTACTACGTAGACGCAGATGACTTACGTTTCTCTACTTTTGGATCCCTTAACTTATTCTCATCCATCGACTCAATTTTATGGTCTCGTAACAATGGCGTTTTTACATCTTTATCGTCGTGCTTGTACGCTTCTTCTAAAGGACTCTGTTCATTTATTTCTTCCTTTTTGTCGGTTTTCTCGTTATTGTACGCCATATTATCAAAACACTGCGCTGGGACTAAATTGACGGATTTCATCATTGGTATAGCTAGGGCTAAAGCTGGACTCATGTCGCGGGGACTCGGGGTGAGGCGAGTGGCTACAGCTAAATCCATCCCAGGCATTAGGCTTGCGACTGTGGAAATAAACGAATATTAACGGATGAAAAAAACTGACAGCCTAATACTATGTCTAATATAGGATGATCATATTGGACGAAATAAAAGAAAGTGTTACGAAATGCATTATATTTGACTTCAACTGAGACTCGAAATAATTAATTGAATATTTTCACTTAGGGTGAAATACTACCCCGTATCCTATGAAATATATCAAAGCTTATCATCCTATATTAGACATTATAATGACCCCAATTATTGATTAAGAAACGACACAGACACCTAGAAGCAATACAGATATTAATAAAATGTTTTATGTATTTCCAGTGAGAGTACTATGTTTCCAAAATTGAATGTTAAAATCGTGGCAAAATTTCATTTATAGAATACTTAACATTCAATACAGACGCTTAATTAACATTCAAACAAAGAAAAAGCATTGGAATCTTAAATATCATTTGGAATTCGCTTCAAATTTACTTTCAACAAACAGGATAGGACTCTCAAAGGACTAATTGTTAGTATTGTCGAAGATTGTTAAGAGTTTGATGTTGTGAAGTAGACCTACTTTGATAACTACAACAACGGCTAAAGAGAAACTCCAACTATATATACAATATTTTTAATTATATATAACGATACTATTTAAAATGTATTAAGCTGTGCGATATTTTATAAATACATAATTGTGACTGGGTTGGGAATGCTTGCATGGTAATGCTTGCATGCGGTTTTAAGCTTAAAATAGCTGTAAATAAATTAATAAATATATGTACACGTCTGAAAAATATGAGGCCATATATATTATTTTCATTTAGTTTCAGATTTTTTTTCCCTTTTTGTTCCTTAAATTTGGTTTTTTTTTTTTTTTTTTTTTTTTTTTTTTTTTTTTTTTTTGTAAACAATCATAGAATTTAAAACAGTATTAATGCATTTTGTCTATTTAACAAAGGTTAGCTAAGGACGATCGCTTAGAAGATACCTTATTCTAAATCCATCAAGCGGTTTAGGCTATGTACAATTGAAACACACAAACATGTTAGCCAAAGTTTAACGATAGTTTGGGAAAGCAAAATAAAGGGAAAAGAAATTAAGACGATACAATTATTTTTTTTTAAAAATTGTTTAAAAATTTTAACTTTTGTCTATATAGTTTACACACGTTGAACTAAGGGTTAAAACGCGAATATGGGCGTGATGTTGAAAAATTACTTCAATATTTTTCGCCTTCCAAACCGTTAAGTTTTATTTTACTGTCCACCCTTAATAACGGTTTAAAACGCGGAAAATACAGGCTTAGATACTTTTAATGATTTGACTCAGAAACTTTGCAGATAACCTTAGACGTAGTGGGTATGTGTGCGTGAATTATAGACAAGAGTTAAATGAATAAGATTTTCAAATTTTCGCCTAGTTATTGAATTATAGATTATAAAATTATTCATATATATATACTACTATATATATATACGTCTCTTTTATGTTTCAGAGCAACTAAAATGTTCTATATACCGCAGTGTTCAATGTGGGTAGAGTAGCTTGTTGTGTGGTAATGGTTGATGTTTGGTGGTTGCCTGAAAATATACGTCAGACAAATCAAATAGGTTTTTTAATGAAGGCTAATCATTTATCTAAAGCAGCGCCAACAGAACATGTAAATACGAGAAGTGTGAAAGCATTTTTAAATAACATTACTTTTTTAATTGATACGATTGAATTAAATTTAATAACGTCACGATAAAACACATTATTTTAATAAATCGAGTAGGTAACTTAACTAAATAATTGAATAAATTAAATTGTTTGCATAATTTTTAACAGAATTACTTAAATAAATGAAGCTCTACAATTAGATTGGAGTTTTTTAAACATATTATATATAAAAGAAGTTTGAGGTTAAAATAAATATACCCCAGTGTGTCATGCTTTTATAAATGTAAAATCATTTCGTAAACTACATATGACATATTAATTAAAACTCTAATAACGGTTTAAAAGTCGAAATGTAGTCAACTCCCCCGCGAGCACGGCTGCTGCAAAACATCCGAAACATGGGGCCGTAGTTAATATATTACCTTAAACATTTCGCGTTATAAACCGTTAAAAGTGGTCATATAAATTACTTGAGTATGTCATGGTATATGCTTTAAACTCATGTAAATGAATACGAGTTTAACTAAAGAAGTAGTTATTGGTCTGTTGACGCTGCGCGAAGTATCAAAATAATGGACTACGAGGTCCACATTAACACTAAAGCTAGGACACCAACAAGCAGCCAAGCGATTCTTATAGTTCTCCAACCTTTGCGCTTCACCGATGATGCTGTGGGACCTAAAGGCTTCGTGCTGGTTCGTACTTCGAGTGCAATGTGAAAAAATGTTAGTGTTATGACTCCGTTGTGCAGGCGTTATATAAAGCCCGTTCCCTGGAGTATTTGTCGCTTTTTAAAGCATGTTTAGGTTTTTTCGTTTGCAGTTGTTTGGTGTCGTTTGGATCATAGCCTCTAGTTCGCTACGATCACCATCTGTGGAGGATTACATTGCATAAGCTGTTAGTGAGTTTATAATGTTATCGATGTATTGCGCAAAATAACTTCAGCAGTTCAGCGCCGTCTGCGCATGTGAACGCACTTTTGTAGGAAAGGAATTCACAAAAGGTGAACTAATGTATTTTTCCAATAAAAAAGGCCCCCTTTACCCGTTTGAGGCGGGGCATTTGGTCTTTGTTTCTTTAAATATAAGTTAAGCAGCAGCGCAGTTGCAGTGACATTTTGTTGTTTTGCTATTTTTGTCTTATGTTAAACAGGTTTGTTTTAAGTTTGCGTGAACTGCCTAAGCCTTTAGCGTTTAACAATAAAATTGAGCTACGTGGCGTCAAACCAGTAGCTTCTATAAAAAAAAACTATTTAGATAAAAATAGATTTGATTAGATCATGTGGTCTAACCAATTAAGTTTCCGTGTCTGTTCTAATTAAACCAACACAATTTAAACTTATTTTTCGCTGTCGATTACTTTTAGTATCTTATATTTTATTAACTATAATTATCTACTTACAAATTATTAATTTCAATTCATGAGATAACTTTGCTATCGTTCCATTTATGGACTAAGACTCTTGCTTAAAGGCCAGATCAAAATTGTCCAAAAGTTTAATTAAGATGCTGTGCTAAATAGCTGAATTTTTGAATTTTGTTACTGTACAATAGCATATTTGATTCTTAGCGTTAGTCGGTTACATGTGTTAGTGAACTGTGGGATACTTTGAACTATGTACAAGTTTGCATTTATAAATAATATCGACCCGAAGTCTAGATCTCGTAAATATTAGATCTATTGTATATTATTAAGCGCTTCTTATCTTTAAATCTAAATATAACGAAGTATTTGTAAGATATTGTCAAAAATTTATTCAATGAATTATCAAAACACTATTGATAAGATTGTCAAATTGAAAAAAAAACACAATAATCTACTCGAATCTCATAATTAACATAACTTGTGGCTAAACAACTGGTCTATCGAGCTCATAATGTTTCTAATCAATTTATAATTTTTTTGTAACATGTTACGTCTGAAAATTCGGATATAAAATGGTGATAGGAGTATTGGAAGTTTCGTCAACGCCGTGAAACACTGTCACAGGATAGTTTCTGTTTTAGTTTGTCACGGGCGGTAATAGAATCCAAGACCAAAGGTTGGTGGTTTAATAATTTTTCAATTTGACGATATCTAACACTTGTTTATATTAAGACAATCAGCGCTTAATAAGACAATATTTCTGATATTTATATTACTTAATTGCATATTTGCAGCTTTCTTCTACGAAGGACTTACCCATATTAGGTCCCATCATATCTTTCGGATGATTCGTTTTTATTGCGTTCATCCTTCTGTTTACAGCTTGTGGGCCCATCCCAGGGGCCATGGGTCCAGCTGGGGCACCAGGTACTCCTGGTGTTCCTAGAGATTGGAAAAATAAAAGATATAAAAGAGGAAGTAACATTAATTTATAGGATTATCCTATGATTAATACCAGTTAATATGTTAATGATAGCTTTTCTATTAAATTGGCAATCGATCCGAACTCTTCTTATCAATTTATAATTTTTCTAAAACATGTTGGACGCCCCGTCATGAACCATTGTCCACAGTTAAAAAGGCCGTCAAGTTTAATTAGGTTTCGGATCTACAGCCAAAAAAGGTCGACAGCGCATCTCGTTTAAATATTATATGGCTTTTTAAATAAAACACTTAACGGTTTAAAACGCGATATATTAGTTAAACTTATTTGAAAATGATTTTTAACTTCGGCCCGACGTTTCGGATGCTTTGCAGCAGCCGTGGTCACGGGGATAATTTTCAAATAAGTTTAACTAATATATCACGTTTTAAACCGTTAAAGTGTTTTATTTAAATGTGTACTACTCGCGTAAACTATAGACAGTATTTTATTATATGGCTATTATTATGGGGTATTCCATTTACGTGAACCTCGTGCTTTTCTGTTCCTCTGTAAAAAAAACTTTTATGCGGTCACCGTCTCTATTATTGCTTTTTTTTGTAAGTACGTTCGATTTTGGCTTGTGAATTTCCCAATAACTAAAAAAGCTAGAATGTGAAAGTAATCATTACAAATGTTCCGTTAGTAAAATGTAAAGCCATCCAAACTTTTCTTTCAATCCTCATTTACAAGATGGAATAAATGTTTTAATATTTTAAGGCGAAGTTTATAAGTGGCCCTTAAAATGTTTCAATAGGTGAAGATCTTCTCCTTAAAACGAAAGTTTTGAAGCGAGCTTATTATGTAATCAGAAATAGCAACTTGACATGAATATTTTGAAGATTTTTTTTTGTTTGTGGTTAGGAACGTGGGGGTAATCATATCTTATTTAAATAAAACACTTAAACGGTTTAAAACGCGATTAATACAGGGTGTATATGAAACAGTTCTGCAAACTTGTAAGGCCATATTTTAGGAGCTCAAACGTGTTATATGGTGCTATTTATTTTCATTTAGTTTTAGATTTTTTATGTGTACTACTCGCGTAAACTACAGACAGTCTTTGATATATGTTTTTGATTGGAACATTTGCACTTATCATGTATACCTAAGAGGCAAAATATTGTTATAGGACACTGTCTGTCACCGGTTGCCAATGAGCTAACATTTCGGAAGCTTAACAGCAGCCTTCGGGTTACGTCGGGTCGTAGTTAAAATAAATCCATAAAGTTAACCAATATTTCGCGTTTATTTAATAATATTACTATTTTAGTATAGTATGTATAAATGTGCACCAAGTGTTTGTAACGGCCGGAGCCGCGGGCAAGAGCTAGTACGACTTGCTACTTCTAACGTAATAATTAATTCAAAGCGCCATTTCACTAGATCCTTTTATCCTGGAATCATCAAATTCAACACGCGTACGGCATAAATCACTTTCAATGGAAAAACCACAAGGATTGCTTAAATTCATCCAGAGATTACTGGGTTTACATTATTTATGTGGAGTTAACAACACTAAAATACGCCCCATTATTCTTTAATGGAATATAGATTGATTTTTGTTGCAAGAAAGGTGACAATCGCGAAGTAGATGTGGTCTCGTTGAAAATATATTTTTGTACCCGTTTTATTTTCAGCAGACAAATTATCAGCGATTGAAGTATTTAATGTTAGTTTAAAGGTAACATATTCCTAAAATGTTATTAAAAATATTTAAGTGTGAAAATCTTAAATCTGTGTTCATTGTACTGATTGATTTACAGGCAAGACTTTTGCTTTTTCCGAATGGAAATATTTATTATATTTCACTGTAATTCGAACCCAATATCTCTTAGCGTAATGCATTTTTTTATTAAGCTACTATGATTATAAGAAGTTTTATTTTATTTCTATAAAAACATGATTATGATATTAATGTTATAAGATCAATAATATGGCAGATACATAAATAATAGATTTTCATATCATTTATGAGTTTCTATAATATGTACTTACTAAGTGGTGGTCTGGCTGGTTCCACGTTAATGACTCTTCGTCTCTTCTTCGGCAACTTGGCCCTCGCTTGTGTATGCGAGTAGTACATGGCGAAATTTGATACTATTACTGGTACGGGTAGAGCAATTGTCAACACCTATTTTGAAAAAGTTTAAAAGAGATGTTAATTTTAGTTTTGAATGCTATTAAAAAAATATTGATTTATTATTACGTTATTGAACGATAATTAATAATAATAATTTCTATAAAATAAGGTTTTAATATATTACATTTATCTATTTTTAGAAGGTTCAATCTTATTTGAAAGCCTTAGAAACATGTTAATTTAAATAAAACACTTTAACGGTTTAAAACGCGATATATTAGTTAAACTTATTTGAAAATGATTTTTAACTTCGACCCGACGTTTCGGATGCTTTGCAGCAGCCGTGTCTCCCCGTGACCGTGTTTTATTTAAATGTGTATCAATCAATTTTTAATTAAAATCTGACAGGCCACTTAAACACACCAATAAAACTTCTCCAATACTCACACCAGCCAAAGCGCACAAAGCACCAACAAACATTCCGACATACGTCTTCGGAGCCATATCCCCATACCCCACGGTCGTCATAGTAACCAGCGCCCACCACAAACCCAACGGTATACTATTAAAGTCATTGTGGGGGTTTGTCTGGATCCGCTCAGCGTAGTACACCAGGCTCGCGAATATCACAATGCCTAGCACTAAAAAGAACACTAACAGAGTCAATTCTTTCGCAGACGCCCTGAACGTCTGTATAAGGATCTTCAAGCCAGACGAGTGCCTGGTCAACTTGAAGAGCCTCATGATGCGTATGATGGAGAAGAACTCCAAGATGTCCGCGTTTTCGACATGCGAGGCGTACTTTTGAAGGATGAGATCGATGTAGAAACTCATAGTGGCGATATAATCTATGATGTTTACTGAAGATTTGATGAATTCGCACTTGTTCGGGCTAGATATGAAACGCACTAAGATTTCTAGCGTGAACCAAGCATTGCACACGCACTCTATATAGAAGAACGCGATATGGGCATTCGTTTGTACTTTGTCCAATGCCCAGCTTTGCGTTTGATTCGCGGTCGTCACTGAATAGTTTCTTATCACTGGCACTCTCATGTCCGGGTGAGTCTTCAGGCAGAAAGATATGATGGACACGCATATGAAGAAGACGGATATCACGCCGATTATCTGTGAATAAAAGAGAACACCTTATAATCGATTTTTAATTTAGAACACTTAAAAAATGTATTCTCAAAGATTATACATACAATACCTTATATATATAAAATATATTAACAGTACCTTGCATTGCGAATTTTAAATAAAAATATGAGTGTAGGCAATTTAAGTTGTAAAATGCTAACATGTTTACGATCAGGATGTTACGGTATGGACGTTAAAGGTGGGATTACGTGGAATTTTCATGATGCGATACTTACAACAATATTGAATAAAAACATATTAATATTGTTTAGAATTTTGTTACCACTTAATTGACTTAATAATTCATTACCATTTAAAATGTGGCTCTTCACTATGACTATAATATATATAGATTGTGAATACTATCTTTGTAACTTAAGCCTAACAGAATCTAGCTATTGAACGCGACTTAATCAAATAATTCAAGGAATGTCTGAAAAGACTGTACCCTACTATCAATTGACAGCCGTAACTGATCATTTCTTGATAATCAATACAGCCGAAATATTTGTGCTATTTGAGTCTTTGCATGGAACTATAATCTATTTCTGTGGCAAATAATAGAATTATTTGGCATACAGAATTATTATTATTAGTTTCAAAGCAAGCTATTGTTAATGAAATTATAATTAGTGTTACGTTAGTAATTAAACCCCTTGCCAATAAAATTTTTCATACTATTTTGTTTATATATTCAAACTACAATACGTTACATTTCTATGCCGTGCGGTTAATTGCGTGACACGGCAGCCATATTGATTGCAGTTTCGGCAGCAAGTTATTATCTTTTCAACGAGGGGTTCCGTATCTCATCTAATTCCCACCAAAGGACAAGGACGGCAACAGACGAAGCGGAATACACTCTCAACGATGAAGACAAACTAATATTTAATTCAAAAGCCGCCGCTTGTAGGTCACTGGGCGATTTTAATTGCCTTAAAAAAGGTCTAAGCACCATTCTCGTGAACAAGAGTAAACCCTTCTACGGGTGTAAAATAATTTAATTAACATTAATTTGAATGATAAAGGCTCGTAAAATTTTACTATCAAAGGATTATGAGGGCGTGGGCTGTTCTAATTTTTTGGACGAGCGCTGTCGGTAATTTGAGGATGTTTGAAAATTGTGTTACATTTATTATTGGTCGTAATTTAACAATAAGTATGTTAGTCATGTTTTTCTAGATAGCTGTATTTACTTTTTTCTTAGTGTGATTATAGACAATTCAAATCATTTGTGTATATATACTTACTAAAATTTTGCAATTAATTTTATAAAAGAAATATATTGTATTCAATTAATTGTATATATGAAATTTTATTTATACAACTTCAAAACCAAGCTATCATGTATTTCAAAGGATGGACCAATGGATCGTGGGTTCGATTGCTAATTCTTCAAGAATATTTGTGCGTTCCGCTTGATAGAAATGATAACAAAAACAAATTCGCTTCTACCGCATTCATATAAAAAAGGAAGGTAGGACAAACCCATAACGCGTTACATAACGAAGTGGTTTATCTTCACATAAGAAGGTAATTAAAAAGTAATTTAAAATCTGTAATAACTTATGATACACATAGCTTAATTTTTAATGAATAATTTTTAACATTACCTTAGCAGCATTAGAACTATAGGGCTCGTCAAATAGAGACCACATCTGCGGTTTCAGCTGTTGCCACCAAGACACTGTGCCATTGTAGTAATCCTCTTCGAAGCCGAACTTGCGAGCTACTTCCTCTTCAGATGGCTTTTCCGTATCCAGGTCCAATCGATCCAATACAGCGAGGGTCTCTTGTGTATCACGGTGCTATGAGAAAAGCATGTATTTAATATAAAAACAGACAAGTAGTTATAAAAGCTATTTGTTGGTGTATAAAATGTTGCGTTATATAAACTATAATACACATACATAAATTCTTACTTCCTTAAAAAATTGTTTTTTCTCTTTAAAGAATACATTTTTCCTGTAGACATTGTTATGTAAGATTATCTTTTCTAAAACTGTTCAATTATTAAAAAACTTCACCACACGTTATCGTACTATTTTATTAAGAAAAATTTAAACATCAAGACAGATCAATGTGGATGACGTTAATCCGATATAATATCGTTTACGGTGTCTAAGAAAATACCCCAAACGTATAAATAGAAGCTCAATATTTTCATAAAGTTATTCAGGTACATAATTTTCCACTTCAACCAATTTATTAGGGTTTATTCCACCGAAAGGAGTAATATTTCTTCGTATAACATTATGATAATTGAATTTGAAGCTTCCTCAATATTATGGAGCAGTAAAACATTTTATTTCTTTCATTTACATTTATGTTTCGGAAAATTTTTGCAAATAATATTTTTAAAATATTTTACCCAATGCCACTTTGTTTTCCATAATGAAGATTAATACTTAGGTATTTTTCGGACGTTTTTCGTTTATTACAAAATTCGTACGAAATTGGAAGTATCTACCACACTCACTTCCTTATATCACTTATATAAAAATAAATAAAGTCAATATTATGTGCTATATTGTCTCTTAATATGAAAGAAGAGGACAGACAAACATCTAAAACTTGATATAAGGTAAAATACTTTTGAACAATGTGCGATGTATTTCGGCTTTAATAGAATCTGAAAAATAAGAGACTGGAACCAAACCGCGACTAAAATTTTTTATGTGTGTTCGTGACGTCTGGACAGAATTTCGAGATTTCAAACACCCATTCAATATACAGATCTGTCTGTAAGACAAAGTCCAACAACTTTAGAAAAAATAATAATTGTATTAAAAAGATGTTGGACCCATTGATTATTTATTAGCAATACATTATTATCGTTAAATCAACAAGTCGTAAAAAGAATTAATGTTTTTACTTATTGCTTAATTATATCTATATGCTACTTTCGTTTAGTATAAAAAATAATTTAACATCGCACTTAAATTGTAAACTAAGGTCTTTTACTAGTTACGTTAAAATAAAACAGAAAAGGCATAAATGTGAAATGTAACTTTCAATTTACCTGTAAAACAAAATACAATTTCATTAATTGAAATGTTTCCAGATATAAATAAAAGTGTAATTCGTGCCAATAAGAGTTTTAATATTTAACAGAGTAATCGAAGCGTACGTTAAGCTGCGTTGCATAATTGCTCACTGTATGAAACTTTATGGTTAAACAGGGTTGTCAATATAGAAAGATGTTTTTAAAGACATATTAAAAATATTTAATGTACAATTTGAAGGTTTAAAACGCGAAATTACGAGTGAACGTATATACAACTAGATATGCCAGCAATCTCATCCGCTAAGAATATTTATTTTGGGCATCCAAATTCGTTTTTGCAAATCCCTTTAACTTTATAATCTTAAGCAGTTACCCACGATGTCGGTTGCGTCTCTTCCCGTCATTCTCTCAAGTTAATCTTAAAAAGTAGAGATAATAATAATAATAATTAGTCACAGGGCGATGTTTTATAGCCTATAGTCTCGATAAATGCTCTAACCAACACAAAGAGAATTTTTCAATTCGAAGCCGTAGTTCCTGAGATTAGCAAGTTCAAACAAACTCTTCAGCTTTATATATTAGTATATATTTACTTTAACTACCACTCAACGTTTCGGTCACAGGGGAGTGTTTTACATCGTCAACAGTATTTTATATAAGTTCGAACTATTCGGGATAGGACAACCAAAAAGTTTAAGTGAGTAGATGTATGATGAAAAAGTGGCAACCTTACAGAAGGCTCTATACAACTATATTTTGCTTAAGAAATTTGAAGTCATGCCCAAAATAATCAACAACAATTACCATACGTAATGACCAATATGTCTAACATTATGGTCATTTACTATAGTATTTATAGCACTAAGCTCAATATTAGGTATTAAAATGATATTGTTTTTCCAAATACATTTTATGAAATATTTTTCAAGGAGCGCCAGCCCTAGAACGAGAGCATGAAATCAATACCTAAGAGGTATTTTATGAGGACCTAACGAGTTCCTTTATTAATCGAAGTCTACATCCAATCAGTAAAGTACCTAACTTTTAGCAGCAAAATAGATGTACCAACAATCTTTTAATGTTTTTATGTGTTTCTCCCTGGTAATATTTTATATCGATATTTTATATCACAGAATGTGTTCCATTGAATTTTTCGCAGATATTGACCTAGATTCCTGCTCTTCTACTGACTCTGTTAAAAATTGATGGGTACGTCGGGATAGTGGTAGCAATGTGGTCGCGTGTTTGATCCCCATTGCGTCTAAAGTATTTCTAATCAATTTGGATTATGTCTGGACATCTAGATATTAAATAAAATCGGGTGGAATATCGATATCTATGTAGTCAATTTTACCTCAATATATCTTTTAAACTTCTTAAGGAAATAGTTATAATTTTTACAATTTATTTTTATGATGTTTCTGTTTCTGTTCTGCCTGACAGACAGACAAACATTTTTGATGAATCTAAATATATATTTTTTAATTTTATCATCGTAAGCCATAATATATAAATAAATATGTCATTATTGCTTATTAGTATATCTTACTGGACAGATGTTGGTGTATATGTGAAAACCTATCGTGGACTTTTTTTAATGCAAGTATGACTGTCCCGTTCGCCTTCTACAAGTACATACGTGTCGGTAATTGTCGTAGCACAGTCTACGCCTTGTAGACCTGCTACGAAAGTAGCAACATCTACAATTTAAAAAAGGAAATAATTAGTTGCTAATATTATTATAACAGGTACTATCAAACATAGGTAATTTATACTTTTCTATAAATATTAACGTTAGTATTTAAACAGGACTTGTCATGAACAACTTCATTAGAAATGATTGTCTAAAATAAGGTCATTAAAAGCGAGAAGTCCGAGTTCGAATCGTGAAAAATCGGTCTGGTAGGGCATAGAAGTTTGATCAATTACTTATTTGTAATAGAACCGATTAGTACAACGGACACAGAAATGTATTCGTCCCCAGCCTCACGGGAAACTGGATTTTATTGAAAATGATTGATTCTATATAAGAAGCTAATTTTTATAATTATAAAAGTGAAGTTCTTGTGGCCAACCTAAACAGTATGAAAGTAATACCACAAACAGATGGCAAACCTGGCTTTCCAATATAGTAAAATTTCATAAGCGAAATTTGCTGTAGTTTTGTACGTATGCACGACGTCTTAGCTTCTGTATTTATAACTAATCTAAATTCCGGGCTGTAGATGACAGGGTCTGAGAATTCCGTACATAATGGACATAGTTCGGCGTAATCGTCCGTTGATTAAACGCTTTTATTTAGCCCCAGTCTTGTAATCTAGTTAGAAGCACTTTGTAACATTCTACCAATAAGAATTCACTGTCTTGGTTTAAAATTTTTGTATAGACTTTAAATTTTAATTAATATATAACATGTTACTATATATTATATAACAAAACATCATACTATTGTTTACCTGCGTATCTATATTTCTAACTAATTCTAAATCAAATTGAATCAAAAATAATTTATATAGGTTACACATATGAACGTCAAAAACTTTGACAGTAATAACTTTTAACGGTTTTAAACAGGTCGTAGGACTAATAAGGGCTAGTATAGCATATTTGACATTGACATTAAGGACACCCTCCATCCACAGACCTCCGTGACCTAGGTGCTGCAAAGCATCGAAAACTTCAGACTGAACTTAAAAAAAAGTAGTTCATGAATTAGCTAAACATTTCACGTATAAAACAGTTAAAAGTATTTAAATGTATACTAATCTCGTAAACTGCAGGCAATAACTCTATATTTAAGTTTTTTTCAGTTCACAATCACGGGCGTAAGACGAACATAGAAGAACTGGCAAGAAACTCGCCACTCTTTTCATCTTAAATCTATGTGATTATATAAGGCTGCAAATTGAACGAGCTTTATCAATACTTTTAAAGTTTAACTGCGATATTATAGTAGTTCTAGATTTCCCACCAAGGGCAAAATTAAACGTGATTCCATAAAAATTTAGGTGTTTACAGAGTATTGAGAAATTTTCATTAAAAGCTTTTGTATTGCCATAAAGTATTATAAAAATCCCATGACAAGATTGTGTCTATACGTGTGTTATCAGCAAGAGAGCATTTCGTTCTAGATTATATCGAATGTCACAATTTAATACGGGATCGTGGGCTGAGACATCATATGTGTCGTAAAAAGTGGACGATTTCCCAGATATCGGGTGAAATGAGAAAAGTTTGTGCAGTCCCTCATGGACGGGTAACCACGTTTTTGTTCTAACATATGTTACTGCTAAAACAAACGAATTAACACTTGTTAACATAAGATAATTCTGAAACAATGTCATAAAATTTATCTCTCTTTTTCATATGAGTGAAATCCTGTTGCCCCCTCGTGGGGCATGGGGCGAACACATTTCTGTGTCCGTTTCACTGATCCGTTTTTTAACAGGCAAGTAATTGTCTGTGCCCTGTCTTACCGAAACAATTTTTTATTTCCCTGGGATTCGAACTCAGGACCTCTCACGCTTAACGCAATGCTAGGCAATACGCTTAACCATTTCCCTACAGAGGCGGTAGGTCGGCCTCTTCTTCATAACTATTCGCATATCTATTAGACTAAAATATCTGTTTTGAGTAAAAAGTTCCAAACCTCCGTTTCAAAAAATATAATTTATGCTAATTAGACTTTGGCATTTACTCTAGCTTACTCCAGTAAACCTGAAATACTTTTAACGGCTTTAAAATACGAAACATATAGGTTAATTCATCGCGTTTTACTAGGTTAAAAGTGAATTTTGTAATTGTTAGTGCTCAAAAATCATCTTTTTAATATTTGAATATCAATTGAAAATGCCGACATGGGATATTACTCGTATTCATGAATAAAAAAAAAATATACTGGGATGTATACTCGTATTAATGAAAAAAAAAAAACTATTTGTATATGATGCCATTTTATTTTAAGTCAGTTTGAACTAATATTGTTACCCTTTGATGTAAAATTTTAAAGCGCGAAATATCAGTTGTAACTTCGTCTTTTGCGATAAAGCAGTTCTATTTTAATACTTAAAAATATAAGATGCGGTCGCAACTGTGTCTGGGCTTCATATTGTATAGTATTATCGCTTGATATCCATTGGAGCGTACTTCGTAATTCCTTTCTATTCTCGTACATTTCTTTCTGCCGATCGCGCATTGTATCTTGTGCAACTAAAATGTCTCCCATTAGGCTGTGGTCTCAAGTTTATAAACTGCACCGTTGGTATAGTGCTTAGTATATAGTTAAAGCACATAATTTAACCTGTTTTTTATATACGTTTGTCATCTAAGATTTTCGTGGTTTCTAGACATTTATTTATTTAAAAAAAAGGCCAGGGTATTACAGAGTATGAATATATAGTATTAACAATATAAAGAGTATAGCTATCTGCATATCCTATTTAAGGTAGGCACTACATCCATTAAACAGACATGGTGTGTGGTACAACAAAGAATATTAGGTACAGTATTAATAATAAATTACAGTCTAAACAGAGTGGGACAATCTTAAAGCTAAGGTACAATTATTTAACTAAAAATAGGTAAATACATTTCTTCATTTACTTAGTATTCTTATTAAGTTTTTAGACATTTATGATTGTATGATTAATAAAATTTAAAAGTATTGCAGTACTTGTAGGCAATTTAAATCTAGATTTTAAGGTAATAGGCTTCCGCGCCCATTTTGGGTCTTGGGTTTTCAATATGTTTGGACGTCAGAATTAAAAATAGTTTCTTAGCTTTCTTAATATCATGTTTGGAAGTCAGAGACTTCTGTCTAACCTACCTGAGTGTACGTCATCCAGCAGCACGGTTCCACCTGATTCGCATCTAGACCCCAGAACTCCAACTCCTCTTCAAAGAGTGGCCCGCATACGTCAGTGGGGTAGTGGAGCTTTCCAGTCCTATAACATAGAATTATTGTTGTAAATATTTAGAGAGTATAGGTATTAGTGGATGCTTAAATGGTGAAAGCAGTTATTATTTTGTAAGACTTTCTGCATCTGCAGCTGAATTGTAAAAATTAAAGAAGCGATAGTAAGAACTTTATTTGGTTTTTGGAAATAAATGTATTTTTCTTGTAAAACACAAAAAAAAATATCTACTTATTTATAGTAACATCGACAAGTGAAAAATAGTGTAATCCCGTTTACTCCCGTCGGGTATAACACATTTTTGTGTCTGTAACACGGTTCGGTTTTATTTATGGGCAAGTGGTTAAACGACTTCTGTGTTTCAATAAAAAAAAAATTCGCACAACTTAAATGTGCACAACACGCTAAAATATAAGAAGAAAATACTTAAATGATCCAAGACAATATACCAAGACAATCTATTGTTTCCACCGGGATTCGAATCCACGAATCTAGGACGTCTTGCGCTTAACGTCAAACTAAAAATAGATTAGAAATTGAAAAAAAATACGACTCGGGCAGGACTTGAACTGGCATCCACAATGTTCTGTCCTGTAGTTCTAATCGATTGTGCTACCGCGTCCTATTTATGAGTTTATATAGTACCAGCTTGTGCAATAACAAGTGAAAAATATTAATGTTATATTTCGCAGAGAAAAGTATAAAAAAACATTGCCACTCCATGCCTTATCTGAAAGACGCAAGACGATATTTAGTATACACTAGCCGGGCCAGCGACTTTGTCCGCGAGAATCGTAATTTTGGGCATCCAAATTAGTTTTTGCTAACCCCGTCATCTTTATAAACTTAAGCTGTCGACGACGTCGGTCGCGTCCCTCCCCGTCGTTCTTGCAAGTTAACCTTAACAGATAGACACGGTCTTTTTTTTGATAATTTAAAAAGGAATAATTCTTTCTTACCCATTTTTTAGGTATCTTAAACCGCTTTCGCAGCGTACGCATCTGAAACCCACAGAAATGAAAAATTTCCCCCGTTTTGTTCACATTTTCAGCTGTATCTTCGTCTCTATTAGCCACAGCGCGATGCTCTATAGCCTATCTCGATAAATCGATCGATCTAACACAAAAATAATTTTTCAATTCGAACCCATAGTTCCTGAGATTAGCGCATTCAAATAAACAAACAAACTCTTCAGCTTTATATATTAGTATAGAGATAGATATATAACAAACGAATGAGGGAACTCTTCAATTATAGTATTGAAATTAGAAAAACTTGAGAATTAATTAACCGAGAGCATTTCTAAGTCCAAGTTAATGGGTGGTTCCTTTCAATCTCGCCTCTTCCGTTTTTAATTTGAACGAATGATGGATCAAATTGCTTCCGAAGTTTGTTTTTAAAACAAATTAAAGATTAGAAAATTGCTTCTTTGAATATTTACGAGCGATATTAAACCGAAATATTGGATTACAAATACCATTGCTAGAATTAAACGTTAGGGTCCAGATAGGCCACTGAGGAATTGCCTATAAATATGAGCAAACGATTCGTTCCTCGTCCTGATTAGGAAAAATAGATAATACGTTATGGTACAACTTATATATATTTCTAACTGTTACACAACTTTGCACAACATGTGCAAAGAGGTTAAATGCTTATTAAACTTTTTTTATTATACAGGGGGACAGACACACATAGGATTTAGTTGATGGTACAGCCATACAAACAATATGAGTTATCGACCTATTTCGGCTTTAGATATTCAGAAATCTACAGACTGAAACCGAAATTTCATCTGTGGACGGTGATTCGTGTCCCGACAGAAAAATTATAAATTGGTCAGAAAATAGTTGGACTAGGTAGGGACCCACAACTCGTTGATTAGCCATAAATTACTATTATTACACCAGTCCGTCGAAATGTAAACAACAGTTAAAATTAAAGTAAAACCTCAAAAAAAAAATTATCATAATTTTTAATACTATTAGAGTTTACTGTAAGTTGTTTTGTGGTCGAATAATTTGCATATAAGTGTCATACTAACTCAGGACCATTTTGATAGTACAAACTTCGACGTAATCCCTTTAGGAACTGTTATTAATTTCTCTTCGTCAAGTTAACCTTAAAATTGTCACATAAATCAATAGTATGGCAGATTGATTAAGCCAGGGTTTGGGTTTGCTCACTCAGTTGGCCCTTGTCAATGAACTATGCGATTGGGATCAGTTATTGAGTTTAGTAGATTACCGTTACTAATTAATGACTACAGAAATTTTTATTTACCTTAAATCTATTTAAAAATAAAAATGACTTTTTAGTAACAGGCATGGATGGTCAAATGTATAAACGAGGCTGTCACATGTACATATAGTTTTTCTCTCAAATAAATAGTAAACTTCAGAACTTCAAAAACCAATGACGAAGTGTACGAACAACTAACAACAACAGTTTTTTGCGTGCCAAAGTATTTTGTTTTGTACTAAACGCCTGTCTGCAAACCAGTTAGAAATTTAAATAAAACCTTTGATTAAAATAAAACATTTTAACGGTTTAAAACGCGATATATTAGTATCTAGTATATCGCGTTTTAAACCGTTCAAGTGTTTTATTTAAATGTGTACTACTCGCGTAAACTATAGACAGCATTTAAACCTTTGATTAGTTACCTCTTTGGTAGCCATTTTTCGGAGTAGAATATTGTTCTATTTTTAAATTATACGATAAATATGATCTTATATAGAAGAAGGTTGTTAAAATAATGCTCAAACTTTTCCAGCACGTTTCAGGAAAAAATATTATCTGTAAGTTTATATTAAAATTATCTATGTTCCTGAGTTCTTGATAAGGATATGATTTTAGTGTCTTAAATTTTAGATAAAAAATTGGCTAACTACTAATAAAATCATAATTAAATTTCATTGATACCACTTGGCTTTATTAGAAAGCGCATTGCCTTGTATTATAAGTAGCCTTATAAGTAGCCGGGTTCGAAAGCCGGGGAAACAAATTGTTCTAGTCGGGCTGTGCCTGGAAGTCTGTAACTACTTGCTTTTAGATTCAATCGATTAGTGAATCGGACATAGTTATGTGTTCGCACCAAGCTTAACAGGCGAAACACACTTATTAAAATGTCATAAAACACATTACTTGTACTAAGATATTGGACAACTTGGGTGATGGCGAGTTTATATAACATACAGATATCTCTTAAAACTGGAAAAGGTACTAAAAACCTACGCTAGTAGAATTTGACTAAAATTACAATTCCCTTGAAGTAAATAAATTATTCAGTGGGCGCGATTTAAATAAACTACCTCGAAAGGATTTTGCATAAAGGCCCTTATTCGAGACATGTTGACCCCTTATCAAAATAAACGTGGAAACTCTGCATACATTTGTTCGGTCGTACTTACCTTTGTATAATGGGGCTTAGCTGGCCTTCAAAACTCGGTAACTATTGAAAGGTCTTAGTTGGACTTCCTTTTGTGTAAGTTTTGAATATGCTTTTATAACATTATACTTACTCTCTATAGAACGATTACCTATATAGTCACACAGGCTTAACATATGTTTTTTAAGTTACGGTAATATTTTATCAAACCGGCAGGACTCGAACCCACAATTACTGGGTTCTGTTATTTATTTAAATAAAAACTTTAACGGTTTAAAACGCGATATATTAGTTGAACTTATTTGAAAATGATCTTTAACTTCGGCCCGACGTTTTGGATGCTTTGCAGCAGCCGTGGTCACGGGGAGACTGTTATGTTTGCTCTAGCAATTGAATTGTGATGATTTGCTCGTATCAATACACTATCAAATGCAAATATCGCGCAAAGTAAAAGTATTATAATTTTATATAACCCAACACAATAGTTTTAACTTTTAACTTATTGATGTCCCAATTTTGGGCTCTAGTCTTTTATTGCAAACGAAATAGTTTTAAGAGCTTGAACTCATCACCCTACTCCTGTGAGGATGATGGGTGGGCTATAACTACTACCGCTACTTCATTTAGAGCTTAACCTGCTCTTCAACGCACAAGGCTAATTGTACCTCCCACTTTTCAACTTCCACCTACGAGACATAGCTCAGAAGCACTCCAAATAGCAAAGTAAGTTTTCCTAGAATTCGGCGAAACCGCCTGGTCTGCATGTGTATGTTATACAGTGCAATACACTGTATACTAGATAATGTTATATAGTTGATGTTTACCTGTAGTAGTTAAGCACTTGGGCGAAGACCCCCGGATGGCGATCAAAGAAGTACTCGTTAAGGACGGGGTCGTAGTTCGCCAGAGCCTCCGTCAGCCGAGACAGGCGCGTAGCCGGGATCTTCTTCAACGTAGCTTTGTAGGTCTCGTGGCGAATACCACCCACATTCAGTACCACGCGGTTCTCCGCGTCCATGTTCAGAAGGTTCATCTCTTTTAATAAACCATTACCATTAATAAACAATTAATTCGTCCTTTAGTTATAAAAATTGAAAGTTTGCATGTTTTTTAATTTACTGACAATATTTTTATAACACTTATAATTTGGCAACAGTAATTCCATACTGTATGTAGTTTACATATTTATGAAGTTATATTAGTTACTTAGTTCCTTTGCATAAGCCGTGGTCACGGGGTAGTATTTCGATTTTTATAATGGTATAAGTATTTCATTTCAATATCTAATTCCAAAAAAAGCTTAGTTCGAATATAATTGTAAAATATATATCTGTCTATCTTGATAAGGACTCACTTGCAACCTCTTCGGAACTTGCAAAGAACTGTTCTGTGAGACGCTATGGGGATCGGCTTTGACCGCGTCTCCACATTACCTCAATATACTCGTTCTCTGACCTGAACCTGACGTACGGTGGCATTGCTGTGTAATCACTGCTATCTGGAACGACAGAAAATGGATAATGTCAATATTTAGGGCGAAGGGAACTTTTTACTTGCAGTGCAAAAAACACACACATACACATGTTCACATGAAGGCACTATATAATTTAAAAATCGAAAATAAATTAAAAAAAATTTCGACTCGGGCAATTGGTAGAGCAACAGCACGGACCGCTGACGATGCCGGTTCAAGTCCTGCCCGAGTCGAAAATGTTTTCAATTTATTTTGGTTTTTTTAAATTAAGTAATAAAACTATTAAAATCTAAATTTATTAGTCAATTTACTTATACATAACACTTTTCTTACAGTTTCCAATACAAGAGAAAAATAACAAATTTCATAAGATAAATATGTCTGATGTGTGGCAATTCGCATTTGATTAGACCTGACTCTAAAACGTTTATATTTAAATTAAATTAAAACTCTGACGATAGTTATATATGTCTAGTAATTAACGCGGTGGAAATGTCTATACATCGGTGGAAAAGCCGTGAGTTCTAAGTAAACAGCGTATCTGGTTTAGATTTTAGTTCTTAAATTTCTAGTCTGTTCGCCTCTGTTTTAAAAACTGTGTCCGTACAATAAAATATTTTAAAGTTTGACATTATTATGTTTTTGAGTTCAGCATTGAATCTTTTTTTTTTGTGTTGAAAATACAGAAAAATGTCGTCCAGTTTGTATTTAGTTATTAAAGTTTTATTTCAATTGTACGCTTTTTAAGTTAGCCATGGGACTAACAACTCTAATTAACTTTAAATATATTTGACCTTGGCCTGAGCAGCCGTATGTTTGTCGTGTTTAACGATCGATTTGAAGAATTACAAGGTTTTATTGTTACATATTATTTCACGTGGAAAATGCGAGTTATTTTGTTCAACGAGGGAGAATTTGCAAACATTTACACAAGTAATGAATATAGATTTGCTTTGAGAGTTAGGGATACTCGCGACAGATATTATTGATTCTGAATATTATAAAGAAGCTTCGATTCTTCTTTGTAGCATAAAACAGACATATTTTGTTGCAACTTACTTATGTTTTTTCCGGGAATCGAATTCTAAATCAGAAACTGAATTAGAAGAAGAAAAATGTATCAATATATAATAATTGACTTTATAATCTGTTAATAAATGTAATGCAAGAACAGTACGTTAATTATATTAAATGAAATAAAGGCCAAATGATTTGAAACAAAGTTACGTATTAGTTAAAGCGAGTAGATCACACATTAACTAATATATTTCGCGTTTTAACACGTTTAAAGAGTTTTATTTAAATACGAAAACTATGTTATCACAATCATGCGCAAGAATTTCGTTAGTTTGGCCAACGGCGACTCTAAAAATAACTAGCACATAGCTTACAAGTAACAAATTTATTCTTAATGCTCTGTAAAAATAATTTTTCAAATACCACGCCCGTGACGAATATTTCACAGAAATTAAGCCATTTTCCGTGCAGTGGAGCAAAAACTTACTCGATTTCACTTCCAGGGAATAATTTAAACCTGAGTATATTTCAATTTATTGTGCCCGTGTTTGCTCGCGTAGCCAAATGTTAATAAGACCTCTCAAAAGGCACTTAATAAAAAAATCGTTTGATAAAACACTTGGAAGATTTATGAAAGAAGACAATGTTTTATACCGCCGTTAAGGTGGGCGGAAAGGTAACTTTGATTGTTACTTAGACCGGGAGTTTGATCTCAGGCGTTAAACATTGCAAGGCTATCACGCTACACTTTCAAATTATAGTATACAGTTTACCATAGAAATCCAGGTACAAATCACTGTACCTGGGTTAAAAATGCGTAATAATCCGAATTTCGGTATAGTCTACAGATTTCAAAATTACAAAGCCAAAATACGTCGACAACACATCTTGTCAACCTGTTCCGTATTTCGCCTGTGGAGTATTTCATCGCATGGACCCCAACCTTATGCCCCTTTGTATTTGGCATTTTAATTATTTAAACAATTCGGACGTCATAGAACAACAAACAGCTAACCCCCGCAAAAACTTTTCCATTAGTTAGATTATTAAAATTAAAAATCTAAATTTAATTTCGCAGATGACCTTTCCACGACCGTAGTTTACTCTCGCCAAATAAAAATAAAATGAAGATTCTTCCCCGAGAACATTCATTTCAAAGTCCACTGACTGAAATATTTAAAACGAAACAAAAGTTATTAAAGAAGACGCTCGTTAAAAACTTAGATAACTTGCCATGTTATAAAAAGTGTGCTGTCGGAGTTTGCATAGTCTGTTCAGGGTTGCTAGTTTGCGAAGTTAAACAGTGAGATTCCGAAAATTAATGTTGCCAACTCACAAGTTTCAAACTTATTTAGCCAATAATACAGTGTGTTTAGCTGAAACTATTTTCACGTTAAGTTTATACAATGTTTAGCACAAGGATAATTTTGAAATTAATGTTTGTACTATACTCACATTATGACGCCGACGAGTTTGTTCGCTTAGTCGAAACTCAGAACACACTCTCTCCTATTCAATCATTTTCTTTAGATTTTAAAATAATCATTTCATCTGTCTGTTTCAACTACTTGTCACATAAAAAAATCGAAACCCAAGTAATTTTCACGTGTTATTTGAAATTATGGCATTATGTAAATAAAAAAATTACGACGCGGGCGGGATTTGAACCGCCATGCACGACATTCCAGCGCTGCTAAGTATGACAAGCATTCAGCAGCATAGCTGAGACTGGTACCGATTGCCATCTCTTATATATATTTATTACTATATTATTATTATTTTTATGCACACCTATAGTTAAAGGTTTTTAAATATATTTTATGGCAATAAATGTTTTGAATTTGAATTTTCATGCCGCTGCTCTAACCTATTTGCCATCCATATAAACATAAAGAGCCTTCCTTGATGTACGAATTACTTAATAATGAAGTAAAATATTTAGAAAAGACTTGTATTAGTATGGGCTAAGACTTTAAAAATACGAACTTAATATGGAGGCTGTAGTTTACGGTAAAATAAAAAAAACTACATCCATGTGAATGGAAAAAAAACACTTTATCTCTTTTCCTAATAATTTTTTTGTACTCGTAATTTAAATTATCCAGGGATTTAAACGACAAACTTCCTGCAATTATTACAATGATTGTAACCGACGGATAGATATGAAAAATAACTTTATGAGTAAATATATATTAATGAAGCGAATAAGAAACAAATTCCTCTAATTACCTGAGCTTAGTTCCTATTAATAACGGCGGTAATTTATTATAATTATTACATTAAGTACGGTCACGAAACACCAATTTACATAAGCTTTCTCCGTCAAACTGCAATATACATAGAACGTATTTTAATTACATTATCGAGCTTGCTTACGGATATTAGTATTGTTTTGCCATTTTGTTATATTTTATATGTTAAAAGACAAAAAAGCACTTATAACACATAAATACGATTCACTGTCTACTTGTTTTGGCTTTGGAAATTCACAGACTAAAACTGAAACGCGAATAACCTTGACGGCGTTTTCATCTGTAGACGGTGGTTCACGACCTGGACAAAATTTTGATGTTCACACGAAGTCCTACATGATTTAGAATAAATTGATTAGAAAAATAGCGGTTAAACTCATCTCTTGGGTTAGCTTAGTAGAAAGTAGAAGAAATTAATATTTTAGACCTGGCCACGACAAAGTAATAAATTAATTGCCAGTAAATATATCTACTCATTTACTATGCATTTTTTATATTGTCTCTGAATGTATTATATAAATACGCAGTTAAATTAAAACAACACAAACGGTTTTAAACTCTATTACAGATACATTTCACAACAACTTGATGTATTGGCCATTACGCCATGTTTTTGCACACTATTAACGTTATGAACTAAATTACCAAAAATATAGGTTAATTTATTGCAATTAGTTGAAAATTGCTTTTGTTTGTAAAAACTTATGATGCCGGCAGGACTTCGCCAACTACCAACAACGACAACAGGTGAGTCATATTTTGTTTCTATCTACAATATATTTTTAAAATTAAATAAAGAACTAGCTGACCTTCGTATGGCAAAGGTTCTTTCGGTATACGAAGTATTTCGACCAAAATTTGATTACCACAAATACGGTTCTTGTGAGGTAATCTTAAAAGATAGATAAATAATGTTGTAGAAATTTTTAGATCATTTAAATAGGAACTATTCTTACATTTATAAATATTATGAGTGTATCTTGAACCGTTTTCGCAGCGCACGCAACAGTCATTCTCGAAGATGATTAATTTTCCCGGTTTTTCTACATTTCCCATTGTTCCTTCGCTGAAAAATGATCGAAGAGAGAGAGAAGATCGAGAGAATTTATAAATTCAAACAAGCAGTTTCGGAGATTAACGCGTTCTAACAAATAAACTCGTCAGATGTGTAATATTAGTAAAGGTATTTGTTAGACGTTAGATATAAAAGAAGAACAATTTTAAAGCAGTTTTGTACTACACTGCGATGGATGGACTTCCTAAATCTACGTGAAAGCTTTCATCAAAAATCTTTGCAAGTCTTTGTTTACCCTTTCCATAACAGTATCCCAAAGGCAAACAGCATATATTTGTCGTTCCGAAAGGCAATTCAATTTAGGGTCAAGGGCGTAGCATTGTTTATTTTATTACGGGCCCAGCTTTTCAGCCGAACCTCCCTCCGTTGTGAGCCCTTTCACGGTACATTGCCGGAAATTGGTGCTGCTCAAACAGCTTTAATATCGTGACGACTAAGCCGTTGGTTATCTACTATATTTAAAAAAAAATCGAACCCTTCGCAGACTCCACATTTTTAACAAGCTTACTTACAATTAACGGGTTTTTAAAAAGGGAATTTAATACTATTTCACCCCGCGGGGTTCGAGGAGAACATATAAACAAATTCAAATAATTGAAATCAAACCAAAGAATACATATACAGAAATTATACATTTATATAAGAAAATACAAAGAATTACAATTATCATATACACTTTTTTGTGACTGATCAGACTGTGCTTGACTGAAACAATCCATTGTTGCCCTGATATGAACCTAAAACCTCTCGCGCTCATGCAATGCTAAGCAATACGTTTGTCCATTTAGCTATAGAGGAGGGCAATGGGTTTGATTTCGGCTCATTAGAACAGGCTTGTATTAATTTTCAAAATTTTCTTGCTATAATTTAACTTGGCGATTTGAAAATGTGGTCATTAAAGTTGGTAGAAATACCGTACTGTTTAAATAAAAGGTAAAGGATATATTTGTAAAATTTTTGAAGTTGGCCCCCCCCTTTGGGTGTTTTTGCGGCGGGGGGGGGGGGGGGGGGGGGGGGAAATTTTTACTCGCGTAAACTATAGACAGTATTTAGTACGGTTCTGGTCACGAACCGTGTAGCCAACTTGTGTTCATTTAGCTTATTACCAAATATATAAAGCCAAAATGGAACAGCGCTGCTTCATTAGAATGGTCTTCAAATGAACCTTGTACCAAGTGTCCGTATGGCCTGGTAAAAAAGTTGCGAATTACATTTTACTACTTACGTTATTTAAATTTAATTTCGTTTCGAGTTCAGCGCTTTCAACGATGGAGGTTGAAATTTAAATAACGTAATTAATAATACGCTGCGTTTTAATTCTTTCCGGCTTTATTTCAACGTAGTAACACAGTTGGTAGTCAAACATTCATAGAAATGTAATTAACTATTTAAGAGTAAAATTTTAATTCCCATAATATGGACACATTTCTGTATGCCTAATCGATTTTAAATTTGAATTTAACTTAGCCTTTTTAACTGTATCTCTTTATTATGTTTCTCAAAGATTCGAACCCAAGACTCTTGCGATTACTGCAATTGATTTATCATTGAGAGTGGTTCATTAATTACTCGTTTTATATAGCTTATTTCCTATATAAAATTATTGTCACAGTATTAGTTATGGCACTCATCGGAAACGGCTGGACTGATTTTTTATCAAATTGGATATGCATATTTAATACGTTTGTACCTGTATTTAAAAGTAAATTATGGAAATTTTAAATTTTTAGATGGTAATTAACTAAGTCCTGCCCACGAAACGAAAATGAAATTGGAAAGAAACAAAAACTGTCTGTAGTTTACGCGAGTAGTACACATTGAAATAAAACACTTTAACTGTTTAAAACGCGATATATGTAAGTTAAACTTATTTGTATTTGAAACGTCAGGCCGTAGTTAAATAATTTTCAAATAAGTTTAACTAATGAATATCGTCTGTTAAACAGTCACCGTCATTTCTTGTATAAATTACATATATACGATTTTTTATAAATTTCGCCATCGTTTTGTAAATGTGAACGTGGCGAAGAACTTTGGCAATTATTAAATCCACCATAATCCTTGTAAGCGCCACATGAATATTCTCTTCAAATACATTATTACCCCATCGAGTGTTCTTTGTAAGAATAACATATTCAAATTTCCCAATTACAGCGGCCATTAAAACGGCGGCTGTCATCATACGTTTTCATTTGGAGCGTTCAAGATATTTTAAATAAAGCCTCATTTTTCAGGCTTACACTAAATGCAGGTCGCTTTGTATTTGTGAATGTTTTTGTGGGCTTAGACAAAGACATGTAATTTTTGATAGTCATACAAGTAAATACGATTGTTACTAACGTGGAATTTTAATAACAATTTTTTTTTATGTCAAGTGTCAGTTTTGCGGAAGATTGAGAAAAAGATTAAATTAAAAAGATTAAAGAATAAATATTTAAATTAATTCAAGATACACCTTAGTTGATGCTCGGAGGTTTAACAATCTTAAAGACGAAATAATTAAAATTTACCGCCGTAGTCACTGACCCCTCGTGACCACGGCTGCTGCAAAACATTATTACAGATTAAAGATAATACTTTAAACTTTAAAGTCACGAACCGTTGTACAGTAGTTAAAATATATTGTAAATAATGTCTCTAATATATTATGCGTTTTAAACCGTTTACATTGTTTTATTTACGTGTACACTGCTCGCGTAAACTGCAGACAGTACGTAATCAAGTACTATTGTTACTTCCAATAATAACATAGTAACGTATTATGTACATGGGTATTATAAACTGTGTACCTAATTATCATTTTTCTCAACAATATAAATTAGTATTCGTTCGCGTAATAAACTTAGCCCTTTCGTTTCATTAGTAAATAATTGAAAATCAATTTCGAATTGTAATGCGAAGATGTACAAACGACAAAGGCTGTGCCTCTCAATATTCTCAAGCCCATCCGATGGAGGGTTAACGAATTTCTGTTTTTGGTCGGGACACCGTTTCTATTGTACTTGTGAAGTGTACATAACGTTAAGTTTGTATGAGTCGAGGTTTCGTGTTTATGTTTATCATACATTGTGCATATCTTTACTTTGAGCTTGTCAAATTACTTGATAGCTCACTGGTTATACGCATTATTCAGCAATGCGTTAACCTTAAGAAAACTTGGGTTCGAATCCTGGGAAAACGAAAAATTGATTTTTTAATTTTTTATAACAATAATAAGACATAATAATTAATATTTTTATTTGTCTTAGTACAAGCTAGAAAATAATAAATCTAATTAAATCAAAAAAATAATTAATATAAAAAGATTGAATTTAATTTGAAAACAAATGAAACCAAAATGGTGTTGCGTCAGCAGTAGTTACTGCACAAAAACATTTACCTGCCTAACTGTCATACAAAGGTATAACCATTCAATTAGTTATTACGGTTTAAGCTATTTGTTAGTAAGTCGTCTAGGACAAAGCATTTTGTGTGTATACAGTATATGTAAGAAAATACAAGCTAACACAAACCCGTCTTTAGCATCCCATAAGCTTAAATGCCTCGCAATTTACGCCAGTCGTAACGTTTAATAGCTCGGGTCCAAATGACTTTTGTTACCTATCAATGACACGCCCATTGTTTGCAAATACTTCATCCTTGTTGGCGAATATTTAATTATCTCCTATTTTATTAAAATAAGAAGTAAAGTAAAGTAAATAAGAGTAAATATGAATGGGTATGATTTTACAACTTTAAGTATTAACTTAAGATGTAGAAATTAAAAATCTCTTTCAGCTTGAAAATGATAACACGGGCGGAAATTGAACCGGCTACCACGACCTTGTGGCTGCTGCTTTAACCAATTGAGCTACCGTGTTAGATAATAGTTTAATTACCGCGTAGAACTTAACTTGTATCATTGGTGAGCCGCCATGTTTGATTTTGAATGACGTCACATGTTTTTAATTGTTTTTGGTTAGTCCTTCAATTTCGTAATTGGTACTTCTTAATTTTTTTATAATCTCTCTGTGTCACAAAAAAAAATCATTTATAAAAGTGTCCTGGACTCATGTTTATGTTATCCATTATTATTACAACAAGAACATGTAAGTACATCTTCGTCCCCCGAAATAAACGTATCCACGTCCGCTTTCACGAGGCCTAGTTGTTATTCAGTTACCATGGCGACCGTGACAAACTCCGCTTGGCACATACCCGATTCTGTTTCAAATGGCACCCTTCTGTTGACGTAAATTGTGCTACAACCTTTTGCGTAACCCAACGCCCGATTTTGTTTCAGGGAAATCTATATATAAGTGAGTTGTTAAGGAACTAGATCCAATTCGACCTTTCGTAGATATATACAAAACGTGTACAAAACGGTGGCAGAGATCATTAATACTTATGAATAATTTATTATTATAACTTATGAACATACGGTCTGTAGTTTACGCGAGTGAGCTTTTCGGACACCCTCCATCTTTAGTCCCCCCATGACCGGCTGCTGCAAAGCATCCAAAACGTGACCCCGTGACAATGAAATACGTTCAACTAATATATCGCGTTTTAAACCGTTAGAGTGTTTTATTTAAATGTGCAAATTTCTTAGTATCATTGAATTTTACAAAGAAATAACTTTCCTAACCGCAGAATCTCCACGTTTGAATAAAATAAATAAAGCGAGCATAAACAGATTTAAAATAAAACGGCGGAAGTCAATAAAATTGAAAAACAATGCTCTGTTTACGTTCGAGTCCGCGGCCGATGCCGTGTTTTGTTTGTTTTGTATTTATTTCAAGGTACGGGTGTGCATCGTTGCTTTTAAATACAGATTATTACTTAACCATTCATCTAGTGATGCATGAATTAGAATTGATAGATAAAGAAATACCAAACATGACGCACTAAAGCTAATTTTATTTATCATTTGACGGTCTCATTGGTCGCTACCCATGTTGGAAATACGTTGGACGTCGTCTGGAAATCTGGATATGAAATGGGTGGCAGGAATATCGAAATTCCGTTCAGGACATGAACCACCTCCACCATGTGGAAAAGCAATAAAGCTTAACCGCGTTTTTGTTTCTATCTGAGGATTTCCGAATATCCAAAGCCGAAATAAGCCGACAGCGCATCTTGTTTAGATTTTATATGACTAGGGTATTTAACCATATATCAAGTGAACTGAACGCTAGTCTGTCCCTGTTTTCTCATTGAAAGATTAAATCAAATTACACGTAGTTTCGGAAGTACGCTCTGAAGTGTCGGAAGCCAAGAAGTCAAGCAATTTAAAATTCCGGCTAATTCGCATTTTTCTTCTTCTCATTTCAAATTCGTGTATTTTCTGCATTTTCCATTTTATTTCCGCGCGGAAAATATGTAAAATATATTAAAACAACGTCCTTCACGTTGAATATGTATGCGGACGCACCGTCAATAAACTGTTTTGCTTCGTTCAGCGGAATTTTACGAATCCGAGAGCACACCGGTGCTGACGCGTGCACAAAGTATAAATTTCGTCCACTCCACGAGGGATGCCAACTTTCTACTAGGTATGATAAAAATGTTAGGTATATGTATCTATATATATTACTATTTACATTAAGACAAATACAATATAGCATATCATTGTTACTGGCCGCCTCCGTAGCCAAATAGTGTTGCCCAAACCAAAACAAGACGAGACTTAGCCAGTCTTGGTCTTGGTCTTGCACAATACACCTGGTCTTGGTCTTGGTCTTGGTCTTGCGCTCCCAGTCTTGGTCTTGGTCTTGGTCTTGCAGCAAGAGTCTTTCAAGTCTTCAATTACTATTAGTCTATTACTATTTATTAAAGTTTACTTTAAATCTTAGAAAAATATTAAAATTGGAACATTGTGAGCTTGAATGAATATAGTCATAGTAAAGTCAAGCAGATTAATAAATAACTGAAGATTTGATAAGAAATTCGAAAAATAATGACTATATGTCGTTTTTCATGGAAGTATGTTTCTTAATAAAATTTATTTATAAGTTACATTGCTAAAATCAAATTATATCGGAAGAATAATTTGAATCTTCTACTCATATTAAATTGTAACTATAGTTTTTAGAAAACAACGAGAATTAGTAAAAACAATTATTAAGTTAGACTCAAACAGTAATTGAAATATGGAATTAAAATAATTCCTTTGTTTATAGTACGTTTCCTTGCTTTCTACCGCGCCTCGCCAGTGCCGGCTCTATATAAGGATGCGCCCAAATAAAAATAATATAAAGCGTGTAAAAAAATTCGAAATTATTTTGCATGAGTATACCTACGCCCTATGGCGGCAATCAAATAGTGTCAAATGTTATGATTTCGGCGTCGCGGCAACGATTGTTTTAGATTTCAAAAGAAGCCGCCGGTGCTGTATCATAACCATTACTTCCGAAAAAAGTAAGTACAAAATGATGCCGCATTATCAAAGTGCCGATGGTTAAAACATAATATGCATGCTCAGTTTGACTCAGTTTGATTTTAATAATTTTTTTATTGTATTTATGGCATTAGTCGTAATGATAGGTCAGTTTTTCATATTCGATAAGTTTTTGTTATAAATTCTAAGCGTACCTACCTATACACGAATTTATACCTAACTATCAGTGAAATAGCTAAGTCCTAGCTGCAAACCAAGAGTCTTGCAGGCTATGTCTTGTTCTTGCTCAAGTCTTGCACGGTCAGTCTTGGTCTTGGTCTTTAAAAATACCGGTCTTGTTCGGTCTTGGTCTTCAAAACAAGAAAAGAAAGACTAAGAAAGACTGAATTTGGGCAACACTATAGCCAAATAGTTAAACTTATTGCCTAGCATTGCGTTAAGCGCTAGAGGTCCTAGGTTCGAATCCTAGTGAAACATAAGATTGTTTCGGTCGGCGAGGCAAGGAGTCTAATCAACTACTTGCCCGTTAAAAGAACGGATTTGCGAAACGGACACAGAAGTATGTACCTACTGCGAGAGGGAAACGGGCTTTCACTTTTTATATCATTGTTTTTCGGGCCGTTCGGCCTACTACGTCAGGTTTAGAAATTATTTTAAACGTTTTAAAACTTTATTATTTTTTTACATATTGCACATGAAGGCACTATACAATTTAAAAATCGAAAATAAATTGAAAAATTTTTTCGACTCGGGCAGGACTTGAACCGGCATCGACAGTGTTCCGTGCTGTTGCTCTACAAGGAACTCGGTAGCTCAATTGGTATATACATTTTATTACTATACATGTTTAGACACTAATATTCTCAAGTAAGTAGTTACCATCGAACTGTTGAATGAGATCTAATAATGATTCTAATATTTATTATCTTGATTAATTATAGATTTTTAATTCATATATATTTATCTAGACTATTCAAATATATGCACAAGCAATATTTTATTCTCTACTTTATTGCTAGGCTTACTTTAGCGTCCTAAAACAAGATACTGCCATAGTTTGTTGTGTCCCAATTTATTGTTACTAGAAGCCGTTTGAAATAGAAGTTTGGCTCTCAGAATCAATATATCAGTGTTTACCTAAGCTATGCGTTGTGTGCGAGTAGAACACATTTAAATAAAACACTTTTAACAATTTAAAACGCTTCAAAGCATCCGATACGTCGCCTAGTTAACATGGTTTGTAAATAAGTTTAACTAATACATTTCGCGTTTTAAACCGTTAAAAGTGTTATATTTAAATGTATTGATACGTCTAGGTTAACAAATGTTAGTTAAAAACAGTTAAATTTAAGGGCGTTCCTTACCTTATCTATTTATGAATTGCACACTCTAAAAATGTTAGTTTTTGTCTTGTAAGCAACACACTAAAACACAAAAATATATCGTTAAGGTCCCAACATAAACCAGATGTACAGTGCCACATGAGTGAAGAACAGAATAAGCCAATTTATGTTTTTGCCACAGTACAATAACAACAGTTGCCAAAAAAAAAATATTAACTAACGGTACACAGTAGTTTATTTCGGTTATATTTGAAAGTCATAGTAACATGAGTACAATTTGCATTACAATCCGATATAAATTGTATATTTTTGCCAAACAGCAGTAGATTATTATACGGCCCCATATTATTATTTTTTTGTCGAGTTATAACTGTTTTATTCATGATAAATAACTATTAAAATCACAACATCCAACTAAATTGTCATACACTGTGTTATCAGGCATACGTAGGAGGCTTTCATAATATTTTCTTTATACATTGAAATCGGAAATTGAACTCTATTATATTGCAGCACGATGTATTTTAGTCTAAAGAAAATAAAAGACATAAATTAAGCGGAGCTATTTACCGGCTCAATTATTCTTATTATATTTTTATATTGATAGACTTCCGTGAATTATCAAGCATCGATGGGTGATAATAAATTACTTAACCGTTAAAGCTATTTGTGAATCAGAGTAGAAACTGAGGTAACCTTTAAATAAAACACTTTAACGGTTTTAAACGCCGTCTATGTATATTAGTTAAACTTATTTGAAAATTATTTTTAACTACGGCCCGAAGTTCCCCTGAGTCTCCCCGTGACCACCGCTGCTGCAAAGCATCCGAAATGTAAGGTCGTAGTTAAACATAATTTTCAAATAAGTTTAACTAATATGTATCGGGTTTTAAACCGTTAAAGTTTTTATTTAAATGTGTACTACTCGCGTAAACTATAGATGTAACCTTTTTATAATTATTATGACCTCTATGGTTAAAAATTAAAAAGGTGCATTTTAAAATACAACCTAGCATTAGATGCGTTTAACCAACTGTTCCTTTTATTCTGCATTCGGACCTCGAACATAATTATGTATCCGTCAGTGCAAAAACTTTATAACAGACATTGATAAGGGTACAGACACGTGTTGCTCCAAAATTTATTTCCTTTCCTACATTTTATTTAGACGATTCCCTTCAAAATCACTACCCTTTGTTCGTACCACTTTTTGAATTTTCCTCCGTTTCGTTAAACATAGAAAATTTAATATAAAAGTGTGTTTTTTAATACATATTGAAAATTTGATTTTAATATTCTTTATTATTGCCAATTAAGTCCAATGACATGGTGAAGTAATATTACTTGTTAAGTTTAAGATATATAACATATTTTGTGTTAGTTGTACTAGTTAATTATATAAATAAAACCCTTTTAAATGTTAAACGTTTAATGTATTGTAGGATTGTTTTATGACCCGATGTTTTGAATGCTTTACAACGGCGATGGTCACGTGGATAAATCAACCTCATACTCGTAAAAAAAATATTTTGTCTTTAAAATGTTAATAAGTTAAAAATCGAAAATAAATTGAAAAAAATTTTCGACTCGGAAGGACCTGAACCAGCAGACGACCAGCAGCGGACCGGAAGAGCAACAGCACGGAAAGCTGACGATGCCGGTTCAAGTCCTGCCCGAGTCGAAATTTTTTTCAATTTATTTTCGATTTTTAAATTATATAGTGCCTACATGTGCAATAACATGTGAAAAATATTAATGTTTTCATCTTCGTCTTGTATCTATTAAGTAGCTAAATAAATATAGAGAATTAACTAACCGTATAATGGAATTACATAAAGAGATCATTATGTGTAGTGAAGTGTTTAGCATTAGACGAAGATCACATCTGGACCTGTTGCTTTTGGCAGCTTCCCAGACATATTAGTATTACTTAATTCTTTGAAAGAGGCTCTTATCTTTCAGATGTCGATTCGAGAGTGCTGCTTGACTTCATTCTTTGAAGTGAAATAAATACAGTATAAATAAAACACTTTAACCGTTTAAAACGCAATATTTATTAGCTTGGATGCCGTGACCCGTGACAACGGCTGCTGCAAAGCATCCGAAACGTCGACCGTAGTTAGAATAATTTCCAAATAAGTTTAAGTAATATATATTGCGTTTTAAGCCGTTAAAGTGTTTTATTTAAATGTGCACTACTCGCGTTAACTACAAACAGTAAAAAAAGTTGTGTAATAACTGCCACTGCGGATCAGTGAGAAAATCACTTGCATAGTGTTTATGACGAAAGGTCTTTGGTTTGAAGTATGGTCAGATCTTGTCAATTATAACTGATCTGTCGTCAATTGAAATTGTAACTTAGTGAAATAATTGTTCATTAAAAGTTTTTAAAGTACGTGACAGAGATAATTAATTACCTTAAACTCTTAGTACGTGGTCCACAGGTAAAACATTATCTACTGATCATTTCTAGATCTGTTAAAACATGGTTACTCTAGGTTTACTTAATTTATTGTAAGTGCCAAAGGAATAAAAATAAAATAGACAGTCATATAAATAAAATTATCATAAATGGCCTGTGGGTGGGTAATTTAGGGGAGGATGGCAGAATGTAGTCTATATATGAGGACGCTAGGGCCAGAGTAGCCTATCTGCATTTATATTTTAATAGTTTAAAAATAATAATCTACAAGAGCACAGTAAAAAAAAATGTTAAACTAAATCTTACTTTTGGATTTTCTTTCTTATGGAAAGATATATAGAATAGAGTGGCCTAATAACGAAAAATGCTTTTCGTTATTAGGCCACTCTGCACCTAGCAGCCTCATATAGCATTAAGCTTTTTGTGAATACATATATGAGCACGTTGGTCTTGGTAATTATTTTACATATATGTCAAAGAGAGCGATTAAGTAATAGACAACGCGCCTAATAACGTTACTACGACCTGTCACAAATCACTTTTTCATGAAGACGATGATGTAGACGTAAACTAATTTTAAAATACGTAAGACTTTACATAGCACTTGCTCTCGCGTAATTATTTCTACATACATGTCAAAGCGCTCGTTGCGTATTAACACTTGCGTGTTAAGGTAGACAACGCGCCTAATAACGTTAAAACTACGACCTGTCACAAATCAATTTTTGAGGAATTCGACGATGCTACTCTTTTTTTTTTTATTTTTTTTATTTTTTTTTTTTTTATGTAGACCGGTAAATTAATTTTAAAATACGTAAGACGTTAAGATTAAAAACATTCGAAGCAATGATTCACGATTATTATAATGTAGGCGTTAATCGATAACGTTTATCGATTTTGATTACTTTGGCGTACATCAAGGCTGATCTAAAAGTATCCACGTAAACACTTCACATTATATTGTGAGCCAATATAAATTATCTATTCTCGGCTTTGTATAAATTAACTGAGATTTAGTGCCTTAAAAATAATGCGCACGAGTTTTCGAAGTTCATTTTCAATTGCACATTATTTGTGGTTATATGACGGTCGTACTCGTAACTGTCATTTGCAGGACAGGAGTTCGATCCCCTGTCGGTCACAAACAGTTTATTTTATTTATAGCTTTACTATTTATAACACAGCAAAAAATCTTCAATTCGAGTTTTAAATAAAAGGCGGCCTTTTCGCATAGCAGTGATCTTTTCCAAGCACCTGAAGAACAGGAGAACAGAAATAAAAAAAGACGTGGTAAGGTGTAAGGAATAATAAACAAAAACAAAAAAGTTAAATCGTAGAGTTAAAAAAATATATTTACCTATCTTAATATATCTTTCATGCAAATAAACGAGCACCTCCAAAACACAATGGTTAAACGCAATACCTAGAGTTCGAAATGTCCATGAGTCATATCCCGGGGAAAGCTATTTCACAGGTTCTTCTATATCCTCTCTGGTAGAGAAAAACATGGTAAGAAAACTTTCATGTCCAGGATACCATACAAACGTAACGATGTATGTTTTTGCAAACCTCCTGTTCAACTCTACACATTTAAATTATTTACCCATGACGTCCGCCGCGTTCCGTCGTTTTTGTAAGTAAATCTTAAAATATAGACATCATATAGCGTCATGAACTTTTTTTTGATCATTTAAAGAGGAATCTTTCATACAAATTTTTGGGTTCTTGAACCGTTTTCGCAGCGATTGCGCTGACGAAAACGGTTCAAGAACCCCAAAAGAAACCCAAAAGGATGAATAATTTTCACCGTTTTATCGACATTTCCCGCTGTTTCTTTGCTTTTATTAGTCACAGCATGTTTTAACTCAAACCAGTAGTTCCTGAGATTGGCGCGCTCAAACAGGCATACCCTTCAGCTTTATATATTAGTATAGAGATAGATGATACTCCTGGCCTACAAAGCGAAATGGTTTGACATTTTTATAACATCTAAGGCGCTGCTAATTTGGCAATATTTCCAATTCTTTGTACCATTTTCCTTATATAGAAAGGGATACGGGGAAACTTTATCCCCTTTTATATTGTTCTTTTCTTTCAAACTCGCCTTGTTATCTACGTGTTCACGTGTTTTTACGCACAAGCTGTTCCCGATATAACCCGTTGTTTAAATAAAGAAAGTTCTATATAAATATGTAGCCAATAACATGGCTAACAGCTAGAAAAAATCTGAAGAAAAATGATAAGATGTGTAGAAAATGCATAATTCATTTTATGGTTTTAATTCAGTTTTCTTTCTTATTTATGGGATTCCAGTCCCGGGGAACCATAATGGTTGAGATTACTATCCACCTTGCCCTCCAAATGACAAGTGAATTGGACACGGAACTTATTTAAACCCTATAAAGTCCATAATATGACGCATCTATACAACGAATAGAAGAAACTATCGCTTTTTCTTATGATCTAGAAAGACAGACAAGCACAAGGGTCACTTGATGGTGGGTGAAATACGCCAGCCATAAAACATCTAAACAAGATCTGCCATCGGCCTATTTTGGCTTTGGATATTGGGAAATTCACAGACTGTAACCGAAATGCGAATGAACTTGATGGCTTTTTCAGTTGACAGTGGTTCATGACGTAATTGCGATATTCATACCACCTATTTAATTTCCAGATTCCAGATTGTAATTTTTTTTATCATGTTGGACCCAGTTGGGATCACACCCACTACACGATAATACAGTGCTTACACCAACGAGTCCGTCATAGTAAGTAAAAGAAGTCGAAATGTTTCAAATTAAGAATCGAAGGTCAAAGAAATGTAAAGAACATGGGTACAGATTTTTAAATTTGTTTCATTATTCTTTGAATGAAGATTTCTTTCTTTCATTTCTTAATATTAATAATATTCGAAAAATGAATGGACGCAGTACAATCGAATCAAGAGCATTTTCTTGCCAAAGATGAAATTATGGCCACGCTTCGCTAGAATCGAATCGCTCTTACATTGTTATCTTGTCTAAAATTGAGCATAATATTTCCTTGAAGTAAATCTCGCGGTTTTACAATGGAATCGAGGTTATCCTAAGGAAATGGGATGGCACCGTGTCTTGAGTGAGAGCGAATAAGTGGGCCGAACATATATTATGTAGGCTGTGGGCCTAACTACGAGCTTTTATAGCTTTATTTCTTGGTCTATCGCATATATTAAATACTAAATTATATGATATATTAAAAAATTCTTAGAAAAATGATCTAGAATAGAATAAACTTTTTGTAGTTTTGTTGCGAGTGATAAACATCAAATAAAAAAAAAGTCTTCACTTTTAAATAAAACACTTTAACGGTTTAAAACGCGATATATTATTTAAACTTGTTTGAAAATGATTTTTAACTTCGGCCCGACGTTTCGGATGCTTTTCAGCAGCCGTGGTCACGGGGAGACTCCCCGTAAACGTTTTAAACCGTTAAAGTGTTTTATTTAAATGTGTACTACTCGCGTAAACTATAGACAGTATCTAAAGTCTTCACTGTAAAACATTGGAAACGAAAAACAAAGGAAGCAACACATATGCGTTTTAAACTGTAAATCCGGTAACCTAACTTAGGCAGCGTTACTTTTTTGCGTTACATCATTCTAACAAAGTCAATGTAGATGTTTATAATCAACATTATAAGTCAAATCTTAATATGATGCGTTCCGTTATATTTTAAATATTTAATTCAAGCACTTAATTACAGTTGGTAATATGTTATTTGGTTTTTCAATGTATATCCTTGTTTATATTATAAATTTAGCACAAGTTTAGCAAATAAGATAAGCTCCCACTATATACGTAAGCGTCGAGACTTCAACAAGTAAAAAAACTTTTGCTTTATCAAGCGTTCGAAAAGTGTATGAGAGCCGCGAATATGTTAAAAGTTTAAGAACCAAAAGTGTTACGAACTCCGCGAGCGTTTTCATAAATGTCGTCTTTATGCGAACTTCGATAACTCACCACTACTTGTAGAAGATAAGACATCAAGCACAAACTGTCTCCATAAAACTTGAATTAGTTATCATCTTATCCTTGAACTTCTCTCTCTACTTGTAAAATATAATATGTGTTTTAAAAAATAATTTTAATAAACATTAATCATTACAATACTGTCTTTAGTTTACATGAGTAGTACACATTTAAAAGAAACACTTGAACGGTTGAAAACGCGATATATATATTTTTCTAAATTTGACTTATATATGTCGCGTTTTAAACCGTAAAAATGTTTTTTTAATTTGTCATTTAGTTATGTTACTATTCATAAATCCGTAATGAATAAAGTAACATTGGAATTTTTATTGTTTTTAAGATACTTAATTAAAAATTCCTTATATACGTAACTTTACTACAAAATAATAATTATTCCAACTTAGCGAGAATTATAGAACCACCTTGGGTAAACAGAAGAACAAAATTTTCAGTCGAGTCTTTCTCGATCTTTTGTACGTAGTACGACAGGTAAAAAGCACACAAAGTAATAGAACATATGTGACTCCTCGCGTATTTCATTACGCGAAAGGAATACGTGAATAATGTTAAGCCCTATCTCTTCGTAAAAACAAAGCTATTCTTGGTTCACCACACCCTTTCACCAAGTTTACGAAGATTGACGTTTTCGCGTGATCGCACACGACCGCGCTCGCGTGACGCACTTACTCCCGTGCTACTGTACAACACAAGCTGTGCCCGCGACTTCGTGTTCCTTTCGTTCGTACATTCCCCATGGGAAATCAACGTTTTCCAAGGGATTTTAAGTGGGTAATAAGCGAGCGAAATAATGAAATTGATTCGGGTACTTATTTGTTGTGAGTGAATGAGTTTTTTAGGGAGTTTTATATAATATTATCATTAGAGGCGGACAAAAAGTTTTAAATATTGTTTTATATTGAAATAAAAAACTAACGTTTAAAACGCGATACTATATTAGTTAAATATTTGAGATTATTTTTTGTAGTAAAAATAACCTTTAAATAAGTATATATATATTTTTAAATTAAAGTTTTTATTTAAATGTGTACTATTAAAACAAAGTGTTTTTTTTTTATAAAGTCAAGTTAAAATATTTGGATATATGTTCTTAAATTTATTAAAAAAAATTCTAAGTTGGCCACTAGAGAAGAGATTCTCAAGTCTTCTGTCGCCAACACCGAAAAACAATGATATGGTGAAGATGCATATCAATTTATTATTCCAATCAGCTTTTAATAAATCACTATTCCCGTAATAAATTATATAAAAATTTATTCGTCTAATGGGATACGTCATCTATCAATTATTTGGGTGTTGAGGTTACTCTATACAAAGTTAGTACCTATTACTTTTTATATTTTTATTTTTATTTACACTATGGAAGATTGAGCAGAGGTAAATAAATTATCTTCAAAGGCTTTATTATATTTCGCAATATTACTTTAATATTTATCGCAATATAAATAGTTTTTTTTTTATTTATTTTTCTATAGTCCCATGTCTTTACCAACCTTTTTACGCGTTATTACGCTATATCGAACTCAAACTACCACAAAGCCTGTCACTGTCTATCGTTTATGGTTTAAAAGCTCCCATGATGAGGACTGTTCCGTATACTGGTGTCCTTAGCTTTTTACAGGAGATTGACATTTAACACTTTAACGGTTTAAAACGCAATATATATTAGTTAAACTCATCACGAAGCATTCAAACGTCGGGACATGTTAAAATAATGTTAAAATAAGTTTACCTAATATATCGCATTTTAAAACGTTAAAGTATTTCATTTAAATGTGTACTACTCCCGTAAACTACAGACAGTCAGAAGAATCTCGTAGAATCAATTGGCGTTTTGCTTGCTTCTACTCGCAAGTCATTTATTTCAGAATTAGATTCCTGTTATTCTTATATTGCTCATAAACATCGAAAAATCGTTTTTGAACACTTCGAACAAAGTCCAAGCAAACAAACAATTTTCGGTTGGACAGGACACTATTTGTTTCTGCACTTTTAAAAAAAATTTGTGACAGGTGAAGAATTGATTTTTATGTTCTCACAGGTAAAATTGATTTTTATGTTTAAAAAAGCCATATAAGGGCACCCAAATAGCACATTAAAATTTCACTTTACTTTTATAATAATTCAAATTTTCACTAAAAAACCTTCCATCAATAGAACCTCAAAATTCGCTGTAAGCCATTCTAGTTTTTAAATAAAACTAATTTTATTACAATCATTTTCGCTTTTTTAAAAATTCCAAACCTGAACTGTACTTCTCACTTACAACCTCAAAATCAAATAGATAAGGTTTAAATTGGATCGACACAATTTGATCCGATTATGGTGAAATCGGTTCAGCGTTTGAACTGAATGAGGGCCTTATTGGCTCCAGATAAGGTTTGATAGTATCTTTATGTGACTGATATGAAGATGTACTATTTTGTGATAAGAATTTGGTTTAGTTATGTCAAAGGTGTATTGCAGTCAAACTATTTACAAGTTATATTGTTCTTGTAAGTCTGTTAAACAAGATATATATTAACTGAATTGAATGGCAGAGGACGGACATTCTGTTCTTGTTTATTTACACGCAAGTAAGAATTGTCTGTACGCTCAGTACAAGCAGACTTATAAAAAACACAATGATTTAAAAAGCAATAGATATTGTTGACTCATGAAATTATGTTTAATGCATATATCGCGTTAACACTATTAACAGTGTTATAACTACAAGCAGTGTTCATACGATTTCTGTGGCCTGCCCGACCGAAACTATAGCATTTAACCGAGATTCGGATTCAAACCGTCTCATTGTTTAAAACAGAGATAGCTATCAATGGTCAGAGAGTTTTATTGTTATTTGATTGCTTATTTCGTTAGTTTAAATTAATTAACTCACTAATACTGCTCCAACGAAACTGCTACAGCTGAAGGTAATAAAAGAAAATATACCCTGGATAACTACGTCATATAAATAAAATTAATTACGTGAAAGAAAGTTTTTCGTCTTCCGTAAGTAAGTTGTGCGTAACGAATGGCGCTTGACATTAAACCTTAATAAGATGGATGATCTGACGACAGTTATTCCACCATAATTCTATTAATTATTGTACCTAAGTAATTAAGAGGTATTATTAAAATAAATCTAGAGATAAAGCTTGTATTTAAGATAATTAAATATAAGTACAGTTAGTTCAATTCAATTAAAATTCAAAAAAATATGACACGGGCAAGACTTGAACCGCCTTTCACAGAGGCCCGCGCTGCTGCTCTGACCATTTGAGCTGTCTTACACGTCATCGTCGAATTTAATGAATCTATTGATACATGATGCCCTTGCGCAATGTATTTTCATCCCTAACACTGCCCGTGTGTTTTTTTTATCTTAACCGATTTTTAATTTATATATTAAATTCATCAACAACTCAAGATTTTTAAAAATAATCTACAAAAGCTGTCGTTTGTTGATGATTTTTTTGGTAGTCATTCACATTATCTGGTCATTAATATAATTCTATAATAACAGTAAAAAAAATCTATCAAGAGTATTTCAAATATGTGCGGTATTTTTAGAATATCTAAGCTGAAACACCCAAAAAATCCGGATTTGTCGCTTAGGGATTATACAGCGAAAAAGTCAATTTGTTATCCTTTTATCTCGAGGGGCTTTTCCATTAAATTTTATCGATATCTGTCAAACATATGACGTGTAGAAGTAAACTTTGATACTGACGCCATTGATCAAAGCGTAGAATTTCAGATTTGATCAACAGTGAATAATATAAAAAAGGAGTAAAAAAATATAAATAAAAGAATAATTTAAAAGTTGCACACATTATTTAAGAACTATATTGACTTAATATCTACACTTAGACATAAGAAATATAAAGAAACACGAGGCTTACAATTAAAACTATTAACATGTGATGTAGAATACTGAAGAAACAGTTTTTGTTATTTAAATAAAACACTTTAACGGTTTAAAACGCGATATATTAGTTAAACTTATTTGAAAATGATTTTTAACTTCGGCCCGACGTTTCGGCTGCTGCAAAGCATCCGGCACCTAATATATCGCGTTTTAAACCGTTAAAGTGTTTTATTTAAATGTGCACTACTCGCCTAAACTATAGACAGTATTTAGTTTTTGTTATTCTTTATTAAAATTATAGATTTCTTTTACCTATTGAAATAAAAACATTAGAATTACGGCTTCATAACATATATAACTTTTTGTTTGTAAATTTGTTGTAGTGACTTATAATCGGATAATTTTATTCCTGATCAAAATTAGTGTTGCATGTATTTCACAAAACTTGTATCCCTGATTAATTAGGCAACTTTGCTTACAATATAAACCTAGCTTAACGTCGTGTATGTAAATATAAACATAGCTTATAATCACATACGCGACGATTTTAAAATCACAAATGGAAAACAAATATACTCGTTAAGACTATATTGAAGTAAGAATAACATTTACTAATTTGGTGTTTCTAGGCTTATTTGGCAAGCTGTTAGTTTTACTCCGCAATCATAATAAGTCTACTTTATTCTCCTGTTAAATTGGACTGCCAATGTTTTTTTAATTGTAAGTAGCACCCTCGCTGAAGCCATAAGCCTCACGAAGCGAGCTCAAGATCCACTTAATCACTTAAGTATCGAATCTACAAGTGTAAGCCGATCAGCTTAGAAGTGGCGATGTAATTTCGACGTACACAGGATGGACTATCGGAGTGAGTCAGAGTATTGATACTCTTTTCAACTTAAATATATCTTATTAAGGATTTATTACAAACTCTACAAAGAAGAGAATTGTCGGGGATTAGGAGGCTAGAAATACTATATATTTATGAACATAGAGTGCATATATTATAATTATAATAGACGCATAGAACAATGAATTGTTAAAAAAAGGTAAGAGAGTGTATTTTTATGTAATTTGTTACATTTTATTTAGTGGTTAATATATAATGCATTGAACAAACATCTCGTAGTTATAACTCTCTTGGTTTCCATATAAAATTTATTTTAACTAACAGAATCTTTGCTTCTCTTGCTAATTTTTATGTAATTATTTTATTTCGTTTAATAAAAACTATAGATGTTATTGTAGACATTTTGTGACAGGAAAAATAATATAGCGCGTCATAACCAAAATACGTCTACTTAAATTTATAAACGTCATATGAGTACATAATTACGTAGTAATGTTGTATTGATCATTGATAAAACGATATTGAAACACTGAACCATTTTCGATATAAGAGCGCTCATGCAAAATGTTACGTTAGCAAGCCGGAAAAAACCGCCGCCCTTAAATTTCCCAAAATTTCCCGGGGGAAAGGGGCCTTTTTCCCCCCCCCCCCTTTGCTCAAGGTATTCGAGATAGGCTTATCAATGTAATGGCTCGGGTGGCGATAGAATTTTATGACACTTTGCAAACGGTTCGAGCTGGGTCAAGTTATTGTTGAAACGGTTTTAGATTTTAGGTTAAGAATATATAAGGGTAAGGTGCTAAATGATAAGAGGTACTTAGGACTAAAATTTAAAGACAATGTATAGTCTAAACTCTCAACTAAAAGTGAAACTGAATCGGTAACATTGGAAAGGAAGTTTTTTTTTTTTAAAAATTTGGTTTTTTTTTTTTTTTAGTTTTTAAACCAAATTTATGAGTTAAACTGATGTGCTATTTATTTTAATGTACGGCCTGACGTTTCAGATGCTTTATAGCAGCCATGGCCACGAGGGTCCCCTCGCGATCACCTCCGTGGCAGAACACGTTATACAAAACGCAGAATAATACATCCCGCTTTTCAAACCACTAAAAAGTGTTTTAATTAAATGTATACTATACTCGTGAAATATAGACTGTTACTTAATTATTATTTTAATAAAGGATTTTGTAGACGGAGATGACGCAAGGGCTTTAGGGATTATTGTTATTTTTATTGTAATAAAAGTTTCCCCGTTGCAGCTGCATTAGTCAGTTATTTTAATGATTTTGTTTTAATTTTGAGATTTTATTTGAATTTTATCCATTCCGACCGTCCGAAAATATTTATTATTTTTGGGATTCGAGCGCTGAAACAGTTACTAGGCAACGATTCATTAATGTCCTTCTCGTGTGTATTCTAGAACCTCTAAATCAATAATACATACGCCTGTCAAACGGAGAAAAACCACAGAATTTACGCACTAAAGCATATTTATGACGGCGCGTAAATATTTACGCAAACTCGATACTTGCGGCTATTTTTGTTTACGTTACGCGATTGCTACGCCAATCCTAGTTAATGGTATTTGATGATAATATATTTATTTACTTTGCACCAGCCCCAGTGATAGGGCCTGTAGGAATTGTGTAACTGTGAGTGTAGAAATAGTTTATATTTTTCGTTCTAATACAAATAAATAGCTCTTTTTTATTTTTTTATTTGTCAAGTATTTTTTATGTGTTCTTTATTTTAATTTGACAACCGACATTCTGTTTTTAACTTTACTACTGACTCTACTGACTGTTTCTCTACTAATTGAAGTTCGCTGTGCGTAAGCGCATCGATTTTATACATGCAGTAACATTTGTTATAAGTATAGTTTAAGTAAATATAAAAATAAAACAATCTACGTTCTTACTACGTACTTCTTTGAAACTACAAATAAATAAACAATCATGTCACTAATTTTACAGTTACTTAATAAATTATCTTCAATAGATTCAAAATCTACCACAAAAATAATTTTAACTATATCAAAATTGTGTATTGCTCAGGTTTATGTTTGAGTCTACGGCCACGTGTGTGTGTTTATATTTTGTTTTGTAAATTGGGCTTACTAGGTAGGTATAAAATATAAATTCAGTGAAAAAACTTATTCACTCTTGGCTAACATCCAACAATAGCAAACACTGTCTTTACTATAAGTGAAGTTAAAATATTGAAAAATGGTTCTAAAATTTTACATAGGATATGTGCCAAGACACTTAGGAATGAAGTGATGGATTGTCTTGTTTACCTTGCATTGTGAGTGATTTATGTACTTCCAGAAGTTCGTTCAGCTGTAAAATTCTATGAATATGTAGAAGCGGTGACTAAGTGCGCTGACTAACCAAGTCTTAATCAACGGGGTTATTTGGTTATCAAAATACACTAAATGTAACTGTTAACAACTCAAGACAGATAGGGGCATCTGGCCAACGAGGAACTAGGCTGACTACAAGCACTAATAAAAAGTGCGAATTACAAATTGTAGTGAATTAAACCGTGTATGTTATAAATACACATACGTCCTGTAGGCCATGGGGCAGAGGTTTTGTGTTCACTACTCACTGATCCCTTTTATATACAGTACATCCTGGACACAATAAATTGGTGGGGAATAAGTAAATTTTTAATACATAAAGTAATTTGTTGAACTGAAGTTTGTCATTTTGAGATTAGGTTGAACTAAAATTCTTTATAAACGGTGGCAAATAGAAGTGTGTACATTATTTTCTATCAAAATACAATGATTGTTTTAAATACTGTCTATAGTTTACGCGAGTAGTACACATTTAAATAAAACACTTTAACGGTTTAAAACGCGATATATTAGTTAAACTTATTTGAAAATGATTTTTAATTTCGGCCCGACGTTTAGGATGCTTTGCAGCAGCCGTGATCACGAGAAGTCTCCCCGTGACCACGGCGGGACCACTCAAGGCAAATACAAAAAAATTGCTAAGTGCAATTTGCACTGCACAGTGAATTAGTTGATGTTACTTGTGTGCCCTTTTCGACTAAAACTTTATGCGGCGACTATAAGCCTTATCCCAATATGGGTTAATATGTCTGCTCTGTATAGTTTTTAATTAATTGTTGAGTCTCTTTCTACTCGGGTTGCCTGGAAGAGATCGCTTATATATATTATCTGTATGCTCTGTTTTAGTGTACCTAAGTGTGAAATAAATAAATAAATATAGTTTATGTTATTCCTCTTAATATCACCTATTGATATTTAAAATATCCAAATTGAATCAGCCGTTATAGTGAGCCTATTTCACAAGATATGCTTATTTATATGCGAACTTCGAGAAAACATCAACAGTATCGTCTGTCAAAAACTCGAATCAACATTTGAAGCGAACGCTTTTAACGAGGTCAATAAAGTAAAACAAAAGAATATCAGTCGTAAACAATGATTCGTCAAAATCACTCGAAAACTCGAAAGCGACGTAATTAGTCAAGTCAAGCCTTGATTGATCACCTGTCGACGACAGATTGTCTTCTTAATAATTATTTATTGATCGGAAAACAGTGTTTGATCTAGGACGACTAGCGTTAGCGGATGTTTAACGAATAATTTAAGAAAATATATAAAACTTACGCGAGAGCAACATGTATCAACAGATTTTACAAAATCGACGAAGGCATGTAGGACTCGGTAGCTCAATTGGTTAGAGCAACAGCACGGAACGCCGAGGATGCCGGTTCAAGTCCCGCCCGGGTCGTAAATTTTCTGAATTCATAATAGACTTTGAATTTAAGTATATGAAACTGTTCAAAACAAGCTAAAATATTTTTAATCTTTTTAAAAAGATAGCCATAGTCGGATCTGTTATTCCGTTTCTTAACATAAAGTACTAGCTGGTGCCCGCGACTTCGTCTATGCAGGATTAGTATTTGGAGTAGCTTATTAGCGTGGCGTAGAAAAGAACTAACAATATGACATAAATATGTGTAACTAACGTTTATGGCAGCGAACGCCAGAATAGCTCGCAGAAAGGTAGTATTTTTCCTACTTACTTGACATTTAATCACATATTTTGGATAGCTCACACAATATCTTTATAAATTGTAGCCTATGTATTATTCTGATGTATAACCTATATTATTGGAAAGTTTAATTGAAATCCATTCAGTAGTTTTTGCGTGAAAGAGTAACAAACATGGGTGAATCCACAGACTGAAATCGAAACGCGATTAAACTTGACGATTTTTTCAACTGAGGACGTTGGTTCGGGGCCCGGACGGACTTTCGTTATTCCTACAACAGACACAGTCCAAAATGTTTTCGCAAAATTATAAATTTATAAATTGGTTGGTTTTCCTTATTTTTATTATAATTGGGTAATAAAATGTATATATAATTATTAATATACATATAACTGACTCGCTTATACTAAAACTATGTAAATAGATTTTCAAGAACCGGTAAAAAGTAACACGAAATAAGCTGTATATCATCATTACATTCGCGCAAGTACCGCTTATACTGACCCGTAGCCGGTTTTAAGTGACTAGTGAAGAGGGGTCAGGAACATCTGGACGAAGTCATTAAAGACAGCTAGGGTTACCATATGTGTGGTCATTACGGCCATCAAAAAGTTCTCTTAAATTTGTTTGACATATTTAAAAACTAGTTCATCCTATATAAATTTTTACAGGCTCTTTCGTGTAATGGTAGTAATGTATATCTAATAAACAATGGGTCGGGGATTCGATCCCCACCGGGTACAACATTATTCTAATCAATTTATCATTTCTTTGAAACACGTTGGACTTCTAGATGAACAGCCGTCAAGTTTGACCGCGTGTCTATTGCAGTCTGCCATAGACTCAGAATCGACAGATATCAGAATATCTTTGAATATTTCACCTACCATAGTGAAGTGAGCTCGTCTGTCCTCCCCCTGTCTTAAATAAAATAAAAGTTTCAATAAATAATACAACATATTATAAAAATCTGTTTAGTAAGATAGTGTTTGATTAAAAGAAACATGAACGCAGTTTTAAATATCAATAAAAACAAGAGCCTTTAAATAATAATAAAAATTACCTAAATTCCTTTTCGCATTTAAATTATGTGTCCACAAAGTAAAAAAATATGTAATTACGTTTTGTCTATACAAAGTAAAAAATATATAAAGCTGAAGAGTTTGTTTGTTTGAAAGCGCTAATCTCAGGAACTACGAGTGCGAATTGAAAAATTCTTGTGGTGGTTCGATCATTTGTCGAGGCAGGTATAAAATATCGCGCTGTGACTAATAGAAACGAATATACAGCTGGAAATGTGAACAAAACGGGGGATTTTTTTATCTTTGTGGGTTTAAGGTGCTTACGCTGTGAAAACGGTTTAAGATACCAAAACAGTGTTTAAAGAATGATTTCTCTTTAAATTATCTAAAAAAAAGGCGCGGCGCTATATGTCTATTTTTTAAGGTTAACTTGCAAGAACGAGGGGAAGGGGCCCGATCGACGTGCTGGCTAACAGCTTAATTTTATAAAGATGACGGGGTTTGCAAAAACTAATTTGGATGGCCAAAATAACTGTCAATAAAAGTCACTGGCACAGCTATTATATTATGGCACAATTGTCTTTCAGCATCATATCTATTCTACGTCCATATACGTGTTCACTGAAATATTAACAGATTTACGAACAGAGTACGGTACAAGAAACATTACTAAAATCAGTACGCCGCACACATCGTAATTGTATTTATCCCGAAATTAGAGGCGAATTATTATGCTGAGCGTGTCATAATTGTCCCGAAAAATCCCGAAAACGTGTGGCCTGCTTTCATCGTATTCAACGCTTCAGAAAAGCGAAGAAAAGATTATGTCGTATGAATATTCTGAGATATTAAAGAAGGGGAGAATAAGATTCAGTGAAAATTGTCTTTTTCTAGTTACCCTATATGAAAATACGCTTCTACATTTATCTCAATAAGGGTACCAGGTTTTATTCTGCGTATTGATGGGATGAATCGCAAATTTTAATTCTTTTTCACTTGCAACGATTATAGTAATAATATTAAGAAAAGATTAAAAGGAGTGGCGCCAAAAATCTTTCCAGTTCTTCTCCTTCGTTGTATGTTCGTTCTTTCAGAAGAGTTTGAATTGAACATTTTGAAGACAATGATATGGCAAATATAAAGATACTCAAAATTACTATTCTAAGCGGAAGACGCGATCTCAGCTGGTACTTTTATAAAATTTATAATATTAATAATCAAATATTTCTTGTTATACATGGGTATAGTCTGCAGTAGCTAAAAAATAAATTATGCTTGTTAGTTATCCCAAAAATACCTCATTTTAAAAGTAATCGTTGAGGTAAAATAAAACCGGCAATCAGGCGGTCGTAATCTACCGCAACATAAATCCAGTTTACGTTTCCATAAATACACATTTTTGTTGCCAGACACAACTGACATCAGCTGTTACTGTGTTCACTGAAAACAATGCAGTCATGTTTTAGATATACGATATTCGTCGATATAGGATTGTACTAGATGCGGGCTAATACGTAATTTTAAGAGAAAATACAATGTTTTTATTTAAAACACTTTAAACGGTTTAAAACGTATTGCTGAATATCAAACTGCAATATGCGTAAACAATACTAAATATACAATTACCTTTTTTTAAATTTTATATCTTGTTAAGTACGAACAACTGATTTTATTGCAGTATAATATTGCAATTATCTATCTTCTTCAGGTTCCGGGTTTGATTTCTCGGTTGGGCAAAACTTTATTTTAGGGTCCTCTTCTATGCTACAGGCTACCCCAGACTAACTAAATGGTTAAACGTGTTGCTTGACATCGTGTTAAGCGCGAGGGATCCTGGGTTCAAATCTTGGGGAAACAATAGATTATTTGGGTCGGTCAGGGCACAGAAGTCTGATCTACTTGCTTGTTAATAAAAACCGATCAGTGAAACGCACATAGAAACGTGTTCGCCCCATGGCCCACGGGGGTACACGGAATTTCACTTTAATATTAGATTATACCTAAGATAGACCTAACATTAATAGGTTGAAACAATCTTGCTAAACAGTGGTTTGAAGAAATTTCAGTGATTCAAACGGGAGTAGAATACACTACTGACCACTTGCCGCGCCATTTATCTGCTAATGAGCTTAATTGAACTAAATTAAATTTTGGGCATTGTTCTTAAGGTTTTAAAATAACTAAACTTCTAGAAATTCCGCTCAGTCTTTCTCTGTTTATCAAATAAATATCAAGCCAATACATATACAATTATAATGAATAATACGCGATCTTACCCACGTTAAAATAATTTATACGTACATTAAAGCCTTTTCTTGCGTCCCTTATTCGGGCACATTTGCATAATTACTTATGAAGTATGGCGCACACGCGTTCAGAATTGCTTTTGTTATACATATTGAACCGATATTGGAAATACGTGCAACATAGTTTTAAAATTGAGAACCTTTCAGTTATTATTGTTCAATTATATACGTATTTATAATGACTCCTCTATGTAAATGAAAACGAAACACTTTTATCAAGAAACGTATAAGTATATTCGATTTGTTGCACTATAATACATCTTAGAATACGTATTTTTTGATAACATAATATGACGTATTGAAATATATAATTTAGCTCTTAGCTAAAAAAACGGTGTTAAGCGCTAAATTTTGGACGACCCAGATATTTTGAATGCTTGGTTGTGCAACGGTTAATTGTGTTTTTTTTCGTTATCTCGTTGCCGCTCGTGGGGCAAGAGCGAACACATTTCTGTGTCTGTTTCACAGATACGTTTTATTTACAAGCAAGTAGTTAATCAGATTTCTGTGACCTACCCGACCGACACAATGTTCAATCCCAGGACCTTTCGCGCTTAACGCAATGCTAGGCTAAACGATTAACTTATTTCGCCACATATTCGTTCATAATTATCGTTTCAAGGAAGTATCATTCACTGACTCGAATGTGATTGAAATGATTTTCGGTATCTTCCACGAAGAAACCAGAAATCAGAATCCATTCCTCGAACCACCTTTAAAGTTGCCAGATGCTCTAGCGACCCTATTGCCCTTCGAATATCTTAATAAGGAAGGGGAAATTCTCGTCCTTAAAATAAACATTAAAGACTACCAGTTTTTCCGACATAAAACATATGACACAATATACATAATTAGTTTATAAATATCAGCAATAACGCAGCTACAAAAGTTCGCCTCCAATTACGGACATAAGCTACGAAAATGTAGACGTTACAATTAATGATCTACGTTATTTCGTAGCGGCGTAGCAACTACGACAAGACTTAGGGACACAGCGATTAAAATTTTACTTTTAGATCCTGTCCATTGCTATTCTATGGGATCATGTTCGTGAGGTGAGTACTTCGATCCACTGTTGTGCATTTTATGTTAATTTTAATACGTGATCCCGTAAAGAAAAATATCGTGAGGAAACCGGTATATTTTATACGCGTTTGGCCACCTTCATAAATTTATTCAAAATATATATCTCAGTGGGATCAGTTAGAAAGCACTTGAAGATATTTTTTATAGATGCTTTATTTGGAAAATAGCATGTTTCATAATTAATTATTTTTTGTTCCACGAGATACGATATTTCACTATCTCATTTATTTAACGAATGTGATACTCGTCTGTATAAGAATAGAGTATGTGTTTCCATGCAAGAGAAACTGGTTTTTTGCTGTAGATGTAACTATACTATATGTATTAATAAAACATCCAAAAGCGGATGTAACTAAAATTGCATCCGTATGTTTTACAATAACTTTTAAAACATACAGGTCATTCAAATACGAACAAAGTAATAGAATAGTTAATGTCAAAGTTCATGTTAAAATTTCGAACGAGAACTCACTTCTTCGTTGATACTTTTGTGGCGTTTCCGCAACCTCCAGGTGCGGTACAACTTTCTAATTATTATAATGAGGTCATATACTTTTTATAGACATACATATACAGCCTGTTTGTTGTAGTATGCGCAGGAATTTATTATTACAACAACTGACTCTATTTGATTTATACATCCTGTAACTGTTTTAAATTACAACGGATGCGTTAAATAAATAATTCGCGTATATTATATACATTGTAACATGCTGCTTGTTCTAATTTTTGTTTTCATAAATTATAAGAATAAAAATATAAAAAATAAAATAAAAAATGAAGTTTAAAGTTAGGTAAGCAAAATAAAAGTGCAAAAGTGAAATAATCTAGGTTCTCATAAAAAAAATATTATCCACCGTATTAAAAACTGTGTCAAGGCAACCCGTTTAAAATGTAATAACTTTCATTCGTATTCCATTTTAAAGGCAAAATCGCCCGCAGCGATAAAATCTACGAATTTCCCAAATCGTAACTAACAAAGATACACGCAACAAAGCAATTTAATTTACGAACCTGTATCAAAATTAAAAGGTCGCAGTTTTCACTCGGTTTCCGAAACACGCCACTGCCGCACTGCAATATTAAAAATTCAGAAAATATCGATCCTGTCACTCGACAATCGATATATAACGATCCACCGTAATTTGTTAACGAAGTTCGTAATTTGTCGTTTAACGGTCACTATTCCATATTTGAATTTTGGGCAGCCGCCCAGCACGCGGTGAACCGCCTTCCCCGGCGTGCGTCGCGTCACTGACGTACGGAAAATGTCGCGCATGCGCTGCCTCTACCGATACCTAAGCATTTCATTTTGTAATGAACTGAAATCCTATTACTCTAAAATCACCCTTTTCCTCTAGAGATAAAATCTACAATGGTTTGCGAACGAACGAAAAGGTGCGTTCGAAGTTTGAAAATGTTAATGTTTCTGTCTCTGTTGTTGTTGAGGTCTACAATGCATTCGTATTATAATTGAGTGTTCTTGTGTTTATAGGTTATGAATTGTTTATGCAATTTGTGTCAAAGTTATTGACGTGTCGGTACAAATTGTGCCCGGCGTTACAATGGTATAACTCCCTGCGCACACCTAGCAATGCATAAATTTAGAATGTAGAATAATCCTAAAGTACGGAAGATTAATATTTCTCAAACTAACTTTTTTAAATATACTAGCTTCTATACAGAATCTTGGAGTGACTAGATGCATTATTTTGGGCAGAAATTTATCATCGAAATAGTAACGCCGATCGATAAAAAAATAGAGAGACACAATATGTCTGCTCTATTTTTTTATCGAAGAACCCTTATTGAATATTACCTTAGAAATATATTTGATATAAATTTTATTAAAATTAATTATTAAATATAGTTTATGTCAGTTAATATTTCCTATAATTTTGTCGAGAAAGGTTGCAATTTGTGCGTTTTGGTTTATACATTTGGCGTAAATAACGAAGTAAAACAAACGTTTTATAAAATATTGTGTAATTTTCTTCTTTTGTTATGGCATTCCACTATTCAATATTTATCTATTTAATATCAGTATGAAATTAGATTTATTTACCTACCCTCTTTCACTTTAACAAACCTAAACACACAAAAGTATGCAACAATATAATAATAAAATCTAAACTCAACTTAGTTTCACCTCTAGATTATTAACGAAGTTTGTTTCATAATATTTAATTTGTACCGAAATTGAATAGATTTGAACAAAATGCGCAAGTCATGAAAGCACCAAGGTTGTTGATAAACTATTTGTAATTAAAACTTTCTTAACTTCACATTACAAATGACTGTATCGCGTTGTTTGCGTTTTCAACAGATGTTTATGGTTATAATTTTACATTCTTAATGATGTTTGCATGAATTATTGTTATGTCTTACAATTAATATTCTAATATTTAGAATGAATTTAAAGCAGACTTAAATGTAATTATTATTATAACTAGATAAATATATTATAACTAATAGTTCATCAGATATTCAGTAAAATAATATAAGATAGTCGAATGTACTTAGCTACATTTAAATTTGTTAATTTTCCCTTACAAGTAATTAGTATGGTCGATTAATTAAAGTTTTCCTCCCCAGAACAATCTTTAAGGAGATATTACAGTTTTATTATTTGTCTATATCCTCATGTCCCAAACGTTAAATTGCATATACTTCAGCAAACGCAGCTGATAAGAAATGATTAAAAAAAAAAATCAAATTTTCAGAATAAAACATTAGCGTGTAGTTATAAAATTAAGTAGATTATAAAAGATCTTTCAAAGATGTCACGACTTTCACATAATTCTATTAAAATATTGAAAGTTACGATAATTTCCCAAGAGATGTCGCTAATTAAGTTGAACAACCCCTACGTGGTTACGATTACGAAGAGGTAAAGTTACGTTTTCAATAGGAAGGTTAGAAATGTTATTTCAAGCCCGGTATGGTGTTGTCTAGTATTGCAGTTATGGTTCTAGGTTCGAGTTCCGAACAAATAATTCACGGACACAGAAATGTGCTCATAAAACGTAGCTCAGAGAAGAAACGGAATTTAACTTAATCCCTTTGTTACTATTAAAACTATTTTGTTAATATTTCATTCCTAGTTTCTAGCTTCCTTTTTATAAAAACTTTATGGATATTTCACACAAAAAGTACTGAAAGAATTAAAAATAATAAAAGCACCTCCTACTTCACTTTATGTCCAATAAAAATTGCAAATACACAATACTCAGCTACGAATAATCAATTAAAAATTAGTAATGCCACACATGACGGTAGTTCGGTTTTATCGGTTCAGTAATTTCCCAAGAGATGGCGCTTAATTGTGTTCGTAGTAATTATCCGTCATTAATGTGCTTCTATCTTGCACGGGAATAGTGTACTTAATTGCATTTTGTCTCTGAGAATAGGTTTTAGAGAGTATTTTCGTAACCGAAGTGCATTTGTTGTGGGGGTATTAGTGTTTAGTGCACAAGTCTTAGTATACCTTGTTGTGTTTTCTTTACACACACTAAGAAACATTTCTACTTTCTATTAGATTGTATTATTCGGGGAACTTAGTTCTTCCCGAATAATAATATAAACCATTTGGGGGCCGGGGAAGGCCCCCCCCCCTGGGTTTTTGGTGGAAAAAAGGGGGGGCCCCCCCCCCTTGGGGAGGGACCCCCCCAATAAAATTTAAACGTGATGACTTCATCGACTTATATTCATTTGGAAACACGGACTAGAACCAGATGAAGGAGTGGAAAGAATAAGGTTCAGAAAAGTTATGAATTGAATTTGGAACGTGTTGAACCCATGTGAGAATGGAACCCACACCCCTCGATCGTAAAATCAAATTTATGGTAAAAAAAAGGATACACAAGTATTACATTAGATTTATGACGCTGTATGTATTCAAATAATAATAATCATTATTAAATACTGTCTATAGTTTACGCGAGTAGTACACATTTAAATAAAACACTTTAACGGTTAAAAACGCGATATATTAGTTGAACTTATTTGAAAATGATTTTTAACTTCGGCCCGACGTTTCGGATGCTTTGCAGCAGCCGTGACCACGGGGAGACCCCGGGGTCAAATCAAATCAAAGTGTTTTAATTAAATAATCACTATTACTTAGGCGTCCGTCAATATTACGGATATTTTGAAACATTTCTTTTTTTTAAATAATGGCATAAGAAAAGTTTAGAATTTAGAAACGTTTGTAATAAATAATTTTACCTTGGGTATTTTGTATTCTAGGATTTATTTTTTTTTTATAACCATCTTTTGCTTAATAATAAATTAGTAAGTACTAGTCTTAGTGATAAACAATAGTCTACCGAAGGTTCAGGAAGTGAAATCTCAAAACTATTTCACCGCAACAATTTAGAGAAAGGTGTCTTCACTTTGAGGGAATATTATAGGATCCTAACACCCGTTATAATTAACAAAGGGGTGAAGTTATTACTAATAAGATACCGGGAAACACATTCACGGTATCTTATTTTTTATTTAGTTTTATAATAATATTCCGTATCTCTATATCTACTAAAGTAACATCAACAAAAAAACATTTTTTCCGACTTTTCTTAGTTGAATTTAAATATTTATTTAATAAACACTTTTTTTTATGATAGATGGGGACAGACAAGCAGGAAGTTCACTAGGTGGTAGGTGAATTATGCCAGGCATCTAAACAAGATGCACTGTGTGCCTATTTTGACTTTGGATATTCGGAAATCCAACTGTGGACGTTTCGGATGCTTTGCAGCAGCCGTGGTCACGTCGGGCCGTAGTTAAAAATAATTTTCAAACAAGTTTAACTAAAATATATTGCGTTTTGAAGCGTTAAAGTGTTTTATTTAAAAGTATATTTTATTTATTATTATTTAAACGCAACTGTAAATAGTCTCAGTGCGGTTTATTTTCGTTCTGCTATACTGAAACGCGATTAAAGGCAAAAGTACATAATTGCAGAAAATTAAGTCACAAACAGCTCTGCGAAATGGGCGAACAGGCTACAATTTCTTTTTAATCTGTGGTATGAGTCGTGATTTGGATTCTTTTCTTAACCATATCTAAACTACCTATTTGTTAATAGTATATTACTAGCAGTTTAGTAGTTACTAGTTTCGGCTATATGGACTACACATTAAAATTATTTGAAACCCTAACTTGGGAGAGTTACTTATTGTTCTTATTATATTATCTTTTATATATGTATAAATCGTCTGTAGTTAAACGGTTAAACGAACTACCTGCCATTCAAAGGTCCTTAATTTAGACCCCACGGAAAACAGCATGCCCCATTGGGGAAAACGAGACTTCACTCTTATTCCAAGTATTTGTTTTTAATGGTAAGAAATGGTTGAAAATTTTGATTAACCCTCATTTACAGACCTTCACTGGTACACCCATTAGGTATTTGTCATCAATCTTAAAATGTTTCTCGACACCACCCACTTAAAAATCTTCTAGCCTCTTGCGGCTTTCGCGGTTACAAATGGTTACGTGATGCAACCTAATTAGGTTGCATCCAAATATTTTCCAATATGCTAATGCATCTGATGTAGGTAACGCTAGATTTCTTACATGCGCTGTGCATTTTTCGGATAAAAATCTAGCATTTACATCAACACGAGGAAGATACGTCCTTCAAGAAAAGTTGATGTTATACCGCTTTCAAAAACTCGTGAAAACAAGCTTAATATGACATTCCTAAGTTGATCCAAAAAACTTAACTAAATACTATATCAATTCTTCTTTCCGACAGACCAAATCGAAATAATCTATAAACAAACCAAAATGATACAAACAGAATCCCACCCTATTATCTCTTGAACGTCTTTATGCGACAAAAAACTATTTTAATACAAAGAAATCTTAGCAAAGGAATACCAAACCCAATTACAGTCTCCGAAGCGAGCTAACTACGTTTATTTCTTGTTACCATCTTTTTGTTGTTCACTTAATTAACTCGGAAAGTATCTTCCTTATGACATTTATGTTAATATGAAATGTAATACACATTTAATTAAGTTGTCTTTGTTCTATACAAAGTTACTTTTTGTAGCCTACGCAATATTCTATATCAAATGCTTAACAAGAATGAAAAGAGGCTTAATTATTTATTAATTGTATAACGTGGAGGAAAATATAATTATGTTTATATTTAATTACTACTTTTACAAATCATCATTGAATTTATGTACTGAAAGTATGTGCATATATATATCCATACATATACGATTACTAATAGTGTGTGATGCGTGTCAACTAGTTATCAAATAGCTTTCTTTAAATGTAATTATTTTGGGCGTCAAACCATAATTTAAATATAAGACTATTTGTAAGGCAAGTATTTAAAATATTGCTTCCCTAATGTATTTTATTTATATTATTCAAAACTTTTATTAAGTATTGTCTGTAGTTTACATATTCAAATAAAACACTTTTAACGTTTCAAATGCGAAATATTTTACATTTACAATTTATATTAAGTACGGACCGACGTTTCGGATGCTTTTAAGCAGACGGGGTCCCCGGAAAACTACTTTTTCCCCCCCCGTGGAGCCCCCCCCCCTTTTTCCCCCAAAAAATATATATAGTTTTTAAACTATATAATGCCATCATGTGCAATTAAAAACATGAAAAAAAGTATTAAAGTTTTCAAGTGAATTACTACTAAACATTCTTCATTCTTATAAATTAACGTTTTTAGTCATAGCCCTGGAGTTACCTGGAAAAACGATTCGGTAGATAGGAAGAAATCTAATTGCAGATTTTTAATTTCAGCTTAACTAGACCTCGGTAAACCGCCGTGGAGACAGAAAAATAAATAAAAAAGATTAAGACTTAGGACATGTTAGCTTAGCGTAGTTAGTAAATAAACTTTATGGATAATACAAAAATATTCAATTATACACTTAATATGTTTGTATAATCCATAACCAAATTCTTTGTATTATTTTATAAAAATAAAAGCATTGAATATCCAACGCGATTGAATTGGTAAAATTATGTATTTAGTAACAGTTTACACAATAAACAAGAAAAAAGTACAATCGAGGCTAATATGGGGCGCAACGGATGGCCTTATCGCTAACAAGCGATCTCTTCCGGGCAACCCAAAATGAGAAAAGTTAATATATAAAATCTCGTATTGGAAATTTTCAACGCAATAGTTCAACGGGTTCGTTGGTAATTGTATATATGTCTATTAATCAACGGTCGCATATCGGTTTTAGTTTGTGTAGGTATTTCTGAATACCCTAAGACAAAATAGGTCTAGATGTTTTAGCTGGGGTATCCAATGAACCAGGTGCTTGTCTATCCCTCTCTATACGTTTATATGTCTGATTCCAAAAACAAAATAGCTACGTACTTACATATTATTCCATTCCGCTCCTCTAATCGTCGCTATCGCTCCTCTAATCGCGTCGCTACTCGCTCCTATTGTGTTACACCCTCGTAGCGACGATAGATTAATTAACTCGGCGTTTTTTAAAATCTCATCTGCAAATATCGGAATGTACTTGACGATGTTTTTTTCGCAAACACGTTTAAATTAAATATATAAAATGCACATACATGTTTATTCTCAAGATGTATTGTATGGCCTATAATAATCGGTCGTGGATTCGATTCCCACCGGCTTCAATATTTTTCTAAGCCACCCTCCACAGATGAAAAAGCTGTCGAGTGTAATCGCATTTCAATCTGTGGATTCCTGAATAATCAAAGCCAAAAATACCTCGATAGCGCATCTTGTCTAGCTTTTATAATATGTGAACCAAATGGTTGCCGGCTTTCTCTAAATAAATAATCCTTGCAACATACTTTCTTCTACTAATTTAAAGACCGGAAAATAAAACAACCATTTAAAAAAAAGTTTACACAATTTTCCGTATTATATACGAGATATTCAGTTACTTTTCTTTCTTGCATGTCCCGTCCCAGCTGTGGGCAATACGTGTCATAAATCGTTAAATGCATTGATGTATATTTAGATCAACAATAGAGAGTGAAATATAAAGAAACACTGTGGCTCGAGCCAATATTTGCGAAATTTGATCACAACGGGTTACGAACCGAAATTTAATTACGTCGCTCGTTTGTGCTCACATAGTCCCAGCCAATAAAGTCTATGTCTATGGAACTAGATTATTAATTTACGTCCGTTTTAATTTGCCTTTTACATGTTCTGACGTTGGTCTAATAGTAACAATGTGTGTGGAATTCCGTTTCCCCCTCGTGGGACATGGAGCGAACACACTTCTGTGTCCGTTTTTTAACACTCTCCCCCACTCCATTCTATATATCTTTTCTAAAACATTTATGACCTTCTGATGGAACTGAACATTATATAGTGATAGGAATATTGAAACACCATCCTTCACAACCATTGTTACAGTAAAAAAAAGGCGGAAAAGGACACCGGGCAAGTTTAATCGCGTTTCGTTGTGTCTGTGAATTTCCGGATATCCAAAAATATATTGACATCGCATCTTGCTTAGAGCAAAAGAATGATTGTCTGTCCTTCTATAATTATAGTTATCATCACTTGGTACAAAACTATCTAAGTACTGTCTGTTTTTTACGCGAGCGGTACACTTTTTAATAAAATACTATAACGGTTTAAAACGCGATATATATTAGTTAAGCTTATGTGAATTATTTCAACTACGGCCGGCGTTTCGGATGTCTTGCAGCAGCCGTTGTTCCAGGTTAACTAATAGATATCGCGTTATAATCCGTTAAAGTGTTTTATTTAAACAAAATGATTATATATATACTGTATAAAATAATTATTATATTGTGCAAAGTTCTTTCGTGAAAGGGGAACAAATAATTACAACGTAATATTTATACAATTTATTGAAACAATAAAACATGAAATGTCAACTATTTATACAGACTGATAACTTTTGCGCTATTCATTTGTTTTATAATTGTCGGACAGATAAGTACTCATTGGGAAGTTATAAATAAATTTGTTGGACATTTATAATTACATTAAGTTATTTATTTTTTTTGTTATTTACTATAAAAATATTTCGAAGTAGTTGAATCAAATAACATCGTCCATTCTTATGTCCACTAGGTGTACATTGATTTTACATTAAGAATTAACATTAGAAAAATATTCTACAACTAAATTTAACATTAACCAGATTACAGCCAAAAAATTTTACTGTTAAGTTATATTTATATTTTTACAATATACAATTACAGACTAAGCCTAATTCATACATTTTTAAGTTTTGAAGTATGTATTTAGATTCATATTAGCACACCAAGGCTACTTTTACCATAGAACTGAAAAAAAATACATTTTTATTTTGCGGGTCGTACACTACAGTGTTTTATAGTATCTTTGGCACATTTCTTCACTTATTTATAGCGCGTTTCGGGGGCTGTCCCTTAGGGTTCGCTTGGGAACCCTTTTACCAAGATTGTGCTTTATAACACATAAACATTCTTGGTCTCTTTTTAAACGTATAAGTACCTACTTTTAACTTGTAGTACTTATTTTATCTTCTAAGAATATTGTTTGATTATTAAATAAATACAATCGATTTGAGTGCTGATTTGTGAAATTTATATTTGTTTTTTATAGACCTTAAGTTCGGGTTGTTTTTCCGATTTTTCGGGTTTTGTCTTTTTCCTTTTTAAGGGTTTGTGTTTTTTTTGGGTTTTTTTTTAATCTATACATTTATAACTATAAAAGATAGGCATAATCTTCAAATTACAGGAATATATTTTATACATTAGGGGCGTAAAGATTTGCATAAATGACGTTACGTGTCATTAACTCTGATTGATATTATCAGTGATTTATGAATGTAATGTTTTCGGCAAGACCTGTCTTTAATAACTCAAATGTATTATTAATATTACAGAGAATTACAATTTTTTGTTATGGTTTTCGATTCTGATATGTGTGCTACTGTGTAAAAGGTAACTAACTAACTGTGCCAGCGACTTCGACCGCGTAGAATTTATTTTTTTTTTGGCATCCAAAATTATTTTTACAAACCATCTCTATAATTTTAAGTTGAAACACAGGACGTCGGTCGCGTCCCGTCGTTCTTGCAAGTTAATCTTAAAAAATATTTAGTTTCGTAGACTTTTTTTAGATAATTTAAAGAGGAATAAATTTTTCATACATATATATATATTTTGGCTATCTTAAACAGTTTTCGGAGCATACGCATCGGAAACCCACAAAATTGAATTATTTTACCCGTATTTTCCACACTTCCTGCCGTTTCTTCGCTCCTATTAGTCACAGCGCAATGATTTATTAGCTATAACTTTTCTCAATAAATTTTCTAACCGACAAAAAGTAATTTGAACCATTAGTTCCTGAGACTAGTAGTTCAAACAAACAAACTATTCACCTTTAAATATAAGTATAGATATCAATGTTTGTCAATTTGTTAACAAGAATTGGATTAGAACTATCTATTTAAAATGTTAATTATATACATCACTGTCACGTCTTTCATATACAAAAAAATTACAATTACTTTGATCTGAATTACATAATATCTAATCTACTTTGGTCAACACTGAGGTTAATTCTAATTCAAAACTCTATTTAGCTACGGCATATTATTCGTTTTTTTAGTACTTAATAATCTTAAAATAGAGACCGAAAATAGGTATCAAAAGCTAATCGTTCTCAATATTTTATGTAATCAAATTCGCGGATAAACAATTAACTCGTTATAGAAAATAAGTAATCTCATTTAAAACCACAACGTACTGCATGAATCTGAAATTATCAAAATGTAAATATAATGTCTGGTTACCAAATTTAATAAGCACTTTAGATAATGTAAAATATGCACTGATTTTCAATAAACTAATTCCGATTATGTATATTATTATTAAATAATTTTATAAACACGTTTTTAAAACAACTCTATACTGTTTAAAAATAGAAAATAAATTGAAAAACTTTTCGACTCGCCCCGACCTGAACCGGCATCGTTAGCGTTCCGTCGTTGCGTTGCTGCCGATGCCGGTTCAAGTCCTGCCCGAGTTGAAATTTTTTTCAATTTATTTTCGATTTTTAAATTATACAGTGCCTTCATGTGCAATACATGTACATGTAAAAAATAATAAAGTTTTCAAACTCTATACTTTTTAAACGAGCTACTTTCCTTTTAAACAAATGCTCTTTTCAGGCCATCACCTGATCTTAGATAAGGATAAACGTTAAAAAAAATGTTGCTACAAAAAATAATTGATGTTATAACTACACTGTTGTATCAAAAAATCTATTCACTGTTTTATTTCTTTAAAACAATTGTTAATGTATTTTTGACGTCCATTTTTGACCTGTCACATTATGCAGAGTGAGCATTCCCGTTTTCACATGAACTGGAATTATTATTAGGGCTATCGTTAGGATCACTTACCGTATCTCTACTCTCTAGGACATTTGAATTTATTTCATAACAAGTGCTATCTGCATTATCATTGTCTACCCTATCTAAATCACAACACATTTTATTATCTACATCTAAATCTTCTGTTTTCTCAATGATTATATCCACTGTGGGTTTATAGTCTTCCCTTTTGATTAGTTTGTCTAGATCCGGCGGTCTCACTGTTGACAGAGTGCTGGATAAAAATGACGATTGGAGGTTGTAGCCAGGTAGTAATTTTGGTTGTAGAGGTAGCATGAGGTCTAGGGAGCCGGTGGTAGCAGGTCTTGGTTGTAGAGGGGGGGCGGTCATTAGCGGAGGTTGTAATGACGCTAAAGATATCGCAGCGCATTGCGTGTTCACTATCGGGCTCTCGACTGGAAACAAGAAAGCTAGGGCTTAGGAGGGTTAGATATTCTGAAGAATTTCTAGAAGATTCTACTTTCATATAAAAAAATTGATAAAGTAGGATTATTTAAGGTTTGTATGTGCAGATGGCGAACATTAAACGTAATTTAAATAAATTGCGTAAGCACTTTGTAAAAGATAATGTCTAGTTATTAAATACTGATATTAAATTCGCATTTTTTTAAACACATGCGCACTAGCGTTTAACTAGCGTAGCATTACGTTTTAATTAGTAATTACAAATTAGTTAAAACGTAACACGCCTACTTGCTTCTATACTCAGCATTAATTTATGTCATTCATATGTTTAAGTGTTTAGTCAGAATATAAGAAAATATAATGAACTTTATATAGTTTAAGAAAAAGGTTCCGAATGCATGAAGTCTTTAACGGGTGAGGTAGGGTTTATTATTTATTATGGAAGATCTTAGGCTTGGTATATTTTTACCTATAGGAGCTCTAGCCTGTAACGGTTGCGCTGTATGAGGCGGGCGAAGCACATTTGATGGTCCTTGAAGAGCCAAACTGATCATGTTCATTCCATTCACACCTGCATAAGTCACAAAAGTTATCTTATAAAATAAATCCAATAAAATCAAAGTTCTATAAGAAAATGTATGCTTGTCGTGTGAAACTTCGATTGAAAATGACGTATTGTAGGCGCGATTCATATTGAATTTGTGAGAAATCTAAGTAAATCATATGTTATAATAACAGCCATTTACTATTATATTATAAATTGTAATATTTAGTACACTAAAACATTTGAGTGACACACTTTTTGTTTTCGTTTAAATAGGCTATAAAATATTATAAGTAGAGCCTAGCTCACTAAGTTATTTGTAGAGGGCGAAGGCGTTATCGACGATTTAAGTAGCTATAACAAAAATACACCTAACGAGGTGCTTAGAAAAATATTCAGAAATATAAGCCAACGCCATCTGTCGATCCTAAAAAACACTAGGCTCACCGAACTTGTTGGCGCCCTGAAGGTCTTTTAGAACCACCGGATGTTTCACAGCATTTACTCGTCGATTTGAGGCAGTTGCGTCGCGTTTCCTTCGGGGTTGTTCTACGGGTAAAACTCGACGCCTTTTCTTCGGCAGTTTTGAGCGCGCCTGTGGATAGATGGCGTTTTAATAACTTCAATGTTTAAAAATATATATATTTGTAAATCATTTCTTTTTAGTTCATGGTTTGAGTCTTAAATTACATTATAAGTGTGAAATACTATTAACGGTTTAAAATGGGAAATTTATTATTGGAGTCATTTATTTTTTTTATTTACTACGGCCTAACGTTTTAGATGCAGGGCAGAATCGATCATAATCATAATCGATGTATTTATAGCTTACCATACAAATTCTTCTATAATAAACACATCACATTCTAACATACGATATTTATTTATATAGTTAAAGGTTGCAATACTTAAATTAAAAAAAAAACCCCAAGACTTAAATACAGTGATGTTTAAAGTTTTTCATTATTTTTCAACATCAAACTTTAATTAGTAGTCTATAGTTTTAAGAAATAACGGCCCATTTTGTGCTATTTGTGTTTTAGACAATCTATTTAGTGGCTAATCGTTATCCCGTCCCCAGGGAAGTTGTAATGAGAACGATAACAATCACGAAAACATAATTATAAGTTTTAATGAAATATTGAGAGACTGCTCTGTTGGGGGTTACAATTTTTACTGAATTAAATTGGATTTGGCAAATGAAACAAGTTCACGATTTCTTTAATAACACAAAAATGTTTCTAACTAATTACACTTTCAATAAGAAATAAGCTTTTTGAATCAAACTGCGATATACGCATCTGTGTCGAAACATTTTCGTTTTAAGAATAAAAACGCCCGACGCGACGGGCTAAAACGTCGGGTCGTGGCTGAAACAGATTTCCAATAAATATATAATGGCGTTCTAATCCATTTTCCAAGAGCTTTATAAAAGTCAAGTTATAACTTACACTATTACAATGAGTTTAACATATGAGTGTTTTAAATAAATTATTATTTAAATTAAAGCAATACGTTTTCTGCCTCATTTCTTTTGTATAAAAATGATTTAAATATTATTACAGTAAAAAACATAATGGACTGGTTTGCTACAGAAAATTCTAAGAATTGTCTATAATTTAGCCCCCGTGTGGCTATGGTTTCTGGCAAGTATCCGAACGATAAGCCGTACTTAAATAAATTTTAAAAATAAGTTACCTTAACACATGTCGTGTTTTAAACTGTTTATTTAAAATTTTCTGAAGAATAGAAAAGATAGTTATACTTTTTATAGTATATTGCCACTTTCATGTTACTAAGAACTAATCATATTATGTAATTAACAGCCAACTTTAAAAACGTCTAATAGAGTTACAAATTAAACTAAGTGTCAACATTATTAAGTTTTAACTTTCAGCTTCGTGTTGGCAGCTTCGCCAACAAAAAATAAGACAGTCGAGAAATTCAAGAATTTATTTACCTTCAGGAAAACTTTTATGACGTCATTACATTTTATTTGCGCGTTTATTAAAAAGCAAATAAGATTTTAGTGCAGTTTTTTCTATGTTTGGAACTTTTACAATTTTTAGGAAAGGAAAACTGTATGTTCGTCTACGTAATACGTAAATAATAACTCGATTAGTTAACAAATAATGGTCAAAATCTAAATAAATGGTAAAAACACTAGAAAGTTTAAGATAAAAATTCAAGAAACTTTTTGTAATTTGAATTCTCTGACAAGTGTAGTCAACTGCATTTGGTAAATTAATTCGATCTATTTTTTTTGTTCTAAACTCGAAATCTGTTAAAGTATAGTCAATTGAAGAGTTTGATTAGTGTAGAATCACTGCATATAATAGTTGAAGAAAGTATTTTTTTTTGTTTGAACGCGCTAATCTCAGTAACTGCTAGTTCGAATTGAAAAAAATTCCGTTGCGTATGCTGCGAAAACGGTTTAATATAACCAACAAATATGTATTCAATAATGATTCTTCTTTAAATTATCTAAAAAAATATTCGCGACACTGTCGGCCTTATTACAAAAAAAATACTTAAACCAGAATCCCAGAGTCTTGGTTTAACTCTTAAAGCATGGTCTAAATGAATCTAAGTTAGAACCAGAGTTAGTCCAGATTTCAAATAAACCAGAGTTTAAACCAGGTTTGAGAGTTAGTCTTCATTTTGTAATAAGAGTGTATATGCCTATGTTTTAAAATTGACTTGCGGTACGCGGAAACGTCGTAGGTAAAAGAAATTTTTATAAAAATGGAGAGTAAGTTGCAAAACCAAAACGACTATTCTTTGCGGACGAAGTCGCGTCCACAGCTTATATCAAATATAATTATTCACATTATCACAATAAAAGCGACATATTCAATAAAATCTAATTACATCATGTAAAACCAACATTTGTAGGAGACTCGAGCTTTGTAAAAGTAAAATTTCAACGAAAATTTCGAGTTGAATTCGAGACTTTCGCAGCACTCAAATTTCCCTGGCTCCCCGTTAAGCTGCGACCAGACTAGCGCAAATCAGGTTAACAATAGATGGCTGCGTATTCGCAACTTATTAAACTTTTAATATATCAGCCCTTTTCGTCTATTCTGTAATATCTATCTTTCATTAATTTTGAACTTTGTAATGACAATGTTGTGATGCATATTTACCGTAAGTAAATATGAATAAAATTATATAATATTTTTGAATATAACTTGGCAGTACAAAATGAATAATATACATTTCAATGTTATATTCATAAATATAGATAGCAACGTAAAGTATTTGCTTTAACGACAAAATTTACATGTTTCTGTCAAACATCAAGCAAGAGGCTGCTAGAAGCAGATTGGCCTAATAACATAAAATAAATTCTACGATGAGTTGTGTAAAAATTATGTTTACAATTTTCTGTCACTGTGGTGTTGTAGATTAACATTTTTGTAGAAAATATAAATAGCTCATAAACAAAATTGCAGTTAGGCTACTCTGCCTCTAGCAGCCTCAACTAGTAGTAGTAATTTTTGCCAAACTTGCCTTATATTCGGTAGATATAAGCCGAAAGTTTATGAGTATAGCATATTAGTCGCAAGTGTAGTCAAAGCCTTAGTTTTCAGTATTTGGAGAGCTGTAGGTTTCGTTACGCTTACGCGACGAGTGTTTCAGCCTTCAAGTACAATGCGGCCATTTCGAAATATTACTTGCTATTAAACTTATGGAATACTTTCGGGATTGTTAATTAAATCCACAGTTTGTGCAGTTATAATTAGATGGAACTTTTCCACTTATGTTTGCAAATATTTTCGTATCAAAATAATTGTGTATACTTAAGTAAGTTAACTTTTAACAATGAAGGGGATACTGTCTGTAGTTTACGCGAGTAGTACACATTTAAATAAAACACCGCAGCATCCATATCTCCCCGCAACCACGGCCCGTGACCAAAAATAATTTTCAAATAAGTTTAATTAATATATATCGCGTTTTAAACCATTTAAGTGTTTTATTTAAGTGAGGAAGAGAATGCACAGTTAATCTACACAGGGAAGTACAATAACCATTTGGTCCTAACTAAATATCTTAAGTACCAGCTCTTAGTAGTGATTACAGTAAAATAAAGATATATTATTAAAAATAGGAAAGGTAATGCATATCTTACAAAATTATTATTTTTATGTATGTGAAGAAATAGACCTCAGCAAAGAATTAAAATGCAAATAAGACCAGATAATCTAAGTCCCCTCCAACTTATTTACTAGACATTATTTTTGTATTTGTAACTGTTAGTTTTAAGTTAGAGTTATATGCGATATGAGTAACTGATAAAAAAAAATGTTTTTAAGATTATATATTTGCTTTTATACATATAAAAAAGTAGTATATCCACATTTACATATACACATGATCTTCGTATGTAAAGGCTTTCTAACCCTTCGAATTCTTCCTACACTTTAATATACCTCCTTGGTTAGAGGGATTAAGGATATTACAAGGGATCTATCATACCTACATGTTGATCAAACATTGATTTCCAAGCACGTTTGACCCGGTGGGAATCGACCCTCTGGTCGTAGCATCGATTCCCACCGGAACACAGAAATCTGTGTTGTAAACGCTTTCGTTTACAATATGGTGTTATTAACAGCTAACTATACGTCTAATATAGATTAGCAACTTTAACAAACAGGAATGGTATTGACTTTCTAGTTCATAAAAAAATTGTTAGTAATAATATTTTTGCTAACTAAGTACAACGTCCTGCTAGCATTCACATCAATAAAGTTCTATATTATTTGTATTACACTGTATCGAAAACAGCGCAATACTTCAAGAGTATAAAATGTCAAATTTATCATCCAATATTAGATCAGTTAGTTCTCGTTGGCATTACGTAGTAGAACAAACAATATATAACAAAAAAAATCTATTGCCGATCTGTACAATTACAATCTGGACTGTAATATTAGTAGAGTTTGTCTGTTTAAACACGCTAATCTCATGAACTAAGGCTTCAATTGAAATCCTTATCTAAATTAAAACAGCTCGTGGATAGACCATTATCGAGGAAGGCTTTAGGATGTATAACATCACGCTGCGAGTATGCGACCAATAAGGGCGACTAAAAGTGAAAAAACTTAAAGTTTAAAAACGAAAATTTAAAAAAAAAACAAAGGGGGCCCCCCCGCCCCCGGGGGGGGGGGGGGACCCCGGGGGGGGGGGGGGGGGAAAAAACAATTTTTTTTTATTTTTTTTTTTTTTTTTTTTTTTTTTTTTTTTTTTTTTTTTTTTTTTTTTTTTTTTTTTTTTTTTTTTTTTTTAGTGGAAAGAAGGCAATAATTCGTCTTTGATAGCTTTCATTACGTGCGCTGCGAAAACTGTTCAAGGAACCAAAGGAACCAAAACGTTATCCGGCTCAGCTTGTTCATAACATAATCCGTGATTATTTAAGCGCGAAAATAAGAAACATCCATCCACCTTCAACAATTTACAACATCTTTTAAATAGTTTACTCTATATGGCAAAATGTTAGGCAAAGATATTTCATCTAGCAGGTACACACCCGGCAATATAATAAAAGTAAACACATTTATTGTCTCACTAATATTTATCAGTTCTGTACTAATATTTACTGTTCTTATACAAATAGATGAAATGTGAATCTCAGTTAATAACCGATTAATATCTTAGGAGTTTATGGCGCTGTCTTAGGAATAATAAAGATTTCGCAAAGGAATCGAGTAAGTAATATTTTTTTCTTGTCATCATAGTTTTCTATTATATAACCGTTTATATAGATTATAATAATTTATATAGCTGTATTTTACATCAAATTAAATATCTTTATTATTTTTACGTTGTTATTCGTGTACAGTATATAAAATACTTGTTTTGTATTGCTTGATGTAGTTTAGTTGCTTCGATTTAATACAGCATAGATATTTCTAAGCAACTTCAATATAGTCCATACTGTCTGTAGTTTACCGAGATGAATTAAATAAAAACCTTTGCAGTTTAAAAGCGAAATTAATACAGTATTAACTTCTACACACGTTGCAGTAGTCGTGACGTAGGATGGTTTTTATTAAAATTTAAAGTAACTTTCATTTATAAATGATAAGGAGAAATTTAATTATTTCAATTTACTATACGTTCGATTAGATATTTTTGAGAAATTGTTAAATATCAAGCGGAAATCAAGAAGGACAGACGGTAAGCTTCTCTTCTCTTTAATCAAGCTACATACGTGCATATACTAAAAATTATAAATTAAAGTGTCTATAGTTTACGCGAGTAGTACACATTTAAATAAAACACTTTAACGGTTTAAAACGCGATATATTATATATATAGTCTCCCCGTGGCCACGGTTGCTGCAAAGCATCCGAAACGTCGAACCGAAGTTAAAAATCATTTTCAAATAAGTTTTGCTAATAAGGTTTTAGAACCGTTAAAGTGTTTCATTTTAATTATAAATTATTAATAATGCTCTTCATATATATTTATCTTTTTTTCATACCTAATTACCAGCCTTAGATTTTAGTCCATACAGCAGCCACAAGATGGCGCGATAGTTGTAAATTAACAGGTTGCTGGCAATTTGCACCGCCCCTGATTAAATTGGCCAAGAGTGATTTGTGTCGTCAATTTACACAGTGATCTACGACTGAGTTAGAGTTATAGACGCGGTATTAACTGCACTGCCGGCTTATTTTGCCCTGTGGCGACAGCCATATGTTATAAATTATAATTATTGTGTATTCATGTTTGATGTGGGGCATAGATATGTCTGTGTTTGTTTTATATAATGGCCATATGGTCTAATGGTAGCAAAACTATAATTACTTGGTCGTGGGTCCGCTAGGTCCAACATATTTATAATTTTTCTTCAACATGAACTTCTAACTACACGAGTAGTACACATTTAAATAAAACACTTTAAAACGCGATATATATTAGTTAAGCTTATTTGAACTACGGCCCGACGTTCCGGATCGTATTAGACGTCCGGAAATGTCCGCGCATCGGGATATTTCGCCTTCCATCACGTGAATCTAAGGTTTGTGTTTCCTTCTCTATCATAAAAAATAAAGTGTATTTTTCGTTCTAAGTTCGATTCCTTGTAAGACAAATTTAGAGATTGCAAGGACATTAATTGTGGGTACATTTAATCTGTTTAATTGCTTCCACTGTGGGCAAGGCGTTAACAATAATAGGATAGGAATAAAGTTTATCACTGAAAACATCCTGAATTCTCCTAACTGAAACGTAAAACTTAGTTCGCTATTAAAGTTTTATCTGTTGCTGAAGCTGTAATAGTATTAGTTTTCATCTGAACTATCCAATAGCCAGCTTGAAAGCTTCACCAAACGGACAAGACCTAAGCAACTGCCACAATATCATGCAAACAGATGCAAACAGCTGTCCAAATTCGTTTGCATTTCAAACAGTGTAGCGTCAGCAGAGACATTTTCATTTTCAATTCAAAACTTTTAAAATCTATATACTCTACACTAATATGTAAAACTGAAAAGTTTGTTAGTTTGAACGCTATAATTACAGGAACTACTAGTTGAAATTTAGAAAATCTTTTTGTGTTTGCTAGAATATTTGTCTAGGAAAGCTATGTGCTATAAAATATCACGCTGTGACTAATATAAACGAAGAAATAGTTGAGAATGTAGAAAACACAGAAAAAATATTATTCTTTAAGTTTCCGATGCGTACGCTGCGAAAACGATTCAAGATACCCATAACAAGCTGTGTAAAAGAACGATTTCTCTTTAAACGATGTCAAAAATTTCCGCGACGCTATGTCTTTCTTTTAAGATTGACTTGCGAGAGCGCTACGACGCGAGGAGTAACAGCTTAAACTTATGAAGATACAGAGGAGGTTTGAAAGGAGGAAATGTGAAAGCCCAAAATTCTACGTGGACGAAGTCGCTGACATAGCTAGTCTTATATAAACAAAATTTAGCCACGACATTGTGTCATTGATCAAATAAAAACGTTTCTTGAAATCAGACAGTATCAAAAAAAAAATGCCGGTCCAAATGGCGGGCTCCTTAGGGTAATTTTAGTACGGCTAATCAACGGGTCGATCCCCACTAAGTCCAAAAGTCTTCGAATCAATCTATTATTTTTTCTGAAACCAGACGATATAGGGGGAGGAAAAATAAAATACCGTCCGGGACTCGAACCGCCGTCAATAGATTTAGTACCGAGGTAAAACTATAATGCTTAACAAACAATAAGCTGTTGTCTAGTGTATTATTGTGAGATCTGTTTACGATTCCTGCTGTGTACCTACTATTAGTTAAAGAAATGAACACTCAATGAGTGTAATTGTAAATAAAACACTATTAACGGTTTATATCGCGAAACGTATTATATGCGTAAACTACAGACTTAAGCGTAATTATAATTATTCCTAGATCTCATAAAATGGACTTATAATAGAATGCAAAAAAATGCCAAATGTCCAAATTAGCTTGCATCCCGAGCAACTGCTGTACCGTCAGCATAAAAACACGCTTTAATTTTACATCAAGCTCATTTACGTAACTCGAATATTCCGTTTTTGTCCTCGCTCGACTTGCGGATGAGAAAGTTTCGTCTGTTATTTGCAAATTTAGCGCATTATGTTAATACCAATGTGCAATGAAAGGGTTCTAACTGGGGCAGATGAGGAAAAAATTTGGGACAGTTTGAATAAAGATAATCACAGATAAAGGCGATAAATACGATATTATTTGAACAAGGGATTATATCGTAATATATAATTTGCATTATTTTGCGAACGTTACTTTCAAATGTCATTGCTAACGCGTATAAAGTAGCTTAAGTTATATCCGCCATAGTTGATACGTCTTCATACGTATACGTATGAAAAATCGAACATATAAAATATTTATCTATAGTTTGTAGGTACCAATCTTTAATGAAGGTAGTATAATCGTATCTCTTAGGGAGTTTCCTTCATAGACACAGACAATGTAGACCAATTACAGACAGGTCTACTTAAAAACGTGTAAAATGTTATTTAATATTAACTTGGAAGAACGACGGGACACGGACGACGTCGTGGGTCGCTCACAAATTTATAGAGTTGAACAGGGGGCTTGCAAAAACAAAAATTGATATGCAAAATAATTATTCTGCGCGTACGAAGTCGGGTGACTCAGCTAGCACAGAATAAATATTTCATTCTATTATGCTGTGGGCTTCTTTTAAACACAAATCTATGTCCCAAGACGGGACCAAGTTGAACATTCTCAGTTCATTTGCTATTCGTCTAAACCGCGCGTAAGTGCTTGCAATAAAACACAGGCTGACGCGAAGTCGCGAGAGCACTTTAAAATGAATATATTACAGTTCGTGTAGTAACCGCGACAAGCAGTAGCGAGAGCGACAAAAATGGCCCAATTGGTTTTTTATTCCTGGTTTACAGGATGCTTATTATTGGTTTTGAGTCGTAATTTCTGTGATATATATAAAAAAAACGTGGATGGTTGTCATTAAATCCAGGTGGTTTATTTTTCAATATGGCAACAATTTTATTATACTAAGGCATATATCATAAACATGAAAGAAAATTCGTGCACATTCATCATACAAATTTGAATAGAAAAATAGGGTCATATATTTTAATATGTAATACGTAAAAGTTTTTCCACTTAAATCATTTAAAAAGTGAAACTAATAATAATACTAATTAGTTTACCTTTCTGTTTTTTTGGGGTTGTTTTTCGGGGGCCCTTTTTCTCACTATATGAATTAAAAATCGATTATAAATTAAAAACAAAAATACGACTCGAGTAGAACTTGAACCGGCCTCCACAGCGTTCCGTCCTGTTACTCCAATTAATTAACTAACCAATTGAGCTATCGTGTAGTATTCACCGTACCATACCGTCATCGCTATGGTATTATAATCGATTTTTATATGTGTAAAAAAAAATTTAAAATTTTCAGAGTAAAATAACTTTTAAATTGTACCACAACATTTTATTCAAACAGAATTTAATTGAATTTAGCCCTGGTTCAGTGCAGTCTGTTCGATTGAAATACATTAGGTTTAGTCTCGAAGTATATTCATTGGAACGGATAGGTAACAGCTTATGAAATTATGTATCTAAGAGTATTATTACAATTAATAATAATTCTATTGTTGGAGAAACATCAAAGTAAAAAAATATTATTTGTAACTTAAGTGAATGAATCCAGATATCTTTGAGTTCGATATTTCATATTTATATAGAAAATAACTTGTCAAACCCCAAATATTATTTATAAGCTATTATTAATCATAATAAACCGCAAACTTAGTTGTATGCCCTACTCAGCTTTGCAGTAAGTCTTAGGTTTGATGCGCGGTGAAATAAGATACATTCAGTCAGTCGGGTAGGGCACAAAAGTTTGATCAAGGAATTGCCTTTCATTCATAATTTCTTTATATCAGAAATTATCATCTACTTATATAAAATTTCACTCAAACCAAACCGAACATCGAACTCGCCTATTAGTCAAAGTCACCGGCAACCTTAAATAAATAATTTTTAATTACCTGTGTAATGGGAGGAAATATTTCCAAATTGGGCATTAAACATTTATCATATAACATCGATAATCCGTATCGTAAAGCTTATTGCAAATACTTATCGTTATGCAAACGATGCAATTTAAATAAAAGCAACGGACATCAAAATAAAACAAAACACACATTACCTTAAAACATTGTTTATGGACAATAACTTAGAACCTGAGTACGTTTCCTGAAAGCTTATGAAATTTTATGAGTCGCATCCCACTTTAGTAGCTGTAAATACATTTATCGTGGTCTAAGGTGAATTTTTCACGGAAAACAAGGTACGGTAAATTGATAAGAATAAAGGAATATTTATAATAGTTTGCTTTAAGACTTTTTTTTATATGATACCAGTAAGCATGGGGTCCATTTTATGAAAAATGAAAACTCCTACAATATAACATCTAAACCAGATGCACTGTCAACCCTTTTTGGCTACGGCATTTCGGAAATCCACAGACTGAAACTGGTAATTTAAAATCCAAGTTTCCAGACGAAGCCCAAGAGTGTATCAAAAAAAAGGAAATTAATGAGAAACATGTCGGGCTGCATCGGTTGATTATAAGCATCGTACATTCTCTTACATAAAAAGTGAAATAAGGACGATGTAGGTTTAAAAGATTTTTTTATTAAATTTAATTTAGTTAAATATATTGAATACTATCTGTAGTTAACGCGACTATTACACATTTAAATAAAAAACTTTTTTTTTTAAATTGGGAAAAAAATTTAAAAAAAATTTTCCCCCCCGGGGGCCCCCAAAATTTTTTTTTTTTTTTTTTTTTTTTTTTTTTTTTTTTTTTTTTTTTTTTTTTATAAAAAAAAAAAAAAAAAATTTTTTTTAAAACACTTTAACTAAAATATATCGCGTTTTAAACCGTTAACTTGTTTGAAAAATATTTTTAACTCCGACCCGACGTTTCGGATACTTTGCAGCAGCCGTGGTCATGGGAAGGCAGATAATTACAGATAATTTTCAAACAAGCTTAACTAAAATATATCGCGTTTTTAACCGTTAAAGTGTTTTATTTAAATATATTGAGTTATTTTATTATGTTATCTGTCAAATTATAATTAGTTACATAATAACTTAATGTTGGCGACCTTACCTCCCGAAATAATAATTGGTTTTTTTTTTTTTTTTTTTTTTTTTGAAAAATTTTTTCCCCCCCGGGGGGGCCCCCCTTTTTTTCTCTCTTTTTCCCCCCACTTTTTTTTTTTCCCCCCCCCCCCCTTTTTTTTTTTTTTTTTTTCCCCCCCCTCCCCCCCCCCCCCCCCCCTTTTTTTTTTTTTTTTTTTTTTTTTTTTTTTTTTTTTTTTTTTTTTTTTTTTTTTTTTTTTTTTTTTTTATTTTTTTTTTTTTTTTTTTTTTTTTTTTTTTTTTTTTTTTTTCCCCCCTTTTTTTTTTTTTTTTTTTTTTTATCTCCTTTTTTTTTTTTTTTTTTTTTTTTTTTTTTTTTTTTTTTTTTTTTTTTTTTTTTTTTTTTTTTTTTTTTTTTTTTTTTTTTTTTTTTTTTTTTTTTTTTTTAATTTTTTTTTTTTTTTTTTTTTTTTTTTTTTTTTTTTTTTTTTTTCCCCCACACCCCCCACCCCACCCCCCCCTTTTTTTTTTTTTTTTCTTTTTCCCCCTTTTTTTTTTTTTTTTTTTTTTTTTTTTTTTTTTTTTTTTTTTTTTTTTTTTTTTTTTTTTTTTTTTTTTTTTTTTTTTTTTTCCCCCCCCAAAAAAAAAAACAAAACCCCCCCCCCCCCCCCCCCCCCCTTGTTATAAATATGGGGGGCCCCCCCCCCCCCCCCCCCCCCCCCCCGGCCGCGCGGGGGGGGGGGGGGCCCCCCCCCCCCCCCCCCCCCCCCCCCCCCCCCCCCCCCCCCCCCCCCCCCGGGGGGGGGGGGGGGCGGTGTTTTTTTTTTTGTTTTTTTTTTTTTTTTTTTTTTTTCCCCCCCCCCCCCCCCCCCCCCCCCCCTTCCCCCCCCCCCTCCCCCCCCCCCCCCCCCCTCCCCCCTCCCCCCCCCCCCCCCCCCCCCCCCCCCCCCCCTCAGTACCACAGCCGGGTGGTACCAGCGGAGAACAGCCACCGACAACCCCGGGATCCCGTTGACGGGAAACCCTCTGGGGACCCCTCCACACTAAAAATTCTATTATCTGTCCCACCCGGTTATTAAATTAATAAAAAACAAACCTGTCCAGTTTCAGTCTTGATAATTAACAAAAATCGGTTGTGCAAGGACATTCACAAAAAAGATACAATTAATTGAAGTCAAAAGTTCGAACAACTGGTATTTTGTCCAATTAATTTAGTTTTGAAACAAAACGACCACTGTCCTAAGCGGTCGTGGTAACTTACAAATGAAATATACGTATTCGAAACACGAATTTATTTCTAACGAGAGGCTTTTTTATTTTCGCTTGTATTGCGTATAAATAATTGAGTTTCTGAATAATTTTAATCTATACTAATACATAAAGCTGAAGAGTTTGTATGTTTGACCGCGCTTAGCACAGGTAGTACCTCTACGAATTAAAAGCTTATTGTGTTGGTTAGAGCATTTATCGAGAAAGGCGCGGTGTGACGTATATGAGCAAAGAAACAACAAGAAACGTGAAAAAAAAACGCTGCGCACATCACAAAAACGGTTCAAGATACCCACACAATATGTATGAAAGAATGATTTCTTTTTAAATGATCTAAAAAAAATGTCCGTGACAGTATATGTCTATCTTATAAGAATAACTTGTAAGAACGACGTGGGTAACAGCTATAATTTATAAAGATGTGGAGGACGCTTGCGCAAAGAAATATTGCTATAAATACTATTTTACGCAGACAAAGTCGCTGACATAGCTAGTCTATATATAAAATTGATAATCCGCGCTATCTCTGACTGTTTAATCTAGCATGTTTTATCGGGACTTAAACTCCAACAACTGCAAGACAAAACGTTTATAAATGCGCAGATGCGGTCGCTCAAATTTAGTCGGCAAAAAAGAAAACAAAAGATTTATGGAGATTTCTCGCAATAAAATGATAACAGACTGTTTAAAACACGAGCCCGTAACGCCATTATGCAGAGTTGCTTCATATCCTATTAAGTTGCCTTTTGAATCTGAATTTAACAGAAACCGTATTTCAAAGAGCTCAATTTTTATTTCAATTACACTGGCCTTTATAAAAACTGACTCAGTAAGTAATCTTTTGTTCTATTACGATAAATTGGACGTTTAAAATTTGTGTTGAGTATTTTAATGTTTAAGAATGGCACTAGAAACACCTGTATTAAATTCAAGTCGAGCATTTCCTTTCATATATTTACGTATTAAGAAGATACAATGCATACATAAATACGACTACATACTAGGAAGTAGATATACGCGTAGCATGAATCTAGCCTGTAATATTTGCAGTAAATCATCTCACAGCGCTTAATTGCAAGCATGTAACTACCCACCTAAATTCAATACAATATAATAACGTTGAACGTCAGCTATGTTAGGCTCTCGCCTCCTATAAACGATAAGCTTTACGAGTCACCGTCCTTACCTAAATAGACAATGCGTTACGCTAAGAAATAGACAAGCTTGTGACGAATTTGACGTTTCTGAAGTGGTGATATTGTAACACAACTAATACTATTTGTGTAATATACCTAATATTTCTTAGTAGCCGATGTATTTTTTATGACAGATGAGGACAGACAAGCCCTTCAACCATATAACATCTAAACAAGATGGGCTCTCGACCTATATTGGCTTTGGATATTCGGAAATCCACAGACTAAAACCGAAACACAATTACACATGGAGGGTTAATGACCCGGACGATTGAACTGATGAGACTCCTCTTGGACAAGGTGGATTTCGATCCCAGGACTCATTGATTATTATCAGCAATACGTTATGTTTTATATAACATTTTACGTAAAAATGTTGTATTTGCAAAATAAATAATTATATGTAATTTGTTTATTATAGTTGAACCTGAATAAGTATATTGATTTGTTTTTTTTATGGATAGGTATATATATAATATGTTGAGAAATTGTTTTTAAATAATATTATAGTGCACCTAAACTGCGATAACTATCTTCTATCTTATCTTTAGTAATGTTATTTAAAAAATGCTCATACCATACTATGTTGTTCCTCTGCAAGCCACATTATTTAGTTGTACTATACCCATCTATAAAGTACGATATTATTTGTAGCATACTTGACGAAAGTGTAATGCATTATAGATGGGCGTTGTAACATTTATCATTCTCCTTTTGATAAAATTTAAAGACATAGTAAGCAGCGCAACGCTGTACGCTACCTACAGCGTTTATAAGAGACCGCTGCTTTAATTTTCAGTCCATACCAGAAACGCAATGCCTCGGGCGGTCTAATTTGAGCAGTCAAAGGGTGTTCTGATTACCTTTGAAATATTAAATAGTCTAATACAAAACTTGATTGTATCGCAATCAAATCTATGTAAGTATTGTCTATATTTTACGCGAGCAGTACACATTTAACGGTTTAAAACGTGAATTTATTATTATATTAGTTAACTTTTTTACTACGGGCGACGTTTCGGTTGCTTTACAGCAGCCATGCTCACGTTTTAAACCCTTAAAAGTGTGTTATTTCAATGATATATGTAATCATAATTACAGTTAAAAGTAAATAAAAATCCTTTGTCTTCAAGTAGAACAATTTCTGTGTTTCTCTAATCGATCTTATTTACAGGCAAGTAGTTGATCAAATGTTGATACCAGAACCTCAAAGTTTTATTTAATTGAATAAGTATTTAGAAAAACCTTTCAAAATTCTGTTACAAATATAGCAAACGTAAGATATGATATCTGTTGTCGTGTCAAGTTCTAGTTCTATGTTATATGTATATCTCTTTTCAGAGAGTCTATTTTATACAGAGTAGAATTAAATTCTGGTATATTCAGCAAATGTCATCAGTAACAAAAACGATTCTTACTCGTAAATGTCGGGCGCTAATGACCCGGTAACTCAGAGGAAAACTGGACATTGACGGATAAAAGTCTAGAGTAAATATTGGCGTGTTAAACTGTTAATCCGTTAACACTTTCCACCCGATAAATGTATGCGTTTTATCATATTAATTAAAAAGCTATATTTGATTTCTCCTACTTTTAACTACTCACTGAAAACTGATACAGAAATGTGTTCGTCCCATGCCCTACAAGAAGGAAACGAGATTTCACACACTTCTTAAGTTGAAAATCTCAGAATGACAGACTGTAATCTACCTATTATTAAAAAATAAATTAAGTAGGTACTGTCTGTAGTTTACACATTTAAATAAAGTACTTTTAACGGTTGAAAACGTGAAATATATTAGTTATGTTACTAAATATGATTAACGATAAAACAGATGGCGTGAAGTCGCGCGTCGGGCCGTAGTTAAAATGAATTAACTAAACTGTTTTTCGCATTTTCATCAGTTAAAAAAGTTTATCGACAAATATGTATAAATAATCATTGTGGATTCCCGATGCTCCAAAAATGGTTCAAGATAAAAAAGATGCAAAAGAAAATTTTGATTCCCCAAATAGTTATTCTACGCAGACTAAGTCGCTGACATAACTAGTACACAATGAAGCGTGCACATTGACCTATATTATAAAAAGCCGAGGGTGAACATCATTACTGTGTCCGTTTTACTGATCGATTTCAGAACCATGTCAAACCCAGGACCCTTTGTGATTATCTCATTGTTAAGCAACTGTTTCAACCATTGAGCTTCATAATTCGAACTAATATTATTTTATAGAAGTTACTAAGACGTTACAAAGATACCTAGATGACCAAACCATAACTGTTTGTTATTCCTCGATACATATAAATTCTCTTCGAAAAACATATTTTTCAGACGTTATTTACTTTATTTTTCAGACATTGAGCATTAGCAGAGAATTGGAACTTTGTTTTTAGACCAGTATAATTAATGTATTGTAGATGTATTCTAGGATCCAGACGTTCTTCGAGCGCCAACTTTTGCTAACTCAATATGTGTTTCGAATAGAATGGAACGTTAAGATCGAACCTAGGACATGTTAGATATTTGTAGATAGTATTTACAACTTAATACAACAAAAGAGATAATGGTACTGGAAACTAAATTTGAATTGTAATTTCTTTCTTCGTATTAAAAAAATGATTATTTCTGTATACATAGGTTATTGAAAAAATCGAGATTTGTTATTTTAAATTATACATAAATAATGCGACAAACGTGCGTTTTTTTTATTTTCAAGATTAATTATATTTTAAGTACTCTAACAAATTGGCAATAATGCATGAATTTCGATCAAATTACTACAAAAACGGTTCTTAAAGACGTATTTACTGTGGTGGACATTTTGTTATTTATTTAATTTAATATATAAGTTAATATATGGCACAGAAACACACTAAGGACTTCAATACAAGTAGTAAATGATAAACATTATCTAAACTTTAATAAACATTAACATTCTGAAATTACATTTCACCACAGTTGTATTTTGCCAAATTTTAACAGTTGCACAAATTGGTTTCATTGTTAGTTTTTTATTCATTGGAACTACATTTAAAATCCCTTCAATGGTTTAAACGTAAAAAAATAACTTATTTTAAATTATGTAACTACGGTCCAGCGTTTCGGATAGGTGCTTTGCAGCGGTCGCGGTCACGGTGTATTACTGGGATTACAGACAATATTACATATTGCTTTGACTTTATAGATAGATAAATTCGTCTTTAACATAATGGTTATTTGTATTAAATCCAGCATGTACAACAATATTTTTGTAATAGTTGTGTGTCAGACATTTTTAAATAAAATTATTTGGTATTCAATGTAGCAACTGTTTCTCTTAGTCTGTGGGCTCTACGAGACCCACAAGGCGCGCATTTCAATTACCCTTCATCACATGAACGTTGGCGAACTTCTTAACTGTGCAAAGTTTCACGATAACACTTTCAGCACTTAACATGTCGTTATTTATGCAAACCTTTAGCAGCATGTTGAAAGGGTTCAAACCCTCGTAATACAGATTTTTCCCTTACTGAAAAGAAAATACCGCAATATTTTCATTGAAAACGTTGCCTTCTACATGTTGGTACAATTTAAATATGTGATTGATTTTTAATTATAAATTTATTAAATAGATTATTAAGATTAATGTAAGTGAGTACAATGATCATTGGAAATTTCTAGAGCAAGTACCTAGTGGCTGTACATGTCCAGAGTACCTGCGTTTTTCCGACAGTTAAAACTTTGTGAAGGAAAGAGATAACAATACACACACATGAGCGTATATAAAGATTTCAATAGAACGTCATGAATTCATCAACTTAATGTCATTAAATTTGTAAATAAAAAAATATTATATTTAAACAATTGAAAGACACGGGCATGTCTCAAACCCCCACTACATTAAAAACAGCTGTTTATTTAGCTTATTTAGTTTATAAAGCTATACGTACGACAGAACAACATTAAACATTTTATAAAATAAAAATCTATTTAATTTAAAAAGCACGACAAAGACTTGAACCGACACAGCATTCCTTGCTGCTGCTTTAACAAATTAAGCTACCGAATCCTATACACTTTTTCAGTACGTCGCTCTTATCAAAATATATTATTTCATAATAAAACAAAATTAATTACCTACCTTTGGGTACAAGTTGAAATTTTAAAATAGATAATATACCTACACGATGAACTTAACTGAAATGCGCAACTATAATTGTCAGTGAAACTGAAAATACTGTGTAAAAACTCATTTTTGTTTCAAAAACACTTAAAAGAAATAGCTCGAATTACACCCAAATCAAACAACTGACACGAATTGAAAACATCCGAAGAATAAAGGCCTGACCTTTAGGCTATAAGCGGATCCGGGTCAACTAACATAGAGCCTAATTTCTGTCTGTCTATTGATTGAAAATAATATGACTGCAGTGCGCTAGGCAGTTTCTGTAGGCTGTAATTAGATTACATTTGAATCATTGTAGCTTAAAATTCAACAACTAAGATATAACTTTTTTTAATTAGATTTTTATTATTGTTTTACTAAGGTGAAGCTTATATGTTGAAGCCATAGCTCAATGTTTAAACGCGTTATCAAGCATAACGTTAATTACAAGAAGTCCTAGGTTCGAATACTGGTGAAATAATAAATTGTTTTAGTCGGGTAAGACAAAGAAGTTTGTACTAATTGCCTGTAAATAAAACAACTTAGGAAATATGTTCCCCCTTACCACTAAGGGGGAAATGTGATTTCATACCATGTGTGTAAAAGCAACGTATTTTTTTACTTAAATTAAAGTTAATAATTTAAATAGGATGTGACAGACTAAGCATGCATGCTTACCATACATTCATTTGTTTGGAATTGCGAATTGATAAGCCAATTTTAGTCCAGCTTTTATGTTCATGCATTAGGCGGTGGATTAGTGAATCTCAGATAGTCGAAATCTTAAAATGATCCCAAGTGCGCTTTCAATTAGAATCGCCTATTATTCTACATATACATATCAATACGATCAATGAAATATTTCTCTTGTCAACTGCGAGATGTGGGTTTATTAAGTAGTCAAATACTGTCTGTAGTCTCCGTGACCACGGCTGCTGCAAGTTAAAATATATCGCATTTTAAACCGTTAGAGTGTTTTACTCAAATGTGTACTACGCGTAAACTACAGACAGTTTTTTTTTTAAATATTAAGTAGTCAATTTTAACTAGGGTTTTTTTGTGTCTGTCAATATGCGTTCAACGCATTAAAAAATACGCTAAGCTCTATAATCACCATAAAATGCAATGCTATGCTTTAACTTTATATTTAATTAAAAAGCAGTATATTATTTTAACAACGTTTGATGTTACGAGGCAGCTTTTAATGAAATATCATAATCGACTTCTTAGAAAAATTCCAACTGTAACGTTCATTAAAAATTAGTTTCAAAGGAAATGCTACGAACAATATTGCCCTCGTTACTTTTTGACGTTAAAATTTAATTTAGCAAAATAACTTTTAGTCCACGGTGATAAGAATGGTTTTAGCGAACAACACAAAAGGCTTGTTTCGGCGCCGATCCATTGGGTTGCGCGCTTCATTAATTTGAAATTTATCTTACAAGATAACCCTTTGAAAATCTTAGAGATTATTAGATGAAATGGTCTTGTTTGAAACATTGTTGCCGAAGATTATCACCTATGTATATACATATGTTGTTTGTTTAAAGCTTTCTAAATTTTTAAATTGATTGTCGAACTTCGGTTTGTCTGGGTTTAGGAAATGTACACGTGTTGGCTTTGTATGTAAATGTAACGACAGACAAGTATGACCTCCTTTTTTTTCTTTTTTATATAATGCTCTAGCTATATATCTTAAAAAAATTTCGATGTGGACCTTATTTTGGTTTTGAATATTCCGACTAAACTGGTAATCGACAGTAGACCTCGCTCAATCAGCTCACAGTAGATTCGAGCCCGTCTTTGCTATATATGTTTTCAATCTTTAATTATTATTCTAAATTATTATCTTTATCTTACTATCTATTATATGTGGGCATCTCTTTAAAATATCCATTCAAATCTATAACATCACTGCTTCTTTCGATTTTGGCCTTTCAAAACCTATACCGTAGTCTTGAACAATTTCAATATATCATTCAACAGACAGATAGGAACCTTGACGTTTAGATGTAAATAGTCTCAACCTTGACATGATGGAAAGCATTAAAATAAGTGGGTTTCGAAAAATGCATGTTTAGAGTACTGAGATTAACTGATATGTTTGCGTACGTAAATAGAAGTTATTGTGGCATTTTATAGTAGTACAGTGTTTAGTAGAGTAATCAGTAAGTAACTCTAAGGTCTTTAACTCTTTTAAGGTCCTGGCCTTAGATGAACAGAGAATAATGATCAACTATTCGAAATCGAAGTCAAAGATTTTTTTATATACTGTCTATAGTTTACGCGAGTAGTATACATTTAAATAAAACACATTAACGGTATAAAACGCGATGTATATTAGTTATACTTATTTTATTATTGTTTTAACTAAGGATACTTTGCAGCAGCCGTGGTCACGGGGAGGCTGCTGAGCCGTAGTTAAATTTATATCCACATAAGTTTAATATACATCGCGTTTTAAACCGTTAAAGTGTTTTTTTTACTTACATTTATTATGTTACAGTTAAATAGTAAACGGTTAAGCTCATCTGATGTTAAGTGTCACCTACGCCCTTGAACATTTGCGAAACCTGACGCATTGGGAATGCGTTGCTGGCCTTTATTATGTCTGTTTTATGGCAACAGAAGTTTACTTTATACAACATAGCATTTTTCAAATACTTCAAGTTATTATTTTTTTGTATTGTCGTAGTTCAATATTCTTAATCACATTTAATTTTTTTTTATCCGCATGTTCGAGATTCTAGTCAATCAGCAATAGTCATTCTATCTATTTGTACAAGTGGTTATTCTCGGGATCGCAAAAATATTTATTCTCTCTAATCGAAATAAGTATTATCGTAGCTAAGTGCTTTTTCTGTTTCAAGGTTTAGTTATCAACATTCCGGGGAATTGTGCGTTTAAACACTACAATAGTATCTAGACACAATATTATGAATGTGAGAAAATGTATTTCAGTTCGAATACAATATGACAGTGGGATTTAAACCCACTACAACAACGTTTCGTGTTGTTGCTCTACTTATATTAACGTAAAAGCAATACTTAAGTTAAATAAAAATAAAAATATTTTAACACGCTATTCTACATGATAGCTTCAATGATAACTGACAGGGTAGTTCAGTGAATACAAAAAAGGTATAAAACGTTGTGGTCGTTGGTTCCAGGCCCGGCCGTGTCATCCTTTTTTTAAATTTACAACAGATTTTTAATAACAAAAGACAGCGTTGTAGTACGTCGTAAATAGCAAACGCTTAGGTTTCGATGATTGAATGAAAATTAATTAAGGTTTGCATAAATAAATATAGATAAATAGATAAATCATTGTTAGACTTACCTGAGTGTGTGAGTAAAACATTGAGAAATTTGACACGATAACAGGAACGGGTAACGCTATCGTCAGAACTCCAGCCAGTGCACACAATGCGCCCACAAACATTCCTAGGTATGTTTTCGGGGCCATGTCCCCGTAGCCCACCGTTGTCATGGTGACGATCGCCCACCATAACCCGAGCGGGATCGATTTGAACTGGTTTTCAGGATTGTCCTGAAAATAATAGGAAGATATAACTACGATTCGTAAGCTAAACAAAACGAGATATTACTAAGTCCTGTATATATGTACCCGATAAAAGCGGTAAATGAAGGTCAACTTAACAATAAAATGTACCGAGAACTGAAAACTGAAAATCGGCGTTGTGCATACTTCCAGGTACACCAAAAGTCGAGTGGTGTCCCTCCACATGCATCTATTATTATTATTTATGCCTTTTTATTTTTGTGTGTGGATTAAATGATCAGATTTGAGAGAGAAGCCGAAATGACATTGTAATGCGTTACGTAACGTAAGCGGATAGGTACTGTCCCGTAAAAACAATCCTATAAAATAATTTGCGTAAGGCTTTCACGGGCATCGTTCAGCATATCATTGTTTTTCGGGCTGTTCTTCTGCTAATTCTTCAAGTAATCCAGGAGTTAACATCTGTTCTACACGCACCCGCACGTGATGGCGAAACGTCGAGAACCTCTTCTCGCTCACGTCGGCCGAACAGCCCGAAAAGGTTTATTGGATTATCAACAATGATAATCCAATAAAACCTGTTAACGGTATAAAACGCGATTTTAATAGAGTAAATTACTTAATGGCTGATATTGTCAACAGTCGTAGTCACGGTGGCCCGAAACCTAATTACAAAATAAAATAGTGATGTTGAAACTCTTTACATATATATTTGGTTTTGTTCTAATATAGCGACTCAATACTATATAAGCTTATTTTATTAACATATATATATATAAGTTTCTATAATTGGGGAAATTTTATAAAACAGTGTGCCTGTGCCAGCGACTTTGTCCGCTAAGAATATTTATTTTGGGCATCCAAATTTGTTTTTGCAAATCCCTTTATCTTTATAAACTGAAGCTGTTACCGGCGACGTCGGTCGCGACCCTTCCCGTCTTTCTTATAAGTTAATCTTGAAAGACAGACATATAGCGTCGCGGACTTTTTGTTACGTCGTTTAGAGAGGAATTATTTCATACATTTTTTTTTTGGTATCTTGAATTGTTTTTGCAGCGTATGCATCGGTAACCCATAATGATAAAAAAAAATCCCAATTTTTTCAAATTTTCATGTACCTTCGCTCCTATAAGTTACACAAAATTATTTTTTTAATTAGAACCCGTAGTTGCTGAGATTAGCGCGTTCAAACAAACAAACAAACAAACTCTTCAGCTTTATATATTAAGTATAGATTATTTAAATAAAACACTTTAACGGTTTAAAACGCGATATATTAGTTTATTAAAAACTTATTTGAAAATGATTTTTCTTTTTAAGGGGGGGGAACTTCGGCCCGACGTTTCGGATACTTTGCAGCAGCCGTGGTCATGGGGTGACTAAAGATGGAGGATGTCTCTGACGTCAAAGTAAAAATGGCTACGATAGCGCCATCTGTAGCTTAACCGAAACGCCGGGCTGAAGTTAAAAAGGATTTTCAAATAAATTTAACCAATATATACCGCATTTTAAACCGTTAAAGAGTCAGAAAAAAAACACTATATCTTTAAAAAATCATGGGAATAACTCAGACATATAACGTCTAAAAAAAGATGCGCTATCTATCCTATTTTGCCTATAAATATAGGAAAATCCACAAATTAAAACCGTGACGTGATTAAACTTCCCGTCAAGTTTTTCCATAAAGATGGTTCGTGACCCGAACAGAATTTAGATATTCCTAACACTCATTTAATATGCAAATCTCAAGAGGAAGTCAAACATGTTTTAGAAGAAATATAAATTCTTTAGAAACATGTTGGACCTCATGGGGAACCTCGAACCCACGACCCGTTAATTAAAAGACATACATTGATACCATTATATCAACGAGTCAAATACGCCAAGTCTTTTGCAATGTAAAATCCACCTTTAAAATCCATCGATGGAGTTTTATTTCTTGTGACATCAATATTTGTGTACATCAATACCAAGATCATTTATGTTAATATAATTTTCCATATAAATATATAAATATGAAAGGATTCCTTGTGGAAATTATGGTCCTGTTTTTTCCTCGTTCCTTCCTATAATATGTTTATAATCTCTGTCGATCCACAGGTGATTTTATTTAGTGAGTTAGATATAAAAGCTCTACATTCAATATCAAAACACAAACTTACACATCTCGTGACGTGCATAGAAGTGATTTATTAATTTATTTAAGAATACAGACAAGAGACAAGTCACAGTAACATATTATAAGGAAATAAAAACAAAAAATTGAATACGTAGCGTAACGTAACGACGATGGATTTCACTCTACATCTCACATAATATTAAAATAAAAGATTTATAACGGTTTAAAATGCGAAATATTTTAGTTAAGGTTTTTATACACTTTATCTACGACCAGACGTTGCATTAAAAGTATCTTTGTAATGTGTACTATTCGCGTAAGCTACAGATAAGCACACATTACATTACATTGTCTTTTCAAACTTATTTTTGCAAGACCCGACGACTTATTAATATTTATGAATAGATAATATTGCTGATATTTAGAATAACATGCCAGAGACAATATAGATATGTATATAACTGTTATAAAATCAATGACTTTATTCATCCAAGTTTTGGGGATTTGAGTTTAAAATGAAATAGCCTTGAAACAATTGAATATTCAAATAATAAAATGCCGGCCGCGCATGTTTTATGCAAATGTTAAGCGTCATACTAACAACAACAAACGCGCTGTTTTATACCCTATTTCTAAACAATAGGGGCTACAATTGTCTGAGAATTATATATTTAAAGCCACGGATCGTTTAGGATATATTTCGATCTCACTCAGAGGATTTAGTTTCTAAAGTTTTCGGACACACTGTTTTAGACTCTATTTTATACTTAACTATCTCTATACATATATGATTGGTAAGTGAGCGGTTAAAATAAAGCTGAATGAAATGAAGTGACTAAATAGTTATATCTTTATGTAAATGTAGGGGAGACCGACAAGGGACCCCCATCACTTGATGGTAGGAAACGAGGAGCTCGTTTGTGTAATGGTAGCAATGTATGGCTAATAAGAATCAACGGGTCGTTCAATCCCCATTGCGTCCTACATTTTTCTGAACAAATTGTAATTTTTTGAACATGCTGGACTTCTAAGAATCTAGCTAATAAATGGGTGGGAATTCCGTCTAAAGGTGAAAAAGACATTTCGCGTTTCGGTTTCACTCTGTAACCATAATAGGTCGACAACGCACGTTAAATGTAATATGGCTGTGGTATTTCACCACCATAAAGTGAGCTCCATGCTTATCTGTCTTACTCCATCATAAAAAATTATAACGAGGTCACATGACGCTGATGTATAAACGTCTCTAAATTACCTTCAAGAAAAATACGATGACATTTGAGAATGACGTCAGGTGTGACGAATTTGCGTAATAACTTCGTTGGAATAGGGAGAAGACTAAAGAGGCCTAATTAAGGTCTGTCTGAATTAACTTAAGACTTAGACTGTTTTAATTTTTGCTATACAATTATTTAGCTTGAAAAATACAGTGTTGCAATAAAACATAAATATGGACTATTAAATACTGTCTATAGTTTACGCGAGTAGTCCACATTTAAATAAAACACTTTAACGGTTTAAAACGCGATATATTAGTTATCTAATATATCGCGTTATTAGTTAACTTTTAAATTTGGACCATTGTTAATAGAGTAACTAGCTGGGTCAGCGACTTCGTCCGCCTAGAATAGTTATTTTGGGCATCCAAATTTGTTATTTCAAACCTGCTCTTCGTCTTTATACAACTCTTCAGCTTAATATATTAGTATAGAGTGTAGATGATAAGATGCAGAATTTTATTAAAACTGCTATCTTGAGAATAGAATTTGTTATGTCGGTAGTTTAGTTATTTCCTATTTAGTGTTTATTTGTAGATAGCTGTAACTTTTTAACCATAATCTATTTACATATATAGAAAAAAAATTGATGACACGGGCGGAACTTGAACTGGCATTAAATGCGTTTCATGCTACGGCTCAAACAAATTACAATATGAATAGATGTGTAATTTACGCATTGCCCACATGTGACACCTACAAAAAATATTAAAGTTTCCAAATAACCATAACATCCCCGATGTAGCCGGTATAATGTGAGATAAGTTTGACTAAATTCAAAAATGTTTAAGTTTCTTTGTAACTAATTTTCATGGTGCTTGGCTGTTTTTAGAATCCAATGTTCAAATATTTAATAAGGCTTTTGTAATACAACAGTAAATTGCAATAAAATAGTCTACATTTAAACTTACTTGCGATTTCTCAGCATAATACACCAGACTCGCAAAGATCACGATTCCGAGGACCAGAAAAAACACCAACAGCGTCAGTTCTTTCGCTGACGCTTTGAAGGTGTGGACGAGGATCTTCAGCCCTGGACTGTGTCTCGTTAGCTTGAAGAGCCGTAGTATCTTGATAATTGAAATAAACTCTAGGATATCTGATTTGTCTATTGCTCTCCGCACTACCGCCAATTCTACTACTACGTCCATATAGAAACTTAGTGTGGCTATAAAATCTATTATATTCACTGGGGATTTTATAAACTCTATTATGTTCGGTGCCACCTGCAACAAAAAAATATTATTAAAAAGATTATAATATTACGGTTTAAAATGCGATATACGTCAGTTAAACTTATTTTAACATTGAAAACTTAAATATTTTTCACACGTGAAGGCACTATAAAATTTAAAAATCGAAAATAAATTGAACAAATTTTCGACTCGCGCAGGACTTGAACCGGCATCGTCAGCGTCAGAGCAACAGCACGGAACGCTAACGATGCCGGTTCAAGTCCTGCCCGAGTCGAAAATTTTTTCAATTTATTTTCGGGCTTTAAATTATTTTAACATTATTTTTCCTAAGGCCCGCCGTTTCGGATGCTTTGCAATAGCTGTGGTCTAGGTGTCTCTGACGTCAAAGAAAAAATCTGCTACTCTAGCGCCACCTGTTCCGTCGCAGTTGGTATTTGGCGAAACTGACCGCGTCCTTGCAGAATCGACTAACGGTGTCTTAATTTTCAAATAAGATTCACTAATATATATCGCGTTTTAAACCGTTAAAGTATTCTATTTAAATGTATACTACACTCTTACACTACAGACAGCATTTCAGATTATAATAATTTACTAAATTATAAAATATTATTCTTTATAATCAAATCACAGTAAAGATAACGTTCGTAGCAAAATAGTAAATTAATTAAATGCCCGTTAATAAAATCATTCAGTAACAGACAGCCAGACGGACAGTGTCTTTCCTACGACCCACATTTGAAAGAAGTACACAAAATATAATAGAAGATACACTTAGTAATCTTTACATTTTGCATTCTCTAATTTAACGCCAGCAGTACAAAGTAATCTAATTTCAGATAAAATCTTTTACGAAATCAAATCTTGAAAATTCTGGCAATTCGTAATCATTGTCGACAGATGCTTACCAAAGCCCGGAAAGATTTCCAGAATTTCCTAATTATTTATGTAAAAAGTTAGAAATTACAAGGAATCTATACACGTATTCTTTTAAATATAGTTTTTTTCCTTTTTTTATTTTAAAGTGATTTAGTATGGAGTACCTAACTATGAACAAAGAATGTAGTTTAACATATTGAATAACCGAGCACGCTCAACAATGCACGCAAAGAAGCTTTTAATTAAATTAAAAATCTATTTTAAATTGAAAAGAAAATACGACTCGGGCAGGTCTTGAACCGGCTGGCATCGACATCTGCCCGTGCAGTTGCTCTAACTAATGGAGCTACCTAGACCTACATCGTCGAATATGTTCAACTTATTGATACATGCACCTCTTGCGCAATGTAATTTCAACCATCATGTGCAATATCATGTGAAAAATATTTAAGTTTTCAGTTTTAATGAAATCGCCCAAAAAAGTATTTTCTAAGATATTTAAAAAGTTTTTATATAACTCTAAGGCAAAACCTGAAAACTTTTCACTGTCACTTTAAAAATAGACCTATCGATAAAGCAAGACATTGCGATTTATCCAACACTTTTATCACAAAGAATTCTAAAATAAATGGCCATAATAACTCTTATCTTGAATTCAATAATCCGTAACAAATCTTCCTGAAAACGTGTGCGATGTTGCCAACCGGGAACTGTTCCTTTTATATAGTGCAATAGAATCCGAATGCCGTTCTTATGGAGAGCTATGAATTATTTAAATAAAACACTTTAACGGTTTAAAACGCGATATATTAGTTAAACTTTTTTGAAAATGATTTTTAACTTCGGCCCGACGTTTGCTATGAATTATTTTTACTCTAAAACTACGGGATCGATAAGCTAATTGCTAAGTAAATATGGACATAATTAAGCGGGCTAAGAGCGGGACCTCTACCAACGCGTAGACGTGCGTAGTCTGTTGTGGGCTCGATCGAGATCGGGTGCGAGGCGATGTAGCTTATTTTACACAAAAAGTATCGTCTTTTACTTGAAGGAAAAGAGTTACAGTCTTGAAGAAGCAGAAATTACTTCGTAAAGCCGGTGTACTGGTGAATCTGGGCAGAGAGATGTGTTACTAACACAATTCTATTGTTCGTGAGTTTGGTCTAACATTTTTCTAATAAATTTATAATTTTTCTGAAGCACGTTGTACTTCGTCTGGAAATCTGCCCGGGTATATAACCAGCTGTTATTATAATCGAGATATTAAAGTAACAGATGTCTTCGCGATTTCATAGTCGATTTATGCATTTTATTGAATTCCAATTGCTTTGGCGAATATCCAGTGGAAGGCGTTTTTGATTCTTTTGTAAGACTTTTTCGAGTATCGTGACTATTAATAATAAATTATCTTCTAATATCAATTTGCAGTAGTTTTATTAAAGGGTTTCCTAAAGCTGATCCAGCATTTTATTATGATTAAAAATATGGTTACAACTCTAACAAATAAATGGATAACAATTTTCTCGCTCCTATTGATCGCATTGTGATCACATATATTCCACGATAAATCGTCCACCGAACACAAAAAAAACAGTTAAATTTTTTTAAACTCGAGTTCTATTATTAGTTAGTTTATTTAAACATTCTGGATGCTTTGTAGAAACGGTGGTCACTGGATGACCACGGCTGCCGAAACATCGGGCTATAGTATAAATTGTAAATAAGCTAACTAATATAGTTTGAGTTTTAAGCCGTTTAAAGTGTTATTCGAAAGTAATATTTTAACTACATAAAAATTTCTAAAGACAAAATTGCTTGCATTAAGGCTACAAATAACGAGGGAGTGATTAGGTTAGCGATAAAGGCACAATCACAGCGAAACAATGTATTTGCATATAAATGAGATTGCTATAGTAATGTTGTTACACAAATTTTGTTCTTAATAATGAATTTTGTTTTAAGATTATATCGGGGGAGATGGTACGTATTATTATAACTCGGGAGACGAATCAAGGGAATTTGTCGTTCTTTTACGGTTATGATTATCTCTCAGTTGTTTAAAGTGCAAATCTTATGTGTTATAACAAAATGTTAAGTGAACATACATAGGTTTGGAATTGGCATAAAGAGAATATTAATATAATTTTAAAATATATAAAATTAGTGTGAAATTACTAATCGTTTATAAAACAACACATTTATTTGAGGAGTTCTGGTTGATTATAAGCTGGGTAGCAAATATTAAGGATTTAAAAATCGAAAATAAATTAAAAAAAATTTTCGACTCGGGCAGGACTTGAACCGGCATCGTCAGTTTTCCGTGCTGTTGCTCTACCAATTGAGCTACCGAGAATATTAAGGATTTTAAATGAATAATTTCGTTCCGGGCTTTGTCTAAACTTCGAATCTCGTCATTATCAAATACACAATATAAAATCATAAATTTTATTATATGTGCAGCTTGTCCTCTTTTATAATAAAAAATCAGTATATTATATATATATAGCTAATATACCTTAGATTATTTTATTTCTGTCTCTTCCACCACTATTTAAACGGATCGACACATACTACGAGCGGATCTGATCTAAACAAAAATCAACGGCAGAGTACTCAATTATATTTAACTTTAATGAACAAGAGAATTAGTACAATGTCTGTAGTATTACTCGGGTAAACTACAGACATTGAAGTAAAACACTTAAACGGTTGAAAATGCGATTTATATTGGTTAAACTTATTTGAAAAATATTTTAACTACGGCCCGACGTTTCGGATGATTTACAGCAACCGTGACCACGTGTTTTATTTAAAAAAAAAAAAAAAACTCTTAAACACATCCTGCTTAAGACCTACTAAACGTTCGAATTAAATAACTTAACATGTCTTTAAACGATAAAAATGGCACAATACCTCCGTAGAAAGTACTTGAACCTTCTTGGTATAAATAAGTTAGTAGATCTCTTTGAGTTTGACAAAGCCGTGTTCCGCCAAGCGAGTTTATCTAATTTTGCAGTAACCGTTCTGGATGTTCTATTAAAGCCAGTGGCACATTATCAAGGGTAACAAACTGCTATAAAGTTAATCCCACAGTTGGGACTAAATATATGAGGAGCCAGGGTTTCAGATTATATATATATAATCTATACTATATACTACTTGATTTGAGAACTGGTTGTAAATGTAAAGTTAGATTCTTTTATTATTTTGTGACGTTCATAAGTGTACATAGTTACTTACTTGAATAAATGATTTTTGACTTTTGACTTTGACTTTTGATAAATGCGAAAGTTTAAATAAAACACTTTAACGGTTTAAAACGCGATATATTAGTTAAACGGGGTGTCTCCCCCCCGTGACCACGGCTGCTGCAAAGCATCCGAAACGTCGGGCCGAAGTTAAAAATAATTTTCAAATAAGTTTAACTAATATATCGCGTTTTAAACCGTTAAAGTGTTTTATTTAAATGTGTACTACTCGCGTAAACTATAGACAGTATTTAAATGCGAAAGTTACTCTGTCTGTCTTTCTATCCGGGTTTAACGCCGATACTACTGAACCGATTTAAATGAACTTGGTACACAGATATTCTAGAGCCTGAGAAAGGACATAGACTACATTTTAATGCCAAAAAGCGATGTTAGGGGTTGAAAAGGGAAATGACACTTTGTATGGAAATTCGTGATTTTTAAGCTAAAACAATGAAACTTTCTTCTTTGGTTTTTTGGGAATGGGAGTGGGAGTGGGAGTTAGAGTAGGAGTGATGTGAGGTGAGAGTGTTGCGAAAAAGTATCACTTACAACATAGATAGATGGCTGTCTTGAATTCGGCCTTTTATAAATAAATAAACAGCCTAAATAATTAAAAATTCTACCCAAAGTTACTATTCCACGCGGACCAAGTCGCGAGCACAGCTAGTATGATATATGAGGCTGCTAGAGGCAGCAATCAATAACAAAAATTATGTTAATATTTGTGTAAATATTATGTTAACAATTTTCGATCAGTGTGCTCTTGTAGTACATTTTTAGACTATAAAAATATAAATAAATCAAGTTATAAAATTGTAGTTAGGCTACTCTGACTCTGGCGGACTTTTATAGTATTATATAATATATCTTGTGTTTTTTGGGGATCTAGGTGGTCACGCCTTCACCATAGGTCAAATAAAGCTTGTCCTATATATATTAAATTAATAATAATATCAGACCATCCGAATTATCTAGCATACTGAAATCCAGAATACCTCTTTGAGTGAAAGTCTATCTGCAAATGATATAAATCCTCATTCAATTTAGAAAATGGTTATTGGATCTAGTCTCAAAAGTTCAGGTGAAAACGTGAAATTGAAATGGGATCACTAACAATATATTCTACTTATACGTTCCACTTTGGGCTAATGGAGAAACCAAGATATCACCATAATGGTAACAAGTAGCCAAGTTTATAAAATCATACCCCGACTTATAAAAAAGAAAGTAGGAACAAATTTGTTAAATAATAAGTTATTAATAAATGTACCCTTATTAATTTACCTTAATTCTTAATTTAAAGATCGAAAATAAATTGAAAAAAAAATTCGACTCAGGCAGGAACTGAAACCGGCATCTTCAGGGTTCCGACTGGAATCCGAGCGTTCAGAGCAACAGCACGGAACCCTGACGATGCCGGGTCATGTCCTGCCCGAGTCAAAAATTTCTTAAATTTATTTCGGATCTTTAAATTATATAGTGCCTTCAAATGAAAAATATTAAAGTTTTCAATTTACTTCTTGTTACTAATACATATAACTTCTAGTTTACGCGAGAAGTACACATAGAAATAATACACTTTAACGGTCTAAAACGCGATATAAATATTAGTTAAATTTATTTGAGTTTCGAATGCATTGCAGCAGTCGTGGTCACAGGGATACTCCCCATTTTAAACCGTTAAAGTGTTTTATTTAAATTATCGAAAATTATGATATAACACATTCACAAAGAACATAATATTATCAGAACTAAGGAATAAACTTAGTTATGTGCACATACATTTCGCTGCTGTTATAATAAAAAATAACGACAAATGTATAATTTTAAAACATTTATATCCCTGATAAAAATAATTCCCTGATTACTAAAACAATTAGGTAAATTGAAAACGAATTCGTAAAACATTTTATCTTTGATCTTACTAAAAGTCAAAATATGTATTCGTTAAAAAGCGTTACGGATTATTCCTTAGTTAAAGCGATCCGTTGGTGAAAAAATTGAAATATTACGTCCGTTATAATTTTTAGGGGTTGTTTATTTTTTGTCCGATTTTTAAAGCCAATATTTTAATTTAATTTTACAGTATTAGAAACCAGAGCCGCACGTAAATGTAAATGTTTTATTCTTGTTGTAATTCATGTAACTACTAACGTTTTTAAAAATGGCGAACTAACCTAGTTAGTATCTTTGCCTGTCTTCTCGTAGTCACCAATTTGCCTGTGTACTGGCAAGGAGTGTGATGAGACTCATGATGTTATTTAGTCTAATTATTAATATAAAAGATGAAGCTAATGTACAGATATGGTGAAGGTGAATCCGTGAGTAATTGTAGAAATAATCCATATGCGACTACGTGCAAAACAAAACAAAAGAATATGCTAATTCAACGGAGTGGCTACATAATACATAGTGTATTTTTACTAACTTGACATTTTTGACATGAAATCATGGTTTTCTCAAAGGTTTACATTCATTAAATTACCAACACTTGACAGTACAGGATTTATATTAAACAAACAGTAAAAACAACAATTTCATGCTAAGTTAAACAAAATCCTAAAAATGGATTTACGTAAATGGACATTTGGATGGGATGTAAGCAAAGTCAACGACAATAGAAGGGAGATGTCCCACTCATGACCGATCACTGGAAAACATTAAAAACGTCAAATTAAATAATAAAGACATAAATATTAAAAAAACAGATCGTCATAAAAGTGATTTTGAATATTCAGGTCGTTTGGTTCATATATAAAGGTTCTTTATCACCGTGTTCTCTGTGGCATCAAGTTTACTCTTTAAAAGGTCTAAGTCTCTATGATTTGAAATCAGCCATATTTAAATAAAACACTTTAACGGTTTAAAACGCGATATATTAGTTAAACTTGTCTCCCCGTGACCACGGCTGCTGCAAAGCATCCGAAACGTCGGGCCGAAGTTAAAAATCATTTTCAAATAAGTTTAACTAATATATCACGTTTTAAACCGTTAAAGTGTTTTATTTAAATGTGTACTACTCGCGTAAACTAGAGACAGTGTTTAATCAGCCATATTTGTTGTAATCTTTTTGAAATAAAAAAAAATACGTACGTACGTAGCGTATTTTTTTGCATTACCATGTTGTACCATGCATATCATGCTTTGAGATGAAGTTTACCAACTATTTTTTAATATAACTTCCATGTGCAATCCGGGTTATAAAAAATACCCGTAAGAAGGTTTACGCGTCCCTAATCAAAGTATAAATTGACCTCGGAACGATGTCTGACGTTAATTTATCACATGTCGTTCAGAGTCTGTGGAAAATTGTAATTATTGAGTGGACAAATTAGCCATGACTTTGATTAGCGTAATTGATTAAAAATTTAATTATAAATTACTTGTTCACGCTTGCGGTTGAGTTAACTTTGTTAAGCGAAGGTCTTCAGTTTGAAACCTGGGAAAGAAGGTGAAATTCCTCTCGTGAGACATGGCACAAACACACGCACACGATCTTTTCTTCTTAAATAGCTTTCTATTTTATATTGAACTAACAATGACAATGTGTTTCAATTGATAAAATTAGTCTTCTATCTATCGCGTTCATCATAAGACTATAATATGTTCCTGCCATAAATTTTAAGATTGACATAAAAAGATGAAAATGACTGTGCGTTATTGACGGAATATAAAAAAGCCATAAAATTATTCACTTATTCCCAACACAAAGTCTATATAAAAGAGCACAAAGAAACGCTCGTAACTTATTTGCTACAAACAATGCAAGTGAGGCAATCTCTTAGTTATTGCTAGGCACACACCAAAACATTTTAGCATAACATGGTTCATAATAAAAAAAAGGTAGTGTCGCGTTTTAGACCGTTAAAGTGTTTTATTTAAATGTGTACTACTCATGTTAACTACAGACAGTATTAAATATTGAGTATATCTAATGAAATACACAAATAATAAAATTTGGCAGGCTCGTTGGTGTCATGGTTGTCTTGTGGTAGGCATGTCAATATTACCCGTTATAAATGTCCCACGAGATCTTAAACATGTTGGAATTCGGAATAATTCTAATGGCGGCTCTACACGTTAGCCAACATTTTGGCGAATGTAATAAAATGTTAGTTAACGTGTAGAGCCGTTATAAGATATAGTCAAAAAACAACTTTTTGTGTATTAATTATTCGTAGCAATTATCCACGTGCAGCTTTTAGTTTATTATTGCTACAATAGATTTATCTCTTAACCAAACATAAGAAAGTCACTAGTCACACTAGATCTAGAAGTAAATCTCATATCGTAGTACAAAAACGTAGTGTTACACGCTCGCCGCTAGGTGCGTACCTAGCGCAACATAAAATTCCTTTTCTCCGTCTAAAAGTAATAAGCGGCGATATAAAAATATTGTTCTTTACGACTTAAGATGTGCAACAAGTGGCATGTACCGTGTTTGCGTGCTTTGGCAATTTATCTCTTCCGTTTTAATTATTTATACCGTATTTTTTGTTTTCTCCGAATGGTCGGAATGTCTTCGAGCCATGCAATATTCATGGCTTGCCTTATTCTAAAATATAGATCGCTGTTACCTTATACACTATCTATTACGAAAAAAATCTTGTCTGAGGTGCTTTAGATATTTAAAAAATGTTTGCGTTGTAGCTAACGTCTCAAGAAAGCTTCGTTACTTGGATGATACTTGACAAAAATGTCTGAAATAATGGAACAATATTTATCTGTTATTGTTAATAAATAATTATTTTTTATTTAAAATTACGTAGATCTTTTATCTTCAATGTTCTTCTGTTTCTTGTCGTCTTACTTGGCCCATTTAATTTTAACGGTTTGAAACGTGATATATTATTATATTAGTTAAACTTATTTGAAAATGATTTTTAATTTCGGCCCGACGTTTCGGATGCTTTGCAGCAGCTAACTACTAATATATCGCGTTTTAAACCGTTAAAGTGTTTTATTTATATATAAACGGTATATTTACTGGATGAAAATAGTGATAAAAACGTATATTTTAGTCTAGTCTCTACACGCACAAGTGTACATAAAAATATTTTTCACAAACTGAAATATCAGCCATTCTAAAACTATGCGGTTTGAATAAACCGAGAGTCAAATATAACTTCTATAAATTGTTGAGAAGCATAAATTATTCATATACCGCCATTGTGGCTTTTGAAATCTAGATGAATATGCCTCTAATTGTACACACGCAAATTAAAAAGCATTCAATGAATAGTTGAAATGTGTCAAGGCTGTTAATATTTCTCGGATAATTCCTATTCGTAGGATTTCTGCCCCATTTAAGTCAATATTGATTCGATAGTACATAGATAAAGAATCGATTGTTTCTTCTTTATTCAAATATATGAAATTCGAATTTTATTTAAACTTTTTTTGTGGATTTCCGAATATCCAAAGATAAAATAGATCGACACATCTAGTTTAGATGTTGTATAATCGGGGTGTTTCACCTACCATCAAGTGATCGTCGTGCTTCTGTCCTACTCCAGAAAAGATATTGAAGCTCTTTGAAATTAATTTTAAGCTCAAATAATAATAAAAATGTATACATAATTACGAGATGATGAGAATTTTTATTAATTTTATATATGAAACTTTGTACTTTACATGGCTTTCATAACTTCGACAGTAATAATTGTATTTAAAATATTAATAATCTTACTTGTGCATAATAAAAATCTAACACCATTTTTATGATGACTCTTCTTATACAGACAAATGTAAACTAAGTTTGTTAATACATTATTAAGTAATGTTTAATGCAATTTCCGTGAAAAATAAATGAAAACTCACCGACGCACCGAACAAAGCGCCAAGTATATGTTTACGAAGTGTTGTTTTAACAAATTCTCGCAAGAATATGGAGAGGGGAATACGAATTTACTTAATTTAAACTTTGTTGCTTTTCTGTCGTCGAATGAATTTATCTTTTAATAAGGAAATTCCGGTGAGACAGTAAGTTTCGTATTATGTGTTCTTCAATTTAAATATTCATTTTTTTTTTGTTTAAATATGTATGATATAACGTGTTCTGATCAAGATAATATGTCCGCTCTAAGACCGACGTAGGGAGAACGAGATGTCTTGTTTTTTAAATACATTTTTGTTGAAAACTTTAAAAATTTTTACATGTTTATTGCATATGATGGCACTATATAATTTAAAAATCAAAAATTTTTTTTTAGTCTGTCCTAGTCAAAAATTTGTTCAATTTATTTTCGATTTTTCAATTACATTTTTGTTCATAAAAAGTGCTTTAATTTAAATAAATCAAACTTTTCTTATTCCTAGGTCAGTCACCAAAAGTGGGAAAAGCTTTAGTATATTAGTATGTACTGTGATTTGGTATTATTGTCAATCCTCCACACTTTTTTATTGTATTATACATACGTAACCATTATAATTGTGATTTCGTACCCACTAGCATATAATATTATGTACTGTACAGTGTTACGCTTAAGCATATTTCTTGTGTAAATAAATGTTTTAAAGCACTATTTGAGTTAATAAGTTGAGTTAACCAGATTTCCAGTCGAAGTCCAGCATGTTTCACAATACTAAAAAGTAGTGCGCATTACTAATTAATTACGATTCTATTTAAACAGAGATTGTTTGAGCGGAATACCCACAAACCCTTTAACCCTTACATCTCAAAATGTGGCTCAGTAATTAATTTTTAATTGCACCTAACGGCCGCTGTTAATAATTACCCGTATACTTTACTGGGATATTAAAATTCAACGAAGAGAAATATTTTAAAGCGTTTCCAATATACTTCAACGATCGTTTAAAATATTAATGAGAACGTTTTGATGTTACGAATATGGGAAGCACTTTTAAAATATAACATAAGGGGACTATATTAATAATATCAAAGATTGTAGTACATTTTGTTTAAACATGAAACTATAAACATACATATTTGAATGTGTAAAAATGAGTACACATTTAAATGAATCACTTTAAATGGTTTGAAACGCGGAATTTATTAGTTAACTCATTTTAACGTTTTGCAGTACAGTTAAACTAATACATTTCATGTTTTAAACCATTTAGTTTGTGCACGGCGTCAGTTTTAAGGTTTGAGGTTCGACTCAAATTGGTAACATTGATGAGCTTCCGTATATCAATTTATTCATACCTGATCTATTGGCAATCACCCAAGTCTTTGGTAAAAATTCAAAAGGCCAATCTTTGAAAACCACTTCAGTCTTGGCCATCAGCCCACTTGATGGATGTATAGAGGTGACCGATGTTAACAAGGTGATTACTGAATAATATTCTTCAATTAGACGAATTATGATTTTTCTATTATTATTTAAAAGCCACGTTTCCCTTATTTGTAACTAAAGTAACAGAAAAATATAATTCATTGTATTCTATGGTAAGAATTTAGTAACGTGTCGACTGTGTGTCATATTCAACTTAACGAAACACTCTGAGGGTTTAAAACGCGAAATATATCAGTTAACTTACTTTTATTTACTTAAATGATGGCCCGACGTTCTGATGCTTTGCATCAGCCGTAGCCACGGGAGACTAAAAATGGAGGGTGTTCCTAATGACAAAGTCAAATCTGCTACGCTAGCGCCATCTCTTTCGTCGTATGGTATTTGGAGAACTATTTCACGTATCTGGCAGATTTGTCTACGACATTAGAAACGCCTACAATCTTCAGACCCCTATGACTACAGTTGCTTTAAGCATACAAAACGTCGGGCAAACGAATTTAACTAAAATAAATTAGAAATAAGTTAACTTATACATATTGCGTTTTAAACCGTTCTTCTTTTCGTGCTTCTCCATTACTGAAGAGTTAAAAGTGTTTTATTTAAATATATGATACTCGCATAAAGCAAAACAATACTTGGAATTATAGAAATAAATTTTAAAAGTGGTGACTTATTCCTTAGTTGTATTCTTTGTATCTAAAACTTCTAGCGCGTATCGCAAACCTAGGCGAGGCCATTGCCACTGATCAACAGTGACGTTTTTCTTAAGCCATAGTAAATAGTCTTCTTATTTTAAATTTGATCGACGTTATAAGTATAATTTAGCTATTATCGAGTCATACAAACGTGTTCCCGGGAATATTTTGAAAGCACCGTAGTAGATTGTGTGTTTGGTGTCCCTGGTCTCGCCTCCAGTAGGATTGGTACAACTAGCTCAAACACGGATGGTGTTGAGCCACTTCACAAATGCCCCACATGGGTGTGCATTATGTAGTTATATAATAAATAAAAAAAAACTGCTACATAGGAATAATTGTTGCGTATAATGTTCAAGAAAATATTTAGCAACAGAGTTGTTTCTTCTATTTTTGGTTTCTGAAGGAACAAAAGACGAATTTGAGTGCATAAAAGCCACTACAACTTTTGAGGGCTCTCAACAAAAAACAACCGACAAAGGGCGTGTCACAAAGGCCAGCAATAAACAGAGAAGGCTTTCATTTCGAAACCAATATTTTTATTTCTCGAAATTCAATCGCCGATCGACCGGAAAACACTTTTATTAATGAACGTTTTCATTGGGTTTTTGAGCGGAATTTTTTTAGAAATCGTGTATGCTTTTCGTGTATTCAGTAATTCAAATAAAATGCTTTAATTTAACGTGGAATTTTATTTATTAAACCAACCTTAGCTTTACGATTACGATACAGTATTAAATATGATGAATATAAAATACTGTCTATAGTTTACGCGAGTAGTACACATTTAAATAAAAGACTTTAACGGTTTAAAACGTGATGTATTAGTTAAATTTATTTGAAAATGATTTTTAACTTCACTTAAAGACCCACCGCTAGCTTCTGTTATGTTTTTAATCTTTTTAAGAACTCATTACTACTTTTAAAAAATAATCAGATTTACGAAAAATTGTCACTCGAACAAATATATTGAATAAAAGGGATCAAAAAGGTGTCACCCACAAGTGGGGTCAGGGGATAGATCCAGAAAGATCCTCATTTTAAGTGAATCACGTGTTTATTGAAAGCGTGTTAGCATTGTGATCACGTTGTTGACTCTCGGACCCGACAAATACGAAACGGGTTTACCCAGTGGCTCAAAGCTACCACTCGATTCATACAAACCTAATTTCAGGAAACGCCTGTTTAATGATACTATTGTTAACCTGGGTGGGTCACTAATAGTTAGTAATTAATTATTTGCTATATATTTTATAATTTATCTTAAATATATTGGAGATCGTCTGGCAATCTGGATATGAAGTGGGTGGTAGGAATTTCGTCAACAGATAAGCCGTCAATTTTAATCAGGTTTCGTTTCCAGTCTATGGATTTCCGAAAACCCAAAGTTAAAATAGGATAAGATGTTATATGGCTGGGGTTTCACATAGCATCATATTATCTATTGTCTTCTATCATAAAAAAGTAGTAGTAATAACTGTGTTATGTCAATTAATTAAGTAATCTATACTTTTTTATATATAATAACCATAACATAGGTCGACAATGAATCTGGTTTTGGTGTTTTAAGTCTCAAACCTTTTTTCTATTATTTTTTATTACAATTTGGTTTAAAGGTTTAAAAGGCAAGGTATATTATTTTGTAACTCCGATCTGACGTTTTGCGCTCTGTAAAGTACAAAATCAATACGTACTTTATGATGAAAATTCTGAATAAGTGAATAATAATTACGATGATATATGTCGTTATGACATAAATGTAACTATTACATACAGTCTTAGCTTGGTGCAGCAGCCGTGGTCACAGAGAGACCAAAGATGGAGGTCTCTAACATTAGAGTAAAAACTACAACGCGTAGTTGGTTGGTTTCGTAGTAGTTGGTATTAAGTAAAACTGGGCGAGTTAAAAGGGAAGGGAATATATTGCGCGTTTTGAACCGTTCTGGTGTTTTATAAATAGTGTAACGAGTGATAAATGTCCACGTGAAATTTGATATCACACTACTTAAAATACGAACTTACCACAGATCTCACAAGCAGTTCAATAGTAAACCACACGTTGCAAATAAGTTCTATATAGAAGAAGGCGACGTGCGGCTGATCATTGTCCTCCCACAGCGCAGCAAAGGCTGTATCGTTTATCGTGAAATTTACAATGTCGTAAGTTTCCGGCACTCGAAGATCTGGGTGCGTCTTCAGGCAGAAGCAGAGAACTGACACGCAGATGAAGAAGACGGAAACAGCCGATATCACCTGAAAAAGATAATTATACAATATCAATTTGGATGGAGTCGTTTATCTAATAGTCGCAATGCATGGTAATAATAATCAACGGGTCGAACATGCTTGTCACTTCATAATTTTCCTAAAACATGTTGAACTTTATCTCTAAATCTAGATATTGAACGAGTGGAAGGAATACTGTCTATAGTTTACGCGAGTAGTACACATTTAAATAAAACACTTTAACGGTTTAAAACGCGATATATTAGTTAAACGTCGAGCCGAAGTTAAAAATCATTTTCAAATAAGTTTAACTAATATATCGCGTTTTAAACCGTTAAAGTGTTTTATTTAAAAGAGTGGAAGGAATATCAAAATTTCGTCCGGGTCACAAACTACCGAACACAGATGGAATAGAGCTGAAACTTAATCGCAATTCTGCTTCAGTCTGTGGATTTCCGTATATCAAAAGCCAAAATAGGTCGACCACGCATCTTGCCGGTATGTTATATGGCTGCGGTACTTCACCTTCCACCAAGTGAACTGCATGCTGAATAATGAATCCATAATGAAGTCAAGGGTTCTTTAGAAATAAACCTATGAAACTATCTCACTTATAAAAGCTTAAGAATTTTGAAGTCTCGATAAAGAAAAGTAGAATTTTAAACGTTATCATAAACTCGTATAACCTAAAAAAATATTTTTCACATGATAGGGTATATAAATTTTAAATATTATTATATATCCGATTGAAAAATTTCGTTATAGTCACATCGGGCGAGAGATGCATGTATAAATGGATTGGAAGAACTTCGATCATGACGTATGGGACCGGATAGCTTCTTTAGCAAAGCTACAGCACAACTGTGCAAAGAAAGACACAAATACAAAATAGAAGATATGTATTTTATGCGAAACATTTTTAAATTAAATGTAGGTTCGCTTATAGAAAAATTGCCTTCCTCGGGACGGAAGTGCGTCATCAATCGTTGTATTGTTTTCATGACGTTTAACATTTTTCTTCTTGCGTGCCACAAGACACGAATTCCTAGCGATTTTCACATGAAATGTGAAAAGTATTTGAATGTTATTACACATGAAGGCACTATATAATTTAAGAATCGAAAATAAATTGAAAAAATGTTCGACTCGTTAAGGTTCGCTTGTTAAGGTTGAAATTACATTGCGCGAGAGGTGAATGTATCAATAAGTTGAAAAAACATTGACGATGAGGTGTAGGACTCGGTAGCTCAATTGGTAGAGCAACGGCACGGAAAGCTGACGATGCCGTTTCAAGTCCTGCCCGAGTCGATAATTTTTTCAATTTATTTTCGATTTTTAAATTATATGTGAAAGTAGTTGGCTGTCTATTAGAAGAGTTTATTTAATCTCTTTAAATGCCTAAATCAACATTTGATTTAAACGTATATATAATGCGTTCATCTTTATTTATTTTGACCGGACGTAAACAATTTCGCTTATCGTCTTAAAAGTTAGTTATTTATTTGAAGTTAAATGTACTTAATTTAAAGAAGCGTTTTATAAGTAAGTGGGAACTCTTTTGAGCGTTTTTTATTATTATATTATTTTTTATGAACATGAACAAAATGTGTTAAGTCCATTCTATAAAAAGTTTTTAAACACAGCTGTAACTATAACTAAAATATAAATTAAAACACAGTGGAACAGTATTAAAGTGAGAGTATTTAAATAAAACACTTAAACGGTTTAAATCGCGATATATTAGTTACATTTATTTGAAAATGATTTTTAACTTCGAGACGACGTTTCGGATGCTTTGCAGCGGCCGTGGTCACTGGGAGACTAAAGATGGAGGATGTCTCTGACGTCAAAGTAATAAACCGTTAAAGTGTTTTATTTAAATGTGTATTCGCGTAAACTATAGACAGTATTTAAAGTGAGAGTACTTTGAGTAAGACTAATGCTTATTCTTCCCAGACTTGCACCAAACAAACGTCGCTTTAAATTTTTCATACCGCTCCGCTAAGATTATTCAGGCTTTGTTCGTTCAGTTATTGTCTTTTAACAAAACCTCCGATAAGAGGATCCTATCTGAATAAAAGCTCTATTCAATATGAATTTGGTAATGTATTGTAGTGATAAATAAAAAAAAAAGAAATTTACGAGCAAAGAGATTAAGTGAGTCTGTAGACATAGTTAACACGGAAAGAAAAACAATATTCTCAAAATGTCATCATGAATCACAAGACATCTTTAACTATTTCCGCCCATTGCGTCCTAAGCATTCAAGCTTCTTTACTATGTTTACTTGGCTTATTCTAGGAAAAACCAGTTTCTCCACTTTCAAACACCAATATATTTTGCTTCACAATCAAAATCTCCAGCCCCCGAATTGGTGCATTAGGGCAACAGGGCTCTCTCAGAGATATGTTATAATCAATATTTGGAATATGCACTGCCAAAGATTTTGGACCCTCACTTTAATCAATAATAAGCCAACCGTGCCCTACATACGAAGGATTATCGTCTACAACCCAGATCAACAGAGTGTGAATAAACGAAAAATTTGTTCACATTTTTCTTCTATAGCAACCGAGCTCAGTTTATATAGGTACTAACGGTGGCTTTCCTCCCCCATACGGTTTGATTAATGACGATAGAAATAAGTTGCTTATTATAAGTTAGTTACTATAGTTTTAAAATTTAGTTAGTATTACAAATATTAAGTAGTACAATATGCAATATAGTTACATTTTTTATAATGCAAAGTAGTAACCTGGTCTTCACGGACTTTTATACGTAACGAGGCAAAACAATATGTCTTTTCTAAAGTTTAAGTTTACTTTGTTTCTACTTTAATTGTGGTTATAATATTTTTAATGGAAACATAATACACAATACATTTACAGGATCGAAGAAATTTTTGATTCCGGATGTTCCGGATTTTGTTTTTATGGAAAATAAGAGGACCAGTTCCCGGCTTTGTAACATTTATTCATCTTCCTCGACGAATCTAAAACGTTGGTAATAGTGCTGTAACTCAGTCGTGTACGAATGAGTTATCTACATAGAGGGGATAACACAGCCCCCTCGTGATGTCTATAAACTAGACGTCGCTGTATCGGTTATGTCAGATCACAGCTGTTTCCAAATTTCTACAGCCATGTACGAGGCGAAGAAAAAATATCTTATATTATGACCTAATATTATTTTATAATACTGTTAATAGCATTTTGTGCGTTAAATTTCGGGATTCAAGGTATTATAGATTTTACTTTACACGTAACACTAGAGTGCGATAATATAGCGCTTGAAGCTTCTAAACTTAAATATTAGTATATAATGTACAGTTTTATAACTTTATTAATGAGTATGTTGACAAAATTATTTCAGTACATCTCTTAATGGAATGTGATATACCTGAGCCCTATGACATAACCAAGATACGCTGTCGACGTATCGTTTGCTTCCCTACCACAAAAAAAATACCATACGAAATTTTAACCTAACATTAAAATTTAACCAAATCGCTCCTCCCTTTAACTTGGGCCAATCACGCCCCGCGGTTACTCATCACTAAACATAATATTTATGCGCAAATATAAACCGCTCTAAAACCTTCCACACGCTTAGACTAACTTGTCGGTTACATTATTAACTAAATGTTTACGTACATGTATTCGCTTCACGGTTGAGTAAATTTAAAAGGAGATTAAGGAATGTTTTATTAATAATATATTGTCTGTAGTCTACGCAAGTAGTGCACATTTAAATAAAATACTTTGAAAGGTGTTCACAGCGCTATTTAAGGGCGTAATATTTTTATGTTGAAATAAAATACGATTACGTGGTCAAGTGTCTTCCAGTGTCCATGGCAGTCAAGCATCTGAAACGCCGAGCCGTAGTTAAAATTACTTTCAAATAAATTTAACTAATATATTTGGCTTTTTAAATTTTCGTTAAAGTGTTTTATGTCAATGTGTACCTACTAATAGCGTAACCAACAGACAGTATTTTGTTTTTATATACTAGCAACCTTAGCTTTGTACACAGATGTTTTAACACATAAAAGTAGTTGAATCTTACAAATATTATCTTGTTGTTGAAAGAAATTCTTTGGAACTTTGCAAAATACAGAAATAACGAAGCCCACTGGTACTAATGGGGGGTAAAAAGTGGGTAACATCTTAAAACATATTAAAATGCGTTCTCGTAATTTATAAATCGCTGACACCAAAAAAGGTTGTATATTACCAAAGGATCCTCTAACCTTCATATTTATAGCCATAAACACAAACTATCATATCTTATTTGGTTTGCAAGACAAAATACAGGAAAGAAACGCAACGAATGAGGAATGTAAAATTTGAACACTGTCTGTGGTTTACGCGAGTAGGACGCATTTAAATAATGCTGCAAAGTATCCGAAACGTCGGGCCGTAGTTAAAATAATTCTCAAACAAGTTTGACTAAAATATATCGCGTTTTAAAGCGTTAAAGTGTTTTATTTAAATTTAATGTAAAATTTTACAAACAGTCAGTAGATATATTATAAAAAAATAGTGAAAAAGATATTCATCCTATAAAGTATTGAAATCCGTCATTTTTTTTATTGATGATTTTTACTCATAGCGATATGTTTAATATTGTTTTTTTTTTATATATATACTTATTTATACTAACATATAAAGCTGAAGAGTTTGTTTGTTTGATCGCGCTAATATCAGGAACTACTAGTTCAAATTGAAAAATTCGAGCATGGGTAGAGTTATTTATCGAGGAAAGGTATAAAACATCTATATAACATAACTATAAAACATCGCGTTGTGACTAATATGAACGAAAAAACAGCGGAAAATTAATCTCTGTGATTTTCTGATTCTCGTGGGTTTGCGTACGTTGCGAAAACAGTTCAAAACACCCAAAAAATATGTATGAAAGAATGCTCTTTAAATGATCTTAAAAAGTTACCGCGACACTGTATGTATATCTTTTAATAATTACTTGACTTAAACCTTTAAGTCAAGTAATTATTAAATAAATCTTAAGAGGAGATTTGTAAAAAAAAAAAGTAATACCCAAAGTAACTGCACTACGCGGACGAAGTCGCTGACACAGCTAGTTTTTCATAGATCTACGTATTTCGTTTGTTATATAACCAGAGGGGATTTCCTTTTATTTATCAACCGAATACAATGTTGGCTTTCCGATGATTGATCACTTTTAGGTGACTCTTGACAACGGCTTATAAAAGTAACGGTGACTCTTGACAACGGCTTATAAAAGTAACGGTGACTCCGCCGAACGAGCTTTTTTTAGAAAAGTATGGCCTCTTCATAAAGAAAAATTGTTTACAAATTTGTATTTAAAGAAACAACAATACAAAGTTAAATATGGCGTATAAAATGTGATGAGCATTAGGTTCGGTCCGAGTCCAACATTAGATTTTCCAATTTCCATTATCTTACTTTTTTAAACCGCAGAAGGGTCAAGGTTCAAATTAAGGATAAATCTAACAGTTTTAATTAGACTGGATACTAAAGTTGAATTCTTACTACTTGCCTACAAATAACAATTAGGAAAAACGAAGAAAGAAATTAGTCTGACCAAACTCCCTAAGCCATACGAAGGGGAAAGATATTTTTTTGTCTAGGCTTAAACTTCCCGTAGTTGTTAAGACAGTGAAAGATATTTGTAGTAATAAATTCCGATTGTATTTATATGTACAGCAAAAAATTACTGTACTTATATTCATGTGTATCGTTAAAAGTATCACGTCTAGTTAAGTAATGTTTAATATTTAAATAAACCACTATAACTTATTTAAACTTTTTTTTTTAACAACGGCCCGACGAAAAGCATCTGAAACGTCGGGCCGTTGTCAAAATAATTTCCAAATAAGTTTAATTAATAAATATCGCGTTTTAAACCGTTAGAGAGTTTTTTAATATTATGTACTACTCGCGTGAACAAAGACAGTATGTTAACTATTATTAAACTTAAAGTGATACGTTTTAAAGAATTATCTCAAGTATACTTTCGCTTTCAGGACAATACAGGCATCCTTTACAACGAAATGTTGTACTTAGTATCGTTTCACAGAAACTGTCGATTCATCCACGCTTCTAAGAGAAGGGTTTAGAATTTTTTGAAGTCCTCTTCCTAAGGGGTTGCGTGTTTTTATCCTTCTCGTTAGCTGCGCGACATGGAAAAGACATTCTTTTGACACTGTGCCAAGACGAGTTGTAGTAGTAGACACTTAAATAAGACAGTTTTATAAATTAAAAATCAATTTTAAATTGAATAAATTTACGACACGGGCAAGAGTGGAACCGACATCCACAGCGTTCACTACACGTTTTTTTTCAACTTATTGATACTTGCACCACTCGCGCAACACACTTTTAACAGTTTATAATATGAAAAATGGGCTCTCCATCATCAGTCTCCCACGGCTGCTGCACAGAATCCGAAACGTCGGGCCATAGTTCATTTAATTTGTGATATAGTTAAGCAATATCTTTCATGTTTAAACCGTTAAAAGTGTTTTATTAAAATGCTTATATTCTCTTATCCCATTTAAAATTATGTTCTCTGCAAAAATTATGTCAATTTGAGATGTAAAATAATTAAAAGCAATATACATATTTTGTTTTATTCTTTTTTTTATCAGTTTTTTTCAGTATGTATTAGTTTAATTGGGCAGTAAATAGTTTTTCAGTCATGTTCTTAACTTGGTGAGGTAGTATACGATTACAATGGAACGCATTTAAAATCCACGGAATCGAACTCCTGACATAATAGCACTTATACCAGACCTCGAGCAATCGAACTGAAGAGCTAAACTCTCTATTGAAAAGTTCCATTGGATAGTGAGTAATATGGTAGTGCATTCGTTTGAGCAACCGATCACAAACAAGCTTCGCTCACTGAAATGTATCGTCGAACTAACGTGCCGTATAGAAATACTACATAATGTATAGTGCATATACAAATTTATTGAGAATTTATTCAAATAAAATTGCACATGAGACCAATAAATAAATATTCAACATGTTTCTAATTTTCAATTTATAATTTAACGTAATTTGATTTGGGATCAGTTGGTGGTAGGTTACCTTAGCCAGGATGCTCTAGCCAAACAACATCTCAACAAGATGCGGTGATAGACTATTTTGGCTTTTGAATATTCGGAATCTTCAGGCTGAAACCAAAATGCAATTAAACTTGGCGGCTTTTTCATCTGTGGACAGTTTGTCGTGAACCGGACGGAGTTTCTATATTCCTACCACCTATTTAGATGTCCAGACAAAGTCCAACACGTTTTAGAAAATGGAAAATCCGATGGAGATCGAATCTACGACCAGTTGATTATAAGCCAGACATTGCTACCATTAAATCTCCGTCCGTCATGGGCTACTATGCTATATACATACATATCTAAGTGTTATAAGGACATAAGTTATTAAATAAAAAGCAATATAATCAATAAAGTTAAGAGCAATCCACAAGATCCACTCCACTTATAGAGAGCTACAGCCCTCAGGACTTAAACAAAGACGCTCAATCTTTTGTAAGCCGACACTCAGATTTTATCTGCAGGCTCTTCTGCGAATTGAGCCGAGCTCAACACTGCTAACACTTAATCAAGGGCTCTTTGAATCTCTCGTTGATAGAGATTTTTCATTAATTATTTGAGCAGGTGCTGAAAACATAAACGCTGTTTGTAAATATGCAATAAACTGTAGTGCACTACTAGGTCTTAATACTTATTTAAAACTACCTGTGGAGGCGACTTTGTATAGTATAGTAATTTTGGGTACCATAATATCAACTCTACTTGTAAACACCAAGTCCTCAAGAGTTACTAGAAAGTAGAATTTAACAATTAAATTAAAGTTTTGAGATTTATCCGTAATTATAATTTTACACGTTTAATTTCGTGTTTAAAGCCGTTTATTTTTTCATTAATAAGCTAAAAACATAAAATTCTTTAAAATAACAGGCCAATTTACTTCTAACCTTCAATATAATATATTAAAAGTAATATCTCAATATACACCTAACGTAGGTATATTAGTTCCCCGTACAAAATGACAGAAATAAGTCACTAGAGATTTGTAATAAACAGCGCTTGCTGTAATGAGTTTTCAGTCTGAAAGGCTGCCTTGCAAGTCCTTATTGAAATAGGACTCGATAAAAGATTAACAAGGCATAAGCAGAGCGGGTAGCGGAACGAGAAGCGATTAGTGTCGCTTGGAAAAGTTTTTATAGAACACGACTTTTTTAAATAAACCACTTTAACGGTTCAAAACGTGATATATATTAGTTAAACTTATTTGAAAATTAACTACGACCCGACGTTTCGGATATTTTCCTGCAGCCGTGGCCACGGGGAGACGTGGGTTTTAAATCGTTAAAGTGTTTTATTTAATGTGTACTTGTCGCATAAACTACAGTCATGATACTTTATTAATTAAAAATCGATTATAAATTGAAAAAAAAATACGACACTGCCAAGACTTGAACCGCCATTCACTCTGTAGATCATGTGATCGTGTCATATTTTTTTTCATTTATAATCAATTTTTAATATTTATAATGTCATCATGTGCATGTGTAAATTTACATTTACAATGAACATAATATGTAAATTCAATGAGCTGAAGTAAACTGACGTGCAGGGCACAGTAGTTTGATTGGTAGTACAACAGCACGAAATAAGTCTCAGTTTAAAAATTTACTTTTCAAGGCCCAGTGAATTTAACATTAGCGCTTCACCAATTGTGATAGGTTTCAAACCGTCGATATTAAACAAAAATTTGTTTAAAATCATGAAGCACAGTTGCGTGATAAAAACATATATGCAACTCAAAGCTTCCCTTATTTTCTTGTCTGAAAATAAAATTCCACGCAGCTATTTGTCCAGTAAATCAGATTACGTTACTTAACTTTATTTATTACTAAGTATGTTTCTCTTCGGTGTAATTTAGTTACACTTGTTAGAAATATTGGCTTTTATCTTCCAGTTTGGGGGTAATTTTGTTGTCTCATGTCATTATTTATTAAGTATATAAGTCAGCACGAAATATGATTTGCTTGACTTAACGGTTTGTTTATGTGCAAATGTTATCTAAGCATTTAGTCTAAGTAGGTAAATATGTAGCCGCACATACATCTCCGTTTTTAAATAATTTTTAGATGCCTGGATCAATTTTCCGTTCCGTGAAAAATTCGACGATTGCAGGACATGGAGCTCAATTGGTTAGAGCAACAGCACGTATCGCTGTAGATGCCGGTTCCAGTACTGCCCGTGTCGTAATTTTTTTAAATCTATCATCGATTTTTAATTCATATGCCATCGAGTGAAAAATATTAAAGTTTTCAATACGTGAAAAATAAAGATGCAATGTATATTTCACAAGTAATTTTTGAATATTGTCATGCGGATAACACTGCGGATGCTCTCGTACTTCATATCGAAACACAACAATGGATTTTGCACAGAAATATAAATCTAAATATTCAGCAGACAGAAATCGGCTTAGTAATTTATGTTCGTCCCGACGCCTCTGATTTGTTGAATCAGCTTCCAATCCGGAGTTCACTTTGATTTATTAGCTTAAGCGTAAAGGTAGGCTTTTTTGGCTCAAGATATATCAGAAAATCTATAAATTCACACAGAACAAATCCGCATTCAACAAGTCCTCAAGTACATTATCACATGGTTATTAGTTTAAATAAAACACTAACTTATTAGAAAATTATTTTATCTACAACTCGATGCTTGATTGATTGATTAAAATATATTTCAAATAAGTTTAACTAATATATATCGCGTTTTGAGACGTTAAAGTGTTTTATTTAAATGTGTACTAGTCGCGTAAACTACAGACATGGTTATTAATATTAAAGTAGCTTACCTTTGCTGATGGTGAGCTAGATGGCTCGTCGAACAGAGCCCAGACCTTGGGCTTGATCCGCTGCCAGGGTCCAAGATCCCCAGAGAGGTATGCCTCTTCATAGCCGAAGAGTCGCGCGATTTCTTCCTCAGAAGGCTTTTCACTATCAATGTCGAGTTTATCCAGGATTGCCAAGGTATTCTGGAACAAAAATTAATGGTTGAAAATATACACTTTTTAGAAGATATTTAAATTGATTAATTGAATGATGAAATGATTAGACATACAGACAGATAGGAATATTAAATACTGTCTATAGTTTACGCGAGTAGTACACATTTAAATAAAACACTTTAACGGTTTAAAACGCGATATATTAGTTAAACTTATTTGAAATTGATTTTTAACTTCGGCCCGACGTTTCGGATGCTTTGCAGCAGCCGTGGTCACGCGCAAGCAATTTCAATATTTAAAAGTTTAGTATTCGAATTTTTCACTTCAGTAATTATCTGTTCATAAAATTTTATCAACCATTAAACTTCCATGTCCTAATTCTTAAAAGATGTTTGCCTCGGGCGTTTGGGCTGGTCTACGTTTTCAATCACTTACGGGCCAGCGAGTGGGAATAATAGGCTCTCTTTGAAATATTTCAAATAGACTTTATTTATTAAAATTAACTATTTTAGTATTAGATTTGTCTAATGTCTGTAGTTTACGCGATAGAACACATTTAATTAACACTTTTAATCGGTTGATTAATACGTGTAAAACCGTTAACTGTTGTATTTAAAAGTTTTATCTTGTGATAATAACATCATAAGCCTTAGCCAGAATCGGCATGGTTTCTAACAAAAAGTTGATATTACATCTGTCACCACGCATGGTATTAAAAGCCCAACTACTACTGTACTGTTTGTTGTGAAACTAAAACGTCAAGTTATGATGTCAAATAAACAAAGAAACATTTAGTACTCTTCCCATATACTTGCTGTTTAGTCAAAAAAGGAAATCTCTAGCTTCAATGTGTCAGCATATTTCTGTTGTGTGTGTCTGTCCTACACAAGATACCTTACTACACTAGTGATACAACCTTAAATTAAAAATATGAGTTAATTCATGAAATATATAAGCTTATATATTAGGCGTCGAAAGTTAACCCTTTGACTGCTAGCGCGTAAAATCTGACTTTATGGAGTCGTAAATTGCTATGTTGGCCGAGATCAAGTTCAGCTATGATTGGAATGGTCCAATGAGGAGAGATAGCGATTTGAGAGTCAAAGATCATTACGAAGTTATTGAAATTGATTGATCTAGATGAAAGGAGTAAGGATCAAGTCACAAAGGTTTGTAGTTTAGCAGCAGAAGCAGCAGAACAGCATTTTATCTGTACCAAGTTGTTGTATGACAATAAAAATGTATATCTTAAACAAGTCTTAAACTTAATTAGATAAAACGATTTATTACAACACATATATTAAGATAGGTTTAGGTAAGTAGAAAAGACGATATGTATTAGATAACTGATTTACACTTTGTTTACTAAGGCTACGGGAGAACTTTAGAAGGAGGGAGTCCCAAATGTCAAAGTTAAATCAGTAACACACATTGAGATATCAAGTTACAAGTACATTAAGTTTGGAATGAAGCAAATAAATGAATACAGTTTGACCAAAGGGAGAAAAAATTACCACTTGGACCAAACACGCCCAAAGCAACAGATGGTCTGACAAGAAAAGTTCGCCTAATATAAGAATAAATTATTTTTTTCTACACGAGAGCAGTAAACTGTCGGTTTTATTATTACATGCGAATATTGCTCAATATCTTTGACCTTGCAGGGGTAACAATATGTGTGGGGTATGTAGGAAAATTTAATTTAAGAGAAAACTAAATAGGAAATGGCGGATTTATGTATGAGTATCGTGTACGTGATTTCAAACAATATTTTGAGTAGGTTCAAATTAATATAGAAGCCTAAAACGTAAATACTGTCTATAAAATATAGTAGTACACATTTAAATAAAACACTTTAACGGTTTTAAACGCGATATATTACTTAAACTTATTTGAAAATGATTTTTAACTTCGGCCCGACGTTTCGGATGCTTTGCAGCAGCCGTGGTCACGGGGCAACAACAAAAATCATTTTCAAATAAGTTAAACTAACATATCGCGTTTTAAACCGTTAAAGAGTTTTATTTAAAAGCCCAAAATGTGTTTAATGACGCAATTAAAAATAATTACTCTTATATTAAAAAAAATAGATATTTTTTGTTTTTAATATGGAATTGTGTTCTTTATATATTTATAAATCGTCAAAATTAACACCACACCTGGAAACACAATTTAAAGAATTAGAAACATTTTATTGAATTGTTACCTTAATATGTTGATAAGTTTAAGCATTGTGAACAAGGAAATGTCAATAATTTTTTACCCACAGATAAAATACCCACCGAAAAGGAATCTTTTTCGCCACAGACTACTAACTACTAACGTAGCTTCATTTATCATCCTTCTTTTTTAGCAATGTATGACCAATAGTCGCGGGTTCGATCCATACCGGGTATCGCATTTCAGTCCATGGATTTCCCAATAACCAAAGCCAAAAAATTTCGTCACCGCATCTTGTTTAGATGTTATATAGTTGGGGTATAAGTAAAATAATTGCCTCTTACACTAGTACAGCATTGCACAAATGTGACTTCCATTTAAATACCCTATAGTAATTAGCCCTAAGAGTTCATAGTGTTAAAATGTAATAGATTGACATCAGTCACGAGCCAATTAGCCGGGTTTATTGCGCCCATTCATCACAGGTGACTTTAATTGAGATCGCACTAGACTCATGACATAACCGCCATTCTGAATAAGTTAACTCGCGCTGATGTGTCACTTCCGTTTCCGTTTAAATTCTCGTTTAAACGGAGACGGTTACAGATCAATAATTAATCTATTATCAACTATCAAATCTTAATATTATTATCAATTTCTTCTGTGGTATTTCAAATCGATAATTTAAACGATTAAAAGAAAACACTTTAACGGTTTAAAACGCGATATATTTTAGTTAAATCTGTTTGGAAATTAGATTTTAACTGGGGTCCGACGTTTGCAGTGCGATGCTTTGCGGCAGCCGTGGTCACGGTGAGACCTCTTAAGTGTTTTATATAAATGTGTACTACTCGCGTAAACTACAGACAGTATATTTAAAAAGATGTGAAAATACGTCCTCACCCTTTTTTTTTCATAAAATATAAGTGCTTAATTTTTCTGTTTCGTCAATTTTTGACTTTTCATTGCCGAAATGTAACGACATCTACCAATTAACATAAGTACGTACTGAACGTTTTAGATTTTTTTTAATTAGGTGATTATACATTCTAAGCGAATTGTGAATGTGGTTAATATTACATGGGTTTGGGTAGCCACCAACTTTCGTTTTTCACTTCAAAACGTCTAGTGGTTCTGAAGCATTTGAAAAGTTTCTCAGCCTTGAAAAATCATATTTGAAACGGAATGTTTCAAATGTAACTTTAAGAATTTTTTTGGCAAGCGAACACACGGCTTCTGAGTCTTAAGTCCTTTCTAAGTATTCTCGACGAACTTAGCAAATATAAAGTTGGCTTATTTTCGCAAAATATTATGGAAATCCGACCTACTTTTCGTTTCGCAAATCGGGTCTACTTCTTGTCGAATAAGACTTCTTCTAAGAAAATAACTTTTACATTTTTAATGAATCGCAGTGTGTAAATCAATTTAGTTAAGCAATGGTAGATAGACATCAATTCAGAAGCAAAAAAAGAATTTTTCTGAATTATGTTGAATATTGTTTGAAAATCTGGATATTAACTGAGTGGTAAGAATATCAAAATTCCGTCAAGCTCGCCAGTCATCGTCTACAAATGAAATATCTGCTAAGTTTAATATCGATACAGTTCCAGTGTGGATTTCCGAAAATCCAAAGCCAAAAAATAGGTCAACAACACATTTTGATTAGATGTTATATGCCTGTGAGTCCTCGTTTATGTTGCTATCGTCTGTTAACTGTTGTTGAAATTTAAATTAAAATGAAAAAAGAAACTAAACTAAACTAAATAGTACTTTTAGTTTATTTTCACTCACTCACTTATCTTTCAACACTTGTAATCAAAAAGCGAGCAAGTTGCATTAAGTTTGCGAAACGGAAACACATGGACTTGTAATTGGGTTTCGTTTGACACGTAGGCAGGCTCAGGTGTCGGGTTTTGTGGGTTTGGTGGATTAATATTGTTGGAACGACACTCGAGTGTCGAACCGCGCTAATAGACAAATTTGTACACTAACCGAACGGAACCAAAACAACTTTGCAACTCCATCAAATGAGGAAATAAACCTAGTCTAATATGAAAACTATTGCATTATTCTAACATTAATGGAAAAATAAATAGCTCTAAATATATACTTCGCTTTTCAAATGCAGGTAGAGCGAAAAGCTGGCAATAATCTTTGTGTCACTTTTTGCATTTAAAACGTGTAACACTTTACCTTGTTAAAAAAACATATATTAAAAACTAAATTGTTTGTTCTTTACACGAGTCATGTAAAGTACTTATAACGGTTTAAAATGCAATGTGTAATATTTAAACTTAGTTACAATTAAATATTGTCTGTAGTTATCGCGAGTTGTACACACTTTAACGGTCTAAATCGCGATATATATTAGTTAAACTAATAAGTTTGGTTTAATTCAAATAGCGGTTTTCTAATAAGAAAATTATTTTTAACTTCGGCCCGACGGTTCGGATGCTTTGCAGCAGCCGTGGTCACGAGATGACTGAAGATTGAGTATGTCTCTGACGTCATAGTAAAAATTGCTACGGCATTTGTTCCGTCGAAGTTGGTATTTGACAAAACTGGCCGGGTTCTAACGGTTACTAACGTTTTAATCAGTTGTGCATTGTATTCAGTTTTTATTTTTAAGACTCGACGTTTTAAATGCTTTGAGCGGCCGATTTAGTTGAAATAAAGACACCTTTATCAATATATTAAGTGTGAAGAAGTGTTCTACATTCTGTAGCTGTAAAGGACGCGTGTTGCTACGAGGAGATTCAACAGAACCCCATCGCTAGATGTTCACAACAAATATTCGAATAATATATAATCCTTCTCTTAAATAATAAATCCTCGTATTATTCTCATACTTTATCCATGATGCCAAACTCGCTACCTCAATTCCGGAAAACAAAATTTTAACTTTTTACTTCTCAAAAGTAAATACGACACAAACTCACTAGCTATGCATTAAACTTCGTAGCGAACTAAGTTCGTGTATTATTATTCACCGAGGGAAATTGTTGGTGAAATGGCGAAGGATTTTCCTCTAGAAATATGTCTGGCGTCAGCGTGCTTTTGAGAGTGCCTGCAGCAGAAAATTCATTCGACAAATGGATGAGTTTAAAGTACGTCATAATTTAACTACAGTTACAGTATCGATTTCAGCCTGTGGATTGCCAATGTGGAATCCAAAGCCAAAATAGGTCGATAGCACATCTTGTTGAGATGTATAAGGCTGGGCTATTCCACCTACCATTAAGTGAGGCCATTGCTTGTCTATCCTTCTTCCTCATTAAAAAAAAGTTTAATTAATACAAATATAAAATTCGTTAAGACTTAAGAGCTAAGCGATGTATGAATGATTTTTATAAACATTCAGCTTTTAAATAAAACACTTTAACGGTTTAAAACGCGATATATTAGTTAAACTTATTTGGCCGTGGTCTCCCCGTGACCACGGTTGCTGCAAAGCATCCGAAACGTCGGGCCAAAGTTAAAAATCATTTCCAAATAAGTTTAACTAATTTATCGCGTTTTAAACCGTTTAAGTGTTTTATTTAAATGTGTACTATTCGCGTAAACTATAGACAGTATTTTAACATTCAGCTGTTTTTTAGAAGTTATATTTACAATACAATACACAACTAGATCTACTAGATTGTATCTTTTTAAGCTTATATTTAGCTATTTTAGCCATCAAAACTCTTGAAAAACCGCCTGCTGCACAAAAAATATAAATTGATTTTGAAAAACTTGGATAACCCGGTAGTTACTTTTACAAGCCAAATGAGTCTGTCAATCTACAAACGTTTCCCTCAGCAACTTTTATTTTGTATATCTAATGAGATACTTACGTCTTGTTAAAAGTTAACGTATTCTTTCCAACTTACTAACAATGGGAAGTTACTTCGGTGATGGGGCGGAATGCGCACCCTGTACGATGCTTGAGAAAGTATGTTCGTTAAGTAGGGTAGAATGATTTATTTGATTTAGTACAATGAACTGACATCGAGAGGAGAGAGTTTTGGACAGATTGAAGGTGGAAAACGCTTTCATTCGAGTATTATATATATAACTTAGTATTTGACGAAACGAATATGATTGAGGGTAGTTTATTTGATGGTACTTGAAATACCCTAGCCACATGACATCTAAACAAGATGCGCTGATAAACTATTTTGGCTCTGAACATTTGCAAATCCACAGACTGAGACTGAAACACGATTCAACGTGACGCCTTTGTCATCTGTGAGCTGGTACGTGGCCCGGACGGAATTTCAATATTCCGAACACGATTTCCAGACGAAATCCAACATGTTTCGGAAAAATTATAAATTGATTGGAAAATTTTGGATCCAGTGAGATCGAATTCGTGACCCGTTGATTGTTAGCTATATGTTGCTGCCATCACTCTAACGAGCTCGTCATTATGTCATATTCCAAATTCTGATATATGCTCCTCAGCCTTATAGAAATTATGATATGTACCCAAAAAAAGATGAAAGAGTTAAATACTGTCTATAGTTTACGCGAGTAGTACACATTTAAATGAAACACCTTAACGGTTTAAAACGCGATGTATTAGTTAAACTTATTTGAAAATGATTTTAAACTTCGGCCCGACGTTTCGGATGCTTTGCAGCAGCCGTGGTCACGGCTGCTGCAAAGCATCCGAAACGTCGAAAGAGTTGTAAAACGAGAAGAAATATCGTACAGATTAGATTTTATCAATCTTTAAAATCACGTCCTAAACAATAATGTTTAACGGCAGCTATAATCGACGTAATGATACTATTAACTTGATTATGCACTTACAAGCGTTTTATTTGTAACGAGCTTAAACGATACCGACACGACAAATACCTCTAAAGTTGTCTTATATACCTGTATAAAATCTTTTAAATAATGTATTTAAATTAATCGACATTAAATACTGTCAGAAGTTTACGCGAGTATAACACATTCAAGTTAAATACTTTAACGATCTAAAACGCGATATTTAATAATATATTTCGGGTTTTAAACCGTTATAGTGTTTGTTTTTTTTTATTATATTATTATTATCAATACGAGGGTATTATTGTATACCGACGACGATAAATAGAGGGAAATAATTTTTTCCCACGTAGCTGTATAAAATGTTACAACATTGACGCACTTCACTTCGAAAATCGATTTGAATTCAAGGAATTAGAATCCAGGCCCTTCGCGGTTACGCGAACCTTGAGTACAAAACCGATCGACGTGGTCCTAAGTGATCGAGCTTAGCTAACATTCGACTGCAGATCGATGTTATTTAACTATTAAAAAATTACATCTGCAATAGTAAAATATAGAATCAGTGCATAATAGAAAATATAAAATGAGTAAATTTCGTCGTCACGACGTCTTGTAAAAGCGATCTTTTAAACGAATTATGAATCGTCGAACATTTCACGATACTTTTATTGTGCGCGATGCGTAGGAAAATAAACCTCCACATCATTCAATTTCTCTAGAACCATCTTTCCAAATACATATTCCTAATAATAGATATCGCTAGCATTATCTAGTTTTATTATAGACTCTGAAAGCCCCATCAATGTTGCAGTACAGAAATAACTCGATAAATATGTCGGACGATCAAAGAAATGCTCAAGTTGTGTATACGTTCATAGTTTCGCATTATATGTTACATGGAAACTCTTTACAGTAAAGCGAAGTACTTCAATTGTATAAAATGAAGTGCATTATATAATATGCATGGCATAGATATATTAGTTATTTATTCTACAAGATTCATATCGTAGTCGACTCATACGGTGCTGCCCGTGCTGCATATACTGCCCTAACACTCTTAACGCATTTGAAGATCTTTTGTAAGCTTTCGCGTACATAGGCCAATTATAAATATATATGTTAATCTAAGATAAGTCCAATTTTTTTTTGTAGCATTAAATGCGAACATATCGCAGTCCTTTCTTAAGAATTTTTGTCTGTTATTGATATGAGTAAGTAATGATGTTTGGATACTTGTCTATCAAAAAACATGTGCCACCTAAAAATTTTACTTTTGATTACTTTTAACGGTATAAAACGCGAAATAGTTAACTTGTTTTAATTAAGGCCCGATGCTTCTCGGCGATCGTAGTCACGGAGAGCCTCTCGTAAAGAAAGATGCCCTTTATATCGTAGTCATATCTGCTACACTAGCGCCACCTCTTTCTCGTAATTTATATTTAGAGAAACTTGGTGGGTCTCATAGAACTGACTAACGGTGTCCTCCCGTTTACTGGTATGCCGTTTTTTAGTAATTGATAAAAAAAATTGAAAATAATTTAACGAATATATTTCTTGTTTAATAACTGTTAAAACTATTTTATTTAAGTGTGTACTTCTCGTGTAAACTACAGACAACGATTAAAGTGTTTCTCAATATCGTTACATGTTAAATAAACGTATCATATTTATAGGTACGTGTACATTACGAGCGATTTCTAATGTATTTTTGTATTGTTTATATGTAATGTGTGTTTATGTGCATGTGTATGTGTATTTGTGTGTTGATACAATTAAAATATACAGTAATTACAAATACTTCAAAGCCATAACGGTTAACTCCTTTTAACAATAAATTAAATTTTGAAATAACCTATAAAATTTACTGTTTACCTTATTTTTGATTACCAATATCTTTTACAATTTAAATTTGTGTAATTTAGACCATCAAGGGTAGAAGGGCCGAATAAACAATCACGTAATAATTGTTACCTCTATTTTAGGAATTTCACAGATTTATAGCTCGGGATCGACCTTTTCGATCCTTTCATAGGTTAACTTAAGAAATTAGTCAACGTAATAGTTATGTTCGCTTGTATAGTCGGTTGCGAAAATAATTATTAGTTTTTTATATCACTAAACTAAGCCCCCGAATTCGTCAACGTGGAATAGTTCTCTTGGGCATCAACATTTATTTTTACAAAATTAAAGAGTTCAAACAACCAACACCTTAGCTTTATAGTCCTTAGCTAATATTAGTCTAGATACATACCATCTTTTTGATAATACAAAGAAAACATATAACTTTATAGCACATAGTAATCAGTAAAGTATAGCGGCGAGTTTCTTGCTAGTTCTGTTCGTTCGTTCTACTCCACGCTACTCTCAAGAACTGGTGGTTAACTGTAAAAGTTTTCACAAATACTGAGTAACCTACTTTGCTAAATTATTTTGATTAGTTTTTTCAATAAGTGACGAAACATTACTTGTATATCCCTCAGTTATACTATAACATATATAGGTAATTTAATAAGTACTAAGTAACTTTAACTTTTGTTTTTATTTATATAGCTTTAAAATTTATGTATCGATTCAAAATGTTATTTTTTGTTGATATTTCAGTAGAATTCACGTCTTACAAAATTTCACCAATACTTGCCGGCATGTTAAATTTTCAAACTTTAGTCTCCGCTCTTACAGTACTAGTTTCATTTTAGTATTGTAGTTTACGCGAGTAGTACGCATTATATACATCACTTTTAACGGTTTAAAATGTAAAATATATTAATTAACCTCTTTACAATTTATTTTAACTAGAGCCCAACATTTCGGATGCTTTGCACGGTTTTAAGCCGTGAAGTGTTATGTTAACACAGTTGCATATTATAATATAAGAATGGCCTTGAAACGAAAGTCCTCTAACGCATAAAGTATATAAACGTCGATGTTTACCCGATCCAATTTGCTAAGTATACATAAAAAGTTATAAACATAAAACCCCTGAGTATCGGATTTGGGTCGTATTACTGTTGAAATAAGGCAAATCGAGTTTGCGCCCGAGTAATCCCACACCTTTTGTGAAATAAGACGCGTGCTCCCTCACTGGGAAATCGGTGGGAACTAATGTCTTAGCATTTGTCATAGCGCAGCTGTGACGCCAACAGAAATATTCATATCAGGTAGCATATATACATTTTTCCCCATTCTAATTTAAGTATTATTAATACTAGCTGTAGCTGCGACTTCGTCCGCGTAGAATAGTTATTTTGGGCATCCGAATTTGTTTCTGCAAACCTCTTCATCCTTATAAACTTAAGCTGTTACCCACGACGTCGTTCACTTCCCGTCGTTCTTGCACGTTAATCTTACAACGTAGTCATATAGTATCACGGACATTTTTTTAGACCATTTAAAAGATGAATTATTCATTTATACATATTTTAAGTTCTTGAGAGTAGCGCGTTCAAACAAACAAACAAACGAACTCTTCACCGTTATATATTAGTATAGGATCATCATATTTAGTAACACAAATAACAGTCCTTATAAATAAAATGTATATGGAGATACTCAGATTTTGTTATACCTAGAGGACAGAGAGGATACATTTGAAGAACTGTATACGTACACACATTACAGATGGTGTGATTATTGTAAAAAATACATACACATAATACGTAATGTTTCCAATTAATAGAAATGGTAAATAAAAAGAAATGCATAAAAAAACTAAATGATATTATATAGTTACACGACTAAGGCTCTCTCTGAAATTCTCCTAGGAATTATTTATATCTTAATTTAGTGAAAGAGAATTTCGTGCTAAGCAGGTAAGTTGTTCCAGCATTTAGTCGCGTCATCCGTAAAACTTCTTGTGGAAGATAGACAAGCATGTGGTTCCCTTGATAGTAAGTCAAATTTTTCAGAAAAAAAATGGATTAGAAAAATATTGGACCCGATGGGGATCGAACCACGACCCGTTGATCACATATTTCTACCATTATACCGACGAGCGCACCTCTAGTGTTACTTACTTCTGCTGTATACGCCCAGGTTCACAATCATGAGCTAAGGAACTAATGGAATATAGCGTATATTCCATTAGTTCCTTAGCTCCATCTTATCTAACTTCCAAATTTAAAAGAAGTTTATAAACTTTAATACATATTTCTAAGTATCTGCAAGTACGTGATGAAACTTCTGTGTTTTGGCCGCTTAAAACTTTTTATCGCGCTTCCTTAAATCGCACCAACATTCGCTAGATACGTATCTATGGAGAATTAAATCACTAATTAAAAGTTTTTTTAGTTATCAAAAGTACAAAGTTAGAACAAGAGAGTACTCAAATTGGTTTACTATTAAACAATGCTCTTTACTTCCATTGCAGTATTATGCGAAACGTTTACGATCGATATAAAAAAAATAATGCAAGTAATCAATATTAAACACTATCTGTAGTTTCGCGAGTAGTACACACTTCAATAAAACACTTGAACGGTTTAAAACGCGTTATTTATTATTTAAACTTATTTCAAAATTATTTTAACTACGTTTCGGATGCTGTGCAGCAGTGAGCACTATTAATTAAATTATGAATGAAATTGTAATAAATTTCATATAAGTTAACTAATGTATATCGCGTTTTAAACAGTTAAAGTTTTACTTAAAATAAACAACATTGTTAAAATAACACTACCCTTGAATAAATCTCTCCGATCAAGTTATAAAACCCTAACGAACATTACGAGAAGTCAATAAAAACTTCGAATCAATTCCCTCAAATGCATTTTCACGCCGGAAAAGCGTTTATTTAGAGCCCGCCATTAAATTAAACTAAACCAATATAATTATCATAATTCGACTATTTGGCAAGAAACTCGTTAGGTGATCGTTGATTGGATTTAAACTTTATTACCGGGAGTTAAAGTTTAAAATAGCACGTGGATAATAAATCAGGGGTAAGTCGGAGTAAGCAAACTTGTGATTTCGACATTCAAGTGTTTTATTGAAGGTAAGAAGTAAGCATCAAAGACTTTCTGATTGAAGTTGTTGGGTTGTTCAGTCACTTGATTAGGACGATACTTTGATTTTGCTAACGACTTCTGAAGCTACCATGAAGTCCCATACAAAGCCTACAGTCAATTGAAAAATACTAAGTGGTAGGTATTTAAAAAGAATAAACCCTTACGCTGGCTATGGAGCTAATACAGGACATATTTCTATGTCTGTTTCTGGCCACTTGAATAAACTTGTAAAGACGATATTTCCAAGAACCTCCTTCAAACAATGGTGCATTTTCATAAAAAGAATATTAGGAGACACCCCAATTACACAGACAAGTACGCTTTGAACGACAAAAAAATCCGAAGGAAAAGTTTAAAGGTTAATTGATACAAAAATGGGACGATTTCATAATTTGTAAAACAACGTATAGTGTAAAATAAACAGTGACGTTAAAGCAACTTTATCTCATGGACATAAAGTCCTTTTTGGATCAGCTCGCGAATGTAATATGGATTTTATGAAAGCCGATAAATATAAATTACACACGCTTGAAAAGTGCTGACAAACCCTTACAGTTTGTCAGCACTTTTCAAGCGTGTGTAACATCTGGTGTTTGAATTCGCAAATAGCTTTCGTTCAACGACACAAACGCAATGTACAGAGTAAATAATTTTTAGATAAATCGTTAAGAAATACCGTATGATATTGGTGTTACTAAAAATACATTTAAATGTAATTCTAGCATTTAAATCGAAAACGCCTTGTATCTATAACACGTTAATTTATATTTATTTAGAAAAGCTCAATCTGTAATTATACTGAAAGTTGCGTATTACAGTTAACGGCATGGTATTGTCAATAAACTTGTAACATACATTAAGTAGTTATTTTAAAAACTAGACACTATACGATTAAACAATAAAGTAGCGTTCCTTAGTTATTAATTTTTTACATTTTATGACCATATTGTTCAATTTTTCTTACATTTCACTATATTCGTAAGTAATAAGCACAAATCAGGGATTATTCAATACTGACAAGTTTTATTTGTACTTGTATTATTTTACTGTCATGTTATTGATAGGTAGGTTTTAAATTAAAATACATTTTAATTTGAAAAAAAATTACGACACGGGCAGGACTTGAACATCCACAGCGTTTCGTGCTGTTGCTCTAACCAATTGAGCTATCGTGTCCTAGGCAGGTTTTAATTGTTTATCCTGCATTTTTCGATTTAACATACTTGTGTGTCTCTGTGTATGCTGTAGGTGGACCAGCAGCAAGGTTCCACCTGATTGGAGTCCAGACCCCAGAATTCCAATTCTTCCTCGAACAAAGGCCCGCACACATTTGTCGGGTAGTGCAATTTCCCGGTTCTGCAAGAAAACATTTTTTTTAATACACATGATCTTATTTTGAAAAATACATTTCTGTATGTATATAAGATACTAGCTGTGTCAGCGACTTTGTCCGCGTAGAATAGTTATTAAAAACATTTATTTTGTAAACTTCCTGTTCAACTCTATAAATTTAAGCTGATACCCAAGACATTGTCGGCGTCCCGTCGTTCTTGTTAGTTAATGTTAAAAAGAAAGATATAATATAGTGTTGCAGTCATTTTTTAGATCATTTATAAAGGAATCATTCTTTTCTACATATTTTTGGGTATCTTAAACCGTTTTCGCAGGGTATGCATCAGAAACCCACAGAGATAAATAATTACTCCCGTGTTTTTTTTTTCACATTTCCCGCTATTTCCTCGCTCCTATAAATCACAGCGCGATAGCTAAAAACCTTCCTCGATAAATGCTTATCCACACAAAAAAAAATCAATTCAAAGCAGTAGTTCCTAAAATTAGCACGTTCAAACAAACAAACACTTCAGCCTTATATATTGGTATAAATTAACATGGAATAAGAGCAAACAGCTAGTAAATAGTCCTACAGATATAATTCTAATCACCGTACGGTCGTAGGTTCGATTTACTTCACAAAGGTCGGGTAAGATAGTTAAGCCGTCCAGTAAACTTGGACCTCAACGATATATTGAGTGAAGTGTTAAGTCGTGTTGCGGTTTGAGGCTTAGTGCTGGATGACAAAAGCCTATTAGGTTCGAAGTGTGTGTAGTCGACACATGTAGAAAATTTATGAATTTATACAGAAATTAACAATATTAGTAACTTAAAAAATCGAAAATAAATTGAAAAAATTTTTTCGACTCGGGCAGGACTTGAACCGGCATCGTCAGCTTTCCGTGCTGTTGCTCTACCAATTGAGCTACCGAGTCCTACACCTCATCGTCGAATTTTTTCAACTTATTGATACATGCACCTCTCGCGCAATGTAATTTCTACCTTAACACTTGTGTTAAGCAAGTGTTAAGGTAGAAATTACATTGCGCGAGAGGTGCATGTATCAATAAGTTGAAAAAATTCGACGATGAGGTGTAGGACTCGGTAGCTCAATTGGTAGAGCAACAGCACGGAAAGCTGACGATGCCGGTTCAAGTCCTGCCCGAGTCGAAAAATTTTTTCAATTTATTTTCGATTTTTAAATTATATAGTGCCTTCATGTGCAATAACATGTGAAAAATATTAATGTTTTCAAAACGTTATAACTTTGTAATTTCATCTTCAATGATTTCTTAAGCTGCAAAGCATAAGACATTGAGCCTTAATACGCAAGTGTTAAGGTAGAAATTACATTGCGCGAGAGGTGCATGTATCAATAAGTTGAAAAAATTCGACGATGAGGTGTAGGACTCGGTAGCTCAATTGGTAGAGCAACAGCACGGAAAGCTGACGATGCCGGTTCAAGTCCTGCCCGAGTCGAAAAAAAAAAAAAAAAATTTTTTCAATTTATTTTCGATTTTTAAATTATATAGTGCCTTCATGTGCAATAACATGTGAAAAATATTAATGTTTTCAAATATTAGTAACTATCTGTATCCATTACTACGTTCACATGGAATAGTTATTTTGGGCAACACATTACTAATTTTTGCAAACTACCTCCTCAGTCTTATAAACTGTTGTCGTTACCCAAGACGTTGTCCGGTCGTTTTTGCGAGTTCATCTTAAAACAAATCTAGGTGTCGCAGACTTTTTGTTAGATTTCTTAAATAAAAGTCCGACCAAAGCTTAAAGATATTCATTATTATTTTAATGTTTATATATTTATAATATCCCTTTGGTAAGGGGTTAAAAACAACTATAATGCGGACCTCAGCCAAGCGTTATAGTTGTGATATATATATGAATAATTCTTCGAGCAATCGAGGAGTCAACATTTCCTGATGATGCCGTCCACACGTGATGGCGAAACGTCGAGAACCCGAAAGACAATGATATGCAGATCTAGTACCGTTTGCACTTTACGCGAGTAGTAGGTAGGTACGATTTAAACTTAATTAGTTAAACTTATTGCAGCCGGATTTGTCCAAAACCACGGCTAATGCAAAGCATCTGAAACGTCGCATAGGTGTACTTAAAAAAAATTAAATAAGTTTAATTAATACATTTCATTTTTTGAACCGTTTAAGTTAAATAAAACGTTCTAAGTAAATATTTTAGGTAAAAACAGAAAAAAAAAACATCCTATTTCATATAATAACTATACAATAAGTACTAAAGAAAAGTAATGACTAATTATTTAGTAGAAAATATATAATATTAACTAGGTCAAATCCTTCTTTAGCCGACCTCCTCCTTTTTCTCATTTGTACATTTATTTTTCCAACTTATACAGATATGTTTATTGTGCTATATTACTCAACGAAAGAGTTGCCAACTTCTGAATTAAAGTCCATTAAGTACCGAATGAATGTAAATGCTGCCAGACAAATCAATGTTGTTCAGATTTTCCTGAAGTGCGGCGTGAAACAGTATTTATACGCCTTTACTGATTCGTTTATTCACAAACAAATAAATAATTGTTAAACCTTTTGTGTCTGGCTCAACGAAACTATTAATTTTAATAAAATTTAATGTGCTATTGACCTATTTTGGATTTGACGGTTGAGAAATCCACAGACTGAAATGGAAACGCGATTAAACTTCACAATTTTTTTGTTTGGCGTTCGTGTTTAAATGGAATTTCAATATTCCACTATATTTTGGAGAGGCAACTTTTTAGTATAGAACTGTGCAAATAGATTTGTACTATCGCGTCGAGTTTCCGTTTTATGGGTACAAAGTTTAGAACCCAATTGGATATAAAGATCTTTATAATGGAGTGAAGGATCCCATAAAAGATCTACTGAGAACTTGCCGAGGGAAAATAAATCGTCGTCCTTATTATTTTCGGTAGTGATTCTTTGTTATTTACTTTAACTATCTTCACATTATTTATCGCGGTTATCAACACTTCTACACTAATATTATAAAGAGGAAAGATTTGTATTTTTGTATGTAACGGATAAACTCAAGTACTGGACCGATTTTAATAATTCTTTTTTCATTATAAAGCTACATTATCACTGAGTAACATTGGCTATATTTAGTATTAGATTACTTTAGAAATTTATAGAAATTCATATTAAAACCAACGGAGGCGTAAAAAAAATTGCCGTAAAATGTCTTTCATCGCATACGCTGCGAAGAATATTAATGATAGGACAAAAACATGTTGGACAATATTTCAATATAGAATATTAGATATAGAAATGCCGGTCAAAATCAGACCATGTTATCCATACCATTTATAAATTTTTTATCCAAATAAATAAATTTAAATAAAACACTTTAACGGTTTAAAACGCGATATATTAGTTAACACGTTCTCTCGATGCGGTCAGTGCTGACGACAGCGAAATTTCCGTTTAGGCCGAGTAAAAAATGTGGTTCTGTTCAAAATGGGCCGAATATTTTTTTGCTCATATGATTTTTATTTTGTATCCAAATGTATTGTATTTTTGTCGAAAGTCAATTTAAGCTTTTATTATTGAAATAATAATGTCGAACAGCATTGATCGCCGCGGCCCATAGAGCGAAAAAACGTCATTCCGTTACATGGGGCCGCGCGGGTCGTGGTGTCGGGTCAGCTCGCCTCTTTCCAAAAAAATTCCTGATGATGTCATATTGAATGTCGCTATGGTAAATGCTTTAGATATGTTTAAAAGCGTCATATAAATCATTGATTTAACTTTAGAAAAGAAATACTAAAAAGTTTTTGGCAAAGCCTGCATTAGCCAGAGTCCTAGAGGACAGACGACATGAAGAAAGCTGAGTCAGAAAAAAGATGCACCTTCGGTGAAACTGCATCGTTCCTTGTAGAATGTTACTAGAAAAATGTGTCTATATTTTGACGTTCAATTGCAAGGAAACAAGACTAAAAAATGGATCAGTCAGATCAATCAGTACTTTTTTAACACTTGCCATGATAAACTTTTTTTTTTTGGTTGAGTTACTTTGCCTATTTTCATACATAATTAATTGATAAGTTCATACAAATTAATATATGTATTTTTTTTATTTATACCTGCTAAAATGATTATATTTAGTTTAAGTAAACATTTTTTAAATATAAATTATTGTTTGTATATCGAAACTTGTAATTTTGCAAAAACCAACTTCATATAGAGTAACTACAGGGCCACGCGGGTCAATGAATATAGGATTTAGTTTGATAACATTTACCAACGGTCTGTAAAAACGAAACGAAAATCCTTGTTAAACGCGGTCATCACTGACCGACGCGGCTCAAATGGAAATTCTTGATGTCAACCATCACTGACCGACACGGCCTGAACGGGAAAGTTCATTTTTTCTCTCGCAAGAACGTGTTAAACTTATTTGAAAATGATTTTTAACTTCAGCCCGATGTTTCATAGACAGTGTCCAAATAATAAACAGTTTGTTTCTTATTTACCAAGTTTCGTTTCGTTTTTAATCCATTAAATAAGACCACAATACATCTTTTACACTCTTTACAAAGAACTGCAAAAGGTAATATTCCCTTACCTTTATACCTATCATTTTTTTAATTCCACGTGTCTCTTATTAAGATGAAATTACAATAAACTCGAGTCTGATTTTTATTCTCTTAGAATTCATTATGTCTGTCGTTATTCTAAGAAGGCGTTTTATTATTCAAACAGTGTTCTGGTATTTGAATATTGCGTACATATCTGATATTAAAATAGGGCAATAGAACAAAGGCACTTGTAAGAATTTTAATATTTACAGAACATTACGCTACAAATATGATTACTTATAACTTCAGATACAAATTGAAAAAAATTAAACGCACTTTTTTTTTTTTAATGTAAGTGTATATTAGTAGTTAGTCATTACCTTATTATACTTTATATCATTTGAAAGCGAAAGCCCGTTTCCCCCTCATGGGGCATGGGGCGAACACATTTCTGTGTCCGTATCACTGATGAACCTTCTTTTGACGCGCAAGTAGTTGATCAGACTTCTGTGCCCTGCCTGACCGAAACAATTTACGTTTCCCTGGGATTCGAACCCAGGTCCTCTCCCGCTTAACACGGTGCTAGGCAATACGTTTAACAATTTGGCATTCAAAATCGATAAAAAAAATTTATAAAGACGACGAAAGTATTGACAGAATAGTGTTGTTTAAATAAAACACTTTAATGGTTTAAAACGCAATATATTAGTTAAACTTACGTGGACCACGGCTGCTGCAAAGCATCCGAAACGTCGGGCCGAAGTTAAAAATCATTTTCAAATCAGTTAGTAAAAGTAGTTAAAGTCAGTGTACTACTCGCGTAAACTATAGACAGTATAGTGTTACCCAAACACAGTCTCGGTCCTGTTCTTGCATTTTTGCAAGAACAAGACGCTTGTTTGTTGTATTTACGTAAAACTCTCTTATTAAATTTCATATAAGTTGAAGGTGCAATCTCTTTAGCACATGTAAGCTTATAAAGCGTAAAATATGTTGCGACTTCCTATAACGTGTTGTACTGAAGTAATAATTAACTTATGATTCCCTAAATATAGACAAGTCTACTAAGACTGAACTAAGAGAACCAGAAAAATAATTGTTGAAAACACATATATTAAAAAAAAAACATTTTTTAACGGAAATTATTTTAACTATTTGGTATTTCATTGGGACAATAAGTTCCGCCTGTCTATCAAATTTACTTCTTCTTCGTTTCAACTACTCGTGTTTCTTTATCTTTAGCACAACTGAAAACCTCTCTAAAAAATCATAACGTCAATTACTTAAAGGCAATATAAGACTCTAAATTAATTATTAAATAACACGGTTCACTGTTATTATTTATTATAGCTAAGCTATCACCGTATTAATCTCTGAAAGCGTTTAATCAAAGTCGTTTATTTATGAACTAAATTGAATACACGACCCTTGGCATTTCTCAAAGATATAAGGGATATAGTATCCCAGTTTGATTGGATTATAACTGTTTAATATCAAGGTACCTTTATGTACATTCTGAATACATATTTAATGGAAGATTAATTATTATTTTCTTAATTAGTTATGTGTATACGTTTGATTAAAACCAAAAAATATGTATAAAATAATGATTCTTCTTTCAATAGTCTAAAAAAATAGCTCCGACAGTATATGTCTATTTTTCAAGATTAACTCAAAAGAGCGAGGGGACGCGGACGAAGTCGAGTGCATAGATAGTATTAAATATTTCACTGCAAAATAAAGAAATGGATAAATAAACTGTTCTGTTTAATAGATTAGGTCATTTTGGTGATATTATCTAATGAATAGACTCTAAGTAATAGTTTTGCTAACCCAAATCATGTCATAATTGTAGTGAGTTGTATAGGTCGATTAGACATGAGCTAAGTGACTCGGCGACCAACCTATGTTACTGTTAACATGTTACATAATTACTTACATTATTCTAAATAATATGTAGTACATAGTAGTAGTCCCGTTTATCCGTGGGACGTTGGACAAAAACATTTCTGTGCCCGTGCCCTATCCGACCGGACAATCTATTGTTTCCCTGGGATTCGATCCTGGACCTCTCATGCTTAATGCACTGTTAGTCAATACAACAATCTAGATTTAAATAATTTTAAAAGTCTGCTTAACTACTTGCCTGTAAAAAAAAAAACAGTCAGTGAAAGGGACACAGAAAAGTGTTCGCCCCATGCCCCACGGGCGGAAACTGTATTTCACTTTTTTATATGCATTTTATGTTAGTCTCCAGGGCACAGTTAAAACCGTGCGTAGATTTTCGTTGCATCGGTAGTCACACAAGTTTGTATTGTCTATTGACAAAATCTAATTAAAAACAGACAAAAATATCTGCCCCGTGCCCCAAATAGGCGAAATTTCTCATGAGACGAGGCACAGATAATCGCATTAAACCGTACTTGACTAACCAACGTCGTTATTTATTAACTGTTTGCGTTGTATGTTTGTTTTCTTTATTAACTTGAACAAACAAGTTTTGTCCCAAGTTGGCTGTGATTGTGTTAGAACTCTGGCTGGTCAATTTTATTACTGGCATCCGATATTATTGGCTATTCGCTTGGGAGAAGTGTTTGTATTGGAATTTAATAAATAAGTATTATTGCGGATATTTCGGTAGCACTAATATGGAGTAAAATACAGCAGAGATAGATTAAAGCACGATACGTAAAGATGACTCTCGAGTTTAGGCGGTGTCATAGGTAGTAGAGGAAATGGTTTGTTTAAACGCTCTAATCTCAGAAACTACTGTGTATTAGTATGTAGCGATGTTTTTTGTTGGATACACTATTTACGGACGGCTTTAGGCTGTGTAACATCACGCGATCAATGGAAGCGGAGAAACAATGGAAAATATGGTAAAAGCGGTGAACTTTATTCATCTTTGTGGGGTTCCATTGCAGGCATTGCAAGACCGTTTAATGTAACCAAAAAATATGTATGAAAGAATGATTCCTTTTTAAATCTAAATAAAAAAAACGCAACAGTGTATGTCCATCTTTTAAATTAATCAAATTTAGTCAAAATTACCGCATAACTACCACTATCTGTTAAAGTTGTATCAATACAATAATACCTCTCAACAACCCCCTCATTGTTTGCAAAGTCAAAATAATTGCCAAAATAACTATTCCATGCGGACCAAGTCACGGGCACAGCTAATGTTTAATAAGTACATATAAAACTTAAATAAACTAACATAGTTTAAATAAAACACTTTAACGGTTTAAAACGCGATATATTAGTTAAACTTATTTGAAAATGATTTTTAACTTCGGCCCGACGTTTCGGATGCTATTGATCGAATCAAAATTTCAAACAACTGAGACCCCATATTAAAAACTCCCAAATTAAAAAATCCCAATAAACAGCATACCGGCAAACGCGAAGACACCGTTAGTCAATTTTGTAAGGACCCGGCCAGTTTCGCCAAATACCAACTATGACCACGGCTGCTGCAAAGCATCCGAAACGTCGGGCCGAAGTTAAAAATCATTTTCAAATCAGTTTAACTAATATATCGCGTTTTAGCCGTTAAAGTGTTTTATTTAAATGTGTACTACTCGCGTAAACTATAGACAGTATTGAACTAACATAGTTAGTGAATAGTTTTTTAACTGTCAGTGTTATGCTAAACTTGGTTATAGTTGCTGTCAAAACCGTATAGTGTCTTCAGAGAAAAAAATAATACAGTCAAGTAAAGAAAGTTGATCGGGTAGGGCTCAGAAGTCTGATCAACTACTTGCCTGTTAAAAAGAACGGATCAGTGAAACGGACACAGAAATGTGTTTGCCCCACGCCCCACGAGGGGGAAACGACATTTCATTTTTTTTAAAGACAAAACGTTATATCGCTAGCTTCTGGTAGCCTCGATATCTAAAACTATAAAATATGAATTGAAATACATAGTTCTTTATAACATTGATATTCCACGTTCGTTCTTTGATCTCAGCCGAAATCTTTCCACTGACGTCACAACATATTTACTATTAATAGAAGCCCAGTATCGAGTGAATATCGACAGATATAAAACGATTTTTATGTTTTGTTTAATCGAGAGTTTTACGTTTTATTTACGCTCATATTTCAATTCGACGTTTTTATTGTGGTAAAGTTTATTTGTGAATGATCGCCCATATCGGATAACGTAGCTTTTAAAAATGGAGAAAATTCTGCGCGTAATCCACTATAATTTAAAAACACATTGTGTGTTGCGTGTGACCTACCGTTTTACCAACGTGGCGGATACATTTCTCTGTTCGTTTCACACATCGACTTTTAAGAACAGGGAAGTAGTGGATTACACATTGCCCGCGGAACCATACCCATCTTTTTCGAGATTTTCTCCAAAAACATTAGTAACTGAAAATCACCTTTATTCTTAACTAGCTTTTGCCCGCGACTTCGTTCGCGTGGACTTCAGGTTCGTCCCGTCTAGTCTAGTAATCAGTTAGAAATACGGTAACTAAGCACTGCAGAGCCCTAATCATAGGTCTATAGGTCGCTACTGCAGTATGCTCCTATAAACTACATTTAACGATCTTTTTCCTTCAGCATAAACATGCAGATTCCTCGCTTTGGAAAGACGTGAGCAAGCCACATAGAGCTGACCGTGAGAAAATTTTTATGTTTTTTAAAAAACGGCGAGACTCATCTGTTTCATTTGAAAAAAAAGTTCTTTAAGAGGTTCAACAGGCTCGTCTATTGAAGGAAGAACTACTTTTCCTCCCGAACAACACATGCCTCCTGCTTCCTCTTTCCATTTAAGAGCACCGCAAAATCTGCATTCTTTATTCATCGCTTCTATTTTTATAAGCTTGTGGCTTTCGTAATCAAGAGTTTCATCGTACTCAAATGCAGTTTTATCGAATGCTGTCGATCCTGCGACTGTTCGGGTGTCTCAGAAGCCTGTTGAGATCCCAGATATTCAGCGTTCTGTTGACGTCGAGATTGAGACTGTTCGGGTGTCTCTGCAGCCCGTTGAGATGCTAGATACTCAGCATGCTGTCGACGTCTATCTTGGGACTGCTCTGGTGTCTCAGCAGCTCTTTGAGCTGCCTCACGCTCTGCTTGTTTAAGCCTTCGCAGTTCGGCTTGTGGAAACGTCTCGTTAAGTCTAGCTACTTTCATATTTCGAGTTTTATCAGAGCTTCAGAAAGATTAGACTTACGCTTTCGCGGCATAATTCTTAAGTACGTGTTGTTTCTATACTTCCAAAAAATACAGTACGGTAGTTATTGTTATGATTGTACTTTAATGCAATCCTTGCCTATTTAATTAACCTATCTATATAGTAATTGAATTAAATGAAGTATCTTTTTGTACGTGTAACTCCTAACCAAAAAGAAACCTGGCAATAACAACCTTAGGCTTATATAACTAAAAGTAGGCGACCATACGTTTTTATCAAATCGCTAGTGCCTTGAAAATTCGCAAAACGGACACAACCGTCAACGACGTCTGCCCTCACGCGTCTGCCCGATTTCGGGTCGCGCACTCAGCGATGAGCCACTTCTTCCCTACCGCACCTACCCCGCTCCCCCCACGCCCCGTTCGCCTGGCACCGCTGCCGGTATTTATCGCCGAAATTCCTATGACTCTGCATTTTAAATCTGTGATATCTTCGAAAATATTTATTTAATTTACATGCTGTAAAAAGCCATATTGATCTTTATTAAATGCACAATGTATTTAAGATACTTAATTGGATAAGGATTAATACTGTATTGCTTAAAATCGCTTCGTAAATAAGCCATTATTTCTCGTACAAAGTAAAGGATAAAAAATGGTTATTGTGGGTTATTCCTAAGAGATAAACATATACCATCACGGACTTTTTTGGAGACCTTTTTAAGTTGTACAATACTGTAGTACATTGTTTTGATCTATCTTGTAGGATTCAGTCAGCGTTTGCAATGTAAGCGCAAAAAATGTGTTTTTTTACGACCCGACATTAAAAACCTCAAAAATTGTAGCCTATATGTTATTCTGATGTATAAGCTATATTGTGGTAAAGTTTCATTCAAATCCATTCAGTAGTTTTTACGTGAAAGAGTAACAAACATCCATACATCCATACATCCATACATCCATACATCCATACATCCATACATCCATACTTACAAACTTTCGCCTTTATAATAGTAGTAGGATATATTCTTCTTGAATCGACTTCAAAAAGAAGGTTTATCAATTCTGTGTGTGCTTGTTTTAGTCACCTACAAAGTGCAGTTAATTTAACTCCAGTCCCTAAGCTGGGGAAGTATGTTTGTATGAATGACTTAATCCTAAGAAGTTTACAGATGTATAACAACAAACTTATGAATAATCTATACTAAAATTATAAAGCGGAAGACTTTGTTTGAACGGGCGAATCTCAGGAACCTCTTGTACCAATTAAATAACTCTTGTTTTAAATAGACCGTTTATTGAGGAAGGCTTTAGGCTAAATAAGATCACGATGCAATGGGAACAATAGCAGGAAAGAGTAGGGTGAAATGTAAACAACCCCTTGTTTACATTTCACCCTCACATTTCACTTAAAGCGGGGAGGGGGGTACGAGTGTGTATGAGAGAACGATTGATCATGTTCTAGATTATTTTATTCCATGGTATGACGTTTCTAGAAATATTTTGAACAAAGACGTCAAATATGCATCTTTTGTCTCCGTCTTTCATCCGTCGTAAGGTGGCTGAGAATAGAAGCTCTTAAATCGGAGTCGTTGCAATAAACAGAATTCAATTATCACTTTATCTGGCTTCAGGGAATGGCTTTTATTTGATTACAGCATCAATGGGTGGCTAATTGTGTTTCTTCCTACACGTGGAGATGTAATGGATACTTTAATGACTAGAGAAATAGCTCACTTTCTAATAGGTTCTTGTACAACTAGAATTCGCGTGTTCTACTCGTGTAAGCGTAGAGGATGTAACCATATTGGCCAAGTGTTGGCAGATGACGATTGTCGAGGTGGCCTTACGACGTCCTATTCTCGAGATGTTTTTTTTAAACGAGACATAATAAGAGCCGAAAGTCCACCAAGACCACAATTATAGGTGACAAAATGTTCATATAGTGATAGAATGTGCAGTATTCTTTCTATAGGACTTAATGATATTTGAATTAATTATAATAATTAAATATATTCTACGTTTATATTCTACGTCTTACTTTGAAACTACTAATAAATACTATTAAAAATCTACTTATCGTTACTTCTCAAAAAATACTTGAGGAAGGTTTTCTAACAAGATATTTGGTCATCTACACGGAAAATTGTAAAATTTACGAGTAAACTCGGCTATAAGGAAAAACGTCGAAAAGTAAAATTTTATGCTAAAAGCTGCATTCGCCGTTGGTTAAAAGCGCAGTTTCGCTTTCCTTTTTGGTGCCATTTTCTCCGCATATTGGGAACCTTTTACCCGGATATCCGTGTATGCGGGTCCGGAATTCCTGTACGTGACTCTACAATGAATCAGGCACCTTTCGCATAAAACTACCTTCTATTTTGAGTCTTTAAAAATCCTTATCCATGCTAACATTTGGGTTGAGTTTACTTGTTTTGTTTCGTCTATTACAGTCAGTTTTTTTGTGTTTATCTGGATAGGTTATGGACAAGCATAAGACCAAGCTTAAATAAAACGGTTTTAAACGCTATATATTAGTTAAACTTATTTGAAAATGATTTTTAACTTCGGCCCGACGTTTCGGATGCTTTGCAGCAGCCGTGGTCACGAAGAGACGGGGAAACGTCGCGCCGAAGTTAAAAAACATTCTCTAATAAGTTGAACTAATATATGGCGTTTTAAACCGTTATAGTGTTTTATTTATATGTGTACTACTCGCGTAAACTATAGACAATATATAAAACCTAGCTGCGTTAAATACTAAACTACCCTCTTTCTTATATTTGTCAGTTACAGTCATGTCCGTCTCGAAACCGATTTTATTTACAGCTAAGAAGGAATTTTACAGATATTTCAGTTTTTTTTTTTATTATGGAACATATTATTAAAAATTAAAGCTTTCGTTGTTTAAACTGCGCATGAACATAAAATGCTTCACATCATCGAATTATCTCTCCTATTCTTAAATAAAACAATCACAATGACAATGTTATAAGAAGTCTATTTACATACATGTAAAGAAGCGGGTTTGGCTAGTCTACATATAAATGACGTAAAATATTTAGTAACCTAACACTAAAGGAATCTTTATAGTTGAACAAGCCCTCAAGCGCTTTTGTGTTAGATCTCATTACATTATACTGAAGTTAGACGTGTGATATCTTAGTACGCGGTACTTTGCAGACCAAACTTTGCCTATCTCACAATAATAATGTCGTAATATTATGAAAACAACGCCAGTCACTATACTTGTCTAATGTAACTTTTGCATTTTACGTTTGACTGAGACTGACTTAAAAAAATTAGGCTTAAAAATCGAAAATAAATTGAAGCAAATTTTCGACTAGGGGAGGACTTGAACCGGCATCGTCAGAGTTCCGTGCTGTTGCTCTACTAATTGAGCTACCGAGGACACGGACTTTTAAATATTTAATAGTGCTATCGTGTGCAACAACATGTGAAAAATATTAAAATCAGTCTCCCCGTGACCACAGCTGCTGCAAAGCATCCGAAACGTCGGGCTGAAGTTAAAAATTATTTTCAAATAAGTTTAACTAATATAGATAAAAAAATCGATAACATGGGCGGGACGAATGTGATCATGGGCGGGAAATTCAGGTTACGAAACGCCGTCCACAGATGAAAAAGCCTTGATGTTTCGCTTTTCAGTCTGTGAGATTTCCGAATATCCAAAGCCAACGCATTTTGTGTAAACACTGTATGGGCGAGGTAATTCTCCTAGTGAACCGCTTGCTTTTCTATCCTTCTCTATCATAAAGAAACGAAATACGATTTCAAATAGAATATTTAGTAAGCATCGCTGGATTGCTCAGTTTTTATTTAGTCTTCAATTTCCCTGCAAACTTGGTACGGCTGTTGCGCTGCTGTGCTGGTTAAATTTGATTATCTTTTGGTCGACAGGAAATTTCTTGAATCTAGTAGAATACTGTGCTTCAAAGATATTTCATTTTAGATATAAATACTATTTATCCCGAAATTGAAAATGTTCCGAAAGATTTATTTATATCTATACTTATATATAAAGCTGAAGTTTATTCGTTTGCCAGCGCTAATCTTAGGAACTAATGGTTCGATTTTTTGTTGATTAGAAAAGTTATCGACAAAGGCTTTATAGAACATCACGATCGCGACCATGCGAAGAAACAGTGGAAAATGTTACAGAAACGGGAAAAATTATTCAGCTTTCAGGGATTTCGATGTATGCGTTTCGAAAACGGTTTAAGATACGAAGCGTATGTATGAAAAAATGATTATTCTTTAAACGATCTAAAGAAATATGTACGACAGTATTTGTCCATTTTTTAAGAACAACTTGGCAGAACGATGGGACGCGACCGTCGTCGTGAGTAACAGCTATAGGTCCCTTTTAAACATGAGGAGGTTTGTAAAAACAAGTTTTGATGTCCAAAATAACTATTCTACGTGGACTAAATCGCTGACACAACTAGTAACTTATATGAGTAAAGATGTTTGCACTGTGAAATGTATGTCACTTTTTAACTCACCATTGGCCGCTTTTATTTATATTGTTAATTCCATAAAATACCACAATAAAGTATAAATCACGTATCGACATCGCGTTAGTGTTAACTGTAACCAAAAACTATAAACACGCCAACTTTACGAGCGATTTTCTTCAAATCGCCAACTGTGAAAGCGGCTTAGCAACTTAGTTTTGATGCGGCTATATAAATAGCTGGGGTGACCACACGTTACTCAAACTGACGCTTTTTTAGGGGCAATACATTGTACAAGAGGGCAATCTTCTACGTGGCACATTACGGCGATATTTGGCGTGCACATTGGTGTAATGGTGGCAATGTGTGGCTTATAGTCGATAGATCATGGGTTCGATCTTGACAAGGTCCGTTACTTTTCTAATAGATTTATTATTTTTAAGAAACATGTTGCACTTCTTTTGGAAATCTGGATATAAAACATCATGAACCACCGTCCTCAAATGAAAAAAGTTTAATCGCTTTACGGGATCAGTCTTACATCCTCTTTAATGGTAATATTTATTTGTGCGGCCTTTTTGGGCAACAATACATACCAAATTATTTTTGTATATAACTAAGACTATTTAAAACTAGTAAGAATAACAATATACTGATAATAAGCGTAGCGGTTCTATTAAAAGTTATAAAAACTTTGATATTCAAATATTGTAACAAAGTCAAATACCCCTATGGGGCATTTGACATACATCTCTGTATCCGTTTCAATGACAAGTAAAAAAGTGATATCACGTATACCCTTGTGGGGCATGGGGCGAACCCATTAAATGTGGTTTCACTGCACAATTTTATTTATAGGCAAGTTCATCAGACTTTCGTGCCCCGCCGGACCGACAGAATCTATGGTTTCCCCGGGATTCAAAATCAGGACCTCTTCCGCTTACCGCAAAGCAAGACGTTTAACCAGTTAACTACAGAAGCTGTCATATGTCGTAAACAGACTAACAAATATTTAACGATAAAGTACTCTGTCGCTGTTTTAAATCAGAAGTTGTTCTTAGATACGATTTTCAATTGAGATAAATAATACATAAGCGTTACTTAATTCGAGTCACGTCTGCAAAAGCGGCCGTTGTTTCAGGCCTTTTTTTGCCTTAAAATGTAATAAAAATGAAAGATTTATACAAGAGAATTTCATTTTCATCCCACGGTACATTTAAATGTTTAATTAATCTTTGGTTCTTTTTGCTTTTTGCTGTTGTTAAAGCATAGATTATTTATATATTGAAAGAGCTCTATGAAGAACCAAATCGTCTCTCCTTATTTATTGTTTTACTAAGATTAGAAATGTTTAAATATGTAAATATTTTCAGATACATAATTATAATTATCAGTTTATCAGAGTATACCAATGCAAATGATTTAAATTATAACAAAAATAATTAATTTAAATATCTCCAGCCATAGATACTCTCGTGCTGTGGATTTTAAACAATGTAAACATTGGTCTTTGGGACAGTTAAGTTGCAATTTGAAACCTTTATATTTACAAAGTTACGTATTAGTTAAATTTAACTAATACGTAACTATGTTCAATTGTTTTGTTTGATCAATTGATCAGAAACATTGCATTGGTAAAACGTAATTTTATATATAGGTATATAGTTAAAAACACGAGGACGCGAGGACACTGATAGTAATTTTTGTAAGGACCCGACTAGTTTCGCCAAATACTAACTACGACGGAACAGATGGCGCGAGCGTAGCAGCTTTTACTTTGACATGAGACACCTTCAATTTCTATAGTCTCCCCGGGACCACGACTGCTTGAATGTCAGCACGTGGGGGCGTAATTAAAATAATTAGTTAATAAGTTTTACTAATAAATTTCGCGTTTTTACTAGTGATGTATTTTAATATTGACTGTATTTAAAGGTTAAAGCAGTCCTAACACCAAAATACAATAGTAACTATGCACTCATTTTTATTTCACCAATAAAACATCACGCATTAAATTCTGGTCACGATACAATCGGACATAAAAGCTGGCAACCCCACTGAGTTTGATAACTTTGTTTCGAGTCAGTAAACAAAGTGGAGAGATGAAATCTGGTAACACCGTGTTATTTTCGCGAGATAAATATAATGAACTGGCAACTTTTCATGTTTTAACAGGATCTGTGAACTTTGTGTAAAAATTTTATTATGTTTTATGCAGCTCGTTTGAAATAACTCTTCTTCGCTTCTTTTTTTTTAAAAGGATATATATATATATATATATATAGATATCCTTATATATATATATATGTATTTGCTATAACAACAATATAAAATTGTATCCTTTTGGTATTTCTGTTATGTATATAAATAAAACTATTGATAGTGTAATAACTAGTGTCATAATAAATAGATAACACTAAGTAGTAGGGGCATTTCGTAGAAACTCCTACGAATCAAACTATAGCAGACATCAATATAACATCTTACATGCAAGACTATTCTAATCCTTTTTAATAATGATATCGATTTTTATCCAGATGTATTGCATACTAAGAACTTTCCTAATAAAATCAATGGTTTAAAACGCAGACTAATTATCATTTATTTTTAACTACAACTTGTCGTTTTAGCTTTACAGCAGTATTCAGGGGTGATTCTCCGTAATATTAAAACGTGAAACATACAGAATATCTGCCCCATGCCCCATGATGGAGACACGGGGTTTTAACTTGTTTCTGTGTTCATATTAAGTGCATTTTGTACTAACAAACCAAATAGTATACAAACATCATTGTCATTCCGCAAAAGTACCAAAGGTTTGTTACTCCGTCTTTAATATTCTGTGTGCGTACACACTAGAGGTTCTCGGACACATAAGGGATGAGAAGTATCAAGACTTGCATTTTCCATCACAATTCTTCGCTGCTTTGAACTGTACTTTATTAAATCACTTGAAGGGTTTGGGACGTCAAAGGAAAATGTATTTGTATACAAACTCATGCGGCTTAAAAAAACATTTGACGATCCTGCCTTCGAATGTCTACATACACATATTTAAAATTACGTAAGACGTTATTTAAAAGAAGTTTTAACAATAGCCAACGTTAGTTGATAGCAGCTTTTTTTCTTTCGCTGACAGTTATAAGCTTTTTTGAATGTTAAACATTATTAAATCCTTAAGTGTTGTGTTTGTAAATTTAAATTCCGCAATGCTTTGTTTATTTTATTTTATTTCAAGATTCCTTTTGTATATTTATGGTGAAGATAACTTTTAAAAGGCTCCCTTACAAGCATTTTCTAATAATTACACATGTTTTTTCATTTTGGGTTGTCTGCAAGAGATCGCTTGTTAGAGATAAGGCCACCCATTGCATTCCATATTTTTGGTATATAATCTCATTTGTATTTCTTTTCTTTTGTACAATAAAGTGTTAATAAATAAACATTCAATGTACGAAATTTTGTTTGTCTACAGCTAACAAATTTTTTTTTCATGTATAAATATTTTACTTTTCATGTTATGACGAATTTACTTTATTTTATTACTTATCAGACCGCTGGTGTTTAAATAAAAAAATATCAGTGAAACGCCCACGAAAAGGTAACGACCCATGCCAAGTGCGGTGGGTTGTATGTTTTGACAGGTTCGCTGGTAGGCACATCGCTACTCGCTAGCAATATATGGCTTTTAATCAACGGGTCATGTGTGGGGACCGGGTCCAATATTTACCTAATCAAATTATACATGTTTGTAATCACTTTATATTTTTTCTGAAACATGTTGAACTTCGTATGCAAATCTTTTTTTTAAATGGGTGGTCTCAGTGGTGGACTCGGGCAGGACTTGTACCAGCATCCTCTTCGTTCCGTGCTGTTGCTCTACCAATTCGACTCGGTAGCTCAATTGGTAGAGCAACAGCACGGAACGCTGACGATACCGGTTCAAGTCCTGCCCGAGTCGAAAACTTTTTCAATTTATTTTCGATTTTTAAATTATATAGTGCCATCATGAGCAATGAGAAAACATGTAAAAATTATTAAAGTTTTCAAACGTACCTGTAGTAGTTAAGCACTTGGGCGAAGACCCCCGGATGGCGATCGAAGAAGTACTCGTTGAGGACGGGGTCGTAGTTCGCCAGGGCCTCCGTCAGCCGGGACAGACGCGTAGCCGGGATCTTCTTCAACGTAGCTTTGTAAGTTTCGTATCTGTAAAGTATTTTAACTAAATCACGAACATAATAAAATATATTAAACATTTAGTAACTCTCATTGCAATTGATATCCAATTTTTTTTTAACATATCAGGTTCTCGACGTTTCCCTATCACGATCGGAGTGCGTCATCAGGAGCGCGCGAGGATCATGTGAGCGCCTAGATTGCTCGAAGATTTATTTCTTCGTCAACCGAACAGCCCGAAAAACAATGATATGCTGAACCGAACCCGTAAAACCCTTGCACAAATTATTAAATATTTTTAAGTTAAGTAATTTTATTAGTTAGTAGTAGTAGTAAAGTGTTTTAATTTATGAAAGCCTTTAATTTTTTTTGTGAAATAAAGTTGAAATTATAAAGCCGAAAGATTCTTCTTTCTTTATATCGAATGTGAAATTTCTTTAAAATGTTGTAATCGATTTTTTCTTAATCCGTCATGATTGATGGACTAGGAATCAACGGACTGGCAAAATTGCTCTTTCATAGATGCTTGAAAGAGATTGTTATTTAAGGATATTAGAATTTGACAAGAGACAATTATCAAAAGTTTTTTCTAAAAGGGTAATGTTTTTTTTAAGGAAATAGAGGATTTCTTGCATAAAAAAAGTATAAAAAAATGAGAAATAATGAAATTTCTACAAAATGCATCTCTTAGGACCTAAAAGTTCTTGTATATAAGTAAAACCGCATGTGTATCAAGTTACAAATGGTTAAACGTAGGCTGTAAACATTTTTACTATTCGTAGCGAATTTTACAGTACGATCTAAATAAAAGTGAAATTGCCTTCAGTTGAATGGAAGTCTTAGGAGTGGCAAGGTCGAGTGGAACTGTGACTGGCAATCGGCATCACATCTGAGTGCTGCTAACGCGTAATATCCGAGTGTTGGCGTAGAACCACGCAATTAGCTACGCATTCATTCCTCCGATTTTAAATTGGTGCCTATTATTAAAAAGTTACGTAACGTTCGAGGTCTTGGGTGAGAATCCCGAAAAAAACCCCTCGGGAATCGTAGTGAAAAAATCAGTAAAACGAATTTAAATAAAACACTTAACGGTTTAAAACGCGGTATATTAGTTAATATACATATAACTAAGATATCGTGTTTTAAACCGTTAAAGTGTTTTATTTAAATGTGTACTACTCTCGTAAACTAGAGACAGTATTAGTAAACGAACCTTCTGTAAATTCGAAAGAACATATTTCATTTGTTATTCATCTATACTATTATATAAACCTGAGGATATTGTTTGTTTGAACATTTTTTGTATTGGTTAGGAAATTTATCGAGAAAGGCTATAAAAGATCGACCTGTGACCAATGAGAGCGAAGAGATAGCTGGATATATAGAAAAAACTGGGAAAATTATTCATCTCTGTGGATTTCCGACGCGTACGCTGCGTATACGGTTCAAGATAGCAAAAATAAAGAATGATTTATTTTTCAATGATCTAAAAAAATAGTGTTGGGGACATTTTTTTATATATGTCTATCTTTTAAGATTAACTAGCAAGAACGACGGACGCAACTCACGTCGTGGGTAACAGCTTACTTTTTCTGTTGATAAATAAATACCGCATCAGAAATTACGACAAGATTATTGTCGTAATAATTAATGCTCTAAGCCATCACCAACAACACTCATCATCACATCAACACATATCAATGATTATAAAAGATGTAATGTCGAGGCCTTAATTCACACATTTCTTAAGAAACACTTAGAGTGATTGACACGTGACATCTCTTTTGCAAAGTTACAGACGTATTCGAGTAAACATTATTTGCGTTGGAGTAAACACATATATAGGTCACTGCTGGAGCCTAGGGCGTTTCAAAGTCAGTTTTGTTTAGTATATCTAATTTATATTCGTGTGTTTATTGTTTATTATATTTTATATTTTGTTAAGGAGAGTTCATAGTAAAATCCAAATTACACCATATTATTTAGTGGTTCTAGATATTTTAATAGTAATGAAACCTTTGTGAAATTCAATATTTTTTTTCACAGCTCCTTTTTTATGTTTAAGAGGACAGAAAAGCATAGGGAATATTGTCTATAGTTTACGCGAGTAGTCCACATTTGAATAAAACACTTTAACGGTTTAAAACGCGATATATTAGTTAAACTTATTTGAAATGATTTTTGTCTCCCCGTGACCACGTCTGCTGCAAAGCATCCGAAACGTCGGACCAAGGTTAAAAATCATTTCATATAAGTTTAACTAATATCTCGCGTTTTAAACCGTTGAAGTGTTTTATTTAAAAGCATAGGGATTCACTTGATGAAAGGTGAAATACCCCAGACATATAAAATCGAAACAAATCGTGCTGTCGAGCTCTTTTGGCTCTGGATATTGGGAAAACCACAGACTTAAACCGAAACGCGAACGCGGATTTTTTATCTGTGGTAACTGACGGTGGTTCGTGACCACATGGAATTTCGATATTCCTATCACCCATTATATGTAACCTATATCTAGGTTTCCAGGCGAAATCCAACAGATGTCAGAATAATTATAAAATGATTAGAAAAATATTGGATTCGAAGCCGCGACTCGTTTATTATTAGCCATCCATTGATACCATTTTAATTTATTATACTCTTTTATTCTATTAATATATTGTATGTCTAATCTATTAATTCTATGACTTTGCGCAATACTTATAACCAACACATTGAACCTAACTATGCGAATGTTAAGGTTGTAAATACATTGCGGGAAAGATACTGTAGGAGGTAATTAGTTAGAGCAGCAGTTGATGCCGGTTCAAGTCTTTGTATTACGGACACTCAAAAACAATATTAATAATTAAGTTTGGACAATTTTTGAATAGGTTCAATTAGATTAAATTCCCAACTACAGGACATGTGTAATTAATACTGAAATAATCAAAATCTGTTTCACGTTTCGGTAGCTGTGTCAAATAGTAACACAGTTTTTAGTCAAAAGTTTAGTAGCAACAAGTAGATGGAGTTTTACAAAACAGGGTCAGAGATAAGTATTAATAAAAATTTCAGGTGACGTCACTTATTACGAGCTTCTTACGCTAAAGCGCAATCAAAATTTGCATAATAATGGCAACACAGAGTGACCAAAACAGTTGACAAATGGCGGAAACTTAAAGTCAGACAAATGTTAACTTTTAAATAAAACACTTTAACGGTTTAAAACGCGATATATTAGTTAAACTTATTTGAAAATGATTTTTAACTTCGGCCCGACGTTTCGGATGCTTTGCAGCAGCCGTGGTCACGGGGAGACTAAAGATGGAGGATGTCTCGACTATAGACAGTATCAAATGTTAACTGTTAAGAAAAGTTCTAGTGGTACAGTAAGCCATAGATGTTTGATAGATTATTTAATCTACACTATCAAAATCCCAAAATAACAAATAATTATCATAAAGGTACTAAGAGTTTCATAAATGTCAGCACTAAAGACATTCTTCATTGGTGTAAAATCAATGCGAGTTCGTTATCCAACTGGTTCTAACTGTGCTCCTCGTTTCTTAGAATAGCATTTTGATTTTATGTAGATTTTATTAGAGTTAGAATAATTTATGAATGGCCGGACTGAAATAACGAGTGAAGCGTCCGAATACTTCAGAAACGTTTATCGCAGAATCCTTCTGCAATATGCAAGTTTGTCTTGCATTTAGCTAACATAACTTTTTTATTTATAAAATCAAATGTGTATGTCACAGACACCAAGTATATGTCGGCGCTAGGCCAGAGGTTTGTGTTCTTAATGATAAACGCACACAGATGACAGCTTCGTTTATTTTTGCACGAATTACAGAATTCGACTGCACTGTATTTTACAATTAATCAGATATTTATAGGCAACGTAGACAAGTTATTGCAATCACAACTTCTTGAAATAAAGATGAATATTCTGAATTAATATTGGTATTAATTTAACATACATCCAAATGATTTATTTTTTATTAGTAGTGCACATTTAAATATTAATGCAGCAGCCGTGGTCACGGCTCCGTAAAGCATCCGAAACGTATGGGCCGTAGTTTGAAAATAATTTTCAAACACGTTTAACTAAAATATATCGCGTTTTTAACCGTTAAAGTGTTTTATTTCAATATTTGACATGAATTACATTTATCCTATAAATAATCATTTCCCTATAAGATTACAAAAACGTACAACAGATGGCGCCACAAGTTGGCCGTAAAACAATTTAAGCTTTTATTTAAAAGAATAATTAAATAGAGTTGTAATAACATTAATCTTATTTTACTTGGAATATTTGTTATATATTTACAAAGATAATCATTCAAACAATATATTACGAATCAAATGTTTACAAAATAGTCAATACAATGTCTTAAAGAGATTGAATTTGTGTAAATAACAGTTTAATAATTATGATAATTATTCAAGCACTAAATTTAAATATTTATTATATAGTTCAATAATTAAAATACTGATTGACGCCCATATATACTAATTAAATGTTCAGCGAATTACTGGACATTGTATTACAGAAAGCTTTTAGCTGTCGGGATATTTTAATTCCGTCCGGGTCGCGAACCACCATCCACATATGAAAACGCCGTGAAGTGTGAACTTGCGTTTCGGTTTATATGGGGTTTTACAAATGTACAAAGCAAAACAGGTCCAGAGCGTGAAACTTACATGGGTAAATCCACCTTTCCATTTTGTGTCCCATATTCCGATTGTTTTTCTACATAGTTACAGAAAAGTTTTTTTTTTTTATTTAAATTTGTGAAAATAACTCAAGAAATAACGTCTTACAAATTTTACGCGAATTTTTTTCTAAAATAATAACTGGTCCCACTAAGTAAAGTTAAACTTGGCGATAAAAGGAGTGGCGGCGAGTCTCTTGCCAGCTCTTCTCGTTCTTTCTACGCCCTTGATTTGAGAACTGGTAGTAGATGTAAATTGAGTCTTTACTTTTCAACTGATTCATAAGTATACCTAGTTACCTACGTGAATGAGTATTTTTTTATTTCACTTATTCAAAAGCGTTAAATAATTCTACACACATTCGCAATTACATTAATTGTGCTCAGTTTATCCCACCAAAACACGTCGAAACGGCTTTAATACCATCTCGAAAATTACAAGAAATAAAAATGTCCGTCCTTTTATCTCGCATTATGTTGAAAAGGTGAGCAAATGAGAATAGCGGCACTCTGAAAAATATTAACTTCGAGATAACGTAACACTTTGTACGCAATAAGGCTGCGTACAGACGATACAATTTAATTGATGTCTTTTACACATATGAATGCAAAAATGAACGTCACATTTGAATAGAAGCTTCGACGTCTAAGAAATCAATCTATATTAATTTAATAGAATACCATATTTTTCATCACCACGGGCTAGGATTATTTTATAATCTTTCTTTTGATATTTATAAACAAAAAAAACACATGTTTAATACACTTTTAACAGTTTAATACGCGAAATATAAGAAGTAAACTATATTCAATATATTTTAACTCTTTAAATGCAACCCCCGTGACCACTGCTGCTGGAAAGCATCCGAAACGTCGGGCCGTAGTTAACATTAATTGTAAATAAGTAAATAATATAATTCGCGTTTCAAACGGTTAAAATGTTTTATTAATATGTACTACATAAGTAAACTATAAACGTATATACTTTAGTATAATATTCAATAAATAATAATAGTACTATTTAATGGTTTGTAAGAAACGATCGTGAGGTGTATAGATGGCCTAACCATAAACAAAATGCCGACGCCGAAGTGCTCCTAAAATATGACTAAAACTAAACATATTTCACGATCCACTGAAATATTCAGGATCGCAAAAGAGGACTGAGGGACCGATCTTTGTAAATATCGGAGTATATTATATTTAGGGGATATTACAATAGTTTTTAGATTATGAAAAGAATCGAACCTTACATGATGACCTGTTAGCTATGCACAGATTTCATGTTATTTTTATGAAGCAGGGCAGAAAACATGTTAGTAACTACTAAACTAATATATTAGTTAAACTTATATGAAATGATTTTTAATCTCGGCCCGACGTTTCAGATGCTTTGCAGCAGCCGTGGTCACGGGGAGACAAAAATCATTTCAAATAAGTTTAACTAATATATCGCGTTTTAAACCGTTAAAGTGTTTTATTTAAATGTGTACTAGTCGCGTAAACTATAGACAGTATTTGACATGAGGTCATTGAAATTTATAGTAGGCGAAATACCTCGGCCATGTAACATGTAAGCACGATGCGTTGTCGTCCTATTTTGGCTTTGATTGTTCATCTATAAACTGAAACCAAAACGCGAAATAACTACACGGCTTTTTCATTCGGGGACATTCCTGCCACTATCCTAGGCAAAGTCCAACGTGTCTCAGAACAATTTTAAATTAATTAGAAAAATATTGGACCCGGCGGGGTACGAACCCACGGCCCGTTGATTATTGGCCACACAATACCATTAAACCAACGAGATTGCCGTGGAATCACTTACTAGCCTGTACATACTACTACCAGGGAAACAGACGCAAATGTATTTTCACACGTAGGAAAAACTGGTTTTATGCAGTGAAAACAATAAAATAAATAATTTACTTAGTCAATTCGAAAACAAGTTTTTCATGCCATTAACGCGTTGGTGCGATTTGGCTGTAGCGAGGCTTTTAAAACCATTTGAACCATTAAATTTAAACTCATGTTTTAATTTACTTTACTACTTACTCCTTGACTTTTGCCATATGCTATATTTTATATTCCGATAGCGTTCAGCTCAATTGGTAGAGCAACAGCACAGAACGCTGACGATGCCGGTTCAAGTCCTGCCCGAATCGACTTTTTAAAAAATGTATATGTGTAATGTATGTGTGTGATTTTTAAACGATAAAAGTATTTTATTTAAACGGGTTGCTCTTTAGTCTCAGATGCCAAGACTTACTTTGGGACGCTGCGCTAGCAGAGTAAGTAAGTAAGTATGTTTTAAAATTAAAGGTTTCAAAATTTTTGTATAAATAATTATATGTCTCTAAAAGCTTTTAGTTAAAGATCAGTTAAAGGTTCCCATCCCGAGAAATATTAAAAAAAAGTAAGGTTGTGAAAGTTTATTTAAAAAGAACGTAATTATTTATTTCACACATGTAATAGGACACAAGAAAGTAAGGAACAAACCACGACTACCACTCGGGTTTTGGTGTATCTAAGAGGAGGTACTTACACTCACTTGACATTAGAAGTAGAAGAAAAAAATAAGAAAAATCAATCAAAATACTAATAATAATTAACGGACAAACGAGAACTTTAAGATTCATTTAAATGTGTGAATACTTGTCGTACTCTGTTAGTGAATCCTAGTTCATACTCTCCTTAGAGTAAACAAAACTTAACACTTCATTATATTAGTCTTAAAAATGAAGTAAGTCTAGTCCTAGTTACAAAGGGCTATACTCTCTCAAGAGATTCGGCCGCGGTACATTAAACGTGTTTATCGCGGCCTGAAACTACAAACTTCTTACGACTCAAGTGCACAAAACATAAGCTATAGCGTGTTAATTGATATCCGATTTCCGAATATACTTTCAAATGAAACGATAAATAGAACATAAAGCGGTCTGGAGAGCTAGTTACTGCATATATTGGAAAACAGATGGCGTTGGCGTAGCGGTTTGTGTAGTGACTTTGACGTTTGAAGTACCTAATCACTTTTGACCTTCGTGACCGTGACTGTGACTATGCATCCAAAATTAAAATGCTTTATGATACATTTTTATGGTCGTTTATTACTTGGACCAAAAGAAAATACCGCAATCTATTAAAATTTTATACCGCCATAATGGGGTTGCTTTTATCTCAGGATTCTTTCACAAAGAATTAATAATTATCCACTCTTAATGCTCGTACTGAAACGTTGATCAATATTAAACTTATGTTATCTTCATGAAGGAGTTTTAAGTTTAAAGTTCTGTGTTATTTTATTTATTTTTACATGAGGATAACTGCTACGAAATAAAACATGTATGACTTCCACATTATGCTTATAATAGGCATAGGATACCATAGGTTTTAGATCTTAGATATTCAGGGTTAACAAGCAAGGTCGATAGACGTGATCTCCAAGTCATCTCCTATCCAAATTTAGGGCTGATACTAGGAATTATAATATTTAAGTATCTATATAAACACTTCACTGTCGCAGGATCGAAGTATGGACCACGTGATCTACAATTAAATGCTACCAGGCAGACGAGTCGAAGTCAGAATTGGTAATGACATTATGACATTTTGAGCATGAGATTTGGTTTAATCTTATTGAGATAATTTTATTCTTCACGAAGCAACTACAACGTATTTATTATCTTAGAACCACGCTATATAAATTTTGATGTATTTCGAAATATTTCGCCGTAAATTCTGCATAAACTTCAGCACTTTATTGGGAAGATAACTCAATGATCTGCGAAAGCAAATGTTCTATCTCCGCTACATATATTACAAATCTGCGTCCGTGTATCATTAACATGTATTATATTGTTCCTGCTATCGTGTTGGAAAAAATAACTAAAAGTTCAATTTTAATATAGAGGTGGACAGTCGAGCTCACGTTGAGTTCACGTGATGCAAGTTAAAATAGCCATATAACATCTAAACAAGACGCGCTGTCACCTATTTTGGATAAGCATATTCGAAAATCTACAGACTGACACCGAAACGCGATTAGACTTGACGGCGGTTTCATTTATGGACGGTGGTTCGTAACCCGTACGTAACTTCGATATTCCTACCACCCATTTATTATTTTCAACCTGAAAATGTTTAATTATAAATTGACTAGAAACATGTTGAACGCGGCGAAAATCGAATCCCGCACCACCACACCCATTGATTATTAGCAATACATTACTAGCATTACACCAACGAGGCCGTCAACAACAACAATACAACCGTTTATGTCCTGAAATTTTAATTTCAGAAAGAGTTTTTATTCTACTTTACTATCACTTAATTTAAGTACTGTCTATAGTTTACGCGAGTAGTACACATTTAAATAAAAAACTTTAACGGTTTAAAACGCGATATATTTCGGATGCTTTGCAGCAGCCATGCTCACGTGGAGGTCTCCCCGAGCATCCGAAACGTCGGGCCGAAGTTAAAAATATTTTTTAAATAAGTTTAACTGATATATCGCATTTTATATATATATATATATATATATATATATATATATAAATATCAATTTTGCAGCATCAAGGTTAAACTAGGCTTGACGCAATAAAATAAAAACCACAGGCATCGGAAGGAAAAGCTTATATTCAGTTAAGTAAACAAACGATATACATTTTATTTATTTGTTTGCACATTCACACGAGTTTATTGCAAAACAATAATGTGTAAATCGGATACGATGGTACGTGGTTTTTATGTGTATCATAAGAAATGTTTTGAATTTAGTGTTACAAGGAATGTTTCAACATAAACCCCGCTCGCATTTTTTTTGTAGAGTAGCCTAAGTTATTCCTAGCTCTGTCTTAACTAATAACTAGGTAGTAGGATTATTCGGATGCAGACATTTTGAATGTAATGAAATAATCTCTTAAACACGTGCTGTTCAATAGACTTACAGGCACTTATAATCAACGGATTGTCGTTTGGGTTACCACCAGTCCGAATTTGTTTTTTAATCAATTTATATTTTTTTTAACATTTTGGACTACGTCTCACAAATCTAAATATGAAATGGGTGGTGGGAATATTAAAATTTCTACCAAGTTACCCGGTGAAGAAGTTTCTAAGTGTAATCGCGGTTTGCCTCCACTTCATATATTTCGGAATGTCCAAAGCCAGAAATCGTAGGACATCTCGTTTAGATGTGATACGTGATACTTTAAACCACTGTACCTTAAAGTAAACCACAATAGCAACAATAAGCAATATTTTTTACGCCCCCTCGGCCGGAAATTTTGACGTATTTTCCAGAGACTTGAACCCGGAGCCCCTCACGCTTATAGGTAACGCCTGACCTTAGACAACGGTCGCTACTGCACTTCTTTGATAAACTTTTATGTTAACGCTTTTAAAACTATCTTTTGTTCTTTATAACCGTCTGGACTAAAAAGAATTTCTTTAGATAAACGTCTCTAGGATTAAACCTTTGTCATTCAACTTTTAAAAGAAAGTAAGAAATACATCTGTTTTTATCTGCTGCATCTTATTTTACAAAATATGGACATGTGTGTTTATTGTATACTTTATACAATATACACACATGTCCATATTTTATCGCCAACTAAAAATTTACGCCAATTACCTTAGGTAACACTTTTCGAAGCTTAGAGTGACGGAAAGAACCAATTTAGTGTCTGCGGGGGTGTTATCTTTTTTCTGATAAAAATCGAGAAATGCAGACTATCTGAAATCTCAAAATATTATGTACCTACGGTGTAATGAGGTTCGGGGTTTTATTTTTCTCTCTCTTAACAAGTCTGTTTTTATGTACAAACATGAATAATCGTACTTCGATTAAACAGTGACTTTCAGTAATCAAATCACCAAACAAATTTATATAGCTCTAGTAAAATTTCTGGAAATTGCGATTTTATAGGCGGATACTAAAACTTTTTAACTTAGAAAGGAAAATATCAAATTTTCCATGAAACTGTTGCTCGGAGGAACACAATGACTTTCCAAAAAGACAATCTAGACTCTTTCAAATTGTGAGCTTGTAAACGGAGTTTTGTGACGCTTTTGTAGCCAATTCACCTAGCAATAAGCAGCTTTTTTTGACGTGACAATGCTGACCAACTTTGATTAAATTCTAATCATCCGCTTTAAGAACATGACGAAGACGGGATTCAAACCAGTCAGAGATGCACCTAAAATGCTGTTCTGCAAATGAATATACTGCTACCTTTTATCAGTTTAAGTTTGTGTATATCACAGTACTTAAGTCTAGCTTCCAATCCCGATACAGGCTTAAACCGATATCGTAGAATGTTTCAACTTAATTTTCATTTCAATGTCCTGATTACAACCAAAAAGTCCATAAAACTTTAAAATCAAGAAAATTATGTAAATTCTCGTCCAAAAATTTGCATCCACAATTCTATTCCGGGGAACAATGTAATAATATTTTTACACAAAACACGCGTTGAATGTCTAAAAATTCAGTTTGAAGCTGTAAAATTTGCGCGAATTATTTTTTGTTAAATTCGATTCAAACCGATTATTGTTCTTGTTTAGAAATGTATGTATATATTATTGCTGTTTCGATGATGTTCTCGTGAACACAGACAGGTACATTAAGATTGTATTATTATATAATGGGCTAACACATTTCACTCCATTTAACTGATGTATTATATTTCCGAACAAGTAAGTTACCAGACTTGTATGCCGTCTGGAAACTGGAACTGGGTATTAAATGAATTGTAGGTATATCGAAATTCCACACGGGTCACTAGCCACCTCACATGAAAAAAGCATCAAATTTAATCGCGTTTCAGTTTCATTCTGTAGATTTCCGAATATCCAAAGCCGAAATTGGTCGACGGCGCATCTTGTTTAGATGTTATAAGGCTGGGTATTTATCATCAAGTGAGCCCCAAGCTCGTTCTCGTCTATCATAAAAAAATTACATTTACGATATTGAAAACAGACACAATATGTCTGCACCATGCCTTATATATTTCACAGCTTATAAGGGAATTGTAAGCACTATGAAAACAGTAATAACAGCTTACAGCGACGTGTCGAAGTTAATTATATCAATTTATTTATAGTCTGTGCGTGTGAATGGCGGATCATGATTGAATTTTGATTGAAAGCTGTAATCATTCAGTGTACGACGGCCATTATGATGGGAAATGTATTTGCTTATGTGATCTGTCTTTACTCTGAACTGATTTATAAGATACTTTGTTTTTAACCGAACACGAAGGGAATGGGAAGAGCAATGTTTTTACAGTCTATTTGTGGGAAATCCCGCTTCCTTCACTCCACGTATACGTATACTCCACGTATGGGGTGATCGGTTTTTTTTTTTAATTTGTTAAACAAACTTCAGTGCCCTGCCCGACCGTAACAAAATATTTTTTCCCCGGGATTCGAACCTATCGAGTAATGCTAGGCAACGTCCATATAGACACAGATTTATGTAGTAAGACGATCGACGTTGATTGTTAGTAGGTTGTTACCATTGCTTATTCGTGTCTCAGCACGCCCGACAAGAATTTTATTTTCAGTAATATAATTGTAATGTATAAAAATAGAAGAATATATAGAAAAATAGAAGATCTAAAAATAGTTCTTATTTGCATGAGAATAGAAACCGAGGTAGACGGGGGCCGTAAGGAAACTATTTTCTACCTCATAATGGTACATACATATACACAAGACGGATTCGTCTTCATGCACATGTACAGTAACCATTAGATCTTGAATCTACACACTATTAGAAAAATCAAACTGTTTATCTATAAATGTATATCTTATCTAGTGAATAAAATGCTCGTTCGAAAAATGATAGGACGACTACGAAACGCAATTACACACACTACACGTCTTTTAACGGCATGTGATTCTAACGATTTTCAATTTTCCTACCACGACTACATCGGAGCTCGTACAATTTTGACAAAGCCGGCAAAATGTTAAAATTTTTCTTCCCATTAACTTTTGTAACCCTTTATTAAAAATCCCCTTAATTAAATTCCCTCGTTTTACACCAATCACTAGATGCAGGTAACATATTTTTTGCGAACAACTGGGAATACATCTAATTATTGTAAAATATCACATATACTTTATACTAGTTCGTTTGTTTGATCGCGCTAATTTCTGGAACTACTGATTCGAATTTTAAAATTATTTTTCTGTTGGTTAGAGCATTTATCGAGGGAGTTTATAGGCTAAGTGGAGTGAAGGAAGACCGGGAAGGTAAGGTACCCAACGTTTCAAGGTACCCAAAAGTAATTTGTGAAAGAATGATTAATCTTTAAATCATCACATTTTAAGATAAACTTGCTTCAAGCAGCTTCAATTTAAAAAGATGAGAAGAAGTTTGCAAAAACATATTTTTTGCCCAAAACAACTATTCTCCGCTGTCGATGTCACAACTAGTAATAAGCCCACATGAATTTCGTAGTTTATTAAATCCTATTAAATACAAAATTATACATGTTACAATATTTAAATTATATAGTAAAATATTATTGAAGTCATCAATTTGCAGAATAAAAGGTGACCGATTGTGTGTAATGTACTCGTTGTAACGTGTGTGTATGATAATTTGCATTTTTAATGATCATCGTTTATTTTTTAAATTTAAATATAATACTTCGCAGAGAGTTTTTGGCGGAATGGCCAACAAACAACAACAAAAAGTCATTGACAAAACAAAACTAATTAAAAATAATAATTTAATACTACTGTTATTTTTTCTTTGACCGCCTCTGTAGCCAAATGGTTAAACGTATTGCCTAGCATTGCGTTAAGCGCGAGAGGTCCTGGGTTTGAATCCCAGGGGAATATAAAATTGTTTTGATCGGGCAGGGCACAGAAGTCTGATCAACTACTTGCCCCTTAAAAGAAAGAATCAGTGAAACGGACACAGAAATGTGTTCGTCCCATGCCCCGCGAGGGGGAAACGGGCTTTCACACTTTTTATGATTTTGATACGCTGTCGACCTATGTTAGATTAGGATATTTGTAAATTCACAGACGGAAACAAAGCGCGATTAAACTGGACGGCTTTTATATCTGTGGACGGTGGTTCGTCACCCGATATTCCTTCCTGTCCAAACGCTTCATAAAGCCATTATTACCTATTAACGTTCAAGTAGGGGCTTAAGTGGATAAGCTTCGACCTACCACGCTATTTCAGTATGGGTTGGCGGGCTTAAAAGATTAACCAGCAACAAATTAGTGGGGATGATTAGGATGGATGGGTTAATGTGGTCTGAGTGGTACGGAGATGATGATAACTCTTGGTTTCAAACTCCCGGCTGGTACCAGAAATGTTTTATACTATTGCAAATTGCAACCCACGTAAAGTGAGAAAACTAATTTACAATAGCTTAGTCACACTTACTTTACCTTATTGAAGTATGGGTGCGCTTCGAAGACAAATAAAAAACCGCTACAAAAATTACATTTATATAAATATGATTTCCGAACATCGTAAAAAAAAGTTTTTTTTCTGTAACAAAACTATTTACTATTCAGCAACTTAATAAATATAGTACTTGCATTCTCATATAAAAATAATTAACAATTTAAATTCGTCTATATAATTTTTGAAAAAAAAATCTGTTTAACTAAATTTTATAAGACCAGACGTGCTAGCTTATTATCTCTACACAACATACGCACGAATTATGGCAAGAACTCGATAACTTTCTCTGGGGCACATTTATTTAATAGTTTGCCAAAAAGTGTAAGAGATTCAACTTTACTTAGTATTTTCAAAAGTAGGCTAAATCTTTCTTAATTCTTCAATAATCAAATAACATATAGTAACTTTCCTATATATAATTTTTTATTCTAATATAAATATATAATTTTTACTTTTTTTTTACTTCAGATATTATTTTTTAAATTTTAATCGCGTTTATTTATCATTGTTTCTTATCGGCAAGATATTATTGCGTCAGCTATTTATAGTTTATTAAGATTTTATTACAAACTACCCGCGTGAAGAGTAGTAATAATGTATATATTTTATTAATAAGTTTCCCATTCAGATTTTGTAATCTGAATGGGAAATACCTTAAAATTAAATCATTTCGATTAAAATAAATTCTAAGTAAACAATAGTGCTCCATCTTACAATGATGTTTGGCCCTATGTAATGTAAATACAATATTACACAACTTAGTATCGCTTCTTAAAGGACTTAAGAGACTCCTTTGTAATGACAAAACAATACAGTAAGAGATTGTGCTTCCCTACATGGGTCATGAAGACACATGAATCTGTGTGTCGTATTGAATCAGTATGTAACAGTAATGTGCGTGCTCTAAAGAAGCTAAATATGTTTGATAACACTTACAAGTTTAAAACAGGATATATATTAGTGAAACTTATTTTTACTACGGCACAACGTTTCGAATGCTTTGTACTAGCCGTGGTCACGGGGAGACTCGCGTTAACTACAGACAGTCTGTTCAAATTATAGCTTACTAAATATCATTTATGTATAACATCATAAGCATACATATCTTTTCTAATAAATAAATCCCTCTATACTTATATTCCTATTGAAATACTAATAAACAATATATGTATTGTTAATTTGTAGTAATTAAAAACGTAGAGTGCAAATATCTCTCTTTGAGTACCATTTATAGTAGCAGATAATAGCAGACAAACATACATACCATAACATGTATACTGATTTATAGTTATTTTCAAAGCTGGTAGCTTAAATTAAGCGTTTTTAATAGTTAATTCACAGTATTTTAGCACAATTTTGAAGAATACAAACATAAACATTTATGTAGATATGTAATGTATATTTTCGAATTTTATAATTTCCTAAGTACGTCGAAGTACTTAATAATAGTACTACTAACTGTTAAAATTTTGAAATAATTGTAAAGCAAATGGTTACGAAATATATCTAATAATAATTGTCGCTCACCTAATACCGCCAACGTTAAGAATAATTCTGTTCTCGCCATCCATTTCTCACAACATAATTGATTGTCCCGAAAAAAATCACATAACATTTTCACATATTTCGCGAGTTCAGCGGGTGAGCGGCGCGTCCGCTCCCCAGCCGGTGAATTGGGTACTGGAGGCTGGGAGGAAAATCTCAACCCCCCACCACCTGTGGACGCACTGCAGTCACCCTTGCTTCAAAATAAAACCGACCATTACACGCTCAAATACATATTGTACTAATATTGGTATTTCAACGAAATCTAACCTTTTGTGATTTTGCGAAGCGTGAATTTTCACGGGGTTTACCACTTATTCATTTAAGCCACTTAAAGCAAAATTTAGCATCAAAATTATTCGAAAAAAAAGTAAATAGTCCTTGAAATTTTCCGTAGACACGATTACTCCTCTTGCGCATAAACAAATTTAACCAATGCCAATAATAACAATTTAATTAATGCATTATTTTGCAGACCCTTGTACTTTCAAATAAAACACTTTAACGGATTAAAACGCGATATATTAGTTAAACTTATTTGAAAATGATTTTTAACTTCGGCCCGACGTTTCGGATGCTTTGCAGCAGCCGTGGTCACGGGGAGTCTCCCCGTAAACTATAGACAGTATTTGACCCTTGTACTTTCTTTGTTTGTATTACCAATGCTTTGAGTACTAATTTTATTTGTATTCAAAGCTATTTCTCGCCAGTCTTACAATTACATAGTAATATAAAGTAATAATTTGGCCCATAATCTAGTTAGTATCTGCTTTACTATTAATTTTATTTAACAGTGACTTCAAAACGAACTGTTAACAACTACAGCAATAATACCGATGTAATTGAGAAAATTATTATCATATAATGATATAACTTTATATTAAATTCTAAGTGAATCATTATCGTCATAGCGGTGTCTGTATAACGATTATCATACATTTTCGTATAGTTAATCGAATTTATATTCACCCAAGTAGTCTAACCATTCAAAACAATTAGCTTCCAATGATAAATTAACTGCAGGTTAAACTCGCTAGACCCTAGGGCGCCGTCGCAAGACCTAAAGTTCTAATTTAGACCTGAGGGGTCTTGGCACTAAACTGGATATTTATGGCATAGCTCACTAAATAATTTCACTGCCTTATGGTTTGTGTATTAATTTAGTTACTTAATGTTAGTTTAAAACCGCAGATACTTATAACAGCGTTTGGATTGGTTCTAAGTTCTAGCTCCTTACTTGTAGACGATAGAGCAGTAAAAAAGACACTCATTTTTGCTGTCCTAGACACCACTTCTGTAGCTCAATAATAAAATATGCCTAGCATTTTGTCTGTAGTTTACGCGAGTAGGACACGTTGAAAAACGCTCTTTTGACGGTTTAAAACACGAAATATTTTTATTATGATAACTTAAATCCTCTCGATTTGAAAAACAGCAATCCATAAAACCAGAGGACATCTTGAGTCAGTTATGTAAGTACAAAACAGTTTCTTAAAATAATAACTAGGACGAAACAGATGGCGCTAGTATAGCAGATTCACTTTGACTTTGTTCATCTTCAGCCCCCCAGAGATCGCGACTACTGGTACTAAAACTGAACCATCAGTAGGACTCATAATACAACAATTTGCGCTTTTAATATCTTTTGAGTACGTATAAGATTTTGAAATAATTACGAAATTTTTTCTTTGTATAGATTATCTGTTAAATATTGTGTGTAGTTTACGAAAATGCCGAGTAGTACACATTTTAACTACGGCCCGACGTTTCAGATGCTTTTCAGTAGGCATGGCCACGGGGAGGCTCAATATTTTTACTTTGACGTCAGAGACACCCTCTATTCTTAGTCTCCCCGTGACCACGGATGCTGCGAAGCATATGAAACATCGGACCATAGTTAAAATAATTTTCAAATAAGTTTAACTGAAATATATACCATTACGATGTTTTACTTAAATTATCTATTGTTAATATCGGTATAAATATACACCTGTAAGTAAAGTCCATAATGGTTGTTTATTAGGGTCATTTGTCACACAATTTGGGCCAAAATTCGTTGGGAAGCCAAAATTGATATTAATTACACGAAAACGCGGTTACTAAGTAATGAAACAGAGCATTTTAATTTAGCGGAATGGCTATTTAATTTGCTCTTAAGTTATAATCAATTACATTGATTAAAATTCGGCTCATAGAGGTACCTCCTGCTGAAAAAGTTGAAAACCCAAAATGCTGATCACCATTTTGTGCCCTGGTCGACTAGACCGTGCCATTTATTTATTTATCATACATTTATAGCTTACTAGCTGTGTCAGCGACTGCGTCCGTAGAATAGAACTGTTCCCTGTTCAACTGTAACGTAACCTGTTCAAATTTATAAATGTAATATATGCAATTCTCCTGTCAGAGTGTTAGTTACATTTCCCGCTGTTCCTTCGCTCCTAATAGTCGCAAAGTATTGTTTTATAGCCTATAACCTTCCTTAATAAATGGTCTAACCAACACAAAAAGGTTTAAAAAATCGAAAATAAAATGAAAAATTTTCGACTCGGGCAGGACGTTAAATATCGATACGAGAAACGTTTCTTAAACAATTTATCGTTAGCAATGTTAGCAATGAAGAATTCCTCGAACCGGGTATCGGCAGTATCGATACAGTTGCAAAGATAAGATATCGCAGTTTCGAAATGATCTCACATTCTCATCTAGATGTCTATTACTCGTTACAGTTTGTTCTATACTCAACAAATAATAGGCCGAGTCCACAATAACATGTCGTATTTATTACTATTTAACTCAGTTAAAAGTTTGAAAAGCAGAGTAGCGAATTTAAAGTATCAAATACACAATACATAGTTGATCAGATTTCTATGCCCTGCTCGATAGGAATAATTTATTGATTCGAACCTAGAACCTCTCGCGCTTAAGGCAGTGCTAGGCAAGATGATCTACCATTTAACTATAGAAGAAGTCGAACAAATCGATAGTTCGAACAAGAGATGTTTATATAGATAGATTTATTTTAATAAAATTTTGACCTTGAAAATTTTGACAAGACTTTTCAGAAAGTTGTGCCATAATACTATCTTTAGTACCCAGTTCACAAATACATACATACTATCAGGATTCTAATGAAAAAATGCTGCACATTTAAATAACCCCGTCTCCCTCCCCGTGACCATGGCTGCTGCAAAGCATCCGAAACGTCGGGCCGAAGTTAAAAATCATTTTCAAATAAGTTTAACCAATATATCGCGTTTTAAACCGTTAAAGTGTTTTATTTAAAAATACTACACATGTAAGTACAATATGCACACAGCCGAATGATCTTATCTCCTGAGCATTGATAACTCACAAATCGTCAGTCAATATTAACTCAAGTTACCGAAAACACAAAATGTTAGGATACACGTTTTTTTGTTTGTTTGTCGTTAGTCTTGTTTGTGGCTACCCACAGGAATATCTGACTAAGCATTTCAAAGTTGGAATTGAGTATGAAGGTAAGCTTTTTATCACAGTTGGATTATAATCCATCTAGTGAGCTTAAAATGTCAAAATATAGTAAGACGCGTTTGCTGCTTAAAATATAAGTATTGAAGCATTTGAGTAGATTACAGACGAATAAAACCGTCAAAATGTAATACACATGTAATCTATACTAATATTATATAGCTGAAGCGTTTGTTTGCTTGCGCTTATCTGAGATCCTACTGGTTCGAAATGATTGTTTTTTTTTTTGTATTGGTTGGGTTATATAATATCACGCAGAAACCAATGGGAGCGGAGGGAATTATGGAACGAACAGGGAAAATTCTTCATCTTTGAGGGTTTTCATTACGGGCGCTGAATATGTATAAAAGAAGTATTCTCCTAGAAATAATGTAAATAAAAAAGTGTTAGTGACAGTATATGTCAATTTTTAATGATAATCTCTCAGTAACCGTTTTTTATAGGAGTCAAATTTTGGCGAAAGACTTCATATAGCATAAGAATGTTTGCCAGGTCGGCTAGTTCTAGATATTACTGATTATGACAATATGTTGAGTACTTTAAACGTAAAATGTCAACCCATTCCAAGAAACTCCTGCCTTTATTGTATCAGTAAGCGAGGATTAAGATTATTCGACACGAATATTTGCTACGGTCTTACCCGTGTTCTACACGCGATATGTATTAGTTAAACTTATTTAAAAAATATTTTAACCATGGCCCAACGGTTCGGACAACCCCGTCTCCGCGGCTGCTGCAAAGCATCCGAAATGTCAGGCCCTAGTTAATATAATTTTCACAGTTTAAATAATATATATCGCGTTTTAAACCGTTAAAGTATTTTATTTAAATGTGTACTACCCGCATTAACTAGACTACGATATCCGTTGTTTTAAAAACATACACGGTAAAGTTCGATTCCATTTTCAATATTTTTGTACGCAAATAAGCTATCGAGTCATTTCCCAAATTTTCATTGGTTTGAGTTAAAAATAATACCTTCTTTTTTAAGGTTCCTTGCCAATGAGTGGAGCTTCAGACAGACTCAAACATAGGAACAACTATGATCCATTCTTTGTTGCCATCACGGCGACAGCAAAGGTAAGATTTCTTTACTGAAAAGTTTTATGCAATAAAACAATTTTAACGGCTTAAAAGTTAATACTTTTAAATTAAGGTACAAAAATTAGTACCTGGGGATTTCAGAGGCCGTATTGGTCACATATAAAAAATATGTGTATTTTTGTTGCATCATATTTCTATTTTATGTGTTTGTTATTTTTTTAATGTAAACATTTTGAGTTATGTGTCGATTCACTGAAAAACAGCGTTGTGCCTATAGGTAGTAAAACTGAGTGGTGTAATTCCATATTTGATTGCATTTTTGTGTTATTTTCTGTATTGTCTGTGGTGTATAAATGATATCATCTGAAATGTATTAGTTAACCTTATTTTTCTCACCCAATTATTTAAACAACGGCCCGACGTTTCGAATAATTTGTAGCAGCCGCGGTCACGAGGGGAGTGAAGATTGTGGGGGTCCCTAATGTAACAATCAAAATGTTATGTTACGCCAGAGCCATCTGTTGAAATAATGGTTTAAGTTTAACAAATACCGAAACGTATTATATTAAGTATTTTAAACATTTAAAAGCGGTTCAAAAAACGAATCCATTATTTACTGTTGGATCAAAAGTACATACGCATTAACGTACACGTGTTAATGTAATTAATTTATTTCGAAAAGAGCTCCGGTTGACACGTTTTTAATCAATGTAGAGAGTAAAGAGCGAAAAATAATTTATTTAAACTCAAAGGGTTACTTGTAAACGTTCCAACACGTTATGTTCATACAATAACGTTTACCCGCGTAAATTATAGAAATTAAGGAATTCAAAAGAGACATCACAAACACGTGTTATATGCTTGTCATTAGTAACGATGAAGGCGTTAGAATTAAGTTATCTAAGACATCTGAATTTAGTTGGCTGTTTGACTGTCAATGGTGAATTGAATTAAACGTGAGAGGTCCTTGGTTTGAATCTCCCCAAATCGTCTATATACTAATATTAAAAAGCTAACGTGTAAGTTTGTTTGTTTGGACTTGATAAGTTCAGGAACTCCAGGTTTGAGTTTTTTGTAGAAGGCTTTAGGCTATATAATATAACAATGCGACCAATAGTGGCGAAGAAACAGTGGTAAGTGTGAAAAAAATCGGGGGGAAACTTACCGTCTTCAATGCTTTGGAAAACGATTAAAAAGACCAATAAATGTTTTCGATAGAATGAGTCCTCTTTCAATAATATGAAAAAAAGATAAAATGTTTACAAAAATAAGTTTTGATGCGCAAAATATCTTTTCCACGCGAACGTAGTATCGGGCTTAGCTAAAAATAATAAATGTCATTACGCGACATATATATATATCTATTGATGTATCCACCATATTTCTTTCGGCGGTGGAGAAAATTATATCTAATTCCGGAGATCGTTGAGTGGCAGTAAAATACAGCGATTGCAACCCAAACCTAAACAGAGGCCACAAATACAAGATCGAAGAACCTCGAAAATAAAACGGTTTCACCAATATAGTCTGAGAGCCAGTGAATTTGTAAACTGACGTATTTACTTAGTTTATTTCTAAATAGGTTAAATATAGTCTTGTTATATAGTTTGCGCGAGTGTGTGTGTGTGTGTGTGAGTATTTAAATGTGTATTCAATAATTTAAATAAAACACTTTAACGGTTTAAAATTAAGGGTAAATTCTTTTTAATTTATTTGACGTTTCTGATGCTTTATAACAGCTATCTCCCGAGATCAATAATTTAACTTATATATTTCGCGTTATAAACCGTTTAGTGTTTAATTGAAAGTTAAACATTGAACATCATCGTCACCGATGTATTTATAAATAGATTCTTATTTATTTGAGACCGTATGTCGTAGTTTTTATAAGAGTTATTACGAGTTTATTACGAGCTTTCAGGTATCTAAATCTCAAGCTGGTGGTATTGGAATACCGCCGAAATTCGCAAGACAGCGGCTCATATTTATTCTGTGTTAACAATTTTTATAAAAACCTTATCATTTAAAATTCTTCAATTTCGCCCACTAGCTCTCGATCTAAACCGGAAATGTTTCCACAAATGGCGGTAGTAATTGGTACTTTTCCGAAAATCGGGGACGGGACCTCGTGTTTCATTAGAGTGTTAACATCCCTCTCCACTCCCTCTTAACGACCTCTTGCGATAGTGAAATAATGCTATTATCAAATCGGGTACTCTGCGGTCAGATATAGAACTATGTTAGCGGAAACCGTATGGACCTAGAATCGGTTTTTTTTTTTTGCAAAACTCTATGCGACCCAATTTACAAGCAGGTATAGATTACTGATTGCTTACATTCTCTAGATTTTATACAAATACATCCTTATCTACAAAATTACTCGTAATTTCCTTAAATGCTGCGTGGATGTCATGAAAATAATCTATACTAATATTATAAAGCTTATCTCTGGAACTACTAGTTCGAACTGGACTATTTTTTTTTTTAGTTAGGACTTTTATCGGGGAAGACTTTAGGCTACAAAACATCACGATGTGACGTTTTGGAGCGTAGCAACAGTGGAAGAAGTGGAAAATACAGGGAATATTATTCATCTGCCAGAGCTTCGAAGCGTGCGCTGTGAAATCGGTTCAAGATACCGTATAAAATATGTAGAGTAGTAGACATAAATCTATAAGTTTCAGTCGCAAGAACGACGAGACACGGACGACGTCATGGATAGCAGCTAGTTTAAATGAAAATGTCCGTTTATATGAGTGGTACTAAACCACGGCTGCTGAAAAGCATACAAGCTATCCGGTCGTAGTACAAATAATATAACACAAAAATGCTCGTTTTAAACCGTTAAACGTATTTTAAAATAGCATGAACCGTTATGCAAAGACTCACGGTTTGATCCCTTAAAGAATTAGCATCTGACAAAACACGGATTACGCAGCAGGACAAGTATTATAAGTCAGTTTTTCTTTTTGGTTTTCATGATTTGTTAACATTTAGGGCTTTTTCAGAACGGCTACGTTATATCTTACATAGAAGTGTCCGCAACGGTCGTGTTAGATGGTGTGGTGGACTTCACTGTTGTTCGAGGTCGAACTGGTGACACGAGTATGGTGCTTCAGCTGGTGTCCAACCAGAGTGACTTCTTGACTTACTCCTACTTGGCGTATGGCATAAGAGAAGAGGAATATAAAAAGGTGAACACTGCTTCGTATCCCCCTCCCTCGTAGGTTAGTTTACATATTCGTTTTATTGACGGACTAAATTCCCTGTCTTTAAAATCAAGTAAACTGCTTTAGAAAAACTTAATAGTATAATCAATGAATAGTTCATTGTGTTTCTCACAAAGTTTATATCATAACCGTATCTTTTTGTTAACCCTGTTAATCTAAAATTATTGAAAAGATTTATTTAAACATCATATTTTTAACAAGACGTAAATGAATTTTAGCTTATTGATAAAACTGCCATCTGTTGAAATGTGTAAGAACTATATAGTACTTAATAGAACAAAAACAGTTCTTTTAATTTGCCTTTTCAGTTATTCTTACAATTTGCCAAGCCCTAATTTAGTAAATAATTGACAGGTGGCGCTTAAGTAAATTGTTTTGTTTAAATAATTAACTTTAATAATTGTATTATTCAAATATTTCAGGTGGCGAACATTGTAACAATACCAATGAGAAATGCCAGTAAAAGGTTATTATATAATAATTACCTTATAAGCTTATCTATATTGTTTATATACGGCATTAAATACATAATTTTATAATTTCCGGACGTGTTTTATTCTAATAAAATACTTTGCTACCATACCTTAATGCCTATTACACAAAATGTTCTATAAATTAATAATTATTTATAATATTTTAATTTACTAAAGCTTACAGCCACTTTTTTCAATTACATTTATCATTTTAGACATTTTAAAGATATTACTGAATATTAATAATAATTACCACGTAACCATAGTTACAGGTTTTGACGTTACTATTTTATTTATTTATAGTTTTATTGTTCTTAAACTATAGACAAATGTAAAATTTTGCTAATAGTATCAAAGTACTTTCCTAGAGGTCCCGGTATGGTCCCATTCGTCCTAGGACATTTATCTACGCTCACACAAGTACCGTTTAAATCTCGAAGTAAGCCACTTGCGCATACGCAGCCTGAGGTGCAGATTTTAGCGCAAAAAGGTTCTGGATCATCGCAAGTCGGTTCACACGCTGCACTGCATATATCAAACACTTCGTTTTCATTGAAGCACTGTTCTGTAAAATTCAAAAAAGACTTAACTTTATTGTTTTCACATGACAGAAATATATTAAGTAAAAATATTTCATTTAAAATTACACAGTAAAAACACAGTGAAGTAAAGTTAACAGCTTTACTTAGATATTTGAAAGTTTTTACGCGAGTAGTAGACATTAAAATAAAACAAACTAACGGTTTTAAACGCAATGTATACTACAAAGCATCCCAAACGTCGGGCCGTAGTTAAAACAAATTTCAAATAAGTTGACTAATAAATATCACGTTTTAAACCGTTAAAGTGTTTTAAAATAAATAGTGCGTTAGAAATGCTCTTTTTTTGTGTAAAAGTATTAACTCAGTGGAGTACCTACGTCATCTATTGCTATATAGTTTAAGCGTCATGTGTGACATAGAATTTTGTATAACTTACCCGCAGTACAATTATCCAGTCTAACACATTTCTTTATCGCCTCGTCCCTCACGTAGCCAGCTTTACAGAAACACCCCACAGAACACCCACAATCCCCAGGTTCTGGAGTGGAACAGGTGGCATCACATCCACACTGAAGGAATTCCTCATTTTCACCGCATGATGTATTTCCTTTTATAGACGATATATTTTTAGTTAACTTATACAAAACAATTGGAAAACTTTTCACGTTTATTAGCAAGTAGCAGAGGTTTTACCCCTCTATGCAGCAAGATAGGGATAAAAAGTTTTTTTTTCACTGCAGCGCCTAGACCACTTTAGGACTGCAAGGCTGCAAGACTGCAAGGCTAAAGTACTTATGAAGTAAACAAATTATTATGTGCATGCGTGTGTGTGTGTACATGTGTTATTACTTTAAGTTTATAACACTTAACTACACAATACAGTTTAAAATTTACTGGAAATCAATATCAGGGAAATAGGGGATCCACCCAACACGGAAAAACATGGCAAAGGGTCTACGACACAAAATTTAATATCTTCTACGAGAGATCCCGGAGTTATTTCTCAGAAAAGAAGAAAATTTGTTTCCATGGGAAAACGCTCGCACCATCAATAAAAGATGAAAAGTGAAATCTTAAATACTACACTTTTGAATATAACATTTTAACGGTTTAAAACGCGATATATGTATATTAGTTAAACTTATTTGGTAATTATTTAAACTACAGCCCGACGTTTCGGAGGTTTTGCAGCAGCGCTGACCACGTTGACTAATATATATCGCGTATCGTTAAATTGTTTTATTTAAACAGTCAAAACGTATATTGAATTTCCTTTAATTATCTCGTAAAACGTACCATCGAGACACTGTTCCGCCTCAACACATGTCCCGTTATCACTTCTCAAAAAGCCAGCTTTACAGAAACATCCTTCCACGCAGTCGTCGATACAATCCACCGGCCCTTGTGGGGAAGAGCAATTAAAAGGACAAGAAGAGCCACATAGAAGATACTCCTCATTGGTAGGACATTCGTCTGAAAAACATAGATTACTAAAACAAGTGTAGGTATTTACTAAAAACACAATGGTAACGCACAATCATACGTTATAAATTATATTTTTTAAATGAAACACTTTAACGGTTTAAAACGCGATATATTAGTTGAAAATCGAGTATTTGGTACAAATTTAAATAAAACCTTTTTAACGCTATATAATCGTCCAATGCATCCGATGCGTCCGGTCGTAGTTTGAAATAAATAAAAAAGAAGGTTATCTATTGTTTATTTATGTGTTTTAAACCGTAAAAATTGTTTTATTTAAAATAAATTTATTGGTTGAGAACTTGAAATGTATACGAAATGTTTAGTCGTAGTTTAAAATAAAAATAAGGCTTAGTAATATATTTCGCCTTAGAAATCATTAAAAGTATTTAAATTAAAAATATATATTTAAGTTAAATCTGGTGGACACGTATAACATTTGTAACATTGAATATGATGTGTCGATTCACACCGTGTTAATTAATTCGAGATTAATCAACATATTTGAATAGTTACAATTTCGATTATTAACCATTGTAGGATGAAATTACCTCGCAAGATTATTATGTCTTTATAATTAACAAGTCAAACAGTATAACCAATTAATAGTATTTACATATAAGAAGCATCTTACAGTAAAATTAGGCGTATATATGTGTGTTCATGATAGAGGAAGTCAGATAAGCATGAGGCTTAATACTAGGTGTAAGTCAGCCATATAACATCTAAACAAGATGCGTTGTCGGCCTATTTCAACTTTGGATAGGATTAAAATACTTATTCAATGTATACTCTGTTAATCTATAGCTTTCTTGTATTAGTTCTTTTGAATCCATTGTTTTTTAAGCAATTTAAGGCATGTTTATTGTTGTGTTCAGTCAAGAGTTAAATGATTTTTTACTTAGTTCCAATTTTAATTTTAAGTTAAATATATTCATAGTAAAAAACACTTAGTGCATAAATTTTTTAAGTGGATTTGAACTTGAACTTAATTTTTTAAAAGATTTTGTATAGTTCAGTTCTTCACGAAAACTTCACTTCTTTCTCTAAAACTTCAGTTTTAAAACAATAAGATTTTTTTCACAGTAGAATCTAGTTGGTCATGACAATGTTTTTTTTCTCGAAATATCTGGTTTAGTTTACATAAATTACAAAATTAAAACAGAAGTTTAATTTTGGTTGGAATCTAAAACGTAGTAATAGATTAGCAATTTGGTTTGGATTATACGCGTTATCAATATTTCATGTTCTCGTCACGAGAATGGAATACGGAACGAATGTTATTGTGTTTTGTTTATTCATACAATATAGAGTCGCTGTTATGATTAGTAAGTAATAATATTCTACACACAAATTTAGTAAACTAATCTTTATCCCATTATTTCATAATAAATCAAGAGATACCTTTATTAGCACATTCTGTAGGTTAATATTTTATAAGTATTGCTTGTAGCTTACGAATGTGTAGGTACTATTCGTGTAAACTACTGAACAATTTTAACGGTTTGAATAGTGAAGTATATTAGTTAACTGCTGGGGACGTTTCGGATTCTTTGCTTTGGCCACCGTATAAATTAAATGTTAAAAAAATAATTCGTTTTCAGCATAGTTACCTGAAAAACAGTTTTGTTATCATATATATCGGGTAGGTTATCTCCCACGAATATTCGTATTTTCAATATTATTTTTGAAATTTAATTATTAAACGATCTAAATGAAATAATCAATTCGCTTCACCTTTGAAAAATCGACGTTTGGCCGGACTAGATGATGATTCCATATCCTTGAGATTTTTACTTGTGAACTAAATTAATAATATTTACAGAACAAGAATGTCCCTACAACGAAGTGTACAGATCCTGTTCATTCACAGAAGAATACACATGTTGGGAGAATAAAGATATGTCCCGAAGGGTTCTATCATTACCAGAAAGGCTACCGCATTGTAAATCAGGTTGTTATTGCAAGTAAGACCATTCCTATTATATTTTTTAAACTATAAGACTAAAGATAAGCTATAAAAGTAGGAAGAATAAGAACCTAATTGGTTGCAAAAATATATTAAAAAGAAACAGTTGCCCGAGAGTACACTCTTAAATGGAACACGTTTAACGGTATTTAAAATAAAATGTAAATAAGTTAGAAGTTTTAAACCGTTAAAAGTGTATTAAGGAAACAGTTAACTTAATCCGGATATCAATCACTTTTATTAGGTCACATTTGACACAATTAGCTACTAGAGTTAGAATAGAGAAGAGAAAAAATAACTCTAAATCCGTTTTATAATTAATTTATTTTCGTTGCAGAAAAGGTTTTGTGCGTGCTTACCCGTCAAGTACATGTATTTTAGCAGTCAATTGTCGGGACAGGACCCTCCAATATATAATGAGCAAATTACCAGATATGTTAATTGATTTTTAAAATTTAGTTGTCGAGAGCTATATCAATAGAACTTAATTTATTCTTATATTATATTCAGCAAGATATTTGTAATATGAGGTAGTTTATTAAGTTAATCGTTGCTCTTTTAATAAATAGACCATATTCTAGAAAGTTACTTTAAATACAAACAACTGTAACGGATTTAAAGACTACATAACAATTAAGCTATTTGTAACGACGTTACGGTTGCTTCTCAGGGGCCGAGGTCGCGGGCGACGAGTACTGGCAGTTAAAATGTTTATACTAATAATAGTATCAATTTTTAAACTGTCGGAGTGTATTATTCAAAAATCAAATACTTACCCTTTACAACATACACGCCGTGTGTAAACACGATCGCGAGGAGTAGAAAGAAAATGTCTTTCAAAGACTTCATTGCACATTTATCTTCTGGCTTTGCCCACTGTTGCTAGTACTACAACTGAACGTAGATGTAGTCCAATAGTTTTATTTGGTGACAAAATCTGTGCCATCCTTGAGTTGCATTGAACCATTGCAGGTAGACTGAGAGCTGCTGGTTGAAACCTGAACATCACTCAGTTAACTAAAATATGTTCTTATTTTAAATTACTTTTGAAGAATTCATTAATTATAAGTGTAGTAATACTATTAACTTAATGACGTATGTAAATTTCTTCCCACTGGTTCAAGTCAGGTTATGCATGTTTGTTAGTAGCTTTTAGTGTGTTATACTCCGAGACTACACAGACTAACACGCACTAATTTTGCAATCGTGAATGGTCTATACAAATATTGATAGTTTGGAACCATAACAAGCTTTGTGATAAAATAATGTCGAGGACTAGAATAACTTTACAATAAGAGACACTATGTAACCATGATATACCAAAAATACTATAAGGCTCAAGGTAAACAGTAAAGCACACAATTACATACTTATTTCGTGTCAAAACGTTAAATAAAATACTATATTAATGTAACAAGAATCAAACTTAAGACCCGAGTAAAATACACAAAATTTTAATATTTATTTAGATTTGATTCAGAATAAATAATAAGCAACGTTAAAAGCTAACTACTATGTAAGTATGTATAATTGCAGTTGCATTTACGTAAGTTAACTTTTATGTAAAATAGGTATCTCTCATGTGGTGTATGTACAATTCACGTTCAGTGGATTTTTTTAAGCCGCGTGTCATTGAATGTATGAAATTGAAAGAAAGTTTAATGTAGTTGATTTTATGTGACAAATCCCCTTTTTATATCTAAGTAACAAATGTCTATAAAGGGCCTGAACCTGAACTTAAAAAATGACGATTACAATGTTTAATAGTCTAAAGAAACTCCATTGAAACAAATTACAAAGGCAATTTGCTAGAATTTTCAATCAACAATCAATTACACGAGTTAAGGTCAGTTCAATCTTGTTTCCGGTCATCAGCTTCCTGCAACGAATCTCAATTTATTTCATTTTGTTTCGCTTCAAGCTAATAATGTTCCAATGCTGGGCAAAGATTACTTCTCTCGTTAAAAAAACTTTAGTTAGCTGCCTTCGATGGCAAATCATCCCTGAATTAGCAAAGATAACCGGGACTGACAGTAACAAGGGCCCAACGTTTTAAAAAGTTTTAAGCTAACTTATTAGTTTCGTAATTATACTTGATTTAGTCTGTGGATTTCTGAATATTCAAAGCCAAAATGGCTTCATCAAATCAGTTCAACCCCACGCTAGTCTGTCCAGCTATTATTAAAGACATACTAATAAAATAATGTCTATAGTTTACGCGAGTAGTACACATTAAAATAAAACACTTTTACGGTTTTAAATGCGATATACCTATAGTCTCCCCGTGACCACGGCTGCTGTAACCGAGACTGCTGCAAAGCATCCGAAACGTCGGGCCGAAGTTAAAAATCTTTTTTCGTTTAAAATTTTTTTAAATAAGTTTAACTAATACATCTCGTTTTAAATCGTTAAAGTGTTTTATTTAAAAGATACTAATAGTTTTGCGACAATTTTGTGACAGTAGAATTATTAAATAGATTTATTATTGGCTATTGGCATTAGAGTGCCGTCAATACCGAACCATAAGGTAAACCTATTAGACGTTATGAGCAAACAGTGTTGGACATAATTTATTTATAAGCCTGGTACAGGGCATTACCGTGATTGGATGAGTGGACAAACAATTTGTTGGCGCAGTCTCTGGTAGATGATTTATTCTGTCAAGAATGGCGAGGGTCACTGAAAGGATTTCATAGATTGGACAAATATAAAGAATTTAAAATATACCACCGTGTCATTGATATTACTACTATAGCTCTAGTAGTAGGCAAGTACAAGCGCAAACTTATGTGTCAGCGAAACTGTCTTTGAAAAATCTTAGTGAATACACGTCTTCTCATCAATAATCTGTGTTATATATATATATATATATATATATATATATATATATATATATATATATATATATATATATATATGTGTGTGTGTCTGATAAAACTAATTTCTTGTATTATATTAGTTCGCTTAAAAGATGTATCATCTTAGCAACGATAAAGAAAGGAGGAACTAACGACATATGTGTTTAAATTTTGTGTTGGGTTGTGTTTACTTCTAGACTTTCGAACTTTATATTTGTCAATAAATAAAAAAATACTATACTCGTAGCTTTGTCAAATCTTAATGCATTAATTTAATGTCACGATTTTAAGATAGGCAAATATTTTATTGTAACGACAAACATCAGTTGTAAATATTCTTTTAGCATCATGGTTTTGCCAACCATGATGCCACAGAATAGAAAATAATTGAAATTTTTTACACACATTTGCTAAAAAGAGACATCGCAACGTACATTAACGTTCCACAGAAACGTAAAGCGTGCCGCCTGCTGAAAATAGCGGAGCAAAATCTCGTTTAGCCGTTGTGAAACACGGTCAATTAGACGCAAAGTTTACGTGTAAAGCTTTAACTTTTTTTCACGAATGTCTAGGATTTTTTGAATAGGAAAACCTTTTTAGTGAGCGTTTGACCTACTTGAAATGGTCTGACAAGAGCACGGATGCAATTCTCGTCCTTACGCTCTACTTAGCCTAAATAAGTCTTTCGGTTGGGCCATGAAAATGGAAATATGAAACGCTATTTATATTCCTACTTGTGAGTAATTCAGCTTCACATGTCCAAAATGAAGCTTATCCACTTCGTCCACTTTATCTTCAGGTAAGCTTGTGTAATTTCATTTACGAATTAGTCATACAGACATAATGAACAAACACAAATTCGAAAAATTCACTCAAACTCTTTGCTCAGAGCCATTTTCAACAAGATATTGCTATGTCTTTATTACGAAATATTATCTAAGGAAAAATATAATTCAATGGAAATTATGTAACCCATATGTAAGTACATGAAATCGATGTTTTCGTGGGCCACATAAATGTAGTGCATTAAATTGTTCGACTAACATCGCATCCCGTTTCGGGGACACAACATTATTTTCCATTACAATATACCTTTATAGGACTATTTCAGCGAAGCACTTTATAATGTATTTTACTCGTTCCTGTTATTTAATTTGTGCTTTATTTTAAACTGTGTTTATATATCATGTTGTAAATAATTAAAAAGAGCCTACAAAAAACTGTGATGCAGGCGGGATTCGAACACTCAGGAAGCAGCGTACCTTGCTGTTCTCTTTTAATTTTTAAGTTAATGTTTTTGAATTGATAACTCAATTGACAGTAGTGTTGGAATTTGATATGTAACGTTATTATTACATACCAATGCGGATCTAAGTCTCTTCGGGACTAATAAATAATAATATTTTTTTCCCGTTTGTTCCACATTACCCGCTGTATCTTCGCTCGCAGCGTATTTGGCATTTGGCTATCTGAATCAATGCTCTAGCTACCACCCAAATAATTGCAATTGGAACCAGTACTTCCTGAGATTAGCGCGTTCAAACAAACATACTCTTCAGCTTTATAATATTAGTCGGTAATCGGTATACATGGCGTTTCCTAGGCTCCTAACTTCAGAATAACAATAATTATTTTACTTAATAAATATATTACCGTGGTTTGCTTCTATATTTCATAAATAGTATTAAGCTAGCTGGTAAATAAGCACAAATAAAATAACTTGACCAGGTGCACTAATGCAGTATGCATGTCACAACGAACTCGAACGAATTAGTTTAAATGATAATGCACTGCGGCGCTGGCACAGATTTTAACATAATACGCTCGTGATGCAATTTTAATATTGTTTGGGATTTTAGAAGGTTAGTTTTTACGCGTTTCGTTATTTGCCTGGCCTCTGTTTGGGCCATTAATGTGGGCAATGAGGGTAGACACGATTAATTGTAATATCCTAATCCTACCCTACATCATTGCTTACCTAACACTCAAGATTCGTTTTTTTTAATATGTGTTCTCCCTTGCCTCACCCACTTGCGAGTGTTTAAATTCCGGTCGCAGAACAACGCGCTTTTCTTTACTTACTGCTTTGCCTTTGCCTCTTGCCCATTTACGCTGCAAGAGTGACAGGAAAAGTGAATATATTGTGAATCCTCCAACTACGCAGGTTATCAAGAGGTTCGGTGAGTCTTCTCTCGTACTATCCAATACCTTACTTTTAACGTGTCTAACGTAATTGTTTTCTATATTGATTGGCGCATTTAGGGATTTAATTTTCTAGAATATACATTTTCACTTGAAGCTTTGTTGTCTTAAAAGATATCATCGGTATTAATAGAACCAGCGCTGGTTGTATACCACTTTGAAGTTTTTCAAGCTGCTACGCAGGTGTCAACAATTGCTATAGATATATGTCTGAGGTATATATATATTATATATACCTCAGACACAGAGTCAAATAATCTCAAGTCAAATAATCCTTAGATGTGCTGTCGCTCTACGTTGGCTTTGGATATTCGGAAATCCACAGACTGAAATCGAAACGAGTTGATTATTAGCCATACATAGCTACCACTACACCAACGATCGGGTTAAAACTTTCTTATGGACGCTGTCGACGAATTTTAACGTTAACTATTTTTGCCGCTTGTTACAATATAATTTAAAATACGAGTAGTTATAATTTATACGTACAATCTGTTGAAGTTTTTATGCAACTAACTTTACACGTTTGCTAAAAATATTATAGATTCTAATAATTATATTTGTTTCTATAAATAATGATGGCTTGTAAATTTTGCTCATTTAGGTATTATCTGATCTGTTATAAATTAGCTATTAATTTAAAGGAGGTTCTCCTAGAAATTACCTTTTCTGTAAAATTTCTAAGCTTTCTTCTTTATTTTCTTATGAAGTTAAAAAGATAATTTTAAGTTTTGATAAGACACCGTAAATAATGCTGTCTACATTAATAACATATGTTGTATGAAGATCTTTATCTTAATAGAAACGACGCAGAATTTTACATATGTAAGAAGTATTTTTCAAGATCACGCAGATGAAAAAATGTTGCTAGACAGAAAAAGAGCCCCGAGAATACAAATCGAAGTATTGACAGAGATGTATTCCTCTCAATATCAGTAAAATAACTACAATTTTTCATATCTCAAACCAAGTTATCGCACTTACAAATCGTATTACATTGTCAATTTTCTGTCCAAGACAGAAGTGGAGGCGATTTCTTCTTATGGTTCTCAGGTAAAGATTAACTTTTCAGTGTAAATGTGTATTTCTTAAGTATAATAAAATTACAGGTATAAAGGTCCTCGAACAACCGAACACTACATACAGTGTTCGATTTTGTTTAAAACACGTTACTCTGTACCTCGTGGGCTTAATTCCGTCTGATTCATTACTTTTAATGACAAAGTAGGTCATACAACCATGGAGTTCCCTAGCCGTTAGAGTTATTCCGGCTGCTATAAAGGTGGCAACAATTGATAGTACAAACTTATAGTGGTAGGTCGAATACCCCAGTCAACTAACATCTCACAAGATGCTCTGTTGGCCAATTTTACTTTTTTACGTGATTCAACTTCACGGCTTTTCATCTGGCATTTCATTCTTACCTCTTCTCGCTTCAGCTTATCTCTTAGTGTCTTTCGTCTAGATCCAAGCAGTACCAAACCAGAGAGAGGGCAATACTTCGTTATTGTATCCGCTGCGCAAACAGTCTGCCTGCGATACCCATGGTAAATAGAATTTGATACTCATTTCGTATGCGTTTTCCAACTCTAAAATTATGTCTAGACGTACTTCCTGACTTTTTGAAGCTATGAGATATGATAGAAAGTAAAAGATTGAAATATCTTAATTTTGCCCTAGCAAGAAAAAAAATTATTAAATACACGAAAGGGAATATTGTAGAAAAACTTTTGAGTCGCGGTTAAATATTCATTAGCTATTAGCTTTTATATAGCTTGCATTCAAGCTGTATAAAAGTGTTTGTTATTTAAGATTTTTTTTTCAAGAAAACAATACGTGTTTTTTTTTCTGAAGTAGGTAATATACATTGCTCTTTCTAGAATTATATAGCGACAAAGAACAAAAAATATCTTTAGGTGAAAAAGTCCTTATTGACTTTTTTACATATCATGCAAAAATGCTCATAGTGTAGATTGTTATCCTAAAATATCTGTCGTCCTATGTTCACACGTCATAATAATATCGCTTCGTTAATCGTTTTATATAACAAACCGTGTTTAATTGTTATGATACTGTTTGTAGTTTACGCGAGTAGTACACATTTAAATAAAACACTTTAACGGTTTACAACGCGATATATTTTAGTTAAAGTTGTTTGAAAATGAAATGTTTTAACTAAGGCCTATCTCCCCCTGACCACGGCTGCTGCAAAGCATCCGAAACGTCGGGCCGTAGTTAAAAATAGGTTTTCAAACAAGTTTAACTAAAATATATCGCGTTTTAAACCGTTAAAGTGTTTTATTTAAATGTTATGATGTTAAGTCTAAAACAACGCTCACTAGATGGAAAAATTAACAGTTTCATTTAACATTTACGAATCCGTTAAACAGCTGAAGGAACCTTCACTTCCTAAATGTGTTTGATAGATTAGATTATAAAAGCGATGGAAAAGGCAAAAACGAAGCCAGGAATGTGGGGAGTATAAAAAAAAATCAGCATGTGCCCGAACAATAGAGGTGCTTCAGATAAACTTATGAGAGATTCCGGGGAACAATGGCTGAATGCTTCCGGGCAGCTTCGAGATCTCCGAATATTTTCCATCTCCACTAGAGGTGTCCTATATGGCAAGCTTTCGGAAGTTTAAACATTTGTGACAACACTATAGAGGAGGTACGACAAGCACGAGGTTTACTTGATAGTAGGTAATATACCCCAGCCTATAGCATCTAAACACGATACGATGTCGACCTATTTTGGCTTTGGATATTCGGAAATCCACAGACTGAAACCGAAACACGATTAAGCTTCACGGCGTTTTCACCTGTGGACGGTGGTTCGTGACCTGGGAGGAAATTTCTATATTCCAACCAATCCTTTAATATCCAGATTTCCAAACGAAATCCAACATGTTTCAGAATAATTTGAAACATGTTGGACCTGGTGGGGATCAAACTTACGACCCGTTGATTTTTAGCCATACGTTCCTATCATTAGACCAACGAACCCGTCAAATACCTACTTTTATAACGTGATACAAAGATGACCATTCCGTATAATTTCTTATGCTCTAGGAGGAGGATAAATAATTACCTGACTGACCAATTTCTTTCCTATAGGACAGTTGGAACTATGCAAGGTATTTCCACCTTCATTCAATTGATTTTTACGCCTTTATTGTTTTCAATTAAATTACTGTCTATGGGAAATCAATGGTTTTCGGTAGTGAAATCAATGGTTTTAAACAATAGAAGAAGAGGGCTTTTTGGATGAAAATTATGATGGAAAATCAAATATTTTTTTAAAATATATGTCGCTTGTGGGCAACTTTTTCTATTTTATTATTCCTATTTGGTATTAATACCAGGCCATATTAGATAGACTAAAACATAATATATAATGATAAATAGACGAATAAATAATTCTAATGAAGCATTGTCTACAGTTAACGCGTTAATAGTTCACATTTAAACAACACACTTTTAACGGTTCAAGACGCGAATTATATTATTAAAGCATCAGAAGTGTCAGACCGTAGTGTATTAGGGCATTATATATTAAGGGTATTATATAATATATTAAATATGTTTTGCTTTAAAACCGTAGTATTAAAATTGTTCCAATTTTAAACTTACCTCATCTTTAGATTCAACGGTTTAAAACGCAAAATAGTTCATCTAAACTTGTTTACAAATTATATTTAACTATGGCCCGACGTTTCGGAGGATTTGCAGTGTTCACGCGAAGACAGACTTATATAATTCGCATTTTAATAATGTACACCGAATTTTAATCCTATACAAGAATAACGAGACAAACATACTTTATCTCCATGTAATATTGATAGGCGTGTTTCATAAAAAGAAAGTTCACGTAATCGCTGTTTAATTTGACTTAATGCGACGTAATCACTGGATTTATTATCCGAGATAACGAGCCACTGTGATGCAAGCTGTTTAATCTATATCTATTTAATACATGCCTGTCTATACAATACTACTGACATTAAAATGAAACTACTTCCACAGCTTATAACAAGATCTTAGTTAGGAAATATTATACATTCAAGATGTAGGTATCCATCGAACAATTTTATTCTAGTTTCATTCTCAAAGACTAAAGGTAAGTTCTAAGTAACCAAAAAAGGTTGTAACTTTAATCACAAAATGTTTTTCAATTAGTAAACCCGATTCAAACTTTGACAACCCTAGTTCTAAAGTATCAAGTAGATTATACATAATTTTCTACATTAACTGTTCAGGATTACGTACTAGTTGTACCCACGATGTCGTCTGCGTTCTTGCGAGTAAATCTTGCCATTTAATGCTGTTGTGGCCATTTTTGTAGATAGTTTAAAAAAGATTAAATTTTTCTTAATTTTTTTTTTTGTATTCTATAATAGTCTTTTTCCCCGTTTTTTCATAAACCCCTCAGTGTCTTCGCATCTATTAGTTGCGGCGTGATGTTTTGCAGCCTACAACTTTGTTCGTTAAATGATCTAGAAAAAAAAATATTTTTTCAATTCGAGCCCGTAGTTTCTTAGATAACCGCGTTAAAACAAACTCTTCAGCTTTATAATATTAATATAGATAGGCCAACTTCTGCGCCCAACACTTCTATTAGATAGTATTTCCTATTCGAACCCGCGATTTTCGCGCCTTGTTTAACCGAAGCTACTGCCTTGAACATAAATGTCATGATGACAAGGAGTGACAGTTGCACCCAAATCCTATACTTCGTTTATTATAACCTGTGGGCGGAGATTTTAACCCTCCCAAACTCGCCTCCGATGGTAATTTGACAGATGACTTCCGGTGATTTATTAAGCAATAAAGAAGCGAGTATTTATTATAACTTAATCACTAACATACGTTTATGAGGAATTATGATGGATAACAAGATAGACCAACCCCTTTGTTGTTTTGTATAGCCACCGGCATCTGTCGTTTGAGTACGGTAGCTTCTTCGTTGGAAACCCCAGGTACTTGCTAAAAAGATATGTGTATTTGAAATCACATTTATAGCATAGTCTAAGGTTCAGAAACTTTCCAATGAAAATATTTATCGTTGAATTTCTCTGCTGTTTAATATAATAATTGTACTTCTTATTTTTATTACATACTGTCTAGAACACATTTAAATAAAACACTTTAACGGTTTAAAATGCGATATAGATTAGTTAAACTTATTTGAAAATTATGTTAACTTTGGCCCGACGTTTCGGATGCTTTGCAGCAGCCGTGGTCACGGGGAGACTAAAGACGGAGGATGTCTCTGACGTCAAAGTAAAAATTGCAACGCTAGCGCTATCTGTTCCGTCGAATAACGACTTCAACGTTCGCCAAATACCAACTATGACGGGGCAGATGTTTTATTTAAATTCTTTTGTTTTATTTAAAAAAATATCATAGTTTTAAATTACTTACAACCCTAAGCGTTTTAGCATCTGTGGTTGCAAGACTTTATAATTCTTATTAACTTGCTATGTTTGTAAAAAGAAATTTAAAAAACCAGTATCTAGTTTTATTTTTATCGTAATAGATCATCAACTAAAAGCATTCTTGAATAATCTGAGCAAGATAAAGCATTCTTACACTTTAATTATGTATCTGTGGTTCATTTAAAGGACAGAGAAAAATGTCGCTTTTTATCTAACATCTTGTTTATCATTTTGGAGAATTATTTCATTTATTATACTGAAAATAAATTCAGACATTTATCATTCAAATGCGCTGTGGGCGGTGTTTTTGTATGGCAAGCAATTTTACGACGAAAATAAAATTTAAGAACACAAAACCTTCTTTAGACTTTATCGTATACAGCATGTCCTAAAAGGTATAAAGAATACAGTTATTAGAAATATTAGTTAGATTAAAATCGCCTATAGGATAGACGAAACAGGTAGAAACTTGATGTAATTATCTCATTTCTGAGCATCATCATTTCATCCTCATGTTTTAATACACCATAGCTTTATGTACCTAAATTTAAACAATCTATTATGATTTCTAAGACGCGTTAGCGCAAATAGAAGAACAGCAGCACGTAACGCTATGGTGTAGGTTCGAGTCCAGCCAGCGCTAAACCAGATTTTTTATTTACCTAATTGCTATGCTATCGCCTCTTGGCATAAGCATATTTGACTTTGCCATTAAGGACACCCTCCACGTTTAGTCCCCTTGTGATCATGGCTTTGCAAAGCATCCGAAACCTCAGACCCTAATTAAAATAAAAGAGTTAATATATTGTGCGTTTTAAACCGTTAAAAGTATAAACTACAGACAATGCTAAAGGTTCTCATAACAAAAACTGCTCTGGATTCTTGATGACAAATTAATATTGTCCACCTTTTATCTCTAATATCGGCTTGGCTTACAATAATTAACTTAATACATATATCTATTGAATTGATAACAATATAGCACAGTCGGTTAATGCCCTTACATTACGTAACAATGTATAAATGCATTATTAAGTTCCGTGTACACACGTGGTTACAATATTACTCTCTGTACGCTACAAGTTATAAGAATAAAAGCCTTTTTTATTATAATAAATTATATATTATTAAACTTCCATTCTTGAAGTCGAATGTTCGATGATGGGTTGAGCCCTTACTGTATTAGTATTCCTAAACTTTCTAATATGGGTTCCCTGGTGAAGAAGAATTTCATAAATATACAATTAATATTTCCAGCAGTGAGAACTATTAAAAGGATTAAAATTCAAAGTTAAACATTTATCGCTGTAGTCGCTACCTCTCGTAACTTAGAGCACCCCCGCAGCATGACGGAAGGTGAAAATGCACTAAATTATCATATTATAGCCATTGTGCTGCAACAGTACGAAACAAACGCATCCGCCCAAACTATATGTGCTTAATGCCTATTATATGCAATTGTATGTTGTTAACAACTAAGAATAAAATATAGTAATGTTAAATAAAGAAACGAATAGCTTAACTGTTTTTACAATGACTATATGGACTAGTTCAGAATTATTATAAATGCTACTGTTTCAATAAAACACTTTAACGATTTTTTCGAAACACGAAACGCGATATACTTATATTAGTTAAACTTATTTGAGACTCCTGCTGACAGCTGCTGCAAAGCATCCAAAACGTCGAGCCGTAGTTAAAATAATTTTCAAATAAGCTTTTCTAATATATATCGCGTTTTAAAGTTGAACGTTAAAGTGTCAAAGTTAATTAATGTTTTTGTTAAATGTAAGTGTTAATTTAAATGTGTACTACTCTCGTTACTTACACAAGTATACAAAATTTTAATGGTGTTTGTTTCTTTGTCTTTCATAAGCGCCCAAACTTATAAACCATTTCTTGTTCTTTATAAACGTGTATAATTCATTAATTAAATAATAATTACTTCCGTTACGAAACTTATTCTATGAAAATATGTTATTTCGGCTTGAAAGTTTAAATTCAATATAATAATAAATATATAACGTAATATAGTAACAAATCTGCGTCATAAATATTCCTCTGTGTAACTCTTTACATAGTTCGTTTGCTTGCCCACGAGCAATGTAATAAATCAAAATTAAAACATAACATTTATATTTGGATGTGAGATTTGTAATCGCATTGCGACATGCGATATCTTCGTTATGTCGTGTCGTATAAATGTTTAGAACACGCGGAACCACTATAAACTCACAGATACTCAACTGTCCAGGTAATTTACACGATACGATTTTGTGGCCCACAAATATTTTTAGTAGAGCAAATTATTTTAAAATATGTCCGTTTTTGTTAGTTTATTGTAAATAAAAACCTAAAGTTATAGATCAACGTCGAAAGAAAATACACAATACATATTATCAAAAAATAAACTTATTCTGATTAACTCTATTATGGTTGAAGTTACATTGCGCGAGAAGTTATAAGTCGTAATTATTTTGTTTTCATCTATAATCAATGTTAAACCTAATCTTAATGAAACGAAAAATAAGGACACTTAACGTAAAACTTATCTTACGAAAAACAAAAGGAATATCAGAAGTCAACGTTCAATTCAAATTAAAGAAATAGAACTATTTAAAGAAAATTATCGATCGTCATAATCGTTGTAATAGTTTTACAATTATTACTAACTAACAAAAAGACCTGGCGTATAAACGATTTTTAAGAAAGAAAGACAGTATAATTTGAACCAACGCTATCGCATCGCATTCGTATCGTTACATTAAAATTCCCTTTGTAAGTTTTTACGTTCGTCGCGGTCTGTGGTGGATTCAGAAGTAATTCTGAATTTACGAGGTTATCAAAATAATGAAGCATTAAAACAGAAAACGTATATACGTGGAAATGTGTAGAAAAATTTAAGTCCAATATTATGCCTTTTGCTTTTACGATTGCGTATAGATTCTTTTTATTTAATCGTGTCATTTTAGAACCGTCTATAATATAAGGCTGTTGCTTAGTTTCTACCTCAAAATATTTGCCCCATGCCCCAGAATGTTTAGCTAGTTACGGCTAGGTATAATTAATCCTCCTTTAACAGTTCAACTTTGCATTAAGGTAAATCGATTTTAAATACTGTCTGTACTTTAGCTAGTGTGCTAGCGTAGCAGTTTTTCACTTTAACGTCAGAGACACCCTCCATCTTTAGTCTCCCCATGACGACGGCTACTGCAAAGCAAACGTGGGGTCGTAGTTGAATTTTTTTTTGAAATAAGTAACTAATATAAATCGCGTTTTAAACCATTAAAATGTTTTATTTAAATAAATCCTTTTTCATAAAATTTTCAGAACTAATGAAAGTTTTAATATATTGAAAGCCCCGAGAGTTAACCTTATCATTTTTGATTTCGATATTACATCGTTTTCCCTACTGAATCATTTATCAACAAAATTGATATAACGTATTCCGTCTGCGTACTACTGAGATGAGTTTAGCACAAAGTGCTTAGCACGTCCCGAGTCAAAACAATTACCTGCAAACAGATTGAAGACGGTGTTAAACTTTAATATTGTTCGCTAACTAACCACGGAACTTGGTCTCGGTTGATTTGAACAGATTTAGTCTCTATCTGTATGAAATAGAGTCTATAATTAGCTAACTGTAACTTAGCATCTGAAATTTAGCGGAATTGCTATTAGAAAAGTTAGGGAACACAACACCGGGCAGTCCAGATTTTGTAATAAAGAAGGGAATTAAACATTATAAAAATAATGTTTTAACGAATGTTTAAGAAATTATAAAAATAATGTTTTAAACATTCGTTAGTACGTACTACTTTTAAAACATGTACAGAACATTAGTATTACTATGGTACTATTTCACTTTTGAGTTTATTAACAAATTGTCTTACCACGCAGCTTTCCCGCTTATAGAAAAAAATGCATTAGTGTGAAGCTCAAAGTTATCTAAGAACATTGTCCTGGATTATCTGAGATTAAGATAGTGCTACCACACGCGGCGATATTATGTAATAGTCAAGGTTTAAACGGGGTCTAGTACTTACAACACAAGTGTACAAGAAAATGTATGTATACTTATCCAATGGTGGACGAGAAATTCACTTTTTAAACATTTTAAGGTGTCAACTTGAAAAAACATACTTTTAGATAAACCGTGTTTTGTGCCGATTGTGGGCAGTATTAATAAAGAACCCTAAAAATGCATTAACAAATTATGTTTGGGGCTCTCCTTTGCCCTCCTGCAGTGCTAATAAATTAAAGCGTGTGATAATATTGGGAATTTATTTTTATTTGGGCTTTACAATTAGAAGAAACACGCCCTTACTAAATACAACCGCATTATTATTATCAGCAAATTTAATCTATTATGAGCTGTATCCCAGAATCGTACCAGTGTTTTATTAATCTCAGTTACTTCTCATTGCGTGTGTGGCCAATAACCAAAAATGATATAGTAAACGTGGTCTAGACTGGTTTTCAAACTAAACGACAATTCTCGGGGATATAAATGAAAAATACACGAAACAACACAATCTCCTTCATTTTTCACAATAAAACAACAAACACAACGGTGTAAAAGTAATTAAAATACGAAAAACAACGGTCATAAATCATCGAAACGAGTAAATTACTTTTCTGTTTACGCCCGATCAGTTACCGCCATTTGCATTACACTGCGACAAAATGGCGCCGATTAAAAATAGCGGGAAATCGCTCATATATCGATTGTTTTAAATAATAACTTATACACGTTCGTTTAATTTTAATTTAATATATTGTATATATTATAATTCTGCTTATCTTAGTATGCCCAATTTCATGGTCTCTGTAGAATCGTTGAGGAATTGCGGCAGTCAAATTCCAAAAAAACTATTTATTTTAAGCAGTTTAGAAGTCTTTCATAAAAGTAATAGAATAGTGACAATAATTGAATTTATATTTCACACACACTTAATTATTGTTAACGTTAGTTTTGTGGAATAAAAAGATTTTGTAAAACTGTCCGTATTTTACACTCGAACAAGTTACGGGCACGCCGGCAGAATTAATTAAGGAGCGAAGTTGACGTTCAAAGAGATGAAACCAATTAGGAAAAGGGAATTCTTTTGATACACTTTATTAGATTCTTACGAAACAAATTGGTACAATGAAGTATTAGCTTTTACAGCTTTAAACATATATTTTTGACCTATCCATTACCTCTAAAATAGGTCAAGCATACATTTTGAATAATTATTAACAAAATACTAAATTAAACAATATGTTTTGACTATGATGGTATACTACGAATAATGTAAGATATGCTGGTATGAGGTCTAGTTTCTTTTGTTTGCTATCACCAAACTTGATAAAATTTTGTGGCATGTCATGTAACACTTGCGACTAAATGGGAATTTCAGTGATTTGATTAGTTTCAAGCTGTTTTAAGCTTTAAATTTTAATGTATGTACTACGGACACTCTTACTAAAGATTTTAATTAATCTAAAACAATTGTATGACTACAACTTATGTTCAACGAACATAACAATTTTGCCTGTAGTTTACACGAGTATTAATTACACATTGTAATAAAACACTTTTAACGACTTGTATTTATTTATTTACTTTAGTTACATAGTTTAATTAATAAATTTCGAGTTTTAAACCGTTAAAAAGGTTTACAATAATACAGTATCTTAACAAATAATTCTTCGTAGTTGTTTAGTGATATGTTTGATATGTCTAAATATACGTGCACTATTCTGATTCGTTCCTAGTTTTCCGGAAAAAACATTTATTTATTTCCAAAACCAATCAGAAGCCGAAATAGACCGCAGTGCTACAATTACTCATAAACTTTGCCAATAACTCAATATCGGTTTGCGCCGAATTGTAACGCACCTGACTGGCTAGTCTTAGAGCCAAAGTACACTCGACACAGGGGGCTGTTATAGAGGTAGTTATAGATATTTTGGAAATAATAAGTTACATATTTACATTATACATTAAAGTTACACACTAATTAATCTATAAAAATCCCAAGTCCCAAGACAGTAATTAGAAGAAAGGTGTAGTGCAATTAGGAAGTTACAGTTGAACTAATTTATATCGCGTTTTAAACCGGTAAAGTTTTTTTTAAATGTACACACAATAACATACCTACATTAGTAAATTTCAAGCTTGTTCTATATTATTAATCTATACATTAATAAGACCGCAAATAATGTAGGTATGTCTTAAACTATGAACTCAACTCAAACCGTCGTTGCTACTGTTTCGACAATCGTCTCTATAATTCCTGATTTATATGACAATAACTTTACAGACTATTGTAACAAAAATAAAAAGGGATAAATACGGAGTGCTGAGTATATTTTTAAACTTGATTACTATCAAGGTAAAATAAAATGGAGGATGCCTTCGTTTCAATGAGACGCCCAATAAAAATTTGTGCGAAAATTCTCAATTATTGCAGCTAACAGAGATAGTAAGGATTTAATAGAGAAAAGGTGAGAAAAGATATAGGCTATTAAACATCGCCCCGTGACTGATATAAGCGAAGATACAGCGAGGAATGTGAAAAAAATTGGGAAAATTATTCTGGGTTTCCGAGGCGTACGCTGCTAAAAACTATGCTTTTATACATGTACAATGATTCCTCCTTAAAAGATCTAAAAAAAAGTCCGCAACGCTATATGTCTATCTTTTATGATTAACTTGCAAGAACGACGCGATAAAGGGGTTTGCAAAAACATATTTGGATGACCAAAATAAATATTCTTAACGGACAAAGTCGCTGGCACAGCTAGTATGTTATAAATGTTGACGCTGATAAAAGAAAACTAAACTGACTACTTAAAAGAACAGAAACACTTAAACTCTTGCCGGATTAAAAAAAAAACATTCAATATTGATATAGATTATGTTTTTATTCCTTTGTGAGAAAGTCAATATACATATTCTACTATGGAGAAATAATCCTTAATTCAATATAAATAAGGTTCTAAATTACGAGTGCTAAGAATAACATTATCACACGTCAGTTAAGAGTGACAGGTTGGACTGATTGCTGTTATCATGACATAACGGGTTCAAGTCTTGAATAAAAGTTTCTTGCTTCGAAAATAATAACAGAGGAGTTTTGCTGGATATGTATTTTAATATGTCATTACCTACTTCGCCTTCTCTCCGCTTATTATATTCACTAGTTGTTACACACGACGTAGTCCGAGGCCCGCGACTTTAAATATAAACATATTCTGTCGCGGATATTTTTTTCCATCGTTTAAAGAAGAATCATTCTTTATACATAGTTTTTTGAATTACGGAAGCCCTTAAAGATTATTTTTCTCATTTTTTATATTTCTCTCTGTTTCTGTTTTATAAGCAAAAGCCTTCCTTGAATCCAATCAACACGAAAATAATTTATCAATATCAACAACTAGTTCCAGAGATTTGCGGGTTTAAGCAAACAAACAAACTGTTTATATTAAACTGCTTTATTATATTATAGTATAGATAAAAGTTATCTATTGTTAACTATAACGCTAAAGCTAAGCTATGGTATTATTATATTACCTATGTGAATTTATTTTTCCATGTGTTTTTACTAAAATTAGTATATCAAAATTAGTGCGAAAGCTTTCTTTCTAGTTTTTGTTAAGGCAAACGCTTGCTTACCCTCAAAAATACGAAATCTGAATATTACAGTACTGGAATTCAGTTAGAGAGTAAATAAAAAGGTTAGAATAAAAAACAGATGGGGTGACAGTGTACAAGGTAGGCCTTCGCCTTTTTACAAAACGATGCACCTTATCTTAATGTCATCCTAAAAATATCTCCCCGTTTTTACGAATGTAAACAAAGGATCCTATCTTATTTTTAGGCCGTTAATATTTTAATGGCTAAATGAAGTGAGAGCGCGAACGATGTGCGAAGACACTTCTGTCACTTCTGACATCGATTCGGTAAGTGTCGACAAGTCAGATAACTTTTGAACGGTTTGTGGCGACGTGGGTGTCGCGATAAGATTTTGAGTTCTGAAATTGCGTGTGGCAATTTGCTTACAACTTTGACCGACGTGGAAAAACAGATAGTTTATCAAAACTCCGAACTGCAGCAGCTCGTCTGAAGATAATGTTGTCCAGGTCAGGCCGTATAAACGGGCTAGTTGATCTAATGGTAGCAATATATGGCTGATTATAACGAGGCGTTGGATATCCACCGGGTCCAACATATTGATACAACAATAATTATTTCTGTAATATGTTACACTTCGACTGGAAAATCTGGATATTAAATAAGTACTAGGGATATGGGAATCTGGGTTACGAACCTGCGTTAGAAAAAGCGGTGAAGTGTAATAACGTTTTGATTTTAGGATGTAAATTTCCGAACGTCCAAAGCCAAAAAAGGAGGACAGCGTATATCATTAAAATTTAATATAACTGGGGTCACCATCCATCAAGTGAACTCCGTTCTTGTCTTTTCTTGCCGTAAAAAAAGAAATTAGTCTAGACTCTCGATCAGTAACCACAGTAATAGAATATTAGTAAGTTCCTAATCTATATGAGAAAGTATTAGTGGCGCCCTCATGTCGTGTTAGCAGTCGTTTAGATAAGGAAATTACCTTTAATATCGATCTGACTAAACGAATGTACGTTCACAGTTTAATTAAAACGATACAAAGTAATGTTTATTAATGTACCTTTAAATTGTCTACAAACAGTCCTTGTTAAAATCCATATATATGATTAAAAGTTATGTGTACTCTATACTCAGAAATCACAAAGATTTAAAAGTTTTTGGTAAGTAAATTATTTTTGAATGCCACCCTGCAAATACATGAAAAATGTTATCTCGCTAGATTTCGATTTTCATTCATCAAATTATGTATTAATTTTTTCTCGTTTATTAGTTCAAAATGTATAACAAACCAATATATTTCATTGGATATAATTGGTAACACCAATTATATCCAATGAAACTACAAATTATGATCAACGTAACGTCCCTTACGTATGTTGTTTTAAAATTCTAATAAGAATCTCTGGTGTAGATATTATCTGTAATGTAAACAACCAATAAAATATATTAGAACTTTATAAATTTTCACATGTGATAACATTATTTTTATTAAGAATCTATATAAATGGAAACAAATTTACGACACGGTAGCTCAATTGGTTAAAGCATGAAATTCTATGGATATATTTTCAATCTTGCCCGTGTCGTAATCTTTCAATCTAACTAAATTTTTTAATTAATCAATAAAACCCCTTTTTTTTACTCCCTCAATACAATGTATTACAATCCGTGTTTTTAAACCGATAAATTTGTTTTTTTACAAAATTACTTCTTTTAAATAAAACACTTTAACGGTTTAAAACGTGATATATTAGTTAAACTTATTTGAAAATGATTTTTCATTTCGGCCCCACGTTTCAAATAAGTTTGACTAATATATCGCGTTTTAAACCGTTAAAGTGTTTTATTTAAATGTGTACTACTCGCGTAAACTATAGACAGTATAAAATTACTACTATTAGATTTCATTCATCATGAGCAATATATTAAATTACATGTAAAAAAAAATGTAAAGTTTTCTCTATTTTATTTATTTACACTGTTTCTCAACATCATTCCTTTTATCACTTGTGGGAATTCTTTCACGAGTAATATTTCTTGAAGGTTCCACATCGTGAATGAAGTCAATGCACAGATATTGAGTTTTTATTGAACTAACGGTGTCGGATAAGCCTTGTGTATTTAGATAGAAGAGGATAGCAAACGTATTGGGTTACCATGGTTATTGTGAGAGCGTTTGATCGCGTGCGTCCAACCGGTGGACTAGTTTACAATTGTACCGACAGCAAAACAAGTATTCAATTCTAAATATTAATAAAGACTTAATTCAGTAATAATTGTGCTGTGTGCAAGTGTATCTATGAATTCATAATAAGATTTTAGGCGTTGTAATATATATTTTGAATAACTCACATTTAAAATTAAATATATAAAAATATTTATTTTTATATATTTAATTTGAACTTTTAGTAAATAGGTATATCTCTTAGGATCGTGTTCACTTGTGTTGATTATTTTTTATTACAAATTGTTATGTCAACGCTACCGAAAAGGGTTAAGCGATTTCGGAAGTGAGTTCGAATGATTTATAAAAGGCTGTCTCATTTGAATCTGAATGGCTAGTGTTGGATTTCACTCCACCACCCTATGCCCCCCACTTTGAACCCCTAGCCACACGAATTATCGTATTCAATAAGTATTTTCACCTCGCGTTATATAAAAGGCTGTGTCGTTTTACACCTAGTTGAAAACAGTTGAGTACAGTTTTGCAAAAATCTATCTAGATTCGTGATAAACAGAGACGCATTTATATCTGATTCTATTTTTTATTGAAAATGTTTGAGACATCAGAATCAGAATCAGAAAAATATACAATATAAATAGGACAAAAGTATATTGAATAAGGGTTTCGTGGCCACCATTGATGGCGAAGTGTCGAGAACAAATTTTAAACATCTTCAACGAACTAAGTAATTTTCATTTAATGCTTGTAAGAAATAAACATACATATTTCGACAAGCTTTACAAACTACGATGAAATAATGGATTGTTTTCTCAATGTATATTATAGCTTAAAACTTATTCTATATCTGTAAAGTTATATTTAAAACACTGTAAATTAATATTACGAATATACTCATAAGTGTTGAAACAAGTGTTTGTTAGATAAACCGTTAACTAAAATAATAATATAAATAGTAATGAAACGTATAACATTGAATTAACTCATGAAAAAGTTTAAATATGTAATATTCTCGTGATCAAATAAATAAACACCATCGTTTGTAAAAGCCTATTATAAGAAATGATTTCATTTTAAAATCGCTTTAGACGAATTCAAATCAAAAAGACAACTTCAATTCAAACCTTCATCACACAAAGATCCCTTTCATCCAGGAAATACCTGTCAAAAAGGACCCTTGTTTTGAAATAACTATTCCCTAATCAAAGAGCCCTTAACCTATTTACTAAGGTAAAAGGATCTTTATGACCCCAAAAATCCATCTAGCTAGGGAATTATGACAAGGTTTTTGTTCCGAGATTTTGTTGATGTGATTTATGAAAAATAATTAAATAACGCTTATTGGTGATTTAATAAAAAAAATGTTATATCAAGTCATATCAGTACACTAGCTATGTCAGCGACTTCATCCGCTGCTACCATCCTTTATTGTCCAGTTTCCAGACGAATTCCATCAAGTTACAAAAAAAAATTAGTAACGCAATGGACCCGGACCCAAGAACCACTACCTTTAGACGATCCCAAAAAATTGATTGATTGATGGTATTAAAAATAATTAAAAACCGCCTATTGGTGATTTAAACGTTTTTCCTTATCACACCAAAAGTCAAACTTCAATACTGTACATGGAGAAATCTAAGTTCTGAATCAAGACGCTTCTTTTGTTCTTACTCCTTCGGAAAGTTGAGGGGGATTGCGCCTGATTAGCTTTGTAAAGGGTCGGTTAGACCCATTCGATTGATTACGGGTTCAATCGACATGACGTTGCCCACGATTTGCAATAAAGGTCTTTTCGAACCCATAAGAGTCTGTACTCAAGTATGTTCTTTACGGGTTATATGCACGTAAGCTTTGCGATGAAGACACTAACATTGGCACATTGGACAAATTATTGAAAAAACGTAATACTGTCCGTCTACGTACAGTCTGTGGCTTACGCGAGCGGTACACATTTTTAAAACGCTTTAACGGTTTAAAACGCGATATATTTTAGTCAAACTTGTTTGAAAATCATTTTTAACTACGGCCCGACGTTTCGGATGCTTTGCAGCAGCCGTGGTCACGGGGAGACTAAAGATGAGACAAGATCAGACAGTATACAATATATTGTCTGTAGTTTACGCGAGTAGTACAAATTTAATAAAAACCTTTTAAGGTTTTTAAACCGGAAATGTATTGATTCTTTTTTATATTAAATATTAATTTATTAAAAATTTATTTTAAGCAGCAATGTCCTGCATCTAACAAACACAATAATATAGTTTCACTCTTCATCAAATTTACCGCAAAAAAGCTTTAAGCTTAAGACTAAAATGACATATTTTGTAACAGTTACCTACCGAAGTATATTAACTATATTTATTAAATCAAAAAGAAAAATCTGTCTAGTGAAGGAATTATTAAAAAATAGTTTTATGTTAGTCAGAGACGAAAAATGCAGGTATAAAAGAAATGTTTGTGAGGCAACGTGAAATGTAGGATACATTTTATTACTGAACATTCTTACATGCTAACCGAAAATGTTGAGAAATTCGTTGCCAGTTGCAAAGGTTTATCATTTAATTCAAACGTGTCCCAATCCTCAAACAGAAACAGATGTTTAAGCTTAGTATTTTAACGAAAAACATTTAATTAACTCAATTTACCAAAACTTATATTAAATACTGTCTGTAACATACGCGAGTAGTACACATTTAAATAAAACACTTTAACGGTATATAACGCGATATATAGTTAACCTCATTTGAAAAAAAATCGTTTATATTGTGTTTTAAACCGTTAAAGTGTTTTATTTAAAAAACTTATATCACCAAAAATGAAAATCTTTTGACTACATTCGTTCTATATTAATCAAAATAAGTGGATAGTAATTTTCAAAATGGAGAATTATAAAATACATTCTTGAGGGATATATTTTTAAAGTTTCAATATAAACTTTTGTTATTCATAAGTCTATGTTTGTTACATATTTTCCCAGTTCAGTACTTATATGTATTGCCATATTATTTCTTTGATTTGATACCACACAAAAACTACAGATTAAAACCATCAATCAATCTAAGGACTTAAATTTTTATTATTTATGGTAATTCTTGACAAAACAAGAGAACATTTCCTTTATAGTGCAAATAAATTAAAAAAATACCAAATCACTTATATAAAAAATAAATGGCACATTTTGTTTTGCCATATGAATTAATTCTAGGGAATTTCTAGGCGTGAGTAGATATAAAAATAAATTAATATCAAACATTAATATATTATAAATTATTGACACCGGTAGACGTCTGTCGGGGATAACTTACCAAGAGATAATTGATCAGTTATCGAGCGGGATGAAAAATTATTACATTACTAACAACAACACACAACTATTAAAATAATAGAGGTTGATGATAAAGGGGGAAAATAAAGGTAAGCAAAAGTTAAGCCAGTAAGATTTGGTAAAAAGAATTCGAGTCATTTAACGGGAGGTAACTAATATTGTAACACGACATTTTTATTTAACAGATTGAGATATAAAATTATTTAAATGTGATATGATTGTTTTGTGAATTGACACTCCGTTCGTGTATTACAGTAAAATGTACATAACGTGTCGTTTTACCACCAAAATTGTGATTAAAATTACACGCCCAATCCATATCGCAGTGGATACAAAGTCGCATGCGGCAGACTCGAGCGTCTTATAAATAACTAATATCAATTGCAACTCTGCTTTCCTCCACTTGGGACTCACGCAAAATGTTCTAGGTACAAAAATGTGTGTCTAAATCTTGATTCCCTTATGCTCCTTTCTCTGGTCTATTCTGTACAGGCTTTAAAATGATAAGATTCATGAGCCGTGTTCTTAAACAATTTATTAAGTTACCCTGGGATTCGTTGGGTCTCAAACTCTCAAGCGCTTGACTAGGCAATTAAATAATAGTAGTAATTGGATAGATTTTAATTTGATTTCGTAACCATATTGAAATCAAATACCAAAAAGTGCTAATAATTCTTATATGTAATTACAATTTTTCAATATGTCAACAGTAACAAGTGAAATCTCATTTCTCCCCATGGGGCATGGCAAAAACAGAATCCTGTATTCGGATCTATTTCACTGGCAAGAAGTTGATGAGCTTTTTGCGTCTTGCCCTGCCGTAACAATCTATTGTTTCCCCAGAATTCGAATCCAAAATGACGCTTCTTCTGTTTTATATATATTTGTTTATTACAGTTATGTGATACCTAGTGGAAGGTACCACTGCAGCAGGAAGACAGTATTAATAACACACTGTAGACTGACGCGCAGTCTGCTATAAGGAGATCTTTGATGTACTTGAAAACACGTCCTCTATTCAACTGAGTGCCAACTAACACTGCGAATTCAATGCTTTGCTTATAAACATATTATATAGCAAAAAGGACTGTTATCTGTAATGTAAGGAGATAACATATTAAAGTATATATGTATAATAAATAACAAATAATCTCGTAGATACTCAAATAAGTACAACAGTAGCTTTGAAAATCTGAAGTCCATTTCCTCCCGTGGTCATGGGCCACAAACATTTCAATGTCCGTTTCACTAATCGGTTCTATAACAGTAGTTGATTAAAATCTGTGTCCTGCCGGACCAAAACTATATATTGCTTCACCAGAATTTCAACCCAGGATCGCTCGCGTTAAACGGAATTAGGTAACTTCGGTGGTCGCTAAAATTTAGCATATACTTTTCTCTCTTAATTAAACTTTGTTTCGGTCAGAGATGCAACAGGAAACTGTCCATCTGCTTTGATGAACCCAGAATGAAATGAAAAAACACATTTTAATCATCATAAAAGTCACTTACCGGTATGTCAAACCGTAGTTGAATTTAGTAACAAATATAGTTTACGTTTAAGTCTGTTGAAATAGTTTTACTAAATTAAGATTCGCGTAAACTATGGATACAATTATAAATACTTAGTTTTATTGCATAATAACAGATGTTATTCAATGTAAAAAAGCATATCATGTTATTGAGCCATTTGTCTTAGTAACGACCTAATTAAAAGTAAGTCAGCCGCGTCAAAATACAATATTAGTTAAAATGGGGTGGATCTCGATGTGTACGCCATCTGTCGCCCGTGTCAGACACGCGTCATATTAATATCGTAACTAATGTAATACGCCCATCACATAACTTATATTGATCTTTAAACTACAGTTACTGTGTAGTTCAAGTTAAGTACAAAGTCCTAACATCAGAGATTTCTAATTGAATCAATACCAAAAACAAGGAGTAAGAAGTCGGTAATCTAATGTATAGCTACGTAAGGATGGTGGGTTTGACTCCTACCGATTCCAACAAACACAATTTATATGTTGTCGAAGCATATTAGACTATGACTGAAGAATTTAGGCAGTAAGAATATCTTAGTTTTGTGGTTTGTATAAAAGCCGTGTAGTGTACAACATACATTTCGGTTTCAAGTTGATTGTCCCAAGACTAAATAGGTCAACGGCTTATCTTTAATTGTATTAAGTTGTATTGCTGGGGTACCCCACCTTACCTCATGTCAACCGCGTGTTTAATTGACCTCTTCTGTCATAAAACAGTCTTTTTGTATGTCAGTTAACATCTTAAAGGTGAACTTGAGCCATGTTTTGAGTTTAACGATATTTTTTTATAATTGAAGTAATATTGCTATACAAGGCTTACAAATATTCCTATTCTAATAAAACTGCGTTCTGAATGTTGTTTTATAGCTTTTATTATCTACTTTTCAGCTGTACGCCAAAGATGATGTTGGAGATTAGATATTTACAACAAAGACACAAATATATTATTACTTAATATTAGCATAGATTTGATTAATTTCCTCAATACGTAAGTGTCAAGGTTGAAAAAAAATCTGAGATTAGAGCGTTTAAACAAAGAAACCAAACTCTTCAACTTTAAATATTAGTGTAGATAAAAAATTTCTATTAATTTTTCAGTATGATACGGACGACTGTGAGAAAAAATATTTAACAAAAATATAATAAAATACAGTTGAAACTACAAATACATACACGAGAGGTGCATGTATAGTTTGAAAAAAATGACGATGACGTGAGGACACTGTAGTTCAATTGGTTAAAACAACAGCACGGAACTTTGTGGATGCCGGTTCAAGTCCCGCCCATGTCGTAATGTTTTTTTCAATCTAAATAAATTTTTAAATTACATTATTTAAACAGTTTTGGGCTTTAACTAGAATATATGTCAATGTCCCGCAGGCGACAGGCGCCATACTAGAAACTAGTCTGCGCCCCCATCTCCGTTTCCGACGCAGACCAGTACCAAACTGGATGAGACAACATATTTGCGACGAGATTGGCTTAGTGAAACGGCTCATGAATCAAGCTAATCATAATGGGAAAAGCTAAGTGAGACATTACTAGTATTATCACTGAGAGCTTTTGGTGTAACGAAGATTATGGATTCATTTATGTTCACTTGTTAAAAGTATAAGTCAAGTCAAGAAGTACTTTACTTCCAATAAATAGTTTACAGTATTTTTCCACGGATATATATCTGATTTAAATATTATTTTATATTTATAATCAGTCATCGTGCTTCCGAAATATTTAAACGTAGCAGGTTTACTTTTAGTAATATTAGACTTTAATTTTGGTACGTCAATCACATTCTTATATAGGTCAGCGAGACACGTGGGAACAGGATTTTCTAACATCGACACAACTGTCATTGAAAGATTTCGTCATTAGCCGTTACAGCTTGCAAATTAGTTTTAATAATGAAAATAAGACTCAGTTTAAAAATTAATAAATTATCATGATTGGTCACCTTTTAAAACAAAGTAAAAATACATATAAACAAGAATATTTTAAAATTAGGAACTTTACAATGGGCTCGATAGTCAATGATATCACTATGGCTAATAAAAAGTTCACTAAATACTGTCTATAGTTTACGCGAGTAGTACACATTTAAATAAAACACTTTAACGGTTTAAAACGCGATATATTAGTTAAACTTATTTGAAAATGATTTTTAACTTCGGCCCGACGTTTCGGATGCTTTGCAGCAGCCGTGGTCACGGGTCAGCATCAGTCTCCCCGTGAGTTCAAATAAGTTTAACTAATATATCGCGTTTTAAACCGTTAAAGTGTTTTATTTAAAAAAGTTCACTAGTTATATCTCTAAGTGTAACATATTTCTAATACATTTTTTTTTTTTTTATTGTTGGACTTTGTCTTGAGATCTGCATTTTAAATAGATGGTAGAATATGAAAATTCCATCCTCATCACAAACCACTGATGACAAAGCTTAATCGCGTTTCGGTCTGTGGATTTCTAAATATCCAAAGCCAAAATAGGTCGACAGCGGATTTTCTTAGATATTATTAGGCTGGGGTATTTACCTTCCTTCAAGGAAATCCCATGCGTGTCTGTCCCTTCTATAAAAAAGGCACAAATGTCTGTCTTTCAATATTGTCTGTAAATTTCATATCTCTTTGGATCGTGTTGCTTTGAAATATTATTAAAGACTACTTAACACAGTAACTGACCACCCACTCGCCTTTACAATAAAAGCATTCAGTGCAACGAGCACAGAAATATGTCTATCGCATTCCTTTAATTAATTACGTCCTTTAGTATCTCTTTAATACATAAGTACCTATCACATTTGCTTAGATTTTTCGGCACCAAAAAGCATTATGGATGTCAAACTCCAAATACTAAACATAACATATTTTTCCGTAGCCCTATTTCGCCCTACGCCCCACAGCGTTATTAATTCACTCCATTAGTAGATATTAATGAAACTCTATTGGCGACGAGCCAACGTAACATTTACTTAAACAGATGTATACTGCTCGAATATTAAGTTGCATCTATGTAGTAAATATATATAAGTGTCTCTAGTTTACGCCAATACAAAATAAAAACATTATTAACGGTTCAAAACGTGTAATATAATAGTAAATTTATTTTAACTTCGACCGGACGATGTTTATACCTACCAGCCACAAGTAACTCCGCGGCCGGTCGTACTTGAAATAAATAAAATTCGTTAAAATATTTTGCGTTTGAAACCGTTAATTTTGTTTTATTTATGTTTTAAGTAGCGTGTTTGGCCAAGTTGTCTATTATCAGAAAAAAACAAACTGAACCGACTGATACAGACTGCTACACAACATCGACCACTTTTAGTAAGATGATGTAATGTTTATGATCATGTATGTTATTGCTTATATACACTAATCCCCTCTTTAAAATAAGGTAGGTATGGAACCTACCTTATTGATATATAAACAGATGGTATGGAACCTACCTTATTTTGATGAGGGGATTACTTTAAATAATTCATATTTAGCATCCGAAACGTCGGGTCATGGTTAAAATAAGGGTTCAACTCTCGTTTTTAACAGTTCAAGTGTTTTATTTAAGTTTTAAATAATATTTATTAATTCAATATTATCGTAGGTGCGTATTTCAATCCCTCTATAGGGTTTACACTGAGAATATATTCTGCTTGTATTCAATGTGTCAGATTTGATCGCTTTTCGAACTCTCGGAAACACGTGCAAGCATTTGTACACGTCTCCCACAAGACATACACAATAACCATATTCGATCGATATTATCAATACGACAGGGCCCGATTTGGTTTTAGAATATATTGGTAAGGGCGCGGAACACTAGGGTGTAATGCATTCGAAATCGATTGAACTAGGACAACTAAATGTGGTTACACTTTTAAATAAAAGACTTTAACGGTTTAAAACGCGATATATTAGTTAAACTTTTAACTTCGGCCCGACATTTCGGATGCTTTGCAGCAACCGTGGTCACGGGGAGACACGTCGGGCCGAAGTTAAAAATCATTTTCAAATAAGTTTAACTAATATATCGCGTTTTAAACCGTTAAAGTGTTTTATTTAAGAGGGTAGGTGCACAATTTTTTTATTCCAACGTCTTGTACACACGTCGATTGCGTGACGTTTAATGAAGTATTTTTATGTTTGTTCTCATATAAGTTAGATTTATCTATTGTCTGATTTGTAGTTAGTTTTAACAAAAAGTTGTAATTGTCTATCAAATTAAATTACAAAATTAAGGGCTGAAAAAATAAAATACTACCTTTTCAATTCTCAAAAACAAATTCAATGATAGTAAAACCAAAATCCATGACAGATCCCAGACTGTTTTTGTTCTACTTTGATACTCCCGTACCCACTATTCTTGGGAGTAGGTTTGGTGTTAAATATTAAATTAAATTAATGGAAAATCCGCAAATCGCAATCCGCGAAAGAAGTGCTTTACGCATAAAATTCTAGTTATATATTTAATTATAAGCCATACGATAAATCATATTTATTTACTTCTTTGAATATTACAGAAATCTTAAAACAAATGGTAACTGATAATTGGGTACGCTACGGTCTAATCTTTCCTCACCCTTAAAATTTAGAATGTGGGGAAGGTATGGAATGCATAATAAGCCATTTCTTGTTTAAAGTTTACTGATACAAATGTACATTATTGTATAACGTGGCTTACATAATAATATATAACAGTTGTGTTGTGTTATGAATCCTGATTAGTTTTACACCATTTACCAACAAAAAAAACAATGAGAAACAAAATTTAAATTGTTATATACATATATCGAAAGTTTGGAACCCAGTTTCTCGAGTTATTTCAGGGTCTATTTCCAGATTATTATTTTTTCAATAGGCAAAACAAAAGTCGGCATTCTATGATTCTGTCCGGCTTAGGTTGGCCACTTTAAAATCCAAGCCAAAGCACAGCTAAGTACATAATAAAAAATAATTTCGATACATTAATTTAGGTAATCCTTCGTTTTCCTTGTTAAATTAGTAACTTACTATTTTAATCATACTGTATACGTATTAAACAGTAAGTACAGTCTCTGAGAAATATGCTTTTAATAGACCTATGTGGTCAAGAAGTTTTGAAACAGTTTTGTATCAAGAACTGTCCATGACGATATGTCCAAATACATAGAAATCAATGGGATTTATTGGTGTGTTCGCTATTTCGATACAAGGGAAGGATGTAGGGCACATCTGTCAAGCTGGGGAGCACATTCTGGCATTGGCCTATATATTTATTTAACTTTGAGCCGAAATATTTATTGCTTCCAATGACGATAAAGACGAGATTGCTTTGAACGTTTTATTGGTGGAGTTGGATTGATGGCTGAATAATACTGAAGTTATTGCCAGTTTTAGTGATACCCCGGAGGTTTTCTGATCTGTTGCAAAATCAAAAAATAATAATACGTAGATTCTTAAATTGTGGTTCTGCGGAAAATTTAAAAAATATATCTCATTTAAAAAAGAAATTGTGTTATCTAAAAAATTGCTAACGAAGCTTAAAAACCATCTGTTTATATATCGAATAAGAGGATATTTAAGAATTTTAAATCCATAATATCTTTTGCAAATTACAAGAGGGTAACACAAGTGCACATAACAATGGCTAACATTTTCGTAATTAACAGCGGAACCCTAAAAACAAACTGAAAACAACGACGGGAATATATTCGATTGACGATTTTGAGCGGGTATATCCTGGATTTTAAGTTAAACATTTCTAGCTCGACTCAAAAACATATGTGTCGATGTACTTTAATAATATATGTCAATAATTAGTTAACACTTTGTATATAATATTATACAACTTGCACTACTTGCTTTTGTTATTAAGTACCTACGTCTCAATAACAACCTTTATTCTTCACTTTATCCTCTAAACCTTAACATTAATTTACGCCCTTACACAATAGAGAAATCAATAAATACTTGTAAAAATTGTAAGTAAATTTGTGATAATTATATTGTATTCTATTATTGAGATATTTCCAGAATAACACCGCAATTAATGTCACCATAGTCACGAATCGTGAGTGACATACAAACAAACAAAACAACGCATATTGCAGCCACGTGCGTGCTCCACGCTTGCCCCAAAGCTGGGCATTACGAGGGTGTCATATTTACCCATACCCTATTATTGACGAGTGGTTCGAAAGTAATTGAAAAAAAATACTAACTTGACTGAAAAGCATTATTACGAAAAGGAATTTGTTTATAAAAAGAGATGTATTAAACACTATTATTAACAATCAGGTCACAAACAACGATAAATGCTGTGTATAGTTTACGCAACTAGTATAAATTTAAATGAAAAATGTATAGTAGTAGTATAAATGTATAGTACTAGTATAAATTTAAATGAAAAATGTATTAGTTATACTTATTTACAAATGTTTCAAGTACGACCCGTCGATGCGGATGCTTTGCAGCAGCAGTCTAAACCCGTTAAACGTGTTTTATTTAAATTAATTACTGCACGCTATGATATGCAAGGCTTCTTACGATTTACTATCTCCTTCGGCTCCTGGAAAAATATGATAAACAGTTTCAAAACATAGGAAGATGTTCATAATAAATACTCCACATTTCTAGAGGAAATTCGGTGAATTACCGTCTACCAGCGGTAATTAACAACAATTATTTATACTCGGTCACCCTCCGAGCACCGGATATGCGCGTGCGCTGAACACCGCTCACAAATATATCACAATGAAGTCATGAGCCATTATCGTTTATCAGCTAAATATAGCTAGCCATTAGGGGCCGTTTTTATGTTACCTTTCTCTAAATTAAGTTAATCTTAAGTTTTTTTTTCTTCTTAAACACTCAAATTAAAACTAGGTATTAATAAAAAACCCGCTTTTTGTACGACTCATTCGCCTTTCGTGCGAAAACACACGAGTGGATCGTTGTTCAGAAATTTATTTTAATTTAAATAAAACACGGTTTAAAACGCGATATATTAGTTAAACTTATTTGAAAATGATTTTTAACTTCGGCCCGACGTTTCGGATGCTTTGCAGCAGCCGTGGTCACGACGCGGTCGGCGGCGGACGGTCACGATTTAAAACGCGATATATTGGAGACTGTGTCTCCCCGTGACCAATATATCGCGTTTTAAACCGTTAAAGTGTTTTATTTAAATGTGTACTACTCGCGTAAACTATAGACAGTATTTAATTTATTTTAATTTTATTATTATATTTAGTTACTGTACTCAGACCTAGATTCGACCTGTTTTTGGTTCGAGTCTCGCGAATTTCTTACAATCCTCGAAATATTAAGGTCAGACTACTAATCTAAGTAGCAAACACGCGCAATATACAAAGTAGAGAGTTGTCTAAATCACGAAGCAAAGATTATAAAATCAAAGAGCCTATATGTGCTTCAATACACAGTTCGTAACACATAACTAACGTAAATGTTCATAATATTAAAAAACTTAAATATATAGAACTAGTTAATTTATAGCAGTCCATACTCACTTCAGCCATTTGACCCTTTAATGAGGGTACTTCATTAATCATTTTCAAACTCTCACCTGGGGTACTTATTGAATACCTGCAATTAACCTCTGGTTAAGTATGGGTTCATGCAATCGTTTGGAATTACGTTTGAATAATCGTATTTCATATTAGCTAACAAGAAACAGAAAACAAATTCTTGTATTTAAAATGTATACACTTTTTGTGTTCGTGTAAAAAACTATACACATATGTATACATAATATATCCCTTTCAAAAACCATACTTTTTAACAATTTGGTTAATCTTAAGTTAAAACAAAATATCTTAAATAATATAAATTGTGCTATAGTATTGAAATAAAAGAAATAACAAATTGTTAATAAACAATATCTGTAATTATAACAAATATGATAGTTTCTGTGACCATACATTTACAAAGTCAGTTCGTAGTCATTTTTAATTTCAATCAATTAATTGTCAACGTCCATACCACGTTGAATACACCGGTTCTCGTCCGATCACCGAAGTTAAGCAACGTCGGGCGCAGTCAGTACTTGGATGGGTGACCGCCTGGGAACACTGCGTGATGTTGGCTTTTTGCTTTTATGATAAAAAAAGGGTAAAATTTTAAAACTAAACAAATACTTTTTACTTATACATGTTTTATTTTTTGAAGTAAATTGATATGTATTGTTTTTTTTTTGTTTAAATCTTAAATACCACTAAGAGCCACTGATACTATGATTTTATCTCAATTTAACACAATTGTTGTTAATAATTAATTTTTTATTAAATAAAAATAGTAACGTACAACTTATACGTTGAATAATTATCTAAATTGACCAACGTCAGTCATATCCGCGGTAGTATAGTGGTCAGTATCCCCGCCTGTCACGCGGGAGACCGGGGTTCGATTCCCCGCCGCGGAGACCACCTTTTTTATTTTCTTTTTTTACTTTTTTACTACTTGAAAATCATAACAGAAAATATATTATTGTTACATCAATTATTTTAACATTATAATATTTCATTTTAAGAAATGAATTGAAAATTATACATATTTCAAGTATGTATTTCAGGTAGATGTTTTACTTACGTTTTTTTTTATTTGTTTAATAAAAAGTTGCTAAAAAGAATCGGTTTTATATAGGTGAATACAAAACAAAGGCTGAAGTAAAGGCGGTGTAAGTCCCTAATAGGCATGTAACAGTAAGTAATAGTGGTTTTAACGCCAGCGAGCACTCACAAGGAACTAAAAAGCCTACTCCACCTGTCGAGGTCTAAGCGATGTAAGGAAAGTTAAAAGTACATCACTTTATTTTCTCTTACAACACACCATCTGCCCCTAGGAATGCTAACCCACACATGTGTTTTAAAAGCACTAGATTAGGTCTAAGTACATTTAAGAACATTATTATTATAGAAAATTACATATTTTCTATAATAATAATGTTTTCTATAATGTAATAATTATTTCGTCAATACATAGTCTGTACAATGTATAAAGAAAACAGTAAAGAAATATGTTTAAAAGTATCAATTCACTATACGTACTAAAGCAAGCTATTTTTATCTTGGCGCGAAGTGTTAGTTTTTAAAATGGAATTAAAGTATAATATTAAAACAGGTCTCTAATCTGTTTATATTGCTTTTTTGCAAATTCCCATTTTATTCGGTTGCGCTTTTTCTAAGGGATTAAAGTATAGTGCTTACAACTGTCAGTGATTCAACAATAAGAAACGTCAAATCTTAGTAACTTCTTGCGAAACAAAATTACAATTGTGTGTGATGTGACATTGAAGTGAGTGTATAATAAAACGTCTAAATAATCACAATAATAATCGTATATTTTAATAGATAATTAATTTATAGGTGTACATTTTGAATCCAATTACGTCATGTCCACAATAGGGGTGTCAAAGTTTGAATCTAATTCAAAATAATATCATTCACTCATTCGTTCATTCTATCGGTTTTGATTGTATCGCCCATGTAAAACATGGCAAATTAAACTTTTTTGGATTTTGAGCCATTGTATGAATATTGAACTAGGCGCCTGTATTGCAATAAAAACGCAACACTGCTCTATAAAAACAGACGGAATAGCGAATGCTCTTGTCAACTGCAGCAGCTGCCAAAACATTTATTCAGAGATAGTTTATTCCTTTTTTAGTCTCGAGTTTTCCATTTTATTATCAGAAACCGTATTGAAGTGCTGAGTTTAAAGTTTTCTTAATTTCTACCGCAGACGTGAAACTTCTTTGTCTTATAGATACCTAGATAAATGCATAGTTTCCTTCGGCATGACAGGAATAGATTAAATATTTTACGGGTTTTAGTTACCAAAAGATTCCTTACCTAAATAAGAAGAAATAAAATTAAATCAACAATGTAAGTGTAAGTAATGATTGAATATGTTAAGTTTCTTTACTTTTTAATATTCGACGCTTTGACAATTTCGTTATAAATACTAGGGTAGGGCATTGTAAAATTTGTAACAGCTTATCCCACATCACTAATTTAGCTAAGTATCGGCTCTTAAAGGAACAATGTCCAAGTAGGACCAGCACGTACTGTTGTTTCAAAGACCTACAGCTCACTAAATTCAGGTTATGATATATTATATGAGATAGCGAAAAGGACATAGATGGTAGAAAGATAAATAAAAACTAAAATGTTCCTTGATAGATTTTTTTTGTGTGTAAATACTGAAATAGCGTTTTTGTAATAAAAGCAACGTTCATTTTAAGTTAGGTACCTAAACAAATATGGTGAAACGAATGGCATATAGAATTGATGCATATTTCATACTTTAAGCTGCACGTGTCAAACTTTTTTTTAACATAATCGCTGTGTTTTAATAAACGCTCTGTTTGTACAATATGGCCCGATCCTTAGGCAGCACTATGAAGTACGCAGCAAGTGCCAAGCCTTTTAGCTTAGCTTTAAAGCGATACTTGAAGCTAGAAAGGCTAACATCGCATTTTTGAATAACCTGAACATTAACAACCCGAAATGTTGCCTTGTGTTGATTTCGATAGCTTACCTTGTAATATTTACGATGTCAATAATTATTGTCTGTAGTTTTAACATTTGCTTGCATTTGAATTGATACAAAAAATATAATGGGATTAGAAATGATTAAATAAAATAAAAAATAACAAGGTGAAAAGAACAGAGTTGAAATTGCAATTAGCTGTCTACGTGTCCTTTTGGAGAGAAACTCTGTGAACCTTAGAAAGTTTCGTTAAAAAGTTTCATTACTTTTGTTTGTCGCTTTTCCTGTGCTAATAATGTCCTTATTGTTTTTTCCGCTTTGTTTATGAGATAACGTAGTTATTACGATCATAAGTGATTTTTTTAGAAACTTTGTTCTTATTATAAAAAGGTGGGTATACACAAAATTTAAATACCCTCCACTATAGAGGAACATAAGAATCAAGAAGCAAAATAACTATTTTTTGTGCCTTAAGTTCTTTTAACTTTTTTGTATATATTTTAAGGCCAAAATGTTTTTGTATGCGAGTCAGCAAAAGGAAAAATCCAAAGATTACAACGAGGTTGGAGAATTTTTATCAAGGCCTCTATCGCAAACTTTGTATAATTTGCGCATTATCCAGTAAACGTCAGGCTGTGTTGCTGTTTATTAAAAAAAATATGCTTAACTCTATAAGTTAACATTGTAGTTACGTAAAAAGGATGTAGTTACAAAACAATATATTAAAAGTATGTTTAATTTCTGTAAGTGTTCGACTACTTATAAGCACTCACATCAATTAGTACTTTTTATTTGGAATACCTATTATATTTTCTCAACATTTTCAATTGTTGAAAGCCTGTAATACAGTAGGAAGAGGTAAGTAAGGAAAAACCGAAAAAAATGGCAACGACCTCAAGATATCTAAATTAGCCGAGCAAAAACTAATAAAAATAAACATAATTTACTTCGCGTCTCCGTTCGCAATAAAGCGTCTACTATTTATTTACGAGTCCCTAAAACCGTAAAAACAAAGTGCTTTGAAATAAAAACTCACTTCAACAAATAGAAATTTGAAACACGTGGTCGAGAACTCGTTAGGAAAAACGCGGCAAGAAATTTCTGTAGTAAAATAACCTTATTTAACTTGGATTTAGGATGCTGCGTGAAGTCAATCACTTTATAATTATGGCAACTAAATGTAATATGTAAAAAGAAAAATGGTTATAGTAATCAAATGTACAGTTTATTGCACTGATTTGAAATGTTTGTAAACGACCTACGCTCGTTGTGGTCATTCTCGGTCACAACTCACACGTTTACAATGGATCACTTTACTTCGTTGGTGCTGCGTCTCTATCGCACTTATGTAATTTTATAAGGACTTTCTTCTTCGCTACACCTCAAGCGGGCGGTTTAAATTTCGAACGAATTTCAATCCGCGCTAGACCACGTTACGGGATGGTTGTGCCGCGTTCTCTGCATTTCGCGTGACAACTTTCGTAAAAAAACTATTGAAATACTTTTTGTTTTTTGCGAGAGTGCAACAGTGACTTGTGAAATTGTGTGGGATTGCTCAAATCCGTGATACAAGAAAAAAGTGTTCCCTAAAAACATTTTAGTGCAAATAGCGGATTTTTGTAAACGGTAGGTGTACTTTTTATCACCAACACGCCTGATTAGATTTGGATAAACAAACGCTTATCAAGGTTTATTGATTTTAACAAAGAGTTGTGTTAAAGTTTTTACTACAGACAGACAAATGCTAGCGTCAAGGCTGTTAAAGTAAATGCTCAAATAGTTGAGTAGATATTTACTACCTATTACTTTTTTAATTAATTTCAAAGAAGCTACCGTCACATTTATAGTTAATTGACTGTATTTGGCGTTTAATAATAAAACGATGCGTTTTAGCGCGTGAGGTCCTGGATTAATTTCTCGGATTACAATAATAGATTATTTCTTCAGTAGATTGAATAATTATTATTTAATTGCTTGTAAGTGGAATCTTTACGTGAAGACCCCGTCCTTTGTAGGATTTTATTCTTATCTATTAATATAACTTAACCTGTGGATAATCTCACCTGTAATTATATGCCTTATAATAAGTACTCAGTCTGTAGATGTACAATTAGAGATAAATATGTGTCAAGTCTAGACTATTGTTTAATGCATATGAAGTGTATATTTTATGATAATAAATGTTATCTACCTATTATTTAGTTATCTCTGTGTTATATACCTAGGTAGATGGGTAATTTATTTAAAAACTCAACAGGTAAACGCAAGATAAACCTAAGTAGGTAGGTACCTAATTTCGCAACAGAATCCTAAACCTTGACCTCAGGATCGACGATATGACGTTTTATTTTAGCCTTAAGAACTAATAATACTGTTTAACTTAAAACAAAAGAACATTATCATAGTAACACTCAACCTTTAAATTCTGTCTTAATCGTGGAAAGTCCAATTACATATTATAGATTATTGAAGTCTAAATAAAAATGTATTGTTTGTTTTTCATATCTATTCTATTATCTATACCCTACATTTGTTTTATCACTGTTAATATAAATGTTTGGTAATTGTAATTCTCTAAGTCACTACTGCTGAAATCGTTTTCAAAAAAGGACAAAACGTTACAAAAATATAGTTTAAAATAGGTATCTTTGAATTTGAAACCGCCATATTTACAGCTAACGGCCTACAATAAAATACAACACGGCAAAATTACTCATTAGCTGGGTTTTACCGGTTTTTTTTGCAGTCATGAATTATTATGGAAATTCATCATTTTCGAGTCTCGGTAAAAAAATACAATGTCTTAATTTATCTCTATGGTTGTGAGACTTGTGAGCTATCATTTATCTTGAAATAAAATATATTTTTTAACATGTATATTTTTTATATTTATACATTTTTGTCAATTTTAACAGGTTTTTAAATTAATGATTAAACTCCTGTTTAGGTTTGAGTGTCTGTGTTATTCTTTGTCCCCCCTCAGTCAACAAAGATGTGGAAGGAGCGAATTATGCTATTACTAGAATTGAAACCAAATACGACTATAATGCTTAAAGATTACGTTCTTCATATTTATTTGCTTCTGACGTTATAAAGACCTTTCTAAGTTGAAGGTTTTCACCCGTCACTTGACTTGTTTTGTTTTTACAATGTCAAAACTCGAGACTTTAGCACATAATGCCTAAGTTCAGCCATCACATTTACGCGCGCGTTTATTTATTAACAGAAATAAGTACGATTTATTTAAAAATGGCCAGCGAGCGATGTACAGGTCTTGTAGTTAGGTATACCTGCCTTTCTTTTGGGGTTGGTAGTTATAAAGCCATCATATTTTAGAATAAAGCAGTGGAAGATCATCAACACGATTTATGCATCGTGGTCGACTGATTACATTTGTGGGAACCGCGAAAGGGCTAAAATGATAATTCATTTTTTGCTTGCTACTTCTTCGGATTAGCAGATTTTGAACTAAACACTATCTGTTTGTTTAAATTCGATTGCAGTTTAAAATATGTATCTTCGATTAGATATAAATGAGGCCTAAAAATGCTGTTTGGTTGTTTTTACGTAAGTAGATGAGAAATTACATCCATTAGCACCAACCTAAATACAATTGAAATATAATTAGGATTATATGAAACCGCAAGAACAAGATGCGGTAGGCAATAGAAACTGCGTATCAATTTTCCGATCTTGTAAACTATTGTTGGTTCCTTTATAAGGACGCGTTTTCAGTTAGTTTTATTAGTAATTAAATTTATTCTAAAATCTACTAAGTAATATAAAACAGTTACAGGTTTGATTGTGCGTATCCACTCAATGTACTAGTAAGTAGTAGGGTATTCAGTTGAATGGTTAGAGAACAAAATGGAAATATTATTTTCTTTTAAAATCACTCATTGCATACGCAGGTATGTATGTAAAACTTGGGAAATATAATTTCCTCGATTCTTAAACAGTCTTAAGTATCACCGACAGTCTACCTTAGTAGAGAAACGTCCACACTTGTTCCAACCTGTTCAAACCTTTGTAGTAGTGGTAATAGACATTTTCAATAGTGTGGTGAGAGCTTTAGTTTTCCGAACTAAGCACCTTCTGAGAACCCGACCTCCATTGTTCCTTACGTTGCCTAAATGCGATTAGGTGTGACGTCATAACGTTACAATTTCACGAACGAGACAATCGATGTAATATTATCTTTTTATATTTTCAAGCCAATATTACATTGGTGTTGCAAATATTGACAAATAACTATCGGGATATTGACAGAATAAAAATCTATCTATTGTGGGTTTATGACAGCTGTTACACATAGATTTGAAAATTGTTTACTTTTCCATCTATCATCAGCTCGTGGATTCCGAAAAGAAGTACCGCACTATACCTAAATTTACAGGCGGTAGATTTTTTTTATTGGGACTGTGTCTATTTATTTAAAAAAAATCTATTAAACATTAGTATAGACCAATAAAGGTTACTTTGTGGTTATTATTTTCACATAAAAGATATATTCTCTTTCATGTACTATAATGTGTACTGGTCTGGGGTTTAATTTACCTCTGTAAAGAGGTTGTCCACGGGAAATCCAAATGACTGGCAGATAAGCTAGATTAGTCCGCAGTGAGGCTTTGCAATATTGCAACCGAAACTGCGAAGTGCAGTCCGACATTGCATCGACAATCTGAAGTTATTTTCGTTTATATTAAGTATGTTTTGGTTTAAAGCAACTATATTAAAACGGATTTTCAAATCTTATATATTTTTTAGTTGTTAGTTTTATGGTTTAAGACATTTATTTACGCAAGAAATACATTTTCACTTAAGCGTAAACACAATATTATACGTTACATAATATTTTATGCGAGTAGGTACGAATTTACAAATATAGTTTGGTTTGAGTTTTGTAGAACTAAATGATTTGAACAATGCAATCTTTTACATTTTAAATATTTTCGTCTATATTCTTCATAGGTTTTAAAATTATTTGTTTCCCCTGTATATGTACATATTTCCAAGCTATATGATGAATTGACCAAATAAACAAAAATAATTCCTTAAATCTGACCTTGAATTTATCGTTCTAAAAGTGTATTCGAAACCACTACATTATTGTTCCACTTATTTGATCGAGAAAAAAATTTACAAAATAGGTAGTGACAGCCATTTTGAGAAAAAAAGTGAAAGTAACAATTGTAAAAGGATGTTCAAAATGGCGTTCTACAAATATCGCAAGCTTAAACTCTCATTATTAGTTAAGATAATGTCAAGTGTAATTTCCTCAGCCGAAAACGAAGTCGTAAATCTCATTAAAATTAACGAAGTCGCTAATCGGATTTAGTGGGGGCGGGTTCTTAGAGCTAACTTTGTCTGCGAACTAAGGCGACTAGAATTATGCAACTTCAGCGCGACTGTGTACGACAAGTGGGAATTTCGATTTCTATAGCGGGTACGTATTCTACAATATATGAGACTGCTAGAGGCAAAGTGGCCTAATAACAAAAAACAGACTTTCAAATAGGAGCAAAATAAAAATACGCAATTACGATTAATATAACGATTAACTTAGGCGAAAATGAATTTGTGTAAGAATAATACTAAGTATTTTTGGTCACTATTCACTAGTACATTGACATTTCTAGACTATGAAAACGTAAGTAACTCAAGTCTTAAAATTGCAGTTGGGCTACTCTGCCTCTAGCGGCCTCATATTATAATGTAGGTAGTGTATTAGACATAGCCCTATGAAAACTTTAATATTTTTCACATCTTATTGTACATGGTGGCATTATTTATACTGATATTATAAAGCAGAAGAGTTTGTTTGTTTAAACGCGCTAATCTCAGGAACTAATGGTTCGAATTGAAATTTTGCGTTGGTCGAGGTTCGAGGATACCAGCTATAATTTATATAGATAGGGAGGAGGTTTGTTAACGCAAATTTTGACGCGAAAAAAATACTATTCTACGCGGACGAAGTCGCTGGTACAACCAGTGTGCGTATAAATTAAAAATCAATCGAATCATTTAAAAAAAATTCTAGAGTTTCATACAGTCTCAGTGGGTTTAAGAAATTTAATAATGACGTGTAGGACTCAGTAGCTCAATTGGTTGAAACAGCAGTAGGGAACGCTGTGGATGACGGACAAGACACGCCAGTGTCGTATTTTTTTTTATATAACTTTTGAGGTAATGATAACGCTGAAAATAATATATCTTTAACCTAAAAACACATACCTTTCATGCTTAGATTTGAAGAGAAGCGGTCTAAATATTAGAACTTAGACATGTCTTCATTTCAACTCATAACCGGAGTTTGATGTTCTTAGAAATTTATATTCAAGGCTTTTCCTGTTATGCATTTTGAATCGATCTTATTTACGATTATTTCATTCTGAATCCATTATAATAATCGATATTAATTGCTATGTTAACAACCTTATGTCACTTACAACATTGTTATCGAATCTAATTTAGCATTTGAGGGAAATGACGTGTTAATTTTTATATAACTTAGTTTAAAAAAGGTATATGAATCCTACTGATAGGCTTTTTGTTATCAATTATCAATTTTTATCAGTGTTAAGATATTTCTTAAAACGTGCCTCCTTCCTAGAAATATTGTTTTCATATTCGTGACGTGACGAACGCACTTAAAAGATAATAAAAACGTGTACAGACTTTTTAATACTACATTTTACGACACATATTACGCACTTCTATTGCTAAGTTGGATATAATTTCACGTGAAGTAATATTTTTTGAAATTAAAATGATTATATTATTTACCACGAATTTATTATTTTCGCTAACTGTGGATGTTAGGTCTATATGTGTATTTTGTTTGGCTTGATTTTTAGAACTACTAAGAAGATAATAGTACTTTTGACATTACCTTCTATATCACTATTGATCTATATTTCAAGTGGTATTGCGATTAAGCTCGAGGAAATAAAACGTACATTTAGATTTTTAATAAATGTTACGCACATGATAGCTTATAAATAAATGTTACTAAGATGTATGATTTTAGCTTGAAGGACGAAGGAGTTAGAAGGTAGATTCCCGCTTCTCTAAATATACATATCAACCAAATTTTATTGTCGGTAATGCAATTCAACATGTATTTGTCAAGATTTGTCCTGAGTTAACTATCGATACATTTGTAGTTTAGTATATAATATGTCGTTGTAATATACCTACATATAGTGTATATTTATAGTGGGATTGTGTCCTAGCGGTGTGTCTTTATTATATACTAGCTGAGTCAGCGACTTTTTTTAGATGATTTAAAGAGGAATCATTCTTTCTTAAATATTTTTTTGTCGATTTAACCGTTTCTGCAGCGTACGCCTTAGAAACCCATAATGATGAATAATTTTCCAATTTTTCACATTTCTAATTGTATCTTCACTTGTGTTGGCCACAGGGTTTGTAGTCTTACCCGATAAATGCTCTAAGCAACACAAAAAGAATTGTTCAATTCGAACGCGTAGTTTAGGGCGTTCAAACAAACAAACAAACTCTTCAGCTTTATATATTAGTATAGATGGATTGTTAAATGAATTATCCGGTACACAAGTATAAAATTAACTCACATTGAGCTTTCAAGAACAGGTATTTCACTATTATTGCTTCATTTCAATGAAATTACGTCAGCATACCTATCCTATTCATAAACTGTAAGGAACAAAGTTCTCAGACAAGATCGTCTCGTTCACATAAAGTGTAAAGCGAATAAAACCTTATTTTATCTAAAACCGGTTAGAACGGAAGATGCAAAAACAAGGAGAGGTACGGTGACCACACTTTTCAAAATTAGGTAATTTAAAAAAAATCAATATTCTTAAAAAATATTTATTAAGATCTCATTTGTTGAACCTCCTTGAAGTATATAATATGAGATACTTTTTTACAGTTGTAATATATTGGTTTTAAATAAAATCTTTTCTACGATAATCATATATACTGCTTATTTTGGAAATTACACGTAATTTAATTAAAATTGATTTTATTAGAAAAGCCTCCAACGGTTTAAAACGCGATATATATTAGTTAAACTTATTTGAAAATTATATTAACTACGGCCCGACGTTTCGGATGATTTGCATCAGCAGTGGTCACGGGGAACTATGTAAAGTGTTTTATTTAACGGTATTTAACTCGCGTAAACTACAGTCCGTATTTATAGCCTATTTACCTATTTTTTATTAAACTTGAATACTATTTGGAAAAAATTTTTTCGTCATTATAAAAAAAAGTAATTTTTATTCATAACATTTATACACGAAATAATTTAATAATGATCATCGTATTTATATTAAACAAATAAATTTACTAACTTGGGATTCACTCTATCTCATGGTCGCCCTAATAATATCACCTCGCCCGAACAAGTTTATTTTGGCATGGTAATTATAAATTTATTTGGTTGTAGAGAACTTCGCGGCGGAATTGTTTTATACGTTTTTATCGCGTTTCGTACATTTTTATTGCTTTTTGTACCGCCATTTTGCGGTGTTCACAAAATTGTTAGATCGAGCTAGCGGTTACTGACTTGAAATTATATGTAATTACTGAGTCAAGTTATTAGTAAAATTTAATTTTGGTTTGAACGGGCCCATTTCTAGTCTTAAGTTTAAGGGGCTTCTTGGTCCAATAACAGCATGGCTGTTAATCAACGGGTTGTGGGTGTATATAGTTTTTTTATAACATGTTCGACATGTAGAAATAACAAAATTCTGCCTGGGGTATGAACCACCGTCTATAGGTGAAAAAGCCTAGAATTTTAATCGCGTTTCGGTTTCACTTTGTTAAAATAGATAAATAGAATGTCCATACCAAAAATAGGTCGATAGCACATCTTGTTGATATGTTATGTGGTTGGTATTTCACCTGCCAGCAAGTAAGCCCCCCATGCTCATCTGTCCTTCTTTATCATTAAATAAGGTTTAATAACTGCAAATTTCATGCCACGTCTGTTTTAATATACGCAAATCAAGTCATAGTAAAAAGTTCGCGTTACGTTACTTTGCGTGTGGGACGCGTCTGTCTTTTCACAAGTCTATGAAAGTTGTCAGTTAGAGAAGTTCTAGAGAAGTTTTTCAGCGTCAAAGAAAATTAACTTTTTCATTTTATATCGTGTTTCAGGGACGAAGTAGTTTTCCGAGTTCAGTATGAAAAGGAAAGAATATTTTATTGAAACTCCCGGGACGTCCCGGTTATGCCTGTTTGAATATGTAATAAATAATTTTCACGCAATAAAGGACATACAATTGATTTACCGACAGTTTTTTTTAATACTCTCGGCAATGCCTACTGTACTGCAATATGCAAAAGATTTTCCTGTGTCACGGATTGAAAGGATAGGTGTATCCCAACTGTGGGACTGGAAAGTACATAAAGGCGACTTGCGCGTTGTAGTATAAGACATCTTATCCGCATTCTTCCTAGACTACTGCACAAAAAATGCAGACAGAAATAATTTTAGCCTTGAATAGCGACAGTTAGAGATATCTAGAAATAATTTATAGGTAACAGTACTTTATTGCGTCAGTTTAGAATGCACTTGGCTTGCCAAGATTTTTTGCGTTACGTGCAGTATAAATATCCTTTTTTTTTAAATAAAATAATGTGTATGATGTCTTTCTTTTTAGATAAGGGCTGTATTGGTAAATATATTTCATTTAAACCATTTACGTAACTTATCTCTGATTACTAATCTCAGTGCGTCATCTACCTTAAAGCATTAATTTATCAAAATCGGTCGAGTCGTTTAGCGTGAATGACTATAAACATAAATTAAAGATTAAAAAATCCAACTTGTATGTACATAAATGTTATGTGATGTACAACAAACAAGTACGTGCGTTAACTAAAATAATAAAGCAATCCGTCTTAAGTCTTCAAGGACATGTTAATGAACTTGCGGAAAAAACTCACTAATATTTTTTTGCTAGCACTCGGTATGCGCAAGAGTTGGTGACGTATAGTTTAGGTCGTATACATAATGGAGCACGGACGTGGACTTGTTTGTGGCACTTTCGCATTTAAATAGCCTTTTGAATAATGAGCATTTGTCTTAGGTGCTTACCTTAATAGGGCTGGGAGATTTTAATAAATAAAAAGACACGAGAAATTACGATCGTATGTGTTACTAATATAAGTGTATCTAATGAAATTAATAATCTTTTAAAATATTGTTGCTAATATAACCTTCTTAATTGCTGTTTTAATTTAGAAACAGATGAAACTGGTGAAATATGCTGTTGCTGCATCTACGAGTACCTTCAATATATATCTTTACCATACTATCACCATTCATCAATTTGTTATAATCCCACATTTAATATCCAGGCATTGAATCAAATAGGTATATTTTTAAATACTGTCTACAGTTTACGCGAGTAGTACACATTTAAATAAAACACTTTAACGGTTTAAAAGCCGTGGTCACGGCTGCTGCAAAGCATCCGAAACGTCGGGCCGAAGTTAAAAATCATTTTCAAATAAGTTTAACTAATATATTGCGTTTTTAACCGTTAAAGTGTTTTATTTAAAAGGTATATTTTTGAAAAATATTTTGACAACCCTACAGCGCGTATTATCAAGGCAATATACGAATGCAGTTTATTGTGGTCGTTGACGTCATCAATCCTTTTAGTCGTTCACATTTTACATCTCGCTGAATTTATTTATATACCTATTGTGTAAGTCTAGTGTGTATATGGCCTCCTTTTGAACTGTTTCTTTTTATGTCCATATCAAAAATATTAATTTTAAAACTTAAATTGCACGCTTTACTTTCGGTTTGGACTTTCAAATGTTAAAACTAAAATATAGGACTGTATGTATACTGATGATACTGATATGTATTTATTCACGTTCACGGAAACTGCTTGTCTACCCTCCTCTGACATAAAAAAATAATCTAATCAATCATTCAGCCTTTTTTAGTAAGAGCCTTACTTTTGACATTGAGTTTCCATGAAACACGGAACTGTGCCTGCCCCATACTCCAAGCCTTGGTACAGGTATTTTTTCACTCTTCAAATCCGCGCCACTTATCTCAACAATTAAATCTCTTTGGCAAATAAAATTGCTGGTTAGCGTGATACGATTTTCGCTCAATTTTAAGTTATTTATCATTTAATTACCTTTACAGCGATTTCGCAATCACATATTTCGCGTGCCTTAATGGACTTTCACAATTTTAGCAGCAAGATTGCCACGATACAGTGAAAGGTTTTAATAACAGTTATCCGTTAAGTGTTGCCTAGGTTACTTCCTTGCTTATTTGGTATTAAAATAGCTTAGCCTACGGCAACGCAATTTCACGTGTGAGTTAAGCTATAGCTGAACTGTCTTTTTATGGTAGAGGATAGGCGTGGGAGTCACGTGATCGTTGGTGCCAAGCCCAAGCCATATAACATCTCACAATCCACAGACTAAACGGTTCTATCATCTGTATTCCTACCACATCATATTAAAATTTCCAGAGATTTTCTGAAGAAAAATTAGAGACCGAGAAAAATGTTAGAGTTAATGGTATCGAACCCATTGCCCGTCGATATGAGCTGTCAAATATTATTAATTAATTTTTTTTATGATAGAGGAGAACAGACAAGGATTGGGTTAATGAACTTAAACATTTCTGTGGGCTATCGAAAGACACAATTCAAATAAAAATATGTGTGCATTGGATTTCCAAATTTCAAATGAACATTTTGTTGTCTGCTTGAAATCAAGCTGTTTCAGTCAACGAAAGCCATTATTACCGTCTAGAAATAACTCAACTAAACGCGGGTGGCGTCTCAATACAAAAACAAATAAACGAAATAGAATTGTCTCAAGTTAAGGATCGTTTTTCATTCCTACTGTATTCTTAAACGTTTATTTCAAGTATAAGAGCGCTATTAGTTAAATATATTTAAATCAGAATGCCTTTAGTTGTCTTTTTAATAAGACTCGTGTTACCATAGAGATTAGATAAAATTATGCAACATACATTAAGACGTCCCGGTCTATAGAACAGTGGTCCAACGTTAAGCCAAGAAGTTCTGGGTTCGAATCAACGAGAAACATACGAGTCACAATGTATCACAATTATTTTTGAATTATTATTTTTTAAGATTAGTGACTTCTTTAACTAATCTTAAAAACAGAATTAAAGCATTCGAAACGCCGGGCCGTAGTTAAAATGTTTTTATGATAAGTTTCACTAATATCGCGTTTTAAACCGTTAAAGCGTTTTATTTAAATGGGTACTACTCGCGTAAACTATAGACAATATTTAGTTCTGTAACTGATTTGAGGAATGTTCTCTTTGCTGCGGGTAGTTAGGGTGAAGAGAACGTACCTGATTCAAAGAATTCCTCTCCACTTCAGTATTGCGAAGTCAAACAAAATGTACAATGAAAGTGTAATGGCAAGCGGAGCTATTAACCCGAAATATTGTACAAGTGTAAGAACTGGTTAATTGTAACTTTCATTGTGAAAGCTATCTAGCGGCGCTGTTTGTTTATTTGTGAAAAATAATTTATTTTTGTATAAATTAAAGTAAATTAAATTTAAATGAAGATAAATTATAACATCCGATCTGATAAACTACGGAGTAGTATTTGAGATTTTTCGTGTTATAAACTGTTGAAAGTTTTTTAACCTAACCGTTAACTTTTTTTTTATTATTTAAACATAAACGGCATTGTTTATTACATAGTAATTATTAACTTGTGTTATGTTGCGACCAATAATTATTCATTCTACGTCTTAAAGTTTCCGTTGCCTACGCTGAAAAACTCTTCAAGATACCTGAAAAATCTAAGAGAAGAAATGATTCCTCTTTGAATGATCTAAAAAAATATCCGCGACAATATATGTATATCTTTTAAGATTAACTTGCAAGAACGGCGGGACCGGGTAACAGCTTCAAAAAGATAAGGAGAAGGTTGCAGAAGGACGAATTTTAATGCCCAAAATACCTATTCTAGGACGAAGTCGCTACAGCTACTATAAAATAAAACCTCATAATTTGTCTATCCTATAAGGAAATAACTTAGGCCTCATATAAAACAGGCAACAGCTTGTATTAAACAATGATAAAAACTGACTATCACCGTTTAATTTGCAATGAGTTGGCGCGCTTGCCAAATCGAAAGCTATTAAAATGGCTGCCTAAGTCTTGATGTAACCTAGGCGGCTGTCTGTCTGTCATAAAGCCTAACTGTACGGAACAAAATGCTTCGGATATAATGAGACCATTCTTAGAAAGTACTATTCTTAAATACAATAATATGTTCCCCAAACAGAGAATGAACAATTTTGTGGTTTGTAATATTTGGGTGACGTGTTAGTGAAACCTGTGCTTAGTTAAGAGGTTAAGAGGTTCGAGTCACTTGAGAAATATTTTGTAGATGATCTAATTATATAAATAGGACGTTTAAACATTATTTTGAGTTATCAGTAAGAGTGATATCAACAAAATTATTTTAACATTTAAGTAATTGGATAAAATCTTTTTTATTAACTTCGCTAATAAGTGGGGGTAAACATGACGTATTTTAAAACAGTTATAACAAACTTAACGCTTTTAAACTTGAAGAAAAAATTGCAAAGCCTTTATTACAGCCAAATACTTCCATAAAATTATGGATGAGTAACGTAAAACTATAGAAATTAAACCGAATTATCGCGCGTCTACCCCATACCAAAATGGACTTAATGCCCTTGTGTCAAAGCTGATTGTTGTATGTCTGGCACAAAAGCAGCCAAGCGTGTTAAATTTGATCAACTTGCAGCATATGGCGGATGTGGTTTTTGTACGGGTTTCTGGATTTTAAATTAATTCTTTTGGAAATGACATAGTTAACTAAATATCGCTCGTATTTTGACTGTTGACACTTTTTTACGCATTAAGAATCTGTGGTTTAAGGACCAATCTTAAGAATTTTTAGATCGTGGGGGTAGTACTTACGTAGGACGGGGTGAAGATCAAGTTTTTAAATTAATTTCTTAATATAGTAAGATGAGTTTTTGCAACATTCTCTGCAGAAACAAGAACAAAACAGACAATAATTTACGTATAAACCGGTCCGTATTTTGGACTTATAATAAAAAAAACTTACAACTGTTACCTTACTCAAGTTAGCGAAACTTCAGTTTTCATAAAACATTTTATAAGAAAGATCAAGATAAATAACGATTAGTTTAAAAGTGCAGTGCAATTAGTGCTAACTAAGGTTAGGAACGTTTATGTAATTAAGTTAGGATCTGTCTGAGAATGCAGTTCTAGAACTTTGCTATTTACTAACTAAGTTTAACTACACTCCTTTGTGTGGCCTTACTAAGATATTGTATCGGGGAACATTGAAACAAACGTTTGCAAAGTTTGGTTTGGAGTGATAAATCATGCGTACGTTTTATTACACTAAAATGATGGTAAGGTTCTTGAAGTTCTAGAAAAAATAATGTATCATAATATGAGACGATAAAAACAGGCAAAAAATATTAAATTTTAAGTAGAAAACTAAGTTTCAAGGTGTCTCAGTTCTTAGACTATAAACCACACCCATAGAGAAAACAGTTTAAAAACTTTTTATTACAACCAAATATTTACGCAAACGAAGTCGTACATTATAATGAAGTTAAATACAAAAACTTAATGGCTTTAAAAAGATCTTTAATACCTGCTTGCACATCGTAAATATTTTAACACTTAATCTAGGAGGCTTTGACAAGGCCGAGCGAGATGCACACCGTTTTGAGGGTAGGTGTAAAAGGGATAGATGGCCAGCAGGTGTCATACGATTTTCTGGTATCTGTGGTAGGGCTGTCAGCTGTGCTAACTTGAAGCCAATCAAGTTATTTTAGCATACTTGTTAATTTTAGATGTTGATAACCTAGAAACCGGTATTTTTTTATAAACACACGCTGGTGGTCCTGGATTTTTTTATTGATATTTAATAACACACGCCGCTAGAATATATCTGATGATTAAGATGCTCGATCAATTTTTTGCGTGAAGTTTTTACCTTCTACTTATTAATTTCAACGCTAAAACTGGTTTTATTTGGAACACTTACGTTATGTTACTTGCACTACTTCAACTATGTACTTTAATTGAGTGAAGGTTGAGTGTACTAAAATTGCGATGAGTAATTGGTTAAAAATTTTATTTATAAAAATAAAACCAGACATTTCTTGATTGCATACCTACCTAGTTTTATTGTACTTTAATAAAATGAATTATTGTCTTTAATAACTGTTTTCTGTCTGCTGACGACCTATTATCGTTTTTACATCCTAAGACTGAAACTGAAACGTTTATATTTCATTCGTTGTACAGATTTTATAGGCGCTTAAAATAAAATGTTGAGGAAATTACTATATGATTTAAAAAAATGCTAGATTCGATGGGAATCGAAAGGTTTTTTTTTACGCATAACCAATGGAGTCGTTGACAAACGTAGAAATATATATGTGTATTACTTAAGATGTGTTACAAGACACGCGTTTTCGCTAAAACTGAATAGCATAAGTAGATTAGCAGCTGTGTTTTTTTTAGTAGCTTAGCTTAGCTTTTTTTGTACAGCCCTAGACAATCGGCCACGACAGATGCACGCAACAAAGAGCTTTGTCCGGGAAAGTGGGCGCAAATTTAACGGTACAGATATTAGTGTGTATCGTCTTCTTAGCAGATGTTCCAATCTTTTGTAAAATAGGCAAAGGGAATCCCTGATCTTCAATTGTTTGGAACTATTAGTCATCTGTAAAGAATTGATTCTTAGACGTGTAGCGAAATTGAAGTGAGGTTACTTTTTGAGTTGGACGAAACAGAGTAACTTGCTTGAATAGCAACTGTTATATTTTGATATAAGATAACACACGTTCATTAAAAACTGTTTAAATCGTAGATAATTAATTTTAAGCGACGCCTTTCCTGATGCTTTTAATGTAGAGAAAATAAAGATTTGAATTATACGAATGATATTAATATCTTCTTATCTTATTTGTAATTATTTAGTGACTAGTAAATATGAATAAAATAAAATATATTAACCCGTAATAAGAAAGAAAAAAAACATTTATTTTTGCTCATGACTAAAAAAAGAAAAAATATAGTTGACTCTTGATATATTGATAAAAACTTTATTGTATCCTTCACTTATTAAAAAGTTCTAAGCACTTAACCGATCGTGCGCGCAAGTCTTGCCATTGGCTGGAAATTTTGTATAGGCACTAGAACTTCTTGTTTTAACTTAACGATATGGATTAGAACATAAAGTCCTCATATAAAGCTATCGCAAAAGCTACCGTAATGGATATTATTATTACCTTCATAATAATAATATTCAATAGGTTAGCGTAGCCTATCCAACTAATCTGATGTAATATTATAAATCATGTATGCAATATCCGATATTAATGTGTAGATTCGATAAAATAGGGTGGGATTCGGGAATTAATTTGATCCTGATCGCTGTTTCGCGATTACGATTATTAAATTCTATACTTACTAGCTGCGCCCGGCAGTATATGGGTGGAACACCCATGGTTTAATACAAATAAAAAAAATCTTAGGTAGGTAGAGACCGCTAGAGTAAGAGTAGCCCAACTGCAATATAATGAATTGAATTATTTATATTTTCATAGACTAAAAATTTTAATCTACAAGAGGACAGCGACCGAACACTTAACTAATAATAGTTACACAAATACATAGTCTTACACAAATAATAGTACCTACAGATTTATTTCCGCCTAAGTTTTTTTTATTATTCTCCTTATTGTAAACCATGTTTTTTGTTATTAGGTCACTGTGCCTCGCATCAGCCTCGTATAATAGTTATAAATCAACAGTACACAATATAATCCAATTTTTAGCCCCACACAATAGCTAAACTTCACTTAAATCTGATCACACAAAATTTTTGGTAAACTGAAATAGGTTGGATTATATTGTTTCATTTAAAAACAATGTCATGGAGTTTCAGTCGATAAACGTATGAGATATCACATGTTTAAAACAAAGGATTATGACGTCACTCGTTATTTATCATTGTTTTAGTGGCATCTGTTCAAATATTTACATGTTAAAGGAAATTTCAAAAATATTCGTTATGTGCTAACAATGTTTATCTACCTTTATGTGTACTATTTTGTAATCTTGACTTGTGCTTCAATAAAAAAATTTAGAAATTACAAAAATAAGTCGCTTAAAAATATTCACATCGATAAAGTTTATTAATGTATAATTTACAAAATTTTGATGATCTAACCCTACTCTTCACAAATACAACGAAATATATACAAGATGTTCCTAAGTGAACACTGTCTGTAATTTACGCGAGTAGTACACATTAAAAAAAACACTTTAACTGTTTAAAACGCAATATATTTTAGTTAAACTTGTTTGGATGAAGCCATGGTCACGGAGAGGGTCTCCCCGTGATCACGGCTGCTGCAAAGCATCCGAAACGTCGGGCCGTAGTTAAAAAAAAAATATAGCGTTTTAAACCGTTAAAGTGTTTTATTTAAACGCTGCTAAGAGTTTTAATAGCTAACTTATACATATATTGTGAACATTATAGATATATACATTATTTTTACAATTAAACTGCGCAGTAAAATAACTGTAGGCTTTATTCTTGCAGTGCGTTCAGCTATAAGCTATAGCTTTATCGTGTTTACGTAAAAACTATTAAAATGAGCAATCGAGAGCTATAAAATTTTTACCCGACCCCATAGAAGCCCCATGTGGTCATATGTTATGACGCAAAGGGCCGAAACGACCCCCCGGCGACTAATAAATATTACTATAGATTTAAGAGGATTTCAAATAGTATTTGCGTAAGCGGTCATACTGGGTAACGTTGACTAATCCAAACAATATGGTCATTTAAATAATACTTTGATCTAGCTGTAAGTGCTAAACAGATTGGTATTTTTTTTATTAATATATAAAGCTGAAGAGTTAGTTTGTTGTTGGTTAGAGCAATTATCGAGGAAGGCTATAAAACATCACGATACGACGTATAGGCGGGATAAACAGCGGGAAATGTAAAAAAAAACAAGGAAAGTTATTCATCCTTGTGTATTTTCGTTGCGAAACGAAGACGGTTCAAGATATCCAAAAAATATCTACCAAAGAATGATTCCTCTTTAAATGATCTGAAAAAATGTCCACGACTGTATGCCTACCTTTTTAAATTAACTTGCAAGAACGACGGGACGCGGATAACGTCGTTGGTAACAGCCATAATTTATAAAGATGCGGAGGAAGTTTGTAAAAGTCTAAATATACTACGCGGACGAAGTCGCTGACACAGCTAGTTTATTTGTAATTATCACAGACTTTAAAAAAATAATTAATCATAGTTTCTCTTACCTTACTTAAATTGTATTTAACTTGTGTTTCTTCATTAACTAAGAGAGAGGTAAGAAAAGGCTATCTTAGACACATCTAACAATCCATTTATAAAAATGTCTTGCAGTGTAACGTCAGCGAAATCATAGCTCTATTTTTGCGGTTCTACGCGCCCGATACATTGGTAGTTAGTCAATGTCTAGTCCAGACGATAAAAAGAAAAAGGGGTTTTGACGGTTCCCCACAAATACTTACAAGTACAGTTAGCAGAAAAGTTTTTGTTAACAACTTAATCTTCAGTTGGGAGTTCTTAAATTGTAATGTTAACTAGTTAAGAAAGTTTTAAAGTGACGTACATACTTTTTTTTTTTTATAAAGTACCTAATAATTAAGTAAGTCTCAGCTCAGTAACTGTAATACCATCGTCACACGTTTGGTACCAACGTTAGAAGAAGAAGTTAAAAAAACCATGACATAATATAATATGAAAAATCACATAGTAAATATAAGTGCTCCTAGTAAAAATAACATCAGGGTGCTCGAGATCTGTGTTCGAGAAGGTGTTAACGAAAAAAAAATATTCGCAAAAAGAAATGTCTAAAAAGTCAAGAGCGCGACAAATATTAAACCACAAGATTTTACAGTTACTAGTAACAGATGCTTAATAAAATATTGATTGAAAACTTTTTTAATTTCGCCCCAAACCCCTGGTGCAAACAAACAGGACCGCCCTTTATTCGCTTTGTATTACAAATTAATTATTGAAACCTTTGTACGTTTCTCAATTATTTTAGCGCGTATAATTTTAACTGTTCTTGACTTTTTGTGATAGTAGTATTTTTAAGTGGCAAGGGTTATTGTTTAAGTTCGTTATTATTGTTTTAGTCTCAAACAAATTATAAAATTAGATGTCTATAGGCTCATATAGCATAGCACATATGTAGCATTTACATTAAAGTATTAAAATTACACCTACTAATAAAAAACGCTGTGTTATTTACTCTTAATCATTATTGGGATTGATAAGATTAGCTACCATTGATAACAAGTATTGTCTATTCATTAAACAACTTTTTTTTTCTTATTACAGGTATCCAAGAAGATCAGTGAAGTAGCAGTGATAAAATCACAGTGATAACAGTGATTTGTAACAGTGTGAAGTGAAATTATTATGGTTTAGTTCGTTATGGCGTCGCTACGGCGCTGTCATCGCGGCTCGTGACATTGATGCTCCAAGATGGCGGACTCTAGTCCCGCCACTTCCATTATCGAGGGTACTGTAAAGTTCCGAGATGGGAAAAAGGTAAATTATTAATGGTTCTACCTTTACATACAAAGTATTAAAAAATTTGGTGTAAAAACTTATTAACTATAAACTCTTGTCGAAATCAATAAATATGTTTTGACCATAAATAAAAATAAAGAGATTTTACAAAACGATATACGCAATAGTGGTATGAAATTTGATGGCTACACTTTACTATTTTATGATAGTCTACTTGGTTGAAGGTGAAATACACCATTCATGTAACATCCATAAGCTGTGCTGTCTTGTGAGATGTTATACTTGTCTTTAGATATTCAGAGATCCACAGACTAAAACAGACACGTGATTAAACTTTTAGGCCTTTTCTACTGTTATCGGTGGTTCGTAAAATGGACGGAATTTTTTATCCAGTTTTCCAGGCGAGGTCCAACATATTTCTTATAAATCATAAATTCACGAGTTAAATGGTATACCTGTTGGAGATCGAACCCACGATTATTATCCATACATCCAATCATTCGTGCTTATGAAATGCCCAGTTTGATAATAATATTGTATGTATGAAGTATTTTGCATAAACTATACGTGAAAGGTACTAGGAATAGATAGCACAAATTACTAGAAGTTACGTACGATCGTAAAACTATCTGCACCTAGATAAAAAGAAATGACACTTACCGTGTTAGGAATAAGGACGATAATTATGTACGTTTTTACTATGATAAGGAGACAACAAAAACAAGTCTTATTCTGTTGTTGATAAGTATTGATTTCATGCATTGAAATACGATGAGTCTTGCATATCGGTCTTATCATAGGCATTAGATATGATTGCCTGTAATCTAGTAGTCCTATCAATTATTCGAAAACTGTAGGACTTTTTAACTTCAGACTTGGTAACTACAACTGCACCCATTATTTTTTTAACTAAAAAATAAAGCATCAGAATTGTCTGCTGAAATTTTGTTTATTTATTTACTTAAGAAGCTAAACAGTCCTATCTCTTATGATAAGTTAAAACTAATATTCTTATTATCTAGAAAAAAATGTCTGATAGAAATGTATGTAGGTGTACTCAGAGACTTTTACAGCTTTCACTGAGAATATTTGAGTTAAAAATAATTTTTAAAATGTATTAGAAAAGATTATTATGCACACTAAGTACCTATTTATTAAAGTAATATAAAGCACTTCATATCTAATACGAGTAGTATGACAATAAAGTAAAAAAAATATCTATCCTCAGCACAATACCATCTTTTAAGTTTATATTACATATATACTTCTATGAGTTTTTAATATTACCCTTTGTGGTTTTTCCGGGAAATTGGCTAGTTTCAATCACGCTTCACATAAATGTAATACCAGGATCGCTGTGATAAGAACAGCTAGAAAAAATGTCGTAGCCAAATTGCAAGATGAGAGCCCCGCAGATACGGGATGCGCTGGCTTGTATCCAGAAACTAAATTACGTCGCTAAATGAAGTGTCGAGATGTATTCTTCTGCTATTTATTAAATTGGACGTGGTTGCAACACGCTTAGTCCATTAAAATAACAGTACCTTCAGGCTTTGTTAAGATTTTAGTCTACGTCATTATCAATAGAATGTCTTGTTCTACAACGTTACAAAATCGAATTCTCTCCAAGTGCTGATCAAAAATATTTTACTGGTAGTTATAATTTTTAAAGATGAGGAGGTTGTACAAAATAGTGATGGCCATAATAACTATTATACGCGAAAGAAGTCACAGGCACGGCTAGTATAAAATATACCACTGTAAAATATTCCAAAAGCTGAGGCTAATTAGTCCTCAACTTCGTCGTATTTTGAAGAAAGTTGGAAAATTTGTCTTTCTCTAAAAACTGAAACTACTTAGAAGGGATTTCCACGGGATTAAAAGCTATAAGACGTACACTACACATTTATATTGTATATATGTATACTGGTTTGCCGCCATCTCGAATATAACGTGTCTGTGTGGTCTCCACACGAAGCAAAATATATTACTATGCTGGAACGAATATAAAATAAAAAGATGTACCTCGCCATGTACATGATAAAACTATTAAGAGGATTGGAGAGTAATTCAGTCATCATAGGTAATCTGGCACTATACGTCCCAGATAATTACGTTTGGAAGCGCCATCGCCTCCGCTGCTTCGCGTCCCAGCCACAAGGACTAACTTACTTGCCGAGGCACCGCTAACTCGTGCAATGCTTGCAGTTAGTCGCCTGCATCGAGCCCGCGATGTTATGCACAGTCCGCTGAGTGAGTTAGCAAGACACGTTGCAGACAAGCTGCATTGGGGGCATCCCTGTTAGAGCTCCATACACTTTTGTTTAATAAATAAATATTGAAACGAGTTAATACGGGGACAAAGTAAACACCACTTAGCATCCTTGGTCTTAAATACTGTCTATAGTTTACGCGAGTAGTACACATTTAAAAAAAACACTTTAACGGTTTAAAACGCGATATATTAGTTAAACTGATTTGAAAATGATTTTTAACTTCAGCCGTTGTCACGGGGAGACACCCGTGACCACGGCTGCTGCAAAGCATCCGAAACGTCGGGCCGAAGTTAAAAACCATTTTCAAATCAGTTTAACTAATATATCGCGTTTTAAACCGTTAAAGTGTTTTATTTAAATCCTTGGTCTTTGCAAGACAATGTGGAAAAGAGACAACTATCTATCAACTCAATCCGGTGAAAAGTACGTTAGAGTTGTGAGCAAGCATTCGTACTTGAACGGGCAGAAGCGCCACATCAAAGTCCATCGACTAATAATAATGTATATCACGATGAAACAATAGTGTAGCATCGAGTTAGTCACATTTTGATCGTATCGCTCTATTGTGATTCATGATGCTTCCGCTTGATTAAATACTTTCGTGTAATCGCTACTGTTTGTGTGTGAACTTCCTAATCTATACATAAACCTTTTAGTATACTAGCTAGTAAAATTTTAGTTGAACGCGCTGGTCTCAGCGACCACGCAACAGCAACCATGCTGATAGGGGCTACACATGTAAAAGAAAGTATTCAATGTAAGTTGTGATAAACAGTTAATGTTTATTGAGAATTGAGTAATTGGATTATTGAACACGGCTAAACTGTTTCCAACGTATCCACGAGTTACTAGGCTGTTTTAATTATCTCTAACACACTGGCAACAAGATGACAGCTAGTATAATGATTAAGTAATTAGAAATTTGGTGAAAGACGGGCCTGGCTCACAACCGTTGGTATGGTTGCCAACACCGCAAAGCACTGTGCCGTTGCTGTACCAAGATTATGGGATACCTACAGTCGTTGGTACAAGTCCCGCCTACGCTATCGAATTTGCAAAACTATATTTTTCTCAATTACTGTATTTAGTGGATTAGGTGAATGATATTTCTATCCGGTTTTGGTACTATGTTAACTGTAAACTGTGAAGCCATGCCTATAAAACGCGGGCTATGAATAGTGTACATAACATTTATGCCAAGGTCGTAACAATCAATACAATAAATGCATCGTTGCTTCTATAATAACTATGCAAGTCGAGGTTCTATTTAACCGAGTTCAACCGTGGCATAAGAAGGTTAATTAACGTTATCATTCAATACATTTATTCCACGAGAATATATATTATAGGACGAACTTATAATTTTACAGTTTTATATTTGTTAAATTTGTGTAGGTACCAAACCACACACCGAGTCATTATTGTACCTGATCTGTTTTATGGGATTAAACATTTGAATAAAACACTTAACCGGTTTAAAACGCGATTTATGGCGGGTCGTAGTTAAAATAACTTCCGAATAAGATTAGCAAATCTACATCGCGTTTTAAACCGTTAAAATGTTTTATTTTAATTACGGGCTAGTGAAATTTACACACTCCTATAGCAAGGTTTTAAATTATAGTGTTTTGCGCATATAAAATTGGATTTATTTCAGGAAATTGAACCACTACTTGTCCTCTTTACTAAGAGAAACGCTATATATGTCTTAGCTGTACGAATATCGGTACAGGCGGAAGAGGAGGCTTCATATCACATAATGCCCAACTCACTGCTGCTCAATTTACTAAATGTCCGCAGAGCTGCGGCTCTTAATTAAAACTATGACGCGGCTGTTTTGCTGCACCGGATTAACAGATTAAACGCAATGATACGTATTAATTATCTAGAATTAAGCCATGAGAGCCTAGTAGTCCTAGTATTTATCAGGATCGGGGTTCGATGACCAGCTAAACTATCTACTTGTACAATGGAGTTTGTATAGTTAAGAGTTGAATAAGTAATCTTCCAGCTGGAAGCCAAAAACAACGTTCTGATATTTGTTGTACTTTCAAGTGAAAACTGTTTATGATTACTAAGTCGTGGTATTCTTCTTTTGGTACTTATCAAAGTCCAAGTTGACAAGGCTAAACATTGCATTGAGGTCAAACATAAGTTTTATTTAAAAACGTATATTAATTAGTATAATTAGTATTTCAGTCGATGTTTAATCGTTCATTTCTCTTCACATAAAGAGACATCCATAATAAATGTTAAAAAAATTACAACATTTAGTACAGAACGGAAAATCTCCTATCTTCTACACGATACAAATCAATAGTTATCTAGACATTATCTTACATACATCTTATTTGATCGTATACTCCTTACTTATCAGTTTTATGTTTCAATAACAAGTATCATGGACAAGGCACTCTTTAAATTTTTGTTTCACAGTTTATAAGTTTTCTTGTTCAAAACCTTTTCAATATATCATGCGCATACGCAACGACTTATTTGATTCATAATAATCTGTTTCACAAAGATAATCTAAGTCTTGCAATCTTCATCATCAAAGCTAACCTTCTGTAGAACCTTCAAAACCTCTATCCGAGCTTCCAGTTTTCGTCTATCGGACAGTTTTCTGAATAATGGTAAAAGGGACATAACAAATTGTCTATCATCATCATCTTCATCCTTCTTCATATCCTTAATGACTTTGATCATTTTGCTTTCTATTTCTTCACTTTTATTATAGCCTTGTAGTTCATAATCTGGAACTATGTTTCCTATGTTAACGTGTTCGCTGTTACTATCCTGGAAGCTAAGTTCGATGTCTTCTGCTTCATAATGCGGATCAAGGGGATCATTGTCGTCATCACTACCTTTCAAATCGGTTATCTGTTCAGGATTATCGTCTAGAAGAAAGCTCAGTTCCTCAAAATGATTGTATGTCTTTCTTTTTCTAAACGGTATTGCATTCTCCATTTTAAACCTCTCTTTCCGTTGTAGCGAGACCTCTCTCGTGAAGCAAGTGCGGAGGTTTTTCCATCGTTTCTGCATGTCGCGAACTGAAAAGAGATAAACTTTAGTATCGGAAGTTTGCAGACGATGGTCGGAGTTACAAGTGTAAAAGTTTCGTATAGTTGTACTGTGAACTAAAATTGACTACTGATTTTAAAACTCGCGTAGGTCAAGGCATAAGTTTTAAATTGGTTGGTAAGGTATATATAGCACAAAATTAAATAAATAAATTCTTAATTGTAGTGAATCATTTTGAGTACATTTATTTTTACCGTTATTATCTATATCTAATAACTTAAATGACATGTAGAAATTGAGGATCTCACTATTAAATACTGTCTATAGTTTACGCGAATAGTACACATTTACATAAAACAATTTAACGGTTTAAAACGCGATATAATAATTAAAACTATTTGAAAATGATTTGCAGGCAAAGCATCCGAAACCTCGGACCGAAGTTAAAAATCATTTTCAAATAAGTTTAACTAATATATCGCGTTTCAAACCGTTAAAGTGTTTTATTTAGATCTAACTATTGGTATTAAATGTATAACTACTTATTTTTCGTTTTATTCTCTGTATAAAAAAATGTGACATAAAAGAATATGTTCATATTTACATTTCTTTATCTAAGAATTAAATAAAAAAAGTAAAGAGTATTATTATTATTAGCAATAATAAAAGCAGATTTTAGTAAACAATATTATTTATCGTCTAATAGAATATTTTCTTCTTCCTTTTTTAAACAGTAAAGTAAATACGTTTTACGTCTTGTGCGCATCAAATGAAGATTACAAGGGTCAGTAAAGGGAAATATTAGACAAGTTTATAGCCAGTTTCCGTCGTAAAAATTCAGATTAGAATCAATTTGACACCGCGCTTACGATAAGCCTAAAAAACTGTTCATTTATTGCGTTTACATCTACTGACAATAATGTTTCTTTGAACTTTTCATTTTAGTGGTTTTTTATTGACTGTCGGTCGCCATATAACTAAGTTATGTGAGTTGAATTGAAACTATAGCTTAGAGATTATTTAGATTTCATTTACTCAATTACAATTATTTATAAGATTTAATCCTCAAAATCGTATCGAATTTTATATCTATTTGGTTTATTCTACATACCACCCAATATATTGACCGAAAAAAAAACTAAAATCAATAACTATCGAAGCTATAAACATTGCTAATTATTGTGGGTGGATTTCAATTTAGAGAGTTAACCGACACCTTTGAATGTACCAGCAAATTGAACTTCAGCGCTAAACCCTAAATCCCAATAAAGAGTTTAGTTTTTTACCGACAAAAACAAGAAACCACCGTCACTTTTTTCTCTTTACCAAATGGACCGAAACAATAAACGCAATGCGAGAACTTTACGCAAACAGATTTATTGCCTACAGTACATTCTAAGAAACCACAGAATACAAAGTGTATCGCGTTAAGTATACGCGGGCAACGAACTCTGGGCAATTCTCTATGATAGATACAGCTCTCTTTACTGACACAATTCAGTAACTTATTCTATGACTATAGACACAAGAACATTAAATTTATTCTTTTGAAAGTCTTTTTTCGATAGCTTAGGAAATATTTGACTTGAAATTAAATCTAAAACTAACGAACTAACTATAAGTCGAACGAATTTAAGCAATAAAATGAGAAACACAATAGCCTACACCCGCAGGGCACTGGTATTTCTCGATACAGTTCTTCAAAGCAACGATAAAGAATTGTGCTTCATTAGTTTTTTTTATATGTACATTTTGATACATAAACAGCCTGTTAACCAACGAATACAAATAATAAAACGCAACGCCATAACGCGCAACTAGTTGTCTTACCGCATTCAACTTTTTCGACCGCCTTTAGATTGTCCCAACTTCGACCGGATTGGGTCAAGACCTCAATGCAAACATCGCGCCACAATTTGTCTTTATGTTTTCTATGACTGTAGTACATAGGGTCACTCTTTTTATACAAACTAGGCTTCGATTTGACAGCTGCTATCAACTTTTCCGTGTAAATCTCATACATAATGTGGCGCAATAAGTCGTGCGGTTGCCGCGGAGAGCGATTCTTAACTAACACAAAATGGCGGACGACGCAACGATCGCGCTGCAATGTTGCGTCATGTTGCCCGGTTATCTGTATGCGTGTAATTGACCTAATCGCTCGATATTATAGTCTGTGTTCTTATTATAATCATTATGGATAACTATCATTTGTAAGATACATATTTAATTATATTTTGATAATTTTTTTTGCAACTTTAAATTTGGTTATTATAAAATTGTACTAGATGTCGTTGTAATATGTAATTTGAATAGACTTCATTGTTATGCAGTAAAATGTTTTGAAATTGAAAAATCTTTGATGACACTAAAAATCAAATGTAGTTATTTATCATCATTTTTGATTTGATTTATGAATGTTTTCTTTCTGTTACAGTGGAAATCAAGATGGTGTGTGATGAGAAAGTTGTCTCCAGTTGCAGGTATGTTGCAAATACTTTATATTTATATTGTTTTAAAATAACTTAATTATGTATATTGTTAAGTTAATACAGATAAAATAAATTACTACATTTTTACAAAAAAAAACGACTTCAAATAGTAAACTAAATGAGAAAATACTAATATAACAAAGACTTCGCGTATTATGATTTATTAATATTTTTACAAGTACCTAATATAATTTTTTGAAGTCCTTACACAAGGTGCTGTGAATCGTTGTGTAATTCCTGCGACTTGGTTTCTAGGTCCTTTTATTAAATTGTGGTACGTTGTAAGGAAAGAAAAAAAAATAACTCAACAAATTTCCCATCTTATTTTTAATAGTTATCTTCGATTACTCTGGTCTGTGATAACTTGTGGTCTTTTTCTTTAAAATGGATTTTATCTTTCCTGAAACTGGATTTAAAACAAAGTTGAAAAGTACATTTTCAAATATCTGAAAATGTACTTTTCAACAAAAGAATAATCAAACGACAAAGTCATATATGCGAACAAGCATTAAAATACGTACATACGAATCGAATAGAGGCCGTTCTTTTTTTAAAGTCGTTTGTTTAATTTTACCTAAAATCAAAGAAAAATAAAACAAACGTGATATTCTGAAATTACGTATAATAGGTAAATCAATTTTAATGAGTTTAATATGTTTTGTTTTAATATCGTCTCTCACTAGTTAAGGCACTATTTCGTGTCGGTAGCAACTATGAAATGCAACTTTTGTTCTCCAGAACTTTATTATAGAAATGTAACTTCAAACAATAAAACATCTATTTAAATAGAAGTAATGTTATGTATCGATGTTTCTGGTATTCTATGCAGTATGATGTCACAGTTACAGTATATTTTCTCAGAACGTCCAAGGTGATCGTCTATTAACCAACATTCTTATCGCTTCTTACAAAAGCGTTTAGTTATTTTTAAAATATACTTGTTATATTATTGGTAGGAATATCGAAACTCCGTCCGAGTCACAAACCGCGTTTCGGCTTAAGTGGATTTTTCGAATATCGGCCCAATTATTCTAGATGTTATATGGCTAGGGTATAGCACCTATCAATATTGTGAACCCCACGCGTGATGCTTGCTAGAGAACTCTATCGTTAAAAAATGCAATAGTTTAACCACTGTACTTCGGGATGATCTATTTCTGTAAATACTGGAATTTTATTCGTTGTAATTGCACGCACAGATTCTATTCGCAAAACTTGTTTAAGTCATAAGATACACTTAACTTTTTCCTAACTGTTAAAAGGGTTATTATTCGAATCAAACGTATCTGGGGAATACCCAGATACATTAAATTCTAATAACATCGATCTCAGGAGTTCTTCGACAAGGAAACTTCACGAATCGTCTGACAATTGTAGGATAAAAAATCCACAGAAAAGGAAACGAACTTCGATTTTATCCAGCCAAATTTATTTAACATCTAGCCTATCTATCTATTATATGCAATATTATGACAGTAGTTGCAATTTATTCTGGTTAATATTTCTTGGTAGTTGTTACATGACTCGAAGACATTCATTAGCTAAGAAATATAATATTGGCGCCGCCAACTTCAATTAAACTATCGATAATTGTACACAGAAGTAATTAAAACGGAATAACATTTTTTGTTTGACGTATCGCGTGTAAGTAATAAGCATTATTATCTCTTCGTATGTCGAAGTATTACGCGTGTAAATTGAAGTATAAGAAATATTGACGAAAATCACGAAAAGTACTAGGTTCGAATTCTTGTTAACAAAATTGTTAATCAGCATCATCATCAGTTCAGATCAGTTTACTATTTAAGCTACTATCGCAAGTCCAATTTAAGTATTTTATAAGCCAGTTAATACGACTGACAGATTTTTAAACAACGACCTTTGTTATATTAATTATAAATCATTTTTGCGTTTTCCTGTCAATTTAGTTTCGATTATTAATAAACAATATTTCTCGTAACTGTCAAAATGTTGGAATATGGTAATTAAATTACTCGGTTCCAAGTATCGGCTTTCCGACTACTCACAAGTCGATCTATGCTAAGAATAGGCTTTCGAGAAGTTTGTGACATCAGCGTAAAACAATCCGAGATTTACTCACTGTGCAATTTTGTATACCGTTAGCTTTCTCTTCTTCTTAATTAATGACATTCAAAATAATTAATAAGGAATACTTAAACTCTTTATTTTGTTATTTATCATCAGTATGCGGTATATACCAAATTTTTATGTAAAAAGGGCGTTTATTTATCATTTGCTATAACATCATGACACGACATCCAATCCTATCAACCTGTGACATATGTTACGCGCAATTAAACGCACCTTGATAATTTAATCAGGTTGCGTTTTTTAAAGACTATAGACACAATGACACAGCTTATCTGATTTATTTTAGTAGTTCTTTGCGACAAGTAGTTTCTCTTACTTCCTGTACAAAGTGCTCTATGTTTCACGCATCAGCGTATTTACACATATCAATGTGACAAAGTAAAATGCGATTTTTTTCAATGCAATATCAATAGATAACATTTAAATAATAATACATTAAATAAAATTAAATAATAAATATTAACAAATGTGAGTAGATATGGTTTGTAGCTTACGCAAATAGTAGCTACACATTTAAATAAAATACCTACTTTTAACGTTTTAAATCGCGATTATATATATGTATTAGTTATTTGTTTTTTAATTATGGCCGGACGAAAAATATACTACTAATATATTTCACGTTTAAACCGTTTTATTTAATTGAGTACTTTTTGCGTAAGCTACAAACAATACTCAAGCGATACATGGTTGCGTTCCGTATATTTTGGTTGTAAATTACAATATTCTAATTGTTAAAAAAATGTGAAATCCCGTTTCCCCTCGTGGGGCATAGGGCGAACACATTTCAGTGCCCGTTTCACAGATCGGTTTTATTTACAGACAAGTAGTTGATCAGACTTTTGTGCCCGACCGACTTACTGTTTCCTCGGGATTTAAACCCAGGACCTCTGGCGCTTTACGCCATGCTAGGCAACATGTTTAACCATTTAGCTATTGAGGCGGTCTTTCTAGTTGTTAATCAATTTAATCAAATAAATTATTAAGTACAGTGCGAAAGCCTAAGGTGTTAAGCAGTGCTATTTTGATACTTGTATAAATCTCTCAACGCCACTTTGTTTTCGTACGAATTTTATTTTATATATCTCGCGTCCATGGTAATGGGCATCGCATAGAGATTTATGCGAACGGCACATTCGCTTTATTGGAATACCGCTGGATAATTCGTCCTTATTTATGAACAAACTTTATAGACCATAGCGTTATTGCTTTTACTGACTTCGAATGACGTAAAGTACTCCTAACTTTCAGTTGTGCCGTTATGTTATTATGATTTTCTGAGAGATGTGTACGGTATGGTCGATAATTCCGACTTAATTATAAAAGATACTAGTTGTGTTAGCGACGTCGTCCGCGTATAATAGTTATTTAATATAAATTTAATTTGGGTATAGCGTTTGACTCGACTTGAGCGACAAGCGTTCTACGTAAACCAGTATTAAAGACTTATTGACTTACTCAAGTTTGTACAGTTATTTTCAAGTACTCGAGCTTAGTGCTTCGGACACAAACACGCCATTGTCTGACCGCCACTCCAAAGATATATCACGTGGGAAACTGCCACTTCAATATTTATTGCTATGCCGTAGTAATTATATTTATTTTATTACTAGTCACCAGTGGAAAATGTCTGTACAGAAATCGTGTTTTGTTTCAAATATCTTAGCTTCATGATGTTTTAAATGCGATAGTGTATGTATGCACGTTTGTAAGATAGACATTTTAAGTGGATTGACCGATTTTGATATGATTATGTTTGAGGTGAGTACCAAACAAATAGCGTTAGTAGTTACTGTGAACAAGGCGAGTATTTTTTATATCTATCCATATACGGTTTTATTTAAGAGGCTATTAACACAACGTACATAACTTATAATATTAAAAAAAACTTACAATGAAAAGAATGAAATTAGAGTACAATTTAAGGTTTGCTGAGCACTGATTTTCAGTCTGTCCCTTTTCAGTTAAGAACAGTACCAATACTTAAAAATGTACCAATTCAATTATAACATTAACTTATTTAAGCAACAGCGCGAGTCTTAAAGTTTTCCATATATTTGTCTTTTTTAAAGAGTAAACTAATACTAACACGCCAATAAAACTATATTTACACGGTTTAACACAATCATATCTAGTCATAAGTTTGTTGACATCTAAAACGAGGCCAACTAGATCTGGGTGTTGATAAAATTCGCGTAATATTTTTCAAGTGTGTTATTCTAATCTTTATATTCTCAGGTATTAATGTTTGTTAACAACGCCATTGTCAGTTATTTTTTCATTCTCGCTTGTATATTATTTCTACAATGCTAGAGCAAGTTTTCTATAATGCTCCAAATCGTTAAAAACGCTCTTTAAATATAAATATGTAAGTTATTAATAGTACCAATAATTAAGATAATTATCATTTAAAATCTAACTGAAAAATGTATTAATTATAAGAGAGCTAGCTATATCAGCGACATTCTTCCGCGTAGAATAGTAATTTGGAGATCAAAATTTGTGTTCGCAAACGTCCTCCTTATCTTTATTTAAGCTGTTGCCCACGACTTCAGTTGCGTCCCTTCGTTCTTGCAAAGTTAATCTTGAAAGGTAGATACATACTCTAGCGGAATTTGTAGACATTTTTTTTTTCATATTTTCTGGGTGTCTTGAACCGTTTTAGCAACGGTACGCAACGGAAAGACACAATGATGAATATTTCTCCCGTTTTCTCTACATTTCCCGATGTTTGTTCGCTCCTATTAGTCGCAGCGCGATGTTTTAGCTTAGCTCAGTTTTAGCTTTAGCTTAGTTTTAGCTTTTTCCTCGATATATGCTCTAACCAACACATAAAGAACTTTTTCAAGTCCCACCAATAATTCCTAAGATTGGCGCGCCAAAGACACTCTTCAGCTTTATATGCTTATATTAGTATAGTTTACATTTCAAATAAAGGACTTTACGTATAACTTTCTACAACAAAGTAACTTTCTCACAGTATTGTAGTTTACATATACTAATAATAATCGATTATTCAGTAATATCGATCGATGTCGATAAGTATCGATAGCATTGCATTATTTTATCGATAGCCGTGTCACGAGAGTCGTGATGTCGTGACTGTCAAACTTAAGGTTTGACACGGTAACTTATGTTTTATTATTAATGAGTTAAAGTTTGAATTTCCTACTGATTTTATATTACAGACAGGAACGACAACCTTTTGTTCGAGAATAGAATCGGTGTCACTGAAATGTTGAGTGAGGTTTTTAGAGCCTGCTAATATTTAAAAAAAAACTACAAGAAAGATATTATATGTGGCTTTTTTTGTATGTCTCCCCGTGATCACGGCTGCTGCAAAGCATCCGTAACATCGAGCCGAAGTTAAAACTAATATATATCGCGTTTTAAAACGTTAAAGTGTTTTATTTAAATGTGTAGCTGTACTTCTCGCATAACCTACAGACAGTATGTATTATAGATCTCTAATTTATTTTATTCCTTCGTCTTAAAAGATGCTATAGCGTATTATAATACGCTATAGCATCTTATAAGAGTAGATATATATATATATATATCTACAAATGCAATTATAAATGCTCAACAAGTTTTACATATTTTTTATATATCACAACACTTTAACGGTTTAAAACGCGAAATAGAGTACTTAAACTCAGTTACAAATTATTTTAATCTCCCCGTGACCACGGCCGCTGCAAAGCAGCTGAAACGTCGGGCCGTAGTTAAAATAATTTACGTAATATATCTCACGTTTTAAACCGTTCAAGTGTTTTTTTTATGTGTACTACTCGCGTTAACTACAGGTGTTACAATTATTTTTTTTTTTTAACAATTGAAGTATATACGAATATAGAAACATAAAATTTAATTAAAACCAAATATAAATCGCATACAATTTGTATTTTCGTCCTTTTTTGCGCGAACATCTGCGTCTGTTATTCTGAAATCGTATCCATTATGCAGGAAATTTGCGGACAGGTGGGACCAAGCAGGTGGCCGAAGACCCAGTATGCTATGATTAAACGAAAGTAATTAATTCCTTGAGAAATTTAAATAAATGGAAAATCATAATCGCATCAGCTACTTGTAAGTTTATTTTAAAAATTTTCGGTCGCGAACATTTTTAGATTATTTTAAGAAAAATAATTGTTTTATATATATTTTATTCAATGATTAAAAATCATAATTTCTGGTCGCTATTTTTAATATCATTATACATTGAGAACTAGCCCTTTATGTCATCGTAATTTAACTCCTAAATTATTTTCTCAAATTATACAATCACTTGCATTGATTAGTAAAAAGTTACATTTCTTCAAGAACCATTACAGCACAAGATGTATGCTCAAAGGCCGTGACCCGATCATTCGACCCCCACAAAAAACTATTTGTGGTACTTCCTCCCTCTTTGTTTATCCCGCACTTTATCACTTAATTGTAAGGGCCGTTTTATGACGCCACTCGCAACTGTGTACCAAAAATAAAGTTAAGATTTGGTTTTCTTTACAGAAAACAAAACAAAATCTTACTTATAAATAAGTCAGTCCTGTCTACCCTACCGTAGTAGTGATGGTAGCCATGATTCTATATACATATTAGAATTCACTGGAAATAATTACTAGCTGAGTCACGCGACTTCGTACTGGAGAATAATTATTTTGGATATAAATTTTTGCAAGGCTCGTCGTTTTTGCAAGTTAATCTTAAAAGATAGACATATACATACCTAATAATTTTACATTTTCTTTTTAACACACTTTGAAAAGTTCTTTGTAGGTTTAAACAAAAAGGGCACTAGTGCTTGAGTACCTGTTTGAATTGTGACTTGTAAAATATTTTCATAGTGAGTAACGAAGGGACAAAGACGCGGAATAATTCATCATTTATCAGAGACAAATGCCGGTGAAAGGCAAGCCAAGATACGGTAGGTTTGTAAATATTCAAGAAACCCTTAACATTTTAAATAAAAACATTAATAATGAAGACTCAAACAAACGACAGTCTCGTTATACGTCTTTCATTTTCTTTCTTAAAGACATACTGTACAGTGTGCATAACCAGAAATCGAACCCTTGTACCTGTAGTGCCTTATGTGTCATATAACAATTCTCAGTAACACACACCTTCTTCTTATATATTGTAACGATATATGCATCGTATTTACATGTATTTATTACATAAACAGGTCACTTATAAATAATGTTATATTTTTTATTTATATACTAAGCGTTATGTAAAGGATTTCTTGGTTCAAGACTGTACCCTAAAATCTACATGAGTGAAACCTTAGCAGTTTTTATGTGAGGAGTGAACCTCACCACCTGTCCATAGGAATGTCCAAATACTCCTATATCGGTAGCAGATGGATAATAGGAGTAGTGTTGCCCAAATTCAGTCTTGGTCTTGTTCTTGCGTTTTTGCAAGACCAAGACCAAGAACAAGACCGCGTATTTTTAGCAAGACCAAGACCAAGACTGACCGTGCAAGACTTGAGCAAGAACAAGACATAGCCTGCAAGACTCTTGCGTCTTGCAGCTAGGACTTAGCGCTATTTCACTGAGTAGTTAGGTGTAACAGTTCGGTGTATAGGTAGGTACGCTTAGGAATTGTATGAGACGCAAAAAACTGTATCAAAGAATATGAAAAACTGGACCTATGCGCATTACGAGTAATACCATAAACATAGCGAATAAAAAAAATATTAAAATCAAACTGTGTGCATGCATAGTTATGTTTTAACCATCCGCACTTTGATAATGCGGCATCAAAGGTTTTGTCCTTACTTCTCAAAGAAATTTGCCGCTTTTCGGAAGTACATGGTTATGATACACGCGCCGGCGGCTTCTTTTGAAATCTAAAACAATCGTTGCCGCCACGCCGAAATCATAACATTTGACACTATTTGATTGAAGTTGAGGATTCAATCTCTTTTTAGACAGATGAGTAATGTTCTTTAAAATACAGTCAAGTTATTGTAATTAATTAGTTTTTTTTTACATGTTTTAGCAAATGTAAGCTTATAAATCATAAATGTTTATTAAGAAACAGTTACTTCCATGGAAAACGACATATAGGTCAGTTGTTTTTTCGAATTTCTTATCAAATCTTCAGTTATTTATTAATCTGCTTGATCTTTACTATGGCTATATTCATTCAAGCTCACAATGTTCCAATTCTAATACGTTTTTCTAGGATTTAAAGTAAACTTTAATAAATAGTAATAGACTAATAGGTAATTGCAAGACTTGCAAGACTCTTGCTGCAAGACCAAGACCAAGACCAAGACTGGGAGCGCAAGACCAAGACCAAGACCAAGACCAGGTGTATTGGCGCAAGACCAAGACCAAGACTGGCTAAGTCTCGTCTTGTTCTTGCGTTTGGGCAACACTAAATAGGAGTATGGTCAAGGAGTTAGGGGTGTCACATTTTTTTGCGTATTTTAAATAATGGATCGAAATAAAAAGCGTTATTAATAATAACATTATAAATAGTGAGTATCTTAGTATATATCTAGAAAATAAGGATGTAAATTGCAGTTAGTTTCTATTAAAACTAATCTTTGCTGAAAAACAAAATAAAACGAAAATATGTCCTTTAATTACTAATATACATAAGACTGTAGTCTCTTATCATTAAAAATGTTATAGCTGAAATTGAATAGAATTTTTTGAAAACCTTGAAGATTAAAAGGAATCTACATTTTTTTAAATTTTAAAGTCACTTACCTTAATTAAAAATAACTCGTACACTACACTATAAAACGTCAGCTTTAAACTTCTACTAAATATTTTAAAGCGTTTTTCTGTTCTGCGTCAGCCCTACGGTTGATCAGATTTGCACCTGTTGCAAACCGGTTGTAGACCGGTCGCGGATATCGTCTCGTTATTGTTTCGCATTCAAATGAGATGCAAGCGAACTGAAAGTAACGACAGATTGCATTTTAAATAAAAATAATTACCATTCGACTAGCAGTCTCTAGCTAGCATTTTTTGTCGTATGTTTTAGTGGTTGGTAAGAACTCACGACCGATAAATGATAACATTTATCGGTCGTGAGTTCTTGTTCGGTATTATATAAATCAAAAGAATAAGATTGCCCAACAATATTTGGGTTATCTTTATACGATATATTCGATACACGTGATATTTTCAATAATATTATAATATTTTTTCAATACTTAGGATTACGCAAAAAACGATAAAACAGACATGGCTTGATTTCAAGAATATTATCAATATAATCTAATATGACGGCCTCGTGAGCTTCATAGGCGAGAGTTGTTTCGGACAGAGCACAAAAGTCTAATCAACCACTTGTAGTAAATAAAATCGATAAGTGGCACGGACACAGAAATGTATTCGCCCCATGTCCCACAGGATTAACGGGAATTTACTCACACATATATCAAACTGGTGATCATCTGACGACCCAACTAACAGGTAACCACTGGACCAACACGACTCCCAGTATCATCAACACCAACAAACAGCTAGCTATTTAAAGACTGAATCGTATAAAAAATAAACAGATGATTTATATCTGTCGTGAGTTAAGTGAAGCTAAGCTGAACTCCATCAAAGGTAAGCATGTGATCATTTTGTTTATATTAACTTTAATTTATACGTGTTGAATGACGACATCCCATACTGAGTCAACTGAAGGGTTAATTGAAATTATGGTGAAACTAAGTTGTGTTTCTTTATTTTACTCGTAGTTTAGTATCGGTTTTTTAAGATTCATTGAGACACGGATTTTTTCCAGACAATTTATTCCAGATAACATTAAAAATAGAGAATGACAATAATAGTTTATAGTAAGAGCACACTAGAACTGTAATGAGTTTACAAGGTGTCATGAATCGTTTTTAAAGTTCGACTTAATAATACTAGAGAAACAATGGGTTAAAATGCGAAATATGTTAGTTACCAAATCCGTCGTTTCTGATGCTTTACAGCACCCGTGGTCACAGCTAAACGAAGCGCGTATTTTTTTTATGAGCACCGTTCACATAAAATACATATACAAGACAATTTAATCGAATATCATTTAAATTTAACTTATCAAATGTATTTTCATTATATATATTTTTTTATTATACTATTTTCCGTTGCCATATTTTCCAAAAACATTGTCCGTTTTGGGCCTGAAATGGACTTCTGCTTTATAATATTACAAAACTAAGTATAGTTATTAGTAACTGGCGAGAACTAGACATGTAATTTCAGTCGATACTAAAACTAGTTTGCACAGAACAATATAACTTTCTCTTGGAAAAGCTATTCTGTTTATATGCAAATGTTTTAAATAAATGTAGGACATGTGTTTAAACGTTTAGCTATTCTAGATATGTTCTAGACTGTGTCCTTTGTTCTCACCGATTTAAGTTGCAACTGTTTAGGAAAAATAAAAATTATCAGTATGTCCCAGCGCTGGGATTCTAGACATCGCATGTTAAATGTTATTACAAGTCTAATGAAGTCCTCACTTTACACCATAAGGTGATATAAAGTTTATTAAAAAGAAATCATTTAGTAGTAGTGTAGTAGTAGTCTTTGACATTTTTGTGTCCTTTTCACTAATTGGTTGTATTTACGTAGTTAATCAGACATCTGTGCCCTGCTCGACCGAAAGTATCTATTACCACGCTTAACCACTTAGATACATAAAAAGATTTTTAATTATATATAAAAAAATTTGAAGCCATGACCTATTTACACTCGGTTTTCAGAGAGTTTAACTATTAGATCAGCTATATAATTTTAAATATCGAAAATAAATTGAAAAAAATTTCGATTCGAGCAGGACTTGATCCGACATCCTCAGCATTTCGTGCTGTTGCTCTCCACTGCCCGAACGCTGTCGATGCCGGTTCAAGTCCTTGTCGAGTCGAAAATTTTTTCAATATATTTTCGATTTTTAAAATTATATAGTGCTGTCATGTGCAATAACATGTAAAAAATAATAAAGTTTTCAAATATTAGAGCACCTATATATATATATAGATTAGAGTTAAAGTTGTGGTTATTATGTATGATTTATCTAATATGATTTATCTAGCTATACAAGACAAAGCTTAAAATGAGAATGACGCTAATTATAAGCTACTCGTTGACTCAAACAAAACGCGTCTTACCATTGTTTTGCAAGTGACATTTTTCGTCCCAGATTCAGCTGCAACTTCGTCCCAAAAATAACAATGTGAACGGTGCTGAAACGGAATCCTTTGTTTAATAGGATTAAAACGCATAAATTTTTCATGAAAAAGCTTTGTTCGGTACCCCCCTTTAGTTTTCCTGTTATGTGCAATGAATACGAGATATATCGCTGTTATTTCCGCGAGTTTTATAATTAAAACCGTTTTGAGTATTAGCCGCAACGCGATATTGTGTTACGGTTAACGATATCAGCTAAGAGATAATTAGAATTCGGTTAACCATATGAATTAAAATAATGGAAACCGAATAATACTATAACAGCTTTCAAAATTTAATTACATCATATTCATGGCATCATAGGCTGAAATTACATTGTGTAACAGGCGCATTTTGTAATAAGACGCCTTACCAAGCTTAAAAATATATTATTTCTTTCATTGTTAAAGAAGTGTTTTCAAAAAAGAAAAAAATAATATCATAGGGACAACATAAAAATTTACTCGAGATAGATTTATATTTTTCATATTTTAAGGCAAAAAGTGACGTGAAAACTCCGCGATTCCATCGTAAAGCATTCACGCTCGATTTGACGGTATTATCGCCACGGTTCAGGCCTCAGTTAAGTAATGGTCACCTGGCTACTAGCAACGAAAATGTATATGCCCATTGAAAGAAGATATAAATTTAGAAGCATAGAAGAGAACACAGAATCTTTAAATCGATCAACAGAGGAACTATTTATAGGATATCAATATTTTTAAGGACAAGTCTAGTGTTGCCCTAATTCTGTCTAAGTCTCGTTGCATTTGGGCAACACTACCAACAACACATATCGCAAATATGTGTTGCTTAAATATACAGCGGAAATCAAAAACTATATATCTTTTGTAATCCATTTATATAATAGTAATAATAATAATAGTTCCAAGATATTTTCCGAACTTCACCACGAACTAATTTAATAACGATTATAACTCACTTTAATAAACGTTAGTTATAAGTTAACGACAGAAATACAACATGATAAATTACATTAGTATGTCTAAAAACGAATAAAATACTACTTGAAAAAACGACATTTATTTGAAAACAAAAACACTTAGTAAAAACTAGTATCAAATCCGCATTACGAATTCAGTTTCAAAAACCAGCACTGGAAATTCCATAAGTATTTTTAATGAACAAGTCCGCAAATGGAATGGTCTTGTCTGAATTAAACTTGGCAGACGGAGACAGGAAGCTTGTCATAGCTAATAACTTCGCTAACTTTGCGCAGCTGTTATTAACATTCAGTTTATACAAGCCTAGATTAAAGCATCTCTCTGTACTATCTCCATCGCCATACAGTCAGTAGTATACGCAAGAAGTCTTAGGTTCGTATCTAAAAACATAGATATAAATCAATAATAAGTTGAAAATTCCGACAGGGGCAGGAATTGAACCGGCATCCACAACTTCCCGTGCTGTTGATCTAACCAATTGAGTTACCATGTCTTACGCGTAATCGTCGAATTTTTTCAACCTATTGCACCTCGCGCGCATTGTAATTTCACTTTAACTCTATTGCGTATTAAAGTTATTTAGTTAAAAACTATTTTTTTTTTAATTTTGTTTTTAATTTATATAGTGCCATGATATGAAAATTATTATAGTTTTCAAACATAGATAGTGCCTGTAATTATAGTGGCATATCGTGCCCATATTTGTATGGCTACTTCCAGTAATATACTACTCCGTTCACCTACCCTCAAGTACGCATCATCATATCTTGAGGGTAGGTGGTAGATGGATTGGAGAAGTGTAGTTTACACGAGTAGTACACATATCAACAAATTACTTAATGGTTTAAAACGCGAAATGTATTAGTTAAACTTATGTAAGGCTTCACGTTTTCAAAGATGAATAATTCTCCCCTTTTTTTTATATTTTCCACTTTTCCTCGCTCCAAAATGTAATTTTCGAAATCAAACCAACGTCCTCAAATTAGCGTCTTTTGCATTCTCTTCAGCTTTATAATATTACTAGATGTTTATTTAAGCAACATAACGCCTTATTTCACATTTAGGTAACAAAGGGTGTATTATATGACATAAACAATGGCCCGTTTGCTATATTGAAACACAAATCTATGTTTAGTCTATGCTCATTGGCCATAATCATGTTGTATTATAAACAAAGTACCTTGTCAAATACATATACATCAATTGACTACTAGGTAGGTAGGCAAAGTCGATATATGAGACGGAAAATTGTATGTTACTAGTGTTATGCGATACTAACGTCTTATTGGCCTTCGATCAAATTGACACTTCTGAGAACAAAACTGACAAAAGCCACTACTACCTTAAGTATTGTTGCATCCACACGAGTAGTACATATTTAAGTAATACACTTTCAATTGTTTAAAACGCGAAATATAGTAAACTTATTTACTTAGTTACCCGATCAACTGGCGGAACGGCTGCTGCAAACCATCCGAAAGTTTGGCCGTAATTAAAATATATTGCAAATATTATATTTCTTGTTTTAAACCTTGGAGGTGTTTTATTTAAATGTATTTTTTAAGATTGTAGGCACTCATCATTTAATTGATATTAAGTAGGTACTTACTATTATTAAAATTTTCAAACATTTTTACATACATTTTGATATGGGCAAATTGTTGTTTATAGTTTTTATTAGAATTATGTTTACATTGAGGTAAATTTTAAAGACGTTAAATTTAGGACGCAAATGTAATTTTATCACGACCAAAACATAACAATAGACTAACACAAGTACTTATGATCATAATAGCCCGAATATTACGAGCGGTCATAAAGTTATTTTAGTTCGCGCTAAGTCTCTGGGGAATACTTAGCGCTAATGCGCCTGCGCAGATGTTGAACTTCAAAAATAACGCCAAATAACGTAACAAAATGACCGTTATTGTTCAAGGAGGTATGTTTTAAATATCTCAAGTTTCTACGTCACTCCTCCGCTGGAAATAAATTTTTGTCAATATAAAATTTCATGTTTAACAGACAATAAAACCAATGGTATTGTAGAAGCGATGAGTATTATTCACCAATTTATTAATAAGCAGCCGTTGTCACGGGGAGGCTTCTGCAAAGCATCCGAAACGTCGGGCCGAAGTTAAAAATCATTTTCAAATAAGTTTAACTAATATATCGCGTTTTAAACTGTTAAAGTGTTTTATTTAATGTGTACTACTCGCGTAAACTATAGACAGTATTTAATCAATTTATATTTTTTCTAAAACATTTTGGATTTCGTCTGCGAATCTGGATATTAAATGAGGAATATCGAAATAGCATCCGGGTACCACCACCAGCCACAGATAAAAAAATCCGTCAAGTTTAATAGCATTTCGGCTTCAGTCTGTGGATTTCCAAATATCCAAAGCCAAAACTAAACTCCGTGAGAGAAAGAACCGTTCATTTTACCTAACTTTGTAAAGCCGTCCTGAACACAACAAGCAGTGTAAATTCACTCGATACCAAAACAAAGCAGACTTTCTGTTTCCTTATTGCGTTGAATAAATCATAATAGTTAAGTAGAACTAGTTAAAGTTTACCCTGGCTTTGAAGGGTGGGAGCTCGAATCAACATAGCAGAAAGCCCGCGGGTTCGGCTGCAAACTTTTTACGAAGATAAATTGTGAGTGAAATGAGGTTACATTTCGTGTCGCCCGCGGCTGTGTTCCTATCAAATTACACCGGACGATTTTGACGTTTCGACTAGATTACGTTTTGCTTATTCTCAATTAGACTTGTCGTGTGATGAGGGCAACCAGAAGTAGATGAAATTTTAAATCAAGTGTTTAGTAATACACGTTTAACTGTTTAAAACACGGTATATATATTTGTTATTTTAAATTTAACTACCGCCCTGTTCTACAGCTGTGTACAGCAACAAAAGTACTTTACAGCAATCGTGGTCATGGGAGAACTAAATAAAGTACTAATAGTGTACTACTCGCGTTAAGTACAGACAATAATTATGTTATTGATTCTCAAAAAGAAGACGCTTCTAAATTCTTTTTATCGTATAGGAGGACAGACAGTGTCGGGTTCATTTCATCAAAGGTGAAATACTCCAGACATATTACATCTTAACAAGGTGCGTTGTCGATTTTGGAGATTCTTACAATTGTCAATTGGAATCAGTAAAAAGTTTTAAATTTTGAACTTTATTTACGCCGTCCAAAAATCATCAATAACAGTTCAGTAGCGCCCTGCACGTGTTAACTCCAACTAGAGCGTTACATGCGCGCGCGCAGCGTAGTAATTGGTCGGCGCGGGACTTTCATCTCGCCGTGCACGAATTAGCACGGCTCAAATTTCTTACGTTCTTCCGTCACCAAAATAATTATTAGGCTTCCCGCCCTCACACTTAAGCGTTTTTCGGAATCATTAATACTTTAACACTAGTTGTTAATACCAATTCACGAAATTGAAATTGTTTTTAGAGTACAATGTTTTATAATAACAAGTGTTTATTATTGAATTACATATTTGCATTAAATAAGTATAGTGCTTTCAAATTATCGTTTATACCCACACGATAACGAGATGTACTTAAAATATTATAAAGATCAAAGACCTACTGTCTTTAGTTTACGCGAGTAGTACCTACCAACACTTTTAGTAAGACTAATATATTTACATATACGTATACAGCGTTTTAAACCGTTGTTAGTGTTTTATTATTATAAAGTTCACTTAACACCTCCATTTTTATTCTCTTTGGCTGCTGTAAAGCATCTCAACGTGTTGGGTCTTCTAAAACATCGTTAGAAATATATAAACTGATTTATTTAACGTTTGAAACGGTTAAAAGTTCTTTTAATTATTATAAACATACAAACAAACCGTTCAACTTATTAGGAATGTAAGTATATATTCCAATATTCGTAGACAATACTTTCATTACTGATTTACATAATGTATTGAAATGTTGTTTGATGTTTCCGTGTATTGTAATTGCGTGAGTGTATATACGCATTTGTTGTTGTCAGGTCGAAATAACACCGGAAGTACGATTGTTTCCGATTGATGTTTTCATCGATTTATAATTCTAACATGTATACCTATAGTCAAAACTTTTATTAAAGGCATAAATTTCATAAGTTAATTTTATAACATTTTGCCTTAATGCTAATGTGTCTGTCTGTTTAAAACGCGATATATATCAATTAAACTTGTTTGAAAATTATTTTAACTACGGCCCTACGTTTCAGATGCTTTGCAGCAGCTTTGGCCACAGGGAAACGTCGGGTTGTAGTTAAAATAATTTTCAAACAAGTTTAACGGATATATACCGCTTTTTAAACCATTTAAGTGTTTTATTTAAATATACGTAAAAAGTGGCATGACGTTTTCCTTATATTCATTTGCTTTAACGAGGTGAAAGGTGGTGAGGTACATTTTCGATGCTTGTTCATTATTATATTGTAAAAAAAAAAATTACAAATCAAAATAATATTTTTATTGCGTCAATTTGTAATTATAATTGGAATACGAACAAGCTGGCTTTAAAAATACCAATTTTAATTTTATTACTTTACTTTTAATTTAAGGCCTTTATTTTACGTATATTTTATAAATATATATGGTAATACGCATAGTGTTTGTACTTGAATCGCTCAATTTAATTGTGTGTAAATAGCTTTACAGTTATATTTTACATACTTGTCAAGGATAACACGACTCGATCGTTAACGGTCATATAACGATAGTAACGGCTTTACAAAATTAATTACCACTAATATAATTATGAATTCCATTTTAAAATTAACATGAACCATTCGTTAAAAATATATGTCGGCGGTAAAGATTGCTTTTTGTGATAATTATGATTTTTTGTAATTGTAGAAAGAAAAGATTCTTAATTTTGAGTTCGAGAAATTTCTTAAATGTTTAAATATGCTGCTATTACTTAAAACTTTTATTTACTTTACTTCATTATTATTAAGCCGGCACCCACAGCGTTCCGTGCTGTTGCTCTAACCAATAGAGCTACCGTTTCCTACAGATTCAAAGCTATCCTATGTCGTATTTTTTTTATCTGTAATCGATTTTTAATTCATATTGTGCTATCAGGTGCAATAACATGTAAAAAAATAAAAGTTTTTAAAATAAAAATGACTTTACCTCATTATTATTATATTTATCAACATAAATAAATAATTATTATTACGAAATAAATGTGCGCTACACAGCAACTGCTAAATAAAATGTACCTATTAAGAAAATGTGCTACAACTTTTAAGTACACTTTATATCGAGCTGTCGCACCAAGTCTAAATAATTTCCCGCGCCGTCAATCAAAGTTTCCCGCCATTTCTCAATGACAGCTCGCTGAAGGAAGCAACTTTTTTAAAAGCCCACCTTAAACGAAGGTGTGATCACGCCTAATGCAGTCAGAACATCGAGGGTGATAGATGATACGCATTTTTGTGACAAGGGCTGTTTATACATTATTTGTTTACCAAACTAAAACAGAATAGCTGCATTTTTACCTATGGCGCAGTTACAAGTCAAAGTTTTACATTAGTCTGTGCATGTAGTTTATGACACAGTTTATATTCCAAATTTAAATCTGAAAGAAAAAATTAAAGACCACTGTAATATTATCTTTTGTGATAAGTAACGTAACAACTGTTAATGTATTAATTATTTTATTGTTACAGGTAAATAAAACAAGAAACTGTGGAACTATCAAGATATGGTTTGTGTTGGAATTTGGATTTGGAAAAAAAAGGATAATTTTGATTATTTCTTCATATATAATGAAGTTTAAATAAAAAAACTTGAGTTTTGTCCCCATTTGGTGACTTTGATTATCACTGCTAGCAAGCCTTATGCCCCAATAAATAATGTCACTATCAGCTTTGTACAATTGTAGTTCCATACGAACTGTGAAACAACAGAAAGAGAACTTTAACTACTGAGTTAGATTTTATCACAGATACAGAAATACATTTGTATTTCCAGCATATAAGTGTGAAATAAACATACCATAGTGTTTATATGGTATTCTTAGTTGTTACAAGTTAATGAAAATTGGGCTTGCTCAAGCCCCAAATTTGATATTAATTCAGCGTTCCCTTCACGGAGACTTTAAATAAGATTATGCAAAATGAAATACTTGATTTCTTGGAAAATATTAGGGCGCTCAAAGTTTAAATGATACGAAGATTATGTTTTAATTACCGGTTTGCATAATTTAAACGGACTTGGCCGTTTTGCTTGACAGTTCTGAGTGAGTTACAGATATATATAATATACAAATTGTTATGATGATAATGTCTGTACATATGTTTATTTAAAAAAAACTACACATATTTTATCTAATTAAAAGCGACTAAGCAAATTTGATATCTTTGTTTAAAAGAAAACGTTCTTTTTATGTACGTACTTTTCCAAGAGCATAAAGTATAATTTGAAATCAATAGGTATGAGTTTAACTAAATCCATAAAGAAAACTTTATATTTTCTTTTACATCTGCTCCGATAAGGACCTCGGGGAACTATTGTGATAAATAGTCCATGAAATTAAGGGTCTCTGCGGTTCTAAATCCCTGGATAAAGAAATCACCAAAGTCCACAGTCCAGAGAAAAACAAAAAACCCGTTCCCCTCTATAACAGGTGTGTGCGTTCGGAAAATTCAAGTTTAATGCATTAAATGTTTTATTTCGAAATGGCTACACCTGTGCGTGGTTTAAGTTACAAACGACGAGAGTTTACGCTTGTTAAAACTAAGTGTATGGAAATTGAGTTTGTGTACTACATGGGTTTCTATGGCGTATTTATAATAATTAAAGTGTAACGATGCAATAAGCTTAATAATTAATGCAGTAATAATAATAGATATCCTATATAATAGACAACCAAAACAATTGGTTGTTTTGGGTGAGAGAAGGCATAGAAGTAAAATACATGCCTCTGAATGAAAGGTTTTTTCCGCTTACATTAGGTTTGAATCCTGGGGAAAAATGAAAAACATGACAAAAAAACAAAGATGGTTGATCTACAGTACAACGGATTTTGGCGTCGGACTCATTGGTAGCAATGTCCATTAAGCAAGCTCAAACTTAACTTTATTTTTTGTTATAAAAATAAGTTAACTAAAGATGTGTCTGTGTCAGTTATGCCCGCCGTAAGCCTTTCTCTTACTAATAGTAATGTTACACTGGCAATACTGAGGGTGAGGGACTGAGGGTCGTGCCCTCCGAAGAGGTACCCGCTGACACGCCGCTGATCGGGAAATTAAACTTTCGGTCATTCGAAGCTTTTATGCTTATTTTATTTATTCTGGCAACATTACTATGGCAAACCCTTTCTAAACCTTTACGATTTAGTTAAAATTCTTCAATCCTGGATTTATCAATAAAAATCACATTTAAGTAGTCATTTAGACGATGTAATTGTCCAAAGTCTGATATAAATTTTATATAGTAATTTGTAAATAACCAATACATTCCGCGTTTTATACTACTCGCATAAACTACAGTCATATTAAAAAAAAAATCATTTTTCTACTCCCTTTTAAGTAAACTCCCAAATGCTCTGCTATCTTTGTGGTGTGTTAAAAATAAACATAGCCACAGTGCCCTACCTTCATATCTACATAATTGTTCGGGTATTGAACTCCATATCGCTAGTCTATCGGAAAAAATGTTTGCTCAGCGCCTCGGCAAATATTACAGATTCACCTTCCACATATTTACTGTTTCAGCAATATTATTTGAGTGCGATATTTGAGTTCGTAAAAGCAAGTTTCCCACTGTCGCCGGCAAACGAGAAACGAGTACAAAATATATACAAAATAGCAAGCAGCGAGACACGAGTGTATCTGATAATATTGCCGCGTATAAGCGATCACTCGCGCCATTTAATTTCCACAATCAAATATAACGACGAAAATACGTATGTTGCTGAAAGTTGCACTGGGGAAATGACTACAGTTGGTCTTTCGGCGAGTTCTAATCGCCGAACGGGCGTCGGTGCGCAAGTGGGCTTAGGTTAATTACGTACTATAAACATAAAATCGATTAAAGTTTTAATAAGCAATAAACGATTTAAGCAAGAAAATAACAGATAGCGTAGTGATAGCCAGCGCTGGAACGCCTACCTAAAGCTGATTTTTGCCAGCGAAAGGCTTAATAAAACGTCACTGTGAAGTTACATTGATATTTATTTTTGTATTTGATTAAAAGGCATGAAATTATTATATCATTTAATATACTTTTTTAAGGATTTATGTTAGGCATTTCAAAGAAACCGGCGGAAAAAGTGCAAAACGATAAATCTTTCCTTTAATTAACAATATGTATCGGCGTTCTGGTGGTAAAATAATTCAAGTTTTATTGTGCGCGTTACCTTTCAACTTTATACATAGAATTTTTTTTATATATATCATCTTTTGCCATATGAAGTGTATACACAAAATTTGATTTTCATAAAAACGGTTCTAGTGTGTCAATCATAAAAGAGACATATGTAATTCACAACCTATTGCATTTCCTCTCTCATTCTCGTTGGCTTTTATTCATTCATTGTTATTTTGTTTTCCTTTTCTTTATATAAAGGTTGCCTGGAAGAAATCGCCAAAGGCGATAAGGCCGCATTTGCACTAACTCTAATGTAAAAATTTATTGTAGCATTACTGTAATTGTATTTTATGTGTTTGTGCAATAAAGTGTTTTTTTATTATTATTAATTCTGAGTTTAGCGCTTCAAACAAACAAACTCAGCTATACAATATTAGTATAGAATTTGTTTGCATAGCTTATTCTTGTCTCGTCAATAAAACTCTAGAACCAATAATAAAATACTAAGTATGAATGCCAGACCACTCACAGATTACTTTACGAAATCGTACTTAAGTACTCTATTTACGATTATAAACTGTGAGGCAATACGATTTGACCTAATAAATTAAATAGCTATCAAATATTTTATTTACGCACTGTACGTACAACGTAATATTAAATGAATGCCATGTTTTAATATGAGTAGACGTCTTACCTTATCCCGTTTTTGCCATACAGATAAAAAATAAGTCAATAAAGCAGTAACAACGAACAAATGTTTTAATTAATATAATATTAGTAATACACAGTAAAACCTGCATAGTGTGTAAACATTGCTTAATATACATAATAAGATTTAATTTTAGGTTAATATTAGGTTTAATTTTATTTTATCTATAAGTACGTATTTTATATTCATTCGCTTGTGACAGCAGTCAAATAACAATAATAAATTATCAATATATATATATAACTTCTAGATGTAGAAAGTTTTCTAAGCTTCTTAAATCGACTTCATTTTAAAGAATCCGGAAGGTGGTTAGCTTTATTTAACCTATACCGAAAAAATACAAAGAAAATAATTAATGGTATAAAAATATTTCTTAGGAGGAATATTGTAATAAAATCATTTACATCTAATATTAAGAACTCTAAAAACATAAATAATACCATCGGAGTATAATTTCTGGAAATAGCCTAATTGAAAAACAAGTAACATTAATTACGAACAAATAAGTCGCTCACATAAATTATATCTTATTCAAGTTTAATATTATTCTGCCATATTTCTTTGACAGAAACACTTACACACGTAATTAATTAGACAGCTTTTTGTACTAATTGGTCCTTGTAGCGGGAGCTGTACATTTCGAGACAAATAACGTGTCATGCAAACTATTACTTTACATAATAACATATATAATTATCCTTGTAATAATAATTATTAAACCTTTGTTACACAAACATAATAAGACTACACTCATTTACATTAAAAACATAGTGCAAAGGTGGTCTGGTCTTATCGTCTGGTGATTGGCGTTATACAGACAACCTTTGTATATAGAAAGAGAAACAAAGTAACAATGAAAGAGTAAAAGTACTAGGATAGATAGATAATATGTTTATTAGTATGATATAGTTATTTATTTCTATCGATTACCGATTTAATAGGCACGGTTACTACCTAACTCGTGTATAGGAAAAGTACAGTTAGCTTGCAATAAAACTCGATAAGATATGCATGCTTCGAGTATCGATTATCGCAAAAATCGATTATAGGCAGATAACCTGTTCCCAAGGTTACAATATTAATCGGTCGCGTTTTTTATGTTAACGATTAACTTTCATTTTATATTCAGTTATTCATTAGTTTTGACATTTAACAAGACATATTTTTTCTATATTCATAAGTTACTTCGTGAAAATTTTGTCAATCGTTTATCGATCACGTTGTTACCGCCACTAAATACTTTAAAATAATATTTATACAAATAAAAAAGTATATATATTTGTAGCTTTAAAAGATTTTTTTAAATGTATGTCTTCTACGTGTAACGCCCGGTTATTTATTAAAACCTTTGGTTATAAAGTTATTACTTACTTAGTCTTAGGGACTTGATATTCAAGTTTTTACTTTATTAAACTATTCACAGGTAAACTTGTAATACCTACATATTGTTTTAGTTAAATAGAAACATTAGATTACTTAAAAAAGTATGACAGTGGCGGTATTTGAACTTGCATCTCACTGCCTTCCGTGCTCCTGCTGCAAGTAATTAAGCTACCGTATCCGTGTACGTCATCGTCGAATTCTCTCACTTGCACCTCTCGCACAATGTAATTTCAACTTTTAGTAACTAGTCAACTAGTTTTAGTTATCAAAATGCATTTCCATAATTATTAACTTAAAATTGTTTTAATAGCTTTGGATATATTCCATTGAAACTTTCAGAGCTCACGTAACGAAAACACAGACAAATATTTACATTTTTTAATAGAATCGTTAACATTCTATTGTGTCCCAATTGAGTTATTTTTTAAAATTTTACTTTGCTATTGAGATTTTAAAAATAAGTTTAACATGCGATTTTCGAAATTCCAGCTACGCTATAAAGACTAAAATAGCGTGTAGCTTCGCTATCTAGTTCTTTCCCATTTGAGACCTATTTGGCGCGTCTATTAAATTCAATTGGTCTGCAAGTGGACCGACAGGCTGGTCAATGTTATGCGATAGGTATTAATTAAATTGTTATAGCTTTCAAATATTGGTGAAAGAAAGTATAAAGAGCTTGACGTTCAAACCCAACTAACTTGCTTTATTTGTGTATAAAAATTAACTAATATTTCGCAGATTTTTTATCAGTTGGCAAATATTTTATTTGACAATATGTATTTGTTGAGTCCTGCCCGAGTTGAAAAATGTAAGCAACCATTTTTATGTTAAATATATAGCGCTCAACAGCAGGTTTCATCGTATATAAATTATTTTTATTTGCTCTTGGCGCAGTACAGCTTAAAACCGTCCACCGGCAGATCAATGGTTTGTCAATAAACATGTAGTATCGTGTGAACCGGACAGTCACGCCTCAGTCACTTTAATTAATATAAATGTCGTGATTTCTGTCCATCTGGACTCTAACCGGCCTCGTCTAATATGTACGCATTGACAACTCAATCACGCTATATTGCCTTATCAATAAACGTGCCATTGACATAGAAATATACAAAATGTGATATGAGTTTCTTCTAAATTGGAACAGTTGGCGAAATTTCGCGTTAATCACTTTACCTCCTAAGTAAACATATTCGTCTCCCCGTGACCACGATTGTTGCATAGCATCCGAAACGTCGGGCCGTAGTTAAAATAATTCAAATAGGTTTAACTATTATATATCGCGTTTTAAACTGTTGAAGTGTTTTATTTAAACAAATACATATAAGTAATATACTACGAACAAACATGCAGATCGACCCATAAAAAATGTATGTAATTCCAAATTAAAACACTGAAAATAATAAGTTTTCATCTAAATCACATGGATGGATGGATGTGTCACAATGCTTATCATCTTTTATATCTGCGTTATTAAAAAATAGAAATACATATAATAAAATCATTTATGCATTCCTAATGCAAGCTCATAGGGCGGATGCTATGACTAATTCAACTAGCTTTTATTGTTTAGTATCTGTCGCTTTGTTATTTATTTAAAACGTACTTTTTGCTGTGGTTCTATTTAAGGTAAGGTTATTGAATTCCTATTAGCTTATTTGGCTTTTCAAACATACTTTTCATCAGATAAAATCTATATAAAAAATTGATATTATTGTTACAAATTATGAAAACCGTTTAAAAATTTTACGGACATACAAAATGTGATTTTCCTACCTTATACTCTGAAACAAGAGAAGGGATATCTGTTTTACTTGTAAAACAGAACAAAGCCATAAAATAACAATAGTATCGAAGTATTATTAATGTGTCTGCTAATAATGGAGTGATTAATCATTTTTATGGTCGCCATCACGAACACACTATCCATACATCTTGCCAAATGGTTACGGATTTAATTACTATTGTTTTTTCTACTTAACTTGATATATTGTGCGTGTGTTGCTATACCAGTTGCGTTCTTACTTGTTGGCGTTTAATGTAGGGCTAGTAATAATCAACGGGTCGTGGATTCGATAGCTAAGGGACCAACATGTTTGTAGTCATTTTAATTTTTTTCTGAAACATTCTGGACTGAAACGTCGTGAACCACCGTCCATGGATGAAAAAGCTGTCAAGTTGTTTGTTTTTCTCTATCATAAAATAAGGTAGTAGTAAATACGTTGAGCGTGAAATTCTAAGCTATTATGTAAAAGTGCTTATTTAAAAGTTAAGGCCATAAGAAAGGTCCTTATTAATCTTATTTTAAAAAATCTAATTAAAACCTATACCTATAAATATAAACTTTAAATAAAAATAACTCTGAAATTAATCAGAACGTGAAATTTATTAGTTATTTTCTTACAAATGCAATCATTAACAATCCGTATAAAGATACTATTTAACCTAATTACTATATCAATCATAGATAGATGTCTTAATGAGGCATTGGTTAACAAAACACTCGCGTGCACAGATAATAACACATATGACTAATAGGGTACTAGAATCTCACATTTGACGAACTATTCTGAGTCATGCAAACGGTCACCTGACGCGGGTCATCGACCCCGCTGCCACAGAGAAATGCACCGCGGAATGTCATAATTGCACTATAACCGCATAACATGACAATAATGTATAAGCTAGGTCAACGGTCTTGGCATGACGCGAAGAGCTTATGCCAAATCGTTTCGCATTCATTTTGAGTTTGACATTTGACATCGCCGTATCGTAGTTATCTGTGGCGACATACGGGCAGGGTAAAAGTTATTGCTTGTCAATTTCTATTATACTATTATCTGTACGGGAAAATCTCCCGTATGTCCACGATCCTCCGAAATAGACAGACTGAAGTTATGTCACACTCACAACGAATTTGTATATCGACTAAAATGTTTTATTATACATATCTTTGTTAGCCTTTTGTTGACTTCTACTTTGCAATAGATGTTCTGCATTGAAGTTCATTGTCATATTTCTGAGTTACACATTACTTCAAAATTTAATTTATGATGGAAGCATCATTAATAAGAACGTACACTTATTATTTTATCGTAAACTTTAGTTTTTTTTTGGTAAGAATATAATATAGGCTTAAAACAATAAAGTAATTTAACAATGTCTTTCAGTAGCCTTAAATGACTAAACTTTTTGTATCTTCTTATAAAATATATTACACCGATAACATTTAACATTTTTTCTACAAGAAATATTAATGCATTGTTAGAAGTTAATTTAGTGTGACTTGAGGTAAAATGAAAGTACATACAAAAACGCTTTTTGTGTTCATACTTATCACGTGTCGTGGCAATCCCATTGTATGTAAATGTTCGGGTTAAGATGTCAAGTTCAAGTTAAACTGCACTTGCACGATTTATGCTCGAGTTAACTCAACAAGTTACAAGGTGTCACTAGAAAACAGTTGGAACCGTCAACAATAAAAATCTTGGAAAATCTAACCACTAAATTGATTACTTTTGTGAGCTCTTTAGTCGGTTTTAGTAAGTGTAAATTGCATTTTGCCTAAACCTGAAGATTCAACACTTAACCCGAACATTAACTAAGTTAAATTAAAAAAGGTAATAGATTGAAAAGATATGACGATATGCGCTGGCCTCACAATATATAAATATTCATAATCGTAAAGCAAAATATCAAGTAATTCCTCAGAGTCCAAGCATCGAAATGACAATAAAAATAATTGAAATAAAAAGAAACCTTTGTAATATTATAGTAAAAATCTCTAGCGCCATCTGTTTCTTCGTAGTTGATATAACCTTTAAATTAGGGACAACCTTCATCTTCAGTCCCCCCCATGCCACGCATGCCATTGCTGCAAGACATCCGAAACGGGCCGTAGTTAAAATAAGTCATAAACAAGTTAACTAATAAATTTCGCGGTTTAAACTCTTAAATATGTTTTGTTTAATAGTGTTTACTAAAAATGAAAATAAAATTCAATTGCAAAAGCGCTCCTTTGACAATGTCTCAAAAAGGGCATTTTAACGGTAATTAATTTACTACAACTTGTGTCAAATAACTAATTTCGCTGGTCGCCTATTCATTACGCGTGACGTATGATTGACGATGCTATGACGTTTATTAATAATCGCCGTTAAGTACTTTGTGATACACAAAGGTATGTCTAGGGAGTGACAATCTAATAGCTATCCTACGACCTTTTGTATCAGATGTATCACTGTGGTTCCTTAATCAACTAAACTATTGTATGTTTACTTACTTTACTCATTTTCTCTCTATTGTCTAAAGTATTACATACAGCAAATTATAACGTATGCCTAAAATGTGCTTATACAGATTATTATTAATAAATATGGTGTAAGTTATAAATGATAATGACAATGACAATTGACAAGTGGGCATCTCATTTTAGGCGCACGAACCAAAATGGCGGAGTCTATCCCTAACATAGTAAATAATATTATAACATTAGTTTGTCCGGTTAAGCGCAGTTATTTCTAATGTAGTATCAAATTTTAAAGAGTGTTTCAGTATTGGATTTTTTTCGTGCTTTTTTATGGTAGTCAAGAATTTACAGGCATTGAATTCACTTGATAGAAGCTAAATTTGACTTGCCTTATAACATCTAAACAAAATGTTTTGTCAATTTTGCGTATCATATGCACAACGACAGACAAACTCACCGTAATTTAATGAGGTGGGAAAACAGACCCTTATACAAAAATTTCCTATGAACATATAGTTAAAATGGCATCGTGTAAATTGTTTACTGACAAAATAGTGACATCATTAACGATAAACATTATTGACAAATGAAAGCAGATGTCGTTCAGCTCGTTATATTCTTGTTATCGCTGATAGCTGTCACCGATTGCTGAAAACAAGGGAAAATAATTTCAATCTATTAAGCTAAGGTAAAAATTTGCACGGTTGTTTGTAAGTGCTTAAAATATATATTTAATGGCATCCACAACGTTCCGTGCTGTTGCTCTAGCCAATTGAGCTACAGAGTCCTACACTTCATCGTCGAATTTATAATCAATTTTTAATTTATATAGTGCCATCATGTGAAAAATATTTAATTTTTTTACTGCGTTTCTTAGATATACAATGCCCTAAAAAATATTATGTTCTATTATTGATGATTCAATATAAACATAGTATAATTGTAATGCGAGTTTAAAACCTGAAGTGCTATCATGACTCTTACCTAAAAAACATAGCAAATTAGCCGAAGCGAATTATCATTGTTTTAATTGTTATACAAAGAAGAATAACTAATTTATTATGCGTAAAACGCGCTAGTCTTCAAACAATATGGTGGAGCCGACTTTTGGGAACAGAATTGTCGCGGCAAAATCGATTTTCACGGGAACCGAACGAACACCGTTTTAGCATGGAAATGGACTTTGAAAAGTTAAAAGTTTCGTACTCCCGAACCTATTTGGGTTCGGAATTCATCCAATGAAGGGTTTGAAGTGTTCTGATTTTTTACCTGTGCGGGCAGACAAAAGATTTACTTAAAGTTATATTGGGTTTTAACTAGTCGTATTAAGGTCCTAATTTTCATATACTGTAAAAATAAAAAAAATATAGGCAAACAATATTAATAATCTGTGGCTAATAATCAAAGAGTCCTAGGGTCGATCTGACACATGTTGGAGATCATATGGGTGGTAGGGTTATCAATATTCCGTTCGGGTCACGAACCACTGAAACACAAGAAAAACCCTGAAGTTTAATAGTGTTTTCATTTCAGTCTGTGGATTTCCAAAAATAACCCAAAATAAGTCGACATCGCATCTTCTTCAAATGTTATAGTTGCGGTATAATACACAAAAAAAATAAAACATGTTTGAAATATACACATAAATATTTGAAAATGAAACGTAAAGCAACGTAATGAATTATTTTCCACTGAAAGTTATAATGTCTTCAGAAAAACTTAATACTCTCTCCGAAGTTTCCTTTGCCAAAATCTCAAGTTCCTCACTAAATCCCTGAGTTGGCATATTAATCTCTTGTTAGCGAAATGCCTTCCTTAATCGTAATTTATTTGTTGGAAACTACTGTTTTGGTGGCGTGGAATTCATTGATTTGTATTTCTAATTGAAATATGTTCTAAGAGGTTAATTTGTTATTACTTTCATTTAGACTATTATTTTATTATTGAGAACATAAGAAAGTAGCACTTAAAAGAAACGTATGTCAAATCACAAGATGCAAAAATTCATTTACAACATTATAACATACCTCTCTGGCACGACCAAGAATTGAACCCCTTTAACAATGAGTATGCCTTTCTATATACATACACACACACACACACACACATATATATATTATATTGCCGTATACGTTATAATAAAAATATGTTATATTCCGGTCTTTTACGTTAAATTAGTTACCCTTCATAGAGTAACATACAAACTTGTTAAAGCGTAAATACGTGAATATTTTTCCTAGTTTACCCTGGGTTTCCCTTCGCGTTTTTATGCAATGTTGCATGTTTACTTTTTTAATGGGTTCGCGTAAACACGCTGGTTCCAGTAAATATTTTACACTCTAATATTTTTACTGATGTTAAATTTTACGTTATTTAGCGTAAGTGGTTTAAACGTTTTATCGCTCGTTTAGGTTATTAATTTGTAAATATAGTAGGATCGATACTCCATTGGGTAAGTACCTTCAATAACAGTATTTACCTTTACTGTGCTAAATTTCAACCAAATCTGTTCAGCTTTTTACTTAAAATTATCCATATCAATATTATAAAGCTGAGGAATTTGTCTGGTTAGACTCGCTCGTTTGAGTCCCTTTTAGTGATATATTTTCGATGCCTATGGACTACGAAAACATAAGTACTAAGACCACAAGTTATAATATTAAGACACTAAAATCATTTTGAAACTCGAACTGTCAAGATATCGTTTGAAGTAAAGAACTTAGACTTTTCATAGATTAATTATAATCGTCTCAAAACATTTTACTTAGCTAGATATTGTGTCATTCTATTAAGAATTCGCAGAGCGTTTTAATATCGCAATAAATAATTCACGGCAAGCTATGAAACTTCGCTTTGCGTTAACTCAATAAAAATTCGTTCAGCGAAGAAAATATCGAGCGTTACTCTGATACAAAATCATTGCCACGAGGTGTAGGGTGACCATATTTAATTAAATTATTATTTATTACATTTAATATTCGTATACCTTTCTAATAGTAGATAATGTCGGTCCCAAGAGAGCATTAAATGCGCGCTATGCCTTGAACATTGATTTATTATTACGATACATCGTCTGTACATGTATGTGACATGGTATGGCGAAAGAGGTAATGTAATATATAAAGCTGAAGAGTTTGTTTGTTAGAACGCGCTAATCTCAGGAACAATTGGTTCGAATTAAAAAAATATTTTTTGGTGGTTAGAGCATTTATCGACGTTATAGGTAACAGCTTAAGTTTATAGCGATGAAGAGGGGGTTTGAACAAACAAATTTGAATGCTCAAAATAACTATTCTACGCGATCGGACGCTCACACATTGAGTAGTACATAAGTATCTTAAAACGATTGTTTCTAAACAATAATGTCCTGCAAAATTATAACTTACAGTCACAATACAAGGAGGAAAACGTTAGACTCTGAAAAAGTCGTCAGCAGAATGTTGGTGACATGTAAAAAGTCGCAGATTGTGCTGTCGTCAGCGTTGCTGTCAGGAGCACCTGCTGCAGCAGTTAACACGCTGTTGACCTACATTTTATGTTTGCTGTGCGTTTATTGTTTTCATTTTCTTAAGAGCCTGTAACCTTGTTTTTATGCTAAACCTCTTTGTTCATGTTTATTTCACTTTGTAAAAAATATTTTAGTTACTTCTTAAACGATAGTGCAGGGCTCGTAAAACTGAATACAAAAACTCCACAGCAATAAATAAATACGTCAAAAATACAGTGTAAACTCTATATAGCGACACTGAAGGGACTGTGCATTTTATGGCGTTATAGAGAGTTGTCGTTAAATGGAGAGAAGAAACATCAGAATTAGAAAAAGAAAAAGTTTATTTCTGACTATTGTTAGTAGTTATGTGTATAAAAAAGAATGTTATTTGAATGCTATTGAGTATAGTCTGTCATTTTTGTCTGACGTCTTTTGCTGCACCAGTAATTTTGTTGTATTTTTTTAGTTATTTTATTAATATCTAGCAATACTGAGGCATCTTGGTTGTAAAGGAAATATTTTTCCAATAATTTTGCTGCTTCCAGAGCTTCTTTATAGGCTAGGATAATAAAGCGACAATAGATCATACACAGCTGCGCAGTTTTTACTAATTTTAGCAACTTAATTGTTGTCGTTATTGAGAGTGGGTGTAATGCTATATAGAGTGAAACATTGTATGAAAAACAAGCTAAACCAACCAAAGCCAATTGATTTCGACGCTTAAGAGAGTTTGTCGTTAAATAGAGTGACGTTACATGGAGTTTTCACTGTATTTTTAAAAAAGTAATTAGTATCGTTATCGTTACTTACAAAATTTATAAAAATCTACTAAAGCATTAAAGTAAGTAATGATAAAATTGGATCGCCTTATAATAAAACTATATCTAGTTTAATGAATAAAGTCTAAATGTACAATTTCTCTTTACCGCGTCGAATCAAACTTTGCCATTACGAAACCGCACAGGATTCTTAAATCAGCTTTTCTATTTTTGAATCTGCAAAAGCATTGAACTCCAGACAGACGAGGTGGAGAGATTACCATAATTGTGGTCAATTTAGATCGAATTCGTGTCATGGACTTTCCGCTTGTTAGGCGTGACGTGAATATTACACCATTAAAGCCTTTACTTATATGTGGCTGTCCTATGGCTTTTCCCATTTTAGTCTAATTTTACGTGTGGATAGGGAAGGCACATTTTTAATGTCTGTCACTGATTAATTTCATTTAGTAATTGTTCGCATTAATTTATCACGTTTTACGAAGTAATAAAATTGAAATACAAATGATATTAATATTATTTATAATATACCTAGTCTGGTCAAATATAACAAAAAGTATTATATATTATAGAATTTGATTCCACAATTAAAGTAAAGTTGTAAATTAATATGAGACGTTTAAATAAAGAAAAAAAAATATTACTTGTTACTAGAATTATTTTTATAACTTTGATTATTAGATACCTTTTGATGGAGTATATCCACCTAGTTAGAAACAAAGATTGAAAGACTTATGTGTTGCCGTTTTAAACTCAAACTGTAAGGATTAAAGAATTCCGTTTCGGCCCGGCTCAACCAAAAAATGGACGATGGAATCACGTAATATTGAAAGCTCGCAACACGTCCGTAGTCACGTGACTGGGGCTCGTTTTTCTCCATTTTATAACCATTTGACACTCTTTACTTGGACGTTTTCAGTTCACTTGGTAGTTCATGCGAATTTAACTCGCGACGTATAAATGTGTGTGTGTTCAGGTGGCGTCGGGTTATATTAATAACATGCGAATAATGCTGCTAACATTTTAGTAATGTTTCCGGCATATAAGCAATGTGATCACTATATCAAAATCTATTTTATATTATTGGGGGCAAATAAAAAAGAATAATATAGAGGAGGACAGACAAGCGTGGGGTTCCCTAGATATTTTTGGATAATCGGAAATACACCGACTGAAACCGAAACGTGATCTACCTTTGGCAAAATGTAAGTTCTTGTTTGAATCCTTACTGTTTCTTAGTTCTTATTCTAGAGGTTTACAGGAATTTATGGTCAACCTAAAAACAACAATAGTCAATACCTACTGCGTACAGTACTTTTCGTTTTCGATTTGCATCGAAAAAAATATAATATTATCACACGTATATAAAATGTTCGAAATGTAAACACGATCTAATCTCGCAACGATTTAGAAAACCCTAAACCTATCGCATCTTTTATCTTAATGACAGTTTCCCAGCCTGGGTCGATAGTACCCTTAAATTAGACGCCGTCTGCGGTCCAACGTGAATTTTACGTCCCCGTAAATTTTCCCTAAGCTCGTCCGCCCAACTTATATTAAGAAGACTCTTGATAGTTTGTTACTTACGTGATTGACGAATACTTGCAAAGGCATATCTATATTTTAAATAAAATGCAAGTGTGTCTCTTTGTATTAATATAAGTCATCACAGTGCGTATGAACAATCGAAAATCACTTGTTTTTTTTAATTTCTTTTTCCTGTCTTCTTTCACAAACTGATGGACGAAACTTTCAGATAAACTCTGATACAGCACAGCTATGACTAAATTGCATTATTTACTACAAATACCGTATTCATTACTTTTACCCTGCTCACTTCCTTACGTAGCCCTCAAGTCCGTTATTATTGCCTGCGTTGCCTTGCATTACTTTATTCCCAATAAATTCTGAGTTTTAATCCCGGGAATCAACTAGCCTGGGAAAGCCAAGAAAGCTGTATTTGTACCTTAACACACTCAATGAAATAGACACAGAAATATATCTGGCTCGTAACAAAACGCCTTTTTGTTTCGAAGAAATCTTACAAGAATAGAGGTAGATAATGACTCAAATAGGATCTCGAAGAATAGTATTCTTTTCTCAAAGTGAAAAGTTCCGGAAGGGTAAACTAACAAAGTGGAAGTTGAAAAGAAAAACGAAACATAAACACGTCAAGGGCGGCCCATGGCAGGACTCCGTCTTTGTTGCGTAAACTACTCTTTATGCGACAAACTGAGTGTGTGAAGAAGTGACAGCCCTTTCAAGCTGTGGCCAGGAAAGCGACGGAAACACGCATAGTGCGTCACTTAAAATAAGTACGTCAAAGTCGGATAGTAGCAACTCTTCTTTAAACTTACCGCACATACATACTTACGTACCTACCCACTTTACGTTACCTAATATTGCATCAATAGACCCAGTGATTGCTTTAAGAATTGTTTAATTTTAAATACGACGTTTTACCAAATATGTGTACAAAACTTATCTTCATATTTTTTATGTACTTTATTGATTATGAAATAATTTTTCTTAGTGTTAGTTCGCTGACTATTTTTAATACTAAGTAAAAAATGTATTTTGTAATTTCTTATTGCGCTACGTTTAAAATTGTATTATTTATCAATGCAACCGATTTATTTATGTAATTCAAGTAAGTATAATATAATCCCCTAATTTAATAGCCCGACTGTAGAATTATAAGCCCGTAGAGTTCTTATCTATGTTTGAACGTCCCTGAAGGCTTTGCTTTGTTTAAGCTCGCTAAATAATTCTTACTTACACGAAATGCTCAACAGCTCTGTTTGAAATACAATTTTAGGTGTGCCGTCTGAATGCGTAATATCCGTAGAGGACTGAATATTTTACAGATGGGCCTCAACGAACAGACAAATCAATCTAAGCCTCGTCCACAAAGATTCTATACTTTTATTTACACAACAGTACACACATTTAATGTGCTAACAATAAAAATACGCGTTTTGTATACGTAACCATATTTACCTCATTCTGGTTTTAGTATATTTTGTTATAGCGGCATTTAAATAAAACAAATCTCTTTTATATTTTGTTTAAAAAGTTAAAAAGCCAGCTATCCCCATTTTTAGATACATATCATACAGGCGGTGGTTTTTGTAACAGGGTCCAGTTATTCTTTGGTTACGAAACTTTAAAAATTGAATTAAATAATAATTTTCTAAATCCCGCGATATAACATAACAGTATAACCTATTCATTAAAATAAAATAGAATTATAATTTAAAAATAATTAAAGACACTCAATTGTAGTTCAGTTTTCGTTCTGTAACTGTAGATAATGATCATATAGGTATATTAAACAGCACGTATTGCCCATAATTTGACGGTTTTATTTGAATAGATTGTAATAAATTGCTACCAAAAAGCTCCTTGATTGTTAACAATTGTGCAGTGACATATAGATATCACAGGATTGTTAATTTATTTTAAATTGTTAGTTGCTTTTGTTTTAACTAAAACGCGACGTTTAATGGCGATTCCATGACGTCGGAACGCGTTAATTCCCACTTCTCCAGTTCAGCATAAAGCCGCCACGAACACCATAATAATGGCACAATTTCCGCTCATTTCGCGAAATGAGCGAAACAATATATTATTTCAGTAAGAGTCGGGTAACCTTTGCTTTGTTACATCTTACATCACTTTCGTTATTACGCCCGTCGGCTACCGAGGACCTTTTGTACTTATTTAATAATAATGTATTAATTGTGTAAAACCATTACTCTGTGTCCAGAGTAAACGAGAACAAATTTATGTAATATTTTACTTCGTCATTTTAGTCGTATCATGCATAAAGCCTCCCAGGGTAAATAAACTAATGAATCAGGTACAAATATCAAGCGAAGAAAGTATTTTGAAGAGGTATAATACTTTTTTTTAATCACCCATACATAAAGGCGCCATTTTTATCAAAATTAAATATTATAACTTAAAAGCTTTGCATAGAAACACGAAGAAGATCTTGTTATATGTTATATAAGCAATTATTTTATTTATTTATTTACATGAAAAAAAAAAAACATATAAACATAATCAAAAAAGATTGATCACACACTTATTCAGGTTTTCCTTGCATCCGGAAGTCGATACAATATTAACTTAAATTCTTTAACATCAAAAAGTAGACAATAATTCCTATGGTCAGTGATAAGCAAATAAGCGCTTTAGCTTTGTAATTGCTATTTATATTAGGAGTTCGTTTGTTTGTCCATGTATATGGATGTAGTAGGAAAGTTAACTGCTACGTGTATATCAATGAACAGGAGTTACTGAAAGGCAGAGCATAAATATTCAGCGGAGTTCATATAAAATTCAGGATACATGTAGTCAGTAGGACTACGCCGTATATTACTTATTCACATGCTTAACGATCCCTGAGAAACGAGGAATTTCGTCTACAAATGATTTTCCTTGTCACCCTTTCTGAATAATCTGTCTTGATTTATTTTTGGCTTATTTTTTCTTAGATTTCATGCAAATAGCTAATATAAGCCATTCTGTAACAAATGTATGTAAGCAATATGAATTATCTTCTGCATATAAAAGGAATAATGTGACAGACATACACACAATGTCGGTCGAAGTTTTCTATAAATATTCTTTTATAGACCTGCAAAAACTTAAGATTGAAATATAACGTGCTTATTTAATTAATAGCACAATTAAAATAAATAATTGTTTACATATAATTTTAATTGTAACACTGTAACGGTTTGAAACATGAAATATATTTTTTACACTTATTGAAAATGATTTTAACTACGTTTCAGTTGCTTTGCAGCAGCCGTAATGGAAGTTCTCCCCATGACCACAGCTTATATTTCGCGTTAAAGTGTTTTATTTAAATGTCTACTACCCGCATGAACTACAGACAGTATTTTACACTACAATATACATGTTGGTTTCCTGAACAGTGCTGTAACCACTCTTATTAAATAATGCCGAATAAATTACAACTACGTTTTTTAAGATATCATTCGTTATATAATTCGTCACAAGTCGTGTCTACGATGCAGATATCTTGTGTATTTGGGTCGCAAGATGCTATCTGTGTAGCAATGTGATCGTGCTAATAAAGAAGTCATTCACTAAAGGGGTTATGTTCACTACTAAAATAACTTTTCATTTGCTGCCTATTACTAGCAAATAAGTAATAACTGCACTTTTTTATGCTTAGAATTATAATGTACTAGCTGTGTCAGCGACTTCGTCCGTGTAGAATAGTTATTTCGGGCATCCAAATTTGTTATTGCAAACCGTCATCTTTATAAATTTAAACTGTAATCCCATCTTAAAAGATAGACACATAGTGTGATGGACTTTTTTGAGATCAAATAAACAGGAATCATTCTTCTATATATATTTTTTGTTTATTTGGAACCGTTTTCGAAGCGTAAGCATCGGAAACCCAATAATTTCCCATCGTCCCTTAGCTCCTATTAGTGGCAGCGCGATCTTTATATATTAGTATAGATAAATTAGATCATCTCAAAAAAAAACAACACACTACGTCTTTCCTTGCTGATCACTTTTATGATATCAACCATATCAACTGCTGCATATTACATAAGACAAAATATAGTCTGTGTAGGTACTGTAAGCTAAGCTGTGTCATTACATTATCTATGTAACATTATTATTTTCAGCAACAAAGTAAAGCAAAAAACACGTTTAACAAGACACCACGTTAGCACGTTAAATTACAATTATTATTAATTTATTAGCCATACCGAAATTATGTTATTAAAAATATGGTCTTTGTCATACACCCCCTAATTACGCCAAGTCTTTTATGCAAAACTATACCTTATCTGCATAAAACAGAGTCTATTTCTCATTGCCCGTGACAATGATCTATTTTGTCTATGACACCGCGTTTTAGTCACAGCAATTTGAACTTAACGCCCCTAATTTTAAAGTTATAAACTCACTGCAGCATTACGCTAGGGACGTATGACATCCACTACATCAAAATTGAGTGTTCCATTTTGAAATTAATTTGGACCGTTTTCTAATTGGCGCGACGTGACTCGACTGTTCGGATCTAATCACCTCGTTTTCGTATTAAATTCGTGTGAGCTTTGATTGTTATTGTTCAACTTGCAGTCCCTTGTATCACGTTTGTATAACAAATGACATTGTTTCTTATGGAAACGTGTTCTTTGGTACTGCTAATAAAATTCCCACGCATCAAATTATTAATAATTAATTAATTTTTAATTTAGTAGAGGGGCATATCTTTTTGTAAGCTTTTTCTTATTTATTTAAACTCTGTCTACTATGTATCTTTATTAATCAATTCTGATGTATTTTTTTATTTTAAATATACCAGATTTGTAGTATGATTTCGTTGCGAGACATAACCAAAAGAACTAAATGGTCGCATATTGTTAATAATCGATTTTAAATTGAAAATAATCATCGCCATGGGCAGGATTTGAACCAGCGTTGAAAAATCGATTTTGAATATATATATATAGCGTCATCGTGTGCATTAATATGTGAAAAATATTAAACTTTTAAAATCTTTCAATACATTTATTGTTTCAAATATGTATTTATGAAAGTATTTTTTAAATCTACATAACTTAACATGCGCAAAAACCTTTTGTATTTCTTCATTGGCTCGTATTCATATCGTTCTAAATTTTTCGATGCCATATTTACAATTCATAAGTCTAGACGTTGAAAAAGCATAGACAATAAATCAAAAGGCATTTACAAAGGAAGACACTCATTATTCTCGGCTCATTACGAGTAACTTGAATCTTGTTGAGAATTTACAATGTCTTATTAAACTGTATCTCTCATCTACTAAATAAGATTTAATTAATGATAAAAATTGTACACGATTATGTTGTTATATCTTATGCAATGTAATTAAGTTTACATTTGTAAACGTGTTTTATATTAAGAAATTCATATCTTATATTTCTACAGTCAAATAGCTCTTTTGTAATAGCTTAATATTTATCGCGTATAATTTAATTATATAAGTTTAATATTTCTTTTTAAAGTAATAAATACAAGGATGGGTAATTATTATTATTACATAGAAACAGATAAAGAAATATCCATTAAGATTCATTTGATTTTTTTTTGGTAAAACAGTGTGTCCAATCCAACCAATCTTTCTTAGTCTAATCACAGAGAATCATAAACATTGAATTTCAGGATAGATAAAACTGATGTCAAATGTTTTAAGGGTGAATTAGAGGATGTTCCAACGCCTTGTTATGTCATTGGAGACAGGTCGTAGCTGCTATCAATTTAAAATGTCGTATATATAGCTGGTTCAATTTATATAAGTGAACTTTAGTTAGTTTTGTTTGGTTTTTTATCTAATTCAATCTTAGTTTGCCCTCCGTTTATTATCCAAATAACATCTCATCTCTCATGAACTGAACACCATTCTATAATATACTTCTTTCTTTACAGATTGCGTGCACCTGCAGTTGTACAAAGACTTAAAAGAGAGGCAAAAGAACGGTCAAACGAAGGCGTCTCTGTCTCTCCAGCAGTACCTCGGCTTCGAATCTGGTTTTACGTTAGACAAAGAGTCTAATACTTTGGGCATACTATGTGAAGACGTGGTTCCAGTTCTGGCTTTTGATACACGAGAAATTCTCATACAATGGAGGGTTAAGGTAAGAGAATTCTAGAAGGTAGAAAGAGTGAAAATAAGAAATGCTGTTGTAATGTACATATTTCTATATTGAAGACAGTTAATGTTAATCTTAATAATTTTTTTCAGGTGCAACACAACCTCGGCAGTAGTAAAGAATTTGCAGCCGTGATCATATCAGCACCATCAAGTACAGGAATCAAGCCAGGTCCTGTTCGGCTGCACGCATGTGGGTCGCGGCTAGCGTTATGTGCTTCTAGACCTCCCGAAGTGCTGGCGCTTTGGGAAGTTAAGCTTTTGAGGTAAGAGTTTTGGTTGTCACAGGTGTTCAGAATATTTCTATTACTGGTATACATATACGGGTGGTAGGAATATCAAATTTGGTTCGGGTTCGGTTTGCGCCCAACCGTGTACGGATGAAAAAGCTGTTTTCAATTTATGAATTTCGAAGGTCCAAAGCCATAAGAAATTTAACAGTGCATCTTATTTAGATGATATATGGCTGGGTAATTCGCCTACTCCATGGTAATTGCTAGAACTCCATGGTTGTCTAGCTTGTTCTCTACCATAAAATGTACTAATATACCGTTAGTTGACAGAGTTATTTTTAGCACAGTTTACTAAATAGATGTTCGCCGTTTTAACAGTTATAATTATTTTATTAGAGCGTAGAGCCCGGGCTTACATGACATGACTGGGCATTTACAAATCCTGCAGCCCTCTCTAATCTCTTAAATCGACTTTCACAAAGAAATTATTCATTTCTCAACGATTCGTCCGGCTGACCTACTTAGCTCTATGTTTAATGGGAGTGACATAAAGGCTCCTGATACACAGCTTTGGTTTTCTATTGTGGTTCGTTAACGATTGAAGATTATGTCTATTGTTAATGTTAATTGGATTTCGGTAGATTATATCGTTCGAGAGATTGGATAGACGAAACTGAGCGAACTTGAATGATGCTTTTGCACAAGGCACTATAGACGATTCTTCTTCTTGATTATTTTCAATTAAAACTTTTAGAACTGTACTCGTAGGAATCGAAGTCGACTGAGCTATACATTACGAATTACTAGTTGCTTAATTATTTTATTGTAACACTATATACAACTAATTAACGAGTATATTTCTGTCGAGTAGCTTAACACACTATTAACATAAGATTCATGTTATTTCTTTTACAAATTTTATCATTTCAGACTTTCATAATATTTTGTCTTATTCTACAACAATATACTACACATCTATACAATGTCTATTAGCCATCTGTACAGTCTCGTTAAAATTATCAGTAATACCTACTCAATATGTATTCATTCTTCTTATTTCATTTATATAGGAGATATGTATTTCTAAACTTTGATGATAACTCAAACACTTTTATGGGAAGTGTTAGGGGTTGAATTTAGCCCCAGGGCCAGGAGGGTTCGCTTTGTACTAAATATACTGTTTTATTTCGATATGGATTTACGACGTTATCTTTGAATGGAAAAGGGGACTTGGTTCATATTTTATTTATATTTCTTATGCGCTGTTTGATTTGTTTTTAAAACAGTTTATCTATGCAGAAATATTGAGGTTTTCCAATGACATTTCAGGTTATAGTGAATACCTCAGAGATTGTACGAGACAGTTAATAATATGGTTATTGACATGTGGAATACGAAAGATATATCTGCCACAAGTGATCGTCAACTAATAAGACGTGGTCTTTTAATTTTTTCTTTTCTTCTATATTTTATTTATTGAAATAATGTTCTATATTAGTGATTTAATAGTTTTTTCTCTAAATTTAACCTTAATATTTAGTCAAATCTAATATTTAAAGTCGAGTGTTGTAAGAACAGGCACATAAAGACACGACTAGACATTTTTAATATATTATATCGATTCAAGTGTTACCTAGCGATAAAAAGTGAGTCAACAGTTTGTGGCACGCGTACAAACATAGGAAAAAACATTGGCAGCAATTTGTTAGCGTATGTCAAGGGCCCGAACAAATCATACGCACAAATATTTGCCGGCTCGCAGTCGCAGCCGCGCCTTTTGACGTCAATGACGTCAAACAATGCGAAATATCTTTTGATGGTCTGCTTGAGTTTGTAGTCTAGGAGTCAACGGCAAAAAGTTTTATATATAGACATAATTCATATCGTAGTTTCATGGACGGCTCTAGTTTACGTGAGTAGTACAGATTTAAATAAAACACTTTAACGGTTTAAAACGCGATATATATTAGTTAAACTTATTTGAAAGTTATTTTTAACTTCGGCCCAAAGTTTCGAATGCTTTGCAGCAGCCGTGGTCACGGGGAGACTAAAGATGGCGGATGTCTATGATGTCAAAGTAAAAATCACAAATGATGAAGTAAAGATGTCAAAGTTCGAAAAGAACAGGCCATCTGTTCCGTTCGAACAGTCCGTTTCTAATTATATATAATTCGCGTTTTAAACCGTTAAAGTGTTTTATTTTAATATATATCGTATAAAGTATTTGTTAAATTCTTGAACTAGTAATGGACCATAAATTCGTAAGCTTGACAACACTCATGTAAAACCATTCGCTTACTAGCTTACTCATTTGATATAAAATGCATCTAAATCATTATGCACATTGAATAAGCTTGAAATTATGACTTTGTTCAGCTCTTCGTCTAAAGCTTTTCATTACATATCTCAATTGAGTGAGCTTTACACATTGTTATTAAAATTCTGATCGTACGAAAAGGATATGTCGATCAACAATTTTTAATTAAGTTGATAGTTAATCAGCTGTCAGTGATTGACGTTTTGATTACACTTTTTATAGCACGTGGACAAATATAATTGCTATCCGGAATGGCAGCTCTGTTGATATAGATATTTGGGTTGTGTCAAACTAATATGTGTACCTAGTTATTATAAAAAAGTATTTTTCCACTTGAGGGAATGAGGCAAAATTATCTTACAGAATTTAGTAATACCATAGCCACCATGATTTAAACGCGAAGCCATTTAATAATGTATAATAAGGTTTTGAACTACATTCTTTTAAAACTTTGACTACAATAAAACTACAAAGCATGTTTTACCGGTTGTAGGTTCATTTTTAACATGTTATATATATTTAAATAAAACACTTTAACGGTTTAAAACGCGATATATTAGTTAAACTTATTCGAAAATGATTTTTAACTAATATATCGCGTTTTAAACCGTTAAAGTGTTTTATTTAAATGTGTACTACTCGCGTAAACTATAGACAGTATGTTATATATATTGACTTTTTTACTATAAAAAGTATTAAACTTACTAATACATTGTAACGATAATAGGCAAAATTTGCGTATTATAGACGAAACTGCGGCGGGAGTTAGTGATGTTATTAATTCGGTGCGCATTAGGGGATGTCGGGTTATTACAGCTGATTTGTGAGGGTGATGTGGCCTGCAATTTAGAACATATTCACCTATTATACCCCTGTTAGGTCGAGAGTTAGGGGCATATGTTGTACTGCGGTCTCTACTTTTCCTAATCAGCGGAATATATAAAATGTCCGCGACAGTATTTGTCTATCTTTTAAAATGCGACAGGACACGAACGACGAAGTCGCGGGCACAGCTAGTAATTACATAACTACCGAAGCGCCTATAAAAGCTACTCTTCCAGTCGTCTTCAATCTTTTCGTACGTTTAGTTTACACCGATAGTATTACAAAAGTCCCCGCCGTTTATAAACTTTTATACTAAATTAATTTTCGATTTCGTCTGCTGCTACTGCTTTATTAGTTAGTACTGGTTAACGTCACTTGTAAAAGAGAAATAGTGAATCGTGCTCTTTCGTTTACTATTAGATCTTTCTGCAACAGGTTTTGTATTGTTGGATAAACTAACTAGAACTTAAATACCTCAAAATATAATGAATTTGATACAAAATAGCTGCTGATGCATAGGTAGCAATTTCCACCCCCACTGAATTACATTTCACGATTACGCAATAGTAATGTTGGAACCCTTTGTACAGTCAAATCAACTACAAGGCAGAGCTCCCCAGTGGTCAGCAATGGTCACCATTAAAGCACCGTTCAGCTATCGCCGACTAATTTCATTATTAAAGTGACTCGATACGCGTGCCCGCTACAATTCCCGCAGGATTCCGCGCTGTTAACTCAGTCCGGCGGTGTGAATTATAAGCAGGAGCGATTTCGTTAAAAAGACTTGTATAACTTCGCTTTTATTTAGTTACTAGCTGTTTCCACAAATTAGTCCGCATGGAATAGCTATCTTGGGCATCATATTATTTATTTTTGCTAAGAACCTACTCAGCTTTAAAAATGTAAGCTGATACCCGCGTCCCGTCGTTCTTGTAAGCTAAAATAAAACGTTAGACACATACTGTCGTGAACGTGTTTTAGTTCATTTCGAGAAGAATTAATCTTTCGTTTTCGCTGCGCATGGAACGAAAACCTTCAAAGATATCCATTTCCCTCTGCTCCTATTGGTCAAACAAACTTTTCAGTTTTACAATATTAGTATAGATGTCTGAACTCAAACCTCTACTTGTTATATGATGTAGATTTCGTTTTCTTTTTTTTAATATATCAGGTTGGGTAGAAAAACTAGTAAAGTTAGTAGTAAGTGCATTTGAAGTGTTATCACTGTCTTCAATTTAACATAAGAAGTATTTTATTTCTTTCAGTACTCATCGTTAAAAAAAATAACGTAACTTATTATTTCTCCATACTCACGAATTTTCATAATTCACAATTTATATAAGGTTTACACGTGAAATAAACGGTTTAAAATTGGTATATCAATATAGCTAGTATTAATTACGATATTAAACAAGTTAAAAAATATCATGAAATCAGACGCTAAAGCTCGTCGCTTACACCACAGAATGCACAATGTACAGCCTAAAGCGGTGCCTTAACCAAACAAACATTGTTCTAATGAGCCCGTCGAAGGGAAATAATAGAAGAAACAACCGCTCTTTGTGGTATTCGTTATGCCACGGTGAAACAAGATTTTATATCAAATATCTAAACGTCGGATTACCTGTATATGTATAGACTAGTTTTTGACTGCTTCTTCAATGATTCAAATAATACTGGTGGGGAAGATTGTATATGTAGCAATTTGTTGATAGATTACAATGTCTGAATAGACCGGAGAAGGCTACAGTCCATAAAAGGAGCCTATGTAGCCTATGATGAACACGAATGACATCTTGTTAGTTGGGTAAAGAATAATAGATGTTACTGTAAACATTGCGCATTTACCGTTTATTGTCAAGCGTGTAAAGTCGGCAAGTATTATTATGATAACGAGAAAGAATTTTTTGTAGTTCTTTGTGAAAATTAATGACACAAACGAGACGATGATATTATTCCCGGTTTAAAAGGTGGTTAAAACGGTTTAAAACGCGATATATATTACGGCCCGACGTTTCGGATGCTTTGCAGCAGCCGTGGTCACGCGGAGGCGTCGGGCCGTAGTTAAAATTATTTCCACATAAGTTTAAGTAATATATGTATGTATATCGTGATTTCAACTGTTATAGTATTTTTTATTAATGTTTACTACTCGCGTAAACTACAGAGAATATTTATTCCCGGTCTTGAACCTAGGATGTAGTCTTTTGCGTTTTAACTATTGAGCATTATGTATAAATATAATATGCAATGTTGCTTGTGTAATGAATTATTGATGTGTTTCTATAACTGTCATAAGTCATTTAGGACGTTAACAACTTATTGCCCTCCCATCCATCAATTTGCCCAACCATGTGGGCTGTATTTGTATGGATAACAAAACGCTAATAGATTCTAAGAAAATTTTCATCGAAAGACCGAATTTCTATAGATTAGATATAAAGACCAAATTCTTATAGACTATAAGAAGACTTCGGTCTTACATTGCAAAAATTGTGATAAGAAACTTACATACATTTTGAGTTTGTGATTCTAATATAAATTAAAGAAATTAATTAACCTAATTCTGGACCGAATTAATTCAAAAAGACAACTAAATATATGTATTCAATATCACAAAACGATCCATAGACGCCAAAGGCAGTAAACGAGTCTTCGTTTACTGCCTTTTTGTATATTGACGTTTTTGTGCACCGTACTCAAAACTAACGTACAGACGTAAACTCAGCGAAATTAAGCGCAATTAAAAGAGTGACATTTCTGATGGATGGAGGCGGTTTTTCCGATACATCACGCCGAATTAACGAGCTGGACTGCCCCCCGGGCCCCGGGGAATTAGCCAGGATTCAGTTAACGCGCTTCAATTTTTAATCTGTTATACTCTGTCCGGGCATTGTTTGTGCGTACGAGTGCGGTACTTAAATGAAAATTGTATTTTGCGGTAGTTTTGACACGTTTTATTAAGATTTTATCACTTATAATGCATTCGCCATACTTACGCTTCGTTAAGTTTTGACGTAATATTTCTGTATGTTTGTTTGCCTTTATCAAAGTTACAATTCTATTACACAAATATGTACAAACATACCTAAGACAGAAAGTAGTTTTTTCGCAGTTTCTTCTTATCATCTAATGCTAGGCACTAAGTGATCTAAGATATAAACTATTCGCTCAGGTACATTCTGATCATAATATAACTGTAAATAAACCGACGTATTTTGTTTACATTTTTAAATAATTCGACTACCTGCATATTTGACTCACTTACATGGAGTTCCGGCAAAAAGTCATCTGTTTTACCAAAACTAAGTAAATACTATTTCTTTTTGTTTTTTTTATTAACATTGTTTCAGCAACATTTGAACAACATCTGTGAAATTATATTGATTTTATCAAAAAACTTTTCCCTAAGAATTTAATAACCGATTACTGAAGTATTCGCGAACAAGATAAATATTTGAGTCGTTCAAAGTTCAGAAGATTAAAGAGTTTTAATTTATACCCCTTATTCGGGCAATTAACTCAACGCCTAACTTCATCAACATTATTCTGTTACCAGCTTTGATCTCCACTCTTCAACGCTTAACGTGAAAATTTAATTTTATGTTTCTTTCAACTTTGTTTATCTATATTTTTAAAACGGTAGGAATCAGGATGGTTATCACTTAAACATCTGTGTTTTTGATCAAGAGTTTAATTTACACAATAACAGAAGTGGCTGAGGAAAAATAATTGAGTCCTGATTTTTTTTTATTATTAGAATTATAGGTGTTAATTAATTACTGTCTTCTCAGGATCCGTTTGTAAACATTACATTACATTATGCATAATTAATGTTATACTAAATTAACTTGCCTAATATATCAAATATTTTTTATCATTATAATAGAAAAAAATAACATTTTAAAAAAAACTTAATAAAATTTAAAGAGAAAAAAAATATATGCAGTATTGTCATAGTTGGCCATGAGTTTAACGTAATAATAGAATAAAGGTATTTAGTTTTTAGGAATATTCATTACAAACTAAAGAAATGTACAAAACAGAAATTACCCCCATGTATAGATAGATAAGCCACCAGCATAAGCAGTGCTCACACTGGCGAAGCCTCAATTAAGTTAGCTAGGATTAAGCGCGGGATCGCATAAGCAAACTGACTTAAACTAATCTGTGGAGACAACACATTAGTTAACTGGGGTATAACTTAATGCAACTTTTGGCCATATGGAGTTTTTGTTTTGTGGGGTGATCATTGCACTATATAGATTAAATTCGACTTTCGTCAAACATACCTAGCTGATCTCTTTGCAAAAATAATGTTATTATTTTGTTAAACAACAAATGATTGGCAACAATGCTTTAATTTCTGCGAAAATTGATTCTTGCGAATTAATCTTAATAGAGAGACAGTCGCTGTCGCAGACATTTTTTGATAATTTGAAGAGTTTATTAGGTACATAATTTTCTCAATGAAACTTTTCCCGTTTTTTCCACATTGTCCACTTTTCCTCTTCTAACCAGTAGTTCGTGAGAATAGCGCGTTCAAACTCTTCAGCGTTAAAAAATTATATAGATGTCTTAAATGTCCTAAAAGTACTGAATATATCTGCTACATTTTGTTTAAAAAACTAATTTATAGTTTGTGCTTCGATTCTTAAAAAGGGGGTAATCCTGCACCCTTAATTAAATACCAACATTATTAAACATGCAACACATGTCACTTAGTAATATATAGTCTATGGCAACACCGTCGCAATAATTGTTTAATACATAGTTAAGTAGTGGCGTTATTCACGTCGCGACGATAAAATGGCCGCGTGACGGGAATCGCCGAGTATTACCCGAAATTGGACTCGATAGAGGCTAGGAGCTAGACTAAAGCTTAGAGGTTATTAGAGGTTAAGCGAAGTATATAATTTCTACGAATATAATTGAGGTAGGTTGATAGCCGATTTAATAAATTATGGCACTAACTAATTTGTCAAAGAATTAAACTAAAACTTAATTTAATCTATACTAATATACAAAGCTGAAAGGTTTGTTTGTAGAGGAACTACTGGTTCGAATTGAAAAATGATTTTTGTGTTGGTTAGAGCATTTATCGAAAAAGACTTATACGCTGCGACTAATACGAAAGAATAGCGGAAAATGTGGGAAAACTTCCACTTCCACTTTGAATGGTTTGAAAAATGTCCGCGACAAGATACTTATGTCTATCTTTTAATTCACAAGAACGACGGGACTAGACTAGTAGACTAGTATTTTAACATATAAAAGGAACAAAAAAAAATACTACATTACATCTTTTATTTTATCATTTGGAAATATAATTGTGTAATTTATCCTTCTCCAAATTAAAACATACAGTTATCATGAAATCTCTCATGAAATAGGAGGCAACTCCTAGATCAGACCTCTAGGCGTATCCTACGGCACGTAGGGATGGGGTCAACAGTTTTGATATTCCCAATTCCCAATTATGAGCTCTTGTATTGAAAATGAACGTGACGCATATTCTCCTCTGATACTTAAGAAATTTGTTTTTATTACTAAACGAGCTTTTACTAACGCCATTATTCAATTCAATTCAATTGTTCTTAAATGTTATCTTATTTAAAAAATCTTCTTTATTAGAAATTAGTAAATTACTTTAATAAATTATACTAGGTGATATTTTTTTAAATTAATAAAATAAAAGCTTTGTAAATCTTTTATTTTTTATACTTTACAAAAAAGTACTTTTTTTATTATATCAAATCTTTCATAGGAAGTGCTTAAACTTAGATCCACTACGCTACTCCAGTGCTTCAATGGCTAACGCCACTAAATTTTAGACCACAACCAGGAACGTCGGCTTACTCTCACTGCCGTAATATGTACATATATTTTAAATACTCTATAGATTATACTTCTATTAAAACTCAAGTTCGACTACAAAAGTACTTCTACTAGCGGGCACTCGCCAATATTTCACACTTGGTAATTGCATCTTAAGGCGCCGGTGAAAATGAATTGTTCACAAAATAATTGCCTTAATGGACCTCCAATATAGACCGTTCACACATTTCGAAGTTAATTGGGCGGTCTTAGGTAATTTCTTTGCTATTTGAAAGCATAAAGCCTCAGTTATCTTCTCTTCAACTTTTATTTTAAAATTAAAAGGTTTCTATTCGATTTCATTTGTATGTTTTTTATTTACGTTTTTCAAGGTTACGACTATAGTTTGATTGTCATAATTATATCAATTAACATTTTAATTAAATAACTTATAATAACGAATATAAAATAAATAAAATATTTCAACACATTCAAATTCAAAACACGTAATCCCGAATTTGTAAAGCTCGCCCAATTAACAATTTATCATTATTTATAGATAAGTTCAAAGTGACTATGGTTACCCAAGTCAACTAAAGAGCGGAACTAATTAACCACTTCCTTGACCCTAAACGTTTTACAACTACCCGCATTTTAATTACAAGCTAAACACGCTTCGCTACCGCTATTAACGATCTTTCCATTCTTTAAATAAATCACTTTGATTTCTTTAATATGTAGTTTTTTACCGGCAACTAGATATTGATACTAATTACTAAATAGCCTAGTATAATAAAAAAGGACTACGAATGTAGTGTAGATACGTCCTACTTAATAAAACTTTTTTGTGTATTACACGTTCAATTTGCAGGTGTGTGTACCTACTCTTTCTCAAACAAAACACTAATATATCAAAAATGTCCGTCTCCCTCTTATAATACTTTTTATATAAATATCTATTAATTTGATATCATTACTTTCAAACTTCAAACAGATAACTATCATATTAACATACGGATAAAGCATATTTACAAATGTGTTTAATATTTTTACAGTTTCTATAACTACAGATTAAAAATAATTTAAGATAAAAATATGAATATTGTTTTAAATAGATAATAATTCCATGAATTATTTAAACTACGAGAACATACCTGTATACTGTGCTAAAGACAGCTTAAATAATAATTTTGAATAATGATTTTAACGAGCTCAGCAGCTTGTTTAATTACACAGAGCGAGTAACTTAAGCTTCGTCTATGCGATTCCATCACGAATTATCGCTTGGCAAAGGGAAAATTTATTTTACGTCGAAGTGAACCTCAAATATAAAGACGCAACTGGCAAAGGGACAAAAGCTCAATTTTCCTAGAGTCACGGAGTCAAAGCAAGTTCAGATTCCGAATGTAGACATCTACGGAATTACTGTAATTACTGGATATCATGTGAAATATATATATTTTTTTATTTACGAACAATATGACAATTTTTTTTATTGTACTTTCAAATTAACGGTATTATATTAGGTGTAGTCTGTAGTTTTGCAAACACTTTTATTGGTTTAAAAACGCGAAATATATTTTAAATAATTTAATTATACAGTTATTAATTAATATATTTTAACTACGCCCCGACGTTTTCGATGCTTTGCTGTACCCGCTGGGGGCCAAAGATGTAGGGTGTATGTACCTAATGTCAAAGTTAAATCTGCTACGACAGCGCCATCTGTTTCCTCGTGATATAAATCTGTAGAAACTAGCATGGATGTTCGTAATATTAAATTTATACGTAGAATTCTAATTAATATAATTTAATGTTGTTTTTAATCGATTATGCTATAAAGACAAAAGAATAATCAATTTGAAAACTCAAAAAGAACAATTATATCCTCTGTTCTTTTCGCACACTGTCACACGTCTTTCCGTCTTTATTCAGAACAGAAGAGAAGGTATTCATTATTATTGGAGCTAATCCAGGGCTATGCCGCGGTGTGCGCAGTAGGAAATGAAATTCCGACGCGGTCAAATAATTCCTGCGCTCAAGGGAAATTTAATTTCGCTGGCTTTGACGTCTGGCGTATTTGTTATCATGGAGATCTGTTTTTAACGAAATGAATAGTATCTTCGAAACAAAGACTTTATTAATCCTATAAATAATAGTAAGTACGTAAAGTACAAGAGGTACGAAACGTGACAAAGGCACCTAAAAATAATAATAATTTAAATAAAACACTTTAACGGGTAAAACGCGACATATATTATTTTAGCAGCCGAAACGTCGGGCTGTAGATTAAATAAGTTTTACTAATATATTTCGCGTTAAACTGTAGAAGTGATTTATTTAAAGCTTTTATTGCAAAAATTTCATTTTCACACTGTCACATTTATTCTACATAACGCATCATTTTACCAAATGAAACACCCAATCAGACACCATTCATTAAATAAAGAGCAATTGTTGAAAGTAATTAAATTCATTAGTCTCAGTAATTATGTTCTAGCATACGGGTGGGCTGACTTCCAACCCTCGTGTACTCTGGAGCCAATTGCTCTAACTTTCATTCGTGTCATTGTTTGTTTATAAGCTATTAATTAATTTTATAGTTGAAATACTCTGACGCAGACATCATGACTTTGAATTATAGTGAATGAAAAGTTGACAGATTTTATCTTTTTCCTAAATAGTGTGATATGAACACATGTTAAGGAAGGAAAATTACATTTTCATTAATTTCCATGTACATATTTTGTTTTAGTACAATTAATGTCATCTTTCGGTTCATTTCGTTAAATTCAAAGGAAACAATAGCCCTACACAGAAAAGAATATTTTTTTTACAAAAAATAACCTAAAGATACCCTTCTCATCTCGTAAGTAGAAATAAATCTAGTCCTTTTATATAAAACACTTTAACGATTTATAGCGCGACATATGTTAGTTAAAATTATTTTAACTACGTTTTAAACCGTTAAAGCGGTTTATTTGTATGTGTACTACTCGCTTAAACTACAGACAGTTTATAAATCTAGTCGTTTTTTCTTTACAGACGTTTCGGCGTAGTAGATAAACGGTTCTGCGTCGAAGGCGGCTCCCGGTGCGGCAAGGGCGAAGGCCTATTCGTGTTCGCTGCGGAGGGAGGTCGGGAACTGACAGAGCTTCTTAATATCTACAGTCACGAGGCGCAGTCGAGATTGAGCGTCGCTTCTAGAAGTGGTTCAGGTAGGTTTTTATAAAAATCATGTAAAAAAAAACAATAATCCATTTAAATTCCTTGCTTCCCAAAATACATTAAAAATACTTAATTGCTGTGTCCTTCTACAGTTATGGAAAAGAGATACTCCGACACCAGTTCGTGCATGGACGACTGTTTCCACCAATCTATGCGTTCTGTCTCTCCGTCGTGGGCTGGGCCCGCTAGTCAGACGATGCACTGTCTCACTGATTTGGATGCGAGCCTTGATAGCAACGAAGACAAGTTTAGAAGACCGACTTCTCTACCGAGATGTTCCAGTTGTATTGGCAAAATTAGTCATTTGACGAGGTAAGTAATATCGTGATAAGCGTAACAAACGACGGAATGAAATAATTCACAGTTATACCACAAATAAAAAATGATGCTCCCTTAAAGGATGAAAACAATAATGTGATTTTTAATTTCCAGGTCGTCAACTATGAACACGCCAGGATCCATGATGTCTCCAGTCTGGACAATGGACAACATTATGGAAAAACGGTCTGATTCAGACCGGGCATCCATTTACTCACGATCCAGTGGCAGCGCTTCGGAATATTCCGTTCCACGCAGCGCATGCCTTTTGGATAAGAGTTTCGACTCGAAAAGAGCGAGTCCAGTCGCGTGCTGCACGCCTACAGTACCAGTGAAGACTGGAAGCAGCTGCCAGTGCTGGCTGCAGCCGAAACCCTGCTGCTGCAGAAAGAAAACCTTCAATGGACCTTACGAAAACTATGATGTGCCAAAGACCCCAATGCCTTTAATACAGGTTGGTGCACGTTTTTTTTATGATAGAATAGGAGGAGGTGAAATATCATAGTTATATAATATCTAAGCACAGTAAATCTCTATAATATCTGACTGTTGTATAATGTGAAGATAATAATAAAACTTCTTCCAGGAACACCCAGTAGACGTCCACGCGGAAGCGGCAAGCTTATACGACACACCAAAGAAACTTAAGTGCCTAATTGGCCAATCGTGCGGCTGCAACCACAACGAGACCAAAAACGACGACAACCAAAACCCTACCGAGCCTTGTGATACTAACGTTAACGATAACTCGAACTACGTAAATGTAACCCCCTCGAAACCGCAGATAGATCTGTCCAACTACGCGAACATAGACAGAGCTACTCTGGAAGAATTCGAGAGCTCCCTCCGCATTTTACGGAGCGCCGGCTTCAGTCAAGAAGAGCTGGACGCCCTAGAAGACATTCCAGAAAACGAAACGACCATCCTAACAACAGACTGCTGTAACGAGCACTTAAACTATATGCATATGGAACCGCTAGAGAACAGCTCTTCGAGCAATAGCAAGAACTTGTCAGACAACATTAGCAGAATCAGTCACGTGTCAGATCCAACCCATTCGGAGACAGACAACACTATCAGCACACGGCGATCAAGTTCTGCAGACTTTACCAAAAGACTTGACGAAGATTTGAACCCCAGGTTTTGCTATACGCCTACAGTCATCCGGCGGGCTTGCAAGACTGATTGTATCAACGAAGGTGTTCCAGTAAAAAATGAAGAGTTCAAAGTCCCGGGGCCCAAGACTGAGAATATTTTAGTCGCGCGGTTCAGAGATGCGGTGAAGATCAGAAGGTCTTCCAGCGTTCCTAGTAAATCTGATAAGAATAGGGATTCGTCTAGTTCCAATGATTCCGGAGTGTCTACGGGGTCATTAAAGCACCACAAAGGGGACTTCAATGAATTTGAGATGCCTGTAACCAATTCCAAATCCTCTAAGAAGCACATAAAGAACAAGCAGTTCAGGTTAACGCTCACTCCAGTACACGCCCCTTTTGTGAAGTCCAGCTCTTCAGATCCGTTGAAAAATTTGACATTTCAATTCGAGGAAGTCGCGACAATGGCAAAATCCAACTCATGCGATGTTGACACGCTAACGAGGAGGAAGAAAAGGAACGGTAAGTTTCGTAAACAGACAATTTGGTTTTTATTCCTTATTCAATTATTTTTATACTGGTTCTTATTTTACACCTAATAGAAATACACTACTACTACTTTTTTGTTATTTTTCGAAGTTTGTACGGAAAGCATTTTGTTGCTATGCTGTAACTGTATACCAGAAGACATATTTTTATTTCATTAAAAAAAATCTTATAGTTGTTTATTACTTGACAGGTGAAACAGACTCAACAGCCCGCCACAGTCAAATGACAGCTAAGAGTACCTCGAGCGGCGCCTCCGATACTTCAGACTACATGGAGTCCCTTTCAGTATCGTCGTTCTCGTCTTGCGACGTATCTGCGGACCGCCATGTAACTAGACCGCGATCTGGCAAAGAATACGCTAGCATTGACCGTGCCGTGCTAGCTAGCGTTTGTGACAATTGACATCCTTAAAAAACTTTTTGCTAAACCTAAGTGTTATTTACCAGCATTTATAACAGATACAACGATGGAACAGAAACGAGTCTAATATAGAACTTAAAAATGCGTTGGTAGGATTTTCTGTGGCTTAAGAAATAGCTCAGTTTCTTTTTGTTGTAACGGACATGTAAAACTTAAGCAAATCACAATCTAAATGGTATTCTTACTTTTATTTCGGATGTTCCTTCTTAACTGATGAGTACTTAACAAAACGTTACAGACTTGTACTTATCCCAGGGAGAAACCAAATTCAGGGAAGATTCCTTGATAATTCCTAAGGCAGTTTTATTATATTGTGTGACCTTATGTGGGTTTCATTTTCAGTTTATTATTTCCTAGTTGTGATGGCAAATCTGTCTACTTAACGTGTTTTAGCACCTATATAAAAGTGGGTGTCATCCAAATGTAAAGAGAGATTGTTGCGGATGAAAGGGTTTAGTTTAAGTTATGATTTTATGACTTACTCTAAAAATGTACAGTTAGTACTTAAAATTAACAGATTTTTGTCCAAATCACTAGTTTAGTTTGATATAAGTTACCTGATACAATTAATTCATAAAGCATATATTTTTATATCTATAAGTTCTTAGCATTTGTATCTTACATGTAAATAAACCGTGTATGATAATAATCCATCTTAATTTGTGTACTTAATGATTAATCATTTCAACTTAGCCTCTAATATAATATCTGTATTGCAAGACGCAACTGTCAAACTGACAGCTGTCAAAATAAATGACTGAAAGAAAGCAAAAACAAAATTGATAGCTATTTTAGCGTCTTGTAATAGAGATGGAATGGGAATTGTCACTTACGATTCCCTTTAAATTAATCGTTCCTATGTACAAAGAGAAACACAGCTAAATAGATTGTAGTCCTAACGAATTTAGTTTTGAGTAGGGTGCCAAAAATAATCGTACCTAATCAATTAGCAATCTGTGTAAAATATGTATTATAGTATTTAAATTTCCACGTATAGTAAGGCCAATATAGTATGCCGCATTTTAAATAATCAATTTGAAGAGTTACAATAATTTTATATTTTTCTCTGTTACAATACCTCGTTGTCGAATTGTGATGAAATTTCAAAATGAGACTTCTTATATTGGCCTTGCAGTATATCCTACATATTTTTCGACCTGAACGATAATTGTAAATTATTGTGCCTAGATTTTGTCACGTTTAAAGAAAATAAGTGTATTGTACAGGTCTAAGGGACCTCAAATGCACACTATTTAAACAAAAAAAAACGTTATCAAATCATTTAGTAGAGCCCATTTTTTAAGTTATGTGAAGGAAGTAGAAGTATAATGATTTACATGACTAGGTAATGGTACTTATTTATTTGTGCCTTTGTAACTTGCTGATTCATAATGCTTAAGTTACCTTTGATAAAATGATAGTTAAGTACCCTAATACAATGTTTTGTAACAAAATGGCCTGTAAGAAAATAATGAGCAATACTGAACGATTAACATTTGAATATATAACTTATAAAGTAGACTTTTTATACTAAAATAGAATCAATAGCCTGCCAAGTAAGTGTTTGCTATTACTTTGTTAATGCGTTAGATAGTTACTGAAATGTTTGCCAGCTCCTCTGTCGGAGAAAGTTGAAATGTTAGCGCTATTACATTCATGTTTTGCAATTTCGTTAACTGTCAAACTCATTTTATGATTTATAGCTTTTAAAAAATTCAAACTGTATGACATTTTTATAATTTACCCGTTCAATTACCACAGTAATAAACAATACAGCTCAACGTATAAATGTATTTCTCGACAGGGCATGAATGATTTTCGTCTAGTCATATAGTGTGGCGGCTTAATGCTTGAAGATCTTAGCTGTACTTACATACGAAATATGATAAAACTTCATAAATTCTTATAAATTGAACCAGTGTTATCTTGCGAAGAGACAAAATGGCCGCCATACAAACGGTTTTCGGTTTCAGCACGGTTGGTGTTTTTATTATAAGGTTTTATGTAAATTCGAGTACTTTACATTGCTTTGTATTTTAAAGGTAGTTTATGTCATGCAGAAACGAAATATAGTGCATTTTATAATTTTTGGATTTAATTTTTACATCCTATCCTCCCTTATAAATTTATAAAATAATTTCAATTATTAACTAGAAGATATAAAGAAAAACAATTAACAAATATATATTTTTGAAAAATCAAGGATTCCAATCGCAGAGTTGGATAATACCGCGCGGTTGATAACTCCGCGCTTTAGTATAATTCAAAAACCTATTTACTAGTTTGCGCTGTAGTGCGTATTCATCGAAGCCGGATATGCCAAAACCCTCCCAAAAAAAATCGCTGACACGGCTAGTACGAGAATAAAGTAAAAACTATGTAACAATTTTTTGGAAAAAGTACCTACTCAATAAACACGATAATTTCAAAATAGTAGTCATCATCTTCGGTAGTATAGTGGTCAGTATCCCCGCCTGTCACGCGGGAGACCGGGGTTCGATTCCCCGCCGGAGAGAACTTTTTTTATTTTTATTAATATTATTTATTTCAATTAAATTCACTTGTAAGTGATATGGAAATGTTTGATATGGGATTACTCGTTATTAAATTATTGTTATCATATCGTTACACTATATTTTTAGTTCGCCAATCTCATGGAAGTATAACTAGCAAGTTTAAATGTGAAACGATTCTTGAATGGTAAATATTTTTTTTCGATTTTGACCATGACTAACGATTAAGTCAGTACTAAAACAGAGACTTACAAAGCCAGAGACGAAACGAGGTAATCCCATACGTATCTATAAATTTATTTCCCAGATTATGTAAAGGGTCTCTACTGAACTGAATGTTCATTCCTTTCCTATACTTTTATATTTACCATAATTACTAGAACTTTCTAATTACTAAAAAAAAAACAAAACTATTCTAATTAAACCTTACTAGTTATTTTGCGCATATTAAACAAAGGAATAACTAATATAATGTGTCTAAAAGTTAGCGTATTTTTATTACTAACTTAATAAATATTGTGTACAATCTTTACAATAATAATAATTTAATTAAAAATCTATTTAAATGTACAGATCGATGTAGATGGTTGTTAAAGACCTGCCCGTGTCGTTAAATATTTTCAAACAAAATACATTTTTAATTTATTTATTGCCGTCATGTGCAAAAAACATTTCAAACATCTATTGGTTGTCGCAAAAAAAAACAAAGATAAAGGCACCTTTTATAATGTTTATACATACGTGTGTAGATTCAAGTTCTTAAAGCTTTTAATCTAAAGCCAATACATTTTCAAAAGCTTCGGGAGATAAGATTCGCGACATTGCAACCGAGGGCCGCCGGCTATAAATGATAAGGCGCATTAAGAAAATTGCAATTCGTGTCCCGTTGCGATAAGTAGGTATTACTGATACACCCCAGATCTAAAAGGTATACCAAGAGGGTTATGTGATCCTGTACCTGCACACTGTTAGACGATTTGAGTCTTCTTATTAATAGCACTGAAGATAACATTCGAATTCGAAATAAACAATGTATACCGATCGCTGATTCACAATTTAGGACACTTTTAACGGTATAAAACGCGAAATATATTAGTTGAACTTATTTACAAATTATGCTAACTATGGCACCACAATTGCCTTGGCCACGGGGAGACTTACTGACTAATACATTTCGCGCATACTAAAGACAGTATCACTTCCAATGAGATACATTCTTAAAAATTTCACACACACATCGTAAGGAAAGTTAGTCTAACTTTATACAGAAAGCCATACAAAATAATATTGTTCATTCTCGCTTAAGTAAAAAAAAATTGGAAAATCAGTGACAACAAACGGATTTTTTAATATGTCACTCTCTTATCGTAGCAACCTTAGAATATAATATAATTAACGTCTACATACAATAGGATTGTTAATTTCGTTAAATCAACCTAATTCAATATGTTTATTTATATTATATGTTTATTTCAGTCAAAGGTATGTCCACTTCTTTCAGCTACTTCTTTAATTTCTTATATACAAGGAACAAAGACTCATTTCGGATAAGCGTTTTAATAATGCTTCAATGGTCGTCGTCATGCAATATTAAACGATTCTAAAAATATTTTCCAATGGTTTTTATTTTAGTATTAAATTTAATATTTATTAAATTTTAATTTTTGTCTTCTGCAGTTTGTAGTAAATTGACAAGTCTTTTAATTCCTACTAAACACGTGATGAAGAAGATGATCAATTTCATTTGAAAGGCGATATAACATTTTTATAGTGTTCATTTAAACTAAAAAATATATATATTTGAACTCTTGACAACTACAGCATAATACCTGCAACTGTGTTTACACGTCTCTTGATTTCTTAAGAGCATCGGGTGATTGGATATAACAATATAGGTACCACAACTTGAATATTCCGGTCACAATTTGTTTCATTTCGTGTGCGGTAGTCATCTTTTTAACATTTATAATGTTTTTAGAATTTGTGATTATATCTTGTCTAAGTAAGTTAATTTTTACTGTAAAATTCTTGGTTTCCACAGATATTCATATTTATTTATTTAGAGCTCTCTATGTGGTAAAAATACTATTTGTTTATTAGTGTAGATAGTACCTAAATATATATATTGATGCTACAGTAATAATGATCTTAAACATAAGCTCTAATCTTCATGTCATCATTTACAGTGTCACAAATCGCATGTCTATCTGTTTCTACGCTAACGCTAACTAAAAACGTTACTGTGACGTATTGCCTAATATTACGGTAATGTTTCGGTTAATGCCACTTAATTTACAGGTGTCACATCCGGCATTACACCGGCTTATGATATGATCTGTGGTTTGCACCAAGTATACAAATCTTGCCAGCCCTGCGAGAAAACCTGTGCAGAACCCAACCCAGTATGTGGTGAAGCTTGCTTGACGGGTTGCTTTTGCAAGGATGGTTTTTATAAAGCCCCAAGTGGGCAATGTGTGCTACCAACGGAGTGCCCTTTAGGTAAAAATAACTTTCTCATAATTGTACATGACATTGGAATATGTTATTTGTATATATTTATCACACATATATATGTGACATATTATAGTTTGAATTAAACTAATCCTACAATTCTATCTATTTCAATATCATTATACCCTTTTCTCAATTACATATACGTAATTACTTAGCAAGTTCTTACTACTAATATAATATGTTATAGTGTCAAATTTCTAAAATGCCAATTCAAATCGAGGATAAATATTTTCACAAATGAAAAGCTTTCAGCGGAAATAACAATGAGTGTTGCAAACGAACCATCTATCGAAGAGTGTCAGGTGGATGAGGTCTTTGTCTGGTGTGGCTGGTGCGAAGCCACCTGTTCCGAACCGGCACCGGACTGTCCACCAGACGTTTGCACCCGTGGGTGCCTTTGTCGACCACCCCTCTTACGCCATAGAAGTGGACACTGCGTTGAACAGAAGGACTGTTTGGGTCGTAAGTCTTTATCATTACATTGCAGTATTCATGGTAATAAAAGGTTCTAACTAATATATAACTAGTATTAGTTATTAAATGTTATTTATATTTAATATTTAACGAATTTTCCACATCTACATAATAACATTACAAAACTATTATTTTGCCAAAAAAGTCTTACCTTTAATTTCCTACAAAGGTACCGATATTATGATAAAATTTCACACATTCATCAAACTTTATTTTAAAACGATTTAATTATTAAAGTCGATTAAAACGATATAACACTAGCAAGCACCTGGGTTTTCATTTTTTTCATTTGTATAAATTGTTGATTGTCCTTAAAATACATTGTTCTAGTGGGATAGCATTTTTTTTAAATTACTTCATAATATTGATATTATTAGTAAATATAAAGTTTCGCAGATCCCAATGTTGTGTACTAACACGTGCTGATCGAAACTCTTAATGCTTTTACGAATGCATTGCTGGTTTAATTTTAGTTTTATTGTTAACATTATTTTTTCAGATAAATGTCCAGACAAAAATGAGGAATATGTTTGTCGTTACGGTTGCGAGCCGCGATGCGAACGGCGTACGTGTGTCCGCGAACGCAGATGTTCGCTTGGCTGCCATTGCAAACTTGGTCTCTTACGCGATCGTGAAGAGCGTTGTGTTACATTCGATCAATGTGAAAAAAATATGACTAAACCTTTACAATAAATGAATTCATCAAATTGCCTTTTATATGTCAAAAAACGCTGTCAATATATTCTGTCTCCATTATGCCTTATTAGGTCTCCAAGAATCAAGTGAAGTATAGTAAATTTTAACCAATATATTAAACAAATTAGGCGTACGAATATCAAAGGAATGTTAAGAGATACATATCATTCTTTTATAACGATATACCGTAGGTCTATAAAAAAATATAGCCTTTAGGTATTTATGTTGACAATTGAAATCTACAGTAGGTTTATGAAACTAAGTTTAGAAATACTGTCTAAATAATAGTAAACGATTGTGTTTCAATGTACAAGCAGATTGTTCGTACCCCAGTACAAACAAACTGTTTGTGCTTCCCAAAAGCATTATCTAAAAATTTCCTCGTCTGTCTTTCTCTTGCTACTCTTATCCATTGTGTGACAAATTGACAATAGACCACAGACCTTGAACGTGAAACATAGAAATGACAATTGACTATGCTTGACGTTAACTTTGGAGGTTATTAACCTCAACCGAAAGAATTATTGTTGTGAAGTTAAGGATAAATTACCCTAAATAATATTGTGGCATTTTACTATCTACGTAAGTCCCTGGCTGTAACATCGAATGTAAAATAATTTGAAAATGAGTGAAAAATTAAAAGAACTACGCGAGAGATCGCAGAAACGGAAAAAGTTACTTGCGCAAACGGTTTGTTCTATATGGTATTTAGCATGATAATTTAAGTAAAGCGCAGTACAATATAGAGAACAATTTATATTTAGTCGTGTTACAGCTCGGTGTGTCCAGTGTCAGCGAATTACGCCACGCTTTGGGAGCAAGTTTGGATGTTTTGCCTAAGAAGCAAGCGGCAGCGGGATTTAGTGCCGATGGCAGTGAAAAACCAACTCCTAAAGAGCCTGACAGCTTAGTGTATACAGATTCTTCCACATTCTTAAAGGTCAGTTCCTTTTTAATTGTCAAATTCTCTTCTTCTCTTCACAAACAAGATTTCACTCTATGGAGCAATTTACTGATTATTAGCAAGACCTAGTGAAGTAGTCAGAAGGTTAATACTCCTCAAATTTTTATTTTATTCTTATATATTGAAACTAAACATTAATGAACTTATCTTTCAGGGCACACAATCATCAAATCCACACAATGACTACTGTCAGCATTTTGTTGACACTGGACAAAGACCACAGAACTTCATCCGTGATGTGGGTCTGGCCGACAGGTTCGAAGAATACCCAAAATTACGTGAACTTATCAAGTTGAAGGATGAGTTAATAGCTAGAACAGCTACTCCGCCTATGTATTTGAAGTGTGATCTTAAGGTGATAAGAAAAAAACTGTTACATACAATTTAATTGATTAAATATTAAAAATTAATAATTAAATTTAACTAATAGAGCTACCAAGTCAATTAGAGCCACAGCACGGAACACTGGGAAGCCAGTTCAGTCCAGCTCAAGTCCTAATTTTTTTCAATTTATTATCAATTTTTAAATCATATAGTGCCATATGCAAAAAATAACATGTGAAAAAGTTAAAGTTATGTATTAATTTTTCAGTCATTTGATCTAAAGACAATGGGTGTCAAATTTGATGTGATCTTGGTGGAACCACCTTTGGGAGCAGGGTGGAGATGGAAGGATGTATTGGCTCTTGAGCTACACCACATTGCACAGCCTCGATCATTTGTGTTTCTATGGTGTGGAAGTTCAGAAGGTATATTCATATTTGTCTTAATAAAGTAATTATTTACAAATCTTCTAGATGTCTCCTGCAGTACCTTATTTAGGTACTAATTCAGAAAGAGGTTTAATGTAATTTGCCAAACCTTTTAAGAGAAACAACCATAAAAAAATGTCATATTTTTTTAGGTTTGGACATGGGTCGTGAGTGCCTCAAAAAATGGGGATTCCGCCGCTGTGAAGATATCTGCTGGATCAAGACGAACATAAAAAATCCTGGACACTCAAAGAATCTCGAACACAATGCTGTCTTTCAAAGGACAAAGGAACACTGTCTAATGGGTTAGTGAATACAAATGCGTAATGCCAAATATGTTTTAGGTCGCGTTTAGAAGTACATATTATTATTAAGAGGTATAATTTTTGCAACTCTACTATTTGTCACCAACAATATGACGACAGGTTTAAGCTACTAAATTAAAGAAAAGCCAAAGCGATCCAAAATATGGTATTAAAAAAAACAGCCAATTATAATCCAACACAATCCAATAGCACACAACGATAGCGCGTTTTAAGATACAACTAACGCCATCTATTGTACTTAGAACTGAAATTATTTTGTTTGTCCTAATTTATTTGTTCCATTATGTACCCTTTTTTATTCCTACGATAAGTCCCACGTCTGAATAAATTCTAATAAATCTTAGCGGATGAAACATGAAATGGTCAGAACATCTACTTGTGATACAAATTTCAGCCTGATCTGTCTAGTGGTTTGGGTTTTGCGTTGATAAATCATTATGTCAGTCAGTCAGTCACCTTTAATATTTTATATATTTAGATAGATGATATGCCATATATATGTTTACAAGCAGGAATATATAAAATGCAATACTTATAAGTAGCACACAATACACAATAGATAGTAGTAGTACACAATAGATAAAAATCTTTTAAACCCAAAATATATTAAGTTCATTAATTTTTTACTTCAGACCTGACAGTTGTTTTTAACCATTTAATGTTTTATTTAATCATCATTTCTCATTTTACAGGTATAAAAGGCACGGTCCGTCGTTCAGTGGATGGCGACTTTATCCACGCAAACGTGGATATCGATCTGATTATTTCTGAGGACCCTGAGTTTGGTTCCACTGAGAAACCCATAGAAATCTTCCACATCATGGAGCACTTTTGTTTGGGGCGTAGAAGGTAAATTAATCATATATGGCTAGTTTTTACCTGCTGAAATTAGGTATGTTATTGTCGTATACCCTTTTCAATCCATCTATATTTCAGGGTGCACCTATTCGGCCGTGACTCCACAATCCGTCCAGGCTGGGTAACAATGGGACACGAATTAACGAACTCAAACTTTAATGCTGATCTCTATGCCTCCTATTTCAACGAGGGTCGGGAGACAACGGGCTGCACTGAGCGCATCGAGGCGCTTCGCCCTAAGAGCCCGCCTAACACAAGCAAGGGGACACGTCCTCGAGGTAGAGGGGGCTTCCGAAGCCGTGGAAGGGGGAGGGGTGCTATTTAGTTAATTTTATAGGGAAATACAGCGATTTTCTACACGAGTATTTTAATTTACTGTACAATTTTATAATGGAATCCTCATTAGGAAGGTTGCGTTAATAATTGATTATAAACTACCCTCCTTTTCTTTATTCCTATCTTCCTATTAATGGCCGTTTGTAGCACGAAGTCAATTTGAAAGCAAAAGCAAACTATATATGTAATTTAAAAATCGAAAAAAAAATTTAAAACTATTTTCGATTTTTAAATTATATAGTGCCTTAATGTGCAATAACATGTGAAAAATATTAATGTTTTTAAAAGCAAACTAATATCAAATGATACCTAATATATTGCACGTCAGGCTTTTACGGTCAACTGCAGAACTTACATCATTAGCTATAAATTAATGTATTCACAATTTTTAAATATGTATGGTAATAATTCTTTTTTCGGGCTGTAACAGACAGGAACGGAACATTATCTTTCCAACAACAACGTTAGCAACATCTGAAATCTACATCGAGTAGATCACTAGTACTTTTGGTTGAACCAATCACGAATCGTTTTCCCCTCCGTAAGACCTATCGGGAACTACTGACGAGACGTAAGCGTCGCGGCCGCATTGTCATTTATGTGCTGTGCACTTGTTTAACGTAGCTTACTAATATTTCGTATATATATCACTACCATATTGTTTGAAAGGTGTTAGTTACGCGATTTTTCTCTAAACATACACAGTAGAAAAAGAAGACATGTGCGAAAATTAATTCCGCGTGCAGAACTTGTTTTTTCGTCAAGGTCGACGAATTCTTTGAACATCGACGTCGCGTCTTTGGATTGTGTAAGATTAAACAGGGAAAGGATAAAAATTAAAAAGTCAAGAAGTAAGTGTTAACCCTTTTTATATTTTGTTGCAACACGTAACCTTGTCCGCGTCCATACAATTATTTTGCCGGTTATTGTAAGCTCACTGTATTAGGATTTCAAACTACCGTCAAGATACAGTATGCGTGAAATTTTAAGAAACTCACTTGCTCATAAATCAAATGCTTATCTCACAATGTTTTCAGAAATTAAACGGTTAAATTTATCGATAATTCTCCCACGTTTGCATTTGATAAAGCTTATTTTTCTCGCTGTGACACCTAATATAATAACATACTATGTTAAAAATTAAACTACATATAACGTTGCAATTGTCAGGTGTCCGGTCACATTGCATAAATAAAGGTTTAAAATGTAACATTTTTTTATAATTTGCCAGTTCTAACGTTGTCATATTTGTGGTAGACGCGCGATGCATTGCAACGTACGTGAATAATACCGTATTGTGTGATTTTGCTAAACAAGCTACAGTAACCGTAAGTAACAAAAGGACACTATCGATTTCTTTTTAAATGACGAAAACCTCAAAATTGGAAAGGCGGATAAAATAGCCGCTAAATCGAAATGCTTGATACGATCAACTAGTCCTCAGCCTGGTTTTTGTCAAACGAAAACGTGTTTTTTCAGTTTAAAGGGAATACAAATAATCTAAATTAATATACATAATATAAAATTTACTTTTGGTGTAAGAAAAGAGTCGAACAATACTGTTAATCTGTTTACTAAAGTTATTGTCACTCGTGTTGAGACAGATTGTGTGCTTGCTTCCAACACTTAACCTAAGGGTAAAAAAATAAAACGCATCTGTATATACATCAATATATTTTATTTTACATAGGTTGTCTTTAAATCAACTCGACTATTCTGAAGTTCATCAAAATATAAAAAAGACAAAACAAAAAATATGACATATGAGATCTTTTACTTACTAAGATAAGAAAAATTTACATATTCCTTTATTTTAATTATTGTGGAACTAATTTCTTACGATTCAATAAAAAAAATGTTTGCTCTGGGGGTCCGCTCGTGCGCTTAGACCGATAGAAAAATGTAAAAAGCCTATTTTAAGAAATATTAATTTAATATGAGAGTATATAAAAGTATAGAAGCCGATATTGTCTTTATAGAAGTAGTTTTTGGCTCTAGAATGGGTGAGTAAATACATGTTTTTATCACATTTTATTTTATCAAAATATCATTCATCATGTCCTTTAAGAAGAATTCCTTCGCCATACACGCGTCAATGATATTACAATGAGAGAATTTACATGGTTTGGTCTTACACATAGTTTTGTGCAATATAAGATTTTCTCTTTACCCACGCATAGCAAAGCCTTATTTCGAGTTTAATAATTAACGAAAACATTAAAAGTACTCGTGTCGAGATTTTATTAAAATGCTCATTTTAATATTTAGGCGATGCGCTTACTTTTAACATGTCAACGATCAATGAAGGATATATCAAAAAGTTTGAGTTACACGAGCGAAGCCCCTCTCGCGTCTTGTATCCAATTGACTCACTCCACTGACAAACAGTACAGTAACACGGCCCATTGTCAAGTCTTATATTACATAATTCATTTTGTTATCATTATACAAGGCATATTCTTTCAAACAGCGGCGCGAGCGCATGTCGTTCGAGCGGTACCTACCGTGAAACCAAACTTAAACTTATTTTACTTTAACACGCATCGAGGACAGTAATTTAAGGACAAAATTACGTCTGAGGAAGCAATCCTGCATAATATGTAGCTCCGTGTTTTAGTAAAACTGCGCAAACTCAACATTCTTGTGTTACACGCTCAAAAGATGGCGCTCGCGTCGCTCCGCGACACCTCTCTAGTATAATCGTCATAAGATCACATTTTTCTTATAAGGCAAACAACAATCTTTAAAGCTAAACCTTTGATGAAAGGAGGGGAGGGCGTGGACAGCTAACCGATAACGAACTCTCGTGCGAAACGAAACTCAACTGGAATGGGGTTAAAACTAGAGTTGACTTCAGAGGGGAACTTAGCACGAATCAAACTTAATAACATCTAAATTTGTACTTGATAAACGCGTAAAAATACGGACGCCAAATAGATTCAAACTCGCTTCCGTTAGTATTACATTCGACAAACGTTGCGCGGTGCGATTCCGACATTTAATCTATATTTACAAATGGCTGAAAAAGTGATGGCGCGCGAGTATCGTGAGAAGCGTTTTAAAAATTAAATTAAACACTAATTAATGAGAGATATCGTTAGAAATTCATGAAACTTAAAAAATATCCTTTTCATACTGGAAGCATTCGTGAATGGGACGACAGAGCCCACTTTACTTAATAATTAACTTACCGCGAAGGGGCGAACTTGACATATTTTGTGATGATTGCTTAGAGCCCTTAGTATGAGATTAATCATCGAGAGATATATAGCTATTGATAAAAAAAAACGATTTTTAAGTTTGAACTAGGTTTAGAGTGAGGACTTGATTGATTGATAGAGGACTGTCATTGAAAAAAAACTTTAAAAAGCAATGAAAATGGTAATTATGCTTTCATATATAAACTCATACTGAGATACAAGTAGCCCCTAATACCAACTTATCCACTTTCGGACGATTCTATGACGTTCTTAACCTACGCTTAGCTCCTAACTTAAGCTACCAGACTCGTATCGAGCGAAATATATCAACAAAGAAAGTAAAAAAATTAAATTCCACGGCCGAACTACGTAAACTAGCAATCAATCGAGAAAGATCTATGAAATAAAACGCGAACATAGTTATTGTTCTTTAAAAAAAACTAAGAGCGGATATTCAATGTCATCCTTATATTTAGACCTTTTCTAAGTGAAAAATACTATCCAGATTTGTATAGGCTCTAAAAATCTAAATAATTTTATCTTGTATGTGTTTTATTATGGAATATGTTGGATATCCGTTCATAGTTCATCAATTTTTGCATACTCGCTACGTCACACCCAAACGTCATAGAAGCCGAAACCCTAACACACGTGGGCCCACCACTCAACCGTGCAACGCCACGATTGTGCGATTTGCTATCTCTGTCACACGTTATGTCTTTACCCGCGACAGATATATTAGGCCTGGTGAATTAAAAATCACGCTTAATTGAGAAAAAAAATGTTTTTGTAAAAAGACGCGGGCGGTGTTGAAATGTAACTTGTAACAACGGTTTTATTTGCTTTCATCGGATAATGTGTCAATCATGTGATGTGAATTACGATTCGTATTGAAATTCACATATGTACAAAATCTGATGTATGAATGTGTATTGCTTTTTAACCCTTGTTACACTACATTTCATAGCACCTATAACATCCTATTACATTAGACGAAATGACAATTCACGAACAAGACAACTTATATCTGGCAAACAAATAACATGCAAACGAGTTAAATCTTCATCGCCTAGCCGTTACAGAGAATTTGGTAAAAACGCAATTTAAAATACGCTAGGAACAAAGGTTTAACTTAAGCGGAGGTACGCAGTAGCCTCATAACAGAACATCTCACACGGCACTCGAATATAAAATTATAAAAGAAATTACACAATATACAAAATTAAATACCGTACGGTACATGTTTCAGAATTTCCAAGATGGCGCCCGGATCCTCGAAACCAATCAACAACCTTCGCTGTCTCTTTCCCTCATAAGTTAGTGTGAAAGAGACAGCAAGTTCCTTAGATAATTTGAGTACTCATGCCATCAATAAATTGTGTTTATCAAACATTAGTTAGATTGTAAGTGTATTATGTAATGTTTATCTTTGAGATATTGATTCTAAACACATTCTTAGTAAGTATAAAAGTGTAATTTAGAGATATAGAAACTAAGCCACCTGTTTTAATAATTTTTAGAGGAATTATGTAGTGGACCTCGTAAATTTCCTTAACATTAACATGGCTCTTTTTTCTTTCTCGTACAGTAGGACTAGGTAGATATATAGTTGTTAAATAAACAAGATATATATAATATAGTTATCCCTTTCTCGCTTAATGTAAGACAAAACTTTAGCTGAATAGTGCGTGAACTTAAAAAAGTTGCATTAGATCCACTACATACACCGTTTGCCTAAATAGGATGGCAGTTGTTGAGATCTTTGAAATTTTAACGAAAATATCTACTGTTCGTTACGAGACTAAGTCAAGGGCGCCTCTTATACCAGAAACACTAGATATAAATGAAAACATGACACGAATATTAAAACCAAACGATATTTATCACTTTATACAAAGTAAAGTCTCGTTTTACCTTTCCTTTCTCGGAAATAAACAGGCACAGTTGATTGATACTGTTAGACTTTTTATTAGTTATGTTAATTTTATCATAAATATGAAATCTATATAGGTTTAAAAAATTAAATGTGGGGGTGGTATTTGAACAGTCATCCACAGCGTTCCATGCCGCTGCCTTGATGTGGTTAGTGCAAGCTTAATAATTCCCATGTATTTATATTAAAATGATAATAAATGTGCAGCAATCGAATAAATATTAATGAAAAAAGCTATTAGCTGCCATTTCTTTCACCTTTACAATGCCACGTTTTCATATAAACTAGTATTTCATAATAATCTAGAGGGCCATGGTGGGAAAAACTGCCTTACCTTCAGGGCATAATATTTCTATAAAATCACTAATAAAAATATAAAACATTTATCTAAACTTTAGTGAGGATAACGAATTTTAGAAATAGATGTAAAAAAACCGATCAAGTTTTGGCTAATTATTAATAGTTCATTTAAAAAGTTTTTGTACTCAGATATTGATGCGACGAAACGCGAAACGCATTGTGTCATAATTTAAACTTTTAATATAGATTAATTCAATTGATTTTAATACAGTTGACTTATATTGAGCAGTTCCTTATCATTAAAAGTCGACATGCATCGTTCATGTAGACGAGGGAGTTTGTATAAGGAGCTGAAACGTAACTCCTCAAACGAGAAATAAATGGTGTACCATTCTGTAACACCATGTATAAGTCATTGGGTAAAACATTGAACTGCTACGCATCACGATAATCAATACCGTATTCAATAAAATGTCTGTCAAATGCAATTAATTACATATTAATTATTCAATAATAATAGAATTTATATTCAAATTATTAGACTCCTAGAAAACCGAAACTCAATAAAAATACAAAATTAGAAAACAACTCTGTACTTATCAGTCATAAGGTAAAATACACGTACATTGTGACAATTCGACCACGCGGTCATGCGATCACGTGCCGACCACGTGGTCACACATCATCGGGCCATGTGGCCACACCGTAGACAATCGACATGCGATCTTGACAGATTGAGTCTTAAAGAGAATACGAATTTTGGCAACTAATTTAAAGAAGTCCACAACAGTTAAGCCGTTGTATTTATATAGATGTTTGCACGAGGATAAAGTTATATACTTGACGAGGTTTTGGGGCTTTTATGCGAAAATGTGGAAAGGTTTAGAAGAGATATTGACAGCTAAAGGACCTCAGTAGTCCTAATAAAACCGCCCATATATGCAGAGACTACCAACACAAATCTGTATACTACGTCAGTTGAATATAATTAAGAACCTCTAAGAATCAATCTGCAGCAAGTTTCAAGACGTTTATTAACCGTTCATATCACATCAGTCCGTTGCATAGCACAACCAATTAATCCACATATCTACACATAAACACACATAGAACACTAAGTTTTTTCAACGTCACTAGGATAATGGTCTTTACTGCACCGTGTTAGAGTTCATTGTAGGTTAGGTGTTAACTGATTCCGTGTGCCACCCTCACAAGTATGTAGATTCACCTGAAATGAGAAACCCAGGTAAGCGACCGAGATATTACGTGACGCCGACCCCTAATCGTGTTGACTGGACTTGTTGAATACAAGCTTTTCTATATACAACTAAATTTGAAACATCATATTATTGATACAGGAGTACAAAATATTTTCATTCTATGTCCAGTCTATTTATTAAAAGTCGGCGCACACACCACAGATTAAACATGAATTTTGGTTATGACACAATAACGAAAATTCAAAATGGGCAACGCCCCTTAAAAATGGCGCAAATTAGCCTGTGGCATGTGTAATGTATCGGTACTGTGCAAAGCTTTTTACAGCGAATGAATGTTAGAGATGAATGAATGAAATTGAGTGCAGAGCCAAAATATATAGGTTGAACTTAAATATCTTTATGAGGAGGTCAAAAAAAACTCATGATATGCCGTCGTTTTTTATACGCTTGCATAAAATAAAACATTTGTTGTATATTTTGGCTGCTGACCATACACAGGTTAAAGAACAAACACATGACACATCCCACAAAACACAAGGACAGATAACAGACAAAATTAGATTAAAAACACATGCAGGAAAGATCATTGTAGAAAATGTGATCATTTTGATGGGTAAGTTCAATATTTACATAGGTATAAAAGTGAATAGGAATATTTAGAAATTACACTAAGGTATTGTTTATTGGAATCTACTGCCTTCTTCATACGGTGCACTTTAATTATATTATACATAATTATATGTATTTAACAGTCAAAGGAAGACAAAACTAAAAAATAAAAGAAAAATATATTTTAAAGACCACCTAAGGTTTTGTAAAGCGACTATAAACTTATAAAAAAAACTGTTTTAAGGCTATCATAAGCGGTGCAATGAAAATATTTCCTGAAGCTATAATATTTTTGGAGAATATAAGTGAACAAAACAGTGTCAATAAAACCGCAACGAATTTTGTATGCAAATGATGACTTTGTTTAGTATGATCTAAGAGCGTAAACTCAGTTGAGATTAGGGCGAGCTGTCTCAAGCGATATTGACGTGCGTTAAATTGGGCTAACACGTTAACGGATGCTCCGATGGTTAAGGGTTAAATTTTTACAATTTAACATAAACCTCATTTAACATACATCAGTATTTTTGAAACAACCCGCTCTGAGAACACAAAGTAGACGAAAAACCAACCGCCACCCGAAAAACTGTTAAATTGTTAAAACCCAATTACTATACAATAGCTTTTTTGCTTTAGTTTATGTTTATATTTGTAATGTCAGCATTGCGAACAGCACTGCAGACACAGAAAGTTTATGACCAAATACAGATTTTTTTCATAAATAACACTATACTGTTTGTAAACTTTATTATTTTTTACATGTTATTGCACATGAAGGCACTATGTAATTTAAAAATCGAAAATAAATTGTAAATATTTTTGACTCGGGCAGGACTTGAACCGGCATCTTCAGCGTTCCGTGCTGTTGCTCTACCAATTGAGCTACCGAATATTTTTTTTTTTTCAATTTATTTTTGATTTTTAAATTATATAGTGACTCGGTAGTGCTACCGAGTCACTATATATTGGTAGAGCAACAGCACGCAACGCTGACGATGCCGGTTCCAGTCCTGCCCGAGTCGAAAATTTTTTCAATTTATTTTTGATTTTTAAACACTAAACTGTTTCAGCGACAATTTCATTAAAGCTTTTAGATATTTTCCTTACTTTTATAACGTATATGTAGAGTTTAATAATATTTATTTAGTCGCGAATTTTTATTTGATTAAAATGGTTATTTCCTTCTCTTTATCCTAGATCTTTCGCGCGACGCTTGGTCAGGCTACAAAAATAATAAAAAAAAAACAAAAGAAGAAATAGATATGAATTCAACAAGCAGATAATACACATATGGGCGAATGCAATCTTGGCTCAACAAATTTCGCTTCGCTTAGCTCCGCAACGGAAAGATGTTTGCTTTGAACAGCTAAAGCACGGTTATAATACAAGTGCGGTGATATAGGGGACAGTCAACATGCCGCCAACACACAGACTCTCCATATGATTTTAGTTAATTTTACAGAAAATCTTTTTCTTTTGTATGGTCTTACTTAAGTTCCAATGTTTGTATATAACGCGTATAAACACAAAAAAATACACTTAATATACTGCCTGTATGTCTGTTAAACAAGAAATTCGTTCAAAAATAGTAGAAAGTATTTAAACATAATTCAATAATAATAGTTAATTACATTTCTATAAAAAACCTAATTTCCTTAATATCGGCCAGGACTTTAAAATTAACACGTTCTTTTTCACGATTCACTAAGCATTCAATTTAATTATAAATTGCGAAAATAAATAAGCTTTCCATAATTTGAAATAATATTAGAACGGTAGTCAAGTCATACAGACATACACAATATAGCAATATTGTAAACGTTACGTTAATAAATGTTTTAAAGATTTGAATATTAAATAATATGGATAGTCCGTCTGTGCGTGGTGTTCAAAGATATTTACGTGTTTGTTTCGGCGCAGAGCGGCGACAGAGGGCGGTAGCGACCCACGCGTTCGCATCCTGCGCCTACAAATATCAGCTTTGCGTTACCAAACAGTATATTAATATGCTCCTTGTGTTAATGTACTGAGGAAAATTCTAGTATCCATTAAGTGTATTAATATTTTTTTATTCATCATTCCTAGAGATTAACAGTAGCATAGTTTTAGCTAGTTCTTCGCGTTCACTACCATGTCAAATGTTGTGTGTGTTTGGATGTGATGTATGTTTTTGTTGTTCAGCCAGATTCTGTCAATCGATCAAGTTAGTTGACAAATGCAGTATATTGAATGTGTTATTTAGTCGCCATCATTGTGATTTTAATTCAGCGTCTGTGTGAAATGACAGAGATCGCCGCAAAACTTTTCATATAGCAATATAAATATGCTATTTATTTATATTTTATGTTAATATGTTACACGATACACACGCAAGTGTTAAGTTTTCAAATTTATGTATATTTAATTCGTTATCGGTTGCTGAAATACTAAAGGTCTTGTCTAATTAAGAGAGTTCTAAAGATGATATAGGGTCGTCTAACGCATAATATGTAAATATTTCTAAGCTTCCGCTGTACCACAGTTAGACTTAAATTCCAATAATAATATAGGCAACAATTAGAAAATTAATTCGACTCATTGAATTCATTCTATATATCATGTCTAGCTTAAAAACTAAAGTGGGGACTATGTATGAATGTTTAATTTAAAATAACATTTTTCATTTTTCCAATCTTATGTTTTTTAATTTATAGTTGGATGTTTCGTAGTAACATTATAAGCAAACGAATTGTCACCTCCAATTAATGTATTAGAAATTATTAGGTTTACGAGCTGAAAAAGTACTAGTAGAGAATTTCATAGATAAAGTATCTTTCTGGGAACCAATATATATTAAGCAGAGTTTAAAAAAAAAACCTTTTTATGCTTGCAAAGAAACGTTTTTTTATAATATATACTTATCCACATAGTCCGAATAAATAGGTCAAACTTTGTATAGTTTGAATTGGAGGTGTCATAGAAATTCCTACATACTCCCCATCATCAACTAAGAGAACTATTTACAACGAATATACAGCGAGTACCAAAATAAATGGCATCCCTGCAAAACTTAATGCTACAATCATCCTCTCTAATGAGCGAACGTGAAATTATATTAGCAAAATTTAACACTTTTATTATATTATTATGTGTTGTGTATTGTGTAGACGAAGACGCGTGACAACACGACAAACGATTTAATACCTAGTTCAAGATGTTTACGAAGATCGTTTTGAAAACATTTCCAATGGAACAATTGTAGTGAATATAACTTTATCTCTTGAATAATTTAAAACGGTATTTTTTATATTTAAAACAATCCGACGTTTAGGATAATAATTTTAAAATTAACGCCGAATTCGTTATTAAATACCATAATTAAAAAGGTATATTACTGTATATGCTTAAGTTTCAGTCTGTGATATTTGTAATTCACTTATATCTGAAATAACCTGTATTTAAATTTAATGAGAATAAAAAAGACACGATTCTATTTATATTCACTACTATTGTACCAAAAGTAAGAGAATCAGCAGTCGTGTTTGTTCTTCTTCTTTCTGCTCTCACCGAATTTCCCGCTAAACTCCCGCCACGAGGCCCTCATGTCGCCCAAAGAGAGCCGGGGCTTAGATCGTTTCTCGTCCCCGCCGGACATCGACTGATCCGAGCCGACCTTCGGTATACCGGCCTTGTCGGCCTCGGCCTCCTTTTTCGTATCGAAATAACCCGTTTCCGAATAGATGGCATAAGTGTAATCTATCGGTGAAAACTTTGGGCGCTCGCTCTTATAACCTATACAATTGCAGGACCCGTTCAAACACGAATCGCACGACTTCGAGCTGACGTTGCTGATATCCGACGCGATTTTACAATCGCAATCGATCTCGTAGCGGTACGGTTTCGAATCCGGTTTTGGTTCGCAGGTGCAATCCGGTTTACCGGTTACCGGTAACGGGAAATCGAACCTCGACTCACAGCTGACGTCCGAGGGGGTATCTTTGCAGGAGTGGCACCAGTCGCAGTCCTTAAGCGATTGGCAGGTGGGCGTGTCTATCAGTTTGTACGAGTGTTGTGAGTGGGGCGTCTCACCAGAGTCCCAGTGGGCGTCGGGCTCCGTGTCCGGCTCGGAGCAAGAGGACGAAGTAGAAGAGGGCGGGGAGGGGGGCCGTTGGCAGTGCCCGCTGAACTTGGACGTCTCCGGCTGCTTCTGGATTATTATCTCCACCTGTAAATTCCAGCGGTATACGTTTTATTTACTGTAGATAGTTAGCTAGGGTTAATCTCAAGGTTAGGATATTAAGTATAATGTGATAAATTGGGATACCGTTTCGTATTCCATAACATTCGCTAGAACGGGCTCGTTGGTGTAATGGTTGCATAAACGGGTCGTGGGTTCGATCCCCACCAACATTTAAATCTAATCAAGTTGCAATTTTTCTAAAAACATCTTGGACTCAGGTTGGAAATCTGGATATTAAATAAATAGTAGAAATATCGAAAGTATGTATCGTCCACAGATGGAAAGGCCATCCAGTTTGATCGCGTGTCGGTTTCAGTTCATTCGAGTTCCGAATCCAGAGCCAAAATAGGCCGACAGCGCATCTCGTTTAGATGTTATACGGCTGATATATCTCACCTACCGTCACACAAACCACGTGCTTGTCGTCTGTCTACATAAAAAAGAAAGGGCCACATAGAATAGATAACTTATAAACTATAATTATTAACAATAATAGTCTAGTTGGGCTAGAGTTATCTCTAGATTAATAATAGCGATAAACAATTTATTTTATAATCTTCATACCGCATAAGGCAGAAGATCTCAAAAATTCGCGAATAAAGTCGCGGGCACAGCTAGTATATTTAAAAACTGCTTGTCTGTTTGTTTGTAAAGATACTGATTGTAAGGGAAATGCTATGTATTTGCTGCGGTAGGAAACGTCAGCGCGTTTCAAGCGCTAAGCGGCGCCATCTATTGACCGGATTATTAAGCTTTTCAAACTACATAACCTGTTATTTCTAGTAACCGTTGTTGGATTTTATATATATTTTTTTTACTTCACAATATATATATATTTTTTTATAATGGGATTCCTAATGGAAGTATAAAGCACTTCGTTGGATATTAATACTTATATTAAAAAATATTATGTGACTTTATGTCATTTTAACTTTTACAGCATTAAAATTATATAATATAGTATTGTATACAAATAGTTTGCTTTCATCAAACAAAAATGAAACAATAGAGAAACCTTAAAGTCTTCGCTGTACAGTTTATGCTGCTTGTCCTTGTGCGCGTCGTCTAGTTCCCACTTGTTCAAAGTCAGCTTGAACGTCTCCAGATTAGGACCTGAAATATGAACAGAACTATCATTAGTAATTAATACATCAAAAGCATTTATTTAGTTTTGGGTAAACTGTAAGAATAGTAAGACAAATATACTATTAAAGTACTCGGACTCCAATTGGTAATAAGTTGATGATGATTAATAAGTACTGTCCGAACCCCGTAATACTGATGGTGCCTAAGACAGCTGATCATCCCGGCCTCCACTTTAACTTGAATAAACTGAAAGGATTTATGACTTGATTTATTTAGTATTACTTGCACATTGTGGATCATCTTAGTCTTGTACATGTGTAGGTTATTTCTTTTCAATTTATTTTGGTTACTGGCATGAACAAAATGTTCAAAGTCTGTAACAACATTACTACATAGTATAAAACATAGTCGCTTTTTCTGTCCCTATGTGCGCTTAAATGTATGAAACTACGCAACAGATTTTGATGCGTTTTTTTAAAAATAGATAGAGTGATTCAAGAGGAAGGTTCAGTTTTTTGTAGTGTATTTAGTATCTGCATTGCACCCGAGCAAAGTCGGTGCGGGTCGCAAGTAGATAATAAAACCCACTGTCGTGTGGCGAGGGCACCGGCTGCGAGCCAACGCACGCGGTGACAAAGAACGTGTTGAACCAGAGATGGAACAGCCGCTCCTTGCGCATCATCATCTTCTGCTTCGCGTAGACGTCCAGGCGCACATCCCCGCTGAGTGGCGTGCATGCGAGAGGACACACGCGCACACATCGCTCCCCTCGGCGCATCTCGTGGCTGCCTAGGCATGTCTGCAAGATAATTCGGAAAACTATTATCTCAGGTTCGAATTATATTATTTTTATGTCGGTTAGAGCACTTATCGAGGCTATATAACATCACACTGCGACAAATATGAACGAATAAACGTTGGAAAATGAGGAAAAGACGGAAAAGAATATTCATTCTAGTGGGCTTTCATTGCGTGCGCTGCGAAAATAGTTTTAAAATAAAATAAAAAATCTTTAAATGATTTTTTAAGTATCCGGAACAGTAGTGTATCTTTTAAAATTAAACCGCAAGAATGACAGGACGCAATCGACATGGATAATAATAATTATTATTTATAACGTTGGGGAGGTTTTTTGCAAAATAAATAATTTATGCTCAAAATAACTATGCCATGCGGATGAATTCGCGGGCAACGATAGTTATTAATAAAAACAGAAAAACCATTATTTATATTAAAAACACACACAACAAAAAACTATGGCTTGTTATTTTCCTATGTATACCTTGAGCATAGAAGGCTTCGCCTGAGCGACAGTGATCTCCAAAGTGCAGTGGGCGGCGTTCAAAGCTGGCGGAGGCGACATCACCACCTCACGGATGTGCACTTTGCTCGCGGTGTAGTGTAGCGAAGAGCGGACCAACGACGCAAAGTACTCCACGTAACGCCGTTGCGATGGTATCGTTACACCTGAAAGTAGTTAAATATTTTTTTTAGAGAAGGAGAGACGAGCATGGGATCACTAGTAGGTGATATACCATATAGCATATAAACAAGATGACTACATTATATACTTCGTGCATGAAGTCTCCTAAAAAGGATCTGTCGGTTTATTACTAATGATATACATATGTCTAATAACTAACAGATCTTGCGTTCGATTTAAACTGAGTACAGTATACATTTAAATAAATTCATCGATAAAATTAATTAAGAGTATTTAATGTTCTTCCTTATATTCTTGTAATTTGTGTCTTTGTTCAGTTTATAGTGAATTTAGTTAAAACACAGCCGCTAGATGGCGTTGGTTAAATGTCTAGTCGGCTTGCATCCCGGTGATAAGATATTCCTCTAAAATTTATGTTATGTGATTTTTTTACAATAAACATTTCTGCTATAGCTAGTATCCATGATCACATTAAGTAGTGGTCGGTAATTATAACAAAATTGTAATAATAATCAAATACAATAAAATAAATACCTTTTTCATCGTGTGCTCTCTTTGCGCCGTAGAATTTGAGTGCTTCATCCGCCGTCGCCTTTTGACCGCTGTACAGCAAATAGCAGCATACCATCGTACCTGTAATGTTGCACGAGCATTTGTGTAAGTTAAATCTTACTCTTGGCCTGTTTTACAAAAGGCATCATGTTAAGATATTCTTTATTTAGATAAAACACTTTTGTCGGTTTAAAAAACGAAAAATAAGTTACTCTAACTCCCACTCTCATTCCTACACTCACTCCCACTCCTATTCCCAAAAAGCCAAAGAAGAAAGTTTCATTGTTCTAGCATCAAAAACCACGAATTTCCATACAAACTTTCATACCCTTTTTCAAACCCTATCAACCATTTTTTGACATTAAAAATCGTAGCTTATGTCCTTTCTCAGGCTCAAAAATATCAGTGTACCAAATTTCAATGAAGTTCAGTAGTTTCGGAGCTAAAGCCGGACATACAGACAGACAGAGTTACTTTCGCATTTATAATATTAGTATAGAGTTATTTCAACTGCGACGAACGTTTCTCGTTTTTAACATAGTGTTTTATTTAAATGTTTACTAGTTATGTATATAAAGAGATATTCTTTAGTTTATAAGTAACAAGCCAACCAACTTTTTGTATGAAACGGGCCTTAACATAACAATCGTACTTATTTGTTGCCATGGAGATTCGTATCAACGATATATAATAATTTATATGACCGGTTAATAAACTTGGAAGGATATAAAGGTGCGGATGCACAAGTGCTGTTATTGCTAATAATGTTTAATTGTCTGAAGTAAACATCTACATGTATTTGTTAAGGATACTATCTATACTAATGTATAAAACTGAAGAGTTTGTTTGTTTGTTTTTTTGAACGCGCGAATCTCAGAATCTACTGGTTCGAATTGAAAAAATATTTTTGTGTTGGGTAGAGCATTTGTAGGCATATATAGGCTATAAAACATTGCCATGTAACTAATACAAGAACGTTTCAAGAAACCCAAAAATTAATCCTCTTTAAATAATCTTTAAAAAGTCCGCGACGCTATATGTCTATCTTTTAAGATTAACTTGCGTCGTGGGTAACAGTTTAAGTTTATAAAAATGAGGGGAGACAAAAATACAATTTTACTAAAACAATTGGTGCCACTTTTTCTTAGGTAATTTTATTATATTACATTTTTTTAATTAATTACATACATATTGAACGAACATAAGCAAACGTTTTTTTTTGGTTTGGATAGCAACATATACTTATTAATATTAAATTAGCATAACCAGTTACTGACACAAAAGTTTGGAAGTTGAAGTTTTAATGCAGACCTGCCTTTACAAATAACAATTAATATTTATACGAATGCATTTTTCAAAGTCAGATGATATCATTCACGAAATTCATTATGCTGAGTCACGTCTAGCATTTGCAGTTAATTAAAGTAAGCAGTTATTTTTGCATCGGTAAAAAGTTAATTTATTCATTAAGAATTAACACTACGAATTTCAACATAATTGCAATATAGACAACAGTTTTTCTCTTATATAGAGAACAGAATGGAATATAAAAGTAATGGCATACGAAAATACATAGAAATAAGTGATATTTTTAACGGTTAGATCATAACAAGTAATAAAACAGCGATGGGAGCACAGAAATGAGTTGGCCCTGGAAGGGGATACGGGGCATTAGACTTGTCTCTGTAAATACGAAGTCCGTAGTCACAAAACTATGAAATAATTGTACGTGTATCCTGCATTGCGTGGCCAGGCCAAAAAGGAGTAAAAACATTAAAACAGTCACACCCTTTGTCCCTTTCACGGCCGCAGTCCCTCGTGTAAAGGGCCGCAACCGCAAAAACTACGCACAAAGACCACCCCGCTTCTTTGGGAAATTTACGAGCAAAGTCTCTGCGGTGCCCCATTTGGTCAATAATAAGCCGGAGAAATATGGCAATAGCCGAACGGCAGTTTAGGACGATTTTCCTTTGTTAAAGACCCTGCTGAAAGCGACGCTCGCGTGTAATAGACTTAACCTTTGTAACTATTAAGCCCCGTATACATGGACTTGCAACAGTTAAAAATCGACGAGATATACAAATTTACAGAAAAAATTTGAAACACCTGAAAACGCGCGTAGTATGCAAGTGGCAATATGTCATTTACTTTTCTGCTTTGGGTGGAGTGATTTTCAGATATTTATTATTGAATGCATTCATTCAAATTTTATTGTACATCTGTGACGCACGCTAAAGACAGTAAAAAATATTAAACTACTGAAAATTGGTGTAGATATTTGAAAAGTAATTTATTTTTGTACCAAGCAAGTTGTTTTTACCTTTAATTGTTAAATTAGAATCGAGCTCAAATTATAGTCGTATAATAATTAGGTGAAATGTTACTTCGGTTTAGATTCATTCCAAGAAATTATGTAGCACCACCTCGAAGTTTGAAAGTTGGTGTGATCACTAATTTATTGTTATCCATTAAAGTCAATCAGTAAGCGGTGGGTAAAATCTTTTAAAAGCAAAATTGGTTTAAGAAAAGGTTTTCATCGAGTTAGCATATAAATTAAAGATACATATCAAAGTTGTTTCAAAAAAGCAACATATTGCCGGCGACTTGGTAACAAGTATCCTACAACTGTACCGTAGGCATTATGAACAGGGGTCCTTATTATCCTCGCCGCGCAATCTTCGGTAAATATCACCGTTATTAGTCTATTTCGGGTTGAATATGTTTGAATATTGATTAGCCTAGGTTGTGCTGAGGTCTACACGTGTTGCTAGCGAGCTCTTTGATCGATCTCGTGAAGGTCGAATTCTCAAAATCGCTTCGTTCAACTTCTACGTACAATTTAATCTTATTACACGTGCTTAGTCATTAGTGAAACAGAAAAGATAAGCAAGGATCACCTTGAATATTACTATAAGGAACTTGTTAGGTGGGACCATAGAAAAAAAAATGGGGGGGGTTAAAATATTAAATGTCCATTTTATACGAAATTTTAATATTGCTCTATAGTTTACACAAATCTAAGATAAAATCACAACACAAAATAATGATATAAACTGAAATTTTAAAAATGTTTAAGATAAGTTAACCCAGCGTGTAACAGTCCACCGCCAGAACACTCGTCTTTACTACTTCAACGTACATAAGACTTGCTCGTACAGCAAAACGTGCTTTCATAAAAAATAGTAACTTCAAGAGACGTTGCAATTTCGGCCCCACAGCACTGGCAATTTACTCGGCACACTTTAGGGACAAAGAGTTGTATGCAGCGGGAATATACATTTTCCGAAGCGCCCTCGCGTGCAGTTGAATACAATCACACTGAATAGATAAGAGTGAGTTTTCAATTACCGTGCAATTTGCTTTTGTTGCGCAAATGCGGGTGCAAAATTAACTATTTCATACAAAATCTTAGGCCGAAGTCTCCCATTTTTCAGCTTTTACCGCGTAGCTACCTTTGGTCAGTCAGTTGGTGCTACAATTCGAAGAGTACAATGATATAAAATTACGACGCCGATGCTGTACGCAACATAATATTTATATCAGACCACATCCTTACTTGCTAACGTCTAAATTAACCTTCTTTGTAATTGGGTAGTACTTATATGCCGTTTAGAACGGAAACGACATTACGAGGGCTTGAATTATGCTCTCACATTGGATAAATAACTCTAAAATGCATAAAATTAAATACATAAGGTTTACTAAAGAAACATTTTAGACTTGGATGTTTATGAATCCTTTGAATATTCGAGCATAAAATACTAGCACAGCTTTTGGGATTTTGGTGGTTTTAATGAGTTAATTCATAAATCTCTGGTTATTACTCGAACATGCAGAATATTTTAAAAGGAAATTGTAAAGATATTATAATTGACCCATAAGTGGTCCACCACATAGAGTTGCGTATTGATAATATTAAGATTATATGCATTACCTGTTCTTCCTTTGCCCGCCTTGCAGTGTACTGCAGCTACGTTCCTTGTATCGGCATTCAGCCAAGAGTGCACCGACTCGCAGAAGGGCTGGATCAGCTCGATGTTCGGCGGGGTGTGGTCTTCGAACGCGTACCTCTCCACCTGGAATTCAGTATGGCGAGATTAGGACACTAAAATTTGACGGCATTACCATTTGACCGGAAATTTGTTTATAAGCCAATGCCATACAAGTTTTAGTACCCATTTAACAAAAGCCGGGATTATTCCATATAATCCATTTGAATTACTCCCATAAGCCCTGCAAAGGTATTTTAGATACTAAAATAAATTATTGTAAACCTTATATTGGAAGGGATCATCAATCAAGTAAGTTATAATATAACTGAACGTAATTCGTGTATGAATATTCAGCACAGTTAAGATTCGACCTTAAGACCTTAAAATCGAAAGACGGGTGTAAACTCCTTCGAGTTGTTTCGATCACGTACGAATCAAACAAAGAGCTTATTTGATAGAATATAAACATCTGTCAACTGGTTATGCAAATCCGTACTAATATTATAAATACGACACTGTATTATATTTATTTCAAGCCATAATTAAGCAAGCTGTCCACTATATATTTGGTGTACGAGGCGTAATATCGGAGAGCAATTAGGGTTTATTTTATTTCTAGAAAAGAGAAAGCAATAATAATAGTATATAGATCACGAAGATCGCTCTTTTTCAGGTAGTATTCCCCTCGATATTTACAACCACGAGAACGAATCCACACGTAGAAACCAGTGGGTATATAAATGAGGAAAACATTTTGCTTCCCCGCGCGAAGTTGTAAGGGGAATTAATAGCACCTTTAGTGGCTTCCACTTGGGAAAGCATTAACACTATTCTTACCACTCGCCTTTTACACAATTTCCATACAACAAGTGCACTTTTCTGGGACTTTAGTTCTTTGATGCAGCTATGTGCCGTTTGTCACTTCCTATGTAATGAATATTTACACAGATTCATCTATATTTTAATACTACTCATACATATGTGTGTCAACGTCTGATTCGTGGTATACAATATTTTCACTTGGGTGTACTTGCTAGTAATCGAGGAAGGCTATATCGTAATCCCGAAAATTGTTAGCATAATTCTTAAATCAAAGAATAGTACAAATTCATTTTCGCCTAAGATAATTGCACATTTTTATCTCCCTCTATTGAAAATCATGTTTTTTGTTATTAGGCCACTCTGTCTCTAGCGGCCTCGTATATAAATAGAGATATTCGCCACAGCAAGATAATTTGGAAAGGAAATGTCATATGGTTTAGCATATTCTCTTTAGAGATGGGAGATATTGTTTTGGGAAATTTGGTTGCGCTGACTGCCCAAATGTATCACATTAAAAGTTCTAAAAAGAGATCAGCAACAGTCGAAAGCAATCAAGCATTCACCTATAATTCCTCGAATCGAATCTCCCCATACGAGGTGCGCCCGAGGCAATCTCATTTCTGCGGTATCCCATCGGACGTGTGAATGTGGTTACCGCGTTCCCAGAAATTGCCTTTTGAATCCTGCATGGAAGTCTGCGGTCTACTACGGGCATTGTGTGTCAACACAGTATACTCCACTCCAACAGTGAAACGACGATCAATGAGCGAAGTTCACTAATTCATAGACAATATCAGACAAAAGAAAGAAACTGTATTTGACCGTCATTATTTTACTCATGATTTTATTTCTATGAGAATGCAGAAGCACAGTATTAAGGGTTTAGAAAACAAAAGACGACCGCGGACCTTGTGAACTTGATGTACATTTAGTGGAGGGGTGGATATTTCACCATCTTCCTTGTGCGTACACTGTGACAAAGCTCTCAGTCATGTAATATGGATGTCAAGGGAACACGAGCATCCGCCAATTAGGTGACCATTTTGCGAAGGATATAAAGCTCGCCAGTTACATGGTTGCGTAACTTTTTTGTGTGCATGTTTAATTACGTTTAAAGCGGACACAGTCAAAAGGAAACGACGCCTTTGTTCCCTAAACTTACGCAAGAGCTTTGTCTCGAGGAGGACAACTCTTTGTCTCATTCTTGTTTCGAAAAGTTAAACATCGTTAATTGTTTTACCGGCTCAAATTGTACAAAATTTCGCTAAACTCGTTTGGAATTAGCACTCATTCAATAGAAAACTTATTTCGTATTTCATTAATTTGTTTACACTACTTCGAGGGTTAAACTAAATGATACTATTTACATTCTGCTTTAATAGAATTATAATATCAAATTTAATAGAATTGCGTCTAATCATTTTAAGGATTTCAACAAATATTATCCTAAAGTGAATAAACATAAGAAGAACTTAAATCTTATTGTATATTTAAATTTTGTTATATAACGTTAAAATTTAATAAAAAAAAATAGAGCACATTAAATAAAAGCTTAAAAAATACTTTAAAATAAAACACTTTAACGGTTTAAAACTTATTTGAAAATGATTTTTAACAATTTTTTCAAATAAGTTTAAATAATATATCGCGTTTTAAACAGTAAAAGTGTTTTATTTAAATGTGTACTACTCGTACACGTAAGTTTTTTCAATAAGTATCCATATCCATTGATGTATTCAGATGTGTCCCTTTAATACATCAATAGATAATAACTAATATAGGGTCTGCTTTTAAATTAATTTTATATTTTGAATAATATTTGTGGTCTCTGTCCGAACACGATGCAAACTCAAGACTTTCATCTCCCTTAGCAAGCGGTCTAGCCGTAAAACCGCCTTTTAAAAATCACAACACCTTCCCATGTTATAAAAGAGCAAACATATTTGTGGAGCTAAGCAAACCAATCGAGTGGGCGTGATCCCATAAAATGTTCACAAATAATGTCATAGGCGGTCACGGTCGTGTCTTGCGGTGGGCGGTCATGGCGTCGTCGCTTTGTAATCTACTATCTACTAACTGTCCACGACTAAGGGCAAGTTGCTTCAAGAACAGATACGTAAATGTGCAAATAAGGCTTTAGTTTTCAGTTAAAAAGGTTTTGTTTCAGAAGACGCATCCATTCAAGGAATAAATAAAATTACAATAAGTACTAGATCAATCAATCAAGTACAGTTCTTGACATTCTTCTCTTAGAAATAAAAAATAGAGTGAATAATATAATTATGTCCTAACTAATGAAACACATTGGTAGAAAAAACAAGGCCCCAAACCGAGAAAGTGCTTTATAGAAGAAAAATCCGTTGTTGCGTGGTATAACTAATTAACATGGGTTTTAAGTAAAAAAAGTGTCGATGAACTAGGAAAATAAGCGAGTAAACTATTTAACATTACGTACTTATCCCTAATTAAGATTTTAAAATACGAAATACATAAAGGAATAGAGATACACGTACCTATAAGTAATAATACAGAGAATAGAATAGCCACAAAGACTGTCTATAGTTTACGCGAGTAGTACACATTAAAATAAAACACTTTAACGGTTTAAAACGCGATATATTAGTTAAACTTATTTAAAAATGATTTTTAACTTCGGCCCGACGTAGTCACGGGGAGACTGTGACTTTAACTAATATATCGCGTTTTAAACCGTTAAAGTGTTTTATTTAGATAGATACAAAGAATATACAAACTCTTAACATCTTAGTCACATGATAATAAATAGAGGAATCATCAGCAATTATATACAGCATAGTTGAAGTTCCTTTCGACATGAGTAGTCCTTAGTCACAGACCTTAGTCCATTCTTTTATTCAACGGCAGGATCTTTAACTAATTTCAATTTCAAAAACTCATCTCTGAAGAAAGCCGTTCAAAGACAACGCCCACTGAACGCGAGGGTTCCCAAAACTAGTTTTTACCTGAGCCAACCCAATTCGGGACGCGGGCAGAGCCGGAAGAACTTTTTTTATCACCTCTCCCACGAAACTAGGAATTGCTCCGAAGATTTTTAGAATAGCCCAAACGAGTTTAGGTGGACCCTTAAATGTTTATGGACATTACTCATTTAAATAAGTGATTCCATGGGAACCGCGGAGGTATTACACAATGTTGCTTAGGGGACAAGGTCAATCCGCAAAGTGTTTTGTGTAACAATTAAGATTTATCGTTACACGTAATTACCTCTAATCGAATACTGATAACAGGACGCGTCAAAGGTTTTACTACACAGATCGACTAAATCTAAGTTCTAAGAAGTTTTAGATGAAGATTACAAAAGTTTTGAATTGATTAGACTAGAAGACAGGAATACAATAAGAGTTGTTTAAAAATAAAATCGTAATCTAATCGTTTAAATTATAAATCCATCGAGACCGTAGCTCAATTGCTTAGAGCAACAGCGCGGAACGCTGTGGATGTGCGGTTCGAGTCCTGCCCGTGATTTTCGTAATTTTTTCAATTTATAATCGATATTTAATTTATATAGTGTCATCATGCGCAGTAAGATGTGAAAAATATTTAAGTTTTTAAATGTCTAAGCGTTGCCATGCTTGTCATCTATGGATTATAGAATTTGGCAGCTTCAACGTCCTCCTTGCAACAAAAAAAAAAACAACAGTTCAATAGACAATAGAGCTAGGCCGTGTTATCCAAAGCGCTCCGGCACCAGCTTAATGCGGGTGCATTATTATAGCGAGGTCCTCAGACAGCAATACCACTTAACAGGTGGATAACCTGCCACTCGCGCCCCGACGCTGGCGAAAAATTACCAGACATTTTTCGTAATAATCATCACTCACGATCGTCATTCACTCAACGAGTTATAGCAAATTGAGTAATTTGAAATACTGACATTTGTTTCAGTGTTCGATAGGACTAAAGGTCCAAGGCAATCACGCCTTGCAACGGGCGTATCGGTTAGTATAAACAAATAAACTTATTTATTACTAGCTATGCCAGCGACTTCGTCCGCGTAAATAATTTTTTGGGCTTTAAAAACCTTGTTTCTGGTTCCAAAACAAAATTGTAGCTGTTATATCCACGATGTCGTCTGCGTTCCGTTGTTCTTGCAAGTCAAATTTAAAAGATAGATAACTGTCGTATTTTTTACATCATCCAAAGAAGGATTCTTTCATACATGTTTTTTTGGGTATCTTGAACGGCAGCGCACGCAACAAAAGCGATCAAAGATGAATTTCCTCATTTTTCGACATTTCCCTCTGGTTTTCGTTCCTTTTGTCGCTGTTTATAGCCATTGGACCATTTTTCGAGCAGGGCTTTCCTCGAAAAATGGTCTAACGAACACAAAAACAATTTTTCAATTCGAAGTACTTAATGAGATTAGCGCGTTCAAAACAAACCAACAAACTCTTCAGCATTATATGTATATTAGTATAGATTATTAAATAACTTTGACGCAAACTAACCCACGTAAAGCTAGGTAATATGTTATGTTATATGTATAGCGGTTACAAAGAAGATAAGTATGATAAGCACTTTACTTAAAAGCATCTTTTTACAAGGTCCAATTTGATCCGGCAGCTTTCAAGCTTTCAAAGCTCTCGCGTAATTCATTCGAAACTTAGTTTAAATCCGTAACTAAGTTAGCCAGCGGTTCTTAATGCAAGTGGCGAGTCTTGTTCTTGACGGGAAAATGTTAATTTTGCAATGTAATTAGAAAAAGGGTAAATGCAATGGCAGCTGTTACCATGGCAACTAGTATTATAAATTTCAGGCGCCATTGTGGTATGTAAGAAGTTGTGATCCGATAGTTATAGAGTATAACGATTTCTTATTCAAATAAAACACTTTAACAGCAGCCGTGGTCACGGGGAGACTCCCCGTGACCACGGCTGCTGCAAAGCAACCAAAACGTCGGGACGAAGTTAAAAATCATTTTCAAATAAGTTTAACTAATATAACGCGTTTTAAACCGTTAAAGTGTTTTATTTATTTCACTATACACATATTCTACCATTATAGAAAAAAATCCATTGCGATAGACTTATTATATACATATTTCATAGAGTGATGTTTTTGTCAATTCACCCAGGCTGCACGTATAAATGTCGATCCCCTCTTGTAGCTTATTGTTAACACGCATAGCACGGACAAGAGGGGATTTTAGCAGCAAGTTGGTACGTGAGTACGGCAGCGCAAGTAACGGTGGTCGTCATCGCCTCCACACGTATCGGTCCGGCACTGACAAGTGTAAGGACTGTAGAACTCCTGGGTTCAACTCTCGACCCCGAAATACTTTTACCAGATATATCAAGTTCTTATATCAATTACACGAATCATCACATAAAACAATTACCAAAAAAATAAACTGCCGTATAACATGTTTATTTCTATGTGTCTATTGTAGAGATAAGTTGTTAATTATTCTATTAATTTATTTGCCATAATATTTAAGAACTTTCGTAATTTACTGCATTCATTTTAGTCCCCTTTTAAATAGATACTTAAATAAGACTCGCTTTAACGCGCTTAAACTCGCTAAAGACGTGCTTTACATTGCAATCAATTGTGCATTTTAGCGTAAGATGATATAGGGCTTCGTAGGAGAATTTCTTTATCTCTAAACGAATTACACGAGCAAATATCCTACTGGATATCGACGCGTTTCAACTGCTGTATCATTTAGCTTCTTCGCCTCGCTAGGGCTTCCGAGATTGATCGCGAGAGCTCCATCTGTCGGTCGTTATTATAATTACGGGAGGCTCCGTCCATCCAATTATAACTTCATTAAAGCCTTATGATGTTGAAAGGTTACTAAGCGGCGAATCACGGATCTGCGATATTGTTTTGAATTGAATTTTGAAGGCACATGTCAATATTTCAGAACTTAAATCTTGTGTTCGCCAATTGTAATTGATTAATACAATAATTATAAATTATTTAAAACTTTGTATACAAAAAACCGAAGCAAAAGCTATTAATGTAAAGAGCCCTAGGTAGCTCTAACGAGACGGACATTTTTTTTATTGAGACAATATTTTTGGGCATTTTATTTTAATATTAGTCATAAAGCATACAATACGCATTATTTTTTATTAGCCCGTATATGTTTCTTATGACCGTCTTTGTAGCCAAATAGGTTAAACATATTGCCTACCATTGCGTTATGCGCGAAAGGTCCTGGGTTTGAATCCCAGGGAAACAAAAAATTGTTTGGGTCACGCAGGGCACCGAGGTCTGATCAACTACTTGCCTGTTAAAGAACAGATCAGTGAAACGGACACAGAAATGTGTTCGCCCCATGCCCCACGAGCAGGAAACGGCATTTCACACAGATTTGTTTCTTATGAGATAAATAGAGATTTAAAGCAAACATAAGCCCGTTATGACATTGACGCGTTCAGAAAGCATTGTAGATCTTTTTAACATTTTAAATTCTTTAAATTTAGAAGGTTTTTGATGACGATTGTTAAACCATCACCATGATTATTTAAACACATCGGTTTGCTTATTTAAAGTATGCAATAAATGCTAAGAAACTAAAATCATCGTGAAAAAGTTTTATCATCAGTTTAAGAATATGGAAAAGCAAAGCAGTGCAGCGAACATGTCAACCAAATAGATTTTTACGTCAATTACGATTGCCCTAACGAACGGGATTTTTTAATTAAATGTTTTATTGTTAATAAAATTCCAGCCACCGCTAATGATGTCACATAAGCAATCTACACGCGTAGCCATAAAAACGCTATAAATATGCATAACGCGGAGGGCATAGTATTCTGGAGATAATGCGAGTGGACTTTGAAGCTAGACATCGGAGCAATTAAATTATAGATTAATGATAACGGTTGATTAGACGCGACCGTCCGTAATTATCTATTCATGCTCGGAATGCTGGAACGTTGCTGGATATATATCTTATGGGGAATTTCGTTATTGGAATATATAACAAGTGTTTATGCGTTTCGTTGAATATTTATTATTTAAATTTAAAAATATAAAGGGCATGGGTAACCGTTTGACTTTTTTATCAATAGTAAAGGATTTTATTAAAACTCGATAGTGATATGAACACAATGACATCAAAATATGATATTTTGATAACTCTAATTCATGATTAACATCGGTCAACGAATTTATATCGATAATTAAATTAACAGCTGGATTAGTCCTAAATGAATCTTTATTCAAAAAAGATTGAAAGGTAGTTTTGAAAATAACATGAAAATATTTCACTGATTGAAAACGCATATTATTATTAGTTAACAAATATAGTTTTTAGACGTTGACCTCATTTCATTTTAATGTACTCAAGTATCGATAAATGAACATCACTCATAGAGCTTACAAAAATGCATAGCGTCCGATCAAAACTTGTTTAAGTCAACAGTTCCTCTTAGAATAATTTAAACTTACCCTTATTGAAAATTACCCTTGTAAGGACTCAATCAATCAAGTCAAGGCATTTTTTCAAATAAATAGAAAATTAATTGACGTCGTCAGTGTTCCGTGCTGTTGCTCTACCAATAATATAAAAGCACGGAACGCTGTTGATGCCGGTTCAAGTCCTACCCTAGTCGAATTTTTTTTTTCAATTTATTTTCTATTTTTAAATTATATAGTGCCTTCATGTGCAATAACATGTAAAAAAATATTAATGTTTTCAAGTCAAGACCCAAACCCGAAAACATATTTGACAATTCGGACATTTAAGCCACCGGACTCTTATGAGTTAGAACAAATACGGATGCATGCAACATTTGCGTCAGAGCTAGAACGTAATAATATAAAATAAATCCTACACTCGAAGTATTCGCGGAAAGAATGTAGGAGGTGGTAGTAAAATGCATGCGATGTCGTGAAAATGAAACTATTTCCCCGAGAATCTTGTGGAAAATGGAGCCCTTTCGCAGTTGGAACGTGACGGCGAATAATTTCAAAGTGCGATTAAACGTTAATTAAGAATATAAAAATGCATTCAGACGGTTTCTTTCCACTGTAACTATACTTTCTACTGTATACGACACGTGATATTATAAATGCATGAATGTTTTATTATTACTCCTTCACACCACGGAAAACCTAGTTACATAAACAATTCAATTTATTAGGCTTCAATAATGCGGGAAAGGAAAGCTTAACAGACCATAGGACAATATCTTGCATTACAACACCTGTGATACAGCATTTTGATGTACGATAACGTATCAACAAGTTCACTCGTTAGTTACCTACTATACTACTATATGCTGAAATAATTCGTCTGTGATTTATTTTTAATATCTTCTTGAAGTAAAGTTAAGTTAGTTATGAAAATGGGCATATAGAATTTCCCTATATTGAAACTACACCAGTGAGTTAGTCGAGAGGACGCATAACAACGAAAAGTTTTATGCTCCTTGTGAATTTATTTTTTGAGCAAACCAACAGTAAAACGTTAGTAATATTAATACTAGTCTTGACTATGTATCGGAAGTATTCTCAACCAAACAAACGGTAAGAACCAATGCAACCCGTATCTAAAGTACACAACGATACAGTGTTATTTGTAAACAAATATATAACGCTTAAATAGTGGCGTCATTATAATACCTAGTAAGGAAGTCGTGATTCGCGGAAACTAAGGGGGCTAACACACTGGCAACGAAACAAAAGTTGCGTATTCAACTGATACTTGTTAGAAAAAACGTAAAATAAATTTGTTCTCCACTACATCATGTGATTTCATATTGCAAATTGTTTGTCAACTGTCCCGGCTTCTAACCCCACATGTTCCGTGACTTCGTTCCTATGGTAAAACAACGTGCGCGAGTATTTCGCGTGCAAGCTACATAACTGACTCAAATAACTACTGGGTGCCCTGTAAAACAAAAGCAACAACTCGTACAGCTAACAGAATAGTACTTTTTACATTCACATGTATCGCATCCGTCGCAAGGCCTAACTGTTTCGACTCTTTTATAGATTTAAATATTATTTTTTTAATAGACATTACGCGTTTAAAACCGTTAAAGTGTTTTATTTAAATGTGTACTACTCGCGTGAACTATAGACGACATTACTTTTGTACAGCTGATCCGGCTGTGTTGCCCCGTTGTTAATTAAAAAAACAAACTTAGTAAAGAGCAACGGGGACCTATATTTTACAAATTTTTCCGAACCGGGGGGAAGCACACCCCCCTGCTTTCTCCCATTTCACAAGCACTCTCCTTAGTTACTACTAACTTCTTCCTCTTTTTTTTGTAATTATTAAGCGAATTTAAGTAGTTTAAGTTTGAGTTTGAACTTCGTAATCGTTTCGTAATTGTTAACTCGCAGTAATAAGATCGCCAAATGTCGCCCAGATGAACCAATCGGCGTGTAAATCAAATAAATGCGGCGGTCAAGGGCGAGTGTCTCTTTGCAGCTTGTGCGGCAGATGTCTGCTTGGTAGTGATTAAGATAGCGACTACGGGGCTTATTAATAAAAATAAATCTAAGCAATATAGGAACAAAAAAAGGAGATTTCTACCAATGGCAAGGCTTAGACAACAATTAAACTCGTTTAACACTGTTTATATTAGATTTTTACGTAGTTTAGTAAAGATTAGATATATTAGATAGTAGTTTATTTCAAATAGAAATATCTTTTACGTTTCAATAACTCAAATGTGTGCAGATAGACAAAAACAAATATATTATAATAGTAATATTATGTGCTTGAAATCGTGATCAATACAGATCCATCAATTTAATTTATATGACACAATACATATAGACCTTTATAAACATATTATGTACAGACAGACACAGAACACAAAGACGTTAGTAACGTTTCAATCAACGCCTAATTTTGGTGGTAACTAAGGTATGTTGAAGGCATTTCGTTAGTACATCGGGCATGGCCGATAAGCGGCAATCTGCAATCGCCCTAAGCGTCTGCTGATAAGCTATCACGCGTTATCGTGTAGGAAGGGCATCCAGGGCGACGGCTCGTCTACGCTTTCTCTCGCAACACGGTCTGGGTGACACTGCGCCACCACCACACACGGCTCTTTGATTGATCACAAAATGGTGCCAGTAAAAGTTGTAAACAGTCGCCGTTTCAGAGTTAATCTGATACACATTCCAATAATTGGAAATAATTTCAGTGCGCGGAGAAATCCCACATTACGAATAATAAAACTTGAAGTTTTTTATCCTAAATCCATGCATATATAAGTAGATGTTGTTACAACTTTTACTAAAATTGGCTATAAAAGATAAGTTTAAAATAACAATACTCAACGTCTAATACGTTATTGACTATAACTAGTAAAGATATATAACCATTTAATCTTTAATAGATTTGCAAATAAAACACTTCAGCGTACTTCAAAATAGGTACTAGCACCTTTCTCGAGAAAGATTTAATTTAATTGCACGATGTCGACACCCAATCCATAAGTGGTCGCGCAATTTAAATTTAAACATAACTCTCATTTTAGCATTCGGTTTATTAACGTCATTCGACATCATCAAAGAATAATTAGTATAATCACTGTCCAGTAATTTTCCAACGGCTTCAATGCGTGAATGTAGAGTTGTGGAGGATGGCGTGATTGATTAGAGAAGAGTGGTGGTAGTGCCTTGCATATGCAATATGAACTGGATTCTGGAACTGAATTCAATTTACGCTCAACACCAGTACTGCCGAGAGAAACTCTTGCAATTGTTTTTAAGCTAAAGTAACCAATATTTTATTTAAAAATTCTTAAGTTTGAAAAACCACTTATCCCGAAGAAATGAATTGTTTTTTCTAAGTATGTATTTTTAATACCGTTACAAAACTAAAATTTTCATTTCACTATCTGTTTTATTACTTTATGAATTGCTGAAGAAGCTTAAAAACAATATCTCTATTGCGCGCGGGCACAATTCATTCGAATCAATTAATTATTCCCATTGTGTTTTCTAAACTTTTACGTGCTACTAGTCCGGTCTAGCGCTGTGACTCATGCGCTGTATTATATGTTAATAATATATTTTGTGTACGTGTTCTACCGCACGACATATATAAACATTAAATTAACTCTTAATTATGCAATTCTAATAAAGGACCTTTGAAAGGCATTTCAAATAATTGTTCGATGTATGAGGCCGCTAGAGGCAGAGTAGACTAACTGCAATTTTATGACTTGACTTATTTAGTAGTTGAATTTTATAATCTAAAAATGTTAATCTACACAAATAATAATACAAAATCATTTTCGCTAAGTTAATTGCGCATTTTCATTTTCCTCCTTATTAAAAATCATGTTTTTTGTTATCATACAGACAGTGCTAATGCACTTTCTAGAGTTCAGTATTTGTGAATAACTTAACATTTGCAAATCTGGTGTCATAGTTGGAAGACAAGAGACACTGACTACTTAGTCACATGACTGTTTAAAACGCGATAAAAATTATTTTAACTAAGGCCGGAGGTTTGCTAACCTAAAATATGTAATCACTTTCTGTCATTTAAAAGGTTAGGATTAGGCTTAAAACATTATTATTTTCCACATAATAGCTTTTTTTTTAATTAAAAAATTATTTAGAATGAAAAAGTTATGACACGAGCAGTTGAATCATGCTCGTGTCATGCTTTTTGGAAGGTACGCGAGAGGTTCTTGTAAATATGGAGCAGCACATGGTAGCGTATTAGGAAAAGTAAAGTTGCTGGTAACAACCAATATTGCCGGGTAAGAAATTTGTATCTCTTCGGCTTTAACTCATTCAATTACAACGCTATTACACACAAGAAATACCTATTGGAAAAATAATAATTATATCGCTCAATTATATCTTTGACACATCCTACATCATACAATGTTGCTAATACAGTAAAACAATTAGCGAAGGCCGCTCTAATCGCGGCACTCGAATGGAAAACGATAATTATCGGCTTGTCCCATTGTTGACTGTCATGAGGCTGTCATTGGTTATCGCACCATGAGCACCAGTAATTAATGTTCCCACAGCTGGGACTCGGACATAATGTCCAAGGTAGTCAAAGTCATATAGCTAAAGAATCTAGCACGTTAACACAATACACATCGATTGATAAATTTTTTTCACAATGTTTTGTTCTATAGCCAATATTTACGAACACAAACGGGGATACTTCAGTATGATGTGTGAGCGAAAACAATTATATATTTGAGAGCTTTTTTAAGATAGAGCCAGCCCGTGTTGAAACACCCCAGCAATATAAAATCTAAACAAGATGCGCCGTCGATCTAATTTAGCTTTGGATATTTGGAAATCCACAGACTAAAACCGAAACGCGAAATAACTTCACGGTTTTATTATCTATGGTACATGAACCGGATGGAATCCGATATTCCTACCACCCATTTAACAGCATTTAATCTGGAGATTACCAGACGAAGACCAGGTGGGGATCGAACCCGCGACGCGTTGATTTTTAGCCATTTATTGCTACCATTACACCAACGAATCACAAGTTTAGTAGACATCGCTTAACACCGAGATCGTGACTTACTGTCTGTATAGCAACCGCTGATGACCTTCGAAGTTTACGAATGTTATTTTCCTAGACCCGAAGGAAAACCATCAATAATAATTAGATTCGATTAGTTATATTATTCTGTGTGCTATTTTCAAGAGGTAATGTCATTACATCTATTTCATTATATTCCAATATTATTAAGAAAGTTTCATTTTCATACGTACTTAGACTTTAACTTTTTTTTACTTATATACTCTCAAATATATCCTTTCCTTCACTTAGATAAAATACAATTTGACAATTACACTGACTACATATTACGATTTTCATAATGAGCCGAACGTAATGTTGTGTGAGTTCTACAATGTTATGTTGCGAATGACATTTATTTAACATTGCCTAATAAGATTTGGACTTAAAGCTCTAATCTCTACTCCATAGAAGCCATAGAAGTTGAATTACACAAAAAGCCAAGTCACGACTACCCATTGGGGTATCGTGTCACGCATTTGTCGAGTATATTATTATTACTTTATTAGTAGTAGTCTTTGAACGCGCTAATCTCAGGAACTATTGGGTCCAATTAAAAATGTCAATACTTATTTTAAAGAGGCCAACTAAATACATAATAAAATCATAATCTATAAAAACAATTTAATATAATTTATGTGAAGATTATTAAAGGCATGCATAACGTTGCTTTGAAATTAGATATAGAGAATATATGGAAGTAAACTTAAATGCGTAATTTAAATAATAATGCTTAAACCATTTAGCTGACAATAGTTGTAAATTGATTTCTTTTAGTCCAGTCATATAAATTACCTCGTTTTTAAGGTGTCACTAAAATGTAGCTTATCTTTTATTTGTATGGCAGCTTCTACTTTTTAATTATATTCAACATACACATTTTTTATATACAAGTTATAGGCTATATGTTCCTTTACGGTCTATTATGTTTTTGGCTGTTCCTTGTTTAATTAAATAAATAATATTATAATTTAGAAAACTACTGCCACAACGCTAACAAAATCGACTTACCCTCTCGTGAAACTTGGCGGAGTCGTACTTCCTTTCGGAGCAGAGGTTGTAGATCTTGTAGTGGTCCTTGTGCATCTGTTCCAGGAATCTGTATACTTCGTCTATGTGGTTCCTGTATACACCTTCGAGCTTCTCCGCCGGGAAGCCCATGGCTATCAGCCGGTCTGTTATATCTGAGTGCTACGTTCAGGAAATCGCAAACATCAATAGACTAAGCTTATAGTGACACACTGAAGATATGAGTCGTTATTGTTGGCAACACAGGTACGATCTAGAGCTTTGCATATTTTTTGCTTCAGGACTTTCTATCAATACAGCAACTACTTTTCAAAGAAACAATTGATTAACAATATTCGGATTCTAAGTAAAACAATTAATTATCATTATGTGTAATTTGTAGTAGCTGAAGTAACTGAAATACGAAGATCATCATGCCCGTTGGTATGTTTCAAAAAGAAAATAGATAGTACAAGGTACAGTACCTATATAGAAACTGAATTATGAGTAAACGAACTTCCTTACTACTAGATAATGAAAGGAAATAAGAATCGTTTTATCTATTAATTTTAAACACTACATAATCCAAACCTGTACAACTGTGCGCATTTCATTGATAAGGTTGTCGTGTATCTTGCTCGCCTCGTGTCGATCGCGAAATTCGCATGCTTCTAGGACAACCACTCGTGTTCACAGTTTATAGAACAGTTATACAGGAAATAAAGTAGGACGGTGTCATAACGTCATTTGGAACGTTTTATGTTTTTCGTAGTTATTTTATTCCTTTTACTTATGAATCTTGTAGAGAAGCTAACTTAATTTAAGTATATATGATTATGTAAGTAACTACATGTAACTTAAATTGATAATAGATTATAAATTGTAAAGATTTACAGGGCAGGACTTGAACCGGCATTCTCAGCGTTCCGTGCTGTTGCTCTAACCAATTGAGCTACAGATTCCTACTTAGCTAACGAAAAGTACTCTTAGAAATTTAAATATAGAACAACAAGCGACATAGAAAAAGCCATCGAGTCAAAAATAATGTTATTTTAGATTGTATTGAATTATGTTTCCAACTGAAAGATATCCATAAACTGTGCACAAGCCACAGAGGAAGGCTTTATGAATACACAATGGTTGCACATACTCGTATCTACGCATATCGCGAATCGCTCGTGACCCTATAAAATTAGGATTTGTATGCGAAATAACAAATTTTTGTTGCTACGGTTATTTTAAGCCTTCTGTATCAAATTTTCCTGTTAAAATACAGTCAAGAAACATCAAGATTTCATTTTATGTTTAATACGGTATTAAATTTATATAATGTACAGCTTCATACATTTAATTTAAAAGTTAATAAAAACAATTTTACACGATTTTTTTTCTATGTTTACAAAAAAAAACGTATTAATTGCATAACTTTTTAACTGTGAACGATATATATATACTATAGGATATGTTTAAGGATTGGCTTAAGGATTATTTCTTAAATATTGCGACTCTTTATCGGGAAACACTTGTCAGTGGTTATACCGAGCTGTGGTCGAATTTTTTTAACACAAACTGACTTCCTTAGGACTATTGCTGTAACAACAGTAGCATGTGAATTATAAGGTAGTTTTAATTTATTTATGTATATATAAACCATAAAACTAACGCGGTAAATTAAATTTTAATTTTTTAATCATTAGTTTTTTTTTATTATGTGCGTAGAAATTCGCAGGTTGTTGTATTAAAGTGAAATTTGCGAATTATAGCATTACTGATTAGAAATTACACTTAGCAATTATGCGGGACTTCCCCTTAAATGATAATAATATCAGCAATATATGTCAATTTAACGTGAGTGATACGTAATTAAGGTAAGGTTTATTATACATTTATAATATTAGGTAGTATAGATTAGTATGCGGCATAACATTTTCTTTAATATGTCATTTAAATAAATAATATATAATAAATAGAACACATTTATATAAAATACTTTGAACGGTTTAAAACGGGAAATGTATTAGTTACGGTATTTATAATTTATTTTACTACGGCCCGACATATTACGGTCGGGTAATACATTTCGCGTTATATACCGTAAAAAATGTTTTATTTAAATTTTTCCTTTATTATGAACACTAAACTTAATTTAAAGCATGTATAGTTTTTACTTAAATATTTTCTATGGAAAAATCTTTCATTGTTTCTCTTCAAGAGGACCAGTGAGAGAGTTTGCATATAAACTCTATATTTACAGGATTTTAATCGACTGCATATTGTCGACATTTTATAATGAGCACAAAACCTAATTAAAAACAATTAAAGCGCCATTACACTACAAGTGAACAATCCTCTGCTGAATCCATCTGTACTAGTAACTTGTTTCCTTGCGTCGTTACTCGTTACTGTACAAAATGACTTTCCCTTCCTAAAACGATAAAACTCACCCTGACACTAATGACAAGAACGACAACAGTTAAAACATCGAATGCGCTGTCTTAATTCCAAGTTACATCTAAATATGAATATTTAATATCACGTTCAGTTTCGTAACTAAGGTTTTTCTATGTTAATGGCGTCTGGGATGGTTGTGAAATTAAGAATTTTGTCTGGCGATGTGGTATGTCAACATGGCCACAGTGTACACGTCCGGCAGTGGCTCAAGATCTCGTGGCTGGAGATGCAATACAATAAGAGATATACATTGTTTTGAATACGAAGAAGTGATTAAACAGAATTGGGCACTGAGTTAGGCTGTGTATGTTAGCTTAAGAATACTGTTAAACTGATGTGTAAACCGCGACTTAGCATTACTTTAATCGTAATAGATTTCTTATATGAATTTAAAGATATACCAACAAAAACAATGTGTATAGATTTACATATATACAAATACAATATTTTGGATTACTGATTCGTTCACCTACTGCATGGGTTCAAAGTTAATGGTAACCGGTTTAGTTACAACTTTTACGCATTGTATTTTAATATCACCGATATGCTCTAAGGCCCTAGGGGACCGGCTCACCTGTAGCTGAATTGAATAGGCTTAAGATCACTTCTAACGAAGACAAATGTACACTCGTCAGTAGTTGATATTCTAAGCGAAAAAGAGGATCAGCACAAACAAATTTTATAATTTTGTACTTTGTAATTTTGGAATCTAACAGGTAGAATAGGAAAAACAAAGTATCTGCTACATTGTTTTTTTTTAGCTAAATACGATTTTTTTTTTGTAATTGTCTTCCATTGTTACATACCTAGACACCGTTTCTTTCACGTCGTATATTACATTACAAGATAAAAAAAATATATCGATATATATATATATATATATATATATATATATATATATATATAGTCGAAATTACAGTCTACAAGCCGTTTGAAGTTAACCTTGTAAAATTTCAATGTTTTTAATTTTCATGGCTAATGTCAAGTAATTATTATTGTCACAATTTCCACTATGTAACAGTATGGAGAGGGCCATGTACTGTTAACATCAGAGTACTATTAAATCACTTATCATTCAAGTAACTATTGCAAAATCGTCGTGTGTACGTCTACCAAATTCTCAATTAGCCATACAAACTGCACAACTCCGTCACGACTTTTTATGGCAACATCATATTAATCTGTAACATATCTTTGTATATTCTAAATGTTTATACCTTTGGTTTTATAATTCATTTAATGAAGCACTTTATCGAATTTCTTTGGAAGTAAGTAAAACCTTAGTTTGTCTGACAACAATGATTTTAGTCTTTCCTCTCATAGCTCTAAGTAAATAAATATGTACAAAATGCATTAACTTACAGAGATAGATTTTATTAAACAGCAGGACCATGGCACACAGCAAAGAATTTTGTACAGAACTCATTATCTCACCTAACACACATATACAACAAATCTAACGGCCTCCTTTGCTACAATTAAACCGACAAATCGCGTAAGATAACACCTTACACCGCGATAATTGTCTCGTACCTCGCGAACGGTAATGTTACACCTAAATGTAACCCGCACCCTTACCGCATCGTGCGGTGGAGTCGTAAAACTTGAGAATTCCTGCATTATTTACGCTTTGACAACTTTATGGGAGAACAGTGTCACATATAAAAATCGCACAATTTACATTGCAGCCGACCTTTCAATTTGACGAATAATCTCCCTTTTGGTTATAGGTAAGCATTATATGAGATTAAGCAATATGAAAAATTTTACTTAATCTTCAATATTTGACGTGAACGTATTTTTTTAAGCATACGATGATTGAATGAAGCAAGCCACTAAGCACGATTTGTGCAACAAAAAATGTAGCCGCATATTTGACTGTTAATCTTGAATAAGAAATGGTTAATTTAGTTGTGACTATTATTAAAGGTTGACAGGATAAATTAGATAATTTATAGAGATCACGTAAATAATATTTTTAAAGATTTTTTAAAACCACTAATATTTTTATCATCTACGACACTCAAGTTTCGTTTCACAACTATTCTGGTGTATCATTATTTGCCAGCGGATATTATGAAATTAAGACGTGTTATTGAAAAGAAGTATGTCAGAATTATCGGTTTGCAGTCGTAGTGATTCATAATCTTCTTTGGAAAACGAAAAATTGGTTACACGAGGGTTACAGCCTTATAAAATAAAACCTTTTCTGATCTTATTTATTTCAACATTGTACAATTTCAAAAAGAAACTAAGGTAGTATTATTCAGGCCATTATTTCGAATCGAATGACGACCGATAATTCCGGAACCGATTCAGTATTTGAAATGCAACGGTGGAAGATTCTAAAATAGGTACGTATAAAATTGAAGTCATGTTACCTCATCAAACATATACAGGCAAATAAGTAATTAAAGTTCTCCGCCCAGCATAAACGAAACTCGACTCCTGTCTGCCATAATTGTAACCCACATTACATTTTATGCCTGCACCGTAACCAGGTAAAATATATTGCGGACTCAAGCGCACACATCGATTATTTTGCAGCGAAATCGTCGAATAAGAAGCGACATGTGTAATAGGTATTAAGGCATTTAATGAGCTTTAGCGAAGACGCAGAGCCAGATAAACAGTGCAACAACCCAGCCGATCCAATTACAATAAGACAGCGAAGGGGATCATCTAGACGGCGAAACATGCGCGTACGATGCATTTATCGTGAATCACCCCACTTGACCTAGATATCGGGTAAATTATTGTCTATTCATGCGATATGATGTTATAAAGATCGCATAAGCTCCTTACAATTATTTATTTTTTATTCGATAAATGAGCCAGTCTACACGAGTGTAGCAAAGTTGTAATATAAACACGTGCAAAATGATTTTAATAAAAACGATAATGTTATAATTAACCGGGCCAGATTTAGCCGTGTGTATTTTTTCCTCATTATATTAAACACTTAATATTTCATATGGTAGTAATTACTACGGGAAACCCAATTAACATGATAATTTAAACGCGCGTATAAGTGCCAAAATTATTTGGTGGCAATTAAATTATTTTGTGAGATGTACATTCGCTGTAATAAAATTAAATAGCGTTTGAATACTCGTAATTACGATCGTGAGTTATGATCCTTTTTCTTTTCAAATTTACGAATAGCTTTGTGTGAAAAACACAATACTGACATTCAAGGCGCAGAATATTAAATCACTGATATTTCTAAACATAATTACCTTATATAATTACCAACCTAGTTCGATATGTTAAAAAATTTTAAATTAGTCTTCCCTAATGTAATATAAAAAAATATTGATATGTATATATGATATTATGATTATATGAAGCTTCCTGTGATTCACTCATTTTGACATACAAGAGTAGGATACAAAATTTTACGAGGTGAAGATGCGTGCCTAGCTGGATGTTTTGACCTGACGCTGTTTGACACCGGTTAGACTAAAAAAAATAAATATCTAATTTGTTTTTCTAAATACATAAAAAACCTCGATTCACGTTCCTTTTGTCCGATAAAAATCAGCAAAAAAGCGGCTACGCTGACACGGCACGCCAAAGTTGGCAAACATCGAAAAATGCATTAATTTAAGACGTTTAAATTTGGTTAAAATATTAAAATGTATTCGTGCCAAAGCACTTTGCCCGCGCAAGGCGCGTTCACTTTTAGGGATTCACCGTGGCATTTATTATAATTATGTCTTGTACCAAAATTTTCTTCAATGTATGTACCCACGTCTAAAGTCATATATAGTATATACCTATATTTAAATGAACATTAAATTCATATTATTGTTAGGCATTGTATAAATTAGCGTTCCGTTTTGCTGCTCTAAACAATATTATCCCAACGATAGTTCAATTGGTCAGACCAGTACGGATCAGTGCATGCCGCTTCAAGTCCCGGCCGTGTCGTAATTTATAATAAAAGGTTTTTAAAAGACAATTATCGTAACAAGGATTGTATATATCTATATATCTATCAATTCTTAATTTGATTGATCTTAAAATGTATTATTATATAATTACTTAAATTATAATCTCATCTGTCTTAAAGTAAATTCAAACAATTAACCGGTTTTTTATAACAATTTATAATTTAGCTGCAAACAATCTGGTTTTGCAGTTAATTTAATGTTTGGCCTGAACAGAGCATGGTTTTCCTTAAATTATTATTAATGTTTAGTTACCGGACCTACAAATTCCTCTTTATTTCTAAGTATGGATTATTAAAATAAAATTGAGGTTGCGAATGATTAAATATAAAACTGCATTAATATTTAACTTTATATCTATAGTTATCGCAACATTCTAATAAAATAATGGCCATGATTTCAATTAACCGGGAGATAAGCTTCAATTCGTTGATTGTGCTATAATTCTCTATGATCTGAAAGGCTAGCTGTTAGGCTGGGAGTACACAGGAAGCATTATTAATAATATTCTTAATAGGAGAGACACAATTTTATGTCACCTTAATATACTCATTTATCGAACTCTTACTTGAACACAAATGGTGTTAGCACATGGTTTCTAAGAGTTTTAGGTAAAACATAATATAGGTATATTTTTTGAATATTTTGTTTCCAAATAACTACTTAACGTTTATTGGATGTTTTATCATAGGCGTGATTAGAATAATATTAATAACTACCTGTGTCAGCGACTTATCCGCGGGGATCGTTAATTTGGGCATCCAAACCAAATTCGGTTTTGCAAACCCCTTCATCGGCGACAACGTTTGCGTCCCTTCCCATCGTTCTTGTAAGTTAATCTTAAAAGATAGATATATGGCGTCGCGGACTTTTTTTTAGATCATTCAAAGAGGAATCTTTTTTTACATATTTTTGGGTATCTTGAACCGTTTTTGCAGAGAACGCCTAGGATCCATAATATAATAATTTTCCCAAATTTTTTCAATTTCTCGCCGTATCTTCGCTTGTATTACGCCAGGGCGTGCTTTAGCATATAGCCTTCCTCGAGAAATGCTCTAACCAACCAAAATAGTTCAATTACGAACTCTTAGTTCAGTTAAACAAACAAACAAACGCTCGCTTTATATATGTAAGAATAAACATAGACTGTTGCTTCGCCACGTGTGCCCCCGGCCTAAAAGTTTAATTAAGAACACGCTCCGCGCACTCTGTAAAGCATAGTGTTGCTATGCGGGTTTTTTTTTTCTGGGCGCGGCGACCTTGAGCGCTAAGTGAAGCTTTATTAAGTGCGTTGCCCGTACACATTCAACTTGGATGATTTATTTCGTCTAACGCCCGCTTCGTTAGCGGACAATTTTTTTACTGCTGGAGGCCTTACGAGTCCGCTGCGAGGGAGCAATCCTCAGAAAAGTGATTTAAAAAAAGATACACGTCGACTTTTTTCACTTATTCGTAAAGATAAAAAATATTTTCGCTCGGAATAGGTTATGTCTTAGTGAGAATTAAGGCATGAATTTAACTGCGTGAACGAATCGCACGTAAACGCTGGGCGATCACCTTCGTGGTTCAAGTAAACGCCTTCTGTACTTTTCCTAAAAGGGGGGTCGTAAATTCAAGTCGATGTAAACATTGTCTAGAACAGATATAACATTTGGAAATGGTATTGCCCCTAAACATTTTCTTTCTGTTTATCCCTATGATAATGTGAGCCACGAAAATGCAGTATTGATATTTTCAAACGGTCATTAAAATGTGCAAATGAATGTAATAAAGATATTCGCCTAAACAAGAGTCGTAGTTGAAACCACATGCGACTACACGGAATCTAGGCCGCGCTGTCAAAACGCGTAATAAAGTAGCTGAAATATGTCAAAAATTTACGATCTCTTAATATTAATACTGAACGTGTCTACTGTGCGCATACAAATCGCTACATTAAGGAACGCAACCAAACAACCGTTAACTACTTTCGACGGACAAGTCGCTCCAATGGTAGCAATGTCTAGTTAAAAACTAAGGGGTCGTGGGTTCTTTTACCGGGAAATGGAAAACCCATAAATTATGAAATTGTGTTTTGATTTCAGGTATATATATATATATATATTCTAGTCTCGCCAAAGGTCGATTCTTATGTTCTGGTGGGTTTCAGGATCCTTATATATATTTTATTTTATAGATAGATTGTATAAAAATAAATATTATTGCTGCATCGAATTCTCAACCCCTCTTACGGAATTCGGATGAACACGTGATGATAGGAACTCAATGAGCGCCGGTTACTAGTAACACTGAACAATGCAGGAGGTTATGGGAGGTAAGGGTTGTATGTCACGACCTTTCCAAAGCTCTTTGACAAGGACGCCCGTGACGCAAGGGCAGTGTGGCGAGTTGGCAAACGCCGCGATTGTGGCCGGTACCAAATTGACAAGAAAAAAATCATTACCGAAATAAATCACATACAATTTATTGTTGCTGACATTAAATTGACGAACGTCCAATTTCGCCACGCTACGTGTATAGTATAGTAAGTATTTGAAGCGAGAATATTTCGAATCAGTGCTGATACTTCAAGCAATAACAAGGAATTTAAGAAACCTTAGTAAAAAAAGGATTCATAATCTCCTATAGTAAAACGCGCTTCTTAAGCATGTGAAGTCCTGGGTTCAAATCTCGAGGATATGATAAACTTTCGAGCAGAAATCACTCAGTGGAAAAGGACACAGAAATGGTTCTATCATGAACCCCAGGGAAAAACGCAATTCATCTATCACCTAAATAGAAACTTACTTTACTTCTAATAAGATATAATCGAGGAGTGGACTCTACTCTAGTATAACCATTTAATTTCAATCTCACTAAGCTACCAAACTCCTAGGAAAATATGGAAATCGGACCCTCTGTTTTTATTGAGAGATTAGAATGTTCAACGAATGCAGTCATTCCCCAGATTCGTTCCAAACTGACAGGGATTATTATTAGGATATGGCCTTCACTTGGAAGATGGAATCCGTGGACTTATATCAATTGGACATTCAAAGACCTGATGCTGATAATTTCCGTAGCTTAATATTGTTGTGGATGTACAGGACACGCAAACTTGTGACCCCCTTAGAACCAAAACGCGCGATAAGGTTGCGTTCAAAAATAATCCTTATTCGGAGTGGCACTATCGCTCACGAATAAATACCTATGGCCGTGTATCAGTGGCGAGTGTAAACGTGACCTTATTTAAAGCTCAATGACGCAGAACGCGCAACTAAGTTACTAGATTTACTCAGTACATAAGTAGCGTAATATTAAATAACCGAGTTTCATTGTTGTGTGAATAATGTGTATGTTTCTTTACGAATGCGGCACCTACGGAACCTTCGGCTAACTCGACGCAGTTATCGTTATGTAGGAACATATCAGTTTTTGGTTTTTCAGAAAGTAAGTCCTAATAAGTATCAGGAAAGAACTACAGATTGTTCTCGCGACATACAGACTAGTTGATATCCAATTTAACACAAAGTTTTCTTTCTCTTACGATGACAATTGAGAAAGATTAAATATAATTTTGATATGTATAACTATTTTCGAAAAATCTACGCAAGACAACTTCTCTTTATTTAAAAATTGGATGTAATTCATATCATAGAAAACATTTGGATTTTGAAGGAGAAATATATCATACGTAAATAAGTAATACTTTGTGTAAACACATATACCTATGTATAGTTAAGACAGTTCATGTACCTTAACAACACTTTAATCGAATATCCAAACGTACACTAATATTCGACATATGACTATTATCTATATTACGCCGGCCATTAACTAATTAAAAATCAATTAAATGTCCATTCGCTCTATCATTACAATAAAGTAAACACAGGGTACAATCTTGTGTCTGTAACAGTAACCTTAAGGGGAGAGGTCACCTGTGGCTGGCAGAACAACTTTCTCCTAGAAATATACCTAGCTCGAATAATAAAAAATGCTTTCTCACTTTGATATAATTTTCTACTTATGTCAGTGTAATTCTTCAACAAGACAAGGGCATCACTTAATAAGAATATTATGTATAAGCTTATGTTACAGAATTACGTTAGATACGACTTGGAAAGAATAACTGGCGACCCCTCCGTGGGGAATGAGGGCAAAGATACATGTGTCGTTTGTCTTTTAATTTTATCAGGCAAGTATGTACTTTGTGTTTTAAGGAAACAAATTATCGTTTCTCCAAGATTCGAACTCAAAGCAATGCAACGAAAAGACAGACATATTTCAAGTGAATGCTTATTTAAAGTGATTATTTTTGGTTTACAAGTGACAATAAAATTTCTAATCAACTAGTACGCTAGACGAATCGAGACATGTAGCCACCAAACGCGAACACGTACCAGAGCCATATACAGAGACAAACATACGTACATACACAACATACCAATAGCATCGCAAAAGGTGCGACGATTAAAAATTCACTTCAGATTATCCAAGTCGGTCAAGCGTGAGTCGCAAGTTTATATCGAAATTATACCATTTAAGCACTGCATACATACACGACATAATTGCAATGCGAAAAGAAATACATGCACCTACATCTACAACAACCATATTTGTTTTTGTATGTGTCAGCATTAGTTAACTTTTATTTATTGGACAACAAAAACGATAGCTATCCCTAAATTGCATCGTTTTTCCAATCGGGCATCGAATTTACTAATCTTACTTACTTGCTAATCTCATGAGTTATTCTATGGATCTCCCCATTCCTCAACTAACCCAAGGAAACCTTGAGCAAAGCCTTTTAATAGCAAAATTAAGCATTAAATCCATTAATAAATAGGAAAACATACATTAATAACAGTAGTATTAATGAAGGAAAAATTTGCGCTATGGATAACAGCTACTGTGGACTAATCACAAGGGCTTCTTACTGTGTCCCTAATAGATAATAATAATTACAAAATTACCGAATAACTCATCCTCTCAAGTGAAAATGTTGCGTTTGAAAAATTGCAAACAACGCGATTTCCTCAATAAATTAACGCAATAATTATCGATATGATAACTAATAAATCCCATTTGAGCCATGGGGTGAATGACCCCGTACGCTGATAAATTATTGTCATTGCATTTGTGCGGCGTACGCGCAAAACTCACTTCCTACAATTCAATACTAATATATATTTATTATCAGTGTCACTTAGTAATGTCATACTAGCCTAACATCCCCCGCTGAGGTGAAATTGGGTGCAATGATTAGCTTTATGTGGAATGATCACCTAATTTCCTTAGATCTCAAAAGATTTTATTTTTGTCTAGAGAAACTTAAATCATCACCCTCATGTAGTAATTATTGTCACCGTAAGTCATAAACTAATTGTAAATGTTTTAAGGGATATCATTGTTTTATTGTGAAAGTTAGGAAATTAATTGGAGAATAATGTCACTGCAACTTTTATAATAAATTTGTTATTAGGCTGTTGTATATACATTTTATAATATTTCCAACTATTTTTAGTGTATATATATTATATTTGTCAGCCCACAACACCAGATAGAGTTTAAAGCAAGATAGAGTATGGTGCTATACTTAATTTTATTTTACTTATTGCTATTTAGACCAATCTGGATTAGAGATAGAGTAATGTATTCTTTCTTTTTTAAGTTAAAAAATAATAAAAATAAATTGATTTAGTATGTAATCATAAGGAATTTAATAATACTTGAAGCACTAGCAATAATGAGCTTACACATTTGTTTTAGTTTCCACATTTATCATAGAATCCAGTTATAAATTAATGAGGCAGATGATTTGTGGATCAATAAAAAGAGACTACCTTTATCAATATCCTCCTCTACAAAAACATGAATTATAAAACTGCATGGCAACTAGATTAAAGTAATAAAAAAAAATGATTTCTAGTTCCCCCCTGTAACATGTAAAAGTGAAGTGATGCAATAACACATCTTATTTTTAATCACTGAATCAATATCAAAGAGAAATCTCTATCAATATTGGTCATTCCCTTGGGCTCAAACCCAAGGGTTATTTAATCAGCTTGTTTTCTGGTTAGAATCAAATGCTAATTTACAAACCAAGCAAGCTGAGTCACCTTTAAGATTAAGTGAGTTAATTGCATTAAGGATAAGAAGGAATAATAGAAATCTACTATTGTGTACTTCCCAGCTATCAGCATAGCTAGCTAATTCAGAATGCATGAGGTTTAATAGTTTATAAAAACTCATGGATTCTGAATTTGCCATTGTGAAAAATTGTACAATTTTAATAGAAACTTTAACAGATTCTTGTAAATATACATTTGAGCATTGTCACAGTTTGTTCTTATACAAAGGTCTATCAGAAAACCGTTTTGAGTAAATATGTGGCCTAAATTGTATTTATATTTTTAAGGCAAGCATACTCAATACAATTGTATTTATGAATATGTAAGTAAAAATATCTGAAATTTGATGGCCTACAAAATTTATTTTTATTTGGTACGCTGTACACCTAAAGTAATTCATAGATGTTTATAATTGTTTCCACAAGTAACAATGTAATATATAGATTGTAGTGTACTTAGGGAGATAATTCAGTTCCATTTTGACAATGTTTTAACTTAAAAATTTCAAGAAAGTAATGCAGTCTTAAGAACTAAACAACATTTGATAACAATTTGACAAAATAATTGATACAATTTAGATTTCCACTATATGTTTTTTTAATACTATAGAAAGTTAATAAAACTCTAGAAATTGCCATATTGGGAAAGTAAGATGTTAAGAGATGACATTGATTGTTCACTGAGTACACAGGAACTACAGAGAACGCTCAATAACAGTTATCTTTAGATCCACAATGATTATCAGGCGCTTAAGTGTTGTACATATACACCAATGTACATAAATATAGGTTATGTGCCTTGTTGCTATGCAAGTAATCTTTCACCTACGTTCCTATAGTGGTTGCAGAAATGAACTAGTTTTGATCTTAAAATTACCCATCTACTCAATTTAACACATTAGTAGAAGCGTAAAAAAAGAGAGTCACAAAATATACCAGAGCTCAGTGTTAAGAACATATAACCTCAAACGAAATTGTTACTATTGCGACTTATAGGTTATACTTGCGTCCTTCAGCAAAAAACGATAGCAGGCCGAAGCTCGCTCTATGAAATCCAGTTAGGATAGAAAAAGTGGACTCACCTCTTGTCACAAACACACACACACACTCACACATAGAAAAGGATACAAGCTAAGTCTAAATTGAAGCCGTCTTTCACATATCGTTTTCGTCGCTTGCTGACAATGTTTTTGAGTGGGTTCGTCATTTTAATATTGGAAATGGAGTTTGCCATGGCTCTGAAAAAGCTGCGCCGAGGGTGGTGCTCACCCGCCGCACCCTTAGCGCGCCTCGAGCCCGGCACCCAGCGCTTCTCGGGTGCCTTCCGCTCGCGGCGACGGCAGCTCAGACAAACACCCATAAACCCTCCGCTGGCATGGGGCCGGCGGAGCGCGAGCGAACACTGCGTCCGCCGGATCAGCTCGCGCCCGCCATGCCTCCGCTCTGCACTCTCCACAGCCGGGAGCTACTCGACCAGCCGTTTGCCGTCACCCGTCCAGCTCCGAACTCGACACAAGCACGCACTCCACTCTGCACCGAGGCCACAAGAACGCACCACTCACACATATAGCATACTCTAAGACCGCCACTGTATGCACGTACTGTCGCTACGCGAGCGATACCTGGAATTATCTCGCACGAATGGCGTCCATTCTGCGATCGCGCTAGATCCTAGACCTCGACCGACGAGAAACAGTTGCACAAGAAAGAAAGATGGTTATGAATTGATGGCTGAAAGTCTAAACGCCCTCTCGTTCGCTCTCTAAACGTTTACGATAGTTGGACAGGGATAAAACACAACCTTAATTTCTAGCACTGGCTAGCTAGCTCTCTTTGTTCATCAATCGTTTCAATATTGTCCACGAGATGTCCTACTGGTAGCACGCCTTTTACAGGATTTATAAATCTCCAAAAGCTTTTTATTTATATTAATTCTCTTTTATGTTATGGTTATATTCTTTCAATTAATTATGGCATTAAAAATGCGTATTTATTATTATTTTATATTCTCTCATAGTAGTAAAATATTCTTAGTATTTACTTTATGTTACTATAGATGGCAGTAATAACATTTATGGTATTGATGCGTTCACACCGTCAAATTATTATTTAGACTTTTAACTTTTTTTTAAATATAAAAAGCATTTGTCAATCCCTCTTAGGTTTCTGTCTATTATATAACTTTCCAGAATCATAAATTTAAAGATATTATTTATTTAATTGGAATACTGCATTACTTAAATGCATCAAACTTCCTTTTCCACAGATCTTCATTGTCAGACAAAACAATAAAATATATTACGTTATTATGTCCACATGCTTAACACAATCTATATAATAATTATTTTCCCTTTTAAGGCAGAAGAGCTTACAATATATTTTAATAGTTTTTATTTTTTAAATTTCAGTTAAAATGTATTTACAAATATACAAGCCTATATGGTATATAGTAACTAGTAAGCTGTTTAGTCACTACAAAGTATGCAAATCCACGCGTCTTTAAATTAGATTTGAGTGAGAATAGGAATCGTCTACGATAGTTGGTTGGCAACAAGCTGTCTACTAAAGCCTGATTAGATTACCGTGATAATAGATTCAAAACACACATTACATAAGGCAAATACTATTTGCTAAGTGGGTGCGGTAATCATAGTGCAAACAAACGGTGTATGATTTACAATACTTCAGTGTTACCATTTTGCATTGAAATAAATTTGTACTTACTGAATATCTTATTGCAACTGACCTTGAAATTATTATAATGTTGCAAATGCTAGCTTGCACTTCGTTACATTTGGAAAGAAAAGAATTAAATCATTATAATCCTATCTTTCAACTAAAGTATTGAAGAAGTAAATTACATTATTGATATCATAGGTTGATATTCCAGTTGAAATTGTTCATGAGTTACAATTTACAACAAAACACATCTTGTTTTATAAAATATATTCAACAGTATAGTACAGGTACAGGCATAGGATGTTACAATGATGCATTATTGATTTTATTAGAGAGTAAAATTCCTTAGAAAAAAAGGAAACTAAATGTATGTTGTCAATTAATTGTTGCGTTTTATTTCTCTGATTTTATAACATACAAATTATATCATCTCTTTTATATAGGTTATCGTAAAACACAAGCAATAAGATATGCAATGTATATATTTACAGTCTCAATTTATTTTCATAAGCAGTCAAAATCTTTTCAACCTGAGTGCTCCTCTCCCTCAGTGTTGCCATTTCATCGTCATTTAATACATTACTTTTCTTGCCAGCGTTTTTTATTAAAAAGTGTTGTATGAATAGTCGTAAACTTTCTCTGAACATGTGCAGTTTCGGCGGCTTCGCTATTCGATGGAATACTTCTAGAGTGGCTTGTAAATCTTCATTCATGATAATTGCTAGGAGAATTTGTCGCATGAAACGCACAGTTTGTTTGTTTAAGTCTGAGAATTGAATAATCTGAAAAAAGACGTACTTTTTAAATACTTGCACCTTGAAAAAGATAACAAATTTTTATCTTAGGCGTTATTTTTAATCGTAATAATAGTTAAACTACATCTCCACATATGTAAAAAATATTCAAAGAAACAGACGTAATTTATAGTTTTTAATATACAACAGTTTTATTTTATGTACCCACCTTTAGTACGGAAAGTGGCAACCCCTTCTCCATTATAATGTGTATTAGAAACTGCGCCAGATTGCTCATACTTTGTTTCGATAGCGAGTCTAAATCCTTAATTTTATCCCACACAGAGTACTGGATGGACAACTGTTATAAAATAACATACACGTAATTATATAGTCCAGATACGAACTGAATATAATTTAATAAACCTCGTAAAAATCTGTACTCAAAGAAGTGCTGAGCAGCTGAGATAAAAATGTTTGTTAAAAAGGTGAGATTCCTGTTCTTAAAACGTACTATTAAATAAGACTCTCATATTTATTAAGTATAACTATTCAATAAATAATAAGTTTTAATAATTTGTAATAAGCCATGTACTTCAACCTCTTCATAAAGAAATCAAAGTTCTGTACTCAAAATAGTTTCACCTGGTATTTCCTATCAGTATCACACAATTTCTGCCCGAGAACAGCATAGTACGGGTTATAGGTCTTCTCTTGCAGGCAACAGGCCAATAGCACATGCACGATCTCACGCTCCTGTTGGCCTTTAAGACCTAGATGTTGTAGCTTCTCGAACGCGTCCATATAGTCCTGAAACAATTTGAGATCTTTAATATGTGAACATTAACACATAGATCTTCGAGTCCAAATTTATACTGAGATATAAATAAATAAATATTTCTCTTAATAACCACCATAGCAGCAGAACTAAGAAACAGTTTAACAGCATTAAGAATAGATAGTCTTAGATTAAAATCGGTTTTTTTTTTCAGATGGACAAAGCAAAAAAGGCTGTTCACATAAATAAGTTAATGGACATGATTCATATAAGGGACTCAGGCTCACTTAAACAAAAACCTACCTCAGCCGACATAATGACGCAAAATATACTGCGTCTAACATCTGTGTTCATTCTTTGCTCTCTTGCTAATTTGAGCAGCTTCTGGTCGTAAGCCGACGCTGTCTTGACTGGTTTTTCTTCCTGCGGCCGGTTACCCTCCCATGCTGAACCCACAACCCACCACTTGCCACGCTCGTGTGCTGAAAACGTGGAATATTAAATCTAAGAACAAATAAAACATTGATCAAGGTAGATTTTAATTTTGTGTTGCAAGAAATTAAAAAACCTAAATAAGCCTAAATATTTGGCACTGATAAACCCTGATATATTAAATATATAATATGAATAGTTATTTGTCTTATTATCTGACCGGATTTTAAGGGAAGACTGAGGCCCTATTACAGAACAAGAAGACCGAACACGCACAACAGGGGGAGATGTAAAATAATTATGATATAAAACAAACCTTTTAACAAATCGTCAAGCCTAATATTTAGCGGCGTCACGTAATTTCCTTTTCTTATAATTGCTTTACACATTTTCTTCAAGTGTTCAATATAAGTCGGATCGTAGTTTGGTATTTTTGTCAAATTATTGTTTTTTACAGCTAGCAACACCTCTAATAAAAACTTTATACGAGAACTGAAAAGAAAACACGGCTGGTAGATTATGATTTAATAAATAATATTTTAAACAAATTTTCAGATTAAATAATGTACTTAAAAAGATATGCAATACTTCTGAACTAAATTATATCGAACATTTGTAATTAACTTTTGTTAAAAAGTTTATTCAAAACTGCTGCCTTTCCAAAACAGTGTTAGGTAGCTTTAAAAGATGTTCTGAATTAAACATATGTTATTACAAACAATTAAAAATGGGTCAATTTATAAATCTTACCCACTACTAGCACATTCATTCATCTGAGCAATCCGTCCTTGAGTATCGTGTATAAAATTCTTCAGCGCCAGCGGTTCTTCCTTCCTCAACACGCCGCCAACACATCGTAGAGCTGTTAATACGCAGTCTATGTTCTTTTCGCTAAGATCTTCGACGAGTCGTGCTAAGATATCGTAGAGTAGAGTTGCATGGTAGACCTATAAACACATACATGAAAATAATTTTACTTTTGTGATACATGAAATTTGTTAAGGTCCTTCACAGTAAAGAGAATTGAAATCTACTATCGTGGACCCTCATTTTCATTTCATGGACCCCAAATTTTTGTTCTCTGATGTAGACCCCTTGCATGTTGCCATAGACCTCTAGGCCCTAGGGGTTGATATAGAACACTTTGGGAATCACTGATTTACTAACTTAACTACTTTGGTGGTTAAATATTTTAAACAGTGTATCGAGATTATCGTTTTATTATTTTATGTAACAGCTTTTCTAGATGTTTATATACAAGTGCTTACTTAGTATTTTCGTTAGATATTAAGTTATATAGATGTGATTTATATTACCTTAAAACTATACAAATGCGCCAAACAAGATACCAAATTATCCAATCTCTTGTCTTCAATTGGTTGGCTGTCTAACATCATTGAATCAAACTTTCTCGATAATTCTTCAAGAAAATGAGCCCCTACGTAAAAATGCAAAACGTTAAAAATTGTTAATAAAATAAAATTGAAAACAATATTTTTAAAAATTTAAAAGAAACATTTTTAGTTAGAATTTTTTTTAAGTGTCAAGCATTTTACTGTAATTGGCTTGATAACATAGGATAAGTTTGAGTATTTTTAAAAGATATGAAAATCAAGAAAAATCTAAAACAAATGAATGGAAAGGAACTACATAATTCACTCACCAATTTCAGAGCCAACATTAGCATGCAACACTGAAACCAAAGCTGCATGCTCTGCTACCATTCTATCTGGAGTGTTGGCAACACTGACGGTTGCTTCCAACCAAAGCTGAGTTAAGGCTGTATTTACTGAGTTACGGCTGTTACTTGAGTAAAGATTTTCAATAGATGTACTGGCCCAGTGCAGGTTTGTACCAGCCAATTTGTTTAAAACACCTGAAAATTAAAATGAAATATTGAGTAATACACAAAAAATATATTGGCAAATTGATTTTAATAAACTGTTGATAATATGGCATAAAATAGAAACTGTATACTTATATAAGAAAAAATTGCTGTAAAACAAATAAATATTGAAATGATAGATAATATAAAGGTGTGAATACATATATTTAACCAAAGGAAGTATGGATCTTTCTAATACATACTTTATACTTAGTAACTCAATAAGACTAGATACTACAAAAATAAATCTTACTTTTAATTTGTCTTTTCAGTTGCGCTATCTCTTTATCTGAAGCTGAATCCTTGTTTCGTAAATGTGGTGGTATGTAAACACCTTTTTCTACCTGAAAACAAAATTCAGATTTATGCTTCTAAAATAGTTCACAAGGACAATTTAAAGCTCTCATTTCCTCACCCTTATAACATTTCCTTCTTTATCTCTTTTTCTGCCATATATATCTTCCCAGACATCAGGCTTTTCTTTACCTTTGTCTTCATTTTCAACTATTTCATCACTGTCATCAGACAAATGAGATACTTCATCATCACTGAATACTTTACCTAAATCTTGTGCTGAAACAGTTTTTTCTTTTACTGGTCTAGTTTTATGATGTTGTTCTAAGGTTTCATTTTCATCTATTTCGTCGTCAGTTTGTTCATCACTTTCATTGAAATTGTCACCTTCCTCCATACCACTAAATTCTTGATCCGTAAGAGTTTCATTAGAATCTATATCATTTGCATCCTCAGAACCATTTGCTTTACTTACTTTTTCTTCAGTTTTTATTTTTTTACTAAAATAGTCTTCATCATCACTTTTGTCTGAATATTCATTACTATCTATATCTGAATCATTAATATTCTTTCTTTTCTTTGAAGGTTTATTATTTGCTATTTCTTTTCCAGTAACTGCAGCTAAATCTTCATCAAAATCTGAATCTTCTTCTACATCAGCTAAATGCTTCTCAGCAGCAACAATTTGCTCTGAAGTTGCTCTGTCACAGACTTCTAAAAGATCTTTACAGTGAGTTAAGGAAAGGGAATTTAAATAATTAAAATAAGAAAAGAGTGATTAGGTAGTTAAATTAAATAAATGTCTACTGGATAAAAAAAAAATGTAATTGTCTCTTTAGGCCAATAACTATTTATTGTTCTATTTAAAATTAGATAATAATATACAAAGCAATAAATAATTAGTAGCACCATTTAAACTACTGTTGGGTTGTATTTTTTTATATTTGAAAAGGATACAATCAAGTCCATCATCTGCAAAATAGTTGTTTTTATTCTTTGACTTGTTCAAGCCAAGTTGTTTCTCCAACTTCTTTATTACCTTGTCCTCGTCTTCATTGGCTTTTACCATAACTTTCCTCCTTTGTTCATTCATTTGAGATTTTAATTTTTCAGCTTCATTGATTTCTTTTTTACGTTCCTTGTTCAGTACTTCATGAATTGTTGGTTGTTGTTTTTGCTTCTTTTGCTAAAACATTAGTGCAAAGTATAACTTATATAACTTGTATAACATATGCAAGACTGTTGTGTTGTCTTAATTTCTTACTGTTTTCAAAGATAAAGTTTGTACTGAGCACAATACAACAATTGATAGTGGTGGCTTCAAGATAATATATTAATAACAAACACACCAACGTGCTTTTAGCTACCTTTACTTTGATATCAAGCGGTGTATCAGCAGGCCGTTTTACGAATTTTCCCGGGGTAAATGTTGGCTCGCTTTTCTTCTTCAAGTAGTGCTCTTTTCTGTGGACTTTCTTTAGTTGTCTTTTCTCTTTACGCAGAGCTTTTCGAGTGTTGACAGGCACCGAGCGGGGTTTGGTTTTCGATTTCTTCATTTTTCTTAAACACTTCTTATATAAAGGTTTATGTTTTGATTTTCATTAAAGGTTTATACTTATAACCTAAAATTAGAATGTAAATAACTTTCTATGTCAGTTTGACAGTATATCAAACAGTAAACACATGCTTTTCACATTCGACATTGACATATGAAATATGGACCAAAAGTACTACGGTCTTCCGTCCTTTGTGGTCTGTCTTAAATATGTCTATTGTCGAAAAATCCTCGAACGCGATACGATGAAATATTTGATTTTCAATTACAATTTAGTTGGGAAATTTAACAAAATTATAGTTTTGTAAAGACCAGTTTTGTTAACTCTTTGTGTCCATTATAAAGATATTCAAAAGGCATGATGGTGGAAGGTTCTGCATTTACGAGGAATGATGTGTTCCAAATGGCAATTCGTGTGGCTTTTGTGTCCGCGGTTACCTATTTCTCTATTAAATGGCTAGTTAATCAAATAGATCCCACATCCAAGAGTCGCAAGAAAGCCGAGGAAAGGGCACGAGAACAATTACGCAAGTACGTATTGACTTTCGTCTGCTATGTTAACTTAACTCTATTTTGAATCTAATTCAGGCTGAGAAATGTATCGTTAGCCTTAGACATTCAATGTAGACGTATTATTACTTCTTAAATACATCGCAACTCATTTTTTTTTCTATTGGTTGTAACCTAACCTACATAACCTACTACTAACTTTAATTTGTCAAGATACCTTTGCTATTTCTATAACACATTCTTTTGCCAAACATTCGTGTTTATTTTTGGCCTCACGTGCCACACTCATCATCCACTGCCTCTAAAATAACCTACCTGGTAATGTAAGCGATACATAGCAATTGACTAAATGACCACTACTAATTGTGAGTTATACCACTCATAAAGTCATTTTTAAGTTAAATAATATTAGATGGTGTTTTCTACAACCATTAAATGTAGTTATTGAAAGTTTATATACATTGTGTATGTGCAAAGGGTCTCTTGCAGAGCCGGACTTGGCAGCAAGCATGCGCTGGCATTGGACAAACTTACAGACCACGAGATGATTATTGCTTCACAGTTGGTTGTGCCAGACGAGATTAACGTAAGTATTAAATGAACTAGTGTAAAATTTGTTAAGTGTACCTTTAGTTGATTAGATATTTATTGATAAAGATGAGTAAATACTGATTGAAATCTTATTGGAAATATGCTCTTAATTTAAAATAGATTTATAAGCTTACATTCTTACTTTTCCGTTCTACAAGACTTACTTCAAAAGTAAATAATGCCTAAAGATATTACCTTGACAATTTCAATTGAAATTACTTACGTAGGTTAGTAAAGGAAAATGTATATTACGTAATAACAAAAGTTAATTGTCCATACCCAGCTAGATTTTCTTTCACTAATAGCCGTGTGGTTTTCAATTTTTGCTGTTATCGTTGTGATCTTGATTTTGGCTAATAGCTAGTAAATTTTCTGAACTGAAATATGCACATGGATAATTAATAACTTGCAGCATGTAAATAAAAATCAAGCGTTGGTCTTAGGAACTATTCTGGGAAAATGGGATGAACAACACAATTGTAGGTTGATAGTGCATGTTGCTTACCTCTTATATGGCACAGGTATTTCACTTTCCATAAAATTAACACCATTTTGGTGTGTTTTATTCTAACAATAAAAATTATTATGTACATATTTTTTAGAAATTTACCCTACCCATATATTATTTTTCAATAATTTACTACTTGTACATAACTTTCAGGTGAACTGGAAAGACATTGCTGGTTTGGACAACTTGATCCGGGAACTGCGAGAGACTGTGATCCTGCCAATTCAAAAACGAGAGCTGTTTGCTGACAGCCGGCTGACTCAGCCACCAAAAGGGGTGCTGTTACATGGTCCTCCAGGTAGATTCAAAATGAAAAACAATTTATTTATTTATTTAGCAAAAGGAAACAAACATACATTACATAAGTAGCTAAGAGATAACAATAAAAAAACAAAGGTTAAAATGCATGCAAATGTTATATACAATAAGAAAGAACAAAACGTCGATAAAATTTAATTTGTAAAGCATAGTATTAAGCCAATATTAACTATTTTTTACTACACCGTCTTACTTCAGGTAAAGATTCTACAAGTGTTTCTGTTTTTACCTTGTTTCAGGATGTGGAAAGACATTGATAGCAAAGGCAACTGCCAAGGAAGCAAATATGAGTTTCATCAACCTGGACGTATCACTCTTAACTGACAAATGGTATGGTGAAACACAGAAGTTAGCATCTGCTGTATTCAGTCTTGCTGTCAAGCTGCAGCCTTGCATTGTTTTTATAGGTGATGATTTTACTCACAAATTACCCTATTATCTATGAAATCATCAACTAGCTCCTAATGTCTATGTCCTTGGCTTAAAATTCAAGAAAAAAAAAATTATTAATCTCATTGGTCCTACCACCAATTAAAGAGCAAATATATAATTATGACAGATAAAATGCCCAATTAACTTAGGCGAAAATGAATCTAACTATTATTTGTGCATTGTGCTTTGCAGATTAACATTTTTAGAATATAAATAACTCAAGTCATAAAATTGCAGTTAGGCTGCTCTGCCTCTAGCAGCCTCATATTAACTCACTTTAATTTATCCACCATGCTATATATATTTCTAGATGAAATTGAATCATTCCTGCGCACACGCACCGCACACGACCACGAGGCTACTGCAATGATGAAGACGCAGTTTATGTCGCTATGGGATGGACTGATCACTGATCCTTCTTGTACAGTCATTATTATGGGTGAGTTGTTGTCTTTTAATCACTTTCTTAAGCACTCATATAAGTGAAATAGCAAGTATACACTGCTTGCAATAAAAAGTTATACGAAATCTGACTATTTTCCTGAATGAATTTTTTACTCTTGTTTAGTAGGAACAAATTATTTCCAATCAGCATTTTGAAGTATATTCCTTGCTACTATCCTTTTTGTGAATCCTTGAATGGTTCTATATATAATAATTGTTATGCAGGTGCTACAAATCGTCCACAAGACTTGGATAAAGCGATCCAGAGGCGAATGCCGGCCACCTTCCATGTGCCTATGCCTAATGAGTTTCAGCGTGAGAGAATCCTTCAGCTGATCCTTCATGAGGAGCCTATTGCATCCGATGTAAGTGTCTTTGATCCTGAAGAGTTTGTTTGTTTGAACGCGCTAATCTCAGGAACTACGAGTTCAAATATAAAAGTTATTTTTGTGTTTGAGCATTCATCGAGGAAGGCTATAGAACATCGCCCTGTGACTAATATAAGCGAGCATACAGCGAGAAATGAGGGAAAAAACGGTTCAACATTATTGGTTTCCGAGGCGTACGCTGCAAAAACGGTTCAAGCTAACCAAAAAATATGTATGAAAGAATGATTCCTCTTTAAATGATCTAAAAAAAAGCGACACTGTATGTCTATCTCTTAAGATGAACTCGCAAGAACGACGGGTCTTGAGCGACGGGACAGTTAGGACAGTTTGCAAAAACAATTTTGGATGTCCAAAATAACTATTCTACGCGGACGAAATCGCTAGCGGAGCTAGGCAAATCATATGAATTGATGATTTAAAAAAAATGCCATCAAGTGCAAATGCAAAAAATATTAATTTTTTATATTTTAACACTTCCAGATCGACTACAAGAAGCTGGCGGCTACTTCAGAGGGTTTCTCCGGTTCCGACCTGCACGAGGTATGTCGACAGGCGGCCGTGTACCGAGTCAGGGACTACGCACGCGAGGACCTAGCCAGAGAGCAAGAGGTAAGTCATACCTTAATTTAAAAATCGAAAATAAATTGAAAAAATTTTTCACTCCGACTTAACCGTCGTCACTTTCCGTCTGTTGCTCTACCAATTGAGCTACCGAGTCCTACACCTATCTCAATTTTTTCAACTTATTGATACATGCACCTCTCCGCAATGTAATTTCTACCTTAACACTTGCGTATTAAGGCTCAATGTCTTATGCTTTGCAGCTTAAGAAAATAAATTGAAAAAAAAAATTTTTTCAATTTATTTTCGATTTTTAAAATTATATAGTGCCTTCATGTGCAATAACATGTGAAAAATATTAATGTTTTCAAACGTTATAACTTTGTAATTTCATCTTCAATGATTTCTTAAGCTGCAAAGCATAAGACATTGAGCCTTAATACGCAAGTGTTAAGGTAGAAATTACATTGCGCGAGAGGTGCATGTATCAATAAGTTGAAAAAATTCGACGATGAGGTGTAGGACTCAGTAGCTCAATTGGTAGAGCAACAGCACGGAAAGCTGACGATGCCGGTTCAAGTCCTGCCCGAGTCGAAAATTTTTTCAATTTATTTTCGATTTTTAAATTATATAGTGCCTTCATGTGCAATAACATGTGAAAAATATTAATGTTTTCAAACGTAAGTCATACCTTGTTCAAGAGCCACATCACCCTAATCAGGGATGTAAGTGCTGTCACAGGATTTAAAATAAAGAGGTTCTGATTAGGCTTCCATTAAAAATCTTACATGTTGTTCGATCATTCACTCTGACATAATAATATAAATAAACCATATTTCCAGTCCATCGACAACAAGTCCAACTGCTCCGACCCTGACGAACAGTACACGGATGCGATGCGGCCCATAACCATGGACGACTTGCGCAATTCGCTCTTAAAATTAAAGGAGTCCAAGATTCAATGCGGTTCGCTCGCGCCTAGCATGAGGATAGACCTGGATTAGATAATATTTCGAAATTAGCTGGGGTCATTCGCGAAAAACGGGATTATTCCTGAGCATTCTATATTGTCCTTGAGTATTCTTAAATGAAACGAAATATTCTGGAATTTTGCAAACGTATATATATATATGTTCTGGAATACTCTATAGACACTGGAGTCTAAATTCTGAAACTACCAAAACTATCTAGACTCGTTGAATTTGGTTGGGTTGAATTCTGTATTGATGGTGTTATTGTAAGGTTTTTCTTGTTCGTTTTTGCACTTATGTATAGTTTTTTTATTATTGTGTATATATTTTGTTTTTTGTTCTTCATTATAATTTTAACAAAAATCTAGGTTATTTTAATATCCGTAACGGCTGTTTTTGCAATATTTTGTTGGCAATGAAATGGTTAGCTTAGAAAAAATACAAGATGGCGGACTGTCCAACATTTTATTTTCAAGATAGGAAGATACAAATAACATTTACGATACATATGTAAGTATTTCAAATTTATCAATATTGAGATGAAGAAAGTTATTAATCTGTCTATAATAAAAAGTATATATATATTAATATTCTAATGTAGTGTTTCTTTAGAGATGTCTGGCGGGTCACATAGTTAAATAGATGTGTAAATTTGTCTTATTGGTAATTCTCTAGTGTAGGCAATTAAAATATAAAGAAATAGACATATTTATTAACTATGTCAATATCATCCCTTTTTCAAATTAAATTCGTCTTTAAAACAATTTGACCGACTCGTTGATAACAATATATGGGCGATAATCGTGGCTCCGATCCCTACTGGGGCCAACATAGAATTTTTCTGAAACATGTTAAAGTTCTTTCGTCGTATGAAATTGGTGATAGGATTATAAAAAATGTCATCCGGGTCACGAACATAGTTCAGAGATGAGAAAGCAGTGAAGCTTAATTGCGTTTAATTTTCAGTCTGGATACAATGTACAATATTTCGAAGCTCATCATTGAGGTGTTATATCGCTATGGTTGGGGGTATTTTATCTTCCATCAGGTGAACGCCGACGTTTGTCTGTCTTAAAAAAAATACTGACACGCCACATATATCTTATGACGAAAATACTATAAATATTTGTAAAAATCGCTTTGTAGATCAAATCTGCGGTTACTAAATGAAAAATTTATGCAAATCTCTAGTTAGAAAATTTTAGGATAATTTCTTGTTGTGAATATTAGTAGACGAATAGATGTATAAAATGCATTTCGTGTTTATATTGTTAAAGCGGGTACGCACGACCTTGTCTCCTTTGCTATATTTTGTCATATGATGTACAATTGGATATTTGTAAGTTACCTGTTTTAAATAAAACACTTTAACGGTTTAAAACGCGATAAATTAGTTAAACTTATTTGAAAATGATTTTTAACTTCGGCCCGACGTTTCGGATGCTTTGCAGCAGCCGTGGTCACGGCGTACTCGCGTAAACTATAGACAGTATTTAGTTACCTGTTTTGTTTAAAGTAAAGTTTGCGCGAGTAGTACACATTTAAATGAAACACTTTAACGGTTTAGAACATATTACTTGAACTTATTTGATAAATTATTTTTGACTCTGCTACTGCTGCGAAGTCGTAGTTAAAAATAATTTTCAAATAACTAAACTATATCGCGTTAAAGTTAATATGTTTTAATTAAAAAAAAAGTTTTTCTAACCAAGTTGGAAATTTTTGGTTAACCGGCCTTGATATTTTATAGTATATTCGAAATTAAGTGATTTGATTCGTTTTGTTCTAATATTCAAGTAAACATAGAATTGTGATATACAATATTATCAGCTCTATATAATTTCCAACGGCTGTTATTCAACAGCCTTAAGCGGTGATACGCTAGTACTATTAGAGTATGATCTTTGTAGGCATAGACACCATAGTTTTTTTTAGATACACTAAACAAAACACAAAAAACGGTTGTTTTGAAAAATGTCTTCAATAATTAAAGCGTATTATTATCGTTGCCTTGTACAGATAGCTCTAAAAATATATTTATTGTTATATTACTAGGTGCTGGCTGTGTTCAATCGATATCGGTCTTTTCGTAAATTGTTAGCGTCTCTTTTCTGGAAAATTATTTATTCTTAGGTACTTTATTCTTTAAACGAGAGCAATGTCAATCTTTAAAAAAACATGGATACAAAATTTTGACGGAACGTGAATTGTCAATCCGTCAAATCAAGTTCGTGACTCGTTTTGGTGAATAAAGTACATATTTCTCTAGATTAGTTAAGGGTCTCGACAATATGAAGGTGTTTGGATAAAATGAATTCGAGTATATTTAATGTTTGTTTGTTTTTATGGCCAAAATATTTTTTTGTACGCATTCAATAAAAATAGTAAACAAATTGCAAAGGATTTTTTAAAGCGACGTATATTAAATTGGATGTTTACGGATCAAGAAATAATGTATACTAGAATGAGAGCCAAAATTTCCCAGTTAATGCCAGTCTAAACGGGTTTTATGACTTATTTATGTACAAATTTGTATTGTCAGAACTTAATTGAACAAGTAGGTTCTAAACATGCGATGCTATTGTTAAAATTGCTTTTTAATCATTATATTTTACCATTTATTTAATTGTACATAAAAATCTTTATTATGTTTACCAAGCTTTTTATTAGTCACGATCACTGTGTACGCATAATTTATTTGTTACTGTAATTACGAAAGTTTTGAAACATGTGCTTATACATGATTGGTTCGCACGTGCGGCATATGTACCCGTTAATATGGCACTGCGGACTCTGATTAGCTCTATTCTATATCCATAATTCTTATTGGTTACTATTAATGGGCACCATTAAATTATAAGTGTTGCAATGCTACAGGTTTTGGTTGTAGATATAGATATATGCGTCTATTGTAAATAATGGGAAATAAAACGATATTAAGAAGTGTGTTTTTACTTAACCTTTATTTTAGGTTGTTAAAGAAGCTGTTTTATATAAATCTAGTGGTTTAACAGCACCTACATCACATATTATTATAAAATAGTATCTTAATTATGGAGCCTGCCTTTTCGCTGAAAATTGTTTGACCTCTTATCACTGCTAACAAGCTTTTACAACTTTCCCCCTATTTTTCACTTTGACTACTAAATGCTGTCAAATTTTTTGGACAACGATTTATTTGGTAACATTATTGTTATGCTGATTATTGTAATGACAAAAAATGTTTGGGGCATTTATTTTTTGTCGAATTATTTATTAGGTCAGACATCTTTGAGACTAGAACCTAATCGCTTTTATTTTACTAATAAAATGTACGCTTACTCAAATAATCATTCGGTAAACAATAAACAACTACATACATAAATATTATGCTAACTTAAACATTCGGTACTTGAAAGTTGACATTTTAAAAAGTGTCAGACTAAAAGTAAAACCAAACGTAAAGTTGGCAATTGTTGCCAAAAGATGCCAACTTAAAAACAAAAGTCTATCACAAATTGGAAAATGATTATTCGGCGAAAAGTTAGTTGGCAAGGCAAAGATCTCTTAATTATTATAAATCCGGTATTTGGTTCCGAGGAGTTTCCACGCGACACCCTTCATCGAATTATCCAAATCTTTTCCTGTCTTTCCCGTTCCCTTGTCGTTACTTGGGTGAATACTTATATCGGAACACGAACCGAAAGTTTCCTGTTTTCCGCATCCCATTCCGTCTGTACCATCATCACAATGCCCCCAATTATTTCCCGCCACGTATCTCCATTGCAAAACACAATGTTCACACACCAAGTCCTCTGGGAGTCGATATTTCACCGTAAAATTACCGCCATATTCTGGAAAGTAATAAAACCCGCCATTTTCCAACTCTAGAGGAAATTGGTCGAAGCATGTTTGTTTCAGTTCAGCTTCAGGTTTCGGGCACAGTTTAAAATACCAGTAGCCCATGTGAAATGCTGTTATTTCGACAGTGATGTCTATTATTTGGCCAGACGTGTAATTCGCGACTATAACACCATCTCCATACAGTCCGCCGAGCTCGTGTGGCCGTGGTGTTGCTATATCGTAAGCGTCGCCACAAACTCCGCACCTTAAAAAACATTTATATAAATCATGGATGGAAAATCATAACACCTTCAATTTATTACAATTGTTTTTTATTCATTTAGTTGTTTCTTTATATTTTGTTAATATTTTTTGGGTGCTCTATCAAATTTAATGCGAATGTTTCGACTCAGTTCACCATCACTTACTTCCCTTTATTCTTCGTATGCTGTCGATCAAAACCACCACAGTTAAGACCTGTGTCGTCATAATTAGCTGTCGTATTGAAGCCCAAACGCCATGCGGTAGCCCTCCCGGGGGGTGACCATACCCTGGCGTGGCTGAATACTGATGCCGCAAAAGTTATTATTAGCAGCAGGTGCCAGAAAATCTAAAAAATTTGGATACTTAAAGATTGTTTGAAATATTTTTCGCGGCAGAGTAGTAAAAATATCATTAGGCAAAAACTTATTGATTAAGTAGTTCTAAATACTGTCTATAGTTTACGCGAGTAGTACACATTTAAATAAAACAGTTTAACGGTTTAAAACGCGATATATTAGTTAAACTTATTTGAAAATAAAACGTGGGGCCGAAGTTCATATAAGTTTAACTAATAAATCGCGTTTTAAACTGTTATAGTGTTTTATTTAAATAAATAGTTCTAGTTATTTTATAACGTTAAATTTCTTCTCTTGGTCATCAGATCGCATCGTTTCACTTATAAACAAAAGAAGGGCAAAATTACAAATAATAATATCTTAACTAATAAATAACTGTAACCTAACCAACCATATACGTCTTTAAACCGCATCTGTAGCTAAATGGTTAAACGTGTTGCCTAGGATAGCGTTAAGCGCGAAAGGTCCAGGGTTCGAATCCCGGGGAAACAGTAAATTGTTTCGGTCGGGGTAGGGCACAGAAGTCTAATCTACTACTTGCCTGTAAATCGATCAGTGAAACGGACACAGAAATGTGTTCGCCCTATGCCCCACGAGGGGAAACGGGATTTCACAAACACAACCATATTACACAGGTTTAATTTACCAACCATATACGTTAGTTTTTTGAATTGTAATATGGTTATATATACATGAGAGGTTTTATTATGAATTTAGAATTTATAATAATCATACAAAATATAATATCGTACCTTGTTATCAATCATAATTGTGAGTTTGGTTTAGGTAGTAGGAATTAGTGGTATACAATCACATCTTTGACTTTTTATAAATTATTTGTTAATTATTTCGATCTAGCACACTGGCTGCTGCTCAAGGTAGAAATGTTTTAAGTGTCTTTTATTAGTTTAACTATATTAAAACTTAATTGACACGGAAAAAAGATATTAAATTTATATTAATAAAGTAGGTTACACTTGGATTGAATTTTTGAATTAATACACCTCCAAACTACATTCGTTTATTTGCTTATTAAACAATACAAACACTTACACTGGAAATTATTTGAACTGCAACGAGCAACCTCATTGTTAAGGAATCTCTTCTAGACAATATACTCTTGGAGAATTATAATAATTTCCACTTTAAATCTATGATATTATTAGAAAAACTTATGAGTTACTTATTGAACTAAGAAATGCAGGGTGTTTTGTAAATATATATTTATTCAAATCCTTTTGTTTGACGTGATATTATTTAAAATGGACCTAGTTAGGAAATAGTTAATAGATAGAGGGAAGATTATCTTTTTAGTCATAATTTCTATTTTATAAGCCTATTAATGTATACACTCTAATAATGTTGAATTTCTATATGGGTATGCTGTTATATCTGTGTTATCGCGTCTTCAATCACTAAAGGCCCACTCTCAGCATCTATATATTTCAATCTAGCGATACTTATATCGGAACAAGAGCCAAATGTTTCCTGGTTTCCACAGCCGATAGCCTGGGTTCCGTTACTGCATACTCCCCAATTGTTCCCAGCGACATACCTCCATTGTAGGATACAATGATCACATGATAAACCGTCTGGCAAACGATATCTGGCAGTGAAAGTACCACCTTTCGGAGGGTAGTAGAACAATCCGCCATCTTCTAATTCCAGTGGGTATTTATCGAAACAGGCTTGTTCTGGTTCATTTTTGGGGTCTGGGCATAGCTTGAAGTACCAATAGCCTTTGTGGAACGCTGTTATATCCACTATAGCTTCGAGGATCTGTCCTGATTCGTATTTGCCCACGATTATTCCTTTGCCGTAGGTGCCGCCGAGCTCGTGGGGGCGTGGTATTGACATGTCGTACGCGTCACCACAGATGCCACAGCTGGAAGTATAGGTAAGGTACATAAAATAATGTTCAGCTATAATTAAGAGAAGCAATTTGGCATTTAGTGGTAAGTGGGTCAGACACATTCCTGGGACCTGGGATCGATTTTGTTTACGGGTAAGTAGAATTTGCCTGTGCTCTGACGATTTTGCACTTAAAGCAAAGCACTATATAAGCGACCATTTATTATTAGGAAATTTTAAAAAGACTTTAAAATGTTACTGTTCTGTATAGTTTATCAAAATTTATAGAAGTGATACACTTGTGGTATATAATAGGAATTATAATTAAAATAATAATAATCATTTATTTTTCAGACCATAAATCCATTTCTTAAAATGTGTGTTAGTTGGGTAAGTAACAATTTTTAACTTGAAATGTATTGTCGAATTATATCTAATAGACTGATTACGACTAACAAGTGCAGATCCTACATAATATTTTAGTTTTAATTTACATATCAAGGATCAAACAATACAACAATGTACACTGTACTATATTGTCATATTTCAGGATTTCTCAAATGTATTGTGGGGAAATTTCTCCCTTTCTTATGTAAGAAACTTACTTTCCTTCATTCTCCGTGTATTGCTTGTCAAAACCTCCACAATTTAAACCAGAGTCGTCATAATTAGCCGGTGTCTTGAACCCCATGCGCCACATGGTAGCCCTGCCCGGGGGCTGGAGCACTCTGCCGTGACCAAGCACTTCTACCGTTAAGGTAGTCAGTGCTACAAACTGCCATAGCATCTAGTAATAATCGATTGGTACATATTAAATGAAACAGTCCCTCGTGGCTGTTGTGACGCAATTGAAATAAACTACCAAATATACTTCGCATTTAGAAACCGTTAAACCGTTATTAATGAAGGAGCACTGCGTTTGTTCACATCCTTGTCTGTCGTGGTAAACCTTCCCCCATGATCGTTCAATAAACTCACCTTTAAAATATATCCACGTCGACACTCAATTACTAACGGGATGGTTTCTATTTCATTGTATTTATATTTACCATAAAGATAATGCTATAATCCACAGCGATAAGGCATTCAAGACTATTTCATGTAGCCGCATTTCTAATTTCTATTGCTCAAAGATTAGATGGTTGAAGGAGAATTAGATATTGTTTTTATGGCCAGTCATACGATCCAGAAAATTACCACATATACCATTCAACTGAGCCTTCTATAACAATATGTAACTTTGGAGCTTTTAAGAAAGCACTTTGAACCGCAAAGCTACAAAGCTCGTTTTATTATAGAATATAATGGTACGTATTATGTTTTATACGAATATAAAGGCGCACGACATCATGTTAATTTTGATGCCTTAAGCAGTAGAAATTACTTGACACGAAGTGAGGAAGCATTTTAAGGCATTTTTATATCAACTTTAAACAATTCGGTGCAATAAAGCAATAAAACTATATAATAAACTTTGGTATTTATTTTATTTATACTCAATATAAACGTAAATTCGATGAATGATGATGATAAGAATGTTCTTATTTGTACGTTCGTATGTGTCATGTCCAATAAGAAATCCACGATTCCAAAGATTTTACCTAAAACAAATTAATGTATGTGAATATTTGTATGTACGAAGGTATTAGCAAGTCGTTACAGACAAGAAACGTTTTAGTTTTTTGTAATTAATTTGTCTTCCATATTATGTTATATTACAGCTAAGGTAAGTACAAACGTTTAAAGAAAAACACAATAAAATAAAAGTGTAAATGAATTATAATATAGAAAATAGTAATTGATTTCATTTCTTCAATCGAGGAATATTAGCAAAAAATTTAAAGGGACATATTTAAGATTACCTTTTTTCTCTTCTTGGCCTTCACTTCATTTCTTGGTTTCCGGTGGCTCTTGCGTTTATTTAATTTTTTCTTTGGTTTGGTGTAATATGGCGCAACATTTGCCTTTTGCAGAAGTCGAAATAGACCTGACAAAAAATATAGTTATAGCCACACGTCTTTTTCTGTTAAAAGGTAATGCCTCTCCCATTTTAAACTTTGCTACTGTTGAAATCTCATCAAAATCGCTTCTCGGTTTTCATAGTATAGCATACGTTAAAAGAGAGCTTAAATTTGATTCGAGAACGGGACAAATATTAAATCTTTCATAAATTATTTTAAAATCTGTTTTGAAACTTAAATGCAAGACGGATAAGTATGTTAATCATATCGCTGGATTAGGAAGCAATCAAAGGCGAATAAAGCGTACTAATAAAGTTTATTAACAGATAAACATGACAGCTTACCGCCCGCCGATTAGGACTAGAAGCGTGAAGTGTTATTGTGCAACTTCATAATAAAAAAATGTCTAAGCAAAAATCGATATTAGATTGAAAAAAATTTACGACACGGGCAGGACTTGAATGTGCTTTCACGGCGTTCCTTGTTGTTGCTCTAACTAAACCGAGTCCTACACCTCATCGTCCAATTTTTTACCTGTCCGTTTAAAACAAATCATTTGGCCGTATATGACTGTAGTCCAAGTATTCGGGTAAAGTAGAAAGTTCGGCCGAAAGCAAAAATTACCGTCATTCATCGTACTTTTGGTTAAATTTGATGATGAAACTTCGGGAGAAAATTAATGTTTATTATGTAATGTTTGCTTATACCTACACTAAATAGTTCGGTCATCAATCATTTTATGTAAATAAAACACTTTAACGGTTTTAAAACGTGATATATTAATTAAAATGATTTTTTATTTCGGCCCGACGTTTCGGACGCTTTGCAGCAGCCGTGTCTCCCCGTGACCACGGCTGCTGCAAAGCGTCCGTCGGGCCGAACTAATATATCGCGTTTTAAACCGTTAAAGTGTTTTATTTACATAAAATGATTGATGACCGAATTATTTAGTGTAGATATAAGCAAACATTGCATAATAAACATTACTTTTCTCCCTAAGTTTCATTTAAGTGTTTTATTTAAATGTGTGTACCACTCGCGTAAACTATAGACAGTATTTAATCATTTTATGTTTTATATTTACTCTGGCTCTCATTAATTGTTCGTACCTACGTATTCTTTTGTCAACGATTAAAATATTTAAAGAAAACTTTATTTTTTATTCGCTTGCATTTTACCTATAATATCTAAAATAACTGAATTTTAACAATCTCTTTCAATGCTTACATATATTAGAGATCTTGTGCGTAAGGATTTTATTGCTATATGATAAAGCGCAATAAATACATATCTTTATTGAGTTCAATTAGGTACAATGTGGATGTATAGAAGTAGAATAATTGTGCCAAACGTTTTCCACTGTGCAATGTTTTATTTATATGTTTTTGAAGTTCAGCCTTTTTTATAGTTTAGTAATCTCGTGTAATGTTTAGAATTATTAAGCGTCAAAAATGCATGCATTAAACAATTTAGCAAAATGCAACAAAGGTAAATATAACATATAACTTTTATTTCTACAATATTTACAATATACATTTAAATAAAACACTAATAAAACGCGATTAGTTATCTTATTTGAAAATGATTTTTAACTTCAGCCCGACGTTTCGGATGCTTTGCAGCAGCTATGGTCACGGGGAGACGGCTGCTTGTGTTTTATTTAAATGTGTACTACCCGCATAGACTATAGACAGTATACAATATACATGTTAAAATGCTAGAAATAAATATAATTTTACGTCTTATATAAGATAAATATATCATTTTGAATTGCATAAAATATAATTTATTATAGTTGTACCACCATTAACATGCGGGGTTATTATCCTATACCCAAATCTTAACATATAATTACCATATTACATAAACTGGCAACTCATAACATCGAAGCGATCTCATACAATTTCCAGAAGTGCGAAATTACTTTCCCACGTTAAATATTAAAAACACGTTTCTAATGAAAGTTGCACTAATACTGAGGAGAAATACTGATCGTTAGTTTGTTAGTCGGAACGTCACTCACCTTGCGCAGACTTTAAATCCAAGGGAATACTCTCCGGTTCTGTGTATCGGAGGGGAGATATGGCTATATCGGAACAGGCTCCAAAGGTTTCTTGATTTCCACAGCCCACAGCTTCTGTACCATTGTCACAGCGTCCCCAGTTATTCCCAGCTATGTACCTCCATTGTAGAATACAGTGATCGCAAGATAAACCATCTGGCAAGCGGTAGCGAGTAGTAAAAGTGCCCCCTTTCGGTGGGTAGTAGAAGATTCCCCCATCTTCTAACTGTAGAGGGTATTTGTCGAAGCACCGCTGGCTCGTCTCAATGGTGGGTTCCGGGCAGATTTTGAAGGACCAGTATCCTTTGTGAAAGGCAGTTATCTCGACCGTGGCTTCGAGGATTTGACCAGAAGCATAATTGGCGACGACTGTTCCTTTGCCGTAAGTGCCACCTAGCTCGTGGGTCCGTGGTGGGGACATGTCGTAAGGATCTCCGCATACGCCACATCTGTCAAAATTTTATTGAGAAGTTAGGGCCAGATAGGCGTTATTTAAAAAAAATATGAAGTAAATGTTATGGATCAAAATAGTTAAAGTAGATGGTTAGGTTAGTAGAGTCTATAGTTCATATTTAGACAGTAATCAATTGTTCTTAAAACAAAAAAGCACTTATATATATACAAGATTTAAAAAAATACTTACACGTTTAAAATAATAACATTTTCAAACGATTATATTAAGTTATTGTATAAAATAGCATTGCATAAATTATAATATATGTACTTTACTCGGGATCCACAATTGGTTAGACTAACTCTAGATGTCGGATCAAGTCCCGCATGTGTCAACGAATATTTTCAATATAAAATAGATTTCTAATAAATATTAAACGCCAGATAGTTACAATAGTACATAATTTCACATTTATTTCACTGCTAGTTTGTTGTTTTATCTTTTGAAGTAAGCTCAATGCCTTTTTGCGCAAATATACAGACCGCTTTTTATATTACTAGTTAAATGTGATTGGAATGGCTTTTTTAGTTATTACATAGTTTATTTTATCATTTGCATAATAACATTTCTTAATTTGTTTATAGTATTATTATAATAGACCGTTTTATTCTGATAGGTACATATTATATAAGAGTGTTAGGTATTTATTGAGTTAATAATATTACTTTCCACGATTTGTCCTGTGCTGGCGATCAAAACCTCCACAGTTCAGGCCATCGTCATCATAATTCGGTGGACTATCGAAGCCGAAACGCCACATGGAAGCTCGGCCGGGGGGCTGGAGTACTCTACCGTGACCAGACACTGACCATGCGAAGGAAGCAAACAAATATGTTTGCCACAACATCTATGGATAACGATGAAATATTTCTTTAAGACAAAACACTTTAACAGTTTAAAACGCGATATATATATTAGTTTAACTTATTTAAAAATTATATTAACTACGGCCCGACGACGGGAGACATAATAAATATCGCGTTTTAAACTGTACAAGTGTTTTATTTAAATGTGTACTACTTGCGTGAACTACAGATAGTGTTTATTTTATTTGTACCTAGTATTAAAATAACTTTTTATACCAATTAAAAGAGCAGTGTGGTGGTTATTTGACAATCTATGTAACTATAAAGCATGTATAATTTTATAAAATCTAAATAAACCTAATTTATTTCATACAAATCAAGTACTATGCTTCGCCATCTCAATGGTTAAGCGAATTGCAGTGTCAGCAGACGACTGATCTTAGGTATAAATTAAATCGACATGCAAAACAGACATTCTTTGTCTTGTATATTAGAGAAACGTGGTTTCACTCTACATCTTAGTATTTACTTAAACATTTATTATAAATATTGCGTATTTTTTACAACAGTAGTATTTCTTGAATATTACAGATAGAATTCAAATAGGTACACCTAATAATGAAGCCTTTTTGCCCTGTGGGGTATGGGGGAACGCATTTATCTGTCCGTTTAACTGATGGGTTTTTTTACAGGCAAGTAGTTGAGTCTGTGCCCTACCTGACTGAAACAATTTATTGTTTCCGTGGGATTCGAACCCCTCTTGCACTTAACGCAATGCAAGGCAACACGTTTAACTATTTTCTTGCATAGGCGGAGGGAGGGTGTACGCTAACATCAAAATGCCTGTATATATGTAATAAAATATGCACTAACCTCGAATTTAAATAACCAGCTCAATTGAATTGTACATAATCCTTTGTATATTTTGTGCACTCCGCTAACATTTATAGGTGCGTGAGCGCATTTATCAAATAAATAGATATCAGTCAACAGATAATGAATCAAAACAATTACTACGGAAATGAATCAAACGTTTTTAGTTATCTGTATTTAATTAGGAAGATTATCTTTTACGCCGTGATTTACAAGCATTAGATAAAAAATAGTAATAAACGCACTACATACAACTCACGTCTTAATAAAATATATAAAAAAATATATATATATGTATATACTGCAATTTTATAACATTTGAAAGCTATAATAATTATTATAAGTGTTATTTTATCGGTTACTGAAATATTAGTATTGGAGCTTTCTCGATCATTACTTTCTATCTGTTTGTTCGCGTAAAGCTCCTAAATGGATCGATAAAATATTTTATCCTTGTTTTCAGGTCTTATGTTAAACTAATTAAAACGTCATACAATTGCCTATTAACTAAACAAAAATCAACAAACTAAATCTAAGCAATTTAAACAAAGATCCTTACCGTAGAAATAAATAATATAGGTGTGTTGTATCTTACATTGTCGACACTAAAAGACTGCAATCTAGGAATTACACTCACATCACAATGGTAAGTAAAACACTATAATTTAATAGAATACTAGCATAATACTTTTTAGCGCTGTTACGCGTTACAGCCGCGTCGGGCGGTCTCGGTAACTATAATCAACTTTATCAAATCCTGCCCTTTCCATTTCGCCACTTTACTTTCACCTAAAATCGATCTGTCGAGCACCGAGACGCTGCACTTCAGAGAAATTCTGATGACCATTCAATAATTGGATTTCGCAAGTCATTGGTTTTCTTTATGACAGAAGAGGACGTAAGATGTAATGTGGTACTCTAACCAATTACTAATAATATTTCCAGCTTATATAAAATAATTTAAATTTAAAGAAATTTATTCATACAAAGTAAATAGCCCAAACTCGTCACGTTTATGACACCCTGGAGTTTTTGAATTGTGATCATTGATAACTGCGACGATCGAGATGTGTTTCTTAAATCAAACGGAATTCCTGCGACCGCGCTTAGTCAAATTTTGCAAATATGCTTTAAACGTTATTAGCCCCGTTATAATAACTGAGATAAGGGCGGCTACTCATGGAGATTTTTTATCAAGCGTGAAGCGAATGGAATTTATCATTTTTAGAGTCCGAAATTATTTTCAATTTCCGCCTATGAACCGTTCGTGTTAGACTGCTGTCAAATTTAAATATTGAAACATGTGTTAGCGACTTCCGTTTCCTTTACTTCCGTTTCCTCGACCCACCACCCTGGCTACTCCAAAGATACCAAATAGTTATACACCCGGTTCCTTCATTAGTAAAATAAATAGTAAAATAAAAATAATATCATTTTAATTAATTAGAATTTAGCTAAATATATTTATTTAAGTAATTAACGTTAGTTAAAGAATTGAGTTTATATCTTGAATTATTTAAAACAGTGCAGATTTATTTTATTTCTAATTGTTTGATATTACGAATAGCCGGCTGCTTAGTTTTCGGTGAAATTATTATGATAGGTGGCAGTGTTTGTCAGACTGACATAGAACGGTTTTTTTTACAGTTGATTGTGTTCTGGTAATAAATTTCTGTCCTGTATTTGATAAGGACTTTAGTTACTCTTCTAGAATATAAGTGTAAAGTGTAAATAGTGTTGTTATTTCGCTAACCTAACCTACGTATAACACATGTTTACTAATGAGTTTCATTAAATTTTAATTCTAAGTTAAGCCTGCATTGTTCTTAAAAACTTTTTAATATTTCATTCAGGGCTTCCTTTTGCAGTTGCAAAACAGTTCAAAGAAATCAACAAAATAGTGTGACTAACCATATCATTTTTGCATTAAAATACCATTCAGGGAAATAATTATCAAGCGTTATCAATTTGTACTTCCACTAATATCAATAACATTACACAATTGAGTTATACTGATAGCTTATAACTACCAAGAAGTTAATTGTCCTTATTATACCAAAAAAACCTGTCTTATTTTGGATATTGATAATTTACGATTACCAAACAAAACACAATATACGAAATAGTCATTTATTATCGCACGAGTTCCTTGCCATAATTTTAGATAAATAAGTTAAATAATAAAATGCTGACTTAATGAATACTTATAATTAACAAGATGACGTCGTGTAACACATTTGTTTTTTTCAATTTTGCTCGTCCAAACATACAAATAATGATGTGCAAATGAAACCAAATCTGACGCCCAATTCATATTCGCTTAACTTCTATGGCAGGTAAAATTCAATCAAAAACTATTAAAAAATAATGAATACCAACGAACAGCAAACAAATAAAAAACAATCAAATTGCAAGACGTCTAAATATTACAAGGGACTAAATAAAATTTTGGAATAGTAAATGCAATAGTTCAGGGCAAAAATATAGTAGCCATCGTTGCGTACAACTAATAATTAGGTTATCTAAATAATGGGAAGCCAAGAAGTAGAGTTAAATTATTTACAATAGTATTAAAAATACAACTTATTAAGCGTACGAACGTTGCGATTTTTATTCAACTTTTACCTAAATATACATCACAGATATAGATATAAAAACAAAGCTGCGGCGAGCTTCAAATGTGTACACTGAAATTAACTAGTAAAGAAAACTCGACCGATAAGGAAACATAAATTTCATTTTCCAAGCAACAAATGAATCGACTAAGTATAATGAAATCAAAGATGAGTATAATAATAATTATAAAACGAAATTAAAATCTAATGATGAAAGAAAAGAAGAGGCGAGAACAACAATAAAGAGGAATGAAAACCTGTCCCATCTGGGATCTAATAAAGTCGATTCCAAAAATCATTGGCAAGCACTTAAATTATAATATAGTCTTATTTATTACTAGTTCTGATAACTGCACTGACATTTATATAGAAATAATATTATTGACTAGATATTTCTTAGAACAATATCTTAAAAGATTTACAAATTGTATTATGTTACTAGCTTAGCTATGTACCTAATGTGTTAGTTGTAAATAAATAAATAAAGTTTAAAATACTTTTCAAAATCAACGGAATTCGGATGGGAAGTGAAACTGTTATTAGAATAAATGAACCAAAAGTGATATTAGTTGAATATATTATACCTTATTATTTTTCAAACTCTGTTTTTTAGTCATCAATAATTGTTATTTATTAGTTACTCTCTTTGTCACATTTTCTATTACTATCGTGTTGGTCGTCCTGTTTCCTCGTTTCCATTTTAATAGGAAACTCTTCATTAAGCAAGTTTTCGAATTCCAACGCGACTTTGGAGATACTTTTCTTCATTGTGCTATCTGGATAGCTCTGAAATAATGGTAAAAGTAAAATCAATACTTTAATACTATTTAATTTAAACAAAGAAGAAATAGTACTAAACCTTAAGATATAGCTTAACATTATTGAAAATTCGTCTAAAATCTTGTATAACTTGGTCTAATTCTGTATACGATGAATTCTTCAACTTAGTCAGGATGTCATGTAGACACATCGGGTATTTTACGATTTCGTAAAAGCGAGGCGCCTGAAATGGGATTAGATTCAGGCAAATAAATTCAAGTTTTATATAATTTTAGTATACAAACTGCATCATACCGTTTTTATGTCCATGTCATGTTGAATGAATTTAGCCTCATTTAGTGTCGATAATTTTGCTAATATAATTTCAAACTTTTTCACAGTGTTTGGTGGTAATGTTTTTTTCTTTTTTGGATGATACCACATTCCAGAAACCGCCACTTTTGTTTTAGTAGCAGTTCTTTTCTGGCTCTCATCTTTAACGTAATTTCCAGTTTGGTCAAAGTTAGGACGTTTCATCTCATTAAAACCATCGATTTTCTCGACATTAAGATCAATATTTTCTTCCGTTTCAATTGATTTTTGTTCAGAGTCACATAATTTAGAGATATCCTCGTTAAAAAAGCTACAATTTAAATCTGGTTTATTAGTGTTTTGATCCCATAACGGGGATGCTAATTTCATATATTGTTGTAGAGTTGAACTCGTCGGCCATACTTCGCTTCTGTCTAAGTTTGATTGCATTTCTTTAGATTCACTTGCGTATTCGCCAATACTACACAATCCCAGAGCACCATAGAGCCGAGCCGTATCTGACTTACAGCCTTCATGAAGAAAATCCATCAGTTTTGGCGCTGACTGCTTTGCTGCCTCCCAGGCGCGATCCGACGTCATTGTACTAAGAATATCTAGACAATCAACGTTTCTCATCTCTAATGAAGGTAGCATATTTCTCAGTTTTTGTTCTTCACTAAACACTTCTTCAGCGCGTCGCGATATTAAGCACGGCCAAGATTCGAAGTTATATTTTGGTTGTGGTGCCAACGTAACAGAAGAATATGAACTATTTATTTTTAAGGAATTCACATCGTCCTGGTTATCGAAGACCATTTCTGGAGATCCGCTGGGCGCAAACGGTGATAACGGATCAGCTGGCTTTATAGGCACTTTGTAGCTTCCAGGTTTCATATATACTTTTGACATCTCATGGAACTCATCATTTTCATTGTCTATAAATTGTACGGGGCCAGAGATATTGCTCGAGAGCGTCACAACATTTGATGGGATTTGAATGTTGTGAGTGTGATGAGTTAAAAAGTCGTTAGATTCTTTTTGTACCATCTGACCCCACGCCGCAAAAAAATCCGAGTCTTCTTTAGTATCACCGCAACTATTGTTTTTTTGGACGTAGTTTTTAATATCAGCTACTGTGGCCATACTTGGTATTAAAGTTTTCTCAACATGACTCAAAGGAATCATTTTTGCTTTTAATTCCATATCCCTACGTTGCATTAAATCGCAAGGCATAGCTCCAAAAAGTGGTTGTCCAGGTGCTTTTCCAAGCTCAGCGTCCATTTTATGCCTCAATTGGTTATATAATTCACGCTGATCTGAGTGACACATGCTTTCCAATGCTCTGAAATCTGGTACATTAGTAATAGTCCAAGACTGACGCGGCTTAGCTTCTCTAACATTATATGGATCACATTTATACTGTGCCTTTTGGTAGTCTATTTCATTTTGGTCGTTTAATGGATAAACATTTTGAGTGTTGGGTGGAGGTACAACTGGAAATTTCTTGTAGTTAACATTTGGTCTGGATGGCCATGGTGCCTCATTAAAGCTTTGTACCTGAGGTTGACTTTGATTCTGCATCCAAGGCGGTTGAACAGTATTGTATGGCTGGGGTGACGAATTGATCGCACGTGGAGTGCTGACATGCGCCTTTATCGGTTGAAATTTACCTTGATTCTGATGGCGCGGAGCTGCCGAGTTAGTTGCGTAATAGTTATGGGTAAAACTCTTTTGCTCCATGGTAAAACCTTGATCGAGACACTTAAAGGTTTTATAAATATGCGTTAACATTTCCTTTGTAATCGCCTGCCATTGAACAAAGCACTCTCTAATATTTGGACTGTAATACTTATTTTCGATTCTGGAAAAAGTGTCATGCTTCTCGCTGAGCAATTCTTTTACACCTTTCCAGCCATCTAAGATTCTAACGAAAGAGAATATAAAGTTTTTGATAACCCAAGGGATGCCTTGAGAGTGTAAGTTGGCTACAGCACTATCTGGTTTTTGCACATTTGAACGAGTTTTCGCACAAATTGAATGTATATTTTTAAAACAAGGTCGATTATGATGAGCGATCGCTATATTCTCGGCGTCAGTACACGCCTCTATAGCGAGTTGAACGATTTGTAATGGAATTTGATCGTGTATAATAAGTTTATCTAGAGCTGTCAATAGTATATCCGAAGATCCGCTAGATTTATTCTTATCTTCATCTTGCTGGTAGGTTTTTGAATTTTTCGGGTCACTTTTTGCATTAGGATCTGGTATATTACAAAGTTCAGACACCATTCTCTCACCTTCAGCAAAGAAGTCTAAGCTCGTCGTCGAATCGGCTCTTAAATTACGATCTAGTTTTCTTGATTCGATTTCGGTGCTGGAATCTTTGTACCTCTCATGAAAACGGGGATCGGCACTGCTAAAGTTTCGCTTTTCGTGACTCTTCACAATTTTCTTTCTAGCGCCAGTGCCTATGGGTTCTTGATTAGAGACAGACCATGAGCTTTGCGACCGTCTGTCAGAGTTTGTATGTTCGGTCATTGTCGATCGGCTGTAGTTGGGAGACGAGGGATTAAACACCACACCCACCAGAGGCGAATGAGGCGGTGAGCTGAATGTGGGCAATGACGAGTTATTATTCCTTGAATGTGAAAAAAATCTAATATAATAAGTAACATAAAGTAAATACAGAAACTACACAGAGTAGAACAATAGTAATAATATTTGCATAACTGTACTTTTGATTACCGTGTATTGTGATATTGCTGGCTGGAAGTGCTTTCATAAACTCCAGAAGCTACTCGGCCATAGGTTACCTTTACCTCACCTTCCTTTAAACCTGAAAGCAAAAAAACACATTAGATACTACACTTCAAATTCTTTTAATTTTAAATTATTATTTATTTGACCTTATTTGTAAAACTAATGAAAAGTGGACTCTGACCATAGTTTTTCTGTGTTACGGGGTACTGATGCTTTCCGTGGAAGCCTTCTTGTGTTCTTTCCCTTCCTTCAGCGATATCGCGATGCTCATTTGTTTTGTCACCACCATATTCTTGCATTTGGCTCAAGATCCTTCAATGTTACGACATTTTTATTACGATCACATTAGAAAAATATACATCAATCGTTTTGACACCGTGAAGAAATGTTATCAATCTAGATGGTTTCATCTTTTAAAAATTGTGACTAAGTCGATAAAATGTTGTGGAAATACGCTAATTACGTCTATACTGACGATTATGTGCAAGAAATACTGTGCTTTTTCGAGAAATACCCTTTTTTAAACAAAAAAAGCGCAAGCGTATTTTTCATTCTCGTTTCATTTTCACTTTATATTCCTTACCTTTCGTTTTGAATTTCCCGGGGCCTTTCCTGGATGTCGCCTCGATACTAATATATTGTAAAATTATTCAATTACCTATTGAGTGATAACTTCGCCTGTCAAAATGCTACGTCTCTTTAAAAAACTTTAATCTTAAAAATAATTGTTAGATTTGTACACGATTTAGATTTGTTTCGGACACTTTTAATCCTACAAATTTTTTGTATATTTCTTTTTGTTGAAAGTGATAATCATGATCGCTTTTCTTCCTTCCTTGTGCAATGACCAATGTGTGACTTGCCAAATATTTCAAACCGACCATATGATTTCGTTCATTTGTTTTAGACGTGAATTTTGCTTTTCAGCGCATCGTATACGATCTTCATAGTGTACCTTCTGTAGAGATTTTTAGCAAAGCTGTATTTAATGATTCTACTATACTTTAATTTTTTTTGTGAAATTATTGTAGATATAACAAAACAAAAATAAAACGAAATCAGTCAAGATCTGTTGCTATAATTTATAGGCATTTGTTATAATGAATACCTTATTCAAGTAATTAAACAGGCTTGACATTATTTTATTAAACTAATATTTTGTTGTCCAAAGGAAAGACAGGGAAGTATTTGCAAATAAAAAACATTCAAAGCACTTTATAAAAACCCTACTTCCTTTATCCGTTTATTGAATCTAATAATAAATGCGGTTTTTGTTACTTAAATGCGATTGTGTAATATCAATACAACCATAATAGATTTGTAGAAAACCGCACGACAATTCATCAAGTTGTTTCCTTATTACTAGAAACATATAAGCAGACACTGATTTTGTAATAAGCATTATTAAACAGCTATAAAGCTCATTGACAAAAATATAGTGAGAACTCCATAAAAACTATGTTTCGAGGAGTTATTACACAGGTCTTTGTTACATGAACAGACTTCTTGTCGGCCTCCATAACCCGCCCGGTTGTAACAGGTGTTCTGGAAAAAGTGAGTAATATATATATAACAAGTAATATATTTAGTACATAAGATTAGCGTAATACATAAGATGCTCAATAGGTGCACGTATCAATCGGTTGAAAAACTAGTTTTTTAATGTACATAAGACTAAATAGAAAATTAATTGTATAATTCAACAACATGGCAACATAATTTTTTTTTACTTGGAATCGGAAAGCAACTGAAAAATAATTTAAATAAAACACTTTAACTGTTTAAAACGCGATATATTAGTTAAACTTATTTGAAAATGATTTTTAACTAATATATCGCGTTTTAAACCGTTAAAGTGTTTTATTTAAATGTGTACTACTCGCGTAAACTATAGACAGTATTTAACTGAAAAATAAGCGAAATCATAAACCTATTTATTAACATAAATTCCAAATACAGATTGTAACTCTCAAAAATGTACATACCTACCGACATTTTTATAATTTTCTTATGTAAACGCAAGTTAGAGCTTTAAGTTTGTTTAAACACCAGTACGCTGTTGGGTTGTTTACAAGTTTCCGCTTACGTTACGTACAATTTTACCACCACAACAATACACTACAATTTAATATATGTAATAATTCTTATCTAGTCTAGATGAGTCGTTCGAAAGCTGCGATTAATAGAATATTACCTTATACCGACTCTCATCCCAACCACAACTCCTAATAACTCTGCTCATGGGCATTTGTCCATTAGTCTCATAGTCCACGTGCTGAATTATCTTCCTGCACAGCGTGTGAGTGACTCCTCTGTCCAGGTCTGAGCAGTTCTTCTTCAGACTATCAGGAAGAACAGGGGCCGAACACATTGAGTTGAGGGCGCTGTTACATTCATAACACATGATGGCTACACCTGTGATAATAATATAGTTAGATTAAAATATTTTTTGTTAAGAATATTTATCCTCTACATTTCCCACGAGAGGACCTAATAGAAGACACAAAAGCGAAGTTCTGCTACAAATTTACAAAATATAGAAGTATATATTTTGTACAGTAAATTTGCTACCATTACAACCTAATAGTTAGCACGGTATAAAATAACAGAAAAGCAACGTTTTTTATGGAGTATTATATACTTCAGTTAATAACATGTAGATAAACAACGCAGAAAAAAAACGCCTGATAATATATTCCAGCAACATACATTTTAAGTACAAATTAATAAAATCTACCGATGTATTTGTTTATTTGTGAGCAAATGCATTTAAAAAATATTCGCTATTCTTCACGCTGATATAAAGTTAATAATATTTTGCTTATAATTTTAATGAAAATCTTGTCGAACAAATCAAACTCGAGAATAACATACATGTATAGCTTACGCGGGTAGTACACATTTAAAGAAAATGCTTTTAACGGTTAAACTGAATAAATTAGTTAAACTATAGATGACAGTAAATAAAATATAAGTTTTACTTATATATTCACATTTACACCGGTTTCTTATTTAAACACTGATCATGCTTTTAGGAATTGAATAAAAGGCGTCTTATAATAACACTCTTTCAAGATTTCAAAACCACGTACCATGCTCTACAAGTCCAAGGAGGACAATTAAGTAGAAGCCAGCCCGCTTCATGTCGATTCGTTTCAGCAACTGCACCCCGTTTGCATTCAGGGTAGCATGTCCTAAATCCAACGTTCTCTATTCATTGTGCCATCTGATTAACAGAGGAAGTCCCTCATTGCTCGACGGATACACTCAATTCAGATCGTTATGTGATTTAACGGGATTTAGTCCATAGGTATTTCAAAGGTGTACAATAAGTAAATCATTGATATTAAGATTCCATAGAACAGATAAATATCAAGCAATTTAGGAAACTTAATTCTACTGACTAAAACATACAATTAACTAATTCAGTAAATAAAAGAATGTTTAATTGTAATACGTCAGAAAATTCCGATTCTTCATTTGTTTAACTATCTAGGCCAGAAGCACTATTCCGGAACCAAACATAAACAACATAAAAAGATAACTACGTCTACATATAATTGAAATATGGGAGAAAAATAAAAGAGACCATCAAGAAACTATTTTTTAATAAATACTCTCATACAAACACAACAATAACATATTGTAACGGATTATTAAACTAATTTACATTGTACGGCGAACACATTAACTGGTCGTGATTCACTAATACTATTTACAGGGCTCTGGTAATTAACACTGATACACAATGAACACATTAACGCCAAATCGGCTAACTGGTGTTAATTATTCAAATGTAGACGTAACAGGAGAATTTAACGTGAAAGGGCTCAAATATAGCTTAGTCTAACTCGCAAAGTTTAGCTCAAATATTGCATATGCAAACTATAGGCTAACAGTTTTCGAGGCATTTGCAAAAACATTTTGGATGTACACATAACGTGTCTGTATCGTAGATGAAAATAAACATGTTTTCTGCCTTCATTTGTTTTTTCTAAGGTGTCTTATATGCAACCACAGATTATTAACTGGATAAGACAAAGCTTTGAAAATATCTGAATAAATGTAACTTTGTATTTGAGCGAAACATGTGTAACAGTAACAGTTTACTAATCGTTTGCATGTGTGTGCCTTGGTAGCTTTTACTAGCTATTTCAAACGATCCCTAGGTTTTCTTGTCGTGTTTATGTCACATATCTAAAACCGTAACAGTGCGAGGGTTAGAAGCATCAGTGCCGTGGCTCCTACGGGCACGGAGGCCGAATTACAGCCGTCTTCAAGACACGAACACACCTCCTGTCTGCCACCGAAGCCAGATCGCTGATAGCAACGACCCTGAAACAATTGATCTTGACAATGACTTGACAAAGACAAATGAATTAGTGATGGATTTTTCCTATTGTATAAGCGGTCTTCATTCTCTATATCTGTCTGTTTTTACAGGTTCCACCGTTCCAGTACACTGTCAAAGATCATAAATGTTTGTATGTTGGCATGTTTCTTTACGCTAACCAACTCTATCTTATAATACATGCTACTAGTCTTAATATAGAGATAACTGTCTATTTTATTTTTTTCTTTTTTTTTCTGAAATTGATTTGATTAAAATTACTAAAGAACCCAAATAATGAACCATTTTTTGCATGTAAGAGGAGAACGTACAAGCACTCTTGGAAAAACAAGCTTTGAAGTCCACTAGGGTTTCGTTTACCCATTTGTTTTTAAAAAAGCTAACAAACCACACACCTTATAACTACTGTCATCCCAGCCGCAACCTCTAATGACACGGCTGTCTGGTGGCATGCCGTTCATCTCGAACTCCACCACCTGGGATATCTTTCTGCACATCGTGTCCTTGGGACCGCAGGGTAGCCTTAGGGAGTCAGGCAGTTTGTCCATTAAGCAACGAGAGTCATTGTGACTGTTGCATTGGTAACAGGTTATTGCTAAGCCTGAAAAGATAAATGTGAACTGAAAACTATTTTTAATATTGTAAGAAAAATATCTTACAGGCATTACTCGAATCCACGACCCGTTTGTGTTGTGATATCATTCTAATATGGCTTATAATGATATCACAAAAAATATTGTAAAGTATTGGTTGTAGTTAATATAACTTGAAATATGTACTGTGAACGGTTTAAAACGTAAGATTTACGAGTAGGTAACTCCGATCCGAAAATATCCGAGACGTCGGGTCGTCAAGTTAAAAATATTGTAACGTAAATATTTTGAGTTTTAAGCAGTGCAGTGTATTTAACATACAAAACGATAACGATACAAATATAACTCAAATAACGTAGTAATCCAGTAAAAGTGAGGCCAATATATATAAAATCTGAGTGCATGAATGCAATGCAGGTCATAAATAGTTATTAACCAATAACTTCAATTCGTTCCAATTCATAAAAGTGAGACAATCAAGAATAATAAAACGTATTTACGTACGTTTTATATACATTACATTTTTTCATATATGTACCTACATATTATGTTTCCTTTGACCTTGACATGTATCAGAAAATGGCGACCGCGAATCATAAAATACAAATCTAAAATTATTTTAGATACGGACATGTTAGTAGTACTTTTGTTTAGAGCAATGGCGTGACTACATGCAGAGCTTTTGGTGTTCCAGGTTCGAATGTAGCTTTGGTAAACAGGTGAATAAAGTATGTCACAAATATTGTTACTGCGATTGTAAAAAACAGCGATCTCTTCCAGACAACCTAAAGTGAAGGGGAAAAAAGGGACTATAGGTAGCTGTTATATTAATATAAGTAACATAATAAGTGCTTGTCCTTTTCATCACCACTTCTTGTCTACATTGGATATACAAAATACATCGGATGTATCCGATTATCTTCGTGCAGTACGGGGCGTAGACATTTCAGTGCTCGTTCACTGGTCGGGTTTTTTAGAGGCAAGGTGATCAGACTTCTGTGCCCTAGCCTACGGAAACAATTTATTTCCCCGGGACTCAAACCTTTCGCGGTAAACGCAATACACGACACGTTTAACTATTCAGCTACGGAGACAGTCAAACATTCGCTTATGTGTGAATATTTATTCTATAATGGAGTGACCATTTTTCCAAAAAAGGTGTAAGGTCTGTTTTAATTTTGTAATAATTTTCGTCGTAGGCACACAAACTTTTGTGAAACTGTTCCGTGCCAAAAGCGTGAAACTAAAAATTCCTAACTACATTATATCTCATATCATTTAATACGAAGTAAATTGAACTAATTACAGATGATTTCGTCCTTGCGGAAAAGTATTTTGAACTCAAAGGATATTTGACTCGGGCACAGCTTATAGTCACTTCGAAAAGCACAAACCTTGCTGCAGCACGCTGCATAGGACAGCTAGAACGCACCACTCGGTAACTCCCATGTCGGAATCAGGAAAAAACCAGATCGCACCGCCGAAGACCGCGCGGCCCGTGGTCTAACTAAGACTGAACAACCCGAGCGCGTACCTACCTTTACAAGTAAATCGGGCACTTATTCAATTGCCATAAGGAAATTGCTTGATATATTTTTCATGTTTCAAAACTAGATCCTGGATTGATTCCTGTAATGATGTCATGTGTATACTAGCGTTTGTACGTGGGTATGTACACTGCATTTTTTATGTGGAACGAGGCTGTTATCTTGGGGTCGCTGCCGGTAACCAAGCCCTATAACCGATTATGATGTGCTGCCGATTTTGAAAGTTTTTTTTGTCAATAGAGGAGGACTGACAAGAATGGGATTCGCTTGATGGGAGGTGAAATACCCCTATATAAAAAGCCCAAAGCAACAACACATCTTGTGAAGATTTTATACGGCTGGAGATTTCACCTCCCATCTAATTAACCTCATGTTTTTTTATACTCTCTTATCATTAAACAAAACAACTTTAAATAGAGTATTGTATTTTTTTTATTTATTGGTGCTTAAATACTGTCTGTACTTGACTCGAGTAGTACACATTTAAATAAAACACTTTAACGGTTTAAAACGCGATATATTTTAGTTAAACTTTTTTTTAGAATTGAGGGGAGTCTCCCGGTGACCATGGCTGCTGCAAAGCATCCGAAACGGCGGGCCGTATTAATAATTCTCTAAAAAGTTTCTTATCTATATTATATCGTGTTTTATTTAAATTGGTACTTAGTTAATTTAACTTTTCACAATGTTAGTACTAAATATTATATTGGTAAACATAACAAACTGAGGACGGTCGATCGACTAGATTAAGACAAATTAAGTGTGTACATATATATTTTTGTGAACGTGTCAATACGCCTCGACCACTAATAGCATTGTTATTGTCTGACCTTCCAAATTGGACGACATTTGCTCCGTTTTACAGTTAAGTAGATTATTTGACAATGAGCATTAAAGTTCGTCTATTGTTAAGTACTATTTATACACATAATATGTAAACTATGTATTTATCATCAACTATGTATCTTTATACTTAATTTCAAGATTCAAAATTTCAAAACAATTGCTTTGAACATACGTAGACATTTGAAAGCATATTTATCACATGCATTTAAAAAAAAGTTATCAGCGTGGGTAATTCTGTATTAATTAACACTTTTCAAATTTATTATCAAATCATACGAGTAGAGCATAACACAACGTATTTCAACGTTTTCGTTTACTAAAATTGTGTGTGTATTGACATAACTAAAATGGGGACTTTTTACCAACATTTGAGATACATTTTAGACAGATGTAGTTGTAATACATAGTAGTTATAGACAAACATATTTTAAAATAGAAGATTCCTTAGGATACTCTGAGTCGGTACCTACCTGGGTAACTGGCATTAGTGGTAATCAGGTAGGCTCTGTAACAAAGAGCGACAGGAGGAGGGGACTGGCTTCCTGCAATTTTCTCTATCTCGTGTCAAGTGCACATTTCCGCGCTAGATACGGTCACATGTCAGGATTAGGGCTGCCAGATAAAAAAGAAAATAAAACTCTATGAAGACCTTAGGGAATCCTTTTCATTGAGTATACGATGGCAGCCATCGGGTCTCAGCCATAAGTCCAAGAATTAATACACACATCAAATGTTGGTTGCAGCAGCAAAAAGTAAGAAAAAAAGAAGTAAAACAGAGTAAGCAGAGACTCTTTTAAGTTACTCCGAATCAATTCTTTTATTCTATATATAAGGATATCCTACACGTTATAGTGGAGAAACTATAATTATATGTAGGTAGTTTGTGGTTAGTCGGTAGCTTTTATTCAGGTTTTTTTGTAGAAAAAAGAAAAACAAAAAACAGATATCGTGTTTTATGATTTCACTAATCTATTCAGAATCTCTACCATCAACATGTAGAGTATGAAATGTCATTCTATAAGTAAATGTTGTCTGTACGTCAGTATGCAAAAACTGAGAAATATTATTTATCCCAGGCTTTCGTCGGTTGAATTCTAATGAATTTGCTGTCTAATAGAAGTTTTACCAATTTCTTTGATCCCTATCTTCTAAAATTTAAAAGTACTATAAGAAGTTATTCTTATCAAAGGGGCGCGTGCTTGGCCGTTTTTATTTTTATCGTATAGTAACAACACAAATGTAAAACTGTAAGGGGATCAGTAATACCGCAGTCACCAAGTCAAAATATAGACAACGCGTGACCTAGGAATGATTGAAGAGTTCCCTTATCTTCTTAAGTGTCTACTTACTCCTAGGAAGATCAATGGTGCATGGACAAATCGAACTAAACGAGAACTAGGTCTTAAAATTATACATCACGATTAATATAGATACAATTTTATAAATACCTTAATAGTAGATATGCTACGAGTTAACAGTGACAAGTTCTGCAGGGTTCGAATCTGGGGATTACATTGTCTTGCTCAGACGAAAGTTTTTTATACTATATACTAAATCATAACGCCAATAAACACAAAGTTTGTTATTAATATTTTAAAAACTCTAATAAATTACAATGAAAATGAATGAATAAATATTTTTTTAAATTCTTCATTATAATATCAAATGTAATAACTAAAATGATATTTTTTCCGTCTACATTAGTATAGGCCATATAAAGGAAATCATGACTTAGAAAGTATAAAACGATAGTTTTACTTCTTTATCAGATTACGGTTTCAATTGTACTATTACATATTCGATTAAAATATATAAATTTTACAGTACTAAGTTATGTTGATTAAAAATGTTTCTTATTGTTTAGCGAAGTCGAAATTCATTACGAGCTAATATAAAAATTTAGGGAATTAAAAGATTATATAAAAACAAAAACATCGTTGTTATATCGTTACTTATAAGTATGTAGATCTTATTTTACAAACAATTTAATATTTTGGCCAGAGGTCAAAAATTACCTATATGTAATATTCTTGAATCAATATCAAACCTAAACCTTTTCTACACGTTCTATATAAAAGAGAATGTAACAAAAGGACAAGCCAGCAACCGGAACTCCGTATCACCTGAGTACATGACCACAGATTAAATTAAACCAAGCCTTTATTAATGTTTCCTTTGCATGTCCTTTCTAGACCGACTTAGCAAACCGAAATGATCTAGTTTCCCTTTGTATTATGTCTAGTTATAAACTGCTGGAGTTCAAAATATACTAACAGTGCGACTTTGGCTGGCTAGACGGCTTATAAATTCAATGAGACCTAAAAAATTAAATATAAAAAATACGCCTGCAAAAAGAAATAGCTATTTTACTTGTGTACTTATTGAGTTCGAATTTCATTTAGGCGTAATGGCGGTTCAAAATTGTTGTCTGGGATTTAATTGCTTTATTTGTGGTGTTTTTCTTCTGTTACTTTTTAGTACATGTAAGTAATTATTGCTACCAATTAACAATTAATTAATTAACAATTACCAATTAAAGCTTAACAGTAAACACGAATGATAATATTATATTTATTAGTTATTAAATAGTTTACATTAAGTTCCGGTAGGGGCGCTGGTGAAATCGTCCAACTAAATCTTTAGTTTCAAAAAACAGGAGACCGTAAACATATTTTTATGACCTTTTTTTATAAGTAATTTGATTTGAAAAACCGTAATTTTTGCTCGCATATTCCATGTAAATATAATATGTAACTTAACTTAAATTATTTTGTATGTTTTTCCTTTGTTCATTTTAAGACAAAGTATCCGTTTTGCTCAAAAAAGTCAATGTCCTCAAGAATTCAAGATCCAGACGTTATTATTGAAGTAAATTTATTTTATTGAAAACGGACGTGTACTCGAATTATGTGCTGGACCATAAATCAACACTACCGGTTCAAACTCTGCTTTTCCTGATACGGGCAAAGTTTAAATCAATCCCCCATACTCAGAAAACTTAGACTCGCTTTAATATTCATAACATAAGACTAATTCGGGTTAGATCTGATGAAAAGATGTATTTTATATGTATACATATTGATAAAAGTAGGACTAGACTGCCTTATATGATAATCTAAAATTTTTAATATTAGCGTCAAAACTTCGAGTATATTAGCCGACCTTTGTTTTGTTTGTATGTTTGCGCAATTATGTTAATATCTGAGTATGGCAAACTATTCTTGAACCGTTTTGGGTTATTTTTTGTTGTTTAGTTGAAAAATATTATAGAAAAATTATAAAGTACGTATTATTAGGTACATCTTTATTTAACTAATTCCAACTACGTGATAAGTAAATTTAATTGAAGTCGGTTAACTAAAAAATAATTTTATAATATCCTTAATAATTTTATTAGTGCTTGAAGTAAGTATTTAATTTGTGTATGTGCTGTGCCACTAATACAAATATTAAAGGAAAATTTGGAGTTTTTTTTTTAATTTTCACGTTTTAATTTTAATTTGAGTCTAAGTCCTGTACCTTTGTTATTACTTAATAATGTAGGATTTTTAAGTATATTTTAATAACATCGAGTAGATTTGCGTGACCTTATCATTTATGGCAAACGTCTAACACCGTGTTTCATATACATGATTACATAGCATAGGATAGTATAGGTCACACGTTGACAATTAACACCAATCTTTACTGAGAAATAATAAAAAAGATGGAATTGAGGTAATATGTAGACTTATGTATATTGTCAGTAATTGTTAATTATAATACTGTTATATGTATATACGCCTTTATCTTTTTTGTCTCAACATGCTGATATAAAATGTATTGTTTGTTATTACGAAAAGTCTTAGTTTTATTATTATATATAAGTATACTAAAAGTCTTACACAAGATATTTGTCACTAAACCGCTTAGCATTGTTTTTTTTTAGATTAGCTTTCGAATTTCGTGAGAGTTAATTAAGAATTAAGAATTTTAAAAAACATTCATATTGTGTAAAATGATGTATACCTTTTTTTAATATTAAACGAATTCTCCAAGTCGACAAGTATAAATGCAGAACATTACAATACGGGCTTCTATCATGTTTAATTCATTTAATTAAACTCAGGGCAAAGTTTAAGAATCACAAAGTTTATCACTACAGCAATGCAAGTACTTACACTTACTTACAGTATCATTTACTAGTGATATGTCATCAGCAAAAAATCTTAAAGTATTATAGCTTGGTGTAGCTAAGCTGTTGCAGTAGTTACAGCTTAACATGACCGACTTTCATTGTTAAGCTTTATTTTACAAAATAAGGATGTTTATTGTGGACTAATGGCTTTATTGAGGCCTACAGCTCAGTCACTCGCTGGCCGGTGTCCACTCTCAACTTTATCGGAAACAAGTAAAAAGTTCCCGCCATTTTGCTCGTCGAAATGTTATTCAATATTTTATCTGTGGTTATTTTATTTGCGTTTGTTGAAATCGGTGAGTTAAGCTCTGTTTATCGAAAGATGAATTAAAAAAAACACAAGATTTAGAATTTAATTCTTGATAATAAGCTAAGGTGGTAATGTTGAAACGAAATGAGGATATTATAGTTGGATAATAAATAAAAGATATAAATTAACCCTCGCGTAGTTTTAATCGTTAGTTTAATAAGTGTTTAAAAATATTAATGAAGAAAACAGTTTAAAATATAATAAAAAAACAATGATGATCACAAAGTCTCTCCCGACTTACAACAAATGGACTAGGCAGATGTAAAAAGCCGCTGATAATGTAACGTAAATTACTTTTTTATATTTAACTTTTTCTTTTCTTGTTTTAGGTTCAGCGATTAGCTGCTATGAATGCAACAGCGCTAACAACTCTATGTGTCTGGAGCCGAACATTTATGATAAGGAGAGCGTGCATAGGTATCTGAAGACGACAAATTGCGACACCAAGATGCCCAGGGCTCAGGTCAATGGAAAGATGTTTTGCAGGAAGATAATACAGACTAGTGAGTTCATATGTTGTATTTAATAGGGGTATGAGGTCTAGGCCTTGATAACCGGTTGGTCATGAAGAATTGTAGTGTTTAACGATGACATGCTGTAAGGATTTTTTACTCGATTAGTTTTACTTTCGGTGTTGTTATGTGGTATACCGTATGTTCAAATAAAGAGAATATGAAATAGTAGTCTGTAGTCTATGCAAGCAGTAAACATTTAAATAAAACACTTTAACGGTTTAAGACGTGATATATATATAGGCAGTAGGTAAAATAATTTCCAAATAAGTTTAAATAATATTTATCACGTTTTAAACCGTTAAAGGGTTTTATTTAAAAAAATAATTTTTTGGAAATTGGTTTTTTTTTTTTTTGTCATTATTTATTAATTATTAATCATTATCATTAACAATCATTTTAATTTTCAGTTCTCCATAAAGGACATGATGCTGAAGTGCGCGTGACGCGAGGTTGTGGCTGGGTGAAACACCACAGGGACTGCTACAAAGCTGACAACGACGACCATCTCGAGACTGTCTGTCAGTGTTTTACAGACGACTGCAATTCAGCAATAATCAACACTGCGACTTTGTTGATACCGATCTCTGTTATTCGACTGTTTATTTGATAAAGTATTTAAAGAAGTTATGCTAATAAATGTGAAGAACAAAATTTTAAACTGTGTTTTAGATTAGTTTCATTGCTGAGAAGTATGCAAAGTATCGTTTATTTTGAATAAGACTTTTGTGAAATATACTGTTTCAACACATTCGTAAACTTTTGGAAGGCATAGACTAATCGATAAAGAATCGAACAGAGCTTAAATATCCCAGCCATATAACATCTATAAAAGGTGCGTCTAGAAAAAATGCTCTGTCAGCCATCTTGGCTGTTAGATATTCTCAAATCGAAAGACTGATACCGAAACGCGATTGAACTTCCGATATTCCTACCAACCCTTTAATAAAATACTGTCTATAGTTTACGAGAGTAGTACACATGTTAAATAAAACACTTTAACGGTTTAAAACGCGATAATTAGTTAAACTTATTTGGAAATGATTTTTAACTTCGGCCCGACGTTTCGGATGCTTTGAAGAAGCGGTCTCCCCGTACCACGCTCTAAAAAGTTTAACTACATATATTGCGTTTTAAACCGTAAAAGTGTTTTATTTAAACCCCTTAATATCCAAATTTCCAGACGAAGTCCAACATGTTTTAGAAAAATTATGAATTGAATAGAAGAATGTTGGACCCGAAACGATCTTCGAAGTCAGGACTCATTATGTGTTCCATTAGTTCGTCTTTTGGGAGACACAATATGTCGATACCAGAAAAAGGAAAACGTAGGTGTTAAAAGACAGGTAACGAGCCATTTCAATGTAATACTACATATTAGCATTACAATACAAACTATTTTATCCTGGTGCTATATATGAACATTACAAATTTGTATCTTTTTTAATTGTCGTTTTGAAATATGTTTAGTTTGAAATTTTATGAGTTATAACTTTTCAGTGTCATTTCTCCATTTTAGTGTAGCGTTTTAATCGTCTCATTTAAATAACAGACTCCAAAATGTGGGTAAAACGGAGAAATTTTGGCGTCGTAAATTAAAATTGATGTTCAAAATACATCATTAATGTATCGCAAAGTATTCTTACGTGTACAAGGACAATACATTAATATCGCACTGAAAAACACAACCTCTTTGTACTTTGTTAATTGGCTAAGGGGTGTTACAAATAGATAAATGCTTAGACAATTAATGGTTTAACCTCTACACCATTTATTTAACTAGGTCTGATTGAAAAACGATAGTGACGCACTAGCTAAAAGTTTTAGCCTCGAAGGAAAAATATTTATATCATTGCTGCCATTAAAAAAAACGCACTTGTTACCGAATGTTTAACTGTACCTAGTTTTGCACTTCATTTTAACAAATAAGGCAAGGTATAACAAAAATACTTACGAACAAATGTGACTTCTATTTTACTTGTGTGTTAAAACTATAGAGCTCAAAATCTCACTTTTGGATACATTTGTTTTGACAACAATCAACCTACAATTGAACATTGTATTAGTTAAAACTGATGGTTTATCCCATTCCGCTAATTCGCTGTAACAATCCACCATGACCTATTGTGTAACAAATGACAATAGAGCTATCATAGATGTCGTTATGGTCAATGGTTATTTTGAACAGTACATATACATTATATTGAACAAAGGTGCATTAGTCGTCCGTGGCTCAATTGTTTAGTTAGCATTTATCCCAAGAGGTCCTGGATCTATCTTGCAATATTACAAAAAGCGAACGATTTTGTAGCAGGGCAAAGAATGCTGTCCTCACGATAAAAAATGGTGAGACAGACACAAATTCTGCCCCAAACCCTCTATAAATAAATAGTAGAGTATTATTAACTTGTCTGGGGAATAAGGATGTTATTCCACCTGATAAACCGTCATATTCTTGAGGTTCCTTCTCACAGCTCCAATTTCCAAGGTAAATCTTTTCAAATTACTGCGATCAGACTATGGAACGCCTTACCCGTTTCCATACGCATGGCTCCTTCTCTCCCATCATTTAAACGGCTGCTTTATAAACATTTCCTGTCATCTGAGTAAAGTCACTATCTATTTATTTTAAATATATTTAGTCCCTTCGTTTAAGTTAGTAAACATGTAACCTTTTTAGATCTGTATGTTTTTATTTTAAGTTCTGTGTTTTTTTTTGTTTATGATATACTGTTAGAATTAGTATTTGTTTCGCCTACCTTGCACATCTCATTTTCTTTACCATTTTAAAACTTTGGTTGCCTGGAAGAGACGCTGTTACCCCCATGTCAGTTAGGTTTAATTTGTAATATTTTATTTTTTTTTCAATAAAGAATATATAAATAAATAATAAATAAAGGTCATTTAATCCTTTAAATATGGACTAATGTTTACTTCTTGACAGCGTCTTCAATAACTCCTAAACTAGAGTACGAGTATAACAATCGGTTATGTTTGTGATTTATCACAACCTTTAGTACATAATTAATTAAAGTATAAAAAGTCTTTAAAACTTTGATAGTTGTATAATGATACGTAATTTTGCTACTTAACATAAGTCAGGTTGGCCGAGTGGTCTAAGGCGCCAGATTTAAGCTCTGGTTCCCGAGAGGGAGCGTGGGTTCGAACCCCACACCTGACAAACTTTTTTTACTTTTTTTGGTTATTATACAACATATTTAACGTCCATTTTTCAAAAATCATACCCTATTTAAATTAATGGACGCGTCAATTTTTTTTCGATAATCATGAAATTTTTTTTAATTAATTTGTTTGTAGCCAAGTCAAACTTATCCACTCCATGTAACACTTATGTATGTCCGTAAGTATTATTATAGTAGGTAGGTATTAACGAAATATGTATATTTTTTATTATTATTATTTTGATTAATAAGTAATATTAAGATAAATATTATTTTTTACACTACCTTAAAAAGTTTATGGTCCAAATATTGTGGTATCGTATGTATACACCATCGTTTGGGACAATAAGACTGAAGATATGATTAGCTTGCTCCATCCTATTACTATTAACGAAATTTAAAGAATCAAGAAGATGTTATCCTTTAAATTAATAATAATAACAATGAAGCCTTGTTTTTATTTATTTTAATAAAATAATATAAAATTACAGATTACCCACTTTTAGGTATGTCCAAAAGTGTGTAATATTTTGAATTATGCAAACACCAATACTATCTGCAGATGTTACTGCGCAGTACTTTTATCTAATTCCTGTAAACAGATAATATGTTCAAGTACGCTTACATGGAGAAAATTTCCATTATTTATCTAGCTCCCTCTAGAAAATACCAAGCACTACACTACTAAACTTATATTTAACCTTTATGCTACATATAAATAGGGCTCAAAATTAAACACCCAAACTAATGGCGAAACGCACACAAATAAAGTAATGTTTAAATAGAAAATGTAATACAACGTAGACTATTTACTTTAATTTTATATTGCACACATATGTCCATTTTACACAAACATGCAAGTTGTGTTTTGATGAATTGAACATATACGAGTAACTATGTAGCAACATAGTATGTTACTTAGGTCTCTGGTAAGAAATGAAATCAAAAATAATTCCCTCATAAATTTTTTTTCTCTTTCAAACTGCCACTAGTAAACCTAAAGAGGGTTAAAACTCATTGTCGCCTAAAATAAACAAGATAAAAGTCAATTAAATATCTATTATAAATGGAAAACCATTTTCGATCCGGGCAGGATTTGAACCGGCAACCACAGCGTGCTGTTGTTCTTTTTTTTTTAATTTGTAATCGATTTAAATTCGTATAGTGCCATAATGCGTTGTCAAAGAAAAATAGTAGCAACATACATCGTATTTCAACGTTTATTGAATTTCACAATTGCTATTTTACTATTACGCAACGAGATGCTAATAGGACTTCCGTGAATCACCATTTACCGTAGATGTGACGTCAGTTCAGGAAATTACCGGTAAATTCTTGGAAACTTGGTAGCTGCACAGTACAAGGTCACTGTCTCATCGTTTCGAGCCAACAAAGCAAGCTGTGTTAATAACGCATAAATGCAATATAGTGTAGTTATTTGTTATATTTGATTAATTATTTATTTAAATGTGCACTACGCGCGTAGTATTTAGCAGTTAACAAAATCAAATTCAAATCTTTCGTTGCACGACCAAAAAAAAAAAGAAATTATATACGCTATCAATTTTATTTAACTATAAACGGTGTTTTTATATATCTTCATATCTGTAACAAATAACTAATTTTAATTTAAGTTTCCTAATTTTTTCTAAAGTACAAAAATAAACATCTAGTCTAGGATCAAAATTATAGAAGTCCCACTATTTTGCTTAGTCCCAAGCTGTTACAAAAATATCATTACATTACAATATGCAAATACTGTACCGTTAAATAGATCTGTGTAATAACTAGTTTTCACACGTATTAAGAAGCGTACAAACGGTAAGAAGATAAGAAGCGCCTATAGTAATCTATCAACTTTGTTTTAATCTTATCTTGTTTTTATGTTTTACCAAAATAAATACCATTTTGACATCCCCAGATACATATCACGTTTTCACACCACGTGATGACCATCGAACCAGTCTGTGTCAAAATTTGTCAATCCGTTAAGACATAAAATAATGTTATATTGTTTTACAAGGTACAGGTAATGGCCACGGTAGCAGGGAAACGCTAGATTCAACTAGCGAACGACCTGACGAAGAATTATTTAATTCTTAATTTATGAATATTTCGAGCAGTCGAGGAGCTCTCCTGATGATGCCGTCCGCTCGTGATGGCGAACGTCGAGAACCTCTTCTCGCTCACGTCGGCCGAATAGCCCGATAAACAAACATATGCTGAACGAGTACCGTGAAAGCCATTCATAATTTATTAGTATTGATTTTATATTTTAATTTAGATATTATCTTTGCTTAAAATCTCTTCTGTAAGTTCTTATACTAAGTCCACTATACCAGTAACTTCAACTTCTATTGCTTATTAATGCATCTTCTCAATTTGTTCTAGAAAATACCGGAGCAAACTAATTTAACAAGGGCTTGGAAAATTCTGCCTAATTCGATTTACCGATGACGTCAGACATGAATCGCGTGACACAACTGCGACGTTTAACCTAGCGAAAGATATTGCTAATGAATTTAGTCGATCCTTAACATCCATGTACTGATTATAAATAAGAGCTAAGGTTTCTTTTTCTGGGCTATTCTTTGGTTTTATAGTATTATTTTTATTTATCATTATTCGAAAATTATTAGAAATATAATAATAATTACGACGTAAGCGAAACCACAGGTAAAGACTAGTAACAATTTTTCAAGCAATACATCAATTTTATGTTATCTAAGAGATTTGAAATAGCTGTTATCAAATCATTCGCTGGAAATCCCGGTTCCATTCAAAGGTTATATTTAACATGAGAGATACTGAGTTTACACATTTTTACGAGAGTAAAATTAAAAATAATACAATTACACATTTTTACGAGAGTAAAATTAAAAAATAATACAATTACAGTTGACGGGCTCGTCTGTGTAATGATAGCAAGGACGGCAAACAATCAACGGGTCGAAGTTCGATCCCCACCGGGTCCAGTTTCTAATAAATCTGAAACATTTTGCACTTCGTTTGGAAATCTAGCTATTTAATGGGTGGATTTACGAATTTCTAAAAGCTAAAATAGATCGACAGCGCGTCTTGTTTAGATATTGTATGACTTCCATCCAGCGAGCTTCTATGCTTGCACTATCATAAAAAAAAGTAAAACCTAATTGTCATTTTAAATCTAAACTAATAACTACGGTAAATCCTTATGTTTGTTTATTTTATGACAGCTGTTGGCTGCGTACCCATTAAACGCATGTGTGTGTGTACCATTGATAATGTTTTCGTGTGTGAGTTTTGTTTTGACGCGATAGGTTTTAGCTTATTTCATAAGAGATGAGCGGCTTATGACTTCAAAATATATCATATTTAGTATTTTATAAATTATACTGATGTTTTAAAAGTAAAGTATCGTTTATAAGTTTCCGGCATTTTTCCAACAACTAATTATCATCTGTGAATAATACTTTGTCTCAATTGCGGAGTTATTGCTTACTATAATCATCTAATATTTTATTTGAAAACTTCCAACACGGCACAATGTATTAAGTAGGTCGGTTAGTATCAGCACATATACAACCAACCCGGCTAGTTTGATCTTTTAAAACTCGTAAAATGCCAAATCTCATATTGTTTAAACACAAACCTCAGGACCCAACATCGCTCCGCTCATGAAATACAAACACACACACGTGCTAAACACGCAAACACGTGTGAACCACTCACACGAGAATGCGAATGACGCACGGAAGAGGGGCGGGGGGGGTGTCCACGAAACGGGCGGTTTATATACCTCGTTTCAACGTAATCTCGTCATTTCAGTTCGAAAAGTACACAAAGCTACAACACCCTTGGGGACGAATTCGCAATTCGCTATGGGTATGTTTGTTTTTATTTATTTTTTACGTCACTCAGATATCGCTCGACCTTCGATTGTTTAAAATAAATGACTTGTGAATATTTGCGGGTATTCTCAATTTTTATTTACTTGTTATCATCGACTTTACACTCAAATTATGGCGTACTACTTAATTTCAAGTCCTATTTTTAGTTTTGCTTTACGTTTTGATTACTAGGTTAATTACTAGTCCAAAAAAACTTGAATGCAGAAAAAAATATTGTCGATGTTTGTGATAACATTGTCAATTGTTTATTTAAGTCTTATAAACAATATATTAGCTGAGTTCAGAAAATATGTATAAAAACATATATGCGGCCTAGATCATTTTAAGTTCACATGGCAATATGAAGCAATGTGTTATTTCCCATGAATCATTTGCAGATTAACTCGTGCAAATATAAAATGTAGTGTAGGAAATTCTCAATCCTCGTAATTACTTTTCCATAATGTAATTTTCAAATATCCTGCTTCATCTGCTAAACAAATTTGTTTAAAGTCCATCCGATCGATGTTGTTTAATTGTACCAGTTAAACAGATTATTAAGTCTTGGTTGGTTCATCGCTGTTAGGTCGATACTGCTATCCCAGGGCATGGGTGCAGTAATGGAATTAGCTATTTATGATCAAAACTTTCCCTGACGCACGAGCCCGAAATAGTAAGAATATTTTCGGATCTCAATTTCGCCGTCTTCATTGCGTTAACGTCAGCAGTTATTTTATAATTTCTCGGAAGATCAGACTTTGGAAAAGGTGATTTTTACATTTAGGGTTGTTCTTTGATCTAATTACAATTAATTAAGTCATTGAGACTGACAGTCATCGATTGTGGAGAAATCCTGATTGCTTTTTTAATACAACAAGATATCTATGGAATAGTTTAGATAATATTAAAATGTAAACCGAGGTATTCTTAAACATACTAAGAAATAAATGGAAAGAATATTTATATCTGTAACCTTACCGTCGTCCGTTTCTTTCCAGATACGTTAAATATAAAACCGTTAAGTAAGGCCATAGAGTGGTCTCCGGAAGCGCCGAACGGCGTGGAGGCTGCTCGGGAGATGGCGGTGCAGCAATCTCCCACTGAAATGGCCTCCACCTCGAGCGAGGAGCGCGCCATTCGCCGCGTTATGGGCCGCTGGGGCGCTGAGTGGTTGAGCTGACTCGGCTCCAGCTACCCTAGACCCTCCGGGCCGCAATGGCCCGCGGAGCACCCCTGCCGCCGCCGCGGTGGGGGGCCCGCGCCCCGCTTTGCACCTCTCCTTGCAACAGTACGAGGATTTGGTTGCTAAAGCTGAGGCGATATTAAGCCGACTAGCTGTCTCAGAGAACTATGACTCCGTTAACAACTTCATCACGCTTTACGACGCTTACATGGCTGCACCCGATGAAACCCTGGCTGAGTTTTTCCCGAAGTACAACCCACCGATTCGCGCCCACAAGCACACTTGTGTCGGTCTAGGAATGGAGACGATGAAACGTCTGAGGGTCCTAGAGAACGACTTTCCTGGCATAACCAAGTCAATGATGCTGGTATCGTGTGACGAAAACATCCAAGATTTGGTGGACTACGCCACGGCGTTCCCTGGACCACAGGGGTTCCTAATTGAGACCGAAAAGGACCACGTGATGCTGTGTATCCATGTTAAAATCTCGGGAAGGCCCGGTGTGTTTCTGTCAGACCTAGGCTACCACGTGTCCCGGGTTGTCACCGTGATGGCGGATAGATGTTATCCACATACAGGTAAGACAATTTGTTACCTTGATGATGAGTGTAGGTAAATGATTTGCAGTCGACATTGAAAGTTATCAGATTACAAAATAACCAATAAATAATGATTTTTCCTTGTACCTCTCTTTTACAAAACAAACAGATAAGAAACAAAGAAGTAAGTAGGTTTACTTATAGGTGATGAAATGCAGCTGTGATACTATTATAAATTAACGATAGTAAATTACGTATGTTAGAAGAATGTTTATAGCTGAAAAACATTAGAGTCTACACATTAGAAAAAGATACATAAGCTAATAATAGCTAATAATGCCTTTCAGGTTGGTTCACACAATCAGACGAACCGCACAGCCGCAAGGATTATAACTACCAGTTCAATCTCCAGAACAACAACTACGTGGAGTGGCACGAGCGTGACACGAGGGGAGCTTCTGTGAAGGAACGGCTTTCGTTGATCTATGTGGCTAAGCCATACCTAACAGCTGTCAGTGTCACAGAGAAGAGGAATCTCGTTTGGGACTTAAGGTACCTTACAGAGAAACAAATTTTGTATTATATTTGTATTTTGCAAAAAAAGCATTTTAAATTCTGATAAAATTTATAGTTAAAGACATCGAAGACGTATTAAACTAAAAAAGATTTCTTTACAGGAGTCTTCTAGCCAGAAACCCGAAAGGCCATCTCACGGCTGGTATCTATTTCCCTGTTAAGGAGAAGGACCAACAATTCACAATGTTCTTCAACGGAACCAACGGCAAGCAAAGAAAGAAACTCAAATTTGAATCCTTCTTAGAGTTGCAGAAGGTAAGATCTTTGATTCTCTAGAGTTAAGTAAAGTCACGGAAGAAAACTTAATTTTCCAGAAATTATTTAAAGGTGAATGTATAATACTATTTAAAAAATAAACTCTTACTTATTTACACATATTAGTAATCAACGGTGACATAGATACGTACACAATTTTTTAAAAAAAATCATGTATGACCTGCTCAATTGAGTTATGTACCATGTTTCTATCGGACTGAATCTTAGAGCCTCTCGTGCTTAGCACAAAGGATGTTGTTTTACGATTGACCCTAGGAGGAGGTTATCATATGCATCAATATATAGTTTGTTTCTTAATTTCCAGATTCCAGACGAATTGGTGGATGACGTAGAGCAGTGTAACGAACAACTCAGGATGAGGGATGGCGAACTCCTCTCCATTCTCAAGAAACTGGCCACCATCATGTCTGACGAGGAGTACATGAAAGAACTCCTAGATATCAACAGCACAATCGTGAAGCTTTCTGCCGGGGAATAATAAAATAGATCTTATACCTAAGTGCCTTAATAGTCGGCTTAATTGGGCAATAAATAGTAGAAAAGTAGAAATGATTTGTTTTATTTCGTCGCTAAATATAATGTAACACTAAACATCGAAGGTGTGGTTATAATAAAATAAGACGAAAAACGTCATAGGAAATTTTAAATAACTTTTTTACTGCAGCCTATTGAAATTGTAAAAAGATGATGACAATGTTATTGAATCAAATCTCAATCTTATCAAAGTCAACAGATAGATATTCATGTTAATAACATTTGAAATGGATTAATGTAATGTCGATTTTATTCACATGCTTCATATTATGTATTTTATATATTAGGTATTTTATTAATTATATCTAAATCAAACAATAAATATACAACAATAACCATAATGATTCTGTTTACAGATAAGTCATTAGACTGCGGATCCCATCGTTGTTTTATAAACATTTCATTATCTTACACGAATAAGTAATATCATTTAGTTGTGGTTGTAATGCGTAATTGTATCTGAAACTGAATTATATTGATTTAATATTATTTAATAGTAGTATGAATACAAACATATCAGGAATGCTCCAATACGGAGAGAAATAGATGGAAAGTAGTGGCAAGTCTCCAGTCGAAAAATTTTTTCAATTTATTTTCGATTTTTAAATTAAAGAAATTAGATGAATCAAAAAGTAATAATTTAATCTTGTGAAAGATAAATATATTATGTACTATATTTTTTATTAATTGATTATATCATTAGATCACCAAATCGTTTTCCCTCCAGCTTTGCTAAGTAACTCCAGTAGGCGTTGTGAAATCAAAGCAGAACCAGAAATTAAAATTAGTAGGGACGTGCAACTGCTTACTTATATTAAAACTAACGACGCGGATATAAAATAAAAGGTATTAACAATGTCAATCTAATTTAGATTCAAACTATCAATCCTGTTTTATTTAATCATTAACTTTTGTTTAAACGCTGATTATATCATAAAAACTCAGTTCTCATACTATACATTTTAAATATTCCTTTAAATCCTTTAAGAATAAGATTTTTCACTTTATACCATTAAAAAGAAAACATAAATAGGCTTTGTATTTATGAGTTTATGGTCCATTATGTTTACGACATAAAAACAGTTTTACGATGCTGAATACCGCGTGGCTACACAGCACAATGGCGGCCGCGTGTCAATCTGTCATGCGCAGAAGAGATGGCGTCTACGTTGCACGTGATGAGAGTAAAATATCGATTTTAACGTTACTGGTCGTCACTAGTATATCAAATTATATTATGTGAAAAGTAACTATTATGATATATGTATAAGATAATTTAGAGTTTTTTTTAATATACTTTTCCTTTACACTATCTGTTCGTATACTTTAAGTCAATAACTGCAAATTTATTATATGACTTTTAAATTGCGGCATAAGCAAACTCTATTATGTTTATATCAGAAAACAATATTTCCTTAAAATTAGAAGATTTTAAATCCCACTTTAATTCTGGATCCAACAGCGAAAACTTTTCAATAGAATAGCTTTCTGATATCTCATATGATAAATTTTTATTGAAGAACCTGTATCGACTATCTGATAGTGAATTCCTTAATTTCCTATCCGAATATGTACTTTTTAAACGATAAAAAATGATTAAATGTAGTAATCCGCTCCTGTAAGTTGTGTTGCGTGAAAAATAACACGCGCGACTATCGCAGCGCACATCACTAGCTCAACGTATAATAAAGCGGTCACGACATGGCACAACAATCAGTTGGTCTTTCGGTGTTGCTAGGACGAGCGTTGTGTCAGGGCGCGGCTTCGGCATCTGTTTTTCTTTTTTTATTTGGCTGCTAGCCGTTGTATGGGTAAGTTATTCTTTCTATTACCCCTTAACATCCATATACATTATTTAACGGTATAATTTTTGCTGCTTTCATACATCAAATTCAATATTTATGTCTCGTGGGACGTAAGTGGTGGCATGCGCACAGATTGTGTTTTTTACTCACGTAGGTATATATACCTACGTGAGAAAGGCTTTGTTTATAAACAAAGCCTTTCAATCCAACAATGTTCTAAATTTTTGACATAATGTTATAATTGAATAGATTTTTAAATATGTATAGATGGATATTATTGTTTTTAACTAGAGGTCAGAAATTAGATGCGATTGTTTCTTATAGATATAAAAAATACGAGTGGAATAAGGTATTTTTCGTTTAAAATAATGAGGATAACGAGAGTTAAATAATTCAAAAGGTGACGAATATTTCTTGTGAAGGATAAAGATGGCGCATTTCTGAGATAATTTCTGTTTAAATTGTAATATTGTGACATTCGATTAAAGTGAAAGTTAAGATATATATTTAATTACACTGTTGCAACGAAGAAAGCCGTTGTTTATCTGGTAAAAAAATTTACTGATAACAACTTTGTTCAATAACTTTGTACGATAATAACTAGGTATGTATTCAAATTGATTCTTCACTGCTTTTTTAAATTATCACTTCTCAACTATAATTAATAAATCGTACTTTTACAATAAACAATGTAATGACTGGTATTAATTATATTGTTTACAGAATATCATCTTTTGTTCACGATATAACAACACAACAGCTGTTAATAATATAGTAAAGATCACGTATAGGTTTTTACGCAAATAACAGTAATCACAAAAGTCATTAAATACGGAGAATAGTTACCTAACATGACGAAAAACGGGTTTCTTTATTATAATTATTATAATGTTAGGATAATTATTATGCTCTATTGACCCACCTTCCACGTAACGAAGGTCCTCATTTCGATTCGTATATATGCTTTTTATGTTTGTTCAGACATCATTTAGTCATTTATGAACAGATTTTGATCATTCCTTTTAAGATTTTTAAAATTTCCTCACAATTTCTCGACTATTAGTAGAGTAAAACTAAAACGAACAGACGACTAGTGCGTTTTTATGTTCTTTCGGTACTTTAGAACACTACAATTTAATAAAAGTTTAGAGTATGTGTTACAATGGAAGAGACAGTGGAAGGAACTCCTCAACGATTCACAGAACTTATGTTGAAGTTTATAGTTATATTGTTAAGAAACAAATCAATAAATTTACTTATCACAAAGTATTAAAATATAGTTAAATAGATATGATAAAAAATTATAATAAGCATAGTTTTGAAGGTAGCAACTAACTAATTTAATTATAAATAAAAAATACAATTATACGACGTGAATTATAAATACAAATTTATCTTTTGGGGCCGCCATTAAACCATTCAAAAAATAACTTTTTTCCTATTAAATCTTTAATATTTTTGTTATAATTGATCAGCAAGTAAAAGAGCTTGATAACAATAGCTGCTGGTCACGACTGATAAGAGACTATGACGTAGAACCCGACATCACACCCACGTGTCGGGGAAACGATTTTTTCGCAAAGGAAAATTCAAGACATATTTGTATGCTAATTAATTGTGCCTTGTTGTGAGGAAATGTACGGAATGCTTGTAGTTCTTACCCAATTTCAATGATAGATTGGTAATAAAAGCAATTCGTTAGGAATTACTGTTATTAAAGCGACCCGAAGTACGCTTTGAATGGCATAGTGAAGTAGTTAGTAAATCCGTAAAAGTATACATTACTTATTTATAATATTAGTAAGGGAGAGATGACTTTTATGTATATACAAAATCCATTTACATCGGGAAAAATTGTAAATGTTCGATTTAGCAGAGCGTACGAAGGCAAAAGGCCAAAGGAATTTCATTTCTTACGCCATCTACATCTTGTTTGCTTATGGTCAGAATTAGTAACAGCTCGCAGCCAACAGCATCATGTCAGACGCATGTCGATTGCTATCTTTGAAAGCGATACTTGAATTGATTTTTTACCAGTGCATACAAAAATAGATTGAATTATGTCTGTGAAATCCCGTTGAAATCCCAGCGAACTTACTCTGTGTTCGTTTTTTATTTACAAGCAAGTAGTTGTCAGACTTCTGTGCCCTGCCGACCGAAGAAATTTATTGCTTCCCTGAGATAGGAAACCAGGATAACTCTCGTGTTTAATGCAATGCTAACCATTTAACTACAGAGGCGGAATTATACATTTCAAATACCTATATCGTATTTCTCAAACGCGATGAGCAAGCATAATGCATTTATTTATTATATTATGTGTTATTCTGTTTATTTGTTACTGAAAGCATTGAAAAAATTGCATTACAAACCCCGAAAAAAATTGTTATTGAAAATTAGGTCATGTAATTTTGAGGTCTTGCCAAGGACTAGCTAACTTGCATTCATCGACAACTTGGCTTAGTCGCAGAAGGCTAAATCATACATTTTCTTATTTTTTTCTTTAAAAATATCTTAGTATTACCGCTGCAAAGCTGTAGATTGAAAAGTATTAATATAGATATGAATGTAGATATGTCCTAAACTAGAAAAGAAAAACTAGAGCACTATAATACGTACCTTTCACCCTTTTCAACGGATGTTATAATGTGTCGGTAATTAAATATAAAATACACTTTAAAATGGCTTAAAAGATCCTTGGATGTACTGTAAATATCGGCAGAACGAATTAAATGCGCAACGGATATAACTATATTATAAACTTTAAACAATCGCGTATTAAATTTGAACCCCAAGTATCAGCTGTTTTTATCATCGAATGAATCGAATAATGTTTTATCACGAAGTGTGATGATAGATTTTTTGATAACAGATAAGAAATTTACCTTACGGATATTAAATATTTATAATTAAGAAAGACTGACCATAACTGCTAATCTATCACACATAATATTAATATTCGTTTACAGACAGACTATCCTAATTAAAAAGTATATCTATCTACATAACTGTTATCGAAGATATTTGGGTTTGAAAAGTAATAAAAAACATCTTGTTTTGTTTCATACTTACGTTCTTATGCAATATATTCTATGACAATCTTTGTCTGTACCAACGCGCAGTATCTGTTGGTACCCACTAAATTGATACAAAATGGCCACGCGATCTAGTTTTGGCAGCACGTTTCATGGCACGAGACCACAAGTAGGCCATTGTGTCATCGGCCTTCCTCACACGTGAGGTAAGGGCACACGACTTGAATACCTTGAGTTGACTACCGTTCGCTTTATTGAGTACGATTATAATGCAACAATATAGTAATTTATACTAATATTATAAAGAGGAAAGATTTGTATTTTTGTATGTAACGGGTAAACTCAAAAAGTACTGGACCGATTTTAATAATTATTTTTTCATTAGAAAGCTACATTATCACTGAGTAACATAGGATTACTATAGATATCTATAGAAATTCTTACTAAAACCAACGGAAGGCGTAAAAAAATTAGCCGTAAAATGTCTTTCTTCGCATACGCTGCGAAAAGTATTTATTATAGGACGAAAAAATGATCGACAATATTATAGAATATATTAATATCTGCAAAAACATCGCGAGAGCAGTCAAACTATTGTAGTTACGTCGCTATAACTACTTTTTTACATTTAACAAATTGATAGAAATGCCGATGAAAATAAGACCGTGTTATCCGTACCATTTATAAATTTATAACCGAAAAAATAATTTGATATTCAAGATGAGACAGTCTTACCTGATGATTACTTTTTAATTATTGAAATCGGGCATTCCATTCAAAAGATATCACGAAGTTAAAATAAAAATGCATGCCGGCGGTGGCCGCCACGCCGCGCATCGAATTCGACGATAGAAGTGGGCGCGAACGACATTGAATATTTCGATTTTTTTTAACATTATTATGCTTCACTTAAAAAGTTCTTTTCAAAGCTAAGTAGCTTTTTAGATTAGTATTAGAAATCACACTTTGCATAATATTTGACAAATTTCTTTTCAGAATTATCGCTTTGAACTTGAATATTTTCTTTTGTATTATTATTAGTTTATTCTTAATTCCTCTGATTTAAAATAAATATCCTTCATAGCAATATGCCTAGAAGAAGAAGGTAGCAGCTATCTAAGAATAGTTCCCAAGCGAGATTAGCAAATTTGTCGTATTGAAGAGTCTTCTCCCTAAAATGATCATCTGGAAAGTATTATAGTGTACGCGTCCCTATCGCAAGCCAGAGAATCTATCGTCGAATGTTCAGGTTCGTTTTGCAGAACAAAATGCTAGTTCGCCTCAGCGACTTGAAGGAAATAGAGCTAGGAATTCGCGAACGCGTCACGGGACTCTAACACTGAACGCTCGCAGCGGCTCCTGACACAGCGTGATAGACAAAGGTCGTTTACAGCTAGGACGCAAATTCATTTTCTTTTCTAATTTAGTGATTCATGGTCGTTTTAATTAGCATGCTTATAATTTTAATATCTGTACTTATTTATGTCTACCCGTGCGAAACCGGGACAGGGCCGCTAGTATACTATATTTTTGGCGCGTAATGCCCACAGATAAATAACACAACAGTGTAATTGTCATACTTTTGGCGCACTTTATATGTAATTGCATAGGTAATCTGTACACCTAGCAGTAGGGCAATACATATTTTGATCTTTTTATAAACTACATTGAGTGGGTTTTGAAAATTTTGCGGAAAAGAAAAGTGAGCATTTTTGTTTATAAAAAATTAATAGACACTGAACAAAAATTCAAAACATTTTACATAAAATATGAGATATTTTAAACATAGATAATTGTCCTAGTTTAATGTGGTTGTGATGAAACACGCTAATTAATTATTAATTAGTTTGCTAATTGATATGGCCTAATTTAACGCAAACTAATTACATACATATATTAATGGATATCAGAAAAAGCATTTATCCCATCTATTTCTTAAATTTGAGTAATTATAATTCTTAGTTACCCAAGTCATAAATATGCTAGCTACTTAAGACAACATAATTACAGAGGTAAAAAAAATCAGATTAATCGAGAAAAAAATTGTCACAATCAATAATATAGTAGTATATAATGTACTTACAGCAGAAATGATTCTCAATGCATTTTAAATACAACTGAAAAAATATACTTATCATCAGCTATTCCTATTGTTTTGTAACGGACTTTGTTATGCCTCAAGCGAGACTTCAGTAAGGAAAACGAGAAAATAACAATGGACTAAGCTATCATTTCGATGTGTTTGGAACAGATGTACGGTGTCAAATGTAACACGAGTATAGGTGATACGATTACTGTAGACGCGAATACGTACTTCATAATACTTACGAACTACACAGAAATTGAAAGGGTAAGATGTAATTCGTGGTTTATTAGTAACTAAGGGACGCTTAGTTAGTGGTAACTATATGTCATTGAGGTACCCACATCGGTTCAGATATAACATTGTAAAGAGGGTGCGATGGATAATCTTCTCCGGTTTTTAAACCAATTCAAACCAGACGAATCTTTAAGCTTTGTAAATTTATAATGTCAGTATATTCTTACGCACAATTTTTTCTTACTATTCCTGTATTTGTGTGAGTCAATTTTAATATTATATGATATGATTTTGCAATGGTGCATATATCCTCATATTATAAGCCTCTGTGAAATGTACTTACTGAAAAGTATTGTATGACTCACCATTTTATGTCAATGTACGCAAATTCGGTCGAAAATCTTCGTTTATTTACTGTCTGAGATTTAAAATATAAAAACAGAACGAATACCTAAAGTTATTTAAAACCATTTTTTTATTACAGTTAAAATTGAATACGTAAAGAGTGGCGTATATATACTTGAAGTATCAGCTTTCCAACATTAGAAATGGCCGTTTATTTCCATCGTTTCAACGTAATACAATTCCATTAACAACGTAGCTATAGTTGTAAAAGGTCAATAAATACGATACACCCACTTTCTACATAAGTACACCCACACTTTGACATTAATGATAGTAGACTATATTAAAGGGTGGACTTTATATTGACACGTATAGTAAGATCAAATTCCAGGTGTTGGTATTGGATCTAGAATTAACTTTTTATTTCGGACTATAATATTTCCTCTGTTTATTTCAAAATGTTATAATTTGTTATTATAAAATCGAGTTAGTATAAATATCATATAATATTATATAAACTGAATTTTCTAATATTAATTTAAATTGATTCATAAATTATATTATAACCTACATTCCGTTATTTTCTTCTAAACGATACGATCATTATTTTATAATCTATGGACACTACAGATAATGTAGACTCTGGCAGTTTCCGAAACGTCATAAATTTGAATTTGGAACATTGCAAGAGCGGGAAACGACCTCCGACGTTCCTGCGGCACGCTGCGGTACTTTGTATGATTCACAACGTGATTGTAATTTGCAAGCGAGTGATTAGTGGCCTTTCGGATACACAAAGAGTTCTTGTTACCGTAATGACTAATGGCTGACGTTACTAACTGTTAAATATAGATACGTCGACAGTCATATCCATTATACATGGTGATTTTTTAGTTAAACGCATCTAAAGTTATAAGGCTATGTAAAACTAATCAATTTTCTTGTTCTCCACTGTAGGGTAATGCATTAGATCAAATTTTAAACGTGAATTCCTAGTCTATGCGGACTTCTTATATAGAAGTTGTTTATAAGGGTAGCGTCTAGATATTCATTAGCTAATAACAATTCTTTTTGGACAATTTACGGAAAATAAACCACTGCGTTTGCCAAAATGTCCTAAATACTTAATATCTTTATAATATATTTGTTATATACTAACGAATATCATATAAAAATATTCAGAAGAAATTCAAAGAAAAAACATAAAGTAACGAATGAAAAGATTTATTTCAATATTACTACGATGATTAAACTATTGTTTCCTGGTTTTAAAATTCAAATTTCTTCGTAAGAGAACTAAAGAGCTCAATAAGTGTAATAAATAATGAAAACACAGAATGAAAAACTTGTAACTTTTTTCTTAAATCTACTTGTACATGTACAGTAAATATACGGGCAGTTTATAATTACGCAAGAAGCCTATTATATCGACGATACTTATTAATATATAATAATAAAGTACACAAATACATAGAATACAAAGTAATTATTCTAAAGGCTGCCTAATTCAAATTCAAAACTTTAATTAGAAATTAAAAGAAATATTCCACCCATGCATTCCAGCCGATCCAGAAGTTTACGAGGCTCTTTAAACTCATTTTGAAGATATAAGAGTAAAAGAAAAAGTTTCAGTTAACGTTTCAACGGACTGATCTTGTTTATATGTGTAATTTCAGGGACTTATACATTAGGTTACGCGGAAGAGAGGAATGTGATCCCAATTCTTCCTTTACGTACCGGGGCCCTTGTTCACCAACCTAGGCTACTGCTTATGTACGACAACTATTATCAATTTAAGTCACATCCTTCTCCGGTGCATGTCTAATAAAATAGTGTAGGAAAATCACCCGAATCTGGTGAAAGGCGGGCTTATGCTCAGCAAAAACACTGGATATATACAACGTTCTAACGCACTAGTTAAAGAGTATGATTCAGTTCAAATATTTAGATGCAGCCTTCCTCTAGATTACATTGATCTAATTTTAAAATATCAGCCCACAAAGGTCGCTGCTTTCACGATAATATCATGATAGATTTATCTTTCAGGTTAATTAATTAAAGTGCCACTAAGGTTACGCGTTCAGGTAATAAATTAAAATAATTAATTAAAAAAAAACTGATTATAATAAATAAGATTTATAGCACATTATTAATTTTATTTTGTATAAAATATTGAGAATCATGAAATGTATTGTGTTAGATAGCACAATTCCTTGGTAACGAAATTACAGCTCAATCTGAACTTCCATATTTTATATTTACGTCACAATTCAGAATAATATTGTTTCAATGAATATCAAAATGATATGTGCATCTATAATGAAGTCTGTATCTGTATGAATGCATCATAACGAGACTTATATACAGCGAAAAGCGCAAATAAACTCTGTCTTATTGTTTTGTTTATACGACCACTCTCATGAATTTCACAAAAAATATTGAACTTGAATTATCATACGATATTTCGATTTGCAGAGCGTGAAAAATCATCAGTAGTGGTGTCAGAGAAGCGTGAGGCGCTCGCTAAGGTCGAAGTAACCAACGAGCGTGTGAGAGAGGATGCCCGGCCCAGCACCAGGGCGGAAGCCGAGCCGGCCGCCCCCGCGGTCGGCCGGTGGGGCGCCGAGTGGCCGAGTTGACTCGCTTCGGTTGCGGGCGAACATGACTCGCCCGACCGGCATTTGACCGCGCCGCTGCCGCCAGAACGGCATGCGATTCAACCGAGTGAACGGCATGTGACGCCGCCGGTGCCCCGGGCACCGCTGCCGCTGTCCAGATGGGCGCAGCCCCGCAAACCGCTCTCGCTCACTCCGACCACCCACGAGGAGCTCGCCACAGAAGCGGAAACCATCCTGCGATCCCTCCTCGTCACAGACAACTACGACTCCGTCAACAACTTCCTCGCTCTCTATGACGAATTCAACAAGACGAGGAGCAGCCTCTTCGATTTGTTTCACAAGTATTCCCCACCTATAAGGAGTAAGAAGCACACGTGCGTAGGCCTTGGCATCGAGCTGATAAGACGGTTGCGGGTTCTGGATAAGAAATTCCGCGGATTCACCGCGGCTATGTCACTGGTGTCCTGCGAGGAGGCGGTGGTGGACGTCCACGATTACGTGACCTGTGGACCGGGTCCTGAAAGCGTAGTAACTGCGGAAAAAGAACATGTCATGGTAGCCATCCAAGTGGTGGTAGATGGTAGGCCAGGCGTGATGCTGGCTGATCCCGGGTACCACGTTCCGAGAATCGTGACTGTAATGTCAGATCGCGCTTATCCTCATACTGGTAAGTTTAAGGAGGTTCCATTTACTTTCAAACCTTTATTTAATATTTATAGTTTACCAGTATACACATTTAAATAAAACACTTAAGTTTAAAAGCGGTATATTAGTTAAATTATTTGAAAATGATTTTTAACTTCGGCCCGAGTTTCGATGCTTTCAGCAGCTGGTCACGAGATAAAGATGGAGGATGTTCAACTCAAAGTAAAAAATTGTACGCTAGCCATCTGTTCCTCAATGGTATTTGGCAAATGGCGGGTCCTTACAGAATTGACTAACGTGTCTTCGCGTTTGCTGGTATGCTGTTTATTGGGATCAGAGTTTTTAATATGGGATCCCAGGTGTTTGATAGTTTGAGGCCGTCCTCTATTGAAATTTCGGTTTTTTTGATTTCAATTTTGCTACAATTTGGAAAAAATGATCTCTCGAGGATTTTTGGTTGGTCAAAAATTAGTGATTGGGCCCTTCTATAGTTTGGCATACCGCAGATTGGAGAGAGTTTATGTTTTATATCCGCGACTGTTCTTTAATTCTTTGTAACAGAATTAAAGAAGAGAATTTTAAAAATTTAAATTCATCTTAGTCTCCCCTACAGGCTGCTCAAAATCCGAAAGTCGGGCGAAGTTAAAAATATTTTCAATAAGTTAATAATATACCGCGTTTTAAACGTTAAAGTGTTTTATTTAAACCTTTTTATTTGTTTTCTATTCACTTGCCTTTTAAATTGAGTACTACAAGTAAATTTATGGTAAACTCTTTTCAATATCCTTAGGTTGGTTTACACAATCTGATGAACCACTCTGTCGGAAGGAGTACGAGTACAGCTTCAATCCCCAAAACCCCTCTTATGTAGAATGGCATGAAAGGGAGACGCGTGGTCCCAACGTTAAGTACCAAACCTCGCTGGTGTACGTCGCCAGGCCATATCTTGATGGAGTCAATGTTACGGAGAGAAGGAACTTGGTCTATAATTTTAGGTAAGTAAAGCGTTTAAGCTTAATTTCTTAGTTGAAAAGGCTTAAAGGGAATAAAGAGGATAACAACTACAATTAAAAATGATTTATCTTTATCAGGAGTCTTCTAGCTCGTGATCAAAAGGGACATCTAAAAGCCGGTCTCTACTTCCCCGTTGGCGGGAAAGGCAAAGATGCCATGTTCACTCTCTTCTTTGACAACGGGGAGAAACGAAAGGCGAAATACAAATTCAGCATATTCTCTGATATTGACGCTGTAAGTAACTATGAAGACTTTTAAGCTATAGTTCAAACTATGACGAACAAAGAAACAAAAAAAAACAATACGGATAAAAATAGCATTCTCTTTGTCTCAAATTAAAGGAGAAACGAAACCATTGTGTTTTAAGTTCTAGGTGGGTTAGTAAATTTATTTGTAGATGATATAAAAACTACTGCATTAATTTCAATGACATTTAGTAATTAATCTCACACGTACATATTAAAAATTGTCTATCTGGTAACAAAATATTACATTATATACATTGCACATAACTAAAACACTCTCACAACCCATTCTCATTATCATAATGACTCTTGCGCAGTGCATCACAAAATTACTTATTGCTTTATAGACAAAACCGAGTCATTTAGTCATCTCGTGACGGAACTATTGTTAAACAAGCTCGTGTAAACAAAGTCCATGTTGATTTAACAAACACGAGTTTCGCGGAATCAGTGAAAATTATGTTTACGAGATAAACAAACAAATAGTATTCAGTAAACAAACAGTATAGACTTAATTAGTAGTCGACTTGTTACATTGTGATAATATTGGCACTTACATAAACATCTACAACATCGGACTATTAATATATGGTTTAGGTTTTCTAAAGCATTTGAGTTTTACTTAACACTACCTGTTGCAGCGACTTCGTCGGTTAAGAATATTTATTTTGGGCATCCAAATTCGTTTTTGAAAAATCTCTTTCTTTAAAACTTAAGCTGTCACCCACGACGTCGGTCGCGTCCCTGCCCGTCGTTCTTGCAAGTTAATATTAAAAGGTAGACATATAACGTCGTGGATTTTTTTTTAGACCATTTAAGGAGGAATCATTCCGTTGCACATATTTTTTGGGTATGTTGATCCGTTTTTGCAGCGTACGCCTAGGAAACCTATGATGATGAATAATTTTCCCAAAATTTTGCACATTTCCCGCTGCATCTTCGCATGTATTAGTCTCAGGTTTTATAGCCTACTAGCTGCCCGCGACTTCGTCCGCGTGAAATAGTGAATTGGGATAGAATTTTTAATTATTGAGGCTGTTTATTAATGTATGAAGGCAGCCAATCTATGGTAAATGCTACTTTGCCGCAACACTCTCACCTCACATCACTTCTACTCCCACTCCTATTTCCAAAAAGCCAAAGAAGAAAGTTTCATTGTTCTAGCTTCAAAAACCACGAATTTCTATACAAACCTTCATCCCCCTTTTGGCAATAAAAAGCCTATGTCCTTTCTCAGGGTCTAGACCATCTGTATAGCAAATTTCATTTAAATCCGTTCAGTAGTTTTGGCGTGAAAGAGTAATAGACAGACAGAGTTATTTATAATATTAGTAAGGATAGCCTTCCTCGATAAATGCTGTAACCAACACAAAAATAAATGTCAATTCGAAAGCGTAGTTTCTGAGATTAGCGCGTTCAAACAAACTCTTCAGCTTTATATATTAGTATAGATAGATAGATAATAATTATAGACATTTAAGAAAAACACATATTTTTTTTTCAATTATTTCTTATCTTCAGCAAAAAAAACATTTTTGTGTAGTAGAAACAAATTCCCTAACGCAAAGCATATGAAATAGTGATGCCTAGATAACTGCTATTGGACGTGAAAATTTAAATCGGCATGACAAAGTCGGAATTTGAATAATGAATTAAGCCAGAATTACCAGTTAGCTTTGCTAACCCGCAATTTACGGGCGAAACTAAATTATATTTTAGCTCATGACTAAGTATTTATCATCTATTAAAAAGTATGTTTGATTTTATTTGTTTAGCGAAAAAAGGAGGTAGGTACTTCGGCCATAAAGATTGAGAATGTTGACAAGTCATAATTCCCTTATACGTTGATGTCAATGTTATTACATATATAATACACCTATTGTTATGGTTAATTCATTATTTTGAATATTTCTATGCACATAAGTATTGGTGTTACTTATTAAATTAGGTACTACGTGCTTTCAGATCCCAAAGATAATCGTCGAAGAAGTGGAGCTATGCAACAACTTAATGAACTACAAGCCAGGCGAACTTCTGCGCATTATATCCAAACTAGCGAAAGCCATCGCAGACCAATCCTTCATAGATCAAGTGCTCGAAATCAACGAGGAGATTTGCCGCCTCTGTCTCTGACGACAACAAAATGTCGGCGAACACAAAATGGCCGACATTAAATAAATTATTTCTTTATTTACCTAATTATGGGAAATTTATCGCTACCTATTATATTTTTATAGTAAATAATGAACTATGTAACGTTACATTTTTTGGTTAATGGGTTATTTAAAATTTTAGTAGACTAGGCACTTACTTATTGATTTAATGGCATTATTTCGTTAATATATTATCCACAGGACTAAGTTTTGTTTTATTTCGATGGTTTATTAAAGTATATAACCCTTAAAAAGTAAAATAAGGTACCCTAAACTAAAATGATAAGGTTTCCAGCATCGCAGCACAGAGCGAAAGTAAATTGTTTACTTTATAGTTAAAACAAAGTATCTTGGTAATGTAAAGAAATTAAGATATGGTGTTGATATTTCACTTTGAAGAACTAATTCACGTGTCAGAAAACATGCCTGTGTAATCTAACAGCAATAATAATCTCAACTGATTATTACTATTCAAAGATAACGAAGTGATAACGGAATAAATTATGATTATCATCCTGTTACAAGACAAAGCCGTGTGGTATTGGAATTACGTAAAAAAGCATAGTTTTTGTACAATTAAACCTCGCTGTATACAGGTAAAATAAAAGGAATTGCATATGTTTACTTATTTATTACTATAGATCACACGAACGACAATTGGTTCTTTATACTAACATCGATATTACATTATTAGCCAATTAGCATTAAACTAGTAAAATATGCAGGTCGAAACCTACAATTTTAAGAAAAAAAATGTTAGTATAAATAAAGCCCATCAATTTTTTAGAAAGTCACATATGTAACTACGCATTAAAAACTAGGAATGAGTAATGACTACAATATTTCAAATTTATATGTCTGTCTACTGATAATACGGATCAACTAAACTAACTTTATGACAGTTGTCACGAAAGACATATCAAATATAATGCCCAATAACTATGACGTCATTACCATTCTTATTTTTAACATCTGTACGTCATCATCGACGAAGTGTCAGATACATTTAAACGAGAAGCGTCCAGCACCCATTTTGTGCCATTTATTAAAAAAAAAACTAGTCACTACAATTGTCTATAAATAAAATACAGTTATTGTTCCGCTAAACACTATATGTATACTTAAACATTAGTTATCACTAAGGGGAATAGACTGAGTTATATTATGATGAAGCCAAGACATAAAGACTGAAAGCGGAATTTAAAGATCTTTAACTGTCATTTATAGGCGGTTGTCAAGACTATGCAATCTTTGAAGATTCAGCCCATTCCGTAATAAAATTGAGACTCTATTTATGAGGGAACACTAGCCGCCAAACTACATCTAGTTTAAAATTATCGCCTCTGTACCTTTTTTCGATAGCTGAACAATTATAAACAAACCCTATGTCAGATATTATGTAAGCTATGTTTAAAACAAAAATTAAAATGTCATAAACATTATACTATACTTTGATAATTTCTTCGAACTAAGGCCATTAATACAACTTTATTTCTGTTCAATTTTTTTTTAAATTAAAGTTTAGCTATCAGTAAAAATTACCTTATGAATCACTTATCAATACATCATAATAATCTAATAAGCTATCGTGAAGTGCCAGCAGTTCCGAAACAAAACATGAATTAATTTAAAGAAATTAATCTAAATAGCCTAGTGATGGCAACACTTTGTAGCTATTTGATGTCCTAGATCTATTTAATTTTAGAGAGATAAGGAGCCGCCATTCGAACCTAATACACGTTCAATTTCCATAAATGTAAAATTTTAATGAATAACAAAGCGTTGAACCAAAGTACGAAATGAATAAAACATTCCGTCAAGATATAAATTTAAAATTGTGTCAAGATATTAGTTAAACATTCTGTCGAGAAACGAATTATTAGTTACGAAGGTCGAGCGACTGTCAAATGTACCAAAATGAGATAAGTGTCAATGCATTAACAAGGCCGAGGGTCGGGTGCGTCGCAGTCACAATCTAGTCCTGAGTATGTCTGTGCGAGTGGCTCTTGTGGTGTTTCTGTCTGTGCCTTTGTGGGTGGGAGCCGCCGTATACCTCGCGAACGGACCTATAAGACACGTCAAGAAATTAAAAAAACCATTCAATTAAACCCAAACGTGTGGCAACACTAATATGTTATTGTTAAGAAACGCTTTTTTAGCCAATGGACTTGGTTCCAAGTCATTTAAATTAATATAAAAAAAACTTGTCTATTTTGTCGTAATAGTAATTTAAAAAAAAACAAAATTTTAATCAATTCGCTTAATTTGTACCTGAAGCATCAATCAATGCAATACAACAGTCGTTATACAGAAATATTCTCCATATATACTCAAATTACTTTTAACACTAAAACTCGTAACCACTATAGTATTTTTTTTTAAAACAAGCTATTTCATGCAATAACACCTAAAGCTCAAATATATAAAATCCATAGCAAACGTATATACAGCTTGTATATATAAATAAATATGATTACGATTAGTAGTAACGCCTCCTGCAATATCTGGATCTGGAAACGATGACTTACGTTAACCGATAGTATGGCTTCCATACTATAAACTATATGTTATTTTTTACGACTAATTATGCATACATACATTCATATAACAAAAATAACTGTACTGTGTAATTACGTGAATCTACTTCAACAAAATAGTGTGAAACAAACTGTGTTAATAAATTATTCTACCTAGTTATTTAATCTTTCATACTAATTAAAAACATCCGATTCTAAGGCATAGTATAAGTAGCGGCACGGATCTTTAGCGCTGAACGAATCCTGCGCAGAATTCAAAAATAAGGTATCGAAAGGACGAAAGCGGGCGCTTAGTGTGGGAACGTGTGCCCTAGCGTTGATTGGTTTCCCTGTCGTGTTGTCTCTCTCGGACCAATACGACGCTCCGCTTGCTTCTCGAGTATAGTTACACTTTCGAATCAATTACGAGCGCGATTATGAAGATGCGCAACTCCCCCCCCCCCTCTACATTTCGTTCAGCGCTAAACATCTGTACCGCGACCTTACCGTACCTTATGACCCAGATGTTATTTTTAAGACAATTAAATATTCAATATAATGTGAATGTGAAGTGAATGTCAACTACCCGCAAAAATACATTACCTCGAAGGTAGAGTAAGGGGACTAGAGGAGGTCCTAAGTGGTCGTCTGGCTGAAGGTCTGCTCTGGCGACGAACGTGGGACGTCTCGCTGCAAGACACTAACTACTTAGCACTACGCTATGCTACCAGAGAGGTGGGTGGATAGAAAATATCTATCAAACAAGTGCTTTAGTCATGCAGATAAGAAAAACAATAATGGTAAATATATAATCCAATATTTTATATTCATATTTCCGATATGTGAAAGTTTACTTCTACCCATCTCTATATAACATAAAATGGCATAAAAAGCAAAGATACTATCATGCTAGCAAAACAGTACCCAAAGTGAAAAGTATAATTTTTTTATGTTTCTAATACTTGTAGAAGTCGAAAATGGCTAAAATAGGTTTAGTTTCTTTGAAGATATTTCAAGTGATGCCCAGTTCAGATGCTAAAAGTAATGTAAGTTATTGTTATCTTTCATAAAATTAACTAGTGCCTCTATCCGAATTTTCCATCAGCGTAAAGTCGATTGCCTAGTCTTCTCGTTTTCAAATAGAACCAATAGTTTCCATGATTACCTAGTACAAACAAATTTTCACCTATATAATAGGAAACAAAACCTATTTTAGATTTCTTGTTTTAATACGTAGTTATATAAGGCCTTCTTCTTTAAATAATGATATTATATTTAATATGAACTCACGCGTTTGGGGACACGGTGGGCGGAGCAGGAAGTGCGAGACGCTGTTCGTGACGCGGCGCGGGAGCAATGGCTCGGTGGGCTCGGGACGCTTGTGACATACTGGAACGTTGTTGAAACTCCCTGAAACATGCGAAGACCGTAAAAGTTACCTTCATACTTACTTTTTCGATTTGAAGTCAATCACTACATATTATTATAGTCATTGTTTGTCATTCTTATTGCTAGTTTAATGTTATTTGCAAAATAAGAAAATGTTGAGCGCTGCATGTAAAGTAACATTTTATAGAAAAACTAATTTTTTGAATAGACCCGAAATTGTATTAGAATTGTTTAAAAACTTTATTACTTTTACGTTTTTGCTGGATTCAAATCAATTTGAAATGAAAACCACTAGATCAAAAAAATATCCAACCAATTGACCTACCGCATCGCTCGCGTTAGTATTGCAATATTCGCCTGACAGAAATTAGGCAATATTATTTCCTTTGTTATATCTACCTGTCAAAATCCTCGGCTTCTTCTTCATCGAGATTGATGAACTCCTGCCTTTCCTCTGCATCTCCAGAATACACGTTCTGTTCTCGCTCTATTACATGAGCTCTTTCGCCGATGTGGTGTCCTGAGAAATACACTATTATTATCACTATCCATCATTATTAACTGTCCAACGATCCACAGGATAGAGTTAAATTTAGTCATATGTTAATTTATTTAAAATAAATTCTACATAAAAAAAAATTATGATAAATAAAGACTAAACAAGTCCTCTATTATATGATTCATTAGCAGCTTAGTTATGACAAACAACTAAGCAAATATCACACCATCTAACCGCAGTGCCAAAAATATACATCCTGAGATAATACTGGTAACATTGTGTTAAATGTAATGAATTTTTTTACATATATTTTGTTTTTATCATATTTGGTGTAAACAGCTTTAACTGCATTAATTCAAATTCTTAATATACAATATATTTGTAATAAGCAAGAAATATTAATAACAAAGGGCCTTTCTGATGGAGCTGATCTGGAGAGAGAAAGGAGGGCTATGGCAGTGATGGATAACATGTTGGCCCGGAGGTTTGCACGAAGCTCACACGATGTCTTAATCGTCTTATTTAAGGCTTACTGCCAATCATTCTACTCGTGTAGCTTATGGGCCTCCTTTACTCAAAAAGCATTGAATGCTATTCATGTGCAATACAACAATGTTTTCAGGTTGTTATTGGGCTTGCCAAGATAATGTAGTGCGTCGGGCATGTTTGCGGATGGATACACGCACGGATGGTTCCACGCCATCATCCGCAAGCGTGTAGCTTCCTGTATCGAGTTCGACAAAGTACCAATGGCATTCTGGGGGCATTGCGTGAAAAGTATACGGTGCTGCTAAAACGATTGAGTAATGTTCATGCTCCCCCTTAACGCCTAGCACCTACTGTGTATATTTCATTTTGTCTACTTAATTTTAGTGACTAACACATTTTAATATTATACATTTTAAGTTAAAAATTGTTACTAACCCAAGTAACACACATTAGATTAACTAATTTTAAGAAATGTATGGATTTATGCTCTGACAAATAAATTATTATTATTGATTATTATTTTTTATACAAGGTGCCATAAGTAATAATATAATTTCAATATAAAAAAGGAAGATTTAGTTAAAAGAAGAATTTTTTCCTACAAATAAATAGTCTAATATATAAAATTCTTGTGTCACAGTTTTCGTTGCCATACTCCTCTGAAACGGCTTGATCGATTTTGATGATTTTTTTTGTGCTTATCCGGTATCTATGAGAATCGGCCAACATCTATTTTTCATCCCCCTAAATTTTAGGGGGATGAAAACTTTTAATTTTGTATTTGTATATTAAATGTATTTTTTTATGATACAACATACAAAAATACATACAATCCTCAATTTTCACCCTTCTATGATCAACCCTTATTATTTATATTTTAGTAAAATTATTTATATGCCAAAACAACGTTTGCCAGGTCAGCTAGTTGCTATATAAAATTATGTCCTCAATTGCACCATTCCACTGAAAGTAGTTGGTGGCCGCCTCTGTAGTTAAAAATTCTCACATCTGTTGCCCAGAGAGGGTCAAATCCCAGGAAAATGAGAAATTGGTTTGTTCAGACAAGTAAGAGAATTGTAAATAATTAAATTTTGAGGTAATACTTAGATTTATCAATAACAAATGGCACAATTTACCGATAGACATCTTTTTGACACCAGTGCGTGAGTCTTGTAAAGTTTCGCGAGTTTCCTTAACCCCGTTGGGACCAATCTTAGTACTGCTGGATGAACTGTATACCTAGAAAAAAATATTTAAATTATATAGATATAAAAATGAATTATTCCATAAAACTAGAAGACACAATACTCTATGTAAATGGGACAAGCCACATAAGTTTATGTAAGCATTGATAGAAATGTTTTGATTGTATGACATGTATTAGGAGCGAGGCTGTTCCAACACAAGTTAGTAATAAACTTTCTTGAATAGCCTCAATACTATTTGTAATTTAATTATTAAAAGAGAGACAATAAACATATTTTATTTTTGTATTGATATTGATATGTAAATTGTTCAGTAAACTACAAACAGTAAAAGTGAAATATAAATAAAAAATAAAAGAATTGAGACTATGTTCAATGCATAGTGCAAATAGCACCTTTGCAAAAGTCTGCAAGGTTCTGCAATTATTATCCCATAATATCAACTTATATATTTTACTGGTAACACATAATATTATAATCTTTACGGGTGATATAGAAGAGATCTCTTTTACAATAGTAAATGTAATTAAAATATTGATACTACATGATTTAACATTACCTGAGGTTTTCCGTTTGGCCCGCTAGACATATACACAGTGCTGCTACTGAAAGAGGTGCCTGGACCCATTCTACTGTTTGTAAGATCACCTGTAAGATATACATTTGCTTATAATCACGATGAATTACAGGAAAAGAGGTTCTCGACGTTTCGCCATCACATACGCACGACATCATCAAGAGATGTTAACTCCTCGATTACTCGAGACGTCGAGAACCTCTTCTCGCTCACGTCAGCCAAACAGCCCGAACGACATTAATTTGCTGAATGTTGGCCGTGAAAGCCTTACACAATTTATTTTACTTTGAAATGTATTTCAAATTAAAAAAATTCATATGACTTACAAAATGAACACATGGTGAGACCAAGTGCCACATGATATAGTAGTAGATAGAAAGCATTTATATAATACCTGAAAACATCAAACTATTCAGTGATGGCATCTGAGGCATGAAGGGCATCAAAGAACTTCCATGTCTGGGACCCATGATTGAGAGTGGGCCATCACCCATCATCCCAAAAGGGTCGGAGAACATAGAGTTCATCATATGGCTCATTTGACGCATATGGCGCATGTGAGATCTGAAATTTATTTTTAAACTTTTATTTCTACTTTAGTTCCATGTTAAGCAACTAGTTTCACTTATGAACTAATGACGGTGATAGTAGCAGGGTTCTTAACTCCTACCATTAATTTTACAACATAATACATAATTTTGTTAAAAAGTAATTTATATAACCTTGTATAGGATTAAATTGTAGGTGTTATCACAATAGATAAATGTGGGTAGAGATTATTAACAATTAAATACTTATATCTATCTATCGTTTGCAAAAGAGAACATTCCACACAGGCCCTTAAGAAACAGTCTTTGGTATGTACTTGTTACTTTGATCTGCTTTAATACTGCTTGACTAAACTAATACCTTGAGGCAAATATACAATGTCTTAGTGAGTTACTATATTGTGAAAACTATTGCTTAATGTACGTTTTGTCAGAACTTGTGAAGTAATAAAAATTTCGATTTCGTATGAATAGGATTTCTGAGAAATAATGTTTCGTCTCTTCTACGTTCAAAATAAAAGACGATCGAAAAACAACCGAACTCACCCAAAAAATGGATCGTCCTCCACGTCGCCCATGAGAGAACCGAAAAGAGACATTGTTTTGCTCTAATTCAAAGCAATATGCGTTTAAGAGTGACTAAAATTTTATTAAATTGTATGTAACGAGACTTTTGAACACGTTGCGCAATAGAGAAGAGAGGTAGCAGCGCCGGTTAAATAGCGTTGGAAAAATAGAAACCTCTAGCAAAATTTCACGCACATTCACAGACGAATTTTGACAAAAGATGACAATTAACACATGATTCTGACAGTAATACACAGATTACTATATATTTTTAACACAGATCTCTAAAGAAGAAGCAGCCAACTAACAAAGATAATAAAGACGTGTTGTCTTTGCCAAAAAAACCTTAGGAAATTCTGACGTTTGGATATTCAATTAGATATTGCTCTTTTAATAATTTGGATATCTCACAGTAAATATTAAAAAAGAGATCGCCTCGTCCATCACCGATCGTCAAGGTACACGGAGAAGTTTAATCCTTATCTGGTTGATATACTAAAGGTCCAGGCGGGCCGCTTTTCTTATATTCGTATAAAGGCTTTTAGTATGTTCGCGTGATTACACAACTTAGCTAACCATCAAGCGGGATAGTGGACAACGTAAAAAAAAACATTGACCACTAAATAGTATATCATTTATCATTAAATATAATACAACGTTTACAGATTTTACACAACAAAATACGCTCAACTTGACAAACGATTTACAGCTCTCTTGATACTTAACATCTTTATAATAGCATGGTAAACGATTAAATGTTAGTATCTGTAGTATCTTCGCTCTCGACGTGCCTGATAGCTTCTCATTTGCTGACCATCACCGTGAAAAGTCCAAGCAGCTGATGTAGGATATGACGTATAAATCATATCCTGTAATCCATTTCTGAACTTCCGATTGTTTGATGGCATATCCTTTAAAAAAATGACAATTTTTTAAAGTGTAAACTTTACGTAAAAGAACATGAAATTACGAAACGTTTAAAGTATTGTACCTTTTCGGGTTTTAAGTCGACTTCCGTATTTTTTTGTATTGGAACATCACCGATACGATCGTATTTGGCGTATTCCGTGTTCTTCGCTAGTAGTTCATTGGGTTGTCTATTATGGGTTGAATCACCACCGACTTTCTCGACAGGAATAGAATCCTGATGTAGTTTATCTAGACCAATGTTGAAACGTCTTTCAGAATGTGTGAGAGCTTCAACTGGCTGCTTCACACTCTGTTGAGTGAACGACTGTGATCCCTTATATTGGTTATATATTTGCTGAAGTTGACTTCTGCTAGGCACTTTATCTGTAGGCTTGTCACTCATCAGTGCAGTTTTACTTTCGGTCTGCTTAACATTTGCGTATTTACCTTGCTGCAGCGACGTTTGGGGAGACAATGTTTGGGGAAGAGCAGGTAGTGTCTGGTGATACATATTTGCAGGCAGTTTCTCAACAGGCTGACCCAGAGTATTAAAGTGAGCAGGTTCTGGGTATTTCTTACCATGGAGATTGTGGTATATTTTTTGCTTTGTCGTATCTACTGGGAATATTGGTTCTTTTATAATACCTTGAGAAGAAATTTGTTGAGAATGTTGAGGTAATTCGGCCTGCTGTTGCAGTGGTATGGAGTGAGACATTGGCAATTCTTCACGTAGGTGTGAAAGATTCGGTGAATTCAGTGAAGACGTTGGAGCACCCGTGTTTGGATCTGACATTTGATAAACCTGTTGACTCGACAATATATTTGGATTGTTCGCAGCTTGATTTACAGTTGCATTATATACTTGCTGGTTTTGCTCTTTTATTGGTGTATTTAGTTGTTGTTGTGTACTTTGATTGGGACGAGTCATATTATAAACAGGATCACGTATTGTGTTATCCGACGTAGTCTGATTAGGAGATATCATCTGACTTATTGGCACCATATTTTGGACAGTATTAGCATTTTGTGCTGGCTGTGCTGGCGTCGAGGGTTCAAGTATCTTTGATATATTTTGGTTAGTATTCATCATCTTCTGCATTGTATCCATTGCTACTTGTTGTTGATTAGCAGGATTCATTTGAATAGCTATTGCCATGGGGTCGAAACCTAAGTCCCCACCTAAGCCCTGTATTACACCAGGAAACATTTCATTAAACTTTTTCATTCCCTGTGAATGTTGCCCATACGAAGGTTGCTGCGTCATTGATGTTTGTTGTATTGGATTCGGTTGTTGCCCCGGCTGTTGCGCATTTGGCATCGTATTAGAGAAATTTGCTGAATATAATTGTTGTTGTTGGGGTGAATTGTTACTTCTGTTTTCAGTATATTGGGGAATTGAGTGATTGCCATTAAAGTTAGGATTCATTTGCGCGGTTGTAGGCTCGACTCCAATTTGGCCATATGATGGTGGGGCATCTACAACCATGGGTCCTGTAAGTTGGTTGGCTGGTTGTTGTTTAACTATAGATTCCCCTTTTATCATGTTCATAATTTGAGGTCCCATTCCGCTTAAGTTCTGTTGGCCTTGAGCCATTTCTGGACCCTTCGGCATTAGCATCATTTGAGAGTTCGATCCTAGTTGGTTCCCGGGATTAAAATGTATGTTTGGGCTATTTTGGGTAATATTTGAAGTTTGCCCTTGTGCTGTTAAGCCCATTTTATTACCCATTTCGTTGTTCATTATCGTATTTGCGGGATTAATTGTGCTAAGATCATTATAGACTTCTTTTACCACAGGCTGCATAAGGTTTTCATTTAAAAAATTGTACGTGTCAGCGTAAAGCTTAGGGGCGTTACACTGTCCCATGCAAGTATATAGACGTTGGGGTGGTTGTGAAGGCATTGAATACGGCTCTCCACAACAAAGGGTTATGATTGTGGCATCCATGACCATGGCATGGTGAAGCATGGAAACCATGTGCGTAGCCATATTGCGGATAACAATTGGACATCGAATTCATACTTTGCGGAGGGCTTTCAAAAAGCTTACCCATACAACCACTGAAAATAAAATAAAAACATATCTATCCTCTACAAAGAAGAGAACTAATGAAAAATGATTAGGTACTAAAGCTTCGTAGATGAGAAATAAATGTATTTACCAATCTGCACTTTGTAACTGATTCACTACACTCCCCAACTCGCTTAGTATCCTTTGTTTGTTAAGAGACATTGCAACTCTTCGTAAAACTTAAAATTTTGTCTACTACAATTTTGAATAAGAAATTTTATTATGTGGTATAAGTACCGAGTCTTGGTCCCTAAATGAAAATTACCAAAAAGAGCTTTTGTTTTTAAATGACAAGTTTTTCATATTTTAATTGGTGTTTAAATATTATGTGCCATTCCTAAAGTAATTTATTTTGTTGGGCAACAATATATATAAAACTTAAAATTAATTATATAAAAATGTTTTTAGAGTTACATTTTAGTAATTAATAAAATATGCTTGTAAAAATTTACATTTTAGATATGAAGTCCGTTTTTTTTCAAATTGATTATGTAGCATCCAGGTAACATCTGTGGACATATATTCTAGAGTATCTGTGTATTTGAGAAGCCACGTAAGTTTAACGTCTACGTCATTTCACTGACAGCTCACTTATATCTAAAATTGACTTCGGACTTAGACCGTAGAATTGCAATAATATTATTTCTTAGTTAGTTACATTTTGTTACCGTCTCTGTAATTGTGATATCGTGTGTGTCGTACGCCAACAGAGTATTTCTCGTTTTATTGCGCATTTTTATCATTCGTTTATCATTTCACATTAACAACATTTATCGGTGAAATCCTGTTTGTTGAGTCGTGATAACATTCTTCGCATAATCGTTATATATTCGGTGTGAATAACTTCGCAATAAGCAGGGGTCATCGCAGTTCAACGTTGAGTAACCGAGGTAATTATAAATACCAAAAATGGGTAAAAAAGTATTCGTAGTTGGTGTTGGAATGACAAAATTTGTAAAGCCTAGTCCTGATAAAGATTACCCAGACCTAGGCAAGGAGGCCGTATTAGACGCCTTAGCCGACGCCCGAGTTAAGTACGAGGATGTACAACAGGCGGTGTGCGGCTACGTCTTCGGCGATTCGACTTGCGGTCAGCGCGTTTTATACCAAATAGGTATGACTGGTATACCTATTTACAACGTGAATAACAACTGTTCCACCGGTTCTAATGCGCTCTTCCTCGCCAAACAACTTGTTGAGGGCGGTCTTTCGGATATCGTCCTTGCAGTTGGCTTTGAAAAAATGGCACCTGGTGCTCTAGGAAGCGGTGCTTACACTGACAGGACAAACCCTTTAGATAGACACACACTAAAGATGGCAGAGATCACAGACCTAACTGGGGCACCAATGACTGCACAATACTTTGGCAATGCTGGTATGGAACACATGAAGAAATATGGCACAACAGAAGTACATGTTGCAAAAATCGCGGCAAAAAATCACCGCCATGGAGCAAAGAACCCACGTGCCCAGGGTAATCGGGAATACACAGTTGAGGAAGTATTGAAATCACGTAAAATTTATGGTCCCCTCACTAAGCTGGCCTGCTGTCCAACCAGTGACGGCGCAGGTGCTGCTGTCCTTATGTCAGAAGAGGCTGTAGTAAGGTATGGTCTGCAGAACAAAGCAGTAGAAATTATTGGAATGGAGATGGCAACAGATACAGAAGCAGTATTTAAAGAAAACAGCTTGATGAAAGTGGCTGGAACAGACATGACAGCACTTGCAGCAAAACGCATTTACTCAAAGACTGGAATATCGCCAATGCAAGTGGATGTAGTAGAATTGCATGATTGTTTTGCCACTAATGAAATGATCACATACGAAGGTCTGCAATTGTGTGGAGTGGGTGAAGCGGGCAAGTTTATTGATGCTGGAGATAACACATATGGTGGACGAGTGGTAGTTAATCCTAGTGGAGGTTTGATAGCTAAGGGGCATCCTTTAGGAGCAACAGGCTTGGCCCAATGTGCAGAGTTAGTGTGGCAACTCCGAGGTGAAGCTGGAGATAGACAGGTTTGTTTCTTTATCAATGGTTGATGGCTGTGGGAGGTACATCAGAATGGTTTAAAGTTCAACCTGCTGAGAATGTAGTGGCAGATGCAAATGTGTTTTTTATGCTTATTGAATACTTTTTGTATTATTGTTTGTCATTTGTATTTTAAGGGGGTATATTTTAAAATATTGTTATTGTGTTGTGATGTTCATTTTTGTTACCTTTGCTAGTATTTATGAAATCTGGGGTTAACAAATTTTTTTCGTGTGTGATAAGTGTACAATAGCAATTCTGTTAAGTACACATTAGTTGTTTCCAAATAGTTCAAAACATACTCAGTGTGTCCATATGTATATACATTACACATTGGTATTTTGTTATCATACCTAAAAGTCTTTCAGTTCGTTCTTCCAGTATTGTTATGAAACAATTTCTAATATTATAAGTAGCAAATTAAAGCAAATTTTTGGTACAAGCACGCATCAATTCTAAAACTATATTTACCCTGTTTTGGTATCTTAATAAATTTTTTGTTTCATATAATGCATAATATTTGCTGTAATGGCAATCTTATTCAAATTAGTTGGTACAAAAATATATGCTATAATTACATGAGACTGAGACTTGTACTTCTTATTGATTTGGCTCCAAGAAGTGGAATTTTACACATTCCACATTTATGATCAGTTCTGAGTCCTTGTCAGTATAAGTCCTTTCATTTTCTGTACAGGTACCCCGCGCTCGTATCGCCCTCCAGCACAACTTAGGTCTCGGTGGAGCTGTCGTACTCACGATGTACCGCAAAGGATTCCAAAATGCTACCCCCAACCAGGTCGCGGCTGCTGGCAACCCCGAGGAGTTCAAAGTGTACAAATACATGAAGATCCTCGAAGAAGCTATGCAGACGGATGAGGAGAAACTCATAGAAAAGGTCAGAGGCATCTACGGATTTAAGGTCAAGGGTCCGGGAGGTGCGGAGGGCTACTGGGTCATAAACGCGAAAGAGGGCAAGGGGAAAGTGACGTACAACGGATCGGAGAAATGTGATGTTACTTTCACAATAAACGACAATGACGTCGTCGATTTGATCTCTGGCAAACTGAACCCGCAGAAGGCTTTCTTCCAGGGTAAGATCAAGATCCAAGGAAACATGGGTCTCGCAATGAAACTGACGGACCTCCAGCGCACGGCGGCCGGCAGGATCGACGCGATTCGGTCCAAGTTGTAAATAACCATTCGAACCGGTTCCAACCGGCAATTACCACAAATATCTGGGTTACGGTGCGGGCACAGGGCATTTATCTGTAAATATTAACGTTTCCATACGCAAATCTGTCTCAAACAAAAAAGATTTATAAAAATCTTTTCGAGAGAGCTAGTGGTAGTGCAATAGTATCTACGTTTTAATGTTTTAAGAATAATTAAAATTTATTAAATCATTCCATTTTTCACAAAATGGTATAATGGTATTGTTGATATTTTTATGTATTAAATTTTTATACGAAGCCCGTTTTTTTATTTCTCTTAAAAAAAATCATTTACATAGTGTTCATGTATAGCAGTGATGACGCAATGTTCGAGGGCAAAGATCGTAAACGACTTTGCAATAATCACAAGCAAGTGTTACACACATTTTGTTGTAGAAAACCGTGCTGTAATATTTTGTTATACCACTTTGTTATTTACTGCGCTATAAATATAAATGACAATAAAATAGAGCGGTATATACATATATTAAATGTATAAATGTTTCGTGCTACGTAGTTATTCAAAGAACCTAATGAAATTACTTAATTCAAGTGTTGTACGACTGGATTGTATAAAAAGCAAAAGATGTGGTCATTATTTTATTTGGGACAAGTGATCAGTCCGTATATACTATTGCTTCATCCATTTCTTCGCTCTGCCTATAAGAAATATAGTTACAAACCAAGACAAGTAGTTGTTTATAGCGAAACTATTAATGTAATTTTCATGTTTATAATTACGCATTTAAGCGCAGAGGTCACGACGTTAGATTTGAATATTGAGGGCATTGAGATAGAACATGCAGACATGAAATGTCTTTGACTGAACAATACCAATACTTAACCAGTTTTTATTCCTTGAATGTTGAGACAATGGGACGTTATTTTAAAAAAAAAATATTTTACTGCAACAGACTTGAGCGCTGGTTTTATATTTCCAAGCTAACATTTGGTTATTCAATTATTCCTTAACCTTACTGATTTGGTAAAGGATGTATTCATCTTAGTTTCTTTAATATCTAGTTTAAAACAGTATGGTAAAGCCAGCATCTTACCGCAAAAGGGGAAATAAATAAGGAAGGAAGGATAATCAGTTAGTGCTTATGTGGCGCAAAGGTGACGTTGACAACCATAGAATAGTACAGTAAAAGGAAACTAAATAATTAATTTTATCTCATACTATTTAATACGCAAACTACTTGGTATACCACTGACCTTATACGCTTTCGCGTGGCTCCCTAAATACATCAATGTATACGCCGAAGTATATCGGTATAAGAATTATTAAAACTATCAATATACTAAATGATGGTTACCTTAAGTATATGACTAAGACTTACCTAATTAAGAATTTATTTTTAATTTACATGGTCTGTAATTTTTTGTAAATAGTTATTATCTTAGCTAATCTTTGTGTAAAATTTGAGTAATTTTAAGTAAAAATTAAAGAAAGTAGCAAAATTTCTTTTTTCCACATACAAGAGATTCCTAGAGCATAAGTGAAATCATAAGTTAGTAACAATTATCCCACCAGTGGGGAGCGCAAGACCAAGACCAAGACCAAGACCAGGTGTATTGGCGCAAGACCAAGACCAACGACTGGCAAGTATCGTCTTGTTCTTGCGTTGGGGCAACACAACAGTAAATGTACCTTGATGAAAATTTGCTCTGTAAAATATTGTTGATTCCACAGACGCCAAATAAAAAGGTATAATATTCAGGAAAAAGGACATGACACTAGCCTACGACATTTGTTAAGAAAAACAACCTTGGACTTTTACAGTTCGATAACAAAGATAATACAGATAAACGTAGTGATGACCGTATTATTAAATTTGCATGTAAAAATTTATAATTGTTTATTAACATTTTACCTCACCTTAGAAAATAATGCAATAAAGTAATTGTTATCAATTATTATTATTGCGTGCGTCAATTGTTCATAGAAATTATCAGTATTTTCTTGTCAAATACTTTTATATATCTGAGTGCTTGGTAACTAACTCAATTTGCTAATAGGCATGTTGTCTAGGGTAACGAAAAATAAATATATTTTATGTGTAGCTAGTAATTGTTTTATTATTTCAGTCGGGCAAGGCACTGAACTTTGATAAACCACTTGCCTGAAAATCATATTATTAAAAAAAATATCTTTTAACTTACCTAAAATTAGCTAGTTTTATATAGTTATTACTCGGGTAAAAATTAAGGGTATTGTCCATTTGAGACAATATTGTTATATGCTGAACTATGAGTATAATGCTTTCAATGACCTCCTAGCTGACGGTTTTTTCTAGATTTGAAAAGTAGTTGAAACTTGAAACAACATCAAATAATGATAAACTAGAAGAAAACCAATTCTGAAATACCTACTTTTCGAAACAGAAGTAATAAATTGATAAGACTTATATAATCTTATCATTATATCAAAAAATATTTACTATAAGACGTATATTGTTATGTTTATAATTATTTAGGCTGTTTATTAATTTATGTAATGTGCAATCTATGTTGTATGTGCTACTTTGCCCCAACACACTCACCTCGATCACTCCTACTTTAACTCCCACTCTCATTCCTACACTCACACTCCCACTCCCACTCCTATTCCCAAAAACCAAAGAAGAAAGTTTCAAAAACCACGAATTTCCATACAAACTTTCAAACTTTCATCCTCTTTTTCAACCCCTATGGGGTTTATAGGGGTTGAAAAAGAGGATGAAAGTTTGTATTTGGAATTAATAATATGCCAATGTCCTTTCTTAGGCTCTAAAATATCTATGTACCAAATTTCAATTAAATTAGTTCAGTACTTTCGGATTTAAAGCCGGACAGACAGACAGACAGAGTTACTTTCGTATTTATAATATTATTAAAATCTATAATTTATTAAAATAAAAATGTATAAATGGTATGGATAACATGGTTTGATTTTGTTCAGTATTTTTATCAATTAGTTAAAAGTAAAATAGTAGTTATAGTGACGTAACTACAATAGTAGACATATTATGGTCACGCAATGTTTTTTTGTAGATATTGATATATTCTATAATATTGTACAACATTTTTATGTCCTATCATTAATACTTTTCGCAGTGTATGCGACGAAAGACATTTTATGGCGAATTTTTTTACACCTCCCCGTTGCTTTAAATAGAAATTTCTAGAAGTGTCTATCGTAATATAATACTAAGTATATACTATGTTACTCAGGGATAATGTAGCTTTCTTATGAAAAAAGAATTATTAAAATCGGTCCAGTACTTTTTGAGTTTATCCGTTACATACAAAAATACAAATCATTCCTCTTTATAATAGTAGTGTAGAAAGCTGTTAACCATGATATTCGTATTCCGTCGTACGCGTCCCGTCGTTCGGGTCGTTCTTGCAAGTTAATCTTAAAAGATAGACATATAGCGTCGCGGACTTTTTTTTAGATCATTTAAAGGGGAATCATTCTTTCGTACACAATTTTTAGGTATCTTGAACCGTTTTCGCAGCGTACGCATCTGAGACCTACAGAGATGAAGAATTTTCCCCATTTTGTTCACATTTCTCGCTGTATCTTCGCTCCCATTAGTCACATCGCAATGTGTTATAGCCTCGATAATTGCTCTAACTAACCAAATATTTTTTTGAATTCGAACCCGTACTTCCTGAGATTAGCGCGTTCAAACAAACTCTTCAGCTTTATATATTAGTATAGATATAGGTACATACATTATTACAAATAAGGTAGGTATTTGTAAGATTAAATAATTATTTGGTAGACAATTGCTTGCATTATTGCCTTAACAAAGCAATTTACGTTTATTATCGTTTTTTCCCCTTGACAATGTTACAGTCTGACAGTTTGAAATACGACGATCTTTAGTGCTTACTTCTCGTAGAAGCGTCAAACCTCAACGTCACTATAATATAGACATTAACATCTATTTGTCTGTACGCGTATAGCTTTTGAACTGCAAAATTATTCAATCCGAAATCATGAAAACAGGAGAATTAAGAAGATAAATGTTGAAATTTAAAAAAAAGACCTACTTATAGATTATATTTTGAAGTCGAATACAAGTAGTAGATTTATTTAGATAGAATTATCAAAGTTTTTAAAATACTTTGATTTATTGGTTGATCAAGAAATATAAAACCAGTTATTATTGTTTGACTGAAGAAACGTTAGGTTAGATAAAAAAAGGCCGGTTTTAAATAGATTAATCACTGACTGACCGGGTATTTCAGGCTTATAATATTTATACGTACATATATGATGTATATTTTTGTTGTTTTTTTTTCATTAGTTAGTACAAAATGTTTAACTTCTTTGTAAATATAGTAAAGTACTCTCGACTCGCAGTTAACCAGAGTAAAAATCAAAGCCATCGATCCTTACAATCATAGTTGACATATAGTTGCGGTTGTCAAATAACAGACTACAGTGGAGACTGTAGAGATAGTGGGTCCAGGTGTAAACGAAGAACGATCATGCTGCTTCTGCTGTTAATATATTTTCAAAATGTTCAGCACGACTACAATTAAGAGATTACTAAATCTATAATGGTAATCATTTCCAAGGTTATCTAATTAGATAACCTTGGAATGGTTTTTTTTTGTTTTTAAATAATAACAAAAAAAATTCTTTAGAATGTCATATTTATTTATCTTATATTAATCAACTAATTAAGATTATTGGATGATTTTGCATTTAGAAATGTATAAATATAACGTAATTTCATAACTAAAACTAAACTTTTCTGGTTTTTTGATATGACATTTCATTAATTATTATTATCGCTCATTTCAAATAACCGGATAAAAAAGTAATAGATTTTACATTTAATAGAAAGGGTTTACCCTTGACTTATAGCTGTTTTATAATCGTCGTCTGACCCCAAGGACCTCGCAACGTTTACATATGTTTGAATATAAAATGTGTTTTATAATGAGCTATGCAATATTGGGTACCAGAATTACGAACGAACTGTTTTGTACAGATTTAAAATTTACTGAACGTCCTTTTTTGAATTCCGTATCACTCTCATTATTGAACTTATATTCATTTTGGGATTAAATTTCCAAAATTACATTTGTAAGGTCACCACTGTTGTGCCGTGCAGAACGTGCAAGGTATAAATGACTTGATATAAGAACGAAATAGTTTGTTTAATAGCTTACACCAAATGTAACTTTATATCTAACTAACGACCCGCCCCAGCTTCGCTTGGGTGCAATGCTGATACTCAATACACTACAGAAAAACTGTGAACGTTGTATATAAAAACCTTCCTCTTGAATAACGCTACCATTAAAAGAACCAAACAAACTGCATCAAAATCCGTTGCGTAGTTTTAGATTTAAGTGCGCATGAGGACAGAAAAAGCGACTATTTTGTATTATGTAGCAACAAAGCAATATAGGTAATATAAGTTCGTATAGGCAAAATAAGTTCATCGGTATATTTCATAAAACTCTGAAACACCAAGTGACAGAAAAAGTGATATTTTTTAATTAATCTTATCTTCTGTGTCGTTTACGTACACGCCAATCTTGAAAGAACAAAAATTTTCGAGGCATTTACCTCTAGATCAGCTTTGGGCAATATATGGACTCTTTTTTGGATTAGTAAAAATAACAGAAGAACTATAATTTTAATGTTTTCCGTAATATGACAATTATTCATTAAATGTTTGTTACTGGAAGTAGTTTTCCTCGTAGACGAAGGCATAGGCCAAGGTAAGTTTACAAATTTATTCTCATTTCGCACACATTTGTAATAAAACAGCCTGCAACACAATGAAGAGAATGCTTACCATTGCAATATTGAAATTGAAGATTTCCGCAGGCGTACCATATTTTACGACTATACTATGTGCCAATATTCTGAACAAAGTAGTTATAACTTTAAATTAGCAGTTTATTGTTCTAAATTTAACTGCTGAAAATTGTGCTGAATAGAAAAAAAAACCATCTCCGGGCTGAACAAAAAGATAAACAATGCACAATAGTGTGATATATAATTTTGTCTAAATCCTATCTTGGACGCTATAGATACTTTATTTTACTACACTTCTATTATAATGTTGTTTACAGCGTTCTAAATAAAAAGTATATAATCCACATTTCTTTCTTTGTTTAACCTTCATAATAAAAACAACGTAGGCGTATATAAAATATAATCTATCTCGAGAGTCAATAAAAGAGAGAATAACTTTTAAATACTTTATTTTGCGACTGTAGTGGTAGCATTTCGAAAGAGTACATCATGTAGATATTTATTAACAATCATACATTGAGATCACAGGAGTACGAATTACCCTGGCAAATCACCAATTCCACGTCGCTCTTTCATTATCCTTCATCTTCGAAAGGGTTTTATATGCAGATTATGTACAGTCAGCAAAAAATTAATTTCTGTTATCCCTTAGTATGAGTCGACCTTAGGCTCTAGCCGACTGAGTTTTTCTGGGATTCGAACAAACGAAAGCTGGAGCTTTAGGCAATGCTAGGCAACGTATTTAACTATTAAAAATTCTAATGCATATGAATAAAAATAAATAATCAAGAAAAAGTATATGGAAGTGGAAACTTAAAAATTTCGTCACTCTTTACTTTGTTATCGTCGCTGCGATAGAGATCAATAAAAAAGTTTGATGAAATAAAATCAAAAGTTGAAATATTTAAAAGTAATTTAAATTAAACTTTTGTAACAAATAATAAATTAACGAGACATATTCGTGTTTATATTATATTTTCATTTATATCAAAACGCCCCGAAATAATATTTTTGCTGGCTGTACTAATAAATCGTCGACAAGATAATAAATGAGCTGCGCTCAAACTAGTACTTAAGTCTCCAACAGTCTATACATCAAGTTTTAGTACTGTACCGAAAAATAATATTTACATAAGCTCTCACTGTCCTAAAATTTTGAATACAACCCACAGAGTGTGAACGGGTTACTTTATAATGACATACAGAAATTTGCAACAACAAAAAATCTATATATAGAGATAGATATTCGATCCTTCGTTATATAATAGTAACATTTAAAAATGAATCGAGTTTATTACACTTAACATTGATTGCGCATAGTAAAGATGGTTTAAGTATTTGTTACTAATCGATATTGTACATTGCAAGATATATGATTACCCCTACACCATAAAAACGGACAGTGAGAGTAAACGTGAAACTTTTCCATCGATACAATATTACGAAAAACTATGGAAGTAAAAAAGCAATAATAATAATAATAACAGCTGATTGAACTCTTAAACAAAATCAAGTTTGTATTGAGATAGCGATTAGCGCCATCTAGCGGTGAATTTATCACTTATAATATGTACACAATTTCAATTTTATACAATTGTGAGAAGCAGGGAAAATTCACACAACTCCAATATATTATGGTTACCACACCAAGATTGATGAATATGTAAGTACAGACTTATTTTGAATCATTGACCAACTGAATATAGTACAAATCTGTCACTATTTTAAACTCGCCAACCGAAATTCAAAGTCGGTGGATGAGCGAATCGATTTCAATTATTCGTAACAATTTCAAAAATTAACATCCATATACGGCTTAGCCATATAAAATAAAAATAATTCATAATAAAAAATAAATTTCTCCAACACGTGAACTGAAGTAGATGCCAATAAATACTAAATTATAATATATTTACAATTAATTAGACACTACGTTAGCCAAGCCAAAAACATGATAGCACCAAAATATTATGTTTAACATCGGTACTGACAGAAAAGTTTCAAATTAATCCTACTCTATACTTAATGACATACATTTGTTTAACATTAATAATTAATCTAATTAAAATAAGTTATTACACTCGCCTGTGGTATTCACTTATGTAGATATATTCTAAAAAAGTAAATGGTAATTTATAATTCTTTTTCGAAACGTCTCTGACTAGAGATACCTCCTAATCTAGAACTGAATTTTACCAACTAACATAACATAGCACATATTGTATAATTCTAAAATTTTAAGGAATTAAATAATGTTATAAAACATCAAGGTGTACTACTACACACATTTGAGCTTTGCTAAAATTTCAAAAATCCGATCGTGAAATTAAATTTCACAATAAAAATCTATGCTCAGCATAGTTTTGGGGTTGCCATTATCAGAAAAAGACATCAATTTGGGCAAAAAATGCCTGGCATGTTTTTTTTTCTAAAATACGTACTGTGTCATATTTCATAGAATTTTCTTATGGGCAAAAAATGTAACCTTTTCGAACTGTAATGTCCGTAATTTCTTACTCATATTGGCTCTTGGACTTAATGTCGCAACATAAAAGTGTTCTATAAATCAGATTTGAGGTTCATTTGGCATGTATGAGAACCTCTAATTCTAGTAAAATTATAAAATCAAATTGATTAGTTTATAAAAAAACGTTTCGAACTACAATAGTCTCACAGAATACACAATAAAAAAACTTAGTATGATATATAGAATATAACGTAAGTCGCCTTTAAAATGTCAAGGCCAGTCGACAAATATATGTACAAAAATGCACTGTTACTGGCAATCCATACGCGCCTTAATGGTTCATGTACATATATGCGAAAATTCTGTGATGATAATGAGACCGAGACTTATAAACCGAAGAATATACCAAAATTACCAAAGTACTAAAGTATAAATTCTATACGAAAAACCACCTAGATTAATTCAGGCAGTGAGAATTGATTTTGTTTCAAATTATTGCTCCAAAATACAATAAAATCATTTAGTTCTAAGGGGAAATGCTTATGGTAATTTCTTAATTTAGCCAAATATAATTTTATATACAATGAGGTAGAATGCGGGTTTACCCCTAATATTATAAATTTTCTTATTTTCCGCAAGTATATTGCCTCCAAGACTGACATTTAATCTAGGTTTAAGGACCAAAGTGACTACATTCATGAGTTCAGCTGAAATCAGATGATTACGAAGTGTATATTTCGGATTTACTCAGTTTTGATTAAAGCGCCCTCTATACGATTTACCCAAAACGTTCTATGTTTAAGTAACGACAGCAGTTGGCTATAGAATGCAAATAGGTTATTCTGTTTGTTTTTTTTATGGGATATTCGTTAATAATTACGCGGTTATAAGACTAATATGTGTGATGAATATTTTCGCGCGACGACCAGATATTTTTCATGAATTACGAGTTAAAAAACAATACAACCTTTAGAGGTACATTAATGATAATTAATTATACATTATTTGGTATATCTGAGGTTTTATACAGAGTTATTTGAGTCTTAAAGTATACATTTTACGTACGAAAAAATAATTTTATTGGCAGTAAGTATATTTACAGAATAAGGGGGGCAATATAGTCTGTATATCAGAATGTGTTCCTAAAAATAACCCTGTATAAATTATGCTTATGGTTTTACAACTATGTAATTCTATTATTATGTGAGTATTGTTACTGAAGCAGTGAGGTTATATGAAATACCTGGAGGATGGCACATGAAGTAAACGACAACAGTTGGGCCTTATGGGGAACTAAGTGTGTACTCAATTTATGTACATTTTCGGATATTATGTCTTATGAAACCACTTGCCGATTGAATCAGCATACGCGTAAATGTTTTCGTTTTATCACTAATTTTCCGATTTCCCAAATCGTAAAATATGTAGAACGAAAACTAAAATAACAACATTATCAGTTTAACGTATAACGCTTATTGAGGATTCGGCACAGTAAATATATAAACAGTATCTCCAATACGAACAAAATCGTTCAACGCACGCGTACACGCGCCACTTCGGCACAGAATACCAAAAGTCATAATACAGTGGCCAAATTACATTTTTCTTGCTTAACATACAACAAATAATAAGTAGCGCTTCTACGTTTGCGTAATTTACTGTTCCATTGCCTTTCGTTTCAGCACCTCAACGTTTTGTACTCTGGACTTCGCAAAGCGTTCATCACATAGTCACAAGCCGAGTTATCACCCGCGTCGGTCAACAGGGCGGATCCGCTTCTCTGGGCGGCGACAAGTTCGGTTCAGGCTTTGGCTCTTGGAGGAGGCGCTCTCGGCGATCTAGCTCCCTCTCTCGCTCTTCGAGGCGAGCCTCGCGCCTCGCGAGCTCCGCTTCCCGTTCATCTAACGTCCGCTCGCGTTCGTTGAGCCGTGCTTCAGCGTCTAGGAGTCGAGCGGTTAGTTCGGGGTCTGTAGGGGGTGGGGAGGTCGACGACGTTACGTCATCGATAGGCGGAGTAAGGGGTTTTAGCGCGACGTTCGGCTGGAAGTCCTGTTCGAATCTCCTGCAATCCGCCACGCGGACGACGCGCTCTGGGTGTAGAAGCTCTGGTTCCCGCTTTCCCCATGGTCTGAAAGCCTGAGCTGTCCTGTAGCGGAGATGAGCGTACGGATCCAAGTACAAGGCACAGCCGAAATCTTCTCCTCTCACTTTTTTAGGGGGTGACTCAGGTGGTTCAGGCTTGCAAACGATCGTTTCCACAACCTGGAATTAAGAAATAAAAATGAGTATATAATATATATAATAGGTATAGCGGCAATGGAGTAAGTTTTAACTTCTAATTGGGATTTAAGATCATCTTTTGAACATTATCGTTACGATAGAAATAGAGGTCAAGCTTATCAGCGCGGATAGACAAAAAATGTGCGTCGTTTGTATTTCTTTTAGTAATAATAACGTCTAAATTCATATGTATACAATAAATCCTATAAAAGATAAACCTGCAAAACGTTATACTAAGGAGCTACAAGTGAGAGTAAATCTGTGAAGTAAAATAATAATATAAAGATCTACAAGCCAAGTTATAGCTATTTACTACATTGCAGAAAGGTGCCATTTTATCAATGGAAGGAGGAAAAACGAGACAAAACAAAGATGTTTTGTTTATTCTACTCGAGTTTCGACACGATTACGGCAATTAAATGATAAAGTCTAATGTTTTGACTAAATACAGCACGAACTCAAACATACGTGACCCAAGCACTTTTACGTATTGCCTAAACATGAAGTATGATCCTGTTTTATACAATGTTACTGTGAATGTGTGGTGACAGATGATATAATTATACTCGCTCAACCTGCTCAATTATATTTTATACTCGAAAAGGTGTTTATATGACCTGGCAATATTAATATCAATTGCTAGCATTTAAGAGCACATCCCAACTGTTTTAATCAACAGTTTCCTAATTTTGAGTACTTCTATTTAATTGCAAATAGATGGCGCTAGAACATTTTAATGCGCCTGCCAATCAACTATTAGCAAAAGAATAAGTAAAAGTGAAAAAGAATTACTAAGAGTTAACATAGTAAATTTTAGATTATGTCAATGTCATTTCGGTGTTAGGAAAAATGAACACCGAATAAATTTTTGAGTTGCCTGTATTTAAAATTGTATGTACCTGTTTTATAAGCATTTTTATGATCATGTTATATTTTATTATTCATGTTTGTTATGTGCATGTTGGGGTACACGGAGTCCACGATCGTATCGAATTTGGAGTATATGAAATAGGCTAAATCTTAAAGAAAAAGTACAATTATCTAAGGTCTTAAATAACAATGGCTCCAGGAGGTACCGAGTGTTTAAGCAGACTTTAATTATTATAATGAATGAAATAAGAGAGTATGTACCTATATGAATTTAAAAATGTTTTACATGAAAAGAGATATGTCACAGATGGGACTCAAACCCAAGGCTAAACTGCTCTACCAATTGGCTACCGTGTCCCGAATCTGTTTATAGAATGTCTCATTCGTTCTAAATGCACCCGACGCAATGTGCTATGCGTTTGCCTGAAAAGGCATCACATTCATAACATTACGTAATTGAGAACAGGGCGAGACGAGGGGGTGGGGTGCAGACGTCATCCCCCATAGGGTGGGCTCCATATATAGGTCGTGGCCAGGCCGCAGACGACCCCCAGACAAGCTTGACGCAAACGGTGTTGCTAGATGCGAAAATTATGCCGATCGATGACAGATTTAGCGAAGGTATTTTCGCCGAACGGAATATAGAAAACACTGTTTCTTATGTTTGCTAATTGATAAAGTCCATACGTTGACTAACCACTTGTATATTTAAAATTTTTTTTTTATTTTTTTTTTTCTTTTTTTTTTTTTTTTTTTTTTTTTTTTTTTTTTTTTTTTTTTTTTTTTTTTTTTTTTTTTTTTTTTACATACATATTATACAAACATAGCCGCTACTTCGTTGCCACAGCATTTATTTCTGCGTTAAACAGCATATGAAGTTGTGTATTATGTACTAAAGCACAAAAATTTAAAATTTAAAGTAACTATATTTGATCTGTTTCTGTTCAGCATCCTTATTATTATTTTCTATCGGGGTCACCCTTGGCAGGACGGGTGATCAGTCCACGCTATCCGCTGACCATTTCACCCATTTCCCCATTTCCTCCTTGCAGAGGTTTTGGGTCATCCAACTCTCCCCGTGTCCCCTTCAAACCTTCCGGTTTGCTTGCAGAATCTTATTATTTTTTCCATCTGTAGTTATTTAATGTCATCTACTGTAACTTCGTCCGAGCCCATATGCATTTGTTTTAGCCTCGAGTACGCAGGGCATTCAGTGAGTAGATGGATGCTTGTTTCCTCACTTTCTCTGCACTCCGGACATAGGAGATCGCTACCTATTCCTGTCATTGTAAGATGTCTGTTTAGACGGTAATGTCCTGTTATGATTTCTACGATGAGTCTGATATTCGCTCTCGTTAGTTTCATCAGGTTTTTGGTCTTCTTTTTATCTAGGCTATGTATGAACATTTTCGACTGTCTCATGCCAGTCGAAGATTTCCATCTTTGGTTTGTTTCTTCTATGATTCTGCGCTCGATTATTCCCTTGGTTACTTTATGGGCTATCGGAAGTCTCGGTTCCGGCCCAATCAAGCTTTTATCGGCTCCTTCGCGAGCGAGTTCGCCGGCTCTCTCATTGCCAATATTTCCTTGGTGTCCGGGGACCCAGGCAATTGCCACTTCTACCTGATCAGTTAGTTTGTCAAGTGCTTTCTTGCATTCTTTGACAATAGCGGATGTTGTCTCTTCTTTGCATAGTACTTCAAGTGCCGCCTGACTGTCACTGTAAATTGTAACACTTGACAGGTGTCTTAAGTGCCTGGCAATCTCTGCACATTGCATGATGGCGAATATCTCCGCTTGGAATACGCTAACAAGTTTCCCCAGTGGGATTGATCTAGTTATCTCTGTTCCGTCCTTGCATTTTATGTATATGCCTGACCCAGAGAGCTTTGTCGTTTCTTTCCTGGAACCATCTGTGTAGCATACTGTGCCCACATTTTCCGAGTCTATTCTCTACTTCTGCCTTTCCCCAATGTGGATTGTGTATCTCTTGTCAAAAATTCTTTCCTTTTGTATGAGATCATTGTTTGCAAGGGTCATTGACATGTTCTTGTCATTTACTTTACCTATGTCCATGATATTTCCTTTTCATAGGTCTGCGTTTTTTAACCTGAACCACGTTTCCGTGGCTTTCCTTTTTATTTCTAGATCTAGTGGCATTAGTCTAAGGATGATCTCAAGCGCCGCTGTTGGAGTCTTTGCACCCGTGATCATCAATACGGCCAACCGCTGCACTTTGTCTAGTTCTATTTTATTGGACTTTAGCGAGGCCTTATGCCACCACACTATTGTACCTTGGATGATTCTGGGTAATATTATCGCCTTGTATATCCAGGCGACAACATGATATTATTTATAAGTATTATCTCGATGAAAATATATTTTCTGCTTCCAGAATCTAATACAAACAACTGTGTCATGGTAACAAGAGGCAATGAAAACCTTATCGTTGCTTATTATGACGAAATGCGAAAACGAAAATTTGGACAATGGTTCTTGAAAATCCTTCTCACAAATCCTATTAACAAAATTCATAATCGTCTTAAAATCAGCTAAGTCTTGTCGGATTTTCAACAAATCCGCTGAAATTTTATCCAATTATGAACACATAGATATAATATCGACCGTGTCTGTTTTATAGAGGTGTCTTCTTTATGCTTGAAAAAACGAAAGAGAAAACCCGTTATCCGCATACAATTGAATTTTTTCCCAAAATCCCGGGTCTAGCGAGATCCACTAAGGGCGCTCTTTACAAATAACTATTACGTAAAGCGTCGCACCCTGTTACACCCCTAGTTACCAAGGTCACGCCAGCCCACGCAAAAATCGATTCAAAATGTATCTATATAGAACCTATTCTCCTTTGAAACACATCACCGTTTCACTTCATTGAAAATTGCGTCTAGTTCCATGCTTTTAGAGTGGAAATTTGTGTACAGGGAAGTAGGGTAGATGGATTTCCACGCAAACTAAGCAATTAGGGACATCGTTTAAGCCCCGTGTTGCATATGAAAGTGAATTTTGCGAAAGCTTCCCACCATATGTAAGATTTTAACATAAGTGCTTTAAAATCGAGGTTGTTTTCGAGTTCAAAATTTGGCTGTTACTAAGAAAATTTCGCGTTCCACTCCGGATTGAATAGGAAGTGTTTTTTATCATAGAGGACAAACAAAAAAGGTTGTTCACTTGATGGAAGGTGTAATACCCCAACCATATAACATTTTAATAAGATGGTTCCAGGCAAAGCCTAACACGATACAGAAAAATTATAAACTGATAAGAAAATTTTGGATGGAAGCGACGACCTGTGATTATTAGCCATACATTACTGACATTATACCAACGAGCCTGCTGTGTCCTCCCCTCCCTATCACCCCTCTGCATCAGACAGCATGTTAAGTCCAATTATCATCAGGATTTTGGTGGTGGTGGTCGTAAAAATTATCGCTGAAACCGCATGATGGGTTAAGCTCTTAACCCCTCTAATTCAAATCTATAATTCAATTCATTAAATCGACGACGTGCTTAAATAATTCCTTTATTTACTATGCTATCTACGTAAGAACGCGAATCCATAATTAACACCCGTTTTCTAGTGACAGAGTGTTTGGATTTATTTTTGATGATCTTTATATACTCGTAAATTGGCAATGACAAAGCAAGCTTGGTTTGGTTACAGATTACTTCCATTTATGTATTTCTAACTATGTCCAATCTAGCTTATACTGTGATTGTTTATTGAAAATCCTTGTTACGACTGCATAGAAAACCTATCAGATATCGTGGAATATGGATTGATCACAATCGAATCGATTAAAATCAAATGCCATAGCGAGACCTAATAATAATATTTTTATTTCTCTATTTTCGTACTAAATATAATAGGGGGGTTATGGTGATCTTTGCACAATACATATTAAGCTTTACCATGGATATGATATGAAGCAAGTCAGGCAACACAATGCAATTCGTTATAAGCACAAAACAATACGACGCTATTTCAAAACGCAGACTTGTTTTCAAACATCCATAATTCATGTCTCGCTCATTGATTTCCACAACTGAATACCAGGTTTGAGATTTGTATTGGCTGTGTAAATGGGGCAGACGCATTTCTGTGTCTGTTTTCACTGTTCGATTTTATTGCAAGCAAGTAGTTCACGTGAATGTTAGATGTACTGTCCATCGCGGGATAGTTTTATGAACAAGATGTAAGTCAGCCCTAGTTGCTTGCAGCATTGGAAAACAGTTTATATTCAATGAATGTCTCGTATTACGAAAGCTATATAAAAATAGAAGAGTAAGTAATACCTTTTAAACTTATAATGAAGGTTATTGTATTAATTTCTCAAAGTTACAAATAAAGAAAACCTGGGAAAATTCTCCGCCTAATACGCAAAAATTCAAAACTCGACTTTCCCACACAATTAAGCCTTCGAAGAAATGGCAAGGGTGCTGGCAATAACGAATTTCTGGAATTCTTTAGTTGTATTTTGCCCTATAATTTTCAAGACATGGTACTCAAACCTCTTTGTTGAAATTAGAAAAAAACTCTAATGTTCACGTAATATTTTTTTCATATAAAAATAGAAGTCAACATATTATGTATTACATACATGGATATATTATATTAATATAAAGACGTGGTAACTGAAATAATTATAAACACAAAAATAATATCCTTTAGTAAATAAAAACTAAGTTACAACTTTGTAAACGCATGGATAAAGGTTTTTACTTATGCGAAATATTTAAAAGAATATAATACATAGTTATACATTATATCATCTTTAATACAATAAAGTTTTTTAATCTAGCTGTCTATTTGCTGGTTGTGACAACGTAAACTTTTTCTTCATTTAATTTATCGTTTCAGAATCAAAATATACATACTTAAGGATATTTACGTGTGGTTAATTTCTAAAAACCTTTCGCCCACTATGTGTTTTCACTTATCTAAAAAAGTAAATAACAGTAAAATCTACTTAGTTTCAGCTCGCAAAAGGAGTTTGAGCTCTCTCAGATGCCCACGTTGTAAGCGTAGCCTTTCGGATGACCGAAATTTCCACGTAAGGCAAATGGCGCGACCAAACAGAAATAATGATGCTAACACATGTACCATACCTTGTAGCAAAATAATACACCGTGAGATCACTTTGTAGAACTACTTTAAAGTTAATATTTGTCCTGTAATAAGCTTCAAGTAGATGTCTGTATGGTTTTTACAACAAACAAGCAAATGAAAATTTCTCATGGAAATAAAGTGAGAAACAAGTTAGAATGTTTCTACTCTTTCATAGAAGAAGTTTCAGTTGTTTGGCCAACAAAGATGAGTCATAATTGGTTTTCAATTGGAAATGGAACTACCAACCCCACCAAGAGAAAGAAGGTTCCGCCACTAAGCATACCCGTAGCTTATTATTCTTAAAACACCCGCACAAGGTACGATTTGTATGTATTGATTAGTTAATAGAATTCGGATCCATTAAAAATCTACCTACACAGAAGATTGAATATGAAAGATGGCGCGGGCGTTTCAATGTCGATTCGTAATCCTTGGATTTCGTCTGTCGTAAACATTCTGATTCATTGATGTAATGGAAAGTCTGCAACTGTTTTAGATATTTTTATCGTCGGCCTACAAAGATTATGCACAGCGCTCGGTTTATAAAAATATCAGAACAAGTCTCCCTGAGACTTGATTACAAGGGAGTCACCGCAGACTATAAAAAGAGTATATATCTTTTTATAATAAGAGGACGCCGACAACATACACAATAGCGCCACTTTACAGGCACATATGTGCCCAGGTTAACCCTTCACTCAAATTAAAGTAGGTTACTATTTATACACATATATAGAGATCGGTTTTGACTTTTGATTAACCAGGAGAGACGGAAATACATTTAAGAAAGCATTCCTTGTATTTTCTGTAAGCAGTTCAGCAGAAGAATATCAGAATCGGCAACAAAAAATCTATACGGCTAATGAAATGTTTAATTATTTAATGGTGATGTAGCGACGAAAACTACTAATTTAAGATAACTTTTGAAATTAAAATTTTTAAATGTAAAACCGTACTGTAAAGATATATACAGCTGTTAAATAAATTAACAAATAGTTTTTAATTTATAAAATTCTGACCCGTCTAGGAGGTAGAATAAAAATATAATTACGTATATACGGTGAGCCTTAATCTTCTTAAATGTCACGACACGAGTGTAAATGTCACTTGCCATTACGATATCGATCGCATAGTACTAGATACTCGATAGATTTAGATCGATTCACACGATATTATTTTTATTAGGACCGCCCACGCAGTAATCAATATACTGTTAAAAATTGTGCCTGTAATATCGCATTTTGGTTTCCCTATATGGGATGTAGGGCAGACATATGTCTGTGTCCGTGTCACTAATCGCTTTTGTTTATAGTCAAGGGTATAGGAATTCTCTATTTTAAAATCCCCTACTCATAAAAAAAACTAAGTACCAAAAAGTTTATACTACATATTAGAGTAGGTTTAAAAGAATTAATTCTCATATTATATCTAGGTTAGGCGTTTGGCATTCATAATGTTTTTGTTTGTCTGCGAAATTAGTCTCGTGTAACCTTCGTGCAAAGGCACATAGGTGGTCGCTGTTTCAAATATTTCGCATAGACGTAACACGATATTTTACTGCCTACTCCGGTTAGCCTCACACTACACAAGATGACATCGAAAATGGCAATTTGAATATTTATATTTATTTTATTTAGGTTACAAAGTGAAGCATATTAGAAGAATATTGTAATTTGTATTGGATATGAACTTGGTAAAAAGAAATGATTTCTTTGTATATCACGTAAAACAACTCGCGTGACGTTTGATGGTTTGTAACAGAATTAGAGGTTTGTTGTCTAAAAACGTAAATCACGATGTAACTTGATAAATAAATATTTAGCAATAATAAAAGTACAAAAAAAAATCTCACTTTAATAAAAACAATCACATACCTAGTGTGTTTTGCTTTGTTTCATTCATTTATTTCCTATAATAGTTATGTAAATAAAACATTGCTCTTAGATGCGTAGATCGCTTACTCAAAGAAAAAAATATTAAACAAAAAAACAGCCTTTACATATCGCTTAAGCGTCGTGGAATATATATTTGTAAGTAAAGAACATATATATATATATACACCTATTTGTCTAATAATACTATCAATAGTAGTTGTTTTTTTATTTTAAAATCACTATTTTTTCTAAAATTTAAAAGGCATGTTTAGCAAATTTTTTTAAAGTGTTTTAATACGTTATTTTTATCTCAATGTTAGAATTATAGATTATAGAGCGAAGCACGCATAACATTACTTTTACGATCGTGTTTACCAGTGTGGTCCATCCACTGGACAGTAACAAACGATTATATCCTTTACTCGTTTCTTTTTCAGTAATAATCGTAAAAAATTACGACCGCACTTAGAAACTATACTGGAAGTTATTGCAGGTGAATTGCGCACCTATTATTGCTATTTCAGAAATATACTTTGAAAACGCCGATCGTATTAATATTATTCGTATCTCAAACAGTGTAAGATGTTCGAAGATATAAACAACAAAATTAAGGAGCTGAATAGGAGGGTTTACTTTGAAATTCCAATTTTGATTCTTGCATCTACAGAAATTATTAAAATTCTAATTTCATGTTTGAAAAATTAATTTAAAAGCTTTTGCTAAACTCCTTATACTTTATTATGATAGTACAGATAGCTACTTTTGCTGTGCGTTTTGACTGTATCTTTCGTAGTAGATATCCTACAAAAAAGCTTAATTCCTTTTTGAATATTTATGGAATGCAGCCTCAGCTACTTCTTTTTATTTCGTCATGGGAAAACTAAAGACCTACGCTAAAACCGTGAAAATTTTGATATAATTATGTTTATTGATTTCTTCATCTAGGTAGGTCACAGCCCAAAAAATGATTCCAGGAAAATTAAATTTCTCCGAGTTTAAGGAAAATTCATAAATATAAACGTGATAATATTATTTCACGGTCCACGGCACCGTTAGTTTCTTTGTATCGATTTGAAAATATTTCGTAGAATAATGGGCGACTTCCGTTGATTAATCTCAGCTCATCAAAATATCTATGTGATTCACCCCATGTGCCATAACTGACAGGAAAATTCTCTTGTTTTCTTTGTAGAGAAATATATCTTTACTGCGCGCTTCCTACGAGTTGATGATCATTTTTTTAAGGCCTGATAAAATTTTGTCATTAATTTGTCATATTAGTCAGCGACTTCGTCTGCTAAGAATATTTATTTGGGGCATCCAAATTCGTTACTTATCACCCACCCATCTTTATAAACTTAAGCCGTCGTCGGTTGCGTCCCTTACCGTCCTTCTTGCAAGTAAGTCTTAAGATAGACATAGCGTCGCGAACTTTTTTTTAGATAATTTAAAGAGAACTCATACTTTCATATATATTTTTGAGACCAGACTGAAATTCCAAGCGAATATATAAAATTGTTTTTTTTTACAGATTAACTATTCCTTATACACCATGTGTCATCATATCATAGGCTAGGAAACGTTTAGAGACAGGAATTTTCTAAAAATGACAACGCGATGCGATCTTTCTGCGTTGTCGCCGGCTCGCTACCTCACAATGGCCATGTTTTTCTGTCAGAATAGTTCCGAATAACCGTTATCGAGGCCTTGGAATAACAATTATTTTATTTTCGTTGGAATAGGACAGATACTTGTTCATATTTTCTTTGTTAATTTTCAATATTTCTTTGTTCTTTCTTCAACCTACGAAGATATACCGCCGACTCAATTTTTTCATACTTTCCTGGGACACTAACTTTAAGCCTCTTCTTTTTTCTTCTATCTTCTTTTCGAGAGAAGGTTTATGACCACACGCCACCACGCCATCCTACTGTAGGTTGGGGGACCTTAACAACGGTCCCACTAAATTAGTGATGATAAGGACCGACGGCTTAACGAGCTCTTCGTCCCCTTCGCGAAATCTGAAGCTTTTTAATCCATTAATTCCATTAGCAATACGTGATGAAAGAAACAGATAACACCGCGAGAACCAGATGCACAGTTGAATAATTTAAGTGAACAATAAAACTCCCATCGGCCTTATATTATAAACATTTCTCAACAAAAGATTACATAAGCCGAACACGTGTCGCTATTATTGAATGACCTAGACACAGCTGTCTAGACGCTGATAGCAGGAAAAAATATTGTTGAACTTGCCGTGTGAGGCAGGGCCATGTTTCAAGTCTGCCGTGACGGTAGGAAAAGAAAACGATGCTTTCGAAAAGCTATCGTCAATATATTGCATTCTCCTTAACCTAACTTGTCACATAACGAATAACGCGTTGCCTAGAATTCGCCTCGAAAAATTTACTCCGGGAAACACAGTTAATAAAAATTATACCCTCATACGCTTTTAAAATAAGAACTTACTTAATAGATTTTTGGATTACCATTCGCGTGTGTCTTATAATTTGATATGTCGATTGAGGACATTTTATCTATACGAACGAAGCTACTTGTGCTACGAGTCGTGGTCGAGTCTTTAGCATAATTTATTTTTAATTTATTACTTAATACTTTTTATGCAAGTTAAGCACAATCTAAAATTCAATTATTACGTTTCGTTATGAGTCTGTGCGGTATTGTTTTAAGAAGCAAAATGTACCAGAAAATATACAATTAACAATATTAGCAGGCTGAACGGCTCTGTAGAAACACGACGAACAGACAGACAAACGAAATTTTAAAGAGAATTAAGTATATTTTATTTTATTTATATTTAAGAACTTATTCGTTCCTAACATATGAAAGTTTGGCTGCCGATGGTTCTCTGCAAGAATATATTTTAAATCTTGTTTTCAATCTATTAAATATCTATTTCACCTATAAGGAAAATAGTTAAAAACTTCATTATATGACTCTATAATCAGCTCTAGATTTCTGGTGTTACGAGAAATATAAAAGACTTCTATAGACACGATTTTTAGTTATCTAATTGTACGTATCATAATCTTAAGATTTTCTCTCTGTAGTTAATCAATATTCTACCTTCAATGTAATCTGTACAACAGGCTATGATTGTTTTATGCATAAAGTGGCTATCTTAAATAAGAGAGCGAATAGCTTAACACTTTACATTGTTAATATTATGGTTTTCACACTCGGTAATACCCGCTTGCTGGATTTTTTTAAATAAATAGACAAATAAAAACGAAATTTACAATATCATTCAGAAATGTGTATTCAAAAAAAATACCAAAACATCAATTTACCCAAAAGTTGAGATAAAATTACTCCAAGTTATTGTTCTATTAAAAGCAATACTTACTACTTCGATAATCACGAAAGTTGTTTTAACGTAATTTTAAATTGACATCTGTTTTTTAAGATACTAGAACCTTTAGTTTATATGTACATTCTAAATAGGAAGTAGATATAATATATTTCATGTATCTAGGCAACTTTTATAAAATCTATGTCTAAATGATGTATGTTCGCATTGAATACACACGGAGAGGAATATTTTATAACACAGACTACATACAGTTCCATTTCTTTATAAATTAAGAAGCTATTGAGCAAAGGCCAAAAATTCCAATATGTGTAAATTATTTTATATCTTTCGCATTGCAAATTTTAGCATGGCGTTGATAACAAGTGAAGAACTATAACTGTTGCAAAGTGTCAATAATTGAACAGTAGTTACTTCTAACGGGTTTTTGTTTAAAATAAAGAAGAATCAGTTTCAACGAAAATAATATTTGAATATAAAGGTATTATTGAAAAAACACTCTCGTGTTTTTAAACTATTCGGTAATAAAGCAAAGATCGAGATAATTTGATTTTCAAATATTTTCTCTCAGTTTCAGCGAAGATAAATAAACACGATGGCTCAGAATAATTTCTGAGAACCATGGCATGTCACGTCAAAAGAATGTCAAAGCCTCGTATCAAACGCTGCGCAGGAGCCAAAATTTTTGAGATTCCACAACATTCATTTGTCATTTCGCGAATAACGATTAATCGACTATTTCATTACTCATTGTTTGTTTATTTATTATATTAAAATAATATTTAAAATAAATTTAGAGAAATAAAAAAATTAAAGAGGGTATGGATAGAAAATAGCGTGCTATTGCTTACGAGCTATATTTACCGAAGGTGAAAACCAAGTTGTTGGACCATTAGGATGGAGAGGTTTCTTTTAACAGCTTTATGGGGTGACATAGTCGCAGAAAATAAGACTCATAATTGAGTAAAAATAAGGGAGGCCCACGAGTATCCCCACGGAGGTTAACGGTTACAATTAAGTTATTTTGAGAAAAGTCAAAATTTTATCTCTATAAGTTTAACCTACTACATATAGGCAACGTTGAAAAAGACAAGTTCGAGCAATAAAAGTCCCTCTAAATTCCACGAAGCGCTAATTAATCACGCAACAATATAGGGAATTTGTTCGTACATTTGTCGCCAAGATTCTCCTAGAATTGCCTCATCGCGTACACGAGCGTTTTCTTGGAGCATTTTCAAAATTGTTATCATTCAAACGTTTACGTTTTATTCGTTCAAATCGCTCTGTCTCTTATTTTTCACGAAAACATCCGACAGGCGGCAATTTTATGATGCTTTCACGAAATTAATAAAGGCGGGATTTTGTGTGCGCCAACTGCGGAGTTCGATAAATCACTTTTCTTAAGCGTCCCCTGAGCTTCACATAACATACTATGACTTAATATATTTAATGTAAACTTACGTTAATAAAGATTTAGTACAAAGGATACGTCGCTTATGTATCACAATATGTTACCATTCGTTAAGGTAACGTTTGTTGATGTTCAAAACAATATTTTAACAATCACATGTCAATTGAAAATCGATTATAAATAGAAAAAAATACGCGACACGCGCAGGTCTGAACCAGCATCCACGGCGTTCTGTGCTGTTGCTCTAACCAATTGAGCAACCGGGTTCCTACACGTCATCGTCGAATTTTTTCAACCTCTCTCTTTATGCAAGTCTCGCGCCCTTTTCGTATTTTTTTTTTTCAATTTAAAATCAATTTTTAATTTATATAGTGCCATACTAAAGATGGAGGATGTCTCTGACGTCAAAGTAAAAAATTGCTACGCTAGCGCCATCTCTTCCGTCGAAGTTGGTATTTTGAAATCAAAAAACACCGAAATTTAAATAGGGAGGACGGCCTCAAATTATCAAACAGCTGGGACCCCATTTTAAAACTCTGGATCCCAATAAACAGCATACCGGCAAACGCGAAGACACCGTTAGTAAATTCTGCAAGGACCCGGCCAGTTTCGCCAAATACCAACTTCGACGGAACAGATGGCGCTAGCGTAGCAATTTTTTACTTTGACGTCAGAGACATCCTCCATCTTTAGTCTCCCCGTGACCACGGCTGCTGCAAAGCATCCGAAACGTCGGGCCGAAGTTAAAAATCATTTTCAAATAACTTTAACTAATATATCGCGTTTTAAACCGTTAAAGTGTTTTATTTAAATGTGTACTACTCGCGTAAACTATAGACAGTATCTAATTGATACTCCTTGTTCTACAATAAAATAATACTTATTTTCCTTGATATTTTTATTTAAAACGTTAAGATCTTGAGATTAGTACATTCAACCAAACAAATTGAAAAAAAAACTTCAGTTTTGTATGTAAAGATTCATGTAGATGTAGCCATTACTAAGTGCTGAAAGGATCGTTAAAGATGCAAATGTATAAAAAGAAGCTATAATTCTGTGTTGTCGGTGCCAATAGATATAAAACGTCGGAAAGAGCGTCCTCTAGAATTATAAATCTAATTGATTCACCGATGGAGTTACTTGTTTAATAGGTTACTTTTAAAAGTTGGCGTTTACGATGCATTTAAAAATGACTCACGGAATTCCGATTTGAATTGGATCATGTAAACAAGTAAAGTCCCGTAGTTTCTTTGTGGGGCACGGGGCAGACACAATACTGCGTCTAATGAGTTCAAAATTCTAAAGCCATGCTGGAAATTTCCACACAAAGATAGTTTGTCAAAACGTACATCAAAACACTCACTTTCATTTTTTTAAATAGCCTACCATAAAAATTAGCATGCGTTAATGAAGAGGCTAAAATTGATCAACGCCGAAACAGCTGAGCTAACAAGACAATATTACATAAGATTATAAATTTCTGTCTTTTTATATAAATTAGTGACGCCACCGTTTGTAATTAGCTTAACAATACGCTAAGTGTGAATATTAGCTTGTAGCACTTTACAGTGGATATTCGACAGATTTTTAGTAAGAACCTAATTTAACTTTTATTATAGTGCATACATCGATGGATAGTTTTTTCTGTATGTCTAATTTTTGTTTACTATCTAGTCATAGAACAAGCAATATATTGACAGTAATTTACAAACCAATTATTTAAAAGCGAATGAATTAAATAATTAACTGCAATACATATTTCATAATATACCACAGTATTTTAAGACAATTCGTTTGTGTTACTTTGTTTGATTAGCGCAAGATCACTATTTATTTCAATATTCGTTTCGTTTATCTTTGAGTTCTGTGTCTTTTCAAGCGTCCATTACTAATAGCCGCCCCAGCCTGTCAGAATTACCAACATTCAAATCAAAATCATTTCTATAATTGTCCAATTGGCAAAACGGTGCTGGCAACTTTCCAGGACGTGGTTGCACGTCGAAAGATGACAATATTACACCTGCCGCGAGCCTCAAGACTCAATGCAGCTGTGTTGCTAATTAATAGAGGTGAAAGTGTCACACGTTGCATTAGTCATTCGTATAGGCTATTATAGGCATTCTAATTATTTTTGTATCTTTGAACTATGCTATAACCATTATAACAATTAGCTTGAAAATGTGCTCGGTAGATCATATACTAATAAGCAAATAAAAGAGTGTGTTCCTAATTACACTTCTTTAAATTATTTCTAACTTATATCGATAAAATGTATTAAAAATCAAATAATAATGCTAAGTGATTAGTGAGCTGTCTGTTTCCTGCACTCTTATTTCACCATTCTCATATATAAAAATCGATTTAAATTAGTTAATTGTATAACATAGAGTGCCACGAAAATACGATACCTAGTCCGGTATAACAAGAAAAGTGACAAGTCGGCATTACATTAATTCTAGCCGCGTACAAGTCTGTCGCAAGTTCGTCCACCCCACAGGGCTTGCTAATTTCGCTCTACCTACTTACTCTTATTGCAGACTATTCTTGTTCCCAAGCGGTGACATTTTCGACGTAGACCCAATTCAGGTGCGGGGAACCTTTGGCGCGTGAAATTAAATTTAGCCTTCGAACCTTCAATTATGTCTAATCAAGGCAGGGTTCTCTTTGCCTGGGTTTAGCAATTTCGTTTTAAGTTGGCTTGGTTTTGGAGTCTAAGCATCATAAAGTGCTTATATAGCAATAATCTAGGATAGCAATAATTTGATCTATATAACTTAATGTGTTTTAGCACTATGTTTAATAAATAGTAGAATTTAAATAAAACACTTTAACGGTTTAAAACGCGATATATTAGTTGGATGCTTTGCAGCAGCCGTGGTCACGGCTCCGGTCCAAAACATCGGGCCGAAGTTAAAAATCATGTTCAAATAAGTTTAACTAATATATCGCATTTTAAACCGTTAAAGTGTTTTATTTAAATGTGTACTACTAGCGTAAACTATAGACAGTGTTTAATAGTAGAATTGTAATACATTTGTAGCAGAGGTGAAGAGAGGAATCCGCGAAGTTAATTTCAAAAGCAAAAATTTGTGATCTCTGAACTGGAAGGGTATTTAAGTAATCAGTTCACAGTGTTTTGTTTGAAGTCAAGTGAACACAGTTTGAAATGATATATGAATAGCTGTGACTAACGCCCAGTGCGTTTTCAAACAATTTATATGAAACTTATAACGAGAAATGTTTCTTGTGTGTGGTATAAGTAATAACTATATTTGTACTTAAATTATGAGAATTTTTTATCGTTCAGTAGCTCATTTGTCTGTAGACTGAAAAACACCCTCGTTGTTCTTATACAGTAGAGATTATATTACAATATATGGTATGTTACTTTAAACATTATCAAACCATACACAGCTTCCTAGTTTATTATAAATAAATTTACGATATGTAATTGGCTTGCAATTAGCCAGAAAGAGTTTTTACATGAAAATACTAGACAACGTTTGCGTGTCTTGTATCTTTACAGACTGATGACTCGTTCAGTTGGTTAAACGGTCTGAGATGTGAAATGATCTATATATTTCTTGGAAGAGCATAATGCCGCTTGTAATGCTCCGGAAAATCCTGGAAGAACCGATCAAACGTAGATTAAAATGTCATTTACTCCAATTATAGTGTCATTTCCTTAGTGTTTTTTAACATACAATGTTTTGTTCGGACTTATGGGTATTTAGAAAGTCGTTTTGCGAATCTAATGTTGTATAGAATTATTGCATCTTTTAGAATATAGCTAGCTATATTCTTAAAAATCCAATATTATTAATCTTTAGTCTCTAGAGACTAAAGAGCTATCAGACACACGTACGTACTATGACCTTTACTTACATCATTAAAATATACGCTCTTTCCGTGCCTTATATAAAGTGTTGTAAAGTCCCAAATACCAGTGGTCCTTCCAATGGAAGCGAAGACATTTGAAGGAGTGGCGGCGCGTAATGTTTAAAAAACTTTCTATATTTAATGAATTGTGCAAAAGTTGCTTTTTATTGATGCATGTTTAATTTATTTTTGAAAAATATTAGCACCTATTTTAAGTATAATATAAACCGTAATTTATTTAAATATGCTATAGTAAAATATTGTAGAATATTATTATTAGTTGCCTTGGCAACACAACTGGTTCTATTCAAGGATAGGTCGGCGTAAAGATAAAGATCTTTTATTTCCGTTATAGACTGCGTATAACGCTCATAGATGAAAAATTAAGATCTAGATTTCTATTCGGTTCGGTTTGTGCTAGCATGGAATTGGTACTGATTGGTAGGAAGTGGCTGAGACGTCTGAGGATGCTTGATGCGGCGTACAATTTTCGACTTATGTTTTTAATATGTGGTACCCAAGACAAGGTTATATCTAGATTCCTTACAGTGTGGCAAAATGGCAATGGAACACCTTATATGGATACTAACGGTAACCGTCCCCAGTCGAGCCTTTTAATGTAATATGAACTACCAAGAATGATAACTTGGCTCTTATCCGGATTTAATTTTAGACCACATTCTTTGCTCCATTGGACTATACTTGCAAGATTTATGGGTATTTAGAAAGTCTCTCATTAGTAAAGTCTAGAAAGATTATCATTAGTAGCCTGTATGGCCAACGGGAGCTCTTCCGGACTAGATTGTACATTATTTTGAAGGTCATCAGCGTAAAGGTGAAAGTTAGAAGTAAGGGAGTTGATGTAGACAGCAAATAGGAGAGACAAATCAATATTTTTTAGTTAATAACTAAGAAATATATTCAACATTATTAATAAAAAATAAAATAAAATATACTTTATTCTCTTTAAAATTTTAAAAATTATTTAGATTCGTCAAAACTTTTTACAAAAAAAAACTATAATAATCGTAGTTTCTTTTAAACATGAATGTTTAACCATAATTGCGGAGGATCTGAAATATCAAACAATTTGACAGTGTCATTAATGTAAAATGAAATTGTTAGTAACGATAGAAACATTTTACAATGGCATTTAAAGGATAAAAAATGTAAACAAAAATTTAAAACAAACTGTGTAAAAATAATTGGTGAGAAATATAAATACTGCTGCTACACATTTACATATGTATTACAACAAAAGGCTATGCGCACTGACACGGGCTCTAGCAAACTGTACTCTAAGATAAAGATCATTTTCGCTCGGCTCTCGTTAAAACCGTGTGTAATGGCACAGTTTGCATTTATCTCGGAACTTTAACATTTTAGAGCATATTTTCTGTAATATTTTGCAGATTGCATACAAATTACCATAGGTGCGGCGGTCGTAGAGTTCAGGAGGTCCAAGTACGGAATGGAATATTTTCAATGTAGTTTGTTAAAAACATGTCAAACGATTGTTTTGCGGCCAACTATAAAATAATTCTAGATATAGTTTATTAAACATACTAGAGTCTAGTAAAATATAAAATGAGCTCTATATTATATTTATAGGAGAATAGATCTAGGAACCGACTTAACTTACGACATAGGTATAATAAAGTATAAAAAGGAGACAATGACTGATGAGACTTGCTATTTCACGATTACAAGCCACAGCACATGTAGAACGAAATAATCTTTAATGCAGTGAATTTTCACAAACGGATTTAAAAATATGAACTCTACGTTATGGATATTATCTGTGCAGAATTGTAGAATATATTATGTAGATCGACATCTGTTTCTCAAATAAAAGAAGGTTCTATTCAAAACAAGTTTACGACTATTTTATTGGCAGGACCAACACCAATCTAAATTCGGTTTTCAAAATCGCGTAAAACTTGACGAGATTGACGAAACAGATAACGAATAGAATTCAACGCACGCATCCTTTGTATGTTAATAAAAAGTTTTATGATTTTTAGACCACCATCGAAGCCATGTCGCTTCCGAGGCTCTATGGTTAACGCGGTGCCGTGAGGGATTCAATCCGGAGGTATTCTATATTGTCAATCTTAAATGTGTCTGAATGCAACTTAAAAGAAAAAATAGGACTTGATATTTGTCTGACGGCTTCCAACTTCCTTCCTTTTTTTATCAAATGACAGTGGTTAAAACACATTGTTAGAAAAACAAAAAATAGCCTTTAATTCCTATGGTTAGTAATTATAATAAGATAGATACTACTTCTATTTAGCCTAAGACTAATTCAAAACAACCAGTAGCATCACCTCATTGATATGCAAAGATGAACCAACTGACTTTCTAATGAAAAAATATTTCCTATATTAATTCCGTGATCATTAATACTATAAAATAGTTTCGATAACAGGAATCGAACCAGTCACAATTTGCATCGGGCGCATCGATTAATTATTTCGTCGTAGACAATTTATTAGTTTATCGACGTGTTATCGAATAAGAATCGATTATTTTGACTGTTATTTATCGTGTATCTGATTTGTTAACGATTTATTTAATGTTTTGTCATCAATCGAGTTTACAGTGTGGAATATTAATTAAGAGAACGGTTATTTTATAAATATTTTTGCTTAGATACCGCTAAAGACATTCTGAATTAATTCGCTCTCGATTGGCAAACGATTAGCGATTTCTTCGTTTACGCGTGAAAAATGTTTGAATGTAGTGGGAGTTAGTTGCTTGAAGTGGTAGCGATTTGTAAATTTACTTTATTAAACCAAATATACACTTTTCTAATGCAGTTACGAGTATATGGCTCTCATTGTACGAAACATGTCACCTTATAAGGACTTTATAAACAGTTTTCCAAGTAATCGGTGTCATTGGGGCGCGATATCTTAGGTCGGAGGTCGCCTCGTGCGCATCTAGCGGTCGATGACTCGGCCCTTCCCAGCACAATTAGCGTGCAATTAGAACTATTCATATAAATACCTAATGCACAATATAGAAAATATAATCTTAACACGAGTATCGGGCTTTTGTTTTTTTTATATTCACTTATAGCACATATAAGTACATATAGTATATAAAAATATTTAAAATATCTATTAAAAACATATTATGAGAAAATGGTACAATGTACCAAAGAATCTTAGATATTAAATATCCATTAACGCTTTCATATGCCTTTCACGCCTTTTGAATTTAATTCTAATATTTGTAAGGCTTCGACGCTTTATTAGCGTCGTAAAACTACGCGTAGAGTTTACTTATTGTTTATTAAACGGTCATATTAATTGGTAAGTGTTCCAACTCACACCATAACACCGTACAAAAAAAAAGTTATATCAATGTAAGCAACTACTAACTAAATTAATTTGATGCAATGTACCAACTGTCGATAGGCGAAAAAATAGTGTGTCAGACGTTAGTATATAAGTTCTGAATTATAGAATTGTTTATTAATAGAGACATATTTAAAATCGCTTATTTACTAATCGACCATCATCTTAAATAGAAATGTATCACGTAATTATTTCGATTCGATTTGTAGTCCATAGAAAGACATTCGTATCTTGATAGTAGAAATCGTGGTCACCTAACGCTAGTCCGAAGCTAGATTAAGGTGTGAATAACAATGTAAGCGGTGTTGCATTGAGTGCATCCTGTACATCAATATTCCCGCCAACCGAAGTGCGGACGTGTGTGCGTGATGGGCTTAGGACACAACATCGAATGATCGATTCAAAAAATCGATTAATTTTAAATTGGCACGTTTATAATAATTATACAATTAAGTCGAAACTGCGATATAATTATTTATTTTAAATAGTGATTATGAAATAAAACGTGAATCTAAATTTAATGGCCAAGTATAATATTGAAGTTTATGGACGGAAAAAAATGCAGCATAACATTATTTTCTTTTTTTTTATTTAACTTATACTAATATTACCTAGTAATTTGTTTTTTCTTTCCAAAATGTACGAATAACGTATGATTGCTAACTTGCATCGTTTTCGATTATTAATAATCGATTCGTGCACCTCATGCTTAAGCGCTGGTGTCAATGTGCGACCACATCAATGGAGACGGTAGCTGAATCGAATATTAATTGCACGAAATGGTTGAATATCAATGTATGTGTTGCTAGATGCATCTCAATACGGAAGCGGGTTCTTTGATTTCTACGATTTATGACCGCGCTACCTTTAAAGGTTATGTCTGACACATGAATACGAATTACAGTATGACCCTTAAAGTTATTTATGATTTTTTACTAGTACAAACTGCGATAAATAAATAATGTATTAAAATACTGCCCAAAATACTGTAGATGGATAGTATCTAACTCACTTGAGCGGAGTGTTTAATGATAGATCTTATTAAATGTCTTAAAAGTGATTATAACGGACATATTTAGAAATGTTAGTGGTAGTGTAATAATGCATACGATTAATGTAAGTCTCACATGGCGAAAAAACTATTGATGCGAATAGTAAATAAAGTGCAGTATAATATCGCACGCAGCGTCGCCATTTTGAAACTGTACGTCGCGCATCGTCGGTACGGCGACCTCGCGACCGCGCGCCCATATTAATGTTTTAGAGCTGTCACCTAAAATTTTTACTCGTATTGTGTATTCGTTACCTTGCCTATAATGCTACTCGTAATAATTTAATACCCAAAATGTGGTAAAATAGGTCTTTTATTTTGCTGGAACTATTAGATGAAATTAAAATAAAAATATAAATTTGGGCCGAGGCAGTCTGAAAACCTAAGCTATGTGTGAGAAGCGCTCATCAGCAAAGCTGAGATTGGCACCAATTGTTATGTATTATTGTTTTACGCCTTACTCAGCTCTCTAATTCTGTAGTTATAGCATATGATAAGAGCTGTTGTAAAAATGGCAAACATTTTGAATTTCCCCAAATAACAATGCGGTTTTTGTAACATAAATAAGTATGTAATATGAAGCATAACGAACCGACATTAACCGTTAACAATTCAGTAACGAATACACGCAGCACATCCGTAATTCCCTGACCGCCCACGGCCAGCCGAGCCGACCAAATTTATTTACAACTCACAAATGGAGTACCATTATAGCGTCTCCGGAATTGAGCCTCGTCGCTCGTAGACACCTTTATTGTTTTCGGTTTACACTTTTTCAAGTTTGTGCTGAGGTCGCGACGCATCCGTTTTGAATTTTATCAATACGGATTGGAAAGTTGTGAGATCAACGATAACAATCGAACTGGCGTTAGATTTCTTTCGTTATGTAAGCTATAGGGTTCCGCAATTTTAAGCGAGATGAGTTCAATGAGAATTACAAAGCTAATGCCTGCATTAAGTCGTTTAATCAGATGTTCAGCATATCATTGTCTCTCGAAGAATTATTTGAGCAATCGAGGAGTTAACATCTCCTGATGATGCCGTCCGCACGTGGTGGCGAAATGCCGAGAACCTCGTCTCGCTGACATCGGCCGCACAGTTCAAAAGACAATGATATGATTACATATACGGTTGTCTAGTCCAGGATGGATTTCATTGTAAATTTCGTGAAACATCACTCGGTTGATCAGACAGAAGTCAATTGACATATAAAAACATTTCCACCAAGAGAAATTACGTTTATGTTTATGCTTTACTTTTTCGTAGGTAAGTTAGTGTATCGTGACTGCACACAATTCGGCCTCAACCTTCAACAGCAGCCACGCAATGTTAATTTAACTTTTTGTTAGACTGACGTTATTGCTATTAAGATACTTAGATAATAAAGTAAATATCGCATTAAGGAAACCGTAAGTAATATTTTTATTACAGAATTTAATAGTAAAATGTCTGACGTCATAGATGCTGGAATTTTTAATAAATCATGACAGTAATTAGCACTTTAGTTTAAACAATGAGGCAAAATAATTATTTGAATAAGTGCGACAAAACGATGAGAATAGCAAAATAGTTCGGTAAATTTTAAAATTTTTGTTTATATAAGTGTAAAAACTTGAGAATGACTATGAGGATAATATACGTGGGTAAGTTGATAAAAATAGAATTCGTTATCTATGATTTTGATTGAATGTCTTGTATATAAAGAAAATCCAATGGAATGAATGCTCACTCAAGTATCGAGAAGCCCTAATAAAATCGCTGTGACCGCGGTACGACAAGGTCAGCCTTACTACCTACGATACCCAGTTTTCATTGATCTCACTAGACGGGCAGCCTTATGCGGCCTTACGAATATTCAATAATACAATTACGACGCAAGAATTCCTCTGATCTTTTAAATCCTTTAAAAAAATCTAGAACTTAATAATAGAATGTGTATTTTGACCGCTCCTTATATAATCTTATTCTTCAGTATCGCCATATACATTGACTATTTCAGAAACCTTTGATTACTAACCTTAATATAGTGGAACCTTATTCAAGACCCTATTAAACACAATAAAAATAAATCACCAGATATTAATATTTGCAATTTGAAGCTATAAAGTCCTATTTTACGACTGCCATGACGTCATACGATATAGAAAGTTATGTGACGTCCTAAGTTTCACGTAACTGCATCTATTACTTGTCAAATTGCTTACAAGTTCTTCATAGAATAAGGAATAAGTAGGGATAGAAGCCAAATGTACGTTTCATGTATAGGCGCAAAATAATAACCTCAATTTAATTATATAAGCAGTATGAATGAAAAATATTGCCAGTAACAATATTACAAATCGGGCTACCGCTACCCACGCACAGATTGCTCAATCGATAACCGTTGGTAAGGAAACAGATTATTATTTCTACTAGTGTTTAAAGTTTAAAAAGTCCTTTAGTTGATATCTGCTGCTGCGACCACATACACATTTGATACTTACAGAGGAAAAGTTCTTTAGGGAAAAAGATGATCCTTACCTGGAACACAAGAAATAAATATTAATTTCGACTTTTATATAATAATACTAAAACAGTTATTTTTTTTCTCCTCTTTAATTAATGAAAAGCAATAATTATACATCGTAATTGTGTTTGAAACATTGAACCGAATATGTACGTTGAGATATCTTCAAAATCTAGGTGGTCGCGGCGCGCGAACCGAATCTGTCAAAAACATGTGAAGAGTAATGGCGGATATTTTTGGCGCGAACGCAGTAATATCATTGGCTTCGTTATTAAGAAATATCGTTCCGGATAATCGTGACACTCGCACTTTCAGTTACGAATTAACGCCAGCTCTACGGAAGAGTTACAACAATTGCAACTTTTAATTCTTACGGAATACTAAGAGTTATACTTTCTTTTGGTCTCTATTGAACGATTAACGGAATTAGAATCTTTAGATACTACGAATATATCTCCACACCACTGATAGTTTGCTTATATAAATTGAGAATACGTAACTACTACCATACTAAGTAAACGTACAGCGAATATGGTTGTTATAATCGCTTTGTAGAGCGAATTTCTAAGGTCTACGCCTCTACTTAGCCTATCACCAACCTAGGGGATCTTATTTACTTCTGATGTACACTGAAGTTTCAGGGCATATAAAATTCTGTATCCCCCTTATGTACGTGACATCTAACCCTTTTTAATGGTAGAAAATGCTCTACACTTGAAACATTGGGGTGCGTTTAGAGCCTGCAATTAATGTTAAGAGAACTTTCTCGCTACCTACATAGTGGAGAAATGGTTGTTATGACAACCGGCAATTTATGCTGCATAGATAAGTAACGTTGATATATCTACAGCAAAGTATATACCCATTATAAGTGGTAGATAACATATTACATATTATACTCGTAAACCCAATGTATTACACATGTGAACATTTAATGGGGGTATTTTCTAATACAGGATAAAGTAACTTCTTCTGAAAAAAGGCTTATTAAAGATTTTCGTTTGTTGATAGTTAAAATATAAAGTTCAAAGAAGTATATAAAATTTCCTATTAAAGAATCTTTTTTTGTATAATATTAAGACTTTATTGTTAGATCAAATTTGTAGATAGCATCAGCCAGCTGCAAAATTTAATATAAAATTATGTTTTAACGTCGAACGGCTATGAGTCAAGAGTTGCCAAGTTTTTTTATTGTGGCAAGCAAAAAGGGAGCGGTCACCGCAAAAGACAATAAAACCTAAGTTCAGTGCACTGCGAAACTGCATCCAGTTGATTGACGACGGAAATAAATAAATTGAAACGAACTTGAGTCCACGAAGCGACCTTGACTGTGCCATAAAAATTGCAAATTCAGATGCCATAGCTGTTACCAGCTTCAGAGGTCGTTGTACTATAAATACAATCTTATAATGCCAAAATGAATAAAGACTTCAACTTAAACTATTCTTGTGCATTCACATTTCTGTGTTCTTTTTCACTGATTGATCATTTAATTACTATTAAATGTCCAACGGGACTGTATACAAAGTTTAATGGTAGCTAGATTGATAAGTAGTGACTTTACAAACGTGTTTTACCTATATCGTTAAGTGTTTTTCCTAGTATAAAATGTTGCAATGAAATTTCGACGACTGAATTAAGTTAATCTAGAATCTTACGTTTACTCTGTGACAAGCAGCGCTCTTAATAAGATGTTTTTGAGGTTATTTTAATTATATTTTTCTTTACACTTAAGCTTTATTGGGCTAACGTGATCAATTAGCGAAAAACAAAGAAAGAAATGTTTGAGTACCCGTAAGCAGATGTGTGGTCTAGCCCCGGGCATTAGAATCAACGTTAGCCAATTCCCAACGTCTACATAATTGCCCGGTTCTTTGATCTCATAGAAATATCCCCAACGAAGGCTGCTAAGGACTAAGGTTGACGTCCTATAAACAGCTGACGGGAGGGTACGTCCCGCGGGAGCAATGAACTGCTATTATCTCTATCTTTACATAATATCTTTTGTATATTATGTACATAAACGGGGAACTGGTTAGATGAGAGGGAAATGCGCGCGATTTTGGTTCTTGTGCTTTTGAGTTAGGAATCATTTTCGTGTGCTCGTGGTAATGCAAATTATAAAATTACGAACCATGCATATTCCCATTTTATGTAAGTAGATGGGCATTCTAAGATTTACAGGGACAAGTTTTAAGGATGTATAACAGTTTTTACTTATAAACGGCTTGAATGACCTTGATAAAATATATAAGGTAATAAATATAGATATCTTAACGGTTTGAGCGAGAATGTTGCAAACATTCATGCATCTATTACAACATATTTTCACATTATCTACTAGGATAAATGACACTCGAGTGTACCTCTCGATTACAATAAAGTATTCGCTCTGCTATTACCAATTCGAAAAATCTCCTACTTAGGCCGCAGCGTAAGCAGTCGCTAGCGCACGTTTTTGCCCCACACTCATATTTTATTGACGCCGTCTTGATGTAACAATTAACCAGTATCAATCGTTGCCAACCACAGCACAATTCAAGGTCGTTATCCTCAGAGAAACTGGAAACGCAATATTTTGCCGCGAAATTTAAGTATTTCAGTAAATAACTGATACCTTTTATTGATGTACAAACAACTTATTCCTACACTATTTTCCATCTCTTTCTTAGGTGAGCGAAGTGTAGGAAGAAAAGAGACGGAGCAACAAGGTCACTGGTCAGCCGTTCTCTCAGACGGGAGGTGCGCGGGCGCCGCGCCGCAGACGGCGCAACGACATGGCAGTAGACGTGACGTCATCAGGTCATGAGCGTAGGCTTCGATGCGTAAGAGAACATGTTGCATACACACGTGAATACATTAAAAATTTAATAGTTCCACTGTAGACGCGTACTTGTGTTGAGTTAATCGCGGCTGACCTATGTTTATATGGATTTTTAATACGGGGGAAATATCGCTTTGTAGTGTTATCTATTAACAAATGTAGAGTTAAAACCTGATATGTAAAAGCTAGGTAAAGACCAATCATTACCTTACAAATAAATATTATTTAAATTTAATGTAGGTACCTATTATACATTGTATTATAATGTCTAATAATGGAATGGTAATTGCCACGTTTATCTAGCGGTAAGTTCATTCGAAATGAAATGAAAATATGTATGAAAGAGTGATTCCTCCTCAAATGATCCAAAAAATGTCCGCGACAATATATATGTCTATCGTTTAAGATTAACTTGCAAGAACGACGTTTCGTGTTCAGTCCCTCAATAGCTATATACATATATCTAAGTTTAAAAACACTATTTTTCGTACTTTGAGTACAAAACTCTAACAAGCCCATATCAATATTAGCTCTAGCAAATTATTTTTAAATTCCACGACATATCTCCTATCTAACCGCAAACAACACACCAGCTGCTGAAATATTTCCGCCACTCGAAACACATTGTCATGTAAGCAATTTGCTTAGCTATTTTGCAATTTTCACGTGATAAAATGTAACAAAACACTGCCGCATTAGCCGGTACAAATATAAAAAGTCCGTTAAGTTTATTTTCGCGTGTGTGAAGGCGTGTGTTTGTCACCTCGCCAAACGTTATAATTAGATTGTTGATAACTCTACACATACCTTGAGTGGCGATCTTGATACTCGTGCGATATTAAACCAAAATTCAACGAGAAACGACATTTACATGAGAATACCAGTCCCCATAAACCACGTGCATCGTTGGTTATCAATATTATTTCAAATACTTCAGTTATCCTGTCTATCTATTTACGAACACTTATCAAAGAAGAAACATACAGTAATTTGAAATGATTATAGGAATTTCCTGCCCTCAGAAATTCCTTTTAGAAATGGGTCTTGCATTCAATTAAAGGATAAAATATATTTTCAATTAGCAACCCAATTAGGATGACCCATGATATGGCCATAAAAGGACGTCTTCAAAAGAGATTAAGTAAAAAAATCACAACGTACACGCGTCGCAAAAACATGTAAAATCCGTGTCACGACCTAGTTGACCTAAATACACTGTCATTTGAGCAACGATTTTTCCTCTCCGAAAATATGTTTCGGCTTTTAATTTCCAATGCGCATAACGGGGGACTGTTTTATATTTTACATTTACGGATAACTTTTCGAAAAGGGACAGACATATTTCTGCGTCCGTTTTATCGCTCTAGTGAAACAGGGCACAGGGACTGTCTGTAATGTTGATTGAGATTTACTAAATCATTACACGAAAATAGGAATTAGAATATCTCGTCAAAAAAGCGATTGTTGCCTAATAAGCTGTTGGTACTTTTAAAAAATATTTAAAAAAATATTGCATAAAGAACTTCAAGCGCTGAAACTTCTTAATCTAAAATTTGCAAGCTGTAATGAATTTTTTACATTTATGAAAATTCAATGAGTGCTTGACGAAAAATTCTAATATCAAAGAAAATCTATGAACTAAACACCACTTAATTTGCCATATACATATACATGTCTCAAACAAATCGATATAATTGTTTATAAGAGAAAGATGTAACTTCGTCTTATAATATTAAAACATACGTTTAAACGTGACCCGATTTCAATAATAGATACTAGATAATATCTAGAATATTATCCATATATCTGTATGTAATTTACATGAAAAAGCGATAGGAATAATTGTAAAACGCAATGCATATGTAACAGTCATATATTTATTTTAATCTAGACTTGTTGCGTGCGTTGAACCTAAAAAACACGTGTAAATTTATTTTTAAGAATAAAAAGGTTTATTTCATTTTCCATCATAAACATTGGTACATTCATTGTAAGAGACGCCCCACGGTTTTACATTAAATTATTTAAAAATTATATTCGTTTTAAAGCAACTCCATTACAAAAAAGAAAAACAACGCAGAATAAAAAACAGTAGGTATAGGTGATTGCATTTTTATTTGTTATTACTTTATAATAAGGTGTACTGAATACGTTTAAAATTCACGTGCACAGGAATTGGTATCCGAAAAAATGATAACTGCATGACATCTACCTATGGTACAAAATGTATTTTCTTGTTTTACTAGAAAAAGCGTTTAAAATTAATGATTTGGTCGTCGAAGCCCTTTTTATCATAAGAATTATTGACTATTTTTCAATGTATTGCACATGTTTAATTTAAAAATCGAAAATAAATTGAAAAAATTTTCGACTCGGCGGACTTGAACCGGCATCGCAGCTTTCCGTGCTGTTGCTCTACCAATTGAGCTACCGAGTCCTACACCTCATCGTCGAATTTTTTCAACTTATTGATACATGCACCTCTCGCGCAATGTAATTTCTACCTTAACACTTGCGTATTAAGGCTCAATGTCTTATGCTTTGCAGCTTAAGAAATCATTGAAGATGAAATTACAAAGTTATAACGTTTGAAAACATTAATATTTTTCACATGTTATTGCACATGAAGGCACTATATAATTTAAAAATCGAAAATAAATTGAAAAAATTTTCGACTCGGGCAGGACTTGAACCGGCATCGTCAGCTTTCCGTGCTGTTGCTCTACCAATTGAGCTACCGAGTCCTACACCTCATCGTCGAATTTTTTCAACTTATTGATACATGCACCCCTCGCGCAATGTAATTTCTACCTTAACACTTGCGTATTAAATTAAATTTTTTTTTTTTTTTAATTATATAGTGCCTTCATGTGCAATAACATGTGAAAAATATTAATGTTTTCAAACGTTATAACTTTGTAATTTCATCTTCAATGATTTCTTAAGCTGCAAAGCATAAGACATTGAGCCTTAATACGCAAGTGTTAAGGTAGAAATTACATTGCGCGAGAGGTGCATGTATCAATAAGTTGAAAAAATTCGACGATGAGGTGTAGGACTCGGTAGCTCAATTGGTAGAGCAACAGCACGGAAAGCTGACGATGCCGGTTCAAGTCCCGCCCGAGTCGAAAATTTTTTCAATTTATTTTCGATTTTTAAATCATAAGAATTATTTCAGCATATACAGGTACTCGTCAATACAAACTTAATTAGTTCAACATTTCAATATTTGAGATTACTAAATTGCATTTGCTAATGCAAATTAAATAAGTGAGTGTTTCACTCTATGCTACAATTTTAAAGTCTGTAGTTTACGCGAATAGTACTCATTTGACGGTTTAAAATGCGAACTATATAATTGAGCTTATCTTTAATTTATTTTAACTACGACCCGATGCTTGCTTGCCGATGCATGGCAACAGCCGTGACCACGGTTAGCATAACTTAACAAATATATTTCTATAGCGATTTAGATAACATTCAGTATAAATCTACTTAGAAAAGGGTTATAATATGTGAAATTGGTTCTCTGGTACTTACAGAATAACCTAATTATGAGATCAGGTACGGCTCACTCACTCTAAGTTTTTTCAATTTGTTGAATATATTGTGAGCGTAAAAAGTTACGAATATCCTCCCCATCATTATAAGCATAAGCGCTCACTCCCGTTATTTTATCAAACGAAATTACATGCTACATGAATCTCCATAATTATCATACAAAAAATGTGATTTTTGCTAATGTAGTCATTATATTTAATTTATTAACAGAGTTTTTCGGTGGAACCAACTTTATATCATTTTGCATAAATTTATGAGCCGTAGAAGTGTTGAACAAAAGTAACGCGCATAATTTATGGGATTAAATGTCAAAATTATCTGGTAATGATGGTGGTCTCGAGATTATAGAGGTAACAAGTATTTTTATGAAGCGTCATAAAAGAACTGAGCGTAAGAATCATAGAATTAATTAACTCGGTAGCTTAATTGTATATATTATTTAAGTCGTCGTTGGCCGCTGGGTTTATTGCAGTTCCCGCTTTTGGGAATTGCTCTGGTTATTTTTATAAGATAAAAACCTTCAGCCACCGTTGGACAACGTCGTCAATATACTACGCGTTTCAAACAATTTTATAAAATGGAATGTCGTATATACTATTGCTATACTACGGACAATACCTCATTCAACTAAGTATGTTGCATTATCATAGTATGTCGTATATTTCTTTGAATATAGAGACATACATATAATTGGGACTTATAGATGCAAGGGTGTACTTAGAGTCCGGTTTTTTTTCACTTCAATAGTTTGGATTGGATATAGATACCACAATGAGAAATATCACAAAATGTTTGCCTGAAATTAATTAAGAATGTGTTCACGTTTTTAAATGATTAGCAAAGATATGAAACAGCTCGCCTTTTCACATTCTTCAAGCTGGCAAGTACTATGTTGCAAAGAAAGCACTTTTCAGAAGCTCTCGGATTATAAATCTGATGTTCAAAAGAGTTGCCCGCTCTTCAGATTACCGAAATAGCTAGAAGTATGTCACGACTTTTAGATGGGATATCGTGCAAACTCTTCTTAAATTACGTTAGACATTTCTCATTATATCTTTAAAAGAAAACAAACACGACATGACATAACACGTACATAAAAGTAATAAACTACCTATAAGAAAAATTACTAAAATACATTACTTTTGTGGCTTTACCAAAAAAGGCTCACAATTTCTGCGTCGTTGATTTAAGAACTTTTTGGTACATTAAATTATGTTCATATAGACTTATAGCTTCTTAATTAATCTTCGTTTTAAATATTATAGTATTTCGTAACAATAAAATATGGCAGATTTGGTTTTTATTGACATTAAGGACTTTCACCATCTTTAGTCCTACGTGTGGCCAAAATGTGAAACGTCGCGTCTCTTAGTAGTTGTAAATAATTTAACTAATATATTTCGTGTTTTAAAGCGTTTTATTTCAAGATTTTCTTCCAACTACTACCTATATTAAAATAAAAAATATTTTTCCACCTCTGTAAGTCAATGTTGCAGAGATACCACCAGGTATATCTCACAAGCGAATTACCTCGCCGGTAATAAAAATGTAGCCGCCCTGAAGTCTGCCATTAATAGTTCGAGTACCCGGCGTTCATAGCATGCAAAGTGTGCGCGCATAAATAAAATTAAACAGACACGACAGCACGATTCTCTCAGCGAGGTTGTGTGACTGACATACCCGCGCGAGTTGGGACCAGGGTTAACTACTAAAACTTTATTCATACATTAGAATACAGAACAATAACTACTCGATATGGAGTGGAGTACCATAAAACAAACAGAATTAATTGCAACTATATTTATTATTATTAAACAAATTAGTACAATATCGGTTTTGCCCGCCTGGCAACAAGGATGTCCAGTTCACGCTCTAATTTTAACCCATGCAAGTATACCTAAAAAGAAATTAAAAATTTAATTTTCAATTTCTATCCTCATATAGGTTCAATAGATCGTCGGCCGTTTGGTCGGGCAGAGCTGGAACTGATAAATTACTGATCTGTAAATAAAACAAATCAGCGAAACGGACAAAAAAATGTATTACCCAGGGGAGAAACGGGAAATTCTTTTATATATATATATTTTTTAAGTTTATGGTCCTCTTCTTGACTTGATTATCGTTGCTGTAACATGGGCTTAAAATATACGTTTATAACCATTACATCTCAATGCTTTTTCTGTTAACCTACATTATAAGCAGTCTAAATGTCATTATTCAAATAGAGGGAGTACCCGAACGAAATAAATAGGACACAAAACAGCGCAAGCGCAGGTGGCGTATTGCAAATTCAATATGGTCGGATATTCACACCAAATGTAGTCGGTTCACATGCAATTTGCATTCCCCGCACGCCGTCAGCATATTAAATAGATTCTATTCTAGTATTTGCCACTTATTTTAATTCCTAATTGTTGTTAAACGACTAACGCAAAGGTCGCGTACAGCTAAGCTTCGTAATATTCAAATACATTATGCGAAATACTGTTTTACCTTGTCTCTTGAGTGACCGACTTTGTTTAGAGATAAATTTAATTGCTGTCTTCAGGTCAGGTCAAATTAAAGTACCTGCTTGACTGAAATTATTTATTATGTTCCTCTCGAATTCTATGGACGTTCTTCTGGCGCTTTTTTTATTATAGAGGAGGACACACAAGTATAGGGGTCACTTGATGGCAGGTGGAATACCCCAGCCATATACCATCTAAACAAGATGCGCTATTTTGGCTTTGTATATTCGGAAATCCACAGTCTGACGCCGAAACGCGATTAAACTTTACGGCTTTTTCATCTATTCTATTCTACGAATAATTTGGAAAGTAAACAGTTTGTAACTGTCAATTAAGGTCAAATTATATGGGAAGAAATCATGTATAATTGTAATTGTGTAGCTAGTGTCAAATGTTTACCTTGTGATACATTTAAAGTGTCATAAAATGTATAATTTAAAGAAAATAGATATTTAAAATTTCCACATTTTTAAATTTACGAACGGAAACGTATTCTTAATCGCGAGCACATTTATCTTTATTAGAATTATCTAACAGAGTAACGAATAACGTATACAAGTCCTTGGGCATGTCAGATACGTTATCAGGATAAGAATTTCGCAAAAACAAATGATAACACAATATTAATTCACTCGTTTTGCGAGCCGTTTATCTAATCTATTCCTCGTTGTTTTTTCCAAATGTACCTACACGTGTTTCATCTGTCTTAGCCTTCAAGAATTTTAAATAATTATTGTAATATAAATTTTATGAGGCTACAAAGTTTATTTGTTTGAGCTTATCACGGACAGGGATTTCCGATGGTCCGATAAACAATCAATTATCTGAGAGCCACAGATTTTTAAATGGCTAGTAATATTTCTACTTTGTATAATTTCATTTTATTAAGTTAAAGTCGTATGTCTTAAATCTATAGTGAGTGAAACCCCGCTTGTGTTCAAACCCAGGACACAGTAATACAACTCATGAACCACTGAGTTTATATCAAATATTAGTATTGTGAAACGTACGGTCCGTTAAAAGCCATATAAACGATTAAACTACGCACTTTCGTGTGCAATTATATTAGTTTCGAAATCTGCACATCGTATACGTGCAATAAAACGTTAAAACCTCATTATCCAAGTCGCATCGAATTTTATTACTCCGTGCAGCGTAAGAAATGTCTATAGCTTGTTCGAACCTGGGACTTCTAGCTTATCGCTTCTAGGGAAGCATTATTAACAAGCCATACCAAATTGGGGTAGCGTAGTTTAACCTAGCTTAGTTTCGTGTTAATCCGTTTAGTAGTGTTGCTAGAGTTGCTTTGAAGATTTAAATAGTCTTTCGCTATTGTTAAATATCAATTATAAAAAATAATAATACAGTTCTTTATTTCGTTTACGATATCACCGAAGTAGAGATGTTACCTTGTAATTACGCCCATGGGGTACATACATAGGTAGGTATATTACTTTAAATGCATGCGTGTCCACAACATTGTTTTACCGCCTGAATAGGAGATTATATTGAGATGGTAAAACAACTGCCATTACTAATTAGGCCAAAAACGTTGCAAAGTTAACAAATTGGGGATTCTCATGTGCCTCTAACTACCAAAGAAATGTTTAATAATTTATCAAACTAGATACCTAAGTATATTTTTAAAATATATATAAACATTTGATACCTATTGTATATTCAAACAATTAAAACACAATCCGTTTTCTATCTAGAATGACTGGTTAGTCTATATCTGGTCCTGATTAGAATAACAATAGTAATCTGCAAGTCTATAACGGATTTAGACGTTTACACAGCTCTTGGTCATTTTCAAATCAACTGAAAGCTACAAGTGGGTTAGGTATCGGATTTCTCGTATACAGTGGCGTAACTATACCGTTCGAGGCCCGTGGCAAATTCATCGAATGGGCCCTCCCACTTCCCCAATATATAAAGAAGCTGAACCAACAATTGAGATTTCTTCTGACCGGGGGCCCCTTCGGGCTGGGGGCCCGTGGCATTCTGCCGACTTGCCACCTTATAGTTTCGCCACTGCTCGTATATATTGCAAGATTGTAAACTATCCAGTTTATAAACTGTGGAACGTTTTGTTACTTACTATTATTTATCATAGAGGTTTTTAAATCAATTTTATAACTTAATTTGACAGTTAATTTTTGTTTCGTTTCGGTTATTTGAGTCTTTTATTTTGCCCCCTTGATGCGCGAAGTAAACGATTACGCTAGTTATCACTAACATTGCGCATTACCCCAGTTACGTCCACTCTTGTGTATTTTCAAAGGCTACGCTTCATATAGTTTCGTACCTACTTTGTTCTTACAAATTTCTTATCGCCGTATACTCGCAAGTACACACTTATCAATATATATTTTATTCGCGAAATTGTCGTGTCCTCGTTTTATCGGAGACAGACTTCTGTGACGTCAATCGCCACTCGTTTTATTATAAGAGAGATAGCTAATCTTTCGCTTTACACAAACATAGCACAATAAATTCTAATAAGATTCCAATTAGAACAAAGGGCGAGTGGGAGAGACATTTGTAATGCGTAAGGACTGTTTAACTGCGCGCTTCATCGCTCTAAACAATAAATGCAATAATTACCTGTTTTCTCTTAATTGGCAACTGTTTCACCAGCGTGTGCGTGGGTACATGAACCTCCCTAGGCTCTCTAGTCGCCACGTCGTCCAAAAGCGCCTCGCACTTCTCCTTATCCAGTTCCTCATCAGACACCAGGAGGAACCGACGCCACCTCGCGGAATCGAAACCCCAATGGCACGTGCGGTGTTCTGTGGCGTGCGTGTGGCACACGAACCGACGTGGGACATACACCCCACGGCATTCCACGCACTGCACTAGTCCCAGTTCAGGCGCGCACACCCCACGCGCACCCCCAAAACACTCATGGTACACCCTGAAGCCCGGTAGCTTTTTCGCCGCTGCAGCGGGCGCGTGCAGCAAAGCCGCGCAGAGCCGCTCTGCGTCCGTCTGCGTAATCAGGCCGCACGACGGCGCGCTCCGCGGCAGCACGCCCGTCGACTTCAATTCATGCAGCTGCTCAGGAGTGCACCGTGAACAGTAGATTTGTAAGTCATCACACACGCGATTTATCTGCTCCAAACTGAAGTCTGTCAACACCGAGGTGAGGATCTGAGGCAGACAGAGCCTCCGCTCCCCGCCGACGCTGAAGCACGAGATCGGTTCGCCTTCTAGAGCGGTCTCGCCGCGTTCGCCGAGTACCGGGTCGGCGGTGAGAAGGATAGGTGGCGCAGCCCGCGGCAGAGGCGGCGGCGGGGCAGGCGGAAGGCCCGTTCTCCCGACGCCGGGACCCTGCAGGCTTCGCGGTGCGCTCGCCTGGTACGTCCTCAGCACCGAGCTGATGTGTGGCGTCACGACGTCCATGGTCGCGAGCTACGCCCGACTAGCGCGAGGGTCGCGCGCGCGCGGTTCGCCTCAACAGCGGCCGGAGCATGTCTGCGACGGATCGCGCCGCGCCCGCCCGCCCCCCACGCGGCCCCTCGCTCCGCCGAGAGATCCGTGCGAAAATGAGAGACGGACTCATCACCGGGCCGACGTTTCTCCGCGCGGCCGTTACGGTTTCGAAAGTTGCGAGATGAACGGTGATGATCGGTCAGATGCGTCGCGGTGTGCGTAGGGCGTGGATTCCGAGCGGCCGCAACTCGCAGTCGAGAAGCAGACGGTCGGCGCGGCTACTGGAGAGTCTAGCCGGCGCCCCACACCCTGCGCCCCGCACCGCCGCGACGCGTCACGTGACCGACCTTCCCGTCAAAATATCCAGAATGGCGTTGCGAGTCGGCGCTACGTATCGGCCATAGAATCGTACACGTAGATGTTATATCTAGTATTAACTTTGATTCACATTAAAACGAACCGACAATAGAAAAGGCATGCTTCTTTAAATAAACAATATTTAAAATCAAACATTTGAATTGCGCTTTGCATATTTTTAGCCGAAACGTCGGATGATCTGCAGAGAAAACACTCGATAGTAGATAAGTCATATGTTAATTAAATAGTAATATTCTCTATCTGTAGTAATAATTAGAATAATTACAATCTATCAAATCCGGTTATTGCTCTAAGAGATAATTACGTTCTACCTTAGAACAGTAAGAGTTAGACATTGTATCTACTTTATTTACCTTTGAATGCGCGACACGCGCGGGGTATGAGAAGTGAAGAGCGGGGAGAGGCGCCGGTGCGGGACGAGGGGTAGGAGGCAGCTGCGTCTAGAGCGACCGCTCACAGCTCCATGAAAACTGTTTGTATCGTTGGTAATATTTACGCAAATGCCCACCCTATTAAAATCAAGTTAAGGTCGATATTTCTCTGTGTGCAATTTTGTTGTGAATGTCATTAGAATCACCAGTTCATTGGAGTGTAAGTACCGACGCTTAATGCACTGTGATAAGGTCGAATTTAGCATGTGCGATTAAACAAAGCATTTTGTAATCGCGACCGCCTGCAGAGTGGATCTATTTTGTACGGCACCGAGTTGTTGATGTTTTGCGTCATAGTGTTTTGTATGAAAATGATTAAAACGTGGAAAGTACCTAGTTAATTGAGAGTTTATGATCACCGCTAATTTGGTAGGTTAATGAAAAGCCGTTACTTTTAGCTAGTGGAGGCGGATTCGATGAAAAATACGTGCTAATAGAACACTTATTTGAAGGGTTTTAACTACGCCTAGTCTCATTACATTTGAGAATATTAAGAATACTCTTATCTTATGAATACTCTTGTTAAACTTCTAGTAGCTACTAGCTACTCAATTATTAGTTGCCTACCTATATGCTTTTGTAGCAGAGCCAGAGCTTGACATACCAGGACTGCCTAGTATTTTCTGACCTAAATATCTAGTAAAGGGTCAGGAACGCAGTCTGTGCTGGGTGGATTCCTGCTTGCGCCATATTTTTATAAATATAGGTAGGTACAGACCTTTTATAGTAATGTTATTTATAAGTACAATTATTTATTCCCAGCGTCAACAGAGTATTTTGGAATCGGATTTATTTATCAATAAAAAATAAACTGTAAGTAGCACGTACGTTTTATTGCTAATACATTCTATATAAAAATACTAGCTGTGCACGCGAACTAAGTCGCGGGCACAGCTAGTATTTTATATATTTCTTAGTTAGGAGTTAGGAGTAGTGACTTGGAAAAGAAATTTTTAATTATTTAGGCTGTTTATTAATAACAGAAAGACAGACAGAGTTACTTTTTTTACTTTTACCATTTATAATATTAGTAAGGATAAATTTAAAAGGTTTACCATGTCATTTCTACTAATGCTATCTAGCAATAATTAAGTAAACGTTGTAGTTGATTGACTTCAATGTTATGTTATAAATAAATATAGTCTTTGTAAATCAAACAAGATGGCGCTCAAATCAATACCTTCAATAGTAAATTCTATTACTTTACTGATCGTAGATAGTGATGTTATAATTCAGTTTATATATTTTGTTTTTCTTGTTTGTTTCTGTAATAAACTATTATATAAATCGTAAATTAATTATTATACACACAAAATAAAAAAAGAAAATATTATGACAACAGATTCAGAATCTGATGCCTAAATTGACAACAAATACAGGTGTCAATTGTCTTAACCATTTCACATTCGTGTTTTGCATTTTTGCTAAAGCAAAGCCTTTTTTGCAAATCAAGTAACAAGTTTTTGTTATTGCTATGTCGAACGTAAACCTGCTACAGGCGTGCGGACGGCCACAATAAAACAAAATAATAACTAATCGCGACATTCATTTGGCTGTAAGCCTTCATGTGAGTGGGCTGCGAGCCACCTCCCTTTCAGTTCCTAAAAACGTAGATACAAAAAATGCGTGCTCGATCGTAAAAAAACAAAATACTGATTCTCCGCTGTGTTTTAGATTTTCATGGATCCTTGGGGCTGCGAAATCAATAAAATAGAAGTGACATCAGAGTTTGAAGATAACTTCAAGCCAGAGCAAGGGTTTGAAAAATTATCGGATTCTGCCGACTACTTAGCTGTTCTCGGTGCGTTAACTACAATCACCTATTTGTTGTCATTATTTTACTCGTTACTTCACTATCTGAGGTTTTGTATCAGTTTAAAAATATAAAAAGGGCAAATTCGTTATCAAAAGGTTACTAGATATACTTTAAATTCTTATATAAATTATTAATAACATATAATTTTACAGAGAGAAAATTAAAAGCACTGAAAAAGAAAAACAAGGTTGTTGAGAATTTGTCAGCATATAGAGCTGACTGCATAGATCGTCTCCTTCGTGAGGGTTGTGATCTTGAACCAGTCATTGGAGATACTGAATCAGAGAAACTCATCCAAGAATAAATTTACAGTAAGTAGTCATGGCTTCATCATCTAACATTGACCTCACAGGACCCACCTTCTGTGTAGTGACAGGAGCTTCCCAGGGCATTGGCAGAGTAATAGCTATTGAAGTATCCAAATTATTTGGTCCTAATTCTGTTATGTTGCTCTTGGCTCGCAAGAAGGAGGAACTAGCACAGACTGCCAAATTGTGTGAGTCAGAAAATGTCAAAGTAATTCACAACTCTGTGGACCTATCGGTAGCGTCTGAGAAAGAGATGTTTGACACGATTATAAATGCATTAACTGGATATAAAGTTACTGATTTCACTGCTAGTCTTATTTTCCACAATGTTGGGTCTCTTGGCAACCTATCCATTGAAACCTCACGTATTGAAGAAGTGCAAGAGTTGAGGGAATATTATGATCTGAATGTTTTTAAAGTTATCTCTCTGAATACTCAATTCCTTAAAATCTTTGGAGATGTTGAAGACCGCATTATAATAGTCAACATAACATCTTTGTGTGCAATTAAGCCAATGAGTGGAATGGCCTACTATTGCAGCGGAAAGGCTGCAAGGGAGATGTACTTCCGTGTCCTGGCAGAGGAGAAAAAAAATATTGTAATACTCAATTACTCCCCAGGACCAGTCGAGACAACTATGATTGATCTAGTAATAGACAAAACGGTGAATGCAAACCTAAAAGAGGTGTTTACTTCTTTTAAAAACCAGGGTACTCTCCTTAAAGCTGAAACAACTGTAAGAAAATGCATTAAGGTTCTGGTATCTGGCAACTTGAAATCGGGCGATCACATCGACTTCTTTGATGATGAATAAATAGATTTACATCAATGTTATTTGTGTATGTATGTTGTGCAATAAATGCAATTGGATATTTTCCATATAAAATAGATACATTCCTTTTAAAATATGTATTTATGTTAATGTTATTTCTTTAATGGATACACAGGGTCATTTGCATTGTTTATTTTGTTTTGAATTTATAAATCGCTACTCACACGTCAAGTTAATTTTTTTTTTATGAAACAACATTGTTTTACAAGCTCTCAATGCTAAAAGTTACTAGCACATTCCTGTTCTATTGAAATGGGAGGACCATTTAAACGGAACAGTAGGTAATAATAATTATTTTAAACAATAATACATTATTGTATGTTAATATAATGAATATAGTAAAGTATCAGAAAGATAAACGTTATTAATTTGCGTAATCTAGCATAAAGCAAATAGATGACCCTGTGTGATTGATAATAATTATACTTAATTTTTCATTCATGCTACTCTAATTGCATTTAAAATTAACTTATTGGTATATGTATATGTATGTTGTATGAATGCAATTCATATTAATAAACGCTTGAATGTCTAACGTTTTTTTCTTAACCCATTTTGTTTTTGCTAGTTAATATGAGTTACATTCATTATTTTTAACCTTTAAACTGATTAGTGGTGTTGCACGATCGTTAAGTCTGTTACCCTGGTAGGCCGGACCGTGAGACAGATATTTATTTGTATCTGTTTTTCTGATCGTTTTATATTTTCTAACTTATTTAAATTTGTGTCTACAAAGATTTAAGTTATATTAACTTGCCATTTTTTTGCGACGGAAACAATATTAAGTTTTTTTTTGAGAATATAATCTATGAGTTGTCGATAATTTTCCATTTACATGTATGAATGGCAAACGACAGTCTACTGAAAACAAAAATGTAAGGTATGTTATTAAGTACCGAATCATTGATATCAAATGTCCTAATAGGTCATATTTGCATTGTATTACACAAGATTGTGTAAGAGTTAGTGTGAAGTTCTAGAATATTCTGCCTCCCAAGGGACACAGAAGTATCATCTCGGTTTAATCCTATTCATACCAAATATAGGTTTTTTTTTATGGAGACCAGTGTATGTGAGGCAATAGGTATTTTTTTTCACAGTCAAGTATCCTTCACCTGTGCCTGAGCAGAACATATTATGTAATGTTTTCCCGAAAATCAAACCTAGGACCTAAATATGTCTCTTAACCCGCACTAAAATCATGCTCAAGAGGTTGATACATTAAGGAAATAACTATCGTAACATAGCTAGACGATATTACGACATTATCGTTTATGTTTCCATCGGTTAATAACCCGCCTTGCTTAACTACGTAACTTAACCGGCTTTAAAAGACCGACGAATTTTTTTATTTCGGTTTTACAATACATATTTCGGTTCGACGGGACTGAGAAATCTGAACGCTAAATAGCTTGCCAATATAATAAGTCTTGTCTGTCCTATAATAATTATAAGGTCTTTTTCTATAGTGCACATTAAAATAAAACACTTTTAACTGTTCAAAATGCGCAATTTTTGTGCTTTGCAGATGGGAAAGTGATAATAATTATCATCCATTCAGAGAGGAATCATTCCTACATATTTTTTTGGGTATCTTGAACCGTTTTCGCAGCGTACGCATCGTAAAAACGAAGAGATGAAAAATCGAATCTATAGTCCTGAGATTAGCGCGTTCAAACAAACTCTTCAGATTTTTATATTAGTACAGATTATTCACCTAATTGTCGTAGTTTCGCTATGTTTAGATAGCAAATTTACTTCTGTTTCCAAGTCTCCCCGTGACCACGGCTGCAAAGCATCGGAAACGTCGGGCCGTAGTTAAAATAATTTTCGAATAAGTTTAACTAATATGTATCGCGCTTTAAACTGTTAAAGTGATTTATTTAACTTTCACTTCTTATATATTTTCTGGTTTTCTTTTCAGGTTTAAGATGACGGCAGGGCGGAAAAGTGTGTTCCTTTTTCTCATGAATCTAGCTTGGAAGTGCAGGTTCAGTATGCCTCTCCTACTCAGCGGTACTCTAGCGCTGCTAGGTCAAGCCTGGATGTTCCAAATTCGAGTTCAGACTGTGCATAGGCTTCATGAGAACGAGGTACTTATGTTAGTTAAAAATTCACTGCAGCACAACTTTTAATATTTATTATAGTTAGAATGTGACTTTTCTATATACGGCAAGTGGGATGTTATTTCTAGAAACATCTGAGAATTTGCACCTGCGCAAACGCATAGTTTAAATATAGTTAGGGCGAAAAATTACTTATATACATTTCTAATTCAGTTATATTTTTTCTAAACAAAAGTAAAATACAACGTTTTTAGTTTTTAAATATATTCTTACCGCCTCGGTATGAACTATGAACGCGTTTACAAGAATTGCGTTGAACATTATTAAGAGGTTGACTAAAGTCCTGGGGAATCAATAAATTGTTTTGATCGAACACTGTAAATGGATGTAAAGAATCGGTTTAACGGACACAGAAATGTGTTCGCCCCATGTCTTACTGAGAACCGGCTTTCAGCATTAGAATTATGCGATTTTATCTGATGATGGTATACTTATTGCCATACAAGGTTCGTGACTGATTTATTGAGTTATACAACTTTGACTACTTTAATTCATGTATATAGTTAATAATTAACTTCAAATCAATTTCGCCTTTTCCTCAGTTGGCATATTACGACGACGACGAAGACTTCGAAGACGACTCTTGGGAGACTGAATCCACAGACTCCTGGGAGACGATAGTCGAGGAGACGGCATATGGATGACTGATGTTCAGCATGCTTTTTCACCAAGACCACGCTCACGTGCTATTCGACCGAGAGGCATTGCCGGATTAACTTTAAACTTAAGTAACATATTGGTCAAAATTACAAACTTAATGATTTATTCATCGGTGTTGCTAGGTATCATATTATGAGAAAATTCTTCAAAGTACATTCATATAAATAGAGAATATATTATATGTAAATTTAATCATCAAACTCTAACATGAGAAATTCATAATTCCATCAATTATTTCTGGGTTAAAAATTAGAATAGACATTTGTATTATTGTCTTATGATAGAGCAAGGGTTAGTATAAAGTGAGATATGTCGGCCATATAACATCTTGGCAAGATGCACTTTCGAGTTTGGCTTTAGATATTGGGAAATTAACAGACTGAACCCGAAACGCGAGTAATTATTTCGGCCTTTTTTTATCTAGGGACAGTAGCTCGTGACCCTGGCGACATTCCTACCATCCATTTATTATCCAGATTTCCAGACAAAATCTAACATGTTTCAAAAATTCTTAATTAATTTGAAACATGCTGGACCTGGTGGGGAACAAAGGGTGGGACCCATGACCCGTAGATTACAAGACACAAAATATAACCTATTAAACACAATAAAAAAAAAAACATTAAAAGATGTAAAAAAATAAATCTAGTTAGATACCTATCAGAAGTTTATATTTTTCGAGGATCACATTAACATTTTCCTTTTTTCGTCGTTGCATGATGTGCATATAAAAAATGGAATATTATTAATCTCGATGTGTTCTCAAAATAGTTTTCGACGATAAAAATCAAGAACTCAACAGCTTAATTGCGTAAAAATGTCAACGTTCGCGGGGAAACGAGTGCTATTAAAACAAAGATTATTATGCAACATTATAGACAAGTTATCATACTGTATATTAAACAGTCTAAATTTAGATTTGCGACTAAAATAGAATCACCTTGACATTGAAATGTTATTTATAGAATAAACTGGTTTATAAGGGAACCATATAATGCTCTTGCATTCGAAACTGTATTTTAGCGGTAAGGACCTTCATTGACCGAAAAATTTATATCTACGCAAGTAAACTTAATAGAACCTATGTAGTCTTCGTTTGTTGATTATATTATGAGTAGACTAAATACATAGGAAAAAATATAGAAGAGGTTTTATGTTTTTTACGTCTAACTTATTTGATTGGTATGTAGACTTAAATTGTGTCAATATTTAACGGGTAGGTACTTAGACACATAGTATTGGGGATTTGCTAGCTATCTCTGTTTCTAGATGTTTCTGCGCTTGTAATAACGGAACGTACCATGTAGTGAGGAAAACTGGTAAGAACCAGTTCGCGGTTAACTTATAAAGCTAAGTGTTACTACACGTGCAATAACTGCTTTTTAACGCCAAACTTGGTACGGAATGTTCACTATTTCTTTCCTAAAACTACTTTAATTTGGTTTCAACATGAATGGCGCCATTTCAGTATTTACATACACGTCCGTTATGATTGAAAAAACCTGCGTACAATTAATTCATTTCTAGTAGTTTCTCATACTTCTGTAATGACATACAGTAAAAGAATTAATATGGCGCAATGCGCGAGCGCATTCGACAATGACGTCTTTAATAAACCTTTTCCAATCACGAGATGTAAAACCGTATCAGTTTTGTTTATAATGGGCTATGTGATATTTTTATTGGAATAAATAAAGACATTTTTATCAGATTTTTTATTTTTATTGACTCAATTTTCGACAAGTTTAACATTTGGTTAATACCGGATGTCCGCAGGATGTGTGTAATAATAAATTCTTAAGAATATTACGTTATCGTTATACATAATACATAGGTAAATAGTGATAATTCAAGTCAAGGTCAAAATTTAAACAGTCAAAAAAAATTATATTGCCAAACAAAGTCCAATTATCCGTCCATTGAGTTGTTCCAATAAAAGCTATGACCGACGTATAGATATTTAATACGCAAGTATCCTAATATACGTAATACGCTGTTTAGTAACGCCAAAATTTTATCTAAAGAAAAATATATGCACCCTTAAATTATATAAGCCTTTGTCTTGCGCCGGCGCATGCAAATGCAAAGTAATCTGTGGCAAGAGTCGCTACTTTGCGCCGAATCATTGAACACGAAGTAATCATCATTGTGTATTTACGCTACGCAACTGCCCAAAAAATGTACCATTTATAAATCAACCAAATAATTAAGGACGCGTACTGAAAGAAACCTTGAGAGTGGGCGCGTAGAAAGTTTAAAGTTGCAGGGTAGTTTCTTTTTTTTCTACCTGTTATTCCCGCTCACGTTTTCTTCCGTGCACACACATTCTTTTTTTAATATGTATATTTTAAATGTAATTTAATTCTGTCGCGTCCACACTGCTTCATTCTGTATAATTATACGAAATAGATAATACTACAAACAAATGCTTTTAATTTTGCATATTAGACGTTATAATCTGTATAATATACATTTTTAATGTCGCAACATTTTCGAAATGAATTTTTACGATTTCAAAAAAAAACAATATTTATCCATCTAGATTTAGGCTAACTGGTAGCTACAAATATTATTAATGGAATAGCTTATAAGAACGAATGGATGTCGTTAGTTTTACACTCAAATAACTTGAATATTAAAATTTTTATATATTTATGGGTCTTGATAGCTTGTTTAAGTCGAACCCAATATTCAATTCGCTCTATATAAAGTATACTTTTAAGCCCTTGAAAATTAATATATGTGTATAACATATGATTTATGCCATGTATTTATTTACGATCTGTTTGTTCTTTTACAACTTTATTTTAATTGTGTTTGGATACCAAAATGGCAACATTTACACAGCTTACAGTTAATCATAGTTTGAAATAGAAGGCTTTCATTTGCTCCAAAATAATGAACGTGATGATTGTGTGAGGTCCGATCTTCGCGTAAGTCGGGAGAAAGCCACTCCATAACGCCAGTACACCCTCGTTCTTGATAACATTCATCAGAACTGCTACTTGACCAGCGCCCTTTGTCGAGTTCTGTACCCTGCAAGTTATTCGCCTTTCAACTTTTTTTACTGTGCCGTGGTCTGTGAGAAAGTTTTGTTGGCTGAGGTGAGTTATTAAGACAGTTGTTGAAGTCTCATGAACCTCTGATGATGAAACTCTAAAAAATATATCATTCTGTACGTTTCAATGCATAGGAGGGAGACCGTAAGGAAATACGTGTTTCGAGATTTTTTTATCACATCATGTCTTTCAGTAATATTTAAACACACATTTTAAAGCCCTATTCCTATTTAATATTAATTATTTATATCGCAGGCAATAGCGCATCTGGAAAAAAACGAAGCCTAAGTATTCTTGCTCCTTAATACATTATTCTAAGTTTAATTACTTTTAAAGTTTAGTTTAGTTTACTAAAAAGTTTGTAGTTGATCACTCTTCCTCCCAGGGGCGCTCAAAGCCAGCGCTTCTCCTATATTCTTGGGTGGTGAAGCACATGCCGAGTGCTTTCCCCCATTTCACAAGCACTTCTAAATTTCTATTTTTCTTCATCTTTTTTCAAATGTAGCATAGTAGTATTAAGTTATTTATGTCTTGTAAAATAAATGGTGTGTGTTGGAGCTAAAGTAACAGTTACTATTTGACAAATCAAGCCGATTATGCAAGCATTAAGTACTTCGTGCTAACACGTTGTTATTTGTCTACATGTTCGGGTGATATTATATTTCAGAACAGAACCGGTTTAGTTTCAGTCCTGGCGTGTCAGTATTGATTAACATTAAAACCGTTAGGCCGCAAAAACGGAGCAAATCAGACAAAAAAACATGCGCATTAATTATTAATATACGATCGCGTGTTACACATGAGTGATGAACGATTAGCGCCTTAGCTAGGCATTTGGCAATACTTATTTCTACGCCGGTCGAAGATTCTAGTATTTGGTTTCCTTGGTGTGCCCATACGCACCAAGACAACGATGAGAATGTTTATACTTTTAAATAATTCCCCAAGTTACTTCGTCACAACTCATGCTATTGGTAATACGATCTATGCGTCCTTTCTTTTATTTTTTTTATTACCAAGTTAGACAGAATCACTCACTGCTAAAAAATAAAAAACAAATTTAAAAAAATTCTACTCCCTCCTACCTTCTCATTAATGTTCTGATTTGTTTGTTTATTGCTTATTCATAATGCGTATTATTTGGTATACTCGAATGAGTTTTTGTTCACTCTTTTTTGTGTTAATGAATTATATTTGTAAAATTTGAATAAATAAATAATTTCCAATCTCTTAAGGGAAGGAACAATTCATACAAACAAACACACGGTCCACAATTCTCGGCTTTGTGTTTTTCTGGCTCTTTGGATCATTCTAAATATTTTATGTGAAAACTGTGTTATACTTGCCTTGTTTTAACAATATCCACGGGCAATGATGCTGCGGAAGTGACAAGACCAGCAATCATGGCGCAGGTTGCATGCAATGGGATTCCATCTGGCATATATGCTAGGAGCATTTCACGGGTCTGCAAACAAATAATTATTATTTAAAAATAAAATGATACTTTAGGTCTTAACAAAAGACTCGTATCTTTTGCTCCAATGTTGATCGCGGTGATATAGAACTTAAGAAGACATGCATACAATTTAGATTGTAAGTTCGTGTTAAAAAAGTACGTTTTTGAATTTCCACAGCCAAAATAGATCGACGGCACATCTTGTTTTGATGCTATAGGCTGCGGCATATGACCTAACATTAAGTGAACCATATGCTTGTATGTCCTCCTCTATCATTAAAAAAGAAAGCTTTTTAAAAATTAAATACTGTCTATAGTTTACGCGAGTAGTACACATTTAAATAAAACACTTTAACGGTTTAAAACGCGATACATTAGTCTCCCCGTGACCAAGGCTGCTGCAAAGCATCCGAAACGTCGGGCCGAAGTTAAAAATCATTTTTCAAAAGAGTTTAACTAATATTTCGCGTTTTAAACGGTTAAAGTGTTTTATTAAATTTTTGAAAATTGTTAATTCCTAAAAATCAAAAAGTCCCTCAAAAAATTTTCTTTTCGGTTCGCGACATACATATAAAAAATATTGTAACCTTAAATAAATAGGAAACAAAGTACAGTAAAATCTAGTTTAACTATTTAATAGTTATTGTCTGAAAGCTGCAGCGGATAAGACCTTAATGACATTATAACTGAGGAACAGATAATGGGCGCTAAAATACAACCTGTTGATACGTCGATAGTTGAGCCCCGTTGACAACCATGGCTCTAGTGACAGTTGCAGTGACCCCCCTCATCAGAGTCCCGGCACCTTCTTCGCGGCATATCCTAAAAAAATAGTACTATATAAATTTTTGGATTTGTAGACATTCACTAATGTTAATTTATATGGTATTGCAACGCAAAACCAGGTCATGTCAACCACGTGCGTTCCACTATCATTATCGCCAATGGCTATTTTCTTCCAACGATACGTCAGTTATCAATAAATACGTTTTTGACGAAATCTAAGTGACCTACATACCTCGCCAAAGCGTCAATAACATGTCTATAATTCCGCCGCTGCTCGGGAGGCAGCCTGCCATCAGCTGTCATTCTGATTAGGGCCACTTCAGCTGGGTTTCCAACAATGGCACCTACACCACCAGCAAAACTGCCGAGGCCAATTTTAGCCGCGAAATTTGGTGTCCCGATGTTTCTGTTGATTATATGCAGAGAATTTCGTTTTTAGAGTATTCACTGCTCAGGAGTAACACATTTTTTAATTAAATATTTGTAATTAATTTGTAATTAAATATGAGGCTGCTTGAGACAGAGTGGACTAATAACAAAAAACATAATTTTCAATAAGAAGGAAAATAAAAATACGCAAGTAACTTAGGCGAAAATGAATTTGTCCTATTATTTGTGTAAGAGTTATGTTCACAATTTTCGGTCACTATGCTCTTGTAGATCAACATTTTTAAGACTATAGATATAAATATAAATAACTGAAGTCAAAAAATTTCAGTTAGGGTACTATGCCTCTAGTGGCCTCATATTATGTCAAACTAACAAGCGACACCTAGAATGAACTATATTTTAGGATTTTGTTTTTTCTCTGGAAGTCCATAAGCACTTACGATTGATAATAATCAAACACCGCATTAAAACATCCAAGCCTCCCTGTTGTATACGTCGCTTGACGGAATAGAGCTGCTGACAAACCGGAATAGAACCCAAACACCCCCTCCTTTTGCATAATACCACCGACGACTTCACCTATTGAACTCCCCTTTGGCCCGGCAAGCTGCATTCGCGTCTTTATCAAATCCATCGGTTGGACTACACATATTGCTAACATTCTAAAAAGAGATGCGTTTGTTACAATGTAAGCCTAAGAAGTACTTATGTAGTTTCACCTAAAATTAATTATTACTAGCCGTTTACAAATAATAATTAATTGTACGAGGATGTATGATGGACAAAACTAAAATCGGTATATAGGATGAGCGAATTTTGGTTTAATTATTGATTATAAGAGTTCCATATTGGCTTCTGAGGAATGATTCTTGAGAAAAACATAGTTATAATAGCTTATACTGTCTATAGTTTACCGTAGTACACATTTAAATAAAAAAATTAATAAACCGGGCCCCCGTGACCACGGCGTGCAAAGCACCGAAACGCGGGCGTAAAAAATTTTCAAATAAGTTTAACTAATATATCGCGTTTTAAACCGTTAGTGTTTTATTTAAATATAATAGCTTAGGTCAAAATTAGATTGGTTGCTTCCACTGTGGAAAGCTGGACTCCCATGAAAAGGGCCCAATATCCTATAGTCTGACTAATAAGCCAGTATACCCGCTACCAGGTGTTAGAATCATGTCGCTATGGAATTTAATGATAAGATATTTTGCTGTCATCATGAAAAGTTTGGTACTACACTTGTAGCTACATTATTGAAACTTTATAATTTTATGTTGCACGTCGCTACTATCCTATCATCTCAGTAGCGACGTAAGAGTAATATCGGAAAAGAGGGGCGACGGCATCCAGTTACGGCCCAGCGCTGCGAGTAAATTTCCTATGCCCTCAAACTGTGCCACGATACACATCGTCAAGGCAAGAATTGGATGCAGTATACAACTCTCTTTATTCTACATGTAATATGGTACAGTACAGCTATCTGTTAGCTTGTACTTGTACGTATATATCGATAGTTCCGCGAGCCGGAACGGATTGTAAAACTTCGACACTGTTTAACTCCATGACCTCTAGTGACCTTGATCTCTTTACTTTAAAGAAAAACGCTATTAAATGCGTCCTTCAGAACACTTTTTTGACGATTCTAGGTAAACTTTACACCCAAACCTGTTTGTATTGTATCGTTTTTTTAATAAAACTTGTAACTTTCACTGTATATACATAAGGAGCTCAAGCTAATTGTTTCTCATTAAACTGTATTTATTCTATAAGTGAAAACTTCCCTGATTGTTGCTATAATAAAATATAACTATTGACTAATATTCCGATGCAATGTGTATACATCAAAGCCTAGGGCTTTATAATTACACCCATACCCCGACACAACAATTATTATTGTCCGAGCAACGACAGAGAAAATAAACCCTTAAATTGTCTCGTCACTGTTTGTAATTTTCCGTGTACAGAAGTATGTAGTATTATAGATATATTCTAATATATTTTAATGCTAGTACACTGTAGAATATAAGTAGGTCAGAATAAGTTTTTAACGTACCATAATGTTTTCCATTTAATTTGGAAGTAAAACAAATTAAGTTAGATTTGCCTCTCCATTTTTTTGTAAAGCAACAATAATTAAGTACGTTTTTTTTAATTTTGGAAAATTTTTTTCATACTGTATGCGTACTAAAATAATCTTGTAATTACATAATTTATTTTGCTTTATAACCGTTTCCTAAATATGGCCCATAGGTTTAAGTCGTCAGGAGCTCAGTATTATCCAACTCTCTCTATCTCTATTTGTTTTTTGAATCCTGAATTCTAAATAATAATTGTGCGCTACGTTTTGTAAACGTACAATTAAATTGTTAGTATACAGTGGAATTACCTTGTATCATTACGTACTTACCCACTTAAGCCCCCAATCACAAAGTTAAGCCAACCGGGGATAGTTTTAGTTGCTTTGGCTTCTTTTTTCTCGGTCATTTTTATTTATTTTGTATTATTTTTTTAATTAATCCATTCTGCTGATATGGTTTGCTGGTTGTGACATTTTTTATTTTATTATGACACCAACGAGGTTTAGTAGTGTTGAGGTTTTATTAGCTATTGTCTAAGTTTCATTAATTATTAAACGAGGTCTCTCATCTTCTCTTCTCGAAATAAGATTACGTGAGATATATTACAAAAATCTTAGTCTGTCTTCTGTTACATGCTACTATTGAGAAAAGTAATGCTTTGTATAGACTTTGTGATTACTTAGGAAACAAAGTAAATTTTTCGGGACCCCCATAGGTTAGGCTTAAGACTGCTACAACAGTTTATTAATTAAACTATTAGGATTATAAACAAATTATATTTAAAGCATTTAAGAAGAAAATTATGATTTTAATAATACATATATTAAGCGCTTAACACAATATCACCACGGCCATGATTCTGTTGAGTCCTGATGATGAAAATAGTGTCGCCTGCGAAAAAGAAAAAAATATATTTATATGTTAAATAAATACTCTTCGCGTAAACTGTCTATACTTTACGCGACTAGTACACATGTAAATAAAACACTTTAACGGTTTGAAACGCGATATATTTTTAGAGACAGCCGTGGTCTCCCCGTGACCACGGCTGCTGCAAAGCATCCGAAACGTCGGGCCGTAGTTAAAAATAATTCTCAAACAAGTTTAACTATATCGCGTGTTAAAGTGTTTTAAAGTGTTAAATAATATGTTTTCTTACAAAATTTTCTATATTATACAATTTTACGTAAATAGTACCTTATAAAATATTTTTTAAGTATTGTTGTCAGTTTATGCGAGTAATAGACATTTAAATAAAAACACTTTTTAACTGTTTCGTATTTAATATTAGGGATACCCTCCATCTTCGGTCCCCCAGTACCACTTGCTGCAAAGCATCCGAAACGTCCGACCGCAGTTAAAATAATGTATTTTAGTGTATGTAAGTTATCTGTTTTTAATTATTATTGAAGTGATTGCTTTTGAAGTCTTTCCAAGTTAAATAATTCGAGAGAAACGTCTAAAATGTCTAAAAGACCCAAATTTGTGACTTTAAGTTATTTAGATAGGACGTGGGTAAAGACACTTACTTATCATTTTGTCATAGATATCTATTTAATTACAGCAACAATCTCTTTATACATTTTATTTGGTTTCTTTTTTGCACAACATATTGATCAATAATAACTATACGCATACTTTAAGAACTATTTTCTGTTGTTACCTAATTACCTGCGTGGTGGGGAATCCGGGGAACCGATTCGTCTAGGTGGACTATAATCCCCTCGTACGGGCGATGTATCCCGAAATCGTGCGTAATCTGCATAGCTGGCTTGGTCTTCAAAACTGCGTGGACTCTGATCCCCGAAAGACTGTGGTGGATAATCTAGCGTGGGGGGCGTAGCATGTCGATTGACTTCGTTCAGTAGCGAAAGACAGGATTGGGATAGTCTCTGACTGAAATTCTGAAGACGATTACGTTTTAAGTTAATTTTTTACCCAATTTTACGAATAAAAAAAAACTATTTAGACATTTATTTATGACTCTTACGCACCGCCCTACCGAAACAATTATTTATCCGGGATTTGAACCCGGGAATTAATTTGACGCAAAGCTAAACAAGACACTTAACTATTATCTCTACAGGGTGCAACATTTATTAAATTTTGATTTTTCTAAAACGTGTTGGACATTAAATACTGTCTATAGTTTACGCGAGTAATACACATTTAAATAAAACACTTTAACGGTTTAAAACGCGATATATTAGTTAAACTTATAAGTCGAAGTTAAAAATCATTTTTAAATAAATTTAACTAATATATCGTTTTAAACCGTTAAAGTGTTTTATTTAACTGTTGGATATTGTCTGGAATTCTGGATATTAAATGAGTGGGAGGAATATTGAAAATTCCGTACGGGTCCACCACAAGCGTCCGCAGCTAAAAACACCATGATGTTTAGCTGCATTTCTGTTTGAGCAGTTTGATGTCGTAAGCGCACCTTGTTCACATGTTATATAGCTGAGGTATTTCACCTCCGGAGGTGAATCCTACTCATGTCTGACCTCTATCATAAACAAATATAGTACGAATACAACTGACCGGTAAACACGACCCCTTCATTTCCCTCAGGTCGATTTTTCGGAACAATTCCGATATTAAGAGCTCGTGGAGACTTGGAGTGCGCTGGCCGAATATTAGCCCTATTATTTCTACTACCTGTAAATATGTTATAATTATTTTTATCTATACTAATATATAAAGGTGGAGAGTTTATTTGAAGAGTTGGGGTCGAATTGAAAAATACATTTTGTGTTGGTTAGAGCATTTATCTAGAAAGGTTATAAATATAAATCCTTGCGCTGTGACTAAAGGAGCTAAGAAACAACGGGAAATGTGGAAAAGACGTGGATAATTATTTATCTTTTGTGGGTTTCCGAGGCGTACGCTGAGAAAAGATACCCAAAAGATATATATGAAAGTATGATTTAAATTATCCAAAAAACTCTCCGCGACGCTATATCTTTCTAGATGTAGCTGTCTATCTTTTAAGATTAACTTGCAAGAACGACGGGCCGACGTCGTGGGTAACAGTTTAAATTTATAGAGACGAAGGAAGTTTGCAAAACAAATGTGTATGCCCAAAATAACTTTTCTACGCGGACGAAGTCGTTGACAAAGCTAGTACAATATAAATGAACGCTGTTGGCTTTAAGGCGAGTATCACATAGATTCACATCTTCTCCTCTTACATAAGAATGGCGATAAGAAGAAGAACGATCTCATATGTTTTACACATATGAGATCTTTCTGCCATGCCACTTGGAACTAACTTGAGGATAAGATGGCTGCAATTCAGGTAGTAATAAGAAGTCAGTATCAGTTGCAGCGCACATCTCAAATAGCAAATGTCCAAGGGATAATGTTTCGACGTGGTCTAAGGGCACATCGGTGTTAGGACTTCGCCCCTTCGCGCCGATAAGCTTGTTCTCTAGACCGCATAATCTGAAAAAGAGGTAATCTTTAAATTATGATACGGTAGTTAAAGAACCGGCATAGTCCGTGCTGTTGCTCTAACCAATTTACGTACAATGACCTATCCTACGGCCTAATTTTACAAAAAAATAATTAAAAACCCACCTTGCTACCCCGTTTTGTATCATAACATTTCCGGAATGCAAATGTCTGTATGGCGGAAAACCTTTGTCCTTAAGGAATAATAGAGCTTCCAGAATCTGTCTACCAAACCTGGCCACTTGGGAAGCGGGTAGACCACAACCGACTGATGTGTACTTCTTCGTGTATTCATCACTCCATGTGCTCTGAAAGTGTAGTAGAGGATAAATACTAAGTGTACTTTTAAAAGTATAAAAACTATTAATTAGTACAATTTTGGTTCCCATCGTAATAATCATCTTTAGCTTTAGGTTAAAAGTTTTGATTAAAACTACTGTCTTAACTTTACATGCGATTGTTTATACAACAAGAAGCCGTATTTGACACAAAAAAAAGACTAAATAGTTTATTTAACAACAAAGACAAAACTGGATAAATTATACGTAGACAGTGATCTACTAACTTCTTTCAAGTTTGTCATGGTATTTTTAACTTGGACAAGACTTTCTTTTAACTCATAGAGTTAGTTAGTTACATCGAGTTTTTATTTCTAACCGAACCCACCTTATAAATTAAATCCTTCAAACTCCCAGTTGAATTGAAAGGCATCACGACCAGCGCATGCCCATTGCACAACTCCAAGTCCAGCACCGGATAAATGTAGGGGTGATGCAGGGCTCTGAATAACTCCATGATCAGACACTGTGTTCGTTCTGTTGGCTCTATTGGGCATTTGTTTGTTAGGGGCATCTGAAAGGTGATTAAGGAATGCCAACTCAGTGTTTTTGTATAAGGTGATTAAACTATCATCCACATACAAAAAGTTCCATCCCCCCATTTCCATCCCCGCTCACACACATATCCACATATGTATACATACACTTACTCTGTCATATTAAGTAAAATCAAATATAATTCATAGGCAAATTGATAGTTAAGACCTGTTCAATTTATTAAACCTAGAAAAGAGACTACCTACTATGAAGTAATCTACAATACAGTCATTTAACTATAATTTAATCTACAATTACTATTATATATTTTTATCATTGATCAGATAATTATAATATTGTTTACATTAAATATACATGTATGTAACTTACCACTGTTAACAGCCTTTCAGTTTTTATTGTATTGTCCTGTATCGCGAACCAATGTTTGTTTGGACGGTATCCAACCTGATTTAATGCTTTGAGTAACGTGTACCTGTAAATTTATTAACACACATAACGTTATTTATCTTATGTATTTTTAACTTCATAGTATAAGAGGGCTCGCTTTGAATTCTAGTAAAACAAAATAGATTTTTTAATGAGTCTGCTTTATAAGTCATATCCCAATCATGGAACAAGAACCTTCACATAAAATATTCTTGCAAACGATTAGGTAAACTCTAATTTCCATATAAGTACATCAGATTAAAAATGCCAATCTCAGACAAGATTTGAAGCTGCATCCATAGTGAGCCGTGCTGCTGCTCTAACCAATTGAGTTATCGAGATTTACACGTTATCGTGAATTCCTAATTTTGTCTAATGTACGTGTGAAAAATACGTTTTCGAGAAGTCCTTACCTTGGTGTTCTAGATAAGTATTCTGAACAAATAGCGATAGCCACACCACTTTCTATAGTGCATTCGGGATATCTATACAAGGAAATGATTAAATATATTTTTAATTCATAAAGTTATTAACTTACATACAGAGTTACATAGATAGAGCAAGCTACTAGAACCATTTGTTATCTAAACTAATAATTCCATGGATGGAAATATATATTATTTATTATCAAACAAAATGCAATATTTTGTGCTGGATTAGATAAATAATAACTTACTTTGGCGAAGCTTCTGATGGCGAATTCTTGTCAGAACCCGAACCCATGATGGATTTGTTAAACAATAGTTTGGCTAAAGAATCTATCTTTTGCGCGACCAGCGGCGCACGGTCTGAATTTTCCTCTGAAAACAAGCAACCACTAGATTTAGAAGTACGTTTGAAGTTATCTATTTTCTTGCCTTTTTTCTATTGACAAATAATGGATCAATCAATATAAGAATTGTTAACCTTTATTAATAATACCATTCATCATAAAACACTTTAGAAGACTTATGACCTCAAGTCAGCCTATTTATGTAATAACACTAATACTTTTTCCCATTAAGGACTGAAAATAATTACCACTAAGTAGTTAGGTAAGATTATTTCGTAAGTCTGTAGTTTACTCGACGTTCAAATAAACCACTTTTAACGGCTTAAGGCGTGAAAGATATACATATATGATGTATAATACAATTATAACTAAAAATAAATTAACGTTATAATTTGTTAAAAGTGTTTTATATAAAAGATTATTTAGTGTTGCAGGTTGGTTTTGCGTATAGGAAACTTTTAGGCGTATAGGAATACTTTTAAAACACTATAGTTATGAATGTATAATGTAGGTTTTAAAAACTTTAATTAGTTATTATAAATAAAACACTTTAACAGTTGAAAACGCGATATATTTTAGTTAAATTTAAGAGGAGTCCCCCCCTACACACTTGCTGCTGCTGTAAAGCATCCAAAACGTCGGGCCGTAGTTAAAAATAATTTTCAAACATGTATAACTAAAATATATCGCGTTTTAAACCGTCAAAGTGTTTTATTCAAATGTGTACTACTCGCGTAAACTACAGACAGTATTTAGTTATTATAAGTTAAGTTATTCTTATAACAGAGTAAAGTCCGATCGAGTTTTGGGGTTGATTGCTCTAAACTTTGTTAAACGTATTTCAGTTACTTAAAGTAAGATGACACGAAGACTACGTTCAACCAACCTTCACTATCCTCCTTGTCAGTGGAAACAGACCGAACCCTGAACGCATTCCGTTTATCCTTGGCATTTGCGGCCGCCAGGGATTCAGGGTTTAATTCAGCGGCAGACTGCGCCCGTCTGCACCGCCGCTTCTTCTTCCTATAACTGGACCTATGCCTCTCCTGGTAGAACCGATCGTGGCCCGTCGTCTCCGGCTCCTTTTGCTCCTTCCCCTCATTATTCGCTTTCATGTGCTGGTACAAGTTGAACATTCTTACGATAATGTTGACCGCGCTGTTCCCGTTCGATTTTAACCACTGTCTTTGCGCACCGCTGAGGCACTGTCCTGATTTCCTTTTAATCTTATTACGGTTTATGAGCATTAAGTTTATGAGATGTGTGTCGGAGACAACTAAGCGGCTCGGGAGTATGCGAATAAGTATCGAGTTATAGCTAATTGAAGACCTACTAGTGAAGTTTAAGCCCGGCTTTGTCGAACACACCTACGTGGCCGGGGACGCTGTTGATCGTCTGTAAATGAATCGAATTATTGCTCGTCACAAAGATCTCAACGGGGTCGTTAATACAATTAGTCTTGGGTTCGATTCTTAACGACTGTAACATGTTTTTAAAATATTTTAGTTTAAATAAAATATAGACATTGGCCCCACCAATGTGGAGGGGAGAATTTGGTAAGAGTATCGTAGTGTCGTGTCCGGGTCACGTACAACCGTCTACAATAGTAAGCCGTAATATGTAAATCCTTTACTTACAGTTACACTCGGCATATTGGTGTATATCTAAAGTCAAAATATAAAAAAAGTTAAGTTAACTCTGACTGTACAAAATACCTTTTAACTCAGAGTTTGACTAGCGGCAAATAAGTAAGCGGCAATATTAAGCCTGTGATAGTCCCATTAGATTTCGTGAAGCTTCTTACATTGTATCTACTAATCTTAAGATCCGAGTGTAGCAGATGCTATTAGAAGATTAGAAAGGAAAGAATCTGTACCTATTCGATATTTACCTTCCATTCTCAATGGAGCCTGTAAAATGTAACATTTATCTTTTATTTATATTATTTTCTTTTGCCATTGATTTAAGTTACTAAAACAACTAAACCTTTAAGAAAGATTAGGTATTTTGGTTTATTAGCGAAACCAACCCTTATAAGTAGATTACATTAAACGGACACAGAATTGTAACGGCCACATAATTACGTAAGGAGAACGGAACTCCGCACTAAATAATTATTTCCCTTTAGATATCTACTCTTGAAGTCAACTAGAATACCTAATATCGACTCGTCTAATCCTATCAAAGACTTAGTAAATTATATAATTACGTGCGTACCTCAAAGTCGTGCTACAGTTATATGAAAGTCATGTAAGACAATCGGGTACAAGTATAATACGAATTATATGATGTTATCTGTCGACATCTTGTTGCCCTTATAGTATTAAACGGTTTTTTTTATAAACATCAATGGAGAGATCCCAAGACGGTCTGGGTTCGAATCCAATTAACATAGCACAGCCAACCTACCTCATAAATAAATAGTCCAATAAAACGACCACAAAAATGTGTCTGTCAGGTAAATTAAAGGGTTTTTATTATTTTAATTAAACTGCTTATCACTACATAGTACAAAATAAAGTCAAAGTCACTTTTTCTTTCCCTATGTGCGCTTAAATCTTCAAAACTACGCAACAGATTTTGATGCAGTTTTTAATAGATAGTCATTCAAGAGTAAGGTTTATATGCAATGTTCAAAGATTTTCCGTAGTGTTTTAGCATTATACCCAAGCAAAGCCGGGGCAGGTCGCTAGTATTCTATAAATAAAACAAATGATATAAACAACCAAAATGTAATAACATTATCCAGTATACATCGTTAGTCATACAAAATTGCATCTAAAAATAGTATGTGGAATTTGTATTTTAACATCACTACTACATTACTGGGATACATACGATTATTCATATTTTTAGGCCTCTAAACGATCTAGTTTCATCTTAATTAGCCCGATGTTCTAGAAGGAGTTGATCTTAACAAAAAAAAAAAACAAAATGTGACAACTTGAAGTACAGTGTAAGCTCTTTATAAGAAACAATAAAAAAATAAATAAATAAACTATAATAGCATTCAAGGAATTTTTTTTTTACCCATTATTTCCTCTAATAATTTTATATTAACATTTTTTAATATAACATTCTATGAGATTAAACACCCTTTTAAAAATTCTAAAAAAAGTTCACAAGTTTGTCCGTTGTAAATGTTTATGTTATACAAACTCTACACTGTACATATGTGAAGATATGACGTTAATTTGATCAAAAAGCATACGAACAGCTTATAAAAAATTCTGAGACAAAATACAAAATGCGATTCGAGTTGTTGTGCATTAAAAAATACAAAAAAATCTAAACGTTGTAAGCACTAAGTACCTTAGTTTTCCCCAATTTAAACTACGGGGACTATAATTAAGTGTACGTATATATAATCAAGTGAAAAAAAATAAACCCCAAAAAATATTAACTATAAATGAAAATAAATAGCAATACGATATAACATCACAATTAACAGACACATTTAAAAATTAAATAAAAAAACATTTTTGGCACAATTTTTCATAGTCAAACTACAATAACCATTTGCCACGACAAAATACAAACAAAGAAATATATTTAAGAATTCATTTGTACAGGGTGGAAATGTAATAATTGTTTTAAATGAAATAAGTGATTTTAACTTATGACTTTTTATATATAAAGTTACTTTGATTGTTGTTAAAAAAACAAAATATAGTTTAATATATAAATTACTATTTTGTGTTAAAGTAAATATTACTCGGTAACTCACGCACCACCCTGTATAATAGAATAGAGTATTATTAATTTTCATATTCGCTTAATATATACATTTCATTTATACGCAAATTTAATACGAAGCTTTGCATCTTTAGACTATTTTGATTTTGTTGATTAGCACCGAATTTGATATTTACTATCGGCTAACTCTTGCGTATACGCAATCTTAAGAAACCACTCAAGACATTGTACATAAAGGAACTAAAATTACAAATATACGAAGATTCATGCTCGAACTTATTTTTTTAAACTTTTCCCATTGAACACACTCCACAGTATGATACAACCAGTAGCTCGCATGCGTCCTACAAGAGATTATTCTACATCGTTGTACTTACATATTAAGAGTACTTAAAGTAAGCAGCGTTAAGCTGTTCGAGGAAGATGAAAGTGAGGACGGTGTGGGGTCCGAGTCTCGCGTAGTAAGGCAAGAAGCCCTTCCAGAGGGATAAGACTCCCTCGTTGCGAAGCAGACTGGTCACTACTGCCATCTGACTCTGTCCCTTTGCCGCGTTTTGTATTCTGTCAGAATAAAACATTACACAGTTTCAAATTGTACTTTAAATAAATTATTAATTAACTTAATATATTAATGATAACAGACATTATGGCAGACACCTGTTTGGAGGCACAAAGTATATTTCGTGCCTTTTTATCACTATTCGCTAACTTCGGTGATATAGTATAATTACAATTCTGTAACAAACTTGTATGATTAACAGTTTAATCACCTCGTCTTGATGATATCAACTGGCATAGAAGCTATCGTCGTGACCAGACCGGACACCATGGAAGCACAGAAGTGGAGCGTTATGCCATCTGGGACGTAGCCCACGAACATTTCTCTAGCCTGCAATATTATAAACACAAGTTATTAACTCTCATTACAAGTGAACAGAGCATAGATATCTTATAAATAAAATAACAATCCTCATCCTTTAAATAAAACTAAAAATTTCGCGTTTTAAACCCTTAAAATTGTTTTATTGAAATTTGTACAACCCTCGTACAGACAATACTTATCCTTATCTTATCTAGATATTAAAGATAGAGTATGAAAGCCTGTTAATGTCATAGTAATTAAAATATTGGTAATACAGTTATACAAGAAGTTGCAACAATGTTAATATATCTAATCACTTTGAATGTTTGACTTTACCTCTTACGTATTAAAATTAATCTGTATTGGTAATTTACACGAGTTGTACACATTAAATAAAACATTTTTAATGGTTTAAAAGCGTATTGTTTCACTGATTCTTAACTAGGTGCACAGATGGCGCTAAAGATATGTTAAACTCTAAGTCATTGTGTCCAAAGGGACACCTACCTTCTTTAATCCCCTGTGACCACGACTTTTGTTCGGTATTATTTTCATTAGGTCGTAATTAAAAAGCAATAACTCACATAGCGTTTTAAACGGTTAATACTCATTTAAACAATGAAACTCGGTAACAGCTAATTTAAATTTTAAACCAATAAATTTTTACCTGCGAGTATGTGCTGAGTTGCGCTGCATTGACGACCATAGCCCGCCCAACCGTGGGCATTGCTCCACGCCATAACTTTAGGACGCCCTCTTCGCGAACTATTCTGAAATTAATATATCGGCTTATGAAATATTAGCACACAACACATATAGGGAGAAAAATGATTTATACCTTTAACGGTTTAAAACGCGAATAGTTAAACTTATTTAGAAATGATTTTTAACTTCGGCCCGACGTTTCGGATGCTTTGCAGGTGTTGGTTTGGTCACGTGGAGTAACGGCTGCCGTTAAAGTGTTTTATTTAAATGTGTACTACTCGCGTAAACTATAGACAGTATTTAATAATAATGATACCAACAATTTAAGAGAAGGTTGTGTCATAAAGTGATTTTTAATATTGAGTTCTTTACGCAATTATATAATCGTTATTTCTTCATCCCTATGTCATTTGTGGCAACAACTTCTCTCTATAAAAGGTCATAATTAGGACTCTATTGACATTGGCCATATTTTATTGTGGTCTTTAGCCAAGTTAGAAAAAATACACCATACATAATAAATAGCGTCGTACCTCAATAAAGCGTCGACTACATTTTTGTAATTCCTTCGTTGTTCGGCTGGTAGTCGGCCATCGGCTGTCATTCGTATAAGGGCCACCTTTAAAATAAGATTAGTATAATTATTACACTCAAATAATAAGTTTAATTATCAAAACTTTTTGTTTAGAGTCTTTAGTTAAGTATTTTATTCTCTAAAGAGTTATAATAAAAAAATAATATTTTTTTTAATTCATAAAATATGTATGTAACTTATTTTTTTATTCATATTGTTATTGATATCAGAGGCGATATTTAGTTATTAGTATTCTTATTATTATGCATCACGTCTTTAAGAGATTTTGCTTAGTGTAATCTTATTACATTCTAGTCACTTTTTTCCTTTTTAAATAAGATTTTGCGCTTTATGTTAAAATTAGGATTCCTATCATATCCATAAGAAATGTATATTCTGGTTATATATCAAGAGTCCCAGCAGTGGGATCTATGTACACCTGAGATCTATTTCGACAGGTAAAGACTTTGAACTTGTATGCATCGAGTTGTTATGATGCTAATCTATTTCGGTAGATATTTTGGCTCGGAATCAAGTTTTGAAGACAGGTCAATGTGCCATTGTTATATGTCAGTTCCCACAGTGATTTTAATAATCAATATTATTATTTTGAAAGGCCAGGTGATCAATCCCCTGAAAGTGACTATTTCACTAATTCCTCTAGAATTCAATAATTTAAAAATGTCCATACCACCCAAACCATTTACAGTGGTGTTTTGGCCAAGCAAAGATTAATATGCGAAATAAAGACATATTTGCCTGTTCTGATTTTTCTAGTTTGTTACTTTAGCGGTATATAACTTTGAAAACTTTATTATTTTTTACATGTTATTGCACATGAAGGTACACTATACAAATTTAAAAAATCGAAAATAAATTGAAAAAAAATTTCGATTCGGGCAGGACTTGAACTGGCATCGTCAGAGCAACAGTACGGAACGCTGTCGATGCCGGTTCAAGTCCTGCCCGAGTCGAAAATTTTTTCAATTTATTTTCGATTTTTAAATGGTTATATACCATTTATTACTTTATTTTTTTCAAATCTCAGTGGTATATTTAGCAAAATTTCCTATCATTCTTAGCTTCCATGCTGTAGGCACGTTTATTATTAATATCGTTTAATAATTACCTCTGCTGGGGTCCCTACGAAGGCACCTATAGACCCTGCCGCAATACCTAGAGCTGTCTTCATACCAAAACCCGGCGCTTCGCCCCCATGTTTTCTGGAAGACAGAAATAAAGAGGATTATAACTTTTGTTACATAATTTATTTTTGTTTGTACCTGAGTCTGTAGTAGTAGTAGAAAGCTTAAAAATTGATTCACAAATTCAATGAAACAGTCATACGCTGAATCTTGGAGAAACAATACATAGTTATGTTATTTCAGTGTAGCAGGGCATAGGAGTCTGACCAACTACTTGAAAAAGCTAAAAAAACATTTTCTGCAGGTCAAAACCTACCTTCTTTTATCATATTTCGTATAAAAAATATAAATAAATTTCACAATATGTAAAGGTTATTGGCACCCAAGTACAATAGTGAGTTAATTTTATAAATACATAACGTGATGTAGACATTATCAAACAATGTTGATATTGAAAGGTCAAATGTTATTTGCATTTCATCATATTATAATAGTTATGCCGGCAATAGCTTTTATTTGTTACCAATTGTGAGGTTTGGGACCTTGACAGTCACAAAATTTGTAGCGCCAACGCGTTTTAGACAAATCGCCACTATTTTAAAAAATTGTTTCTATATGTTAGAGCGGAGGCTATAACATTTATTTGTCTGTAAATAAAATAAATAAATAAAACTGACACAGAAATCTAAACGCCACACATATGGTAATTGTTTAAATACATGTGCAGAGCACACCTTGTTATAAGTACAAAGTCGCACCTTAAACATGTTATAGATTTATAAGATAAAAGATGTGACACAATGTTAGATAACATTTCCATTAATATTATAACAACAAATATAACAATTATCTAGCCTTCACAATGCTATAACTTGATTCACACCTTGTATGTTGTGAAATAGAGTAGGTTTAAACAATATACTTAAAAACTATATAACTGAAATATGGTCTATGTTAATATTAAATATATAAAGAGTCAAGGACACTTTATATTATGTAACAACCGTGACCGTGAACCAAGTGAAAGTGTGTTTATTTGTACACACTATCTAATCAAATATTCTCAAAAGTAAATCAGTTTCCATTTTCACAGTAAAAGAACAATAATTTTTTCTTCATAGCTGCTCTGTCTAATAATTTATGGCAATTTTTAATAGATATAACAAAGATAGACAAAAACAATGTTTATCCATTTATTGTTACTTTAATCTTATTTAAGAAGCACTGTTTGTTATATTTTAACCAAAATATTAGATATGTCAGTGATGACCTTGTTTCTTTCATAATAAGTTTGAGTGCAAGGTTATTGACATTCTATTATTAGTTTCTAAATAATATATATACCTACTCTTTATAGGCATCAAAGAGCCAGCTATATACACCAAGACGCGTAGTTGTATATGTTGCCTGACGTAACAATCCCGCTGAAAGCCCAGTATACAATGAACGGAACCCTTCCCTTGCCACAATCTCACCAGCCACTCCAAAAGAGGAGCGACCACCTCCACTAAGCTGCATTCGCGTTTTTATTAAATCAAGTGGTTGTACCACACATGTTGCTGCCATGCTGAAAGAAAAGAAGAACTGGTGTTTGATGATTTAGATGGCTCCAAATTATTTATACAATTTTGTTCCATGAAAATTCTTTAAAGTTAATTACTTAATTGACTACTATTGAGCTTATTAAACAATTTTAAAGAAATAATTCACTATAAAACTACTTTACAGAAATTTAACAATAAAATAATTTGTGTAATCAAAGTCTATCCTAAGGTAACACTAGAAATTGTATAAGGCTGTTTTAATTAGAGTATAATTTTCAATATTTAATGATATAACCAACTATATTCAAAACAAAGTCTAATATAGATTGCAATGATAATTTTGTCTTTTTGACTTTTGATACAAGATCATTCAGCATTACATAACCAATATAAATATGATATTAAAAACTTGAAGGTCAACTATGCTAGAAATAAAATTCTACAATTCTAGTCAGTTAAACCTTGATATGATGTAATTTAATACTTTATTTGAAAGACTATTATACCTTTGCTACTATTAATTAATAAAAACGTACCCGGCAATTCCACCAAATGCAAATTTCAAGCCATTTGGTACATATCTCTCTTTGGCTGGTTCAGCAACAGTTTGAGTTTGTGCCATTGTAAAAACTCACTTATTTTTATTCAATAAATTACACTTGGTACGCTTGTATGCCCTGGATATCAGATATCAACTAACAAGGTGTTATTACTGATTACTCAGCAGACTGCTACTAGGAAGACGTCTGTATATTTGAAAACAAAATGTTTCAAGTAATCTTTTATCTACAACCTTACGACTCTATAATGACACAAAAAAGATATTATAAATATATGATTACAGCACTCTGCGTGCTGTTATTTAGAAAATGTGTTCTATGAACAATTATATATCCAAAAAATATTTTTTCATTCGTTACGTCAACTGTCAAAAATAACAGCTGACAACCATGCTAAATGTCTTGATAATAGAGACGTATAATAGCAGATAACTGTTTATCGAAATTCGATCCTTTATACCTATTGTGTCATTTCAGTATCATAATTTTCAATTTTGGTAAATTTTATATCCTACAAGCTATGTCAGCGACTTCGTCCGCGAGAATCGTTACTTGGGGTTTAACAAATCTCATTTTTATAAACCTAAGCTGTTACTTACGACGTAGGTTGCGTCTCTTCCCAACGACAAATAGCATCGCAGACATTTTTTTAGATCATTTAAAGAGGAATCATTATTTTATACATATTTTTATATCTATTAGGTATCTTGAATTGTTTTTGCAGCGTACGTCTCGGAAACCCATAATGATGAATAATTTTCCCACTTTTGGTCACATTTTTTGCTGCATCTTCGCCGGTGTAAATGTTCTATCCAACAAAAAGAATTGTTCAATTTGAACACGTATTTCCAGAGATTAGCGCGTTCAAAAACACAAACTCTTCAGCTTTATATAATAGTAAGTATATATGTAAAAGAAGATAATATTATAGAGTAGAGCAACACACTCATTATACCAAAGATAAAAGGAAATAAATAGTGTATATTAAATTTTCATTGTGTTTTGTTTGTTGAAGTAAAAATAATATTAAACTAGAATTTATGTTATTAAAAAATTTCTAAAGCATTTCTTATAATGAACAATCTTTATACTGCTCTGTCCAATCAGATGGTTCCCTGTCCAATGCCTGAAACAAATAATTTGAAATTAAATTTAAGTTACAAGTTACTTGGACCTTAATTTTAATATATGCCATACTTTTGCCATTTTTTTGAGCAGAAACATTTTTGGAACTTCCTCTTTCGCTCGTTGGCCCCACTGAAATATATGTTTAGCTAATTCACTCTCTCCAACCTGAAATGAAATTATAAAAATATGTTTCGATTTAATTTATTACCAAGTTCAAACACATATTAAACATAAGGGTTCGTGAACTGAAATCTCTGTAAAAATTATAGGTGGATAGAAATTATTGTGATTTTTTACCTTGGTGTACGTCAAATAATGTTGTTTAGTAAATAGGTTTGTTAAAATCTTTTTACCAGCATTATCAGTCTCTTTGAGAAGACCTGCTTCACTAAGGAAGGTCCACATATCACCTGCAATAATAATCAAAAGTGATCTATTCTATGATAAAAAATCAGAAATTACAATGCGAATTTGTAGTAAAGGCAGCTGGTATATGCTATGAAATATTACACTTAAAAAGTTAAAATATGAACTATTTTTCTGATTTGAATAAAATCATTCCCCTTTAATCATGGCTACTGAAAAACATGCAAAATTTTGGTTTTAGTAAGCAATATGTTTCTAGGTACTTTGTATAGTTAACTTATAAGGGGTTAAAGACATACAATTTTATATTAAGCATACAAAGCATACAAAGATAAGGATAATTTTACTTATGTCTGAAATGTGACAGAAAATCTCTTTACCATCTTTCACTGAACCCCCACTCATAAATATATGTGTTAGTACAGCAATTAGCAATTGGCGTTGGTGTAAATCTACGGTTGTAGAAAGAAATGACTCTTCACAGGGTTCTTCTAAAACTGCTATATACTGAATACCGGTTTTCGAGGGTATCTGTACAAGTTTGTATCCATATATCTGAAATGCAAAATTTTTGTTTCTCATTGTGTGATATGATTATATTATTCGTATTTGAAATTATGTTTATCTCAGTAAGAGTACAATTTCAAGAGGAGGCTTCACTTACTCTTTTTAGCAACTTTTCTGCTTGCACAATAATACCGTTTATTTCACTTGGAGGCATTTGACAAGTGGTATTTAGGTGATCCTTGATTTCACTACGTTTTATAGGTATTTTACTTCCCTCACGACACAAAATGAAATGAACGCATTCGTGTATTGTCCCCTCTATATTTCCTGAGGGTTCTGAATTATCAATAGTTTTATTTCTTTTGTTATGCATACTTTTTTATTTTATAATTCACGCCACGACGCTGGATTAATTTTTTTAAGAGTTTTAAGTCGTAAAAATAAAGATATAAGTCTAACAAAAAATAACAACGTTGCTATTCATTCAAATTACACAGTTGATGATAAATAAAAGTCGACTTACAAGGTAACATCATAAACATGACAGCTAGCTTTGACAATCTTTTGGCTGTCAACTGTCATTATTTGTTTCGTACTCATTTAAAATCAGATTAAAAGTTTATCATCCTTGGTGCCGGCTTGCTGTTTAGTAAAATTTTGGTTGGTATTTAAATTTACAATGACTTAGTTGAAACTTATTTTGCACACCTAATTTATTGTACCCAAATTACCACGTTGTACTTTTATTATATGTTTTGGTTCTGCATTTAATATACGGTTTCCTAGGTAATCAAGCATGTAGCAATAACCTATTGTGAATTTGTATTCAAGGTCACTAGTTGAACCGGCGGAATTAAATTTAGTTTTCGCCTACAATAACGGCCATCACAATGTAACCATTTTCTTTTATTTTGTCTTATTTCTAATAAATAGCGATAATACATTTCGGGTGATATAATGATATATGTATAACATGAAAATGATAAACATTAATAGAGCTAAGTTTTAACAAACTATAAGCCTTAGATCCTCTGAGTACAAACACATAAATAGAAATTGATGTAATCAGTTATTTTTGATTTCATTTCTCTATAGAATATACAGTGTTTAGATCATTGCTCCAGATTACCTATTCATATAATATTTTTCTTGAAACTATTAAAGATCACCTTAATAAAAATCACAAGAAAATGTGATTTTTAGTAAGATTATCCTTTTTCTTGAGTGAACAAGTAAAGTTTGATTTTAATTAACTTTCCCCTGTGTCCCTTATTGTTGCATGGATGGTAATGATTTTGGGAGTTTGATTCCGTTTGTATAATTATAAGTATAGATAAATTATTTCATGTGTCCATCTTTACCTGATGACAACTTATCAGTTGACTGTAATACAAATTCGTATCAGTTCACTACTAGCACTCTGCCAGGTAACACTTGTGTAAACTTATAAGTAAGTTTTGAATTTTAACAAATTTTAGAATTTTTATCAAATGTGTAATTTTGTTTTAAGACTTGATTTTTGAGTAAAACATATATGGGACTAAATGTGGGCTTAGTACTTTTAATTATTTTACCTCTTAAAATTAAGATATTTTATAACATTATAAATACTGCATGGCCCAACATAATTAGGAATAAGGATTGCAATATGTGACTTTACTTAAAACAATAGACCGGCAATTGGTTTTCATTTATCGTGATTAAATTTAAGCCTATACAACATCTAAACAAGATTTAGCTGAAACTAAGCAGATCGATACATTATGAATTAGTCTTATGTGTTCATTTTACATGTTTTTTTACAGCACACAATGCCGAACGTCACTTTCTACTATTTCCCCGTCAAGGCTCTAGGCGAGGCTGTTCGTCTTCTTCTCGCTTATGGAGGCCAGGAGTTCGAAGACAAGCGTGTCGCGATTGAGGACTGGCCAGCTTTTAAGCCAAGTAGGTTACATAAAATAATTCTGCCCGGCAACTATATTCATTAGGCAGCTAGATATTTCTCTAGAGACAATGATTTCACATTATTTGATTGGTATTTTAGCTACCATTTTATACATCGAGTAACACTACATTAAAATATTATTGCCAAACTTCACATTAAAATTAAAGCATATCAAGTAGTTATGGCAAGGGGTCTTGAATGACTTGCATTTGTTAAAATTCCGCCACTTGTTATCCAATGATGCGGGCGTCATTATTGTGTTTACACAATTGCTAAACTATATATGTACATAAGATTGTATGTTTAATTTTGTTTCTGTGAAATTTGCACACTGAAAGCTTTAGGTTTTCGATGGATCACTACTTGAAGCTGTAAGATAGTCTAAGACCTCTTTTCTTTATTTACTTAGCAATAAAGAAGATGCCGTCTGTAGTTTACGCGAGTAGTACACATTTAAATATAACACTTTAACGGTTTAAAAAATTATGAGACGTGTCTTCCCGTGACCACGGCTGCTGCAAAGAGTCCGAAACGTCGGGCCGTAGTTAAAAATAATTTTCAAACAAGTTTAACTAAAATATATCGCGTATTAAACCGTTAAAATGTTTTATTTAAAATAAAGAAGATTACATTTTACAACAATAATGACAGTTTGGTTTTATCAAAACACTCAAATCCTATTAGACTTCGTATGACACGGAACCACTGTCTTTTTTATAATAATTAAGATTATATTATAGTGAATAGTAAATGCAAGCTACGGAAGTCACATTATTCCCTAGTCAATAGTAACGTTCAGAATATATCAATGAACATTGAATTGCGATAACTTGACAGAAGACGTATTTGTTATCAGTAATCGTTGAGTATTAATTTCAGTTCAAATAAATATATAAGAGAATATTGTCACAAGCATATTGGCCAAGATGACACACCCTACAGGGAAATAAGAGATAATATCACTAGATCAACCACTCTCGCGAACCTGACGTAGACTTTGGTATTTTAACTGTATTTAAGAATTGGAACATTCTAATAATGATCAGTTGGAAATCATCGAGTCATTGTACTCAAATTGATAAGACATCACTGTAAGACATCGTAACTTGTTGGTGGCATACGATTAGATAATGTTGAATTAAATCAACTGTTACTATGCGTTTTGTAGTATAGATCTGTATTTGCTTCCGTAGCTTCGTTATAAACGTGCAACTTCGCGTGTCCAGGATTCGATATCACAGTGAATTATTTAGTTTGACCAGAGCAGAAGCGTTTACTTGCGAAATGTAATTAAGACACTGACTAACGCATGGACAACAAACAACAACACATTTTACGGTTTTAAACAAAAAAATGTGTTGCGTCAAACATATAGAATTAAGAGTATAAAAAAAACAATATCATACCTACTTATATTGATATTAATATAACACTTAAACGGTTTAGAACGCGATATTTATTAGTTAAACTTTTATGAATATTATATTAAGCAGCAGTCGTGGTCTCCCCGTGTCCACGGCTGCTGCAATGCATCCGAAAAGTCGGACCGTAGTAAAAAAAAGAAGTTCAACTAAAATCGCGTTTTAAACGGTTAAAGTGTTTTATTCACTACAGACTGTATTTACTTATATTGATTTTTCAAAAGACTGGTTAAAACCACAAGCGATCGATCTAATGATTGGTTATCGATGAGTCTACAATTCTTTATCGTTGTATTTGCTATTGTGTCCAACTGGTTTCACAAAATGGCGGATGATGTAATTTTAAATAAACATTTCTTGTATTATCAGATGATACGATAACTGGTTTCAGAATGTTCCAAGGCCTTGCGTTTTATTACAGTATTGTAAACTTTTTGCCGAATTAGATAAACCGACGAAAAGTACAAAAAAATAACTCATTATAGTCTCAAGGTTTAATTAAATATTCATTAAACAAAGGATAACACGTTATCTATTAAAAATAATAGCTAAATAACTTTAGACCGAATTCATTTTTGACAGAGATGCGAAGGTAATTTTAAGTTATTAGTCACTACCAGTGTCATTGTCTTCTGTTTTCTAATATCTAAATATATATTTAATAATTCCAGGATTTTTTCTGCTTTATAAGGATTATTATAATACTTAGATGAAATAACAAACATTTTTCTAGGCACCCCATTCGGCCAGATGCCAGTATTGGAGATTGATGGCAAGAAGTACGCACAAAGCTTCGCTATCTGCCGCTACCTCGCCCGCAAATACGGCCTTTCGGGCTCTGACGCTGAAGAGGACTTCGAAATTGACCAGAACGTCGACTTCTTGAATGACATTCGTGCTAGTGAGTAAAAATACGGTCTCATATCATTAGGCCTTCGATTCGATACCCGCCGGGGCCAATTGTATTGTTTCTGAAACATTGGACTTAATCTGGCCAGCCGGACATTAAACGAGTGGTAGAAATATCTTAAATTCTGTTCGAGTCTCGAATCACCATCCACATGTGAAATTTTTCGGTTCCAGGATGTAGATTTCCGAATATCCTAAGCCAAAATAGGTCTACAAAACACGTTCCTTGAGGTATTTCATATTCTATCAATTGAAGCCTTGCTTATCTGCCCTTCTCTGCCTTAAAAATCTCTTTACCTATTGACGTACATTAATATTTTGTTGCTTACAGAGGCCGCTGTAGTCCAATACGAGCCGGACCAGGATGTGAAGGCGAAGAAACACGAGGAGCAAAGTAAGAACGTCTACCCGGCGTTGCTCGAGAAACTCGACGAGATCATCAAGAAGAACAATGGACATATCGCTGCTGGCAAGGTATAAACAAACCGATGCTGAAATAATTTTTGAAAGTGGTCAAGTAGTTACTAAGAGAGAGAACGGAACCAATTTGTTTGATATCATTCGGGAGTTACGCGTCAATCAGACAAATATCAATCTCGGATTAGAGGTATTTTGAATTAAGAATGTACTTGGATTAAAAATAAATTATAACTCGTTGGAACTTAAAGCACCATCTGAGCTACCGTGGCGCCCACGTCATTGCCGAATTTCTTCTTAATCTAAATCGATTTTTAGTATAATGCCATCATGTGGAAAATAATAAATAGCACTGCTAATAATTAACGGGTCGTGAGTCCAAAATTTTCTTTTTATATTTTTTTTATTCATGAACTTCGTCAAAATTTTACGAAACACTTAAGAAGAAAAAGCCGTCCAGTTTTAACGCGTTCTGGTTTCAGTCTGGATTTCCTCCATATGCAAAGACAAAATTGATGACAGCGCATCCACTATGTGAGTTAACTCTATGTTATGCTGTAACCTATCATAAAAAAAATTTTTTTATACAAAGAAGAGAGAATTTAGACCATAGTCAATAGTTTGTATTTATCTTTTTAGCTGACCTGGGCAGACTTTGCATTTGCTGGTATGTTCGACTACCTGAAGATGATGATGCAAATACCAGACTTGGAGAAGAAGTACCCAAGCTTCCAGCAAGTAGTGGACGCCGTATACTCCCTACCTAAGGTTAAGGCGTACGCTGATAAAGTATCTAAAACCGACTTTTAAGGCCAAAACACCCACTGCCTTTACAAAAAATAAGTATTTACTGAATTATTTCACTGCTTAGGAGTATTTTTCTTTGTTCACCTTTCAGTTTACTCAACTGAGATAAAAGATCTATAGCTTTTTCGCACAACAGTTGATAATATTTAAAGAAAAATAAAAGAGATTTATATTACACATGTTTTCCTTTGCGCAGAAATGTCACTTATGTTGTTTACAGTGTAGACTGTAAAATGTTTTTGCGAAAATGATTTTTGCTTATAGATCAGAGTATGTATTACTGAAAGTAATATCTACTGCACAAGTTTATGTTATTTTAAAATAATTCGACTTAATGAAGTCTCACTCACAGCATTTTCCTAACCAAGTTACCTTGAAATGTAAGTTCTACTCGCATTTACATATAATATATGGAAAGCTATGTGCCATTCTCAAGTATTACAGTGCTAAGTGAAAAATGTGCCTTATACAATAATAACAATGCATTTATTAAATATACTTTACTGCTTTATAAGCTCGTAAATAGCTTTTCAATCTTTTGTCCTTTTCGTACCTATGTCATTATCTATTGGAATGTAAGAGACAAAACATTGTTTATATAATTTTATAACTTAAGCTGGTAAAAGTATACGCCATATTTACTATATTAATACACGTTAAAATGTTATTGTTGTTTTATTGGTATTTGATTGGGATGTATTGTTTTCACAATTATCCCATTTTTATTGCACACATAAACATTTTTATGTGAAAAGCCTTTTGTGTAAACGTTTATTATTAACTAACTGACCCCGCGACTTCGTCTGTGAGGAATAGTGACTATTGACAGAATTTTTATATTTGGGAATATTTCTTTATAAAAGCGCATTCAGGGCAGGCAATATAGTTAAGTGCTACTTGCCGGACCTCTCCCTCACAATGCTCCCCCCCCCCCCCCTCCATTCCAAAAAATTTCATTGTTCTAGTACAAAATCACGAATTTTCATACAAACTTTAACCCCTAACAACCCTTTTATGGATTTAAAGGCATGTCCTTTCTCAGTTCTAATATTATCTGTGTACCAAATTTCATTTAAATCAGTTGAGTAGTTTCGGAGTTAAAGCCGGAGGCAGACAGACAGAGTTATTAACTCTTTCTACACAAACTAATATCATAGTAATATAAAAGTATAGTTTGTGCTGTGTAAAATAATTTTAATAAAATATTTGAAGTAATTTTTAATGCAATTAAAAATCGGTTAGTTTGTAATAATGTTATAATACTTAATATAAAAAAATAATGTGACTATGTAAGGGGAAATGAGTTGGCCTTCTAATTAAAATGTGAAACAAGTTAATAAAATCCACTTAAAAGTTAACGTAATATTGAGTAACAGTAGATATATTTTTAACATATTTACACAATTTACCTAACACTTTGGTTTAACAACCACTTAAAAAATATTATCTGTATAGCACCAGTTCTAAGACTTTAAGACTTTTTCTTTTATGACGAGATTAAGTCCAAAATCAAAGTGCAAGTTATGAGTAAAACAAATGACGTCTAGACATGGCCTTGTGTCGTCACGATTACTTGGCAGTTTTGTATTATAATTGTCCAAAGTCATCTACTGCCGGAGTATAGGGTTGGCAATTCAACCTTTACTAATATTTTAAAGCTGAAGGTTTGTTTGAACACGCTAACCTCAGGAACTACCGGTTTAATTTTACAACGCAACCCATACAAGGGTTATGCAATTAAATGTTTGTAGGTAGGTCCAACATAATACATTTTTTACTAAAATAGCTCGAACTACAAAATATATATTTGATTGTTACCTACTAGGCTGAATGAAGGGACCTTGAAGTCTCATAATAAAGCTAATATTCGTTATTAACGAAGGGCACGTTTCAATTACTTACAAAAACGTACAAAGAAGTGGTTGTCATGGATACCTTTTAAAAACACGTCTACTTCAAGGATATAAATTAGGGCCGCGTCTGGGAAGTCCTTGAGGTATGTTTATAACGGACAATCAAAATGACTAATGAATGAATACGAATGATCTTTGTAAGAACTAAACTATACATTACTTACTTACATAGTTAGCTGTATTCTAAGAGATGCGTGAAATACCTCGTTAATCAAATGGTTGGTAGACTTAATTGCTGATCAAGAGGTACAGTCTAGTGTACAGTACAAGAGGTAAGGGTTTAGGTCGAACAAAACGCGAGTTCAATATTTGTAACTTACAGGTTGGTAGGAAAAGGTGTCATTATCCCCATGCCTACGAGAACACATGATCTATTCTTTAATTTAGCAGATTGTTGTCGAAGCCCGCCCTGGACTTGGTTAAACCTGGTGGGGCTCGGCTCTGAAGCCTTCGTTTAGGAGATCTATCCCCACTTGTGAGATACTCACTGTTGGAAACATGACTTACATTGAAACCTGCTTTTGACAACCCTACGCCATGCCATGATATCATACAGATATCGCTATAGTATGTAATCATTATCGGCTAAATTATCAATGACTATCAAAACCGATATTATATTTTGGAGTTATGAATTCGAGTCAGTTTTAATCTAACGGCCTACGCATTAGTTGTCGGTTCTTCAAGATCTTGTAAGTATTTTATGGCATCATTAAGTGTAAAGGATATATACCAATGCTATCTAGTATCCCCTTTTTGGGGTATAGGGTTAAAACACGTTTATTTACAAGTAGTTGTTCCGACTTTCACTGCCTCTGTCTTTCTCGAGGCTTTTCGTCCCCAACGTAACCCAACACCTTTAACCACAATATTACGAAAGCGGTTAAGTTAAGTCAGCTAGTTTTCACATACTCACTTTCAAATCCCAAAAGTAAGTTTTGTTCATATTTAGTTTTTTACGGATTACCGAATACCATTACATAGATAAGGAAACATATTCTGTTGCCAACCATTTATCAATTTCTATTAACGTATTTAATTACATTTTTGATTAAACATGAACACTAATTGAAAGTTAGACAAGTCATTGTTGTAAATAATGACATATTATTATTATTATCAAGAAAAATCGAAACTGAAATATCTTTGTCAGCATTCTATTCTTTAAGATAGAGAAGGACAGAACAAGCATGGCGGTTCACTCGAAAGGTGAACCACCGCCATATAACATCTAAACAAGATGCGCTCGACCTATTTTGGCTTTGGATATTCGGAAATCCGCAGACTGAAACCGAAACGCGATTTTACTTCACGGCTATTTCATTTGTGGACGGTAGTTCGCGACCCGGATGGAATTTAGATAGTCCAGTCGTAGTTTCATGTTTCAGAAAAATTATACGTTAATTAGAAATGTGTAAGACCTGTTGAGGATCAGAACCACGACAGGTTCGTTGATTATTATCATTGTTACCATTGCATCGACAAGCCCGTTAACTAACCGTTAGCTGACGTACTTATTATTTAGAAGTTGACTATAACGTCGAAATATATTAGATCAAAAATGTAGGTCTCATTGCCTACAATAATAATAAAAACCTTCTATTCTATATTGGCTAGAATAAGTTGCTACCGAAATCAGAACTTTCATCGAGTTACCGGTGCTCCAACTGTAGTACTATTGTATACGTGTACTGTTATTTCGTTTTCTTACATTACCAATCCTTTTTCAGCTGAAATGGAAAACGTTGTGTTTTACTATTTCCCCTTCAAGGGAATGGGTGAAGGCATCCGTATGCTCTTGAACTACGGAGGTCAAAAGTTCGATGATCGCCGTATACCAAGAGAACAGTGGCCTGAACTAAAACCAAGTATGTATTCTACTTTTAACACTTTAACGGTTTAAAAGACTAAACAGCCGCTTTGCAAAAGCAATAATAGCATATATCTAATATATTTCGCGTTTTAAACCGTTTAAGTGTATTATATTAAAGGTACTACTGGCGTAAACTACAGACAGTATATACATGTTTACTTTTTTTCCCGCAGTTTCAAGTTCCTTCTATCGGATTCTAATACTCTTGTATAGGAATAAAAGGTTGTTGTGGGGAGGGAAAAATTAAATTCTACCCACACAGGAATTTGTCATCTAAAATTTTTCAGATACCCCATTCGGCCAGATGCCAGTATTAGACGTGAATGGCAAGCAATACAGTCAGACACTAGCCATCGCTCGCTACCTCGGGCGCAAGTACGGCGTTGCGGGGGAGAACATTGAAGAAGCCTTCGAAATTGACCAGAATATGGACTTTCTTCAGTGAACTACGTGTCAGTAAGTATAGACTTATCAATTATTATATTATTAGCAATTATTTTGTTTGAAAGCTTTAATATTTTTCACATGTGCATCATCATGATGCCACTATATAAATTAAAAATCGATTAGAAATTGGATAAGAATGTGACTTGGTTAGGACTTGAACCGGCATCCCCAGCGTTCCCAGCTGGTAGCTCAATTGGTTAGCGTGCTGTAGCTTTGACCAATTGAGCTACCGAGTCAACAGCACGGAACGCTGGGGGTGCCGGTTCAAGTCCTGCCCGAGTGGTATTCTTATCCAATTTCTAATCGATTTTAATTATTTTGTGCCTTATATACACTTAACACGATTTATAGGGAAATTAGACGTATGAAATAAAATTTGTATCCTTATTTTACTAGAAGTAGACTCTAAAAAACACTAATGAAACGCGACTTGATTTCTGTTGTTTAATGAAATTACAGATTAAATTTAAACTTTCCACATTAAAACACGATACAACAGCCACGCTTAACTACACAATATTGTCGTTTATTTTGAAGAATGCAATAAGAAATACGGCTCCAGTCTTACATAGATATTCGACGTGAAAATAAATCTACTTTAAAAGTCCAAGTATTTTTTTTTATGAAGTGAATATTAAGAAACTATTTTCGTATAAAGATGCATAAGTTGCAAATTATAACCGCCGTGAATGATTTACACAAAAAAACTTATTCAGATTGGACTTTGTTTGAATAATATGCCTGCTTATCAATTCCAAAGTACAATATTAATGCTCATAGGCTAGTTTTTGATAAAACAAAAAACTAACAGTCGACATTGATATCGTAGTAGGTACGATTTTTAATGAAGTAGTTGGTAGTAGTGGTAAATAATAAATATAGACAGTCCAAAAGAAAATAACATTTGCTTACTTTTAATAATAATACCTTTCAGAGTGTGCCGCACCCATGTTTGAGGAGGACGCAGCACTCAAGCAAAAGATGAAGGACGACTTGGACAAGAATTATATACCTGTTGCCATGAAAAAGCTTAACGAAATCATCGGAAACAACAATGGATACATCGCTAATGGAAAGGTACAAAGACGATATTTTCATCAGATAGTTAGCAGTTCCCGTTCGCACAGATAGAACTCAAGCCTCATATCATATATATACTATCTGTGCCCGTGTCCTCGTGAAATAGTTATTTTGAACATCAATATTTATTTTTCAAAATACCCTCCTCAGATTTCAAAAATCTTAGAAGGTAGTCATTTTTTTTCGAACATTTAAATAAATCATTCATATTGTTTGGTTTCTTGAATCGTCTTCCCGCACACACACAGTAGCCCTCAAAGATGATATTTTCCCCGTTTTTTCCACGATCTTCCCTCTGTTTCTTTGCTCCTATAAAATAATATCATAACCAAAAGCATTTCTCAGTAATTTTCCAACCAACACAAAAATTTTTTTCAATTCAAATCAATAGTTTCTGAGATAAGCGCGTTCAAACATTATAATATTGGTGTAATAGCCGTGATTCACATTGACTTCTTTTAAGTTTTGGTCAGGCGCTCCGATATTAGTGGTTTGAAGGAATTTTACAAATATTTCATCATTTCATTCGATTTAATCTCTGCGCCCAGCCCATTTTTCAGTTTCGTTTGATTAGATTAATGTATAACCTTGATAACTATACGTAATGCTTATAATCAGTGCATTCTAACCATTATTTGATAGCCCTTAATTTATTACGCTTCGAAGGGAAAAACTAACGTACAAAAGTACGTAGTAAGTCAAAATAATAGTGCGCCAAAGAGAATCGGATAATGGTTTCACTCACGAACCGTAAAAGCTCCGACGTTGCTGTACAATTTTTACGGGTTGGAGCCGTCTGCCGTCATGATTGTACGAGAACTTAATTTTTAACTAACTTACCTGGCAAATTCTATTGCCATAAAAATAATTTAAGAAGAATTATTACCACTAGTTCCGTGAGTTAACCTTAAAATCGCGTGCTCGCACGCAAATTAAAGAAGAATATTTCTTTTATTATTACTTACTAAAAAGTAATTTTCCCTATTTTTTCCACATTTCCATCTTCTGATTCGCTTCCGTTAGTCGCAGACAAAAGTGTTAAAGCATAAAGCCTTTCTTAATAATTAGTCCAAGCAACACAAAAATATTATTTCTATGTAACCTAATAGTTTCCGAGATTAGCGTGTTAAAACAAAGAATCTTAATGTAATAAGACGAAAAACCTCAATGAGTTCTATGCTTTCGTGATGTTAGTACTTAATAACTAATTCTTTTGCAGTTGAGTTGGGGTGACTTCGTAATCGCCGGCGTCTACGACGGATTAAAGAACATGCTCCTTCAAATGCCGGACCTGGACGAAAAGTACCCGAACGTCAAGAAACTCAGAGACAACGTCGTCTCCCTCCCCAAAGTTAAGGAATACGTGGCGACATCTGCACCACAGACCCCCTTCTAAATAAAGATCTTAATATAAAATTGGTTAACGACTAATTCAAAATATTGCAGTTCTAGCCGAGATCATATTTTTGTTTATTGTCTGTAATATACTACATAGGAACCCCTTTTAAAAGCTATTGACGTCAACTTTTACTTTGATGCCATGACAAAATCGATTGTGATATTATGTCTTTGAAATTAAAAGTATTATTTATTGAAAATTTAGTTTTATTCCGATATACGAATACGATTTACTTTACCAGGCCATCACTAAGTTCTTTGTACATAATACGTTCGACCCTTCTACGGAATATATTAAATGTAAGAGGTTATACTGGATAAAATAATATTGTTCGTAATATGACATACATTCAGTGGCGTAGCTATCGTAGGACGTATATCAGAGGGCCCTTGGCCCTTTAACCTAAGCTTGAAAAAAGCGAGTCAGCCAACTCGCCAGCTCCTGAAGCTAGGAAACCTCGACCCTGCTCACAAGATTTTTTTTTAATTTCATGATTTTAGGTGAACATAACATCAACAATAAGAGGATTCCCGATTCAATACAATTACCAATAATTAATCGCCTTAGTAATTTAGTAAGTTAATTGCGATAGAAAATAAGGCGGCATCAAACTTGGAATTGAGTGAAATTATAGATTAATTCGCAAAAATTAAAGCGCCCAAGAGGTTGTGAACTGGACTGCGAAGTCTGTAAAAAATCGTTGTTTTTTCATTTGTTGATTTCATCTGGGTAATAAATATTTTATATTGTCATGTGCGTCGTTGCGTATTTAATCCTATTTTCTTTTGTCAAACACAGTGATTCTACCCGTCATAGAGATGACATATGGATTTAGCCTACTAATGAAAAGTTCATCCCACATTATTCATTTTTATACTTATCTTTTTAGAGAATAAAAGTTCATCCCACTTATAAAGGGGGGGGGGGTCCCCCCTCTTTCTTCCCCCCCCGGGGCCCCCCCCCCCCTTTCCCCCCCCCCCCCATTTTTAAGGCTTGAACGCAAAATATATTAATTAATTCATTACATTAACAGCTGTTATTAGGTACAACGGGAGAAAAGTAACAATTCAACTATGGTTAGTACATAAATAAAAACACCTAGGCTAGGAAATTATACAATCTAAATTCTAGACTATTTATTATCTTCTAAAAGTAACTTTATCTTGAAAACGATGTCGCGGTAAAAAATAAATGCTATTCGTAAGTTTTATAACGCACTTTTTTATATTTATTTTTGTAATAATCAACAAGGGCGGGAGTCAGATAGACAGACAGCTTAAGACAAGTTTAAATCTTGGTTGTGAGTACATATATAGATATTTATCGTTGGGGCAGGTCACGCCGCACCTTCCTAGTATGTTCACATAATACATAGATATTACAAAGTATTTAGCCGCACCTTCCTATCTCATGCCTAGATAATAATGAATGAATTGCATAATAATTCTGTGGGTGTGGACCTGACTCTACTAAGCTGATACACGGTACTTCAACTGAACAGAAAAACAAGTTATTGTGGGAGGTATATAATATGTTCTTTCCATATCTTGTTATTGTCCTTTACTGCACCCGGGCATTATTATTTCTCAAGGGCCCTTGAAGTATAATAAATTGTAAATGTATATATCGAATTACTAAGGCTTATTTAAGGTAGAATCACGACGAACGGACAGACAAACATATTAGGAGTTTTTCTTACGAATCTATATTTTATTTATAATTTTATAGATAGTAAAGTATGATTTATTTTATTTGTTTTCACTTTTAAGTACTATACACACAAAGCAAATACTTACAAGATCGTATCTCAAATAATAATCTTAAAAAAAGCTTTTTTGTTTTTACTACACAGATTTAAATAATCCACTAAATTTTATCTAAATTTATGTTTTTCCCTGCAAATGTTATCTGTGTGATATCTTTTAGATACAGCCTTTATCGATAAGAACTTGGTTAACCCACAAGTATATTGATAAGAGATTTTCTTATGCTATGTAATTGCATCTGTTGGAACAAAATCAACAAAAGGCATAGCAATGATAAATGTTTCATTCGACCAAATTTTCAAGAAAAAACAACGATATCTCGCAAAAAAATGATATAATAATTTGTGAACCGAGTCATGCACGCTCACCATTACATGGCGAATTCACTTGTGGAGCCGTTCAAGGTTATCCAGTGCCGGTTTCGTTAGGGTTGACAAAAAAAAAAAAAAAAACGGTTAGTTGAATGTGCTATTTCAATAAGATACCACTGTTTAATTTATATAATGTAGGTATTATGCAGAAGTTATTAGTGCTAACAAAAACTTAAGAGTGTTTCAACAAGGCTGTGATATATACTAATAATATAAATTTTAAATTCTATCAATATTATATTACTATTTAATCCATTAAATTTCACATTGAATATAGAAAATACGAAGCGCAATCATCTTCTAATCTCTTTGAATTAACACTATTCAGAATAAGGGTGAAAAAATAAAAGTCTATTTGAATGACATGATTTCTGTACTGGTTAATTAAATACTGTCTGTAGTTTACGCGAGTTTTTTTTATAAAACACTTTAACGGTTTAAAACGTAGGGCCGTAGTTAAAAATAATTTTTTAACGAGTTTAACCAAAATACATCGCATTTTAAACCGTTAAAGTGTTTTATTTCGACATTCTTTCTATCACATCTGTGGAGTAGAACGAACTAGAAGTAAATACGAGAAGAATTAGGATAGTCACAGCCATTACTTACTTTTTAATGAATGTTAAAAAACTATGTCGTGTTTAAAGAAGGATAATCCTCCAATAATTAAATAAAGTTTGTTATACAAAAATGTGTTTGTTATTTGTGGCAGCCCTACGCTATAGAAACGTAGATGTATCTATACTTACAGATCGGCTACAGCTAGATATCAGTCAGTATTAAGTCGGTTACGCGTAGGCACGTAACAACATATATTTGTGATATATTAACAACTGAGTGAGTACATTTATATATATTTGAGATAAGTAAGTTATAGTGTAGTGTGTGTTTTCCACGCAAATTTAATTTATTATTTACTTTAGAATTCAACAGAAGCCGGTTATCGTGTTTATAAATAGATTCGAAAGTCGCCGGTTGAGGAGTTTTCTACTTTATATAGGATAAATATTATATGTAGAAAATGTTATAAAATTTTCATGTAGTGTTGTCACAAACGCAGTATTGATTATTTTTAAAATTAGTTATAATATATTTTCATGTAGTATTAGTTCTTAAACATTTGTAAAATACGACGCAGCATTTGACATTTCGTTAGGAATTATTAGAATTTGTATTGAAAACTTCGGTTATATTCATAGAATCATCTTAATATATTATTTAAATACGACAAAAAACTGCAGCATTCGCTATAGGTATGCATTTAACGGTATAACTCGTATTGTAGCTACCTAAATGATAGGCGTTTGAACACTACTTTAGTTTATTATTTCATTGAAATATATTACTAATTGCCTTTGGCTATTTCAATTCTAATAAAAGGTTGTTGACACTTTAATGCTTAAACTTAATTATATGCATAAAAGAAACACAAAGTTACCTAGTTATTTATGATCACCACGTCGCTAGGCAATTATGAATAATACCGGCCAAGGTATTGTAACAAAAAAGGTTTCTCGCATACCTAAATGTTAATTATCATTGTGTTGTGTTTGATACATTCGTACTTACATATCATACGTTAGTAGTGTATTTTTTCTAACTTGTCATTTGGGGTAAACAAACAAACAATTTACACGTAATCGTGATTTCCCCATGAGTTAACAAAAAAAAAACAATATTACACTAAAATCACTTTTAACTAAAATTCAATTATATATTAAAAATCCCAAATTGTGCTAAAAATAATAAAAATGCCATAAATAAACTTACGAAAATTGACAGATTAAAATTTCTTTAGTTTGACAATAGAAGGTAAGAATCCCACTTATGCACGATCGCAATACAAACGTCCAAATAAATAATAATGACGAAAAAAGAAAAAAAAACTTAAAAGTGATGTCATTTGTTTTAAGTCGATAAGTTTGTGTAGGTCGTTTGGTCCATATATATATACAGAGTTAAAGAAATATCGAATATATATTCGATATTTCTGTTGCAACAACTTCACTCTATGAAAGACCATCTCCAGTTCTCTAGTGTCTATTGAAAGGAGAGACGGTTCCAGTTCTCCATGGTTTCTTGCCATGTTAGAAAAATACACTATAAAAAAATCTATGCTAATATGTAACTCTCTGTTAGGTATTGCATTTTGGCCATAACTGGATGATTTTTTATGTATGTACATAGATAGTTCTCGCCTAATTAATTTCTGCTCCTTTTCAGTAAAAATAAAAACGACTATCTTATCTAAAAGTGTAAGACCCGTTTTTAAATTAATGATAACAATACAATTAGTTAAAGCCATATATTGGAGCTAAACATGCCTTTATTGTAATTATCGAGCTTTAGATAACCGTATAGGATACCTAATTATTTTTTTTTATTATTTTTTACATTCCGTGGTGACATTTAATGTTTTACCGGGCTTACTCGTTATTATTGTAAGGAAGGCCTTTTTTAACTCTTTTTTTTTTCGATTTTAATTACTTCACTATTTATCCTCTATTAGTTTAACATGTGATTGTTTTCAGGAGTCATGGAAAACGTTGTGGTATACTACTTCCCCTTCAAGGGTTTGGGTGAGGGAATCCGTATGCTCTTGACCTACGGAGGACAGAAGTTCGATGATCATCGCGTCCCAAAAGAGCAATGGCCGGATTTCAAACCAAGTATGTTTATTTTTTATTTTAAGATCTGTAATATGTGAATCGGTTGACCGTTCTATAGCAGCGTTGTAAAATCTCAAAATAACAATTATATTAAAAAAAATCGATTAAAAAAAAAAAATTCAATGGAAAATAAGAAATTTATCCAGCATGGGGCTCAATTAATAGTAGGCGAAACACCCCAGCTGTATAAAATCTAAACAAGATGCGCTATTGACCGATTCAACCACAGGTACACTAAGTAATAGAATATGTTTGCAGTAGTAGTGTTATAAACTTATCCAGCCTTATTACAAAAAAACTTAAACCAGGTTTAACGGTTAAATGAATCCAAGTTAGTACCATAGTTAGTCCAGTCACAAGCGATAAACTTCGTTTTGTAATAAGGACTTCAAAGGCTTAAACCAGGTTTCAGATTTAGTCCTTGTTTTGTAATAAGAGCGATCATGTAGAAATTGGCAATTTAAATGTTGAAGGAAATTTACGTTTTACCATGAGCATAAACTTATTTCAGAGACACCTTTCGGCCAGATGCCAGTACTAGAGGTCAACGGCAAGAAAATGAGTCAGACCCTGGCCATCTGTCGGTACCTCGGCCGCAAGTATGGCATCGCTGGCGAGAACCCTGAAGAGGCTTTTGAAATCGACCAGAATATGGACTTCTTCACAGACATCAGAGTTAGTAAGTGTATCCTCTTAATATTCTCATTTAAATGTGAAAAATGTAAAAGCACAAGTGCACTAAGCACAGTGACATGTTGATAGAAGGCTGTCTCCTTCCAACAAAAGTGTCAGAGGATGTCAACTTTTCCCCCTATTCATTAGGTTTAAAAATAAACAAGTGACCATTAGATATGTATTTGTGCTTAAGCTTTATTTTAAATTTACAGAGGCATCCACTGTTATGTTGGAGCAAGACCCAGCTGTCAAACAAAGGATTAAAGACGATTTAGAAAAGAACTACTACCCAGTAGCGTTGAAGAAACTTGACGAAATCATCGGAAACAACAACGGACATATTGCTAATGGAAAGGTAATTAACACGAAGTAAATACTAGAATAGAATAAAATGATATAGATCTTCAAAAATAAAAGAAAAAGGGTAAACTAAAGTTTTGTGTTCACCTGTCGCATTTTGAGTTTCTTTGTTTATTGAGCCGCCCCGACCACCTATCGATATGCCACGTATCATGTTATTGACTATTACTTTGGGTCTTACACAAAAATTGTCATTACAGTTAAGCTGGGGTGATTTCGTCATCGCTGGTGCCTATGACGCCATTAAGAACCTTCTACTCCAAATGCCAGAACTTGACGAGAAGTATCCTAATATCAAGAAGCTCAAGGAAAACGTATTATCCCTACCCAAAGTTAAGGAGTACGTCGCCACATCAGCTCCCAAAACCGAAATGTAATATATGTGTTTCAAATTTTAAGACTTGTATTTTAAGTATGTATTAAAAGTTTATATAATATTATTAAAAAAGAAGAGAATGAGAATAACCCTCGGTTTTTATTTTTGTTGGGAAGATAAATCTTACAACACACACCGCTGCACCTAGCGCCCGCTATAAATACTTATATAACTTTAAGTAATCATTAATTTTGAGAGACAAAGGAAACCCAAGTTGTGCATATCACACATGCAAGTACTTGCTGTATTATAGTATTTTCACAGAACGATAGTTCAGACAGAATCTTCTCAATAAACTAATAAAAGTAATCGATTGTTTAAAAATATATACATAGTTACGGTTTCTACTGTGTTAGTTATTTTTATTATTTTTTTTAAAATAAACCTTCATTACAAATTCACGATATTCCTTTTATAATTTAAACTTAAAAAATAAGAATATTCTTTATTACTTTTCCTGCCCTTTTTAAAATTATATTTTTTATTTTTAACGAAAAAGGTTTTGTTCTCGTGTGTTAAAATAGATAGAATGATAAATAAATACATTTCCGTGTTTTTAATATCGTTATAATGTGGTAGCGTGGATTGTAAACGCGTGGGCCTTTAACATAACATAACACCTTCATAATTTGTTTAAACTATATGCGTGCTAATACAAAGATAATCTAATTGAGAGCAACTCGTGATTCTACAAATGACATGAAATAACATAACATGGTATAAAATGTGCCACCTTTATTAAGGATTACCAGTATTATTCACGGAGTAACTGAAAATAGTTATTAAATACTGCACCAACATGGGATATATACTGTACGCTGTCTTATTGTGCATTAATTTATTTGATAAAATAGCATCTGAAGACGTCCCGATGTTGGAAAAGATTGACGAGAAGGCTAGCGGCCATATTGAAAAACGCTCCGTTCTGGACGAAGACCTAAACGATAATAATTACAAACCGGGATACGAGAATGCGTTTTTGGGACCGCACAGGATTCGAGTGTTGCCAGCCTATCTTCATTAAAATTGACGGATTTCTTTATAATTCTTAACTGGTGCATGGTGCTCTTAATTAAGCTTTTATATTAAACAAGCTTACGCAATGCATTTTTAAGGGTTTTATTTATTTGTAAGGATGATAATAATATTTATGTATAGATTATTGAGTAAACACAAAATGGCGATTTTAGCGGTAAGTACGTAAGTAAGTTAGAACCTACAAAAAACAAATATCTTTATAAAAGTATTAATAGCTATTTCGAACAATTCAAATTCTTTTTTACTACGTACAATGTACGTTTTCGCGAAAATGTCGTTTCTTTGGTATGAAAAATGAAAATAATAAGTATAAAATCGAACTATTTTATTGAAAAAAATCATATTACTGTGCACTTACAGAAATAATAAATTCATAGTAATATGTTCACCAATAATAATAAGAAAATTATATCTAGTGTGTGCTCAAAACAAGAAAGGAGTTAATAGAAGTTGCCCAAAACACTAATATTAAATTAATTTTTAACTAAGTAAATGTACAAAATGGCGGATTACCTCCTTTCAATTCTTAATTCGAAAACTATATTATAACACTATGGTTTTGCGATCGATTTAGCCAACCATAATATTTCAAGCTAATGGTCGCAAAAACCTGTCAAAATATATTTCTAAATAATTTCTTAACTCTAGCAAAACTTATTCTAGGTATATAAACATCTGGCATTTATATCTTCAGTTATCTTTGGATGTGGTAATTACTTTCTTAAATTATCTAACAATTTTAGAAATATATCTTTGCAATAATTGTTCTTTGGACGAGAATATAAAAATACATCTGTGCGTCATAAAAATACCTCTACAATTAAATAAGCACCGTTGATTCAGCGACATGAAAATAAATGAAAATATAATCAATTTAAACCATGTTGGCGATAAACTATCGAATGGATGAGATTTGGCCGTACATTAGTTAAGTATTTGATAAAGTTTTTATAAGTACATAGTAATTAATACAATTAAAACCGAAACATATAAAAAAATAATCAAAGCGGAAACGAATCCATCGAAAATATCTAATATTAAGTGAATTAAAAATATAATTTTAACATCCATATGAATAATAAATGTTTTAAATTAAGAAAACTCTTTTCTGCAAATAGTGATTTGTTACGAGTTTAATTTAAAACTAACTTAAACACCTATTTTTGGCACATTGAGAATCCACAGAACTTTGGAACTTTGGTAATATTATTTTTAGTAAGTATGTGGACAGTTAATAATTATATATAATTAGCTATATTCTCTGATATAATTTAGAAAGAAGTAAATTGAAAAAAAATAACCGCCATATTGTTTTTTTTTTATTGACAGAGAATATTTTTTTGTTGTTTACGGGAGGGAAAACGATAAGTATTACACTTTTATCGGCGAAGAACGTGAAATAATAATATTCTATTTCTAACTACGACTTGACATTTTGTATACTTACTTTACAGCAGTAAAGGTTACGGGTGGACTACAGATGGCGGTAAAATCAATTATAATATTTTCGGATTTTAAACAGTTAAATCCGTCTTAATGAGTGAAGAAGATGTCTAATATTTTAATATATCAGAAATCTAGAACTCTTACAGCAGTAAAGGTTACGGGTGGACGACAGATGGCGGTAAAATCATTTCTAATATTTTCGGGTTTTAAACAGTTAAACCCGTCTTAATGAGTGAAAAAGATGTCTAAAATTGTAAAATATCAGAAAATTTAACTAAATCCAGAACTCTGTTGTTAATTATTTAAACCTATTGTTAGTACACAATATATTATTTGTATTAATTCCATCTCGAATATACATAAAATGACAACGTTCAACTTAACTAGCGTTTACTTTAAATACACTGTCAGCTAATAACATATAGTGGAATAAATTTTATCGAAATATACATACAATTTAATTAGTAAGTATCTGTAATGCCTTGGAGTTATACACATTTATATCTCATCGAGTAAACGAAATATACAATTTAATATAACTTTAACGTTTAACATATATGAATAATTTGTCATTTAAGAATCAAGCTTATAATAATCCTTAATTTAAAAAAAATCGACTTAGTGCGAGTTTATGGTTGAAGGAAAAGTGTGTTCTTGCATCAAAATTCAATTTACACAACGCTTTAAAGTAAAGTCAATCTCATTTACTAACATTTCAACACCTGGTTCCCAAAACACTTATTTAACATTGATATAAACTATTCGTATTCGTGTTGTTCAAGTGTATGCGAACCTCTTAAACGCAGATCCTACTGTAAAAGGGTTAAGAGGTATTAAGAATATGGATCACTTAAATCAATGTATTAGGTACCTAAATTATGAGTTTTACTATTATCTCCAACATAATACGGTTTCAAGATATTGCCTAATAATTACATCCTTTTTCACACCAATATTAATTAATACTCGATACAGACAAATTAAATTAAAGCCAGTTTAAGTAAAACTCATAGAAGAGGTACTAAGTTCTATTTTCAAAAATACACTTCTAAAACACCCCTTTTCGAAATATTTTGAATTTGAATATTATGTAATCGATGGTTTGATCGATTATTATGGACGTTCTTTGAATCGATTCTTAATACTCGCGTCGACAGTAATATCCGAGAGAGCGACACTTCTGACAGAGATGCTGAGGATGTATCTTCGACTGATCGCTCACGTCCAAGCCATCGGGTTTCTCCAAAGGTCTCTGGAAGCAACATGCAGTGAAGCTTAAGCGCCTAATAAATCATTTTTGACTTCAAGGTACGAAAAAAATGCGTAGAAAAGAATTAACCTTCTTTCAATAAATTAGAAAAATATCTGCAACAGTGATGTCTATCTTTTAAGATTGACTTACAAGAACCATTTGGAGGTAAGCAAAATTTTGGGCGAAAATATCATATGGCAAAAGAACGGTCAGATCAGCTAGTGTAAGTATATATACAATTTATAAATATACAAACAAATATACAAACTTGAATGAAAAAAGCCTAGTGTAAATCGGACTACGTATTACCTGCTTATGGGGAAATACATTGATCCTGCATTTGATGCACTCCTGTCCATTATTGGCCCAGGAGTTCCCGCTCATCCATTTGCGTTTGCACTTCGGACACTTGTACTCCCCGAAACACCGTTTCTTCCCTTGGTACGGGGTTAACCCTTCGCCTTTCGGACGGGCCTGAAAAATTAATTATTTAAAGCTGAAAAATGCTCTATTATACAACACTAATACGTTAGCTTCTTTATATTTATTTTAGATTTAATAAATTAGGTGGCCCGAACTGGAGTCAAACCCACGGCCAGGACATAGCATGCCTGCTGCATGCTGTTGCTCTACCGCTTGCCTTACCTCCCCGCACTTACTTATACTTGTGATAGATATATTTTAAATAATATATATGCAGACGTAAAGAAAATATTCCGTTAATGGATTAAACTAAAATCTTATCAATTATTGAAACGCTAATTTAATCTAAAGATAAAATGCGTAATTTTTACAATTTACGTATGTTTACGGAATAGTCGTTTGAAATATTGACTGGCTCGTTTAAATAAAACACTTTAACGGTTTAAAACGCGATATATTAGTATTTGAACAATGATTTTTAACTTCGGCCCGACGTTTCGGTTGCTTTGCAGCAGCCATGGCCACGGGGAGACCGGTTCGTTGTTGTTAAAGTAGCAGCGTATGGCTAATAATCGAGTCGTGGGTTCAATCCCCCCTGGCTCCAACATTTTTCTAATTAATTTATATTTTTTCGGAATTCATGTTTGACTTCATGTGGAAATGTGGATGTTAAATGGGGTATCTAAAATCTGTCCGGGTCACGAACCACCGCCTACAGATGAAAAAGCCGTCAAGTTTCATCGCGTTTCGGCCTCAGTCTGTAGATTACCTAATATCAAAATACAAATAGACAGCTTATCTTGTTAAGATGTTATAAGTTCCCCTACCAACCCGTAAACAACATGCTAGTCAAATAGCGTATTTTATCATAAAAAAATGGATCTACCAATGGATTTTCTTTGGTAGAAGCGTATAAGCAATAATAAACGCTCCTTGAGAGTTGTTTAGTCTAACACCAATCATATTGTGGCACTTAACTGAAGTACAGAAAGAGCTTTTGTTATTTTAGGTTTGCCACAGAACGAGAACGGCCGTCAACCTTCATAAATTAGTTTAACACTTAACATTTGTAAGAAATTAATTTTTCTATAGTTTTGAGAATTGATACCCGAACCTTTACAAGTGGTGACATTGTTTAGTTAAAAGCTTACGTGGAAATAAGAGTTTGTTTAAATTTGTAGGTGCCTAAAATTAAAGCATATGAATTAACTATGATTTATTTACGCAGACGTTAAAATCGTCAAAAAAATTGTGAGACGTGGCTAAATGGGACTTTACTATTCTGGGGTTCGATGTCTGAAAAGCCCCAAGAACTAGTAGGTAACGCAGATTGTTGTCAACAATGTTCATTGCTTATAGAATTGATACAATGATATTGATTGTGAAAATGATCTTGACATTTTCTACGAATTCCTCTGAATAGGAAAATATTCAAAAATAAAATCTTTTTGGCAGTTCGCCCGCTCTCTATTAGAAGCACGGAAATACACGTACTAAAATTTGGTGATTAATTGTTTAACAATTTGATCAAACTGTGTTTCGAGTTAATTTCTGTTCTGGTAAGCTTGCAAGAAAACCATAAATTACTAGCTTAGTTAGCTATAAATCCTGTTCAAGGGTTCGCTTCGTCAATTTTTTGCCTGAAATGGAGATCGACAACCATTATAACAAATACTGAAAATAATGTTGTTTTAAATTTCTTTTCGTTTGATAAAACTAGGTTGGCGGCTTAAAACAGACTAACTTGTATTCATTGACATGACATAACACAGAGTATATATTTGTACTCATAAACCCACAGATAAAGTTGATACTATGAATATTTTGTTATGTAGATATAATAATCAATTAACAACAATATCATTGTCTCTTAAGTTTCATTTGGCGTCAAAATCATGATGTTTTGGCGGTAAGGTAAAAAGACAGTTTAGGAGAAAAACAAGTTCCAAAAATTCTGTCCAAGATAGCTTTGCGTTACCTGTGGACAATCGCCAATGTAGTGTCCTTTCTTGAAGCACAAGTGGCACATGTACGCTGGGGGCGGAGGACGCGGCGGCCGGCGCAGAGACAGGGCCGCTAATTGCTCTGCGAGGGACCCGCTGTCGTCTGTCGGCGCCTGGTTGGCACCCGTCGCTGCTGTGGGGAGTGGACCCCATACTGAACCGGGCACCCACTGAAATCGAATCGTACGAAAGTTATAAATACTGTCTGTAGTTTAAATAAAACACTTTAACGGTTTAAAACCCGATATATATTAGTTAAACATATTTGAAAATTATTTTTTACTACGGTCCGAAGTTTCGAATGATTTTAAAATAAGTTTAACTAATATGTATAGAATTTTAAACCGTTAATGTAACTATTAAAAAGTGTGTTTTATCAGATCTTTACTAATTATAAGAAAAGTTTGTTTGTTGGGTTGGGGGAGCGAGCCAATAAAGCAAACGATCCGTTACTTTATGACGTATTTCGCTTACAGAAGCAAACAATACGGCTTTAGAATGCTAGTGCATGAAATATACTTTTTTATAATCTCTTTTTAAAAACTGGGGTCGAACCCACGACTACAATTCTTGTTTACCATTTAATATCGTTTCGAATTTAAATAAAAGACGCTCGTATAACTTTTTCGCATAAAATAAATTTAACAATACTAATTTACACACAAATATACGCTAACCCATTCTTAGTTCTTTTTGTCAACCTGACCATCTTTCAAAAACTTTGCACCAATTATCTGAAGTTCCTAATATAGTGTGAATGAACCCTTATACATTAAAATGCGTAGTAAAACGCTTATTCGGTCTCGTGTTACGAGGCGAGATGTCAACATCCTCCGCCTTTGATCAGCGTCACCTGTGATATCTTACACCGAATGCTCGACCATTCGGGTTTCTAGTTTCTTAAACTGATTTTATTTAACACTGTAAAGAACGCGTTCTATTGATCTCATAGAACCGAATCAATTTATTCACAAAATCGGGTTTACTTAATCCGTTCGATCCATTGCAATCCGCGGGTCGAAAACCCAAAGGTTACAAGCTTTCATAGCTAAATTACAAAAAACTAAAGTTACATGAACAAACAATAACTTTCTCCCGTTTCAGCAATATTCCAGTTATCAAACGCTATAAAAGCCAAAGCTTTAGATACAATTTAGTTTATCACTGAGATGCGAACTTAGAACTACTTACGTCACTTTAACCTCCTGGAATCTCTTCAATAAAAATCTTGTTAATTTGTTAATGGTTTGATTAAAATTACGACCAAATAAATAATGATTTAAAACATCAAACAACTTCTACGGATATTGCCAAATATTTTAAACGACGAACAGCGGAACGTCAACGCGTTTAAAATTGGAACGTATCGTTAATTCGTTTAACATATGCGCGGGCGACGCTCAGTCCAATCGAATCTCGGGGCCGTTTACTTCTGTTTTCTTAATCTAATTCATATTCCTTTAAGGAATCCAATCGTGACTATTTTCAATATATACATGTGTGTGGGTACTTACGTGTGTAAAATGTTGAAATATGTTGTGTGTAGGAACAATCCCGTTTCGACCTTTGGATTCGTATTATTAAGAAGAGATGTCAAACAAGAGTAGTATTTGTGTTTTTACTTTTATTAATTTGCGGACGATTAATTACATAAGTTGTAAAACAAGTAGTTAAATGCAGCTCTGTGTGTGAGTTTCTCTGATCGATGTTATTTAAGAGCAAGTAGTGGTTCACTTTGTGTCACAGTGTGCCTTGACCAATCAAAACAATTGTTTTCCCGGGATTTAAGTCCGGGATCTCTCGTGTTTAATTCAATGCTCTAAAGGCCATAATTCATACTGACACAGAGGAGTAACAGTATAAATCAATTTACAGTTCTATAAGGAGTTTATAAGAATTAACTCATACTTTAAAAATATCGAAAACAACACACGCTGCTAGTTCAATGAATAAATGACTTGTACGGTAGGATTCTTGGTTCTACGTAAGCGTGCCTACCTGACGCGTTTTGTCTAAATTTAAACCACCTACATCTTAGTAACATGTGGATTCCTTGTTTTGTTAGTACACAAACACATGTTCTGCTGTGGCCGGGAGGTAATTGACCCATATGGGCTCGGAAACCCTTAAATGTCCAATTCAAGAACAATTCAAACTATCTTATACTAAATTATAAAACTGAAGAGTTTATTTGAACGCGATAATTTCAGTGATAAAAATATTTCCTTGTTGGATGGACCATTGATTGAGGGAAATGTGGAAGAAACCGAGCAAATGATTTTTATTTTAGAGATTTCGCACGCAAGCGCTGCCAAAACGGTCCAAATAACCAAAGTCTTTGTTTAAAAGTTTTTTTTTAATAATCTAAGGAACTATCCGGGGCAGTATTTGTCTTTCTTTAAGATTACCTCACTAGACCATAAAAAGGGAAATACATTTCGTCGAAATATTTCAGATGGCAAAAAAAACCTTTGCCAGGCCAGCTACTTTAAAACAATGGAGTTGTACGTATAAGAGTTACACTTAACTATTACTATGCACAATCGTATTGGGTATATTCGGGTCAAAAATAGAGTCACCACAAAATACGCACAAATTTATCAAAATATTAGAGATTTCTTTATCTACACAGAAATCTAATTTCTTTTCAACGAAGACCGTTTCACCGTTTGATAGCTATATAATTTAACGGTGACTTATTATACGTTATATGTATTTTACATTAGATCCTGTTTCTCTATCAGCTGTATGAATGCGTGGCATTTAGCTCAGTAACAAAACAATTAATATGGGAGTAGCTTGACCCAATTGAACGGAATTAAAATTAATCTTGCGCGGGCGACATGCAACATAAAAATATTAAACGGCTACACAACGTAGATTTAAACGCTGTTTAAACAGTGTTTAGCGAGCTATTGGCTTTTAGACGCAATGAACAAAACTAGGCTTGAAGTTTGACTAGGATTTACTTAATTAAATTAAGGAATACTTTGAATAATCCCATATTAAACAATGTCTATAGTTTACGCGAGTAGTAACATTTAAATAAAAAACTATAACGGTTTAACGCGATATATTAGTAAAACTGATTTTTATTTAATAAGTTTAACTAATATATCGCATTTTAAACCGTTAAAGTGCTTTATTTAAATAGTCCCATATTTATTATTTAAATACATAACATTTCATTTTGATCTCTTTTCTTATAATAATTAAACAAGTGAAAAAGATATTTCTTTTACACATTTTTGTAGAGGACTAAGCCAGACCGTCAATATTATATTTTGCGTTATTTACATACTTTCCTATCAATTCAGCGTATAATAGAATTCAATACATAGTTACATGATGTAAATGGATTCACTTCCGAAATGTATAAAAAAAAAAAAATTCGGCCACATTATTTATTTTTAATTGACGGAGACAAGCAGAAGGTGAAATAGCCCCCAGCTACTTAACATCTCAAAAAGCTGGGCTGTCGACTTTTTGGCTTTCGATATTCGGAAATCCACAGACTGAAACAGAAACGCGGCTAACTCCATGTTAAAATGCATTTATTCGATTTTGATTATAATTTAAAGCTTAAGCAAAATTAGCTTCAGTGAAGCGGTTATTTGTTGGACATAGCTATGTCGTGCTTCTTTTAGAAATTACAAATGGAATTAAAAAAATCTTTTAATCGTTTGGTAATCGCTTAATTTCCCATTTATAATGGGTATATAAACTTTTTACTCTTATTTATCACAAAGATTCTCTTTACCAGAGCACGATTGATGTACTAAAAAAGCTGTGCTTGTAAAAGTTTTAAATTCATGAAACTTGAAAAGGTATAACCGCATATTATGTCTTGTAAGGTTAGCTTTGCTTGGCATATTGATATCCTAACAGGATACAGGGATTATAAGAAAGATGTCTGTAGTTTAAGAGTAACATTCAAATAAAACATTATGTGACCTGTGTTAGTAACCTTATTTTGCTCTGCAGAGCAACAGCACGGTGACAATGCCGGTTCAAGTCCTGCCGGAGTCGAATTTTTTTTTCGATTTTTAAATTATATAGTGCCTTCATGTGTAATAACATGTGAAAAATATTAATGTTTTCAAACCTTATTTTTTATTTATTTTAACTACGGCCTTACGTTGCGGATGCTTTGCGAGAGGAAATAATTAGTTAACTAATACGTTTCGCGTTTTAAACCATTAGATGTGTTTTATATCAAAGAACTTTAGAGATACCGTTAGTATCTACTAAAACAGCCGCAGAATTTTTATTAGACACTGTGTTCTTAATTTAAATATTAAAACTGTTTAATGTTTATATTTGAAGAAATGTATGTGTACGTCAGTACCGATTTACCTATATATATATATACTTTCTTTTAGGAAGGTGAATTACTTCAGCCGCATAACATTTAAGATGCGCTGCCGGCCTATTTTGGATTTGGAAATTCTCAAACGCAATTTTACCATCTAAAGATTCGTATTTAAAGCGAAAACAATACCTGATCGTTCTGATCATGAGTCAGATAGAGCCAGCCGAGCAGCGCCTGTGGGCACCCCTCTGTCTTGCCACACCATTGAGGTAAGTCCCCGCCCATGGCGGTGGGTGACATCGCTTCATCGATATCGCAGAATATCCATAAATCGCAACACTTCGAAATTCACTACTTGGCCGGGCCGAGTGTATTTTTGGATCGCGTATGCGCGGGCGCCGGTCCTCTGTGCGACTAGCCGCGCCTTGAGATGGGAGATGGGAATAGGGACGTTACGGTTATAAATATTTGTCGATTCATTAATAGAAAGCGCTGTTGATTGGCGGGCGTGCGGTATTTGAGATTTGTGGTTTAACAAGAGTTGTTTAAGTTAATATTCATTTTATTTTTTATATTTGTATGTATTATATAAATAATTCAGTTCCTTAACCTAATTCCTTAATTAGGTGAAGGAATATGATGAACTAGATTCAATATGGAATATTTTCCATTGTTTTTTTTAAATGTAGTTATTTTTCTTATTTGTTTCGTATAATGTCGTGAATATGAATAACCGCATTTATGTTATGTCAATATATATTCGTTATTAAATACATAATTACACTTGATTTGTGAGTACTATATGATAATATACAATTGAGCCATGTTCCTATATAATTATCGAAAACAAACGTATAAAAGAATACACGCATCTATTAATTCGCTTGCGGACACAGAAATAATAGATGACAGTTTATATCAAAGTTTCAGTATTTTCAACCGATGAGATTATCGATAATTACTGACATCACTAGTTAACATGTGGGCGCACCCGATGGTCGACAGGGACTCCTTGGAGCAATATTTTCGTTCAGGGCCCCCTACTACGAGACGATGCGCACGATTCGGAAATCTTTTCACTGCATATCATTTCCTGTCATTCATAAGTCTTATAGTAATTAGTTATTACCTCGTAAGTACAAAGTAACTTTATTAGATCCATTCCGGAATTATACTTGGGGTACTTACACCAGATTTTATATCGCAGGGATTTGTTCGTTTTAGGCGATTCACAGTATGTTAAGGTATCGAAATCAAAAGACCCTTATTAAAATCGTTTTAGATTGAAAAAATTTACGACACGGGCAGAACTTAAACTGGCACACGTTCCGTGCTGTTGCTTTAACCAATTGAGCTACCATGTCCTGCACGTCATCGTCGAATTTTTCAACCCTATGATACATGCACCACTCCCGAAATGTAATTTCAATGTTATCACTTGCGTGTAAACTTTGACTACATATTAGAAGGAAAAGAACGTACGTCCTATGTTTATTCAAATTATGTGCGTAAGCATTCTAGTAAGTTAGAAACGAGAGAGTGCTTAACTATCGAATTCTGAGAAAAGATATCGTGTTTTTATCCCGAACATTTTATTGTGCGGATGCGCACATTATTAGACTTCCACATTGCGCCATTAAATGTTTTATTAACCTAATGTTAATGTTTGGGTCTTTACAATTAATATAAAATAAATATGAGCATGATTATAAAAAAAAATAGAAATATTATAAATTATTCGTTTCCAACACTAAGCTGATTCTTTAACTATCCTAGAACTCATTATAATTAAATATTTTTTTATTATACGCGAGTAGTAGGTACATATTTAAATAAAAACTTTAACGGTTTAAAATACGATATATATTAGTTGAAATAATTTACATGAGTAAGTTTTACTAATGTACATCGCGTTTTAAATCGTTCAAGTGTTTTATTTAAATACCTTTTTTCACCTCTCTCCGTGACCACGGCTGCTGCAAAGCATCCGAAATCCGTCGGGCCGAAGTTAAAAATCATTACCTTTTTTCATTTTATTTGGTATTAATTCGATATACGTTTTAATAGCTAAATACATATATAAAAAATTCCACAATCGCTTAACTTACATCACGAATAATAAAGTCAATTGATGCGTTGTCCCTCTTTAATTGGGCGCAATGAGCCGCGGTCAACACAACAATGCAACTATTTTAAAAAGCTATTAAAACTAATTCAAACACCCCAAGAACCCGATCTCCTCAACACAGTCGGGTTATAATATGAATAGACGCTTTCTAATAGATTTTGATGAGTTCTTGAGTTCGGAACGTGATTTTAATATTGAAGATTGTTTTGACAAAGCATCCTAAAGATGCATTCATATTGACTTCCCGAATTGATATAATTATTATACTTCTACAATTGTCTGGGCTAAGTAATCTGGTACAGAGAGTTGCAGTCCAATCTTAGGACTGATCTGAAATGTGAAAAAGAATTATTGACTCGAAAAATGGTTTCCTAAGTTTTGTCTGTAGTTTACAAGATTAGTACACATTTAATAGTGGAACTCGCCGTGACCACGGCTGCTGCAAAGCGTCTTAAACGTCGTGGTGCCGACCAAATAAAAAAGTTACGTATATATTTTGTTACGAGGACACAGAAGTCTGATCAACTACTTGCCTGTTAAAAAAAACGGATCAGTGAAACGGACACAGAAATGTGTTCGCCCCATGCCCCACAAAGGGGAAACGGGATTGCACACACACATATATATTTTGCGTTTTCAATCGTTAAAAGTGTTTTATTTAAAGTCTGGTCTCCTTGATGAGCGGCGAAACATTTCAAGCATATATTTTTATTTATGTATTGGTCTTAAATTACATTTATACTTTCATAGTGCATGACAATTGCATTTAACATTTTTTGGCAAACACACAGAAATTAAACTGTATATAATTAAGTAAGCAATAAGGAAAACAAAATAAAGATTATTTAAATAATGTGACCAAGAAATTAAGATTACAGTCTTAACAAAACCACAGATTGAATCCAAAACTTTTTATCTGAGGAAAATTGTGCGTAACCCAGACGGAATGTTCCTGCCACTATATAATGGCCAGATTTTACAGATATCGACTCCAAATTAATACATAACTGATAAGCAACATGACATTAATGACGTTGACGCAACTCGTTTGGAGTAATTTAAAATGTATAGTACTCCCGTTTTTTTATAGAGCACTACAGACTAGCATGAAGATCACTTGATAGTAGGATAACCCCAGCTATATACACTTAAACAAGATGCGCTGACCCATTTTGGCTTTGGATATTCGGAAATCCACTGACTGAAACACAATGCAATTAAACTTGATGCCTTCTTTGTGGACGGTGGTTCGTGACCCGGACGGGATCTTCTTTCTTTCCACCCATTTAGTGTCCATATTGCAAGACAAAGTTATACATGTTTCATAAAATTGATATATATAGCCTGTTGATTATTAGCCGTACATGGCCACGTCTCGTTATAACTTTATAAATATTTTACAATGTAGTCGAGCGTATTAACTCTCTATCTATAATTTACTGGATAAGTCACAATACTCAGTCTATTTCCTCCGAAGGTTACTTTATCGTTTGGAGAAGAATGACCGCTTTTAGACGCTTCGATTCCACTACGATTGTGGTGTCAAGGGTTATTTTGATTCGACTTTTGTGGAAACTATAAGTTCCATTTATGTCGTAGGCATCTTAAACACTGGAGCAATTTTTGAAAAACAAATGAAAAAACAAATAGTTTAATTTACCTGAGAAAGATAATGATTAAAGCTAAAGTTTAAAAATGTACAGTTTCATTAGCCTAACGGTAATCAAATATTATACCAAAAACTTTGATATTGTACAGCCACGGATCGTGGACGTGGTGGCAATCGACGTCACCACATCGAACATGTTTCTAGTCAAGCTATTTTCAAGCTCTAGGATTCGTCTAGAAATTGGCTATAAAATGGGCGGTGGGAATATCAAAATTCCGTCCGGGACACGAACCACTGTCCACAGATGAAAAACTTTTGAAAAACAAAAGTTTAATCGCGGTTTAATTTTAGTCTGTGGATTTTCGAATATCTAAACTTAAAATCGGTCGACAGCACATTTGAATTATATGTTAGGGCTGGAATTTTTCATTTCCGATTAGGTGATCCCCATGTCCTCATTTATCATAAAAAAAATAAACGCTTTAAGTACCTCATTTCAGTAATAATAAACAATGTTCAAAGGCTTATCAATTTTTAATAACACACTAGTTTTATTAAGTACTCAAGAACTCGGACCCACAACTCAATAGATTGGAGGCAATTAAAAAACGATACTTTCCGTGAAAACTTTTATCGTATTAATTGTGTTTTTTCGTAATTCTTTTCTGTTATACTTCTTGATGCAGATTTTAAACGTTAAGCACACAAACCATCTATCAACACTACAAAAGAATTCGAAAGTAGGTACTGCAGATGTTGTAATTTCTCATTTAACAATAGTTTAAATTTGTTGCTTAGATCACTATTGTATTACGACATCTGGTAATTATGCCAATGTCGTTACTTTTCCCAATTTACGGTCACATTGTTTCAATATGTTCAGTGTGCAAGATTTCGTTGTTTGCTCGAAATTAATTTTCCTTGTAATTTCGGAGCGAGACAAACACGTAACATGTGTTTTAAGGTTTTTAATTTTGGTTTCACATTAATAATGAATATTTGTTATTTTTGAATCGGAAACCGTAAATTATTTATATTAAGGAGTTCGAGACCTTATCGTTATCATTATCTGTTTAATCATAGATCACAGATTATATTAACTATTTTACTGATGTTTTCCCGCCTTAAAATATTTCTCGCCTTTTTTCTACATGTCAATGTTCTATAGATATAGTCGATCATGGCACGTAACAAAAAAGGAAAAAATGTCAATCCAAATAAATTTTCCAAAATCGACAGTTGATATTTGACACGGCCTGATTAAGTTGTACGCTTATAAATTTTATAAAAAGCGAAAAAACAAGTGTTGAAGTTGATCAAGTTTATTTTTGTGAAGAAATTGTGAAATTTTGAGAAATATATATTTTTCGAGGTTATTGGTTAGTTCTTGTTAAAAATATGTACTTAACATAGCTATTAAAATACTGTAGGCTTTTGATCTAGCAAATTAAATATAAAAGCTAATGTCCGATTGGAGAATAGATTTCAGATGAACTTGTAGAAAATTTAAAAAACCATCCGAACCGTAATGTAAATTACCACCAAAAATGCATGATTGTCACCTCATTACACATTATTCACTTGCCACTATTCAACTAATTTCTAGCTTTATTTCACAATATTTCAGTAAGTAGTTTGACTTTTTACAAATATCAAAGTTAAATAATGTCTCAAAAACAGGTTTTATGGTTGTTTTCCTTAAAAAAACAGCGTGGTGTTAAATACTCGAATCGATTTATATTGAAAGATTTGTGGAAATCAATAACGATATATTATATTATATTTAACTATAAAGAAAATGCCAAAAATAATATTTATAATTCCAAACACTTGTCTCGACCTGGAAAGATACGATATCAAAGTAATGAAACAAATTTCATTTTCATAACATCCCTCTTTAATTTTAGAGTTATACAAATCGATATAAAAATCGATGGTTTTATGTAACATTTATCGACCAAAACATTACTCACAATACCAGAAACGTAAGGGTCAAGACCTGATTTTTTAAGTCTTCCTTTTCTACAAATTCATTCGTTAGTGAGTATACATTAGTTTTTATAATATAGAAGATCTTATAAGAAACTTTAGTTTGCTGTAAACTTAGTTACATTTTTAATGGATGCTTATTGAAATTAGTTACATTTTTTTCGGCTACTTAAAGATGCTATGTCCTATAGGGCGGAGTAAAAATACATAAAGGCATTTTAAACATCATATATCAATTCTCAGAATACAAGTGGATATTGGATACATCTCGATAACATATATTTCGCAAGCATTACTGAGAAACACAGCTTTGCAGTGTTTGCAACTATGTAGACTAAACATCGTTGATAATGACATTGTAATGGAATTAGCTTTCTATACATTGGACTATTACAAACGACGGGCTCGTTGGTCTAACGGTAGTAATTTATGGCGAATAAACAACGGGCTGTGGGTTCGATCCCCGCCGGATTCAACATGTTTCTAATTTTTCTCAAACATGTTGGACTTTGTCTTGAAATTTTGAAATGTGTGGTTGAAATATAGAAATTCCGTCCGTTACGATCCACCATCCACAGATGAAAAAGTGCAGTCCGTGAAGTTTACTCACGTTCCGGTTTCAGTCTGTGGACTACCGAATATCTAGAGCCAAAATAGCTGGGGTATACCTACCATCAAGTGAAAGTGAGTGTGCTTGACTGTCCTCATCTCTCATATAAAACGTTTTTTTTTATATAAACACAAATTTAGCTTGGCTAACTGTATACGAAGCTGCGCTAAGATTTATAAATTGTAAGTACATCTACACGCTTTTATGTAGGCACTTAAGAACTAAAGCGTCAACCGCGTGTCATAGATTCGAATCTCGGCCACCATATATTATTTGATCATTAAAAGTTTAAGACATTTATCCCATAAATGAGCATCCTGCAAAATATTACCTAAAAAGACGAGCCATGTTGTACCACTAACCCACTTGAAACGATCCTAAACCTCATTAATTTACGGCCCCACAATTATCCCTCTTCCTTGCGTTATGGCATTATTTATTGCACAATATAGGTCAGTGAACCGCGTTTAAGCTGATTTCTATCGTGCCTCGTAATAACGGTGTAATTTGCGACTGTAACCGCTCAGTTTATTGTTAAATCGATTTTTTAAATGCGCAAAATCGAAAATACTTTGTATTGCTTGTTAAGAGTTAAGTCTATGGGTAGTTAAATTATTTGGAACTTTTTTTCGTAATAGATTGGATAAAGTTTCTCATAGAATTACTTTATCACTATCGGTACAGGCAAAAATTGGCGAACAAACAAATAATTTTATATCATTGCCAAAGAAGATTATTAACAGAACTAGTGTGTGAAATATATTGACAGCACAGAAACAAAATGAAACAAGGTGTACGGCAAGTAAAAAGACTACTTAAATATAAAAAAAATTCTATTTAAATTTTTAAATTATGTTTGCACAAGCGGGGCATGAACCCGCTTTTATAGCATTCCGTGTTGTTAATCTGAGCAATCGAGTTTTTCAACCTGACTGATACTAGACCGGTTTTTTCAAATTTCTTTACAGCTTCTTAAAAAATGCAATCTAAATAAATCTCAGGTGCTTGACTTACATACAAACTAAACTAAGGTATATCCTTGCCTATTAAAAATGTATAAACGGTAGTCTAGATTAGTAAAAGTAACCTTCTGGCAAAAATATAGAAACATCTAACAATAGATTACATCGAAACCTAGGTAATGAAGCTAGTTTTGAACCACATTAAGGTCAAAGTAAATCACCTTTGAATTAGACTTCACATTACCTTTGGCCTCGCTTCATTAGTTTGCTAAAATTATACTGAACTATTATATTACAATAAAAAAGCTTAATGAAATAATTGAAAATAAATTAAAACATCGTTTTTTGAGCTTTGAGCTACTGTGTCGTCGATTTTTTTCAACCTTAACATTTGATTTTCTCAATTGGTTAGAGCAATATCATGGAGCGCTGTGGACGGTTCAAGTCCTGCCCGTGTCGTTAATTTTGTTTAGTCTAGAATCGATTTTTAATTTATAAAGGGGCCAACATGTGAAAAATATTTATAATATTTTGAAGGCACGCATTCATAACGTTACAAAGTTTATAAAATGTTTGTCGCGAGATTTATTTATGAACCTACCCTACTATGTGTCTGATTACATTGTTGTGTGAAGTAAATAGGCGAAGGACCAGATAAGACACACATTTTTCATCTTGTGAACCGTAATCTACCTTATAGTCTACCTTCTATTGAGCCTCAAAGAAAATCGTCACGGATAATAAATTTTGAGATACGATTGTTTATTTGCGATGCGAGTTTTGGTCAGCCCCTTGACCGCGGCTCTTGGCACGCGAGGGGTGCTTGACCTGTCGTTTGCGTGATCACGTGATCACGTCTACGAATAGAGCCTAGGACACATGAATAAAATGCCTAGACTTAATCAACAATCTTTGCCACTTTACTTAAAAAACTACCGAGTAACTCAAATTAAGCCCACTTACTAGTTGCCATGAGTGTGCGAGAGGTGACAAGTCTCTTCCAAGTTACGAACAATAATATCTTAATGCTTACTCATGTATATAATTAGTGTCTATTTTTACATGCCAGATTAAGTGAACATTTGCATGTTATGTGTGTTAGTGTATGTATGAAGTGAGTGAATTGCTGTGTATGTATAGAGTTAGTGCATTAGTTTAAAACGAATCGTTAAATTTAAATTTCTAAATTCATAAAATAAATAGGAAGTTTGTCCTCGGCACTTCATTAAGAAAAGTTTAGTGCAACTCTTTAGTAAAATTAATGTAACGCTTGCATGTAAGAAATAGAACCATATGTTTTACATCAAAACATTCGAAAATAGTTCATCAACAATCAGTGCGACCTTTCTTATACCGCACATACTACTTTTTAAAATATAATAAATCTTTTTATAGCAATTAAATAAATCAAAATCATTTAATCATTAAGGTTTATAGTCAAAATGTGTCATATTAAGCTACAATATTACAGTGTATTCTAGACTTATAGTTAAATAACGTGTATGGGCTTTTGAAGCAAAGTACGTAATAGTTGATGTAATTATTGATATAGGCAAGGTAAAATGACGTTGCAGAATGCATTAACTAATGAAGCTAGAGTTTGAGTATGATTAATTGATACGATACAACTTTCCATAACAATACGTCAGCATATGTTTAAATAAAGTTATTTAATGTTTTAGTAACGAAAAATAAAAATTATAACCAAAGCAACCGAATAAAATATCCAGTGAACAATTTTTAGCCAGATCCTAAAATTAGTTCTAACCAAACAGACTAACTTTTCCGATTTATTATCATAACGATTTGCAAACGTTTTAAATTATATAACGCTTTGAGACTTATTCAAATGCTATGCTCAATTCTAAATTATCCAAGAGACATTAGGACTAGAGAAAGAAATACAATTTTGCTTTTACACGGAAAAATATTAAAATAAATATATATAGTAAAGAATACTACAAAAATCGAAGAATGCCAAAATGTGCGTGAGTTTTTCTTTATCTAGTGTTACAATGTCTATGTAAGCACAAAATTTTTCTTTACTATTGTGACAAATATTATGTAATACAAAGAAAACATATATTAATAAATTGAGTCTGAAACAAGATAGTATCAAGTTGAGAATATAACCGCTCATTACCCAGCTGGATGGAATACACGAACATTAAATTTTAATGATGCCCTACTTTTTAGGATCCATCGATTTTGACGTAATTAGAATTAATAAAAGCTTCGCTGATGTTTTGTCGTCAGAATGTAGGTATTTAACCAATATGTACGTACATTTTAACACAGTATTGGAAAAATTTATTATTTTCCTCACATTATTGCAGATAATGTCATTATTTACATTTAAAAAAAATCTATTAGGTGGAAAAAAAATCGATGCTACGGCGGGAATTGAACTGGCGTCCTTTCGCGCTGCTGCTCTGATGTATCGAGCTACCACGTCTTGCCCATATTCCTCGATTTTGTTCAAATTTCGCGTAACAAATAATAACATATTTTTAATTTATGAAACGTTACTTACTAGTAATAATGTTTCCGTCATATCTTTTGTCCTATTCTGTCCTATTTAAAGATGTTATAGAGATACAGATAGCTGTCAATAATGGATATTTGAATATTTATATAAGTAACTTTGGAACCCTTACCAAAATTTCTGTCATATTATGCAAGACATAGATGTCGTGTCGTAAATGTCTTTCGTACTGTCTTTATTTGATTTATAGTCGGTGGGTTACACTGAAAGCTGCAATTGTTGACAATTTATATAAGATTAACCATTAAACGAGGCTATTTATAATTTTCCATAAATAGGTAACAAAAAGGAATTTAATTTGAACTATTATAGTTATAAATATTATTGTAGTTTTTAGATATATTATCGCGACTAATTAATAGTTCAAAGCTTTCGTATAGTTTATTAAGTAAAGCAGGATATAACTATATATTCCAATTGTGATTAGTCATTAGATGATACCCAAGATATGGCATCAAATACTATGGTTAGCTTCTGGGTTAAAATTCTAACAAGTAATTTACTTATTACCTTATATTATAAGGCTTTTAAAAAAGAAACGATACAACAGGAAAAATAAATATAAGTTACAACAGAAACAATCCAACAAAGCTGAAAAATAATGAAATAATATTTTTTATTATTTTCGAAAAAGTACAAGAAAGGCTTTGAGCGCAGTCTACGACTTCGCGTGATTGTAGACGCATGTCTTGCGTGCTACGCCGTAGCTGGGCTACGTAAAACTTTGTATCTAGTTCCAATCGTTATAATAATATTATCATTATTTCTAATTATTCAATTAAAAAAAATTGTGTTTAAATAATGATACAAATTATTTGCATCATGACCGGAATCAAAGTAAAGGTTAGTTATGTAGTGTTGTAATTTACCAAACTCTACATTTATATTTTTTTTTTTTTTTTTTTATTATTTAGTTTAAAAGTTATCATTTTACTAGTGAAACCCCCGTTTTAGATTTGCGAAGTTGAGTGTTTAAAAATTTTACATAAGCCATTCTAATTCTTAGCTAAGATCACCTCCTCTTCACCGAAACTAAAAATTGTGTCCCCTGGATTCAAACCCAGGACCTCTCGTGTATATAAAGCACTCGTTTGCCGTGTAAAAGTATTGATGACTTAGAATTACCCTATTCTTTTAGGCTATAAATAAATTTGAACGAATACTGTCTATAGTGTACGCGAGTAGTACACATTTCAATAAAACACTTTAACGGTTTGAATTGCGATATATTAGTTAAACCTATTAGAAACAATGATTTTTAACTTCGGCCCGACGTTTCGGATGCTTTGCAGCAGCCGTGGTCACGGGGAGACTGATGACTTATGCAAAGTTGAACGAAGTCTTATTAAACATACGAATACTTTCCGTTTATTGGTGACAGTATATAGCTAATATTGAACGAATAGAAGTAACAATTTTTTCCAAACCAAGTCATATTTGTGCATTGTAATAATTCGTGGTTAAAGGAAGCCAAATAGAATGACGTCGCTTGACTTTATGGGCATTGGTTTTTATTGATTTGTAATTGTGATGTCGCAAATCGGTGCAGGCACGCGACTTTTTTCGCTGCTCCGCTCCACTGAGACTTGATATAGCGAAGATTTAAGAATGCAACCCAAATTTTAACATCTCTTCAGTCCAAACGCAGCAATGTATAATCTTTAAATAAGTATGAACACAATAACACTAAAATGTTTTTCCAAATAAGAACTTACCTATTTCTTATAAAAATGTAAGTTTTAATTCATTTATTATGTACCGTCTATAGTTTACGCGAGTAGTACACAATATTTAAATAAAGCGGCCGTAGTCTCCCCGTGACCACGGCTGCTGCAAAGCGTCCGAAACGTCGGGCCGAAGTTAAAAATCATTTTCAAATAAGTTTAACTAATATATCGCGTTTTAAACCGTTAAAGTGTTTTATTTAAACATTCATTATGATAAAAAAAATATAAGTTCTAAATATGTCTTAACTATACGCTCTTATAATAGATATGGCAAAAATATATCATACTAGCTGTGTCAGCGACTTCGTCCGCATAGAATAGTTATTTTGGGCGTCCAAATTTATCGTCTCTCGCGACTTCTCGTTCTGGTCCCGTCGTTATTGCAAATGAATCTTAAAAGCATATAGTGTCGCAGATGTTTTTAGATTATTTAAAGAGAAATCATTATTTCATACATATTTTTAGATAACTGTTTTCGCAGTTTACGCATCGGAAACCCACATATATGTATATTTTCCTCATTTTGTTCACATAGTGCGCTGTTTTCTTTTCATCTTCGCTCCTATTAATTTTAGCGCAATATTTATCCTATAGCCTTCCTCGATAAATGCTCTCTAGTCAACACAAAATCATTTTTCAATTGGAACCCGTAGTTCCTGAGATTAGTGCGTGCAAACATACATACATACAAACAAATTCTTCAACTTTCTATATAACTATAGATCGTTCTTTCGTAAAGTAACCAAATAAACCTACGAAGCATTATTATTGCATTCAATATGAAAAGAGCAAATATTTTCGTTTCGTGTAAGGATTGTCGCGTGACATCGCATTGATCGTGATAAATCGATGTTTTAAGTGTCCAAGTTTACAAACTTGTTCAATGTGCTTGCTGACATGCCTATTGCCTAACAAATCGAGATGCACAGGCCACCTTTACACCATTTACGTTTAGACCTGCTTAAATATTGGCGAGGGATTGACTGCTTTTAATAGACAAACGGCAAAACTCTAAACCTCGTCTTAACCCGGTGTTGGTTTCCGTTGGTAATATAAAGGTATATGTTTGTACAAATTCAACTTCTAACTATTAAAAAAAAATAATCAAACCAATAAAATAGCTATAATTATAATTAGGGAGAAGTTGACAGAAGTTAGATTCTAAGTTTTAATGTCTCAATAACTCGTGCGTATCTGAAAATAATTGTCACAGAATGTGAACCTTAAATCCAGTAGTTAGGGAGATAGTTAGGCTACTACGGCACCTCAACCTTCACCCACCTAATGACGTAATGTCTGTACCACCAGCGACATTTCATGCAAACATTATAAAAAATGAACAGATCATGACATAGCATATCGTGCGTGTAATGACACAAGTCAATGTCACATGGAAATAGCTCGGACGGGGGGCAATTCTCATAAAGGGTTTAAGTTTAATGTTTACAAGACTTTAGCTAATTCCATTTTCTATAACAAAGCTATTAAATTAAGAGAAAAAATATCTAATCGATTTTAATAGCCACTTAAACAAATTTTAAAGGGACTTGCGACTTATGTCGCTGTAAATTTCGTCGTATATTAGAATTAACCCCGGTCTGTCGATACGTGTAAGGACATTTAAATTAAATAGTTGATAGCATCACGATGTTATGTGTATGAACAATGTGGACAGTATTTAGATGTTATCACGGGTCTATGTGAAGCGATTAATTTAGAGGTTAAGGTCACTAAGGGTGACATTTTAAAAGCATTCTTCCCTTACAAAGTAAAGTTAATAATAAATTTATTAGAGATGAAACGAATAGTAGTTTTGCCAGATACCGAATATTCGGCCAAATTTGTCCAAATCCATCCGAATATAGAGGACTGTTGACTCGATATTTTTTAATTCTGATCATTCAATAACCTCCATGAATAGTTTAAGGTCAGGGCTAGTCAAAAAATAACTTCACTTGAATGGAGGTGAAACAGCCCCAGCCATATAACATATAAATAAGATACGCTGTCGCCCTTTTTTGGCTTTGGATATTCGGAAATCCACAGACTGAAACCGGAACGCGATTAAACTTCGCGGCTTTTTATCTGTGACCCGGACGTAATTTCGATATTCCTACCACCCATTTAACATCCAGATTTCCAAACGAATTCCAACATGTTTTGGAAAAATTTTGGACCCAGTGGGTGCGAACCGACGACCCGTTGATTATTAACGTGTATTGCTACCATTAAACCTACGAGCCCGCCTAAAATGTCACGATTTAGTTGTTTCAGATTATTGATAGTAATTGAAGATGTCAGGTGCCATTTACCATGGGTCGACGCGTCTCCATCTCTCCATCTACGCCTAGGTCTCGCGCTATGGACAAGTACGAGCAGTTAGCAGTTGTAAGTACCCCTTGCAGCTCTTAGTAGTCCCTCGCCCCTTTATATTACATTTATATTCGTTGATTCAGGTAGGTGAGGGATCGTATGGCGTTGTGTTGAAGTGCCGTCGCCGGGACAATGGCCAGCTGGTAGCTATCAAGAAGTTTTTGGAGACGGAAGATGACGCAGCCGTCAGGAAGATGGCACTTAGAGAGATAAGGATGCTAAAGGTAAAGATTGTGTAATTATTTCAAGTTTTCTGGACATGATTATAATAATTGAACATTATTAAATAAAAATCAAAAGTGGCAAAACAAATATCATTAAGAAACATTTTTCGCCTTCGGCTAACAACTCAGTCCAAAGCTGAAGATTAGTCGACGACGCTTGACCGACCCGTTGGTCTATTGGTAACAATGTACGGCTATTAATCAACGAGTCGTGTATTTGATCTCACCAGTTCCAGCATTTTTCTGATTAATTAATATTTTTTTGTTTTACTTGATATTAAATGGAAGGTAGAAATATCGAAATCCCGCCCGGGTCACAACCCACCCGCCTACGGACTAAAAAGTCGCGAAGTTTATTCGCCTTTTGGATTTCAGTCTGTGGATTTTCAAATATCCAAAGACAAAATAAGTCGATAGCACATCTTGTGTATGGGTTGTATGGCTGGGCTAACTCTATCATAAAAAAGAAACGAACACTATTCATCGAATATGATTCTGATGTGATTATGATTACTTTTCACATCTAGAAACTCCGCCACGATCACCTCGTGAATATGATCGAAGTTTTTCGTCGCAAGCGTCGCTTCTACCTTGTGTTTGAATACCTTGATCACACGCTGCTTGATGAGCTGGAAGCATCATCGGGCGGTCTCGGGGAAGACGCGGCTAAGAAGCACCTCTACCAATTGCTGAAGGGAGTGGACTATTGTCACCAGAATTCGGTAAATCAAACTTCTTAAATGATCTTGAGTAAATTTTAGACTGTATGCATTGCTATCGTTTTATTTAATACATATAAAAAAAACATTTATATACTTATCAATTATTCCTAATTTTTTGTCGTAATGTTTAACTAGGTAATAATGACAATATTAAACTGCTTTAGATTATTCACCGTGACGTCAAACCCGAAAATGTCCTCGTCTCGAATAATGGTATCGTCAAGTTGTGCGATTTGGGCTTCGCTAGAGCCCTGGCTGCTCCCGGGGAGCCCTACACGGAGTATGTAGCGACCAGGTGGTACAGAGCTCCTGAATTACTCGTCGCTGAACACAGGTATGGAAATCTTTCGATTTACAATCAAATTATTACAAAACAAAATTGAGATTTAGTAAAAGGTAGTTTCTGCTATAGAATATAAACAATATTTTTTCTAGTTTTATTGATATTTACGAAAAGAGGAACATAAATACCTTATTTCAGGAGTTTTCATTGTATTGCTTTCACATACAGTTACTTCTTCTCTTCTTCTTTAGCTTCAGGTCTTTTTCATTAACTACGCTAACAAGTCACTTGATTTTAGAAGACGTGACGTCATTAAGACCCGGTTTCTTGAGATCGACATAATTTGAGGGTTTTTAAACGTTTTAAAATATACCTTTTTTGTTTGTAACTCGTACTGATTATAATTTGAATATAATTGAAGAACGCTTTGGATTATTAAAAATGTAGAACGATTTGTTTTTATTTTTTAGATATGGTCCAGAAGTAGATGTATGGGCGATTGGATGTCTCTTCGCTGAAATGCTAACCGGAGATCCTCTATTTCCTGGTGACTCTGACATCGACCAGCTGGCACACATTATCAAAACTGTTGGTGAGTCATAGTGTAATTTTTTATTAGTGTCTAACATTAATAATATTTATTAACAAATTTCTTTGTGTCACGCAGGTAAAATGTGTTTCTTTTATTGTGTAATTATAATTGTCTTTACTATCTCTATTATATGTTCTTTTAAAACAAACGTTAAAATGACTACACAATAAAAATCTCTGTGTAATTGTAGCATTTAACAGGTAAAACCTAAAGTTTATTGCACCAACAAATACAGGCTTTTTTTCACTTTAAAAGTTTCATGGTAATGGCTGCTAGGTAAACTAGCTCCTCGTCACCAGCAAGTAGTGTCCAGGCTAGCTGGTGGTGCAGCGCTTTGCTCTGGTCCCGTTGGCACAAGGAGTAATCTACCTGGTATCGGTCTGGCTAAGGAGCTTCTATCGGCCTCACTTAGAACTGAGCCACGGGCGAGGCCCTCTGCGTCAGCGTTACTACGACATAAGTGAGTTGTGGACTGTTTCGGGAGACGTGGTAGTGGCCGATCTGGCTTTAATAGTTGTGGTCTGTTTATTAATCAAACACAAAATATACTTAGTTAGATATAATAATTACTGATCCTTACAGGTCGTAGAGTTATTATTTTAGTATTTATCTGAATAAAGAAATACAGATTTAATATAAGCTAAAAATCATTATGTTTCGCCACAAAAAGTTATGTCGCAATACAAAAAAAAATGCCTTTTTGTTTCCCAGATGACATTATTACTATTTCCCCTTTTTTAACAGATACTTTAATGCTGACGGTTTTGCGGAGAGCTTTAATGCAGAGCTGAGGAAGAAACTTGGCAAGGGAATATCAGAAGTACGTGTATGGAAATTATTTTATGAAAATTAAAAATATATATAAAATACCTTGACTTTAATGATATTGCAGACGCCCCCTCCTCAAGGAGCTGCAAGAGTGACTGGGAAGCCGAGGCAGCAATGGACCCTGAATATAATTAATTCGGTGGGTAATTTATGTGGTCTAGGAATCGAGCAAAGATTGCGGATGTAAAATAACAATTGCGTTATTCTAGCAAAATTTTGTCACAATTAGCACTTAAGCTTTTTCGGTAGTTTGGAACAAACCACCAATCTACCAATTGTTACAAGTATTATTCCTTCCAATTGTAGGCCGTGGCTAAGATAATATAGAACATAGATCAATAAATCTAGGCTTTTACCATAGCATTGAAATCTGTGTTCCTTGTAAACCGTAGTAGTAATGGTGTTCTTCTTTATACCAGGACCACAGCAGATCTCGGACCGACAGCACGGCTGGGGAATCGCTTATCGACTATAATTATACGCCCAGTAAGCATTTATCACTAAAAGTTATTTAATTAGTAATGTTAGAAATGACATAGTTATAGTGCTGGTATTAAAGATTTACTTAAAATGTTTCACACAGCGTTTGAACAGTTTGTTGGACATAAAATGGGTTGTGTGTTTTTTTTATTAAAAAAAATATCAAAATTCCGTCCTGTGAATCGTTTACAGAGGGGGAAGTTGTGAATTGTACATCAGAGTTCAGTTTCAGTCTGTCGATATTTGGATGTCCAACGAAAAAACCGGGATCGCTAGTGTATTTTGATCATGTCATAAAACCCTGCATAAAAATTCTTTCATCTTCCATTATGTAATACTTGTCTATCCTCTGTAACTAAAAAACTTCAGAGTGTTTTAAAGTACGGTTCTGCTTGTGATTTGTATGAAAATGTATCTTTGTTTTATTGCTTTTTTTTAAATTTTAGATACAGAAGTTCAAATGGAGAGCAACGTCACCGAGAAGAAGTCTCAAGCGTCAACCACCACTCAGTCTACGGTACTAGAGGATGAAGTAAGTTTATCTGCAATAAGTCTGTGGAACACCAGGTGCGCCCCGGTCTGAACCGTTTTTATGTAACCGTGTTTTATAACATGTTTTAATCTAAACACTTCTAATAACATAAGCCTCAGTTTAATTTCTGCACGTAACACGTAAGTGGTTGAAATTTTAGATATTGAAATGTTACTGACAAATTCCCGAAGGTTGGCTGCTGGTGTCCATCAACATTAGCTACCAGCAGGGCAGCACCGTCCAAGGGTCTAGGCAGAGCTATAAACGAAACTTTTCACACGTTTAACGTTCCTGTAAATAGTTACCCCAAAACGCCATACATCAAGAAGTAAGTTATTTATTGTTTAATGAGGCCACAATTTTTGATCTTGAGTCATAATTTTTAAAACAAGATTTTAAAGATGACAAACTTTATTGTTCCAGAGTAAACAATAAATTAGTCATGGACGAGGAATTGCTTCGAGGTAGATCGCTCGCCAAGAAGACGACAAAGAAATCTCCGCCTGACATCTCTTTGCCGTATGTTCCGGGAGGTAAGGTGTCATTTTCGCTTCTATCTGATTTTTAAGATGTATAACTTAATAATGATAAATATTCTTGCCTTCACAGCCAGCAACAGTCCTATGAAGAAAGCGAAGAAGCCTCAAGGGCATCCTCCCACAAGGAGTCATGACGCCTGGGATCATCATGTAAGCATTATTCACTTCATATGCTTGATACATCTCTTTTATATATAAAATATAAATAAAAAAAACAATTATAATTTGAAAAAAAAAAGGAAATACGACACGGGTAGGACTTGAAACAGCATACATAGCATGGAATGACACTACCAAATTGTGAAAAATATTAAAGTTCTCAAGTATGAAACATAAACTAGACTCAGATAGAGATTTTCTCTATCAAACCTATTTATTTTCTATTCATACTTAATATTACCACACACTTACCAGAAAACCAGCGTCGATCCAGCACTGAATCAACGGAATCCGACCAACCTACCGTACATGTGACTGCAGGGCACTAGAGCGGTCTTCCAGAAGCCCTTCACTATCGTAGGCTTTCACAAGACCGCCAAAAATTATTACTTCTAAATCTCTTAACTGGCTAAAACTATTCCCAAAACATAGTTGCTGTGTAATGTTGAAATCAACCTGTCAAAATATAAATTGAATCTCTCAATTGAATCAGCGACAAGGGATTTCCGTTTCCATTCAAAATCTGCAACATGTATAAATCGACGCGAAAATTTACCATCCACTATGACTCCAATAATAATATCAGAAAACTATTAGCCATGATAAAATTCTATGCTATATCTAAACGTGGAAAGACGGTTTTCAGTTTGTCTACAACTCTTAGGATGAGTTGTTTCAAATTATCTGATAGCGTATGTCGGTAAATAATAGTTACAGTTTCCGTTAATTTATTGTTATGGAAAAAAAAAATTACATGCTTTACTGTTTTATAAGTGTTTGTATTTTTTTTGTGTGTGGTTTGTGCTTAAATATCTATTACTACAAACGGAATAGTTGATTTGTTTTTTGTATGGAGATCTATTCAATTTTGCTAAGTTATGTCTCCAATAAAAATGAATTTGAGCTTAGCTATTGTAGCTATGAATAGCTGTAAACTGGTTTTGAGTAAAAAATATAAATACAACGATATCTATGAGAGATTTGAAGATAAAAAACGTCCATATATCTTCTATTTGTCATATCTTCGTTTATAGATAAGACAATCCTTTATATACTGTGTGAAAATTGTTAATGTGTTAAATTTGTACTTTTAAATTATAAATGTTGCGGTAGCTTTTGTATTGATGCCATGTGTAATTAAATTACTGTAAAATATCTAATCGGAAAAGCTAACTTTGGAAATATATTACGATTCAATGTTTGTAAATATTCTGTACAGTGTTACTTTTAATACACGATATTAATCTCTTTTGATATTGTTTTTTTTAAAAACGACGCGAAAATAGTTGTAAACTATGAAAAGACAATATATTATTTTAAAGCGTTATTATATTGAATATAATGTTTTATTTAAATTGCTTGATTATAAAGCAAATAAAAGCAACAAAAACAACATTCAAATTTTTGACATTATTTTGGAGCTTCAACTACGCTATCTTTTGTGTACAGTAGGTAAAAAAATTGCAAATATTTTTCTTTACATTTATTCTAAATTGGCAGTAAACAAGTTTTACAAAATTAAGACGAGAAAACTACAATAAATGGCATTATACGAGTTTTTCTGTTACAATTTGACTTTGGCTCAATTTACCCCGGGATTTTGGGAGATTTTCGTAAATAATACTGCAGCATCCAATGACGAACCTTTCAAACTATCACAATAACTCGAGCGAGTCGAAGCATACATTGTTCTTAAAATAATTATTTATAAAAATGCATTTACAAGTGTTTTACTTTGTTAGACCTGTATAAAAGTTTAAATATGTATAATATAAATACTGTTATTTGACATTTTGACATTTTATTGCACGTAGCACCGTAAAGTACAAAAGGAGGCGTGATTATTTTTAACAGATATGTAATTGAGAATAATTATAATTGCTATAGTCAAAATGTATATCTCAATTTGTCAAATAATCAACTTAAATTCAAAAAAATTAAATTACAATGACTGAGTAAATGATGCCTTAATTAATAGTACACGCGTTATATGTCGAATTTCTGAACGTAGTCAAGATGGCGGCTAAATGACAGGAGTTTGCGCGGGAACGCACGGTGTGACCAGCAACTCGCCACCAGTCTCCGTTATTGGGACGTCTTTGTGGTAGTTTATGAGATCAGCTGAAAGCAAATATTAATAAGATTATATTTATTGTATGTTCTGCAAGTATTAAGCAATATAAATTACGAATATAGATTTTTTTTAAAATAGTGTGATCGTTCCTACCATAATAGTAATTTAGTAATAATTATACCAGGCTTTACCTAAAGTATTATGGGAGATTTGTCCAGCACCAAGCAAGCGATAGCCATCACTCGTATCCACGAGATAGTGCTTGCAGCGCGACTCCGCTCGATATGATATGGCGTATCCCCAAACGCGCTCCGAGAGACGAACAAGGAAACTACCTTCCGATTTATTAGATAGAGCCTGTTCTGCTTCCAAACGGCTCATTAGTCCTAAAAATTTTAAAAAATTAATGGGAGTTCACTAAGTTTATTCACAGAAAGTAGATAAAAACGCTACTAGGTACAGAAGGTAGGATAACAGCAATCCAACGGTTTATATTTTTTTCAGCCTAGCACTAACTAGATATTTCTTTCAGACAATAGTAAAAGTACTAGATATTTTTTTTCATCCTTACCATGAAACCAAACAACAGGTTTGTCCTCATCAAAGACACCGCGCGTCATCTCTTGCCTTTTAAACCACTCCACTACGGCCTCCCTGTTTGGTGGCTTGTTGACTGAAATGGACAAAGTTATAGAACATTAGGTAGATATACTGTGTCACTGATAGATCAGTAGTATTATTTTATATATACAACAATATATATTAAGAAAAGTTTTAATTTCTTAGATAGAATTTCATAGAGTACAACGTACGCGTCTTTGATCAATTTATAGTTTTTAAATGTTCAACGACAAATTTGGCACTTGTTGATTTTTCATAATGACGATGAGGCATTGCATTTTTATCCTTTCTCAAAATTTTGGCTAAAAAAGGGGTTTTTAACAACAAACGTTAAAATAAAATTATCAATACTAACTTTGTTGCGGGCAAATAGTAGCCGGTTCGTTGCTCCGACGGTGAGCTTCCCGAGCAGCCCTTGCTATTTCTCGCATCGCAGCCTCAGCTTCTTTCGCTTTTCGTTCTAGAACATAATTGAATTGATGATTAATATGGAGAGTAATAGACAGACAGAGTGACAGTTTCAATTGTTCTGTTAATTCTGTCCAATTTCTGTCTACGCATAAAACATTTAGATTTGCATAAGGATTAGATGTAAGCAAAGGCAATGCCAATTGAAGGTGTAGAAGTCCTACTCATGGTCTATCCCTGAAACACTGAAATTCATAAAAGTAATTTTGAATATAATCGTTTGATTCATATATAATGAATATTTTTTTATCTCTGTCATCTGTGTGCAACAACTTCACTCTATAAAAGGTAACTAACTAGTTTTATATAGTTTAAAATCGGCCGTAATTGTTGTGGTCTTTTACCAAGTTAGAACAAATACACTACACTAATACTTATTCGTAAGTTCGTGACCGCCTCTGTAACCGAATGGTTAAACGTACACCTAGCATTGCGTTAAGCGCGAGACGTCCTGGGTTCGAATCCCAGGGAAACATAAATTGTTTCGGTCAGGCAGGGCACAGAAGTCTGATCAACTAGTTGCCCGTTAAAAGAACGGATCCGTGAAACGGACACAGGAATGTGTTCGCCCCATCCCCCGCGAGGGGGAAACGGGCTTTCACTACTAACACATATTCAGTAACCTTTTCAGCCTGTCTGTTTCAAGTTAACTTGCCTGTAAAGATATAGGAGTGGTAAATTTACCTTGCTCCCTCCACACGGCATCTTCGTCCTTCGCTTGTAGCTGAGCGTCTCGTAGAGTGCGCGCCCTCCTTGCTTTGAGTCCACGCAAGATGTCACCAGCACGAGCGGCGGCCACTCGACGCTCCCACGCAGCTACACGAAGACTTACCCCATCACCACGGCAGACGTTGGAGTCCTGAAATATAAACAGATACTTCATAAATACTAACAAGAAAAAACCCTAACCCTAACGAGCGACGATGACGTGTAGGATAGCTCAATTGGTTAGAGCAACAGCACGGAACGTTGTGAATGCCGATTCAAGTCCTGCCCGTGGCGTAACTTTTTTTCAATTCATATTCGATTCATTTTTTATATGACATCAATAATGTTTTCACACATAGTATGTGGCGGTATTAAACATAACGCCTTCTTTTGTTTTACTACACTAATAAAATATATCCCTAACCTGTACATCTTTCTTTCCCTCAATGAAGTTAAAATGCAGAGTGTTCGTCTTCAAATCCAACTTAATATCTTCGCAATATGTCTTCTCAATTTCTTTCTTGTCTTCCGTGTCCAGCGCGTCCATTCGTTCCCTGAGCTCGTCCACTGTGCAGTACAGGTCCAGCGTGTCTTCTATTGTATCCACTGTCTTTGGGGATAGGTCGAATTTCTGGGCATAGAAAATGAAATTATTAACGAACAAATTTTACCTCGAAGACATAAAGCGGGCTATTTAATGACGTTGTATATCTAACTAGCTCAGGCTGCGACTTCGCTTCAGTAGAATAGTTATTTTGGGCATCAATATTTGTCTTTGCAAACCTTCTCCTCTGCTTTATAATTTATAGCTGTTACCTACAACGTCGTCCGCGTCCCGTAAATCCTTTTGTGATGTTTTGTAGCTTAAGGCATGTCACGATAAATGCTCTAAACAACACAGAGAAAATTTTGAACCAGTAGTTACTGACATTAGCGCGTCTAAACAAACAAACTCTACAGCTTTATGATTATTAACGTTACTCAAATAATTAAAAGTACCTGTTCCAAGCTGTCCAAAGGTTTGTAGTCAATGAGATGAGTCAACTCTTTCTCCACGGATTTGCGAAGCTGGTGGGCCTCCTGCCTCGCCTGTGCCAAAGCACGTTGTCTCGCTTCTTCGGCCAGGATGTTCTCAATGGTTTGGTCATCTGGGTGTTCTCCCATCACCCACACCTAAAATAATTATGGATAATAGTTAAATATTTGCTACAGCTGGCACTTTAGTCAAATCAAATGTTTTTAATATATACAAAGTCTATTTCGATCTATCGATAGAAATAATTCTTATTTCCATTAATGTAGTAATTGCCATTTACATATCGCGACTGCTACACTTTATATAATATTATCACAATACTTGTCTTCGGCTTCATTGAGCGAGAAGAGTTATGTACGCGACTGGGAGATGTATTCTATTGCTCGAAGAATTGTGAAGAACAACGCGAGAACCCCCCCTCCCCCCCAATAGCCCGAAAGACAATAATATGCTGATCATCGAATTACAAAAATAATTTTTAGTTGTTAGTGAGTATTGCCATATAAAGTCGTAACTCGGCTTCTTTTAGAAAATAACATCACTTAAGCACGATATAATAATAATAACAGACAAATATAATTTAATAGTAGGTATTATTATAATAAGAAGTAATTAAGAATAGGTACATCGGGTCCCTAAGACACGTAGGGGAGCTTTTTTTTAAATATTGTAATTAAATTACATTACAATGGCATTGTAATGGCCTGAGGGTAGCGTTATGATTTGTAAAATTAAACGCTTTTTTATAAATGTACGTTACATACATTAACAGACACCTCATAATATCATATAATAGTAATTCGGAATATAATTACCCAAGGCTCACCATCCTCTCCCTTGAGAAACTGGACTTGCTTTTTTCCATTAGAAACGAATTTAGTTCTTCCATTCTCTTCTTTGCTAACTTTATTGTCCCACAGTTGCCAACGTCTCACCTATAAAAGCATAATATGATAACTATAATACATACGATAGATTGTAGAATCTATACACAATGTGCTACTGTACCATTTATCCCTTAAAAATGTGTTTCAAATAAACTGTTATTTAAACAAATTAAAGCGGGTTTTCCCAGTTACGGAATTAAATTTCTAGCTTACTTATTTAAATAAAACACTTTAACGGTTTAAAACGCGATATATATAGTATATTAAGCTTACGGCAACCTCTTTATACCAATACCTATACATGTAGACCTCACCTACTATCGGTTTCAATAGACACTTAGCGGTAATTGCAAAATGATTAGCATTATTAAGCTCGCCCATAATGGCAGCTTTGTCTAGTGAAGGGCGAATTGTCCAATGGACCTTGGGCGAATAAAGCGCGGATTTGATATTTTAGACAATCGACGTGACCGATAAGCGTTAAATCGAGGAAGTCGTGGAGGTGTCTTTGTTGTCTATAAATAAGTTGTTTTTTTAGCTAAGTAATCGTCCTATTTTTCCAAAACACGCTGGCGACTATAAATCTAAAAAGAGTGGTAGAGTGGCAGATCATTGGATAAATAAGTTAAGCAAAGTAATTAGCTTAGCGTCCATACTGTGTTTCAAGTTAACAATATTCTTCCTCAAAATGTTGGTACCTGTTCCTCTCTCATCTTGCAGAAGAGCGTCTGCTTCTGTGTTTCATCCAGCTCGGCCAGAATCTCGGGGTCCACCCACATGTCGCGCAGGATCTGCTGCAGCATGGTGCCAGTTCTGCAAAGAGGTTTCAGGGTCTAAATATTTGCATAGATTCAACAATTATATAAAATATTATAAAAAAAATTGGAAATTATTTTAACTAAGTTGTCACGGAGGTCACAATATATATCGCGTTTTGAACCGCGTTTTATTAGTGTTTTATTTAAATGTGTGCTACTGCATAAACTACAGACAGTATATAATCAATTACTAAGTTACGTAGTTTATAAGTATATACGATCTTTTTGGGGCAAACACTCGAAACTTAAACAAGAAAATAAAAAAAGGTGACCACAATAAAACTGTATTTAGTGAAGTTTGTAATTCGTCGGATCATAGTTACCTATCTGGTGTGAATGACCGTATATATTTAAATATCGCCTGTAAATTAAAAAAGTGCATTTTTTGCCTTAACTTGATAGTCGGCTCTCTCAAAGTAATTGGTTCAATGAAACAGTAAATGCTTTTATTTTCGCCGGACAAGCGTAACGGTCAACAAAAAATCTTAGAAAATGCTCAATCAAGCGTTCCTGGGACATGAATTTATATGAAACCTATTGGAACTGTATTTTGGATACATTTTTATATTTTCCATTTAAACTTTTTAAAATGAATTTCACGCGTACAAAATAGTTGAATCCGTGGAACATACTCATATCACATATAAATGTTATATAATTTTAGGACATAAACATATTGTATGTCGTAAAGAAGTTTAAGTAGAAGGCGTATCTCTCATTTTCCATTTTGAGGAGTGTCCTCATCGGTGGCATAGATTTTCTTTTGTATCCCTATACGTAAAAGGTCACGAAAACATATTACGATTACGAAAAAAATAAACAAATTTTACTATAAAAACAATTTTTCTTAAAAGATAAGTTACAGTTAATCTTATTTATCTCAAATGTTAATGCTTCGTGTGGATTTCCGACAAATAATAATTTGCATTTAAAAATGCCAAGGTGTTTCAAGATAGCTCTGACACTGAGATACAATCTACACGTCTTTTTATCGAGTCCCAGTGATAAGAGATAGCGAAATAAAGAGCATACATTTTCTTATAGTTTGTCCAATGTCATAGATTTGCATGACAAAAACTTTGACAATCTTATTTCAATTGGAAATCTATTTTTATTAAAAGAAGAAATTTCATAAACGAGAAAAATTAAATTAATTAAACATACCTGCTCGTCCTACGAGAATACTTTTGATTCTGTATTTCTGTACATGTAGCTACTGATATAAATATTATCCTAAGCAGTTTAGCCGTTTAACAGTAAAAGAGTAAAATGCTTAGTATGCCTTATTTAAAATTTAGCGAACATCTTGTTGCAAAAATGCTATTCAGTGCATGAAACGTGTAGAAATATGCAAACAGACATTATCATTGTTTGCTGTTGTCTATCGCGATTTTTCTGTTTCTTGTGTTTCGTTTAGTGGCAATAAACAATTGCGAATTGTATTGAAAATTTACAGTCTGAGCCCAGTTCGTCTAGATCATCTTACGTTTGGCCTGACAAAAGTTGTGTGTTGTTACCACGTCTAATTCTTAGCTTGACTCTGGGTGTGTGTTGTTCCTTGTTTTGTTTTCTTGGCTTAACTTCTAAATAGTCTTAAAAATTGCACTACATATTGTACCTTGCCGCAGGAACAGTTAGTCTAAGAATATATAAACTTTTAACCCTGGGAATGATTCAACACGCACCGCTCTTTGACGCTTCAGAGGAATGGAAAGAATAAAACAATGGGTCGTACAACCGACACAATGAGAAATACAGACGTGCACTGTATACGATTAACGAGAAAATATCGGTGTATTTTTGACCTGGCGTGTTTGGTATTACTATAACAAGACGCCCTCTTTACTTTGTACCCGCCTTACCTAGAAGATAAAACTATTTATAATTAGATTTCTTTTTGTTTCAACTTGAACTATAAAATCTAATAAAATTGAACCGTTGACCCATTTATGGCTTCGGTAGTTCTAATTAAATGCTAAAATTTAGAAGCTGTGCGCGTACGCATTACATATATTTATTAAGTATATAAGCACACATCATTTCGCATTTACAGAGAATTTTAATAGCTAAATTATAAGGAGTATTTTTTTGCATCGTGGTTATATGAAAATGTCTTAGTTTAACTTTTTTTTTTATATTACTCTTTGAGAGTATAAGTATTTTTAATACTGACTTCTATAACTGACTACCTATATCAATTTATATAAGTATGATCCGGTCACAGACCATAGAAAAACATAGCCTCAATTACGTCTAAGTTAAGCGTCCCTAAGTACTCCTAAATTAGACTAATGACTCGAGTTTAGCAAATAAAGAGTAGGTATATGAACGTTTTCTAATTTCTTTAAAAACGTTACGCATCAAATGTATTACGAAACTAGTCAAACTAAAATCCTTTTAATTAACGCCTCGTTAATTTCATATCTAACTTTTCCAAAATTCTTAGAAAGTTTAATTTGACAAAAATTATTATATAAAAGTAAATGGCATATTGTGTTGCATAATAATGAAAATGTTTTTGATGCCGTTGCTGCTCTAAAACCTACTGCCAACCTATTTTTAATTGTTGTGAAAATAGTAATATGTTATTTTTAATAGGAGAAATAAATATGTCGCAAAGTATGGTGATCAGAAATTATTCAAATATCATCTGAAGCTATGTGAGTTTGAAACTGAAATGTTGCATGCTTTCGTGGCTATTAAAAACAATCAAACCTTTTTATAGCCTTAAATAAAATACTGTCTGTAGTTTACGAGAGTAATACAAATTTAACGGTTTAAAACGCCTTATATATTAGTTAGAAACGTCGTATTTAAAATAAATTTTAAATAAGTTTCAACTAATGTCTATACATCGCGTTTTAAACCGTCAAAGTGTTGTATTTAAAAGCCTTGAAAAAACATCTATAAAACACTTCTCACAGTTGTAAACTTGTCACGAAAGTCATTCTTACTTTCCTAGCAAGCTTAATTCGACATTTAAGTTTATTTAGTGCTTCAAACCTACACTGAATACTAACTCGTTGACTAAAGACGTTATTTCTGGCACAATAAGACACTGAGACCAATAACGAAGTATATTTGTAATACAAGATTCACAATGAGGGAGTCGTGATCAGCCAACGCCCGTGTTTGCCCGCTCAGCATTGGATTGAATTACAAACGTGTTGCTGTATGCAGTCGATACAGCAACACGCTTCATAATTCCTGACATAGTTTATAATTAAGACTAAGCAAAATGTTTTATAGGTAATCGATAAATCATTAGTTTGTCTTCTTGTGTCGTCAAACAAGTAGCGAATATATTATGGTACCCTATATCCCCTTTTTACAGTTGGTACGAACCGCTTTTGGTCAATTCGTAAGTTTAATGAAGGGTCGTATCTTGTATACATTTTAAAACATGCTTATAGGTAGAAAAAACGGAAGACATGTTGTCAATACGGATTTACCTATCGTAAAAGACTCCCAGCGGGAAATAGGTTTTACACTTGTAACGATGAATTCAGTAAAAAAAAACTCTGTCTTTGTTAGTGGGTATTCGCCAAATATCAACTGCGACCAAACAGATGGCGCTCGTAGCGATTTTTACTTTGACATTAGAGGCAACCTCCATCTTTTATCTACCCGTGACCACGACTGCTGTAAAACGTCCGAAACGTCGGGCTATAGTCAAAATATGTTTTAAATAAGTTTAACTCATATATTTCGCGTTAGAACCGTTAAAGTGTTTAACAATTAAAACGTATATTTCTCGCGTATGATTTAACAATCCGCTCGTTAAAAATCGATAAAAACAACCTGCCTTACATAACCGCAAACCATATCGGTCGTTATGGTCTAAAATATTAGTGTATCAAGTACAGGCTACAGTAAAAGTGAAGGTGACGAGTAGCTGCGTCTAGAAACCAGTTTCGGCTCTATTGTTCGAACCGGTACTGTACCACTTAACATACCATGGTGCTTACCGCATATTTAGCTTAAAAACCAATAAAGCACTTAATATGGTTGTATACATTAAATCTATCGAAAATAATATTTATATAAAGCATTTTTTTTATTAAATTATTTGCAATTTGCTTAACCTATTAGACCTAATTGTAACTATCTCAATTTTAAAATGTATTCTTATAGAATTAAAACCAAAAAAACAATTTTGTTCCAGGCACGACCTTTTTCCAATTTAATTACAAATCCTACGACGACAGGCATAAAAAGGAAATTAACAAGCAAAATATCCTTGTTAAAATACATTTTTGAAATCTTTAATATTTTTCTCATTTCACCAACATCAATAAGTTAAAGTAGCAGAGAGCACGATAGAAGTCGCTTCAAGTCCCGAACGTATCGTAATTATTTTATTGAAGTAATCTGTTCCTTTAGCGTAAACCGAAAACGATATTTAAATATTATTAAAATTAAGTATTAATTGAATATTACGAAGCAAATATACTTTTGTTTAAGCTATGTATTATAATCTAGATATTGCATTGGAATCTTATTGTGAAGAAAGAACCACCTATGTGAGTGGGCGAGACAACCCGTCAAGGACTAGCTGCATGACACAAAGGATAAAGATTGACTATTGCAAGTCGTTATCAGTTTTAGTTATTATATCTTATATACCATACAATATATACTAATGGTATCAGCAATAGCTATAACCATCAGAAACTTACAAAATGCTACGAAGGTAGATGATCTTGACAATTTTTTCAGAAACTGCGATATTAAGAAATTATTGTCTATTTATAGTAATCGCTGATATAACCCATAAGAATATTTCGTTATTTCGAAACATATATATTAATATCAACAGCTTAAAAGAATTACGTTCTATTTTGAGTCACTTCCCTTTGTAGCAAAACCTTTTTTAAGTTTAATTGTAAACAGTAAAAAAAAATATACAGAAACACATATTAAATAGTATATGTTGTAATCTATACAATTGAAAAATGAAACGTAAACAAAAATCTTATATGACCTACTCTAAATTCGTAACCAGTTCAATTTAAATGAAAAACCTTATAAGCAGGTTAATATGTTTTGAGGGAACAAAGAAAATTTTATCCGTTACGGTATTTAATAGTATGAGTAATGCGGTTATCTTCTAACCCAGAAACCGGTACAGTTACTAATTCGCAAACATTATGTTGCGCACAAAAACTACACATAAGCCGCAAAACTTTAAATCCACACCGTTTACACATATACGAATTGTTTTATTCCTCATACATTTAACTTGAGTGGCTCACGACCTCGTATTTTGTGTCTTGGCCAAGTTTTTGTGAACAAAAAGTATCCTTGTTGAAATCTAGTACAGTGAAAAGGTCAAAACTTTGAAAGATGGACGCCGTAATCAGCGCGCCAATTTGCAACAAAGCGCGGGACTTCATTGTGACAACTTGACATTTGACAGATGAGGAAATGGAGGAAAATTTGGGCGAAAGTTAATTTCACAGATGTGTTTCATTTTATCTTATTGATTACACAGACAATAGATGACGTAATCTAATGCAGAAGTCATTGCACAGGTAGTAAATACAATAAATATTCTCTCACAAAAAATTTACAAATATTGATTTAGAATAGGATATAAAATAAACCTACTACAAATATGTGATATACATGTATATAACAGTATTATTATCAAGTGCTCCTACGTAGAAATACAATTTATCACTCTCAGCTCTCTACAAATAAAATTGATAGTAATAATTTCGCTTTTGATATTACGAAATATTATGTTCGCGGTCAATGCCCTTTGGAGTTCGCGGTGGCAATCTCACCACAGACTAATAAATCTGAAATTACACTGCCGTTCTAATTACGGAGATAATTAAAAGCAGACGTGTTATTTAAGACATAATTAGGAGAAAACCAATTTTTGTCTTCTAGTGTTTTGCGCTTTGACGTAACTGTCAAATATGAATCATACTAGAATTACCGTTGGGTATTAAAATTACAGTAATTTTATGTAAGACAAATAAAAAATATCATACTACTCGTACATAACCATAGAGCGTATAGTTAAATGGTATGGTATTTTTATAAATTACAAAATAATCAGTACATTTGTTTATATGACACATAAAAGTACAACAAATGACATATTATGTAAGATACTACCTTTACTAAACTATATTTGCTTAATGAGTCTTAATAATTATCTTTTTGCTGAAAATATTAGTCTTAATAAAATGAAAGTTTAATAAACGCACCCTTACAATAATTACAAAACGTTTTCGTTACAATTCAGCACACGTATTACAGCCAATACATTTATTTAGTCTAGAATATTAATGTACTTACATCTGGGACAAGGTATACAGTAGTAAGGATGCCACATGCTGAGATTGAAAAATTGGCTATAATCGGTCTATTCATAGAATGATAAAATACATTTTCTAAGAACACATTTTCAAATTATTTAAGCTTATTACCAATTACAATTTACAAAATAAATTTAAAAAAAAACACTTTATGCCTAATTTATAGTTAATCTTAGCGACATAATACTACTATTTACTAAATTTGTATATAAGTACCAAGTTTGTGACAGCCCTACTCATGTTTCGAATTCTGCAATTTCAACATGGAAAATTTATTAATTCAACGCTAGTTTTTGTGTGTACGCTAACATTCTAATCTCACATAAGAATGTTCTAATTAATCACAGTTTAAGATGAATTTACCGTGGATGCAGCAAATATAAAAAAAACAATACCAAACAATGTTTGCCTCCTCAGTTTATTAAAGGTTGTGTTTAGCGTTTGGTTTGGTTTAAAGTATTCTTATGGTAATCTCTAGTGTATATAGGTATTCACATTTCACATACATTTGAAAATATTCAATATCATATAGAAATTCTACCACACTATCGACCACTACCACTCATAAAACATATAAAAAGTTCAATGTGAATACTGTATATAAGAATTATATACTTGGTACAAAAATTTAGTACGTATTTAGGTGATAAAATTTAATGAGGTCCTTGCAAGTGAAACGGGTTTTAATTAGTTCCTTATGGTATGCAAAAAATGCGGTTCGTATTTATTTATGTTAGAAATGCAGGTGTAACCATACTTTGTGACCTTAACTGTTTACTTCCATTAGAAGTCGGAAGCAATAGGTACTCTGTACAGTAAATTAATTTGTCTTTTGCTTTACCAATATACATATACTACAAGGTACTTCACAGGTAATGTAACGATATTAGACCTATTTTTCTCTCAAATGGCTGGATTGATGATAAAAATTACACATTTAAATAAAACCCTTTAGCGGTTTCAAACGCGAAATGTCGGGCCTTCGTTAATATAATTTGTAAAAGTGTTACATTAACTATACACGTCTATAGTTTACGCGAATAGTACACATTGAAATAAAACATTTTAAACGGTTTACATTTAAACTATACAGTGTTTAAGTAAGATATCCGTTTTAACCGAAAGTTTTTTACACGCGTAAGATACCTACCTATTAGCATTACTAGCAAATTTTATGTAATGACACAAGGATTTTAAAATTTTAAATTAAAAAAAAATAAGGATAAACTAGCTATCCCCAAATATAGGCTCCATAAAATATCTAATTAATTTACGGGGAATTGTATTCGTATGTATAATATATTGTCAGTCGAGATTTTAAATTTATCAATAATTTTAAGAAAGTTGTCTCAAAAGGCGTATTATTGTCTGAACGATTTCTTTAAACACAAGACCGCCTGGCAGTAATATGAATTGTGCCTTAGGTTAATAAATTTACAAGAATGTATTAGTTTATAAGAATTTAAGAAAAGCCGGACTGAGTTTCTTGGGTGTTCTTCTCAGTTATGTTGCTCTTTTGAACACTTACTGTAGAATCACGAAGAACAGACAGACAAACAAAAAAAAATTTGACGACTCTAAATAAATTTTAAAATTGTAAAGAGAATAAAGTACATTTTATTTTAAAGAATGGTGTTCCATCTAAACATGTTCTTATATTATTTTGTTCTAAGAAGTAATGAGTGTTATTTTCTATAGCTCTCGGTAGCCGGCACTTTACATAAGTGTGTAATATTTATGAATGACATTTCACTTTTGAGTGAAAATAACGTTGACATTATCAGAAAAGTCACAGTTTAGAAAGTGATGTCATTGTCACCTTTCTAACTTAGCTTTTATGGTGACATTTCATAAGCTTGTAAGTAATTATAACTAGGAAAAATATATAAATTACAAGTCAAAACATTTAGAGTTCTGTAAAAAATGGCATACGAAAAACAGGAGGTCCAATAAAATAGTTAGTTATTAGCACAACTTTCACAACTAACGTTGTTGAACGCACCTTTTGTGAAATTAGCTTGAGAGCCTATTTTATTACTTCGGTGTCAATATTGATTAGGTACAACCCTGAACCTTCTCTACCTAAAAGAATTGCGTAGACCGGAAATAACAAATCAAGTTACGATAAGAAATTCGAAGATTTGATAACTAACTACAATTTCCGGTAAGGGAAATATGTTCTTTGAGTGCTAACAACAGAAGTATTATAATGTGCTACTGTTACAGATAAGGAAATATTAAGCACTTTGATTAATAATAAACAATATTTACGTGTGGATCTTGAAAAGGCGAAAAGCTTACGTAATAAATGCCTAATTTTTAAACCCATAACCTCTTATACTTGCAATGTTTTACAACTGAAACATGGAAAAAAATATGTATGTTTCGTTTGTTTGCGTATTTAACCAATTAGATGTATATTTTCCTTTATTGAATGAAATACAATGTGTATAAATATTTCTTTTAATAGCTAACAAAGCTTAGCCATTATCATAATCAAGGAAGTCATATCATATTTAATTACAAGAGCATTAACAATCTTATCGACAAAGGATTACACAAATAACATAATCGATTCTAACTATAGACAACAATAATCATTGTTTTTAACCCGAATTTCTTATCTGTAGACGAATATGTCGCGTCGAGTGATTTGGCTTTTTAATTAAATCCTTATCGAACATTTTGCGTTACATTTATAGCCTTTTGTTTACGTTTCTAGATTATTATTGTAAACAATTAGTCAACATCAATGTAAACTTCGAAGTACTGATATATATAATGACAATGATTAAAGTTTTAATATAATATGTAGTCCCCCCACATGCTGCAAAGCATCCGAAATCCGGGCCGAAGTTAAACATAATTTTCAAATAAGTTTAACTAATATATATCGCGTTTTAAACCGTTTGATTTACGAGAGTGGCACACATTTAACGATTTAGCAAATACTTTCAATTTATTTACAATGTATTTTAACTATGGTCCGATGTTTCCGTGGTTAGGCGGTGGTCCTAAGGTTAAGGTCAGATTTGACATTACTTGAATTTATTTTATATAAATAAGTTAACTAAATATTTCGCGTTTTAAACAGTTAAAATGTTTTATTCAAAATATGTCTATTTTCATTATATTGTCTTATCTATTGTCATACATTTCTTGCAGCAAAATATCTCACGTGCTAAATGAAGAGTAAAAAGTATTCGCGTGTTATAATCTAATTTCCGCCATATGGACACTGGTTTCCCTTGAAGAGCTTGCACCTGTTTAGCAATATATACCTGATTGTATACAGCCTTATTTGTTATGGTATTCGATGCGATTTGTCGCATAACATCATATTAAATATGTCTATAGTTTACGCGAGTAGTACACATGTAAAATTTGTTTTAGTTTTTTTTTTTTGCCCCCCCCTTTTTTTTTTCCCCCTTCCCCCGGGGTTTCCCCCGCCTCCCCCCCCGGGGGCCCTTTTTTTTTTTTTTATACTATATTTTCAACATAATATGCTGTATGTTGAACATATAGTATGCTAAAATAATAAACATCACGTTACAAACGAGGTGTGTTGAGTAATTAACCAATTAAACAGTATAAAAATTAATAATTATGTTCTTACTTACAGCTACTTTATATGTTATAATTAATTGCTACTGTTGTTTTCTATATAATACAACAACATATATTTTGAATAAGTAATATTTAAATGATTTATTATTCTGTTATTAAAAATATATATTAGCTGGGAATAATAAAAAATGTTTGTGTTGACGAAAAATCGTCTCAAAAATGTCAATTCGACTCTATTGTGTTGAAATATCTCTTTCTCTAACTTAAAAGTAGGAACAGGACAGACTGATATTTTTTATTCGGGTTATATTTTAAATTAAGTAAAATTTGTTTATACAATTAAATTATTAATTAGACACAGACAAGCGTGTTCACTTAATGAAAGGTGAAACACCCAAATAACATCTTAAGATGCGCTTTTAAACAATGTTGGCTTTAGATATTTGTAAAACCACAGACTGAAAACGAAACACGATTAAATAAGGCTTATTCATCTGTTTATTATAGAGCTCGTGGCCAGAGGGACGATATTTCTATCACACATGCATGTCCAGATTTCCAGACGATTTCCAACATGTTTCAGAAAAAATATAAGATTAGATATTTAGACCTAGTGGGGATTGAACCTACGACTTCCTTCGGCGTTATTATATGCCACACATTTCTACTATTGCACCAACGAGTCCGTAGTATTGCCCTATGTATTTATTGTTAAAACCTGTCTTTAAAACTGTCTTGTTTCCGAGTAGTTCCCCTTTAATAAAAACCTTTCCCCGTTTAAAACCCGATTTTTTTTTTAAACTTTTTTTAAATTTTTTTTTTTCCCCCCCCCTTTTTCGGGTAAACCTAGTCTCCTATGCTATTTATTCTAGGTCCTTTCAATACTTGATAAACATTAAAAATGGCCGTTTTGCTCCGAATACGGACAACAATGTTATCAGACATACGTCAACGCTTCTATATGGTCACAAATCATTCAGGTCATGACGGTGGAACGAAATACATTAGTCTAGTGATTATTGCGATGCGCATGCGACTCGATAACGAATAACTATTAGTAGGTACTTCTTTGCTTTGATTATAAATTAGAAAAATCATATCAAACGCTGAATATAATTCTATTGAATTAAATCGCAGTCAAAAGAAAGCTGGAAAGGAGAAGTGAATCGAGAGCCCTTTTTACCATACTACGAACAAAGAATAAAAATTGTTTTACAGTTGAGAGAGATGTCAAAAGGTGATCGCAACAAAAATATTATTATTTAATGAGTATGACATACCTACCTATGAGTACTTTTATTGTTCCAGTCACATAAGAGATTGAATGTCACTAAAAGTTATAAAAACAGAGTGAAACCTGGTTAAGTGGGACCTGGATAAATGAGAAACCTCTATTATTGATAGTTGCAATGATGTTTCCATTACATTACCCCTGTTGATGGAACTTTTTGACCTCTATGATTGAGACTCTGTAGATCAATCATCTGTATAAGTGAGACAAATTAATCAGGTTTTAACACATTTGTTTACACACAAACGTAGCGGCCTTTGTAAATGAGACAACTGGCATTTTAAACATGCTTAATCGGATTATTGGAAAACTGGATTATTGGAAACCCTCAATAATTGGTCCATATGTCTTAGTTCCTTGAGATCCCAATTAACCAGGTTTCTCTGCACTACAAAATGGATCTAATAAACGAGGACGATATCGCGGGCAAAGCTAGTGTTATATAAAAGTGAATTATCCTATGTTAATGATTATTATTAAGACTAGGCTAAATAACGCATTTTCTTTTCCCCTATTCTTAAGAATATGTTGTGCCACTATCGCTTCCTGGCGTTACATCACCCCGTGAATAACGGTCGGTGATAACGTAAGTCACCGTTAAATAACATAACATTGACAGCCTGAGCACGTGTTTTGATATTGCATAAAGTTTTGTTAGTCAAACGACGGCCAGTTTTGGCCGACAATATATTTTGTTAGAAATCTTGATGTCGTCAGGTAAATTAAACTATTAGAAAAAGAAAAACTTTCTTCATGATTTTTCAGTACTACATGTACTAACTGCATAAAGTGTACAAAAAAATAAAAAAAATAATTCTTAAGTATGGCGGAATTAAAAAGAGATACAAGATTCGAATTTTAAATATCAGACTCCGCGAGATATACATAATGGTATATACCATTTCTAATTGAATAAAAAAAATATTTTTTTGCTTAATCTATATTAATATTAATTAAATAAGCTGAGAAGTGTGTTTTTTTGTTTGAACGCGGTAATCTCAGGAAAGTTGAGCTATTTGGTTTGACCACTATCATAATAATGAAATGTTCTCATTCGGTACTAGTGAAAAATGTTTGAAGTTTATTTTTGTTCTGTCTTGCCGTATCAGTTAAAAGACTGTGTATTGTGTTAGTGATAACAAATACCCCTACTTATTGTTTAGGGAGAGTTGTATTTACAAAGCGTAACAAAGACATACAGGTAACATCCCGTTTATTACGTTATAAGGCAGTTACCTAACGTTATATCTACGTAACTAGTTGTTTTAGGACAAAGATAACTGCTCGCGAATAATATAAACTATGCTATAGCACGAACGTTATATTTTTTTACTGTACTTTTAGTTTTACTTTATTTAAGTCAAACTCAAAGTAAAAAAAAAATATTCATGTAGGTAACTATGTACACTTATAAAAGTCACAAAACTAAAGAATCTATCTTTACATTTACTACCACTCAAGTCAAGGGCATAGAACTAACGAGAAGAACTGGCAATAAACTCGCCGTCACTCCTTGTATGTACTTTTAGTGCACTAAAATGTAGGTAAGGCAAGTACGGGGCATCTTTTTGATTTACGCTAGTATAAGTTGCAAATAGGTAATAACTAATGTTAAATTTCGTATGAAACTAGAGTCCGCTTCAGCGTGTTGGGAACAATTCTTCAAGTGTTGTACACTCTTGAAGAATTGCTCCCAACGTTTCAAAATTATAGATTCGTATTTTATTAATAATATAATATAATGCCATAAATTGGCGTATGACACAGCTAACAGATAAAATATGTACGGCACTACTACCGTGAAACTAGTTATTTAGGAAGTAAACAAACTTATCATTAAAAAACTAGGGCGTGTACCATCAGATTATTTATTTTACAGGTCAAAGAAGCGATAGCCAATTTGTGTTGTAAATTTTATGAGGCACTTAACACGGTTATCAACGACAGACATATGACAATATTTTTTATCGAAATAATACATTTTGACAATTAAGACTGTAAAAAAAATGAATGCTTAGGTATAATTTCGTGTGGGTCACGAACCGCCGTCCACAGGTGGAAAAGTTTCACTGGTGTTTCGGTTTCAATCTGTGAATTCTCGAACATCCAAAACCAAAATAGGTCGACAGCATAAATTATATGGTTGGGTTCTCTCAGTAGCCTCCTGTCTCTTTCCCCCTCTATAAAAAATATGCTAAAATTTATTTTCAACGTTAGAATCTAGAAACTAAAAACTTTCCTTAAAAACACGTTTACTTATTAGTGTTAGTGGTTTTTAATTGAGGAATCGCCCTTGAACTCGAATCAAACTATTTATATTGAAAGTAGCCAGAGTGAGAGAGGTGCAAATGGCTTGACCTTCGACTGCCCATCGTGCGAATTGTTTGTAATTTACGAAAGCAAAAACGGAATCAAACGAAGAACTTGGCCTTAATAACAGGCGAGATAACTTCCGAGTAACGTAAATACTACCAGTATAGAGTTAAACTAGGTAAACGCGATGTTTAGTTAATTTAATACAAAAAATTAGAAGAGTAAAAATTTGTTCATAAATATAAAGTGGCAATTTTTAATAGATCGATTTCGTGGCTATATGGTTAAACTTACCTAGCATTGCGTTAACTTAAGGTCCTGGGTTCGAATACCGGGGAAGCAATAGACTGTTTCAGTTCACGCAACTACTCGCCGAAACGTACACAATGTGTTAGCCCAGCGACCTACATGGGCAAGGAAGAGGAGATCGCAATAAAATTAGTAATGAAATCAAATATCCATATGTTTTAAATACTGTCTGTACGTTTAAATAAAACACTTTAACGGTTTAAAACGCGTAATATTTTAGTTAAACTTGTTTGAAAATTAGCTTTGCTGCACTGGTCACGGAGTCTAAGTCACCATCCCACCGGCTGCAACCGAAACGTCGGGCCGTAGTTAAAAATAATGTTCAAACAAGTTTAACTAAAATACTTATATCGCGTTTTAAACCGTTAAAGTGTTTTATTTAAATCTATATGTTTTTTTTAAAAGGTGAAGCTAATAATCATCATTTCTAATTACTTTATCAGGTTTAAAACAATTCAGAGTATTTCAGTTTGATGTCTCTGCACACGATTTAAAAATTAACGGTATCAGTTTTCAGAATTATCAACTGAAGGTGATGTCACTATATGGAAATAAAGAAATTCTAATCTGTGATAACTGCTGTTTGTCCAACTTTATCTCAAAAAACCCTGTACACACCTTACTTTTATGAAACAAACCTTGAAAAAGTAACATGTACCTACATACTTTGTTATATTCTACACCTTAGTTAATATTATATAGCCAATATTTCGTAACGGTAAAATATATATAAATTTTACTACAAAATAAACGAATGCAATTAAAAATATTATACCACGCTAATGCGTAATATTTTTTTGTTATTAGGTTGCTATAAAAGAAAACAACAAATTGGGATATAAGATCGCCGCTTTAGATAAATCACATAATTGTAGGTAGGTATGTACCTATATAAATTACAACTCAAAGATGTCACGCGTTATTTTAGAAGCGCAAGGATTGTCTAGCTCTTCTCATCGGCCGTTATAAATGCATCCATATTCAAATAAAAGTTTTAAATAAAAATATATCAATGATATGCACTACAAAATGCACTATTTTAGTGTACTTATTATAAACTGTTCATATTTAATAAAAATTATAACCCCTACTTATATGTAATAAAATAAATATTCTTCTTATAAATCTTGAATACTCAGCTAAAAAAATAAATGCAAAGCTTCTATAGTCAATATTAAAGTCTGAAACTAATTAACATTCGAACTCAGTATAATCTAAAGAAGTAACAGAGCAGGTACAGAGGAAATAGTGCGTTATAAATTAGATTTTGTTTAAATATATTATTGGAGTATGCTTGATAGTAAGCAAAATATACGTAAACAAAAATTTTTAAGATAAAAATATATATAAATGATATAGATATTTTGGTAAAATAAATCTCCTTTTATTTATTATGCCAAACAGACGCGTATGATAATTAATAGTTCATCAACAACTTGTTTACGTGAGAAAACTTTAACATTACATAAACATTATAAAATATTCCTAATATTACATATTAGAAAACGAGAACAAATTTATAAATTGTCACTTACAATCGCCTACTCGTAAGTGAAAAGTGAAAACTCAGCTCTCCAATGCGTTCCGAATCACAAAAAGCACAGCACTGTCACAAAATAAAAAAAAAGTTTAATGAAAAACCGGATATTCGTCCGTTGTTTTTGAACATCAAATTCGAAATTCGAATCGAATTAAAACATGTTTTGACAGCGCGCCCGTCGTGGCTGCGCGCTAAAAGTCAACTGTGGACGAGTGACGCATTGCTAAGCAGTTGCGACTTGCGACTCGCTAAGCATTCCATAGCATATACCCAAGTTGCGTACGATTCAGTCTTATTCTGCAATCTTTGTCTCACAGATAAAGAAAAAATTGATTGATGCGTCATGCACTGTATACGACGAGCGTGAATTAAATTGAAAGTTAAGGATTAACAGTTAAATGCGGTGATGTGTTTAATTAGGCTCTCCTAGTTCCGTGTGTTATTTAAATGAAAATACACGTAACTAATTGATTTATTGTTATACCTAATAGCACAACTTATAGCAAAATTTTTCAATTCAAAATTATACCAAATAAGTACGTCTTTTTACTGCAACTGGGATAATTATGTCTTAAAATTATTTTCAAGAGTCTTACAAAATTAAAGTGACATTTATTACTCTAATACCAAATATTGTTTATAAGAAAGCATAAAATATACTATAGTGATAGTATAATATTTTGAGATGTGTTCAATTCAATTGAATTAAAGTAAACGCTGGGTACAAGAATACGGCTCATTTCCTGCCGCGTATGGCCTATCACGAATTCGCCACAGACGATATTGTTCTCGATTGCACAGTGCCACATCAGTCACGAATCACGACACTGTGACTTGTTTTTCTAATGTTGGCACAACTGAACCAAAAGTAAGAAAACCATATTCTTGTGTGTATGTGAGTCATTGAGATAACTATATTATTTTAAATTTATTTATTTAGCTTTTTCTGCTATTTTTTTTACTTATAGTTTTTATATAAATACTAATATTTTTACATTGACCCATGTTACACGAAAAAAAGTTAAATAATCAAACTATTATTTGCATACTTAGGTTGCAATAAGCGAGTGCATTCAATTACCAATCAACCACATTGACCTTAATAAAACCGCAAGAATGCAAAATCGTTCTATTATTTTAGAAGGTATGCAATAATTGAAACATTTACTCCTGACATTGTTATTAAAATAGTCCGTATTTAAGTTATAGATACCCTCTATAGACTTTATTAGTTATTAATTAAATATTATTATTAAATATGGTCGCTTCCACGCTTGTTTGTTGACTTTGTTTTTATAATTGTTACTGGTATATATTACTGGTTAACGGTTTGATAAACCAATACTAACCACTCTGAAAGTCAGCGAACAAAACTCGGAAGGAAATAAACGAATTCAAATTTATGTTTCTAAACAACATTTGAGAGCAAAAATATTTAACATTTTCAATTTGAGAGACGAATAGTATTATAGTTATAATGTTTGAAAATTTGTTTAACGGGTTATACCCAACCAAATAGGATTAACGACCGAACTTGAGCTAGACTTTCCAAATTGACTAATATTACGTAAAACTTAATAAAACATTACAAGCAATAACGATGTCTTTCAATATTTCAACTTCACTTACTTTCACTAGAAGACGCGTCAAAATGAATCTCATCTCAATTAAAAATTCATGTTACTAGACTTATAGTTTACTTGGTTTTCTTGTCGGGGCCATTAAACGCGATGCTTTACTATATTTCTTGTAACTGTTATGTGAAAGACAGCTGAGCCGTGTTTGCACCGTCAAGTATGGACTTACCTTCTTTCTCAGTCTTGTCCAAGAGATCGTCATATAGTGGTCAAGAAAGGGGGAGATCGTATTCTTCTAACTGGTTTGGACCTATGTAGCTACCCTTATTCATATGTACAAACTAATCGATAATGATCACTTAAATTGCCAATAACTGATGGTGATTAGAAAATCCTAGTTTATTTTACCCATCATAAACAAAAAAATATTATAGCGATTGGGGTCACCCTGGCTAAATACGATCATGATGATAAATGCAGCACATATAAGCATTTGCTTTATAATATTTAAGTTAGAACTTATTAACCATATAGCCATATGTGTGATGGTATCCATCACGACAAGATAACAATATCACCACAGTTTTACAGCACATGGGTAAGTAGATTACACACATTAGTACAACAAGGACAAGTGAATAAAAAATAATATTTGATCCAGGTTAAATCTTGATTGATCGCCGTTTTCATGGCCTTCTAATACGGAGGTCGTCGTGCGGTGATGCTTAGCTTTAAGGACAATCTTCAGCCTACAGCATTGCTTTGTACGAAAGATGGTTAAAATATGAAGTTTCAGTTTAAATCTTCGAAAAGCATCAGAAAGGTAAGCGTACGATTGCGTTTGCGCAGAATTTGATAAACAATAATAAAGAGTTTTATTTAATGAGAAAGTTCTCGTTGCTTGCCTACACTGCCTCATCTTGATGCTTATAAGGCTTTCAAAATGCTGTGAAACTCTAATTATGTGTAAGCAGTGATTAAACATAATAACAACAAGATCAAAACGTAGCCAGATATCGTAAAACGTAATGTGTGAACTAGTGATGTAAGCGCTTTCGCCGGCACAATACAAGTTACGAGTGCGCTTTTTATGGGTGGGAATCTCTAATTGAGATAAGTGGAAATTAATAACAATATAGATTTTTTTATAGAACAGACAAGCATGTGATTCACTTGATTGAAGGTGAAATACCACTGTTATATAACATCTAAACAAGATGCGATGAGTACACAGACTTCAATCAAAACGGGTATTAAGGTCTCTTAACGGCTTTTTGGTCCACGGTCTATGTCTACAAATATTAAAATATGCCTAATGGCAAGATTTTTCAGACGACAATGTCATTTTTATATAAAAATTTTTATAAACTTATTGTAACAAATTAACGGACTCAGGCGCATTCTTTATTAGTTAAACATTCCTACCGCAAGAGTCATAAGACGAGGAAGTCAAAACTATGTTATTTAAATTTTAAAATCAAATATGATTATTTTTATATGTATATTGTAAATATTGTACCCTGAGAACCCTTTAATTATTTAAATTTCTATAATTATAAAGGTAACAAGTAATAAACATTAATTTTGAAGTCAACACTATTATTTCGCCTTGTCTAACTTATATAAATCCCAATTTTCTTATGGTATTCTAAATTTGAATTAGTAATTACCAATTAGGATTCATTTAGCGAGTCATATGACATATTTACTTCATGGAATAATGCGTACGCGCAATTGGTATCACGGGATTTAAATTTTTCCTGTTTATAATTCCTTGCTTATGGTTTTTTTTTTTTTTTTTTTTTCCCCTCATATTAATAAGCTAAACAAACAAACTGATGAAAAGTTATACAAATATAGTGTAGTTGTGGCAGGTAGTTTTATTAATCTTTTTTTTCTTTTTAACGTCTTTTTATTTTCTTTGTGATATATTACTTATTTCAATGTGTATGTATATCATGTCTGCAGGACATCCTGTCTACGTTGACTGTATTACAATATCAGAATCTGTTCCAGGATCGATTAAATATGGTATGAATTATACAATGTCGTACTTACCCGTACCTTGTTATAGATAATTTAAATTATTTTTTTCTTTTTACTTTAATAAATTTTAAGTATAAACAACAAATTATACATTATATAATATGTTATTTCTCAATAGTGGAGAGTTGCTATGAATATTTGACAAATTTGTGATTTTAACAAACATATCTACTGATCCGCAAAATTTTTTCATATTAAATATTTTACTAAAATAGGGGTTCGTGATAAAAAACCGTTTCGGAGGAGTACGGTAACGAACACTGTGACAGGAGAATTATATATATTAGTATATAATATATATGTATTTTAGATTCTGTTATTTTCGCGTCATTTACTTATTCTTAGTGGCAACACTATATAAACAGACAGAAACATGTAGTATTACAAGTAATACACGCGTAATTTAAACCGATATAAAGCTGGCAATAATTATTGTGTGCAGAGTGAATCGTACCTATTGTTGTTCGGTAGGGTTTTGATATTTTTAAATACTAAAGTTTTTATTTTTACAACAACCGATAAAAGCCCGAAACTTGCTTTTTCACAAAGGCCAAATGCGTTGGTAACTAACGTTTTGAGATTGCGATCACATAGATTAAATATGAAATTGTACTTGAAGAACAGTATGTTAAAAAAATACATTTCAAATATGTATGATGATAATAGTATATTTAACATACTATTGGCATTTGATAATTGAATTTTATACGCAACTGTAGCGTATGGTGTACTCAGAAAACTGGCAACCCTAATTATTATGCAGATGGCGACTGGTTACATCATCGTTTCGCTCCAAAATCAGACGGTTTCCGGTAAAGCTGTTACTTCATTCGATTATTATAATTGATATTTTATATGGTACTAATCTCGTTGTCTGTCAAATTAATTACTTAATTGTTTAAAACTTTTATTAAATTATTGTGTAGCATCGATATTGGGCCGTGTAATTTCGTCTACATTGTTGCTATAGTATTGAGCTTTAATTATTTTTTTCTACCATAATTTAGGAATCTACGATCAAATACAGATATAGGATTGAAGGGACATTTTGATAGATAAAGTCTTTAGTGAAATTATTTTAGAATGTTATAAAGTACCTAAACTTTAATTGTATTTTTTTTACACACTAGTTAGTATGCTTGCGACTTCGTCCGCGTAGAATAGTTATTTTATAAGACGTCGGTCGCGTCCCTTCCCGTCGTTCTTGCAAGATAATCTTAAAAGATAGACATATAACGTCGGGGCCTTTTTTTAGATCATTTAAAGAGAAATCATTATCTGATACATATTTTTTGGGTATCTCGAACCGCTTTTGCAGCGTACGTTCGGAAACCCATAATAATTAATAATTTTCTCAATTTTCGTCACATTTCCCGCTGTATCTTCGCTCCTATTAGTTACAAGACGATGTTTTATGGGCTTCTTCGATAAATGCTCTAACCAACACAAA